>CM062237.1:27630194-28907416 GCA_031216185.1 Syzygium aqueum | reverse complement strand
TTTTTTTTTATCAATTTAGTCCTAAACCTTTTAGAATTGTGCCAATTAAGTCCATCCATCCACTTTTGATCGGCCGGCACTAACGTGGCCGCCGGACGGCTGACGTGGCACCGGCCATCGTCCACATGGCAATATTTTAATATTTTTTATTATTTTCGATTTTTTTCTTTTTTTTTCCTTCTCCCCCCTAGCCTGTTCAGCCAGGGGGGAGACTCGCCGGCGAGGGCCCAACTCCGATGAGGTGAGCTGGGCCCTCGCTGCCACTGGGCGAGGGCGGAGCTCACCCAGCCAAGGTGAGCTCCGCTTCGCCGGAGCGAGGCAAGGCTCACCCAGGGGCGGATGGGCGAGCTCCGCCCTCGCTGCCCCTGGCCAAGCCTCGCCCAGCTTCGCCCTCGCCCAAATCTGGCGAGACTCGCCCAACAACAGCGAGGGCCTAGCTCGCCATGGCTAGGCAAGCTCCGCCCCTGGGCAAGCCTCGCCCAGCTCCATTGAGGCGAGGCTTGTCCAGCTCCGGCGAGGGCCCAGCTCGGCATTTTGCGGGTAGTTGAGAATTTTATCGGGCTGAGGTAATGAAACACCCGCCATCGTTATCATCCGTCCTGAAGTAGTATTATTCCAGGATATGAGATGATATGTTCAATGGCTTGGTTCTTCTACAGGGAAGAAAGAGTTGCCATCTGGGTGAGCTTGCATTGTACATGAAGACACTGGTCCGAAATCAAATGCATGAGGCTGTTTTAGCAACTACTCTGTCTTGGTTCATACGCTGACAAAAAAACAAAGTGTTCGGTTTTTATTTGGTCATATAGCCTGGCCTGATTCGGTCAGGTCAGATACCGATAGCCAGGCAGAGTATGCCCATATAAGCACTTGTTTCTTGAAAAATCAATTGACATTCATTCCCAGTGCCCTCGACATAGATAAGCATACAACCGAGAACTGCCGTGAAATATGTCAAATTACGTAGATCAGAATCCACACAAACAAAAGCTCAACCTGGAGATAGAAACAATGATACTGCTTTACTAATAGAAGAGGGCACGAGAATCAATCATCACAGTGTCTGCTTTCTCTTTCAGGTAAAGAGAAAAGGCCATTAGGTGCACCAAAAAACAGAATCCGAATTCTCTGGAGATCTTAATCATGCGTTGAGTGGAGCCACACCAAGATTTACATGGATAGAAAATACTGAAAGTAGCAAGTTGCGGAAAACATCGAGATTTCGTACAACCAAAACAGGTGAAGATCCAGCGCTCTTGTCGAGTAAAGAGCAAGGCCCACTAAATGATACAGCTGTTGGGGAATGTGGAGTAAATCAGAGGCAACTAGGAAAGTCAGAAAAGTGGGGCGATGAGTGGAAAGAAAACCATCAGTTCACCACTGATAGAAACTACATGTTCTACAACTGAGCTGAACAAAACTGCCCCACCAATTAACTAATGCTAAGGGAGATCAACAAGTATTAGGAAAAAGACTTTTTACCATATTTACAGCAAATGTAAACCCTCGAGAGACAGCAGCAGCGAAGTTTCAAGGATTCACCTTTCTCAGTTGAACCTATATCTTATAGTTGTTGGTCTGAGAGAGTCCGGCTAGCTCTTCATGCCAAGATTCTTATGCATTAGATTGTTCGCTTTCCGAGTGCACATTTCCTTTATCTTTTGAAAACTGACCAGGCTCATCCAATGTGTGGATGCTCTCTCCCGGTTCTGATCTACCTTCCATGGTTGCAAAGCGATCCTCTCGTATAGGGTCCATCCTGTGGGCGTAGTTGGCTCTTGACGTGAAGTTGTGAGCAGCCAACGGACAATGAGGGGAGTGCACACGCGCAGTCTCCATGCCTCGATGAGGTCGAAGAGCTGAACTAAATAAAGGTTGCATTGAACGCTTCTTCTCCGAAAACTCTCGTAATGATATTCGGCAGACCGGACATGTGGAATGCTGCTGAAGCCACACGTCTATGCATGTAGCATGGAAGGAATGCCCACAACTGGGGAGGATACGCAGCATGTCTTCACGATGGTATTCGGCCAAACAAACGGTGCATCTAAGTCACAATTTTGAACAAACACATGCAAAAGTGAGAACACATTCATGCAACCATATAAACATCAGGAATGTCAATGATTAGCAAGGAAAGAGAGAACAAATAGCCGATATTTAAATTCAAACTGCAGTATTTATCTTGTGAAGGGTTCTGATGTGTGACTGGAAAGAATGGTTCATACTAATGATAATACAGTAAAAGTGAAGAAAAATTTAAACATGTAATAGAAGCTTATGCTATACTTCGACATAGATATAAATCTGAAGAATTTAACCACTTGTCCATGTGCAGCAAAAGAAAGGGGGCCGGCTGCTTGCTTGCCAAATATTTAGCAATTACCTCAAGCAATTCACATCTCATCAACTTGTTAATGACCTCAAAACTTAGAAGAGGTTTGCAGGGTGACAACATCGATTCCTCACATGCTACAAGCAAACTATGAAGCAGTGGGCTATACCAACAACACGATAAGCTACCACAATGACACCTATGACATTGTAAGAATCACTATTACATTCCAATCACCACATTTGCCACGACATACTGAAATAGCAAGGCACAGAATTGCCTTACAATACTAACATCATCTACCTGGCTACAAGAATGACCACACTTACAAATCTAAGGCATAACTTCATGTGGCCTTTTGACCCACATGTCACCAGTAAAGGCCAACTAAATCCAACCGTTTAGCAGCTGAAAGGAGAAGGTGTGCGTATAAGCTATATCCGTCCAAATAAAGAGAAAATGGGTCAGAAAGATGCCACGTGACAGCCAGCTTAAACTTGCAGAAAAAATCTCTTCACATCTCATGTTCATATGAGTTTCTAGATGCCCAAAAGCACACTTATGTTTTCCACAGATCTTTTCAAATAGCTTTGGTATCAAGTTATACAAATGCCTCTCTTATCAAATATATACCTTCTAATGAAGTAAATATCATATCATCTTGCAATATCATGGTTTGCCAAACTAAATGAGTATTGTGAAGGAAATCTTGGCTTTATAAACCAGTATGTAAATACATTAAAGCCATAAACGAGCCTGGCTCTTGAAAAGGGCAATTAGAACAGTATGTTGTAACAAAGAAGCAAATCATGTCATCTTGCAATTTCATGGTTTTCCAAACTAAATGAGTATTGTGAAGAAAATCTTGGCTTTATAAACCAATATGTAACTACATAAAAGTCATAAACAAGCCTGGCTCTTGAACAGGGCAATTATATCAATATGTTGTACCAAAGAAGCATTAATTGATTTGTTTTCTTCACCATTCACTTAACCGTTTGTGATAAATTAACTCCATTTGTTGCAATTATACTCAATATTTGAATAAATTTACTAGAACGATAACATATTACATTTGGCTTTTCATCTGGAAAAGGAAAAAGTTGGTTTAATCTCCACAAAATTCTATTAGTCCTCGCTCAATTTATAAAGAGGAGTTCGAGGTTTAAATTCTTCATATGGCCAAACTATTAAATTCTTGAGTTGATATTTTGAGGTAATGTATTTTTCATTTTCCTATTTATCTGATTCGCAATCCCATTCATGTTTTGCAGTAATTGTTATTTCAACCTCATAATACTTAGCCAAACTAATATTAACAATGGCTTCCTACTAGATATACTTCACAACCAATAGAGACATTAATTCCAAACCTAAAGAAAGCCTTAGTATGTGACGAGCATCATCATATCTATGATGCTCAAAAAGTTTGAAGTGATCTGCAATGAACAACAGCAAATGGGAAAGACAGAATCCACAATATGTGAACTATCATAAAACATTTATAGTTAATTCAGTCGTAGATTCAATGGTGTGGATCAATAGATTTGCTCTTGCTTTAGTACTCGGTATCTTCTACGAGAGATTCAAATTTACTTGCAATCAAAGCTGATTCAAAACGTCTAAACTAAATTTGAGCCCAATCAAGAATGCATAGAGAATGATGACACGATCCGAAAAAATGCAAGAAACTGTCCGAGTCCATGGTCTGCTTAGTGGCAAAACAGCATGCTGTTGCTGCAGAGCTAGCTGCTGCGGGGACCTTTCTAAACTGATGACCTGGTTGAGAAGTTGGGGAGCCCAGACTCGGCGAATAAAAGTGATTTCCGACAAGAGAAACCTATCTATTGAAACAAAGTAGTCGGCAAGCGGAGATTGGCAGAACCATAAGATCCATATAAATGAGTCTGCTGTGGAACGGACTCTATACTAAAGGCTTGTCCTGAAGCAAGATCATGGAACTTTACTTTCCAGACACTCTAAAAAGGGTGTAAAATCAGGTACGATATTCTCAAGGTCCCACGTAATTCTGTCCCTCAGAACTGGTAAAGCTCCTCAGAAGACGAAACATCCTCCACATGGTAATAGCATCATGATGGTCCCTGCAAAATGTTCATGATGCCTTATCCAAAAGGAAGTGGTTGTACCCCAATCATGAACCGAGCGAACTTCGCAACATATTTACTGTAGGCGAAAGAGACGAGCTTTGAAGACTCAAGATTCATAAAAGTTATCTACTACCCAAGAAGAGAACAAATCAAATAATCAAGAAAGTAACATACTGAGAATCGTCGACCTCAGAGAAAAACTCGTCACTGTATTTCTTTGTCGGGAAGTTAGACACCACTACAGGTTCAAGACCGTGTAAACCCCGCTCTAGCTGTTCAGAGAAGGAGATGAGGCTTTAGTTACAGACGTCAGTTTTCAGCTCTCTATCAAAAGAGTAGATTTTTCATCCATCAACAAATACAGGGCTGAATTTTGTCATTTATAGCCTCATTACATACAAAACAAGGTACCCAGATGCAGGAAAACCAAAAAGACAGATAATTTTTTGTCAGAAAAGAAGCAAAAGCAGCTGAAAAAGGCAACAACAACCGGAATTTCAAGATGAAAATTCAAATCAGAGCGAATTGCTTAAAAAGCAACACAGCGGCGAAGGAAAAATGAGAAAGAACGACTGAAAAGAGAAAAAGAAGAAAAGGAAAAACACAGAAGATCATGTTGAAGCTCTACATTCTGCAAGTCGGCGCAAATGAATTGCCCACGACCAATGTATGAGAACAATTCAAGAATCCTCCTCAGAAACATTAGCATAGCATAAGAAAATTGCCAAATCACAAAAGCACTAAAAATCACCACTTGGAAAGAAAAGCCTTATGCACCAAAATTGAGTCAAAAAAAAGCAGTATAAAAGGCCTCTCTTTCGTAATCTAAAGCCAGCGAAAAAGCCAGTGAAGTACAGAAACCGAGTCAGACTGAAAAAGCAAAAGAGCAAACATCAAATCGGCGGAGTACGTGATATACATCATGACGAACTCGACGGAAAGATCGAGCGCCACCGAATTCAAACGGAGCTAGCCGGAAGGGAAGAGAGAGAGACGTACAATGCTAAGATCGGATCGGCCGGCGAGAGCGAAGGAGCGGCGGGAAGCGTTGAGCTGAATCCGAGCGCAGATGAGCCGCGTGCAGACGAAGACGATGAACATGGTGCTCACCGCGAACCCAATCACCGTCATCACCAGGTTTATCCCCGAAGATATCATCTCTTCCCTCTCTCCCGCGAAAAAAAAAACAAAAAACAAAGACAAACCTCGAAAGCTCTATCCTCTACTTCAGCACCACCCGTACATCATCGGTTCCCCCCCCCCTCGGCCTCCTCTTCTCGCGTATGTACTTCACACCCGGCGGGAGGACGCGCCGCGCGACGCCTCCGCCGCCGCCGCCGCCTGCTTCGCGATTCGGTCGGCGTGGGGGAGGCCGCGGCCGCCGACGCTCGGCATGATTCGCCGGGGGGAGGAGGAGGAGGAGGAGGAAGGAGGCCGGGGCGGCGGGGAGGCTCGACGCCGGCGGCGAGATTCGGAGGAAGGAGGCGGAGCGGCTGCGGTGGTGGCGGGGGGAGGAGCTCGGGGGGGGGAAGGCCGGTGGAATTCGGCAGTTGCAGAGCGTGTCTCTGAGAGAGAGAGAGAGAGAGAGAGAGAGAGAGAGAGGGGTTCGATGTTCGGATCCGGGATTAAGGCGAGCCTTTAAAACGGGCCGTGGAGGGTCCATTTCGTTAATCCGTGATGATTACCGATTAATGGGGGGGATTATTAAAAAATTCATTTATATTTATTTATTATCATTATCATTTTTGCAGCTTTCCTTCTTCCTCTTTTTCTTTTTTTGTTGGCCCCTTTCCCCCCCGTCCGGCACTTTGGCAATAGTCCTGCTTCAGGCCTCCTTTTTCTTTTGGGCTGCCTTTTGCCGAGCTCGTTTCACACGGGGCAAAGATCGAATTTGCAAGACACGGGGGTCGGGATTCGAGAGGCGGGGGTCGTCGCATCCCGTGGCGACCGGCGCTGCCGTCGATTGGGTCGGGACGATTCGCGGAGGCCCGATAAGCTGCTTGTTAATGTCGAGTAATTCGCGGGCTCGTGCTCGTTCGAACAAGTAAAGATCGAACTTGTACGACACGGGGTTGAAATGCAAGAGGCGGGACTTTATTGTATCTATAGTCGCCGGTGCTGCTGTCAATTAAATTCGAATGATTGGCGGGGAGGCGTGATAAGCTGTCCATCCATGTCTCGTGAACTGTATGGGACGAGGGAGACTGAAAGATCCCGGGTTACATCGAATTGATTATCCTAGGCTGCATGATTTGTTGTGAGCCAAATCAATCTCTTCCCTTGATTGTCAATAGTTTCAAGCATGTGATGATACACTTTTGAAAGAGTTCAGGGGGCAACAGAAAATGGTCAGAGCTGAGAGTGGAGAGAGATGTCATGGAATTGACTATTGGGAGCACCATGTGATCTTTGTGGTAAGTGACCGGTCCATGTGGAAGGAGAAGAGCTGGGTTACTGCTCTTTGAATATTAGGTTTAACGCAAGCAGCCAACAAACCAAGATTGCTTCTGGGTTTTAAGCAGGAAAATCAAGAGAGTGGTTGATCTGATGACACCAGTAGAATACTAGATTTTGGGTTTTGCCTAGGTTCTTAAATTGAGTTCCTCCTTTTCTTTTTCTTTTTGGGTCCCATGGGTAGTAAGAAAAAAAAAATTGGGACTAAATTGCCAATATCAACATCGGCCATACCACATGGGGCAGCCAGAATCCATATTAGCGATTTCTGGACAAAATTAACTTTAAGGACTACATTGGCATATTGTCAAAAAGTTTAGAACTAAATTAGCACAATTAAAAAGTTTAGGACTGAAGTGACCACTGTACAATTGGCCTAGGACGTTTTTACATCCATGCGCGCGATCGATTGCTCGATTGACATGCGGGAAGATCTTAAGCTAGATCGACATGCGATCGACTCTTTCAAGTATTCTTTTACCCCAACAACAAAACTTATGAAGAAAGAATGAATCTAAGTGTGCTTGATCTCCATACACCAAAATCCAGCATCTGATCAGTTTTGTGCAGCATTTCCCAAACTCACAAGGATCGACTCCAATCAATGACCATTTTTTTTTGTGAGTTCTGCTCCATTTTTATTTTTATTTTTGCATATTCTTTTGGAAACCAAAGGTGTGTGGAGCATGCCCCTAAAAGGCATGATGAATCCCCTCACCTCGTGGACTTTCGAGACGAGTGCTTCTCCAAAACTAATCAATGCAACAATGCACACCTACTGAAACTGATGTACATAATCTGAGTGCGGGTCAGCTTCGCAAAGTCATACAAGGATTGATGATGGACCACTTTGGCTTTGGCGAGATTATTTAAATACAAAGTACCCTTCTTCACTCGTCGAGGTCGTCCACTCCCTCTATCTCTCTCTCTCTCTCTCCCCCTAAGGTTCTTTTCTTTCCAATTTGAAATGAACAAAGAAAGGGTACCTCTGCTTTGCGAATAGCGGATGATTTTGAAACATAATTTCGCAAGTCGGCAGAAACATTGTCAATTACAACTTTTGTCTAAAGGATTCAGTGAATCGAGATGGAAATGTTTTTACGTTCAGTCATTTTTTATAAAGCGATGTAAGCGATCGTTTTCGGGGAAAATATTTTCCAAATCATTCGTTTTTTTGCGAAACACACGGAACCTTAAGCTATTGGAATTACAGCGACATCTGCTCTTTTATTGGTTATCCAATAATATTTCGGAAGGGGTACACGCAAGATGAGAGCTACATATGTGTTTAATTTTTGAAAAGGTAGAAGGTGGGAGTAACTTTATGAAATTAAAATCACTAGCATGTAATTAGTTCCTTAATTTGGCGGCATGACCCAGCGTAAGCAATTTTTGTACTTAGCTGACACCCCAAACGAAGAAAAATATAGTAGAAGGAGACTTAAGAAAATGTTAGTGCATCACTAGTTGCATTTTTATAGTGACCTTGGCATGTTCGACCACTTGAGGAAAAAATTAATAAAATTGAACGTTGACTTCTCTCCACATGGAAGCATCACTTGTCCCTTTTTTCCAATGCTAAACAGTAGACACTCATCATTTCCTCCAACATATTTCGATTTTTATCTATAATTACTACTTAATATTAATTTTGATTTCTTTTGGGAGAAACCCGCATCGTCGAAGCGCTACACGACTTGTTTTCACGGCAAATAAAGTGATGTCGATGACGAATTTTTACCCGTTATCAGTGCAGACCCAAGAGCCGATAGTGATCGCCAACGTCGTCAGGCGCTCGGTTCAATTTTCAGTAATTAGGCGCTATAATTTATTAAAAATCATGCGAATTTCCTGTGATTCACCCCCTCTAATGTGAGATTCCACAAAATTTGCTCACTCCCCTCAAATACGAAGTCTCCGCACTTTGCATGACGTCACTGATGGTTTTGTCAAACTGGGAAAAGGTATTTTAATTTCCAAGAAGGAAAGGGACAAAAAAAACAATTTTGCAACAAAAATATGATGGGAATAAATAAGACATGCATTAAAAAGGGCGGACGAAAAAGTATAGGGAAAAAAAAAGTCAAACAGTGGCGTCATGGATGATGCGATCGCGTGGCATTTAGTAATTACATTGCAAAAGGTTAGTGGATTATCATGTATTTTGAAGATAATATAGGCTGCTTACTCTAAATAAATTATGATTATGGATAAGCATTGATATATAAGTGAGTGCTCCGTTTGTCTATTTTTTTGTATTTTCTTATTAAATGCTGCCTTTCCTCAACGAGACAAATTTTGTCTTGTACGTCTCAATCAGCAACTCAAATAAGTTTCGAAAAAATCAAAGGTGGTTTTTTTTTTATAATAAGAAAACGACACAAATGGTTCTTGAACTTTTACCTCATGTCCAATTTCATCCACGAACCTTTAATTTGTTCGATGTTATCCTTGAGCTATTGGTAAAATTCAATCTAGTCCCTCCAGAAGATTATTTGATGATTGAGTTGGATTTTAAAAATGATGAGTTAACATGTCCATCTTTTTATCTATCTACTTTAAAAAATTAAAAAAAATTAGGACATTAACATGTCCAACGCTATATATTGACGCGGATTACTATATCCCGATTTAAGATGAATATCTTACTTGGATAATTCACTTGTAGCTTTTTTCCGTTGTCCGCCGTTCGACCTTAGCGGATTGGAAATCACATCAGTAGATTCTGTCAACTTGGATCAATAGAAGAACATCATTGAACATTTTTCAAATAATGTAGGTGTTATATTAAACATTTACTAATAGTTCAGAGACCGCACTGGATAAATTAAAAGTCCAGAGACGATATTGTAAATTAAATCAACATTCAAGGGATAATGACACAAACAGTCTCTGGACTTTAGCTCAATCTGCAATGTAGTCTTTTAAACTTTTAATTTGTTTAATATAGTCCCTGAACTTTAACTTAATATTCAATATGGTCCATGAACTTTTAATCTGTTCAATATGGTCACTAAATTTTTGGTACATATTTAATGTATTCTCTGAACTATGTGAAAATGTTCAATGTACTGAAAAGTTTTCACATAGTTCAGGGATTAAATTGAACTTGTGCTAAAAGTTAGTAACGATATTAAACAAATTAAAAGTTCATGAACCACATTGAATAATAAAAAATTCATAGATCACATTGCACGTTGAGCTAAAATTCATGGACACTTTGTGTCATTTTCCTGACATTCAAAAATCATTTGTGCAATTTTCCTTTTTTATAATGTATTTGTTTTTTTATAATATATTTGTTACGTTCTTAAGAAAGGGAAAAAAAAAGGGCGGGATAAAGTGCCCACGGTATGAAAAGACTAATTTACCCTTAGTGACACGTCAATCTCCCGACCGCTCAGAGCACATGACAAAGTACAAACGATAGACAGTGCCAAGTTCCTTTGTTTTCTTCTTTTAGCAAAAATAAAAAATAAAGAAGGTTCTTTTTTTTATTTGGTTTAATATCTGAAAAAAGTTGTTTGGCGGCTGGAAAAAGGATTAATTTGAACCTTTAATTAGAACACTTTAATCAGTGGAGTAATTGTTAATTAGTGGCGTTGCGTGTCCGTGCTTGGCCGTATCTCCAGGAAGGAGATCAAGATCATCGAGGTGTTTTAGTTTGAAACCGCCCCCAAATCGGACCGATTAAAAGGGTCTAAAGAGGTTGTCATGATTGCAAATCGCTAGTGGGATTATATGTTTGATCCCACGAGAAAAAAGTTATAGAGTAAAATATAAATTATTCAAAATGGCACGTGCTGCAACGCTAATAAAGATCTCTAGAATTTCTTTGAAATTCCCGTCTTAATCCTCCATAAACATCGAGGCAGGTGTGCAGTCACGGTTGGACGGACGGGAAAGTTATGCATTTGGCCTTGGGGTTTTTCTTTGTGAAAGAGATGTTGTAAATTGATTAAAGAGATAAACGCAATGAAAGTCCTAAAACTTGTCACGAAAGTATAAATGGATCCTAAAACTTTCCAAAAGTGTAATTAAGTCCTAAAACTTGTCACCAAAGTGTGATTGAGCCCTAAAACTTTCGAAAAGTGCAATCAAATCATAAATCTTGTTAAATTGGTCTAATCAAATCCTTCCGTTGATTGCACTTTTTGAAATTTTTAGGACCCGATTACACTTTTGTGACAAGGTTTAGGACTTGATTACACTTTTTTGAAAATTTTAGGACTTAATCGCATATGCATGACAAGTTTTAGGACTTGATTGCACTTTTTGAAAGTTTTAGGATTCAATTGCACTTTCATGACGAGTTTTAGGATTTTCAATGCACTTATCCCTTGATTAAAACAGTTGATGGCATCATGTCAAATGTTAGTTTAATATGTTATAGGTATATCGTAACCTTCGATTGATTCCACTATCAGGCACAGTTTGCTATAATTTCGAGGCAAATCTTGATTTCCATTCTTGATTAGTTATGTGGGCAACATGTCCGATAATAATTGTGCATCTCCGTCGAAATTTATCTTCGTCGGACCTGATGAAATTTCTTTCGCGGTTTTTGTAGCCCCCACAAGAGAAGATACTGTGTCGTCCGCTTATAAGTTATTAAACCTAGGGGTAATTAAAAGTACTTTTCATTTTTCAATTTTAATTTATCCGCAATTATCTTAGCTAAGCCAGGACCACAGCATCTTGTACTTCGGCTTCTATATATATAATACAAAGTACAAATGACTAAAACTTTTTGACTTCTCACACAAATGTAAACTGTACGAATTGTCACGGCACCAAGCGCACATTAGCCCTGACGATTTGGAACGTGACATCATCTCATGTTGGCTCAAATCTAGTAGGTTTCCAACGTTTGGGAATCGCGTCGTCTCAAGCAACTCTTTTTTTGTATTTTTCGGTCAATCGGCGCAAAAGCACGCCCTCGATGGATTATGATTACTCGCGAGATCTTGCGAAATTAATTACCCAAAAATTAAGAAATCGTGGGCGTCGCCATTGGAAGGAGATAGATCGGGCATTCTCACCCGATGGCGATCGCAAACTGAGATTGGGAACTCGTCCGGTCGTGGAAAGTGGGTTTGTGTTTACCATCGGTCAAAAAGACCCGTTCATGCATTTCAAATTGCTTTTCTCCAGTTTTTGGTGAGAAAATTCAAATGCGTGTGACTTTATGTTCTGCGAATTCCCGCCTATGAAATTCAAATTTCAGTATGAAAAGAAAAGTAAACTTCGCAATTAAAACAAAATGGGATAATCGCACAAATAGTCCATGAACTTTGATTTAATGTACAATGTGGTATCTAAACTTTAATTTATTCAATGTGATCCCTAAACTTTATTCTAACGTGTAATGTTGTTCCCAAATTTTTAATTTGTTTAATGTCGTCCTTGAACTTTTAGTCCATGTTTAATTTAGTTCTTTAACTATATGAAAATGTTCAATGTAGTTCTTCCATTAATTCAAGCTTAGAGATCATATTGAAAATTTTCATAGTGTCGAGGGACTGCATTGAACCTATACTAAAAGTTTAGGAACGACATTAAACAAATTAAAAGTTCAATGACCATATTGAATATTAGGCTAAAGTTCGTAGACTATATTGAATAAATTAAAAGTTCAAGGATCATATTTCACATTAAATCAAAGTTTATAGACTGTTTGTGTCATTATTCCAAACAAAATTAAATGAGAGAGGAGGGAAAAACAAAAAATGCAGCAGCAGATTCGGAGTTTCTTTTTTCTACCGCTTTTTCTACCATGGATGGGATATCCACGGTTTGAAGACTTGGGGAGCTTTTCCTTAGTAACCGACAAATTATGCTATGTTCTTAGGAACGGCGTGAAATCAAAACCCCATCGTTGAATTCATGTACCAAATAGTGCAACGTGTCACGGGCGGCCTTTTCAGCATTCCGTGTCCAATATAACTACGGCATATTACTTAATAAGGGCATGCAAAAAAAATCGGAAATCACCTTAACCGGATTGAACCGACTGGTTTTGGATGGATTATAATCCCAATCAAATGGAAACCGGTAAGTGTCGGTTTCAATGTGGAACCGTCCATCCGGACCAAACTAGTTTGTGTGTATATACGCTCTCCTCCGCCTCCGTCACCCGCGTTTACAATAGCCGCAACACCCAGAGGAGCTCCGGCTTCTTGGCCCTGCCCCCACCGCCAGCCACCGCAAAGGATTGGAGGCATTGCTTTTTGTCTCCTAGCCCCACCAGCACCGGCATTGCCGCCAGCTCATTGATCCCAAGGAAGAACTTCTCAGCGAAGGGAGATCGCAATTGCGGATGAGCTTGAAAGGAGATACGAGGCGGGAGATGAACTTCTCGGGTAGGAACCATTAGGCGGTTTCCGATTCCAAGATAGGAAGTCCACTTTGGAACCGATCGCCTCCTATAACTTAATATACCAATCGGGTAGATCAATCTTAATACATCTACTTATCTGAATATTTAAATTAAAATGCGAGGTTCGTCTCGTTTTTTTTTTGGATGTTTTGTTGTCAAAATATATGAAATTACCCCCTACTTTCTCTTCGTGAAGCAACCGCCCGATTCACAAACGTGAGTAAGTACCTACTACATCCACTCAGGTCAACGATCGCTCGAGTTCTTCATACATAATTCGTCCACTGTCACTGCCTCAAGATTAGTACAGGATCATTCAATAAACTAAATATAAGGAATTATATCTCTAAACCCATCAACTCGAAAACTTACTTTAGATTCCCATTGGAGATGTACTTGATGGGTGACGGCTAAAAGAAGGAAACACACTCACGAGGTTGGCCCCCAGGAATCAAAACAGGAAGACCAAGCAGGGCAATGCTTTTGCGAAGCAAGCGGAATTGGATAACTTAGCACCATGTTTCACGTCGAAGATTTACTATTTTGAGGGTCCATTTTAGAATCACATGTTTGAAGAACACAACACGTCAACAATGCGCAACTGTCATGTCTATATAATTAGATTTGATCCATTGTATCTGACCTTTATTAGCATTAGACGCATAAACACAACAAAATAAAGTATAAAATGAAAAAGGGAAATCGAGACACAAAATTTATCATGATTCACCCTTAAACTAGAGCTACATCCATCATAGGATTCACTTATAAAGAATTATCTACTCCCGCCTCCTAATACTCGGTAACTATCTATAAGCCCAACCCAAAACTACTAATAAATACCCTTTAGCGTCGCAGGGTCCCTGTGCCTTCCTATTGACTGGGAGTATAAATCACACCCTGACAATATTCTGGCCACAACTTTCGGCACTAGATATCTCACGTATGCCGTATTACACTAGCTGCTAATTTTCTTATTCTTGAACCAATTTACTAGATAAATATCAGCGAATTTTAATCATACGTCACATTACTCGCCATAGCATTATGATCATTATGATCAATGAGGCAGCAGAGTAACACGACACTAACACCTCAAAGTCTTAGGTTGGGTGGGAGAAGTTCCGTGAAGTGATTCATAATTAAGTCCCACCTCTAAATGGTAAGCATCTCGAGTCACGCATGAATAATTCTTTTTGGGGCTGATTGGACCCACGCGAATCAACTTGGCTTATTGCAAACTATATCATATCAAGACCTCCTCTACAAGGGGAAAAAGGCTCTAGGATGGACTGTGTCCCAAGCCCTAATCCGACGAGGGCGGGGATTTGACCATCAAAGCAAGATGGTCCGATTGATGCGGGGTTCCTCGCAGGCATCTTGGGGGTTAGTAACATGTCCTATAACACTTCGAGGTCGAGAGAGTATCACTAGACCAAACGGGCAGACATTGACAGGAACGTTTAAAATGATTCGTGGTCATGTGGTGTCATTTTCTTTGAGAGCTCGATCTTGTGGATCTGATTCGGTAATTACAAGAAAGGTACACGAGAAAAGTTAGGCCAGCACCCTTGAGTGGGAGCATTCGATTCTTTCCTCCCCCTTTTAGAAGCTTTGGCCCGAGAATGCTCCAAAAATTGCAAATGGAAAGAGGAAAAGCTAAAGCTAAAGATTCCATCCATGTCCATATTGAGGCAAACACACCGTTTTAGAGAATGAGATGTTTATTGATATCATTTAGGGTGCATTTGTTATGCGAAAAAGTAACAATTTTAAAAATATTTTCCTAACAATAATTATTTATATTGTTGGGAAAACTTAGTCAACAAAATTTTTTATGTCTTGACATTTTCGTTGATGATGAAAAAACTTTTTATTGACTGAATTTTCCCATGATCTAAAAATATTTTTCAAATCGTTACTTTTCAGTGAAACAAACGCAACGTTAATATACCAATTTGGTAGGCCAATCTGAACATATTTACCTATCTATATATTAAAGTCAAAACTAACATTTAAATTCATTGGATGTTCCATTATTATCGTTTGAATTAATCTACACAAGATTATCCACTACTTTCTCTTGATAAAACAACTAATTGATTCACAGATTTACATGCACTCAGTTAAATAATCACTCCATTCTATTTATACATAATCCATCCACGATCACCTCCTCAAAATTAGCACATAATCCCTTTTTTTGTTGGGGGTATACAATAATTTTATCAAACTAATATAGGAATCATATCTCTAATCCCATACCAACTTGAAAATTACTTAGGGCCCGTGCCAAACAGTAAAAATTTCTGTTCTTTTGTTCTCAGAAATAGTTTGGAAACAGAAACGCGTTTGGTAAATTTTTTGTTTTGGGGCACATTTTTGCAAATATTTGTGCCAAGTAACAGTTTTGGAAGAGAAACAAGAAGTAAAAAAAAAGTTGCTTCTTGTTTCTCGACACAATTTTGAGAATCAGTTTTTTTTTCTTTTTTTTATTTTCTTCATTTTGTGTTGCTCTTCTTGGTTGTGGCCGGTCGCTAGCGACCGGCGGCCGACGGCCGGCGATTGGCCACAGCCCAAGGCCGGCGAGGGCGTCACGGCCCTCGCCGGCCGCCGGTGAAGGCGAGGGTCCCCCCTGCTGGCGAGGGCGAGGGCTGGACCCTCGCTGTCGGTCATGGCGAGGTCGACCTCGCCTAGATCGGGCGAGACCGAGCCTCGCTGTCGCGACCCACGACGAGCCGCCTCGTCTCCGCCAACGGCCGACGAGGGCTGTGATGCCCTCGCCGGCCATGGCCAAGGGAGAGAATGGGTTGAAAAAAAAACCTTAAACAATTCAAAATATTATTAAAATATTATTAATAAAAAGAAATTTTGTGTAGTTACCAAACGCATTTCTATTCCAAGAATAAAAATTTTGGACAGTTACCAAACGCCTTAAAATACTCAGAAATTGTTTCCTGGCACAGAATAAAAAAAAATCATTCGGACACAGAAACGTTCTCATGCGCACCCTTAGATTCCCATGATAGATGTGCCTGATGGCTAAAAGAAAGAAACACAATTATGAGTTTGGACCTTAGGAATTTTTTTTATGTGGACCATCAATGAGTCAAGTCAAAACAATGGACCCAGCATTTACCCACGGTTTTCGAAGAGAAGAAATTGCTTTTCCGAAGCAAGTGGAATTGGAAAACGTACCGTGCTTTTAGGTCAATTTTAGAATCTCCTGTTTGAAGAACACAATATGTCAATCCAAATGTCTACACAATCAAGTCTGATCCACTTAGATCTGATCTTATCTTTGGGCCAAAAATTTTCAGCAGTAGATATCTCATGTGCATGCCATGTTAGACCGGCCGCTAATTTCCTTATTGTTGAACCAATTTACCGGGCATATTTCACTAAATTTAAATCACACGCGACATTTCTCACCACAAAATTATAAGGTAGCAGAGTAAAACAAAGTAACTAATACCCCGGAGTCATTGCATGTGAGAAGTTTTGCAAAGTGATTCATAAGTAAGACCCACCACTAAATCGTAAGCATACCGAATCAAACTTAATACTTCTTTTTTGTGGCCGGTTTGACCCATGTGGATCTGTCCACACCGTTGCAGACGGCGTCATATGAAGACCCTCTCTAGTAGGTAAAAAACTCTAGGATGGACTAGAAGTAAGCCTTTCATTCCAAAATTTCCTTAAAACAAGCAATAGAGAATAAAGTAATCTAGCTAGAAGAGACGTTCCCCCAGGATCCATAATTTAAGAGTTTATAGTTATTGCCCTCTTTTTTTGTTAAGACAATTTTGTAACGAAATGAGCTAATGAAGGGCTCTATTCCGATGAGGGTAGCGATTTGATCATCGAAGCAAGATGGTCGAATGATGCGGGACTCCTTACAGGCTTCTTGGGGTTAAGACAAGTCTTATAACACTTCGAATCGAGAGAGTACCACTAGACCAAATAGGTAGACATCAACGTGAATGTTTGAAACTGTTAAATTATGACTCGAGTTTTAAACCATTTATGGAATTCGATTTGATTGGATAAATATCCAAGTTTAATCGCATTAAGGAAAATTCAAGAAAGGAGCTTATGTTTCGGAGAAAAGCATAAACATATTTCTAGCACTACAGGACAAAAGATGGGCACACATATTCTATAATTTATATATTTCTTTTATGGATAGTTTGTGGGCCCAAGGGTGAAAGAAAAGAAGAGTATTCACGTTGTGCGATTGAAGAGTTTGTTCTTTTGTCTTATCCAAGCGCATAAAGGTCATTGTGGGAGAAAACAACAAAACAAGGGTTTGTTTCTTCTTTTCTTTAACCTACAGTGGCCGCGTGGATATATAAAGGAAAAGAACTGTGGGTTTTCTTTTCAGCCGTGAAGAGCCACACACGAAGAAGTTGCGATCGCCGAAGAGAAATCATTCAACGGAATTCTCTGAACACGGTGATTTGTGCAGTGAGTCTATTTGTCCAATTAAATTGTTTATTCGTAAACACTTTGGGTTTGGGCTTAAATCTAGGTGTGGGAAACACTCGAGCGTTTGAGCGATTTGTAACTCTGATTCTCCGATTATAGTAGATTATTTGTTGCTGGCTCTCCCCATGGATGTAGGTACCGATATTCGGACCGAACCACGTAAATCTCTGGTGTCCTTTATCGTTCATCGTTTATTTCTCTGGTATTTTTGCATTGACTTAATTTGCAAGATCCTGTCGTTTCCGCGTTATATTTCCAACAGAAACGATTCATGGCCACATCGTATCATTTCCTTTGAAAGCTCGGTCCCATAGATCCGATTCGGTCGTTACAAGATAGAGTGGGTAGTGTGCCGTCGATTCTTTCCTCCCCATTTTAAGAATCTTGGCCCTAGAACGCTCCAAAAACTACAAATGGAAGAGGAAAAGGTAAAGCTGAGGTTCCATCCATGTCTACATTGAGGCATGATGTCTCTCTCTCTCTCCCACAAACACACAAAGATGTCATTTTAGAGCATGAGATATTTACCGGCACGACGGAAGCAAAAGTTTTAGCTTCATCATCTCTATAAAATATCTCCAGAGTTGGGATGAAATCACTTGTCACATTCAAAAAGTGTCATCGTGGGGAGCAATGATGCGATTTTCTTATTAGGATATGCCTCGGATGGGATTGAATTTGAGTGCCTCTCTGTGCCTGCACTTACTGGGCACTTTCTTCCTCTTCCGCTAATCTTGTCTGCACAACTTGATCCTATTCGAATCTAGACCACTTGGGAGGCAATACCAGGTGCCCTTTCTCTTTATCTGTTCCATCTAAAACAGAAAAACATGAAGGGAAAAGAAAGAGATGGCTTGGACCTTAGTCCTTGAAAGGGCTTTGTTCAGGGTCTCGGGTCTAATAATTCCCTGAATGTAAAGCATGAAGAAGGTATTCCCTCTTCTTAGGAAAGACAAATTTATAGAGGAAATTGGGGGTGCGAGGTGAAGTAAAGAATGCGTTCGTGGAGTCCGCCGTCTCTGTATATCAAACGGATATGCCTTTGAAAGTTAAAAGTAAACGAAAAAAAATAAAGAGAAAAGAAAGAGATGGCATGAGATTGCTCGGTACTACATTTGCGAACCCTTTACTTTGATATGTTTAATGAAGAGTTGGATGGAGCATCATGGAAATATTCAATTTGCCCAATTTTACGGTTTTTTGGGGAGCACTCCGCGAAGTCTCTTCGCGGATCCGACGAATTCAATTAAATGAAAAGTAAATCTTTCGATATTGTTGATTTCATATGGGTATCGAGACCCACGCGATACGTAATGAAAATATGATGGCCGAGGACTCTCCATCGTACATTTACTATTAAGACCGGATTACGAGACTCGGTAATGCTTTTTCAATTATGATGGACTAATGGACTAATACCCTCATCGGAATTTTGATCTTATCAACTCGGTAAGCAGCTCGATTTGAAATTTTGAAGTGACGACAGAAATTCCCAATGGTCGACGCCTTTGGAATTGGGAATTCAATTTTCAAAATAATTTGCCTTCGTAGACTTTAGTTTAGAAGGTCAAAAAGTTGTGCATAGCAGTCGCTTTTCTTTTGATGCCACGTGCATTTGGTGCTACACTAAGATCTCGAGGTTAAAGAAACATGGTTAAAGAGGGCGTCTGCGATAGGGATAGATAAATATATTTTTTTGTCGTGATTTCATGAAATATTATGAAAACTTTAGACTTCATTTATTTCGCGAAAAATAAATAATTTAAAAAATATTTTCTTAAAAATGATTACATGTATCACTTGAAATGATTAGTGAATGAAAAATATTTTTAGTACCGACAACAATTTATATTGAAACGTTTTCCTGGATGATAAAAATATTTTTCATTCATTCATTTTTGTAATCGATACAAGCGATTACTTTTAGGAAAATATTTTCTAAATCATTCATTTTCTGCGAAACAAACGGAACTTTAATGTATCATACTGAGTTTATCTCTCCTATGTCCTTTCTAGTGTCGTTTCAATTGATACAACAACTATGTGCTACGATAAGTATTCACGGTCTTGCACATTGATTTGTTGAGAGATCGCACCAAGTATGATTCATACTCGAAACTCGAGCCTTTGAAGCACGGAATTTCAATTGCTGCGACATTCTCGAATATATACTTCTAAGTATATAGAGTCATGCCTATTAACGAGAAAGTCTTTTCTTCTTCTTTTTTCCCTCAAAATGCCCCCTCAAACTGTTGAGAGATCGGTCGAGAGCATCGCCCTACTCGAGAGTAATCCCGAGGGCCACACCCGCCATCCTATGAGTGGGGTCTTACCCGATACACGCCCGCCGTCCTATGGGTGCAACCTAGGCTTTCCTAAACTGGGCCGGCTCGATCTAGTGAATGGGATTCGTTGGTCCAATTCCACGATGCATCAGGCCCATTCACATGTAACTCACGAACCCAAATAGGAGGATCAGTAGCTTGCGGACACGGGGTTATAGTGACCACAAAGAGAAATCACGACGAGGAGCAGTCGATTGCTCGAAGAGACCCGGATCATCTCGTCGATAGACAAGCATATGATCACTAAATTATTGCAAATGTCACGCCACACCGGACAAGAACACAGCCGGCTGATTTTAGTGTATACGATTAGCAAATGGTTGTGACGCAAAGTCTGTATAAGACATGAATATGCATCCACAGCTTTATGTGTACACACGGGCGGACGTTATCGTCTCAAGTAAAGCTCATTAGGAGTCATGATTGGCGATACTTGTCCTTTGATTAGCAATCAAGAGCAACCAAATTAGAATCGGTATATGCCGCGCGCGACGATGATTAGTCGATTGTAAGATGGCAATTATTGCATCCGAAAGGTCTCTTATCGAAGATTTTACTAAACTCAAGATAAATTAACAAATAAATAAATGAATGAATCGATCGAATGAATTATTACACGGGTTTCCTCAAATAATTCCTCTTTGGCAAATTATTTTGAGATATTCGTCCCATTCAAATGGTCTTCCTGTGTTCTCTTTTCCGATCGCTATCTTTCTCGTTGTCCGTCTCCGTCATTTGCCACCATTCCTTTGGCTGCTGCCGCCGCCGCCCGAGGCCCCGCCCCCCTTACCACCTTGACCGCCCTGTTGACCGCCGCCCTCGGCCACGTCGTCCTCCAAAAAAACCGTCCGCACCTTGAACCTGTCGAGCCTCAACACCGGCTCGTCCCCTACCCCTCCGTCCCTGCCCGGCAGCCGGGGCGATCCCACGCTCAAGCTCCTCGGGAACGCCCTCACCTCCTTCGTCCTCTTCGACCGGAGGGCGTCCTCCAGCTTCCGATCGATCTCGTCATGCAGCTTCGGGAACAGCTCCTGGAACGTGTGCCGGCGCCGCACGTAGAGCTCACGCAGGTCCTCCATCAGCGCGAGCAGCCACGGATCGATGGACTGGTCCCCGTCGCAGGGGTGGCGTCCGTAGTAGTAGAACTGGCCTTCCGCGTCGCCGAAGCTGTACTTCTCCCCGCAGGGGCTGCCACTTCCAAAGGGGTTGGGGGCGTGGTTGGGGCTCGGGAAAGGAGGAGCTCCGGCGGCTTCCAACGCCGGTTCACACCAGAGCCCATCCGGCCTGGGCCCGAGAGACTCCGGCCACAGCAGCGCACCGTGAGGCCGAGGAGTCATCGGAGAGGAAAATGGGATCGCCGATCGCGCCGAAGAAACCGAATACGATGCAGGCAGAACGAAGAATCGAATGCGGTGGCGGGTTGTGGGTTGAAGCTGAGGATGGTGCAAGCTCGATATATATACGTACAGGCGATGACAGAGAGTGGAGCAGTCGAGATTTCTATAGGGAGGGAATTTTCAAAAGGCACGACCTGGTCTTTCTTTTCTTGCGCATCAACCTCGTCTTCATTCCTATCGTAGTTGCTGTATAATAATAATAATAATAAAATAGTTAATTTTTGGTTGACCGTTGATTTTAAGTGTTCAGCTTCAAGGTTCGTAACAGTCCGTACGCGTGCTGATAATAGCAAATATTCAGATCAAATCCTGAGACAGCTGCACCGCCGTCTCCCGCAAGCGTAGACATCGAAATGCCCTTTTTCTTCTCCCACGCCGTGGATTACGACCCACGTTGGGGTCGTGTTTTTCCGACTCTACGGTTGTACATTTCTTAGCTTCGGGCGTACTTGGAGACCCGCGTGTTTTTCGCGAGGCTGAGTATGGCGCGCAGTTCTAAAACGATCTGTGAGATGCAATGGTCTCGATTGAACTTCATTCGAAAAGTCTAAATTAATGAATTACGGACGGTTTATTCACTATTTGATAACATCTACACGTGTATCTCGACACGTTTGATAAGTCACGATCCGGAATGCGATTACTTATCGGGGTTTGGCCAACACAAATTATAGGAAGGACTGAATTGAGAATTTGTGAAGATAATGATCGGGGGAGGGAAGCTCGGAAGCGGAAGCTCGTTGACTTTTCCGGGATCACAGGTCGCGTTGACCGATGGTTGAGGGTTTGCTTCTTTGAACAACGACTGATGGTTTTGACTTTTGAGTGCGGCGGTGGTGCGGCGGGTCCAATGCCTGCGCGAGGAATTTCTGAGATGTTGGGCCTTCTTCGGAGTTACTTCGGTGGTCAAGTCATTCATCCGGCCTTCCATCGGAACAAACACCTACCGCCTCAGCCAACATATCGCCCGCATCGATTATAAAAAAAATAAGAAATGAAAGATATTTTCATTATTTGTGAAAATATTTAGACAAAACTTGTTATCAATAATGAAAACTTTTTTTTTTATTGACTAACTATTTCAAGCAATGCGAGCCGATTGTTTTTAGGAATTTTTTTTCCATGTCATTCATTTTTCGCAAAATAAACAAGACATCAATTTCAGAATAATTGCCTCCAATGTTATTGGTGTTCTTGATTTATGCTCTAAACTATTGGTTAAAGTGGTGTCGTGATAGTTATATATATATAGTCGTGATTTTATGGAATATTTTGAGACCTTTAGTGTATAATACTAAGTTTATCGCTCCTATGTCCTTTCTAGTGCAATTTCAATTGACGTAGCAACCATGCGCCAGGATAAGGATTCACGATTTCATGCGGTAGTTTGTTGAGAGATCGTGCCAAGCAGAATTCATACTCGAAATTCAAGCCTTTGAGACTGGTAATTTCGATTGCTGTGACAACTCAACTAATCTCTAAATATATAGAGATGCCTAATAATGCACAAGTCTTTTCTCTTCTT
This sequence comes from Syzygium aqueum, assembly GCA_031216185.1. Taxonomy (NCBI): domain Eukaryota; kingdom Viridiplantae; phylum Streptophyta; class Magnoliopsida; order Myrtales; family Myrtaceae; genus Syzygium; species Syzygium aqueum. The sequence continues at coordinate 28,884,385 of CM062237.1, read as the reverse complement.
TTTTCCCCTCAAAATGCCCCCTCAAACTCTCGAGGGATTGGTCAAGAGCGTCACCTCACTCAACGTAATCCTCGAGGGCCATGCCCACCATTCTTTGAGTTGGGTCACACAATTCACCTTTATGACTCTCTCTTCCGTCTTTGTCGCCCTTATTCGATCTCATGCTCACTCCCTCCTCGCTCTCAACTTAGTTTGGATGTGAATTTTCCTATATTGGATTAAATATTTAAGTATTTTAACAATATGGATTGAGTTGGATATGGATTATTAGATTTGCATTGCATGAAAATGGGTCGAAAACAAGTTAAATGGGTTAATTTGGGTCGGACTAGTTTTGATCCGACTCAAACCCAACCTGACCCATCCGTTTGGCGGGTCTAGATCTCACCCGATACGCGTGGACAGGCATGAGTTAGCATACATCCGTAGAGATTAGTCGAGTTGAAAGGTTCATATACCTCGTGTTGTAAATAGCTAAATGTACGAAATGGGCTTGGCATCCTGGAATTACAAGCTAAGCTTTCCTAAATTGGGGCACCTCAACATAGTTTATGGATATGTTTAGCCCAATCTGATGATGCATCATGTCCATTGGCAATTACCTACGGGCCCAAATGTAACGCATGAACCCAAATGCAGCGATTTCAATTTTCATAGGCGGGCCACCCCCAGAAGCACAGATCTGTATGTCTCCGGTAAGTACTCGACATGTTTGAGAAAGAAGATCGCCACACTCAATGGGGACTAATCGGGTGCTCAAAGAGATTCGGATGTCGACATAAAAAGGATAGGAAAACTGGAATGATACGCTAGATAGAAGTGTAGCCAACTGATTTCAAGTATATCAGGATGTTTATGCACAAAGCCTATACAAAACCTAGATACGCATTTTCACCTTCTACGAACATGAGTGAACAACATTAGCCTAGCCTAAGATGGCTCATCTGGAGTCATGATAATCGTTTATATTACTTGAAATGACTAATTTAGCGATAACATGATGATCCAGTTGCTAACCAACTTTTGTCCCGGTGGGAAATTGACAGTCTCATTCGAGGTTATCAACAGCAAAAGGATGGAGATAGCTCGGACAGCTTTGTTGACAACACAGAAGAAGGGATTCCGCAATAAAGTAGGCATGTGAGAAGTGTGTGCTGAGTCAGTGACGTGAATTATATTTGTGACGATGCATTTACTTTAAAAGATGCCCGTACTATGTAAGTGGTAACCACATCAGTTTGGGCCTATATAAGGCAATGTATTGTGTAATGAGAGGATAGACCTAACTCCAGAAATAAAATCGCGCTGTGTTCTAAAGCCATGTCCTTCTAAATTCTTCTCAAACTTCTCCTAGAATGACTTTTCTGATTAGGATATTGTTGTCGGTTCGGTAAGGTAATATGATTAAAGTGTACTCTTCAGTTGTGACATGTAAAATCTATGGATCGGAAAATCTGAAATTTATATATTGAGTTAGAGAAGCAAATCTGAAGACTAAAAAGCTAGTTCCCTCGGATGGCAAAAGGGACGATACTTCGGGGATAGCATTCTCGTGTCACTTGTTCTTTACAGCTAGTGCATTTTGGCTTTGATGGATGATAAAATCTTTTTTCGTTCGTTCATTTTTACACGAGTTCGCATGAATATGGGGGAGTCTGTTGTTAAAGACACAGCAAAGCTGTTAGAAAAAGAATGAATGAATAAATGAATCAATCGAAGAAATTATTTCTCAGACAATTCCTGTTTAGCAAACTATTCTGAGATATCCGCCCAATTCAGATGCTTCTTCCTTTTCCGTTGTTCATCTCCGTCATTTGCCTCCCTTCTTTACGACGCTGCCGCCGGAGGCCACGCCGCCTTTACCACCCTGACCGCCGCCCCCAACAAAATCGTCTTCCTCCAAATCAACCGTCCGCACCTTAAACCTGTCGAGCCTCAACGCCGGCTCGTCCCCCACCCCTCCGTCCCTGCCCGGCAGCCGGGGCGATCCCACGCTCAAGCTTCTCTGGAGCGCCCTCACCTCCCTCGTCCTCTTCGACCGGAGGGCGTCCTCGAGCTTCCGTTCGATCTCGTCGTGCAGCTTCGGGAACAGCTCCTGGAACTGGTGCCGGCGCCGCACGTAGAGCTCCCGCAGGTCCTCCATCAGCGCGAGCAGCCACGGGTCGATGGACTGGTCCCCGTCGCAGGGGCGGCATCCGTAGTAGTAGAACTGGCCGTCCGCGTCGCCGAAGCCGTAGTTCTCCCCGCACGGGCTGCCCCTTCCGAAGGCGTAGGGGGCGTAGTCGGAGCACGGGAAAGGAGGCGGTCCGGCGGCGCTGGGCACCACCGGCTCACCGCCCGCGTAGCCGACTCCGTCCGGCCTGGGTCCGTGGGACTCCGGCCACAGCAGCGAAGAACCGTGATGATTCATTCGGGGAAAACCAAGAGATCGCCGATCCCGCCGCCGACGAAAGCGAAGGCGATGATGCCGAACCGGGTGATCGAAAACTCGAAAGTTGGAAGATTTTGAGGATGAAGGATCGAATGTGCCGATAGGTTGTGGATTGAAAGCTGAGGATGGTGCTGCAAGCTCGAGTATATATAGGCGATGAGAGAGAGTGGGAGCAGGTTGAGATTTCTAGAGAGAGAAAGAGGGACTTTTCAAACGTACGGCTTGGTCTTTCTTGCGCATCAATGCACGTGCGCGACGACCACCTCAGGTTCATTCCCAGTTGCCGTGTAATGCTGTCGGATTTGAGCATAGTAACATAATAAGAAGATTGACCGTTGATTAATGAAGGAAAAATGACATAAATGGTTCCCGAACTTCGACTTGACGTGCAACGTGATCTTTGAATTGTAGCTCGATGTATAATGTGATCCCTGAACTTTTAATTTGTTCTATGTGGTCCTTAAATTTTTTATACATATTCAATTTAGTCATTGAATTATATAAAAATGTTTGATGTTGTCCCTAAATTTGAATTAATAGAAGGACGGCATTGAACATTTTTATATAATTTATGGATCACATTAAACAATATATGAGTTTAAGAATATATTGCACATTTGGTTATACTTCAAGAATCACATTGCACATTGAGCCTAATTTCAGGGATCATTTGTATCATTATCCCATTAAAAAATCGAGTTCGAAGCATGGAACAATCCGCACATGCACTCCGTTCGATCCTTGGCATGTTCCAACGGTACGTATTTCCTCAATTTCGATGAAATTTTAAGCGTGACGAAATCGAAGGGTCGTGACTCGGGATGCCGGCCATTTTTTGGGGTTTGGCCAAACACAAACTATTGATAAGACTGAATCAAGAATTTGTAAATATTATGACTTTTCTGGGATCGCATTCGCGTTGACTGATGGTCGAGCGCGTTTCCTTGATCAACGACTGGTAGTTTTGAGCTAGGTGTTGTGGCGGTCAAGTCATCGATCCGGTCTTCCATCAAACCAAACACCTCGCCTCCTAATCCAAATCCAACTCTTTTTGACTCAGTTCCTATATGGATCGTGACGGTGATTCATGGCTGACCTCGTAATCATGGATCGCATCGCACGCGATGCCTGTAACAAACTGCCGACGTGACTAGCAGAACGAAAGAAGAACGTTCCACAAGGATACCTCGGATGTAATGTTTGGCCAACACCAAAGCCGCGACCCAACCGACCGTATGTGCAACCCGTGCTATCTACCAATGGCTCATAAGCACAAGACGAACCATTCAGAGTATCGATATGACGTCAGACGGGTTCCAAAAGAACCACGACAGATAAATAACATCATCAAATGCTCCAAAGCACTCACGTCTATATCTGTTCTCGGAGACTGTTTCTCGTTCAACAGCCACACGCACTCCCAAGAAACAAGCATATAATTTATGGACTTTCAGGAACCGCAGTTAACAAGCTCAACTAGAGGAATTCGTTTTCTGCTACACATGACAAGCTATCTATACATATAAGGACTGCTAGGACTGCCATGAAACAAAAATGGATCCATGTGAGAAGACGCACCAGTTGTACCCGAAAGAGTCCGTGGAAACCCTTCACTTGAGGGTATTCCCGACATCGTTTCTGGATGGAAATTATAAGGAGGATACGTTGCGTAGGAACTGGGAACATGGTGGTCCAAGTAAGGGTTGAATGATGGTTTAGGGAAAATCATTCTTGACCCACCCTCCCTGAATGGGCTGGAGATATATCTATCATCGCCGAAAAAACTTGGCCTGCTTTCCAAGCAGCGACTGCTCAAAGATCGGTCGTTGGTAGACAGCGCAGCTCCAGTTTCTGGGTAAGTACCTGCTAAACCCAACCGAGAACCTGAACCCAGCAAATTGGCTTTTGCAGCATCAAGCGAAAAATCTGTTGGGACTCTGAAAAGGCCAGGACATCGACCAGGAATATCCATCTTGCCCCCATTATCAATATTGTGGAAAGACGGTCCAATTGTTTTTTCAAGAGGTCCACAATTTGAAACTGGCATTCTCGTCATTTTGTTTTGCAGCAGTAATTTAGCCTGTTTGAGCGAATCGAGTACACCATGTGCACCGGCCGTTGCATGTGGAATTAAGGCATAGTGTTCAGCTTGGTTTCCGAAAGTTTCAACTTTATGAGACGTGTCACTCGCAGAAGGCGAAGAACCATGTGCTGACTGCTGCCCTTGAGAATCACCATAACCCATATTGTGGGGGTTTTGTGCCGGTGAATAGTTGCTTGCCAGGCTCTCTTGTTTACCTTTTCTACTTGACATTGAATGTACATGTTCTTGATTGGGGGACTTATCAACTGGGATAGAGTTTTTCTGACTTTGTGCGGATTCCACTCCGAGCTGTGGACCTTGATGGAAGCTTTCTGATTGAGTTCCCGACAAGTTGTTATCGGTAGAAGTATCCTCAGCTCCAAGTTTACATTCGACGGTTTGCATTGCAACTGTCAGTGGAGGATACGGAACTTGCTGCTTTATTTCATCCCTCTCCTCAGTAATATCTGAGTGGTTACCCGGATCGCACGAATCCTAAAGTAAAGATGATGACCGATGAGAAGTATGTTAATTGCATGTGCCAAATATAAAATAAAGACTACGACATTATTTATGGGCCTATGAAAACCTATATGCACAACCTCATGCTATAGAACCTTCAAGTAGCAATTCAGACTGCAATAGTTACTTCTCATTTTCATTTTTCTATACAGCAACGAAGACATCTTTTTTTCTTTTTTTTTGTAATTTTTAAAACTTCATGTAAATTGGAGAGCAGAGAAGTGCATGTTCTCGACAAGCAGGTTCCAGAGGAAGCATACCGGTGTACTGCTATTATTTTCTCTGAACTTCTCTTCCCAATCTCTTTGCGCCTTTTCCATTGCTTCATATTGGCCAATGAGTTGTGCTTGATGTTCCAGTGCCCTTTCCATGTCTCTCTCTCCTCCGTCATCATTGCTCTCGAGGATACCATTGACTACATTTCCTTCATTTTCTACCTGTCCCGAAACTGGACTGTTGCTCACCACTTTTTCTAAGTGCAATTCAGGATCGTCTCCAAAGACCTCACACCCTATTTCAGATGAACCCTGGCAAGTCTCGGAAGATTTGGCATCTTCATTTTCTTGAGTATCAACTTTAGCAGACCCATTCATCACCTCAGTGGATTCTAGTCTGAAACAAAAGAAAGCTGAGAAATCAATCTTCCATTAAGACCTTTTGAATATATTCTTCCAAGCAACAGTGCAGAGGAAGCATCATATCACGCACGTGCTGGATTTTGCAGAGCATTCAAGTGACTAAGCGATCTCGGTGACTTAGAGCAGAATCTGCCAAAACATGCCGGGTTAATCTCGGTTGCCCACTCTAGTCTCACAGGTGCTGAGTATAATGAAATGAACTTTGCTGGAATAGACGGACAGCCGATACACTTATTCTTCCTCTTGGATATAAAGCTCTGAACCTATGACCTGTCTGACTCTCCAGCTCGCACAAGGATGTCAATGAATGACTCATGAAGTATGACACGCAACACACGCACACACACAAGGTCTCACTACTAACTTGTGATTATCAAAAAGGAAAAGGAAGCTCACAAACCTTTGATCCCTCTGTCTTATTTGACGGCATGATTTTCCCGGGCGATGTTTTGAAGATGAGGACATCGTTGCAAGATTGGTTCGCTTTCTCATAGAAGTATCCTTATATTTCCCATGAGATCGTGAGGAATCCTTTCGGCCTTTCCAGGACAAGTTTCTACCAGACGCTGCAGAATCAAACTCGGAACCTGAAAATTCCTCTGATTCATTCCCTAGTTGTTTTGAATTAACAGAGCTCTCTCCTCCTTTGTTTGAATCATTACAGACTTTCAGCTTACGCGGTGTCACTTCCTGATCCGAACTCGAGTAATATGACTCAGAAACATCACTAATGCCATGAGTCTCCAATATAGTAAGAACATCAGCTGTAGCCTTCTCAGCCTTCTTCCTTTGCAGAGCCACAAACCTCAACTGCTCCTCCAGCTCTGCTACCTGATTTCATTTGAAGAGATACAGGTGAGAGAGAGAGAGAGAGAGAGAAAGAGAAGTTGTAGGAAAAGGAAAACTAGGCAGACTGCACTGCGGAGAATAAGCATACCCTGTTTGCCAATTCGTTAGCTCTTTGCCTTGCAGTTTTAGAGACTGATCTCTCAGACAGTAATCGTGCTCTAAGGAACTCGATGGTCATTGCATTTGAATCTTCCATGTCAGAACTTACCCTGATTAAAACGAAATTGTAACTAATAATTAGATTCAATCATAGATAAGAAGTATCAAGTTACCATGGTCACACTTAATGCTAGATGTCATATAGTCCAATACAGGAAGGAAAGCTTCTTTCTTCGTTTTAATGTCACAAAAAATGAATTTGCAAGTGAACAAGATCAACTTATTCGGTTGTCTCAGTACCTTTTCCTCTAGAGAGCATAGAATTTGAAAGATTAAAACTTTACAAATGTACCAATCATCCTCTCAAATTCTAAGATACATGCCTCAAGATGGATGTCCTCATTTACCCCAAAATCGTCCCATTTCAGGCTATGGATAATTCCTGCTGAGAATGATCCTCTTCCTTCCCTTCTCCCTTTCCCCACTATTGATGAAAGAATTAAGTTTGAATCACAAAGCAATTAGGACATTCCCAATTTGTAAGGGCAAGGCAAAGCAATGAACCATTTACGCCACCAATTAGACCGTGAATGAACCCAATCGGATGCATTTTTCATACACCCAGTCTAATCAAGAAAACAGTTCGGCCCCAAAAATGACATCAGTCAATTTTACATGATTGGAAGGAAATACATCTCACTTGATACAATCGCATCGTTCATGGTGCAGCAGAGTGAGTGATTACAAAGACGAGAACTTCAGCTCAACTAGACAGACTCCTACTGTTCAAGATTTGTTGTGAAGAACCGATATCTTGAGGAATACCAGGACACTATACGTGTAAAGGGTCACTGTATATCAACAGAGATCCACTTTCTAAATATATAAGAGGAAACCACGAGATGAGATCACTTGAGCAGCACTCGTGATCACGAGCCAGCAAAAGACAGTACCGTAAACATGGAGACATCAGAGACTATAACCGGAACATCAAGAACCAGCAAGACCCAAATGGTCCTTTACCTCTGATCTTGCTTATCTCGATCAAGATTCTGCATCGACAGCTGGATAAAAAAAGCCCCAACCCCACAAACACTTGGACCTCGAGCTCAGCTCCTGTACCATCAAGACAACCGAAACCGCCTCAAATCCCAGTTCTTTCAGCTCTCAGACACGCTTTCGACGGAACTACCCGTCAAGGTCAGTCCTAGCAATCAAGAAACGATGAAAAGAACCTCCGCTCGAACGACACCAAGCGACGAATTCAGTTACCTTCGGCGGCGACGACGACCCACGAACGGCTCCGGGGCGACGGTGGACTTCGTTATCATCACCGAGATCCGACCCGCACGAAAAGCGATGGAGGGGCGCGGAGGGAGAGGTGGGGGACAAGCAAGGACGATGAAAAACGGAGGGGAGGGGAGGGGGGGGGCCCTTTCACGGAAATCAACGGAGGGCTTGAAGAGGAAGACTTTCACTGCACTTGCCCTCCACTGTTTTCTTGGTTTTTATCAAAAGGGTTGTGTGAGTGCGTGTGGAATCGATTGATTGGTCGGGGCCGGGAAGGAAGAACACGACAGGAAGCTTCTTTGTGGTGGAGGCCAGCGGAGACGGGGCCGACCAAGGCAGCGACGATGATGATGCCCGTTTAGGGGCGTGCAAAACGGGCCGTCCACCGACCAAAAAAAAAAAAAAAACGGGTCCCCTGAATTGGGAGTCGCCCGGATCGAACCAAACCGGCTGATCGGGTCCGGTTCCTGATTCTTAAAAGTAAAATCGGTGTCCAGACAGTCCGGTTCCCGATTTCAGGGGTAAACTGGATCGAATTGGATCGGCTACATCTATAATTTTTTATTTTTTTAAAAAAAATAGTAAAATGTGAACTAAATTCTAAGTGAATTTCATTGACAAAAATTAGTAAAATAGAAACTAAACCCTAAGTGACAAGTTCCATTGAATTGGTCCGATTCTCAATTCTAGGACCAATTGATCCTGATCCCCAGTTTCCAGATTAGGAATCGGATCCGGAACCGATCACCCCTAATGCCATTGAGCTCGTTTGTCTTTTCCCTTTCTTTCTGGTTTTTCTTTCTTGATAGGGATGATTATTACTTCTAAGAAGTTTCTTTTTTTTTTCCTTCTTCTTGGATTTGAAAAATAGAATTTGCAAATGCACACCAAAGTTAATGATCATAAAATATAGATGAATTATATGAATAAAAGATGATAACCTATTCAAGGAATTGAAAATTCGAAACTAATCAACCAGGTTATAAAGATTTTAGATGTTTTTTCGTCATGAATACAACGATTTAGTTTTCATGACATTAGAATGTGATTTGATTTTCCATATTTCCATTGTCTATGACTAAATGCAACGAGATAAACCTATGATTTCTTCTAGGACGACCGAAATGATTAAAGATTGGGGGCCCTTCAAGGTTTTTTCTTTCTAATGTTACGTAGGAATATTACTAAGCAAGTTATGATTATGGCCTTGACATGATTAAAAAGAGCTTAATCCGGACCGTTTTGACATATATGATCATATTGTCATAATAACTGAAAGAACATCATTTAGCAGCTTATTGTATGGCAAGGACAAAAAGTAAAATGTTTTATTTTGCTAAAACAAAAACAAAAAAAAATCATATTGTCATGACAACCGAAAGAACATCATTAGCAGCTTATTGTATGCCAAGTTGGGGTGATCGATTCCTGATCCGATCCGGTCCAACCCAAGAATCGGGAACCGAACTGACTAGTCATCGGATCGTGGACCAGACTGGACTATCGGTCTGGTCCGATCCTGTTCTAATAGGATCAATCACTTATTGACAAAGGCGAGAGGAAATTGGGGAAATTAAATTATACTCTCTATTTTTTTTCAAAAAATTTTAAAAGTAAATAAATATGTATATTTAGAAAAATATATATTTATCGATCGGGTCCGGTCGATTCGGTTCCCACCCTAGAACTGGGAACCAGACTGCTCGGAAATCAGTTTCACTTTTAGGAAGCGGGAACTATATTGATATTCCCAAGAACCAGACTAAACCGATCAATCCGGTCCGATCCCGATTCGGGCAGTCCATTTTTTTTTTTGGTAAAGGTAAGAATATATATAACTTTTCAATACACCATATATAAACTAGCGCCAGAGACAACCGACGACCCAACAAGGACAAAAATGTCCAAATGGGGTCAAGGATAGCTTAGCAAGAGCTATACAACAAGCAAGGAAAGCCACCCACTCAAAAATACAAAAACACCGAAAGAGATGCCGATCAATTCATTTCAAAGATTGAAGGAGTAAGTCCCAATTTCTTTGTAGCTTCCTGTTTCGGGCAGTCCATTTTGCTCATCTCTAATGCCAAGGACAAAAAGTAAAATGTTTTATTTTGCTAAAACAAAAACAAAAAGAAAGTTGTTATTAATATGTGTAAGTGTACTTTTCTGTTCTAAGTTCTCAGCTTGTAATCATTAAGGGTGCGTGTGAAAAACATTTTTGTGTACTAAAAATGATCGCTTTCGTCACTTACAAAAATGAATGAATGAACAAAAAGTAGCTTTATCATCCACAAAAATATTTGAACATAAATCATTGTCGATAATTAAAATATTTTTTTTATTTTAAGTGATATAAGCAATCATTTTTTTAAAATATTTTTAAGATTATTCATTTTCTGAGAAACAAATAGAATCTGACGGAATAAAATTTTTTGAAGAAAATATATTGACAAAATAAGATATATTTAAGGTGTTCATAAATTAAAAAAAAGGGAAAATCATGCAAAGAGTGGCTTTTGCAGACTTTTCTCTACTTTGAGTCTTGAATCATATGCTTGTACCTACAGTTTAGTACGTCGATTATTATCGATAATACCAAAAATCACCCGATTTCTAAACTTCCTAAAATTTGAACCGAATTTTTCATTTCGGTTTTGCGAGAAACAATTTGGAAATATTTATTGGCTCGATTTGAAGATCGATTCAATTATGTAATTTATTTGTTAAATATATATTTTTTGTTTCCCTAGACCGAGATTATCATCTGACTAATTTATAATATATTGGGAAAATTCCAAAAACGGGCTCGAAGTGGAGTTATTTTCTCAAATAAGGACCTGAAGTGGACATTGTCTCAAATAAGGACTTAAAGTAGCCAAATAGTTTCAAATAAGGAACTTTGGCTAACCGGTGACTATTCCGTCACTAGATAACGGGTATTTTGGTAAAAAAAATTATAAATATATATTTTTATTTTTTTCACTTTCTTTTTCTTTTTTCTTTTCCCTTTTTTCTTCTTCCTCGGCGGTCACTTCGCCTGGTCGACGATGGCCTCAGGCGAGGGCCGGCCTTGCCGGTGTCGGGCAAGGGCCGCCTTGCCTGGGTTGCCCTCGCCGGCATTGGGGGAGGGTTGCCCTCGCCGGATCTGGCGAGGGTGACTTGCTAGGGCAGGCGAGGGTGGCCTCCACTCAAGGCTAGCAACCTTTGCCGACCCCGGCGATGGTCGACGGAGGAAAGAGCGGGAAAAAAAAGAAAAGAAAAATAAAAAAACATGAAAAGGAAAAAAGAAAGAAAAAATTCAAAAAAAGAAAAAAGATGAAAACATCCTTTGGCCGATGAAGTCGAGTCCTTATTTGAGACTGATATGACCACTTCAGGCCCTTATTTGAGACAAGATTAATTTTATCCCTTATTTGAGAAAATGAGGACACTTCATATCGTTATTTGAGACAAGGTTTATTTTAGGTTCTTATTTAAGAAAATAACTCCATTTCGAATCCTTTTTTTAAATTTTCCATTTATATTTGCAAACTTGTTTGTCAACTCTACTGTAGAATTGCTCCAATTTAAGAAATTGCGCTTTGAACATTCTTGAAACAAAAATCTGAAAACAAAAAAGAAAAAAAAATGGGGTTAATATCACGAAAAATCCTAAATTGGTACATTTGTGATAAATTTACCTCAAACTATTTTTTTGACCACAAAAAATCCTAAACTGATAGACCTGTGATAATTTTACCCCGAACTATTTTTTTGACCATAAAAAACCTTACACTGGTCTACCTGTAACAATTTTACCCTCGAATTAATTTTTTGGCTACCAAAAACCCCAAATTGGTACACATGTGACAAATTTACCCTTTGTTAGTTTTCGTTAAGTTTTAAATTATCAAATTGTTAAGTTTAATGATACATGGTAATTGATATATGTACTGGTTTTAGATTTTACCCTTATGTTTGTCACAAATTTATCAATTTGTGATTTTTTGTGATATTAATATAATTTAACGGACACTAACAGAGGGTGAATTTATCATAAATGTATTAGTTTGGAGTTTTTAGCGGTCAAAAAATTAATTTAGGGGTAAAATTATCACAAATGTACTAGTGTGAGGTTTTTTGTAGTCAAAAAAATAGTTCGGGGTAAAATTATTGCAAGTGTACCAGTTTGGGATTTTTGGTGCTCAAAAAAATAATTCGGGATAAATTTATAACAGATGTACCAGTTTAGAGTTTTTTGTAGTAAAAAAAAAGTTCATGGTAAAATTATCATAGCTGTATCAGTTTAAAATTTTTCGTCTTATTAACCCAAAAAGTGAAAAAAAAAACATATATATATTTGCCCGACTGTTCACAGCGGCAGCGCAGGTATACTTTGCAAGAAGAGAACTGCTGTGCTCGTGCTCGAGCTCCGATTCGAGCAAGAACTGAATCGCTCGCAAGCTGGATGATCAAGAACCGCCATACCCGTCATCATCACCCAAAATGCATTACTGGGTCCGAGCTTCTTCCGCTGATTTCACCGGTTCTCTTCCTCAACCTCGCAGGCATGTTTCTCTCTTTCTCTCTCTCTCTCTCTCTCTAGACGAAAGACGTGGGGTCACCTGCAATGCAACGCATGGATCTCCTGCTGTGGCCTTGTGTACCTACGCTTTCTCGGGTTGGTGGGTGATTCCCCCTTCCTCTGTTTTTGCAGCGGGCACACTGCGGTCAACATCGGCAAGTCAAAGGTGATCTTCTTCGGCGGTCTCGTCGACAAGAAGTTCCTCAGCGACACATATGTTTACGACATCGGTAAAGCCTTCGTCTCCGCGTGCACCCTTTGATTCGAATTGGGGAGATGATGATTTTGTGCCGGTCGGTCGTTCGAGTTGAGAATGCCTCTGAATAGTGTTTTCTTGATGTTGGTGGTGGTGGGGTTGTTTTGGCGTAGAGAACAAATTGTGGTTTCAGCCGGAGTGCACTGGAAGCGGGTTTGATGGGCAGGTGGGTCCCTGCCCCAGAGCATTTCATGTTGCTGCTGCGATTGATTGTCATATGTTTGTCTTCGGCGGTCGTTCCAGTAGCAAGAGGTGTGTGTTCTTCGACACTTGTTTATCATACAGTCGCTTTGAGTTTGATCAAATGCAGTATCCTATATGCTCACGTCGTTGTTGATGGCATTGAATTTTCAGATTGGGTGACTTTTGGGTCCTTGATACCGGTAGGCATTCTTTTGTAGTAGTACTTCATGATATGTAGGAGTACATTGTGCGTTGATTTGTATGATTGATGGTCATGATTAGACATTATAGGGTGTATTCATTGAATTGAGCCTCTACCATCTGCAGATATATGGCAATGGTCAGAGCTTACTGGCTTCGGTGACTTGCCTTCTGCACGGGATTTTGCTGGAGCTGCGGCTATTGGAAACCAGAAAATAGTTATGTGAGTGCCAGGAAAAAAAAATCTCTCCAAAACTGGAGATATTTCATCCATTATTGCATTTAAGGATAAATTAATCTTCTATTATTTGCAGGTTTGGTGGCTGGGATAGTAAAAAGTGGTTATCAGATGTGTATTTATTGGACACAAGTAATCTCTTAGTGGCTCTGTGAATTTCTGAATGATTAAATTGTGTATTCAACTAATTTTCAATAGAGCTAAATGCTCATATTAGGCGTTGTTCCTGAACAGTATCACTTGAGTGGATGGAGCTATCAGTTTCTGGATCTTCACCGCCTCCTCGATGTGGTCATACAGCTACCATGGTTGAGAAGCGCTTACTTGTCTATGGTGGCAGAGGTGAATAACATATGGTTTTCATTTACATGACCAGTCTATGTAGCAGTAATCATGGTCCTGTAATCTGTAATATCTATTTATTAGACAATGAGGCTTTCTCCCTCATTCTTCTTCTATAGAAGAAATTAAGAGAGTTGTTTGAGCTTCATTAAGGTCCGGGATCCTGTAGAAGTGGAAGTTAATTATTTGATGTCTGCTGCACACTAGCATCTCTGTTTAGTTTGTAGCTTTTCCATCACATTATGATCAGTGGTTTTTTCCGTCACAATATGATGAAAATTCTTAACAGCAGAAAGGATAATAAATTTTCCAACAAAGACACCATGTTGACCTTATCTATAGTCATGCCATGTCAAAGTTCAGCCCTAAAATTCCCAGTGCCCGGAGCCCATTGTCTTAGTAGTGTCATCTCAGGTTCAGGGGAAGGGGAAAGTTATGAATTCTGTCTCTAGAGATGGCTCTGGGAAAGTTCCTTAAAAAATGGTGGGTGATTGTCCCACAGTCTGTAGTTGTTGTGAATTTCTGTACCTCCTTTGGTAATCCTAGCTGACTTTAGTTCTTTTTGGCTTTGACAGGAGGTGGTGGGCCAATCATGGGTGACTTGTGGGCTCTGAAGGGACTAATTGAAGGAGGTTGGTTTAGTTTACTTTCCTTGTGTTTACAGTTTCATGAATGCACTACTAGTTATTTTTTTGCAATTGAACTAGCTATGCTGTTAAATACTGTTTTGTAACATAACACTGTTTACATATCCTTTTCGTTTTACTTCTGTAGTAGTTGTAACATACTTATATACTGCATTAGTTGTTTATCATTGGAATCCCCTTAGTTGTTTATCATTGGAATCCACATCTTTAGTATACTGGTGGATATCACAGTTCCTTGTAGAAAAGGAGATCCACCACCCCCCAAGAAAATATTTATAAAAAAAATTAAATACTACAAATGCAAGGGGGAGGTATCTCTGTTTTTTTTTTTCCTTTTCATGCCAGGGTTGGGCCAATTGTTATTGTTCAGAATGCTATCTGAACTGTTAACCCCAAATGAAGCTCTTGCATCTAATTTTGGCAGAAGTAAAGTACAGTGCTGCATCTATTTTTGTGTTCTTGAATATTGTGGGACCTACTCAGACTTACAAGTTCTTAAGATCAACTAACTATATCTTAGATTCACTCTGGACTCTTACAGTCTCTGTCCATTTGAAATTAAAATGGAAAGTCAATCATTTGTCGTTTTCAAGCTTTGCTTATTTTTCAAGAAGCTGTACAATAATTTCAAAGACTTGCAAAGAAGTTAGAGGAGTACTATCCAAAAACCCATCAGAAGTTATTTGGTTGTTTTAATGTATAACTCTTCTATTATGCAAACTTTTGTGATACTAAGAAGTAAGAAAGCAAAAGTAGTTTGTTTAAGTAGATCTCATGGTGTTAAACAATCCCACCTCGCTTATTAGGGAGGTTTTGTCTGGCTTTATATATTTGTTATCTTCCTTCACCTAACAGCTCGGATTTTCGGTTGAGTCTCTTCTACATGGTAGTAGAGCCAACCATTGGATCTTCGTGCGCTGTTTAATATTGTATTCAGCAAGTGGTTATTGTGTCACTTCTTCCCCATACGTCAATTCAACATGTCTAGTTTTCGTCAATTCCACATGTCCAGTTTGCATGTGAAAGAAGGTGTTTGTTTCAAGGTTTAGTTGCACCTTATATACATGGTACCCAAAGTAATTTGTAATGACTTAAACTTTTGGGCTGACTTTTTTTATACCGGGAATAAGGGCAAACTACCCATAATCTTATATTTCCTTTAAAGAGATTTTTTTTTCTCTATTTTTAGTGAGTGGTTTCTATAGTTGAATCCTTTTCGTTTAAAGTGATTGCTTGTATGTGAAAGCGTACTAAGTTGTAACCACGTCTTGATGGAAGGAAGAGAATGAAACACCTGGATGGACACAATTAAAGCTTCCCGGTCAAGCTCCTTCACCTCGCTGTGGTCACACTGTTACATCTGGAGGGCTCTATGTAATCACATCTTTCTGAATCCCATTCCTTTTTACTACATCCCTTGAAATATGTTGCTTGTTATTTATCAGCTTCTTCGTACTAGTTTTTACCGGAAAAAAGTTCATGCACTCCATTTTCCATACTTATTGGATTTTGCTAATATAAATTTTGTCCAATTGGCAAGAAAAGTCGGCTGCTCAGGCTGTTTAGATGAACATCTCTCTCTCTCTCTCTCTCTCTCTCTCTCTCTCTCTCTCTCCACTCGCCCACCTGCACATACTGCAAGCAAATGAGTGCACTTTCATATGTCCAAGATACATGCAGTTCATTGTTTTGTTCAGGCTAGGGTCCAGAAAGTAATCATCTTAAATTTGCCAGATTTCTTTCCTTCTGATGGTATATTTTTCTGCAGCTCTTGTTGTTTGGCGGGCATGGAACTGGCGGCTGGCTGAGTCGCTATGATATTTACTACAATGACTGTATTATTTTGGACAGAGGTCTGGGCTTCTAAGTTTTTTTGCAGACTACAAGTAGAGGTCCATCCAATATGTTATTATGGTGTAAATGAAGTACATGACCTTTCCGTTGTTGTCTTGACATTAAATTGTCAGGTTGATGGAAATACCTGGTATTATGAGAATAAGATGGCTCTAGTGACTGCTTGGGTTTTTGTAACTTAAATCCTCAATTTCAAGAAAGGATATAAATATGCTTCAACTATAGGAACCTGTCACAGTTATTTCCAAGAAATAGAGATTGTTGCTTTAATGGCTTCGGGCTCTTTTTCTCTTCCTTTAAATTATTCTCGATATTGCCAATGCCCAAGCGGAAAACAGATTTCATCTTCAAGACAGAATGCAACTATTGAGATGAGATTGTAAATGTTAACATGACAGCTAGGTTAATAACTCTACCTTTTATACAATAATAGAAGAAATTTGAGTAATTTTTTTTTTTACAGTTTTTTGTCAAATCAAATCTTATCTCTTGCGATCCTGGCTCTGTATATCTTGTGCATGTGTTATTCGTGCGTACCAATTTCCTTTACTTCTCTTTTGCATAACTGAAGTTTCAGCACAGTGGAAGCGCTTGCCTACTACTAATGAATCACCTCCAGCTCGTGCTTACCATTCCATGACATCTATTGGCTCACGTCATCTGTTGTTCGGTGGTTACGATGGAAAAGTGACTTTTGGTGATTTCTGGTGGTTAGTTCCAGAAGGTGATAAACTGATTTGTCAAGTCAGTTTTATATTTTAATAAGGCATTCCACATGTTGGCCAGCCATATGCCCAGTAATCTTAATTGTCATACCACCTAATGTGCCATATGATTGCTATTAACTATTTACACTAATCAAATGGGGTGAGCCTTGGTGAAAAATGGTTGTTCCATTGTGCCGTCGAAGTCACAAGGTCATGTCATGGAAATAGGTTGCCTATGATAGGGTTAGTGCTTCGCATATTGGATGGTCGGTCCTCCATTGATTCCCCAGGGATTTAGCCTTGAAGTGGTGTATCTGGTAGCAGCAAAGCCTTAGGAACCTTTATGGAAAATGTGTCTTTTGAACTGCTGCACTGTTTTAGTTTTTCTTTTTTTTAATTCCCCTCTGTTGCCTTGTGCATCATTGATCTTTTGAGTAATTATTATCTCGTATGAATGTCTAGGATATTTAAACCTTAGTATCATGACATCATATTTGTGGAGAGACTTCAATGTATTTTGGAGATCTATTATTGTAGAATATACCATTTGGTACATCTTATATTTTGCAAAACTTGCATCTCGTGATGTAGAACTGGCATGAGCTGCTTTTACTTTTTTGCCAATACTTGAAGAATCATAGTGGAGACATAAATTGTAAATGGGAACTAACCGCTAAGGTTTAATTGCCTTTTGTTCTCCTTGCAGGGGATCCCATTGCAAAGCGACTGACGGCCTCTCCTCCTAGAAATTTTCGTGAAGATCAGGGTTCCACAGTGTCAAATGATAGCGATCTATCAGCAGTAGAGGTATTGGTGTCATGAACTGATATAGCTTCCTCTGCAAGACTGATATGGCTTCTGAAATTATCTCTTGATGCTTGCATCTCCATCTCGAGGCCTGCTGCTTCACATTGTTGGTTGTGTTCTGTTGGTATGAATGTATCCAAAAATGATTTGTGTGATGGTGCATGATGAAAATTTTGTAGTTTTGCAATTAGCAGCATAGATTCAATCTCTTCATGTACTTTCACTCTCAGTATCTTGATTCTATTCTTGTAAGCATGTAGTTCAGAATTGTGCCTTGCTTTAATAGGAAAGGGAGAAGGAAGAAGATTCAATTTCAGAGCTGCAGAAGAGATTAGAGATTTCTGTCTCACTATCTAATGTGGGGCGTGAAATTATAGATGTGTCAGAGGACAAGGAATTTTGTGAACTGGCTTCGAGAATCACTGGAGATAAAATTTCAAGTGGTGGAAAGGTTTAACTTCTTCCATAGCTAATACCTACCATACACTGCATCAGCATTTCATTCGGCATTTTAATTCCATGTCAACCAGCAGAAATTGAAAATTGACATTATTCTTATTTGCTAAGGATGCCATTGGGGTTCTTCGTGACCACTGGAAGACAGTGGACCCCAAGGCCATGACACTCAAGGAGCTTGTTCCTTTGCTTCATGATTACCAGCGCTTGATCACGCACCATATGTAAGACTGGCCCTTTATCTCGATTATCATCTATAATGAAATGTTGTACACAGTTCCTTGAGGTTTAATTTAATGTTCGCAAAAACCAATACATTTACTCCTTGGATGCATAAAAAATTGAGTTGAATCTTCTATGATGAACAAATTTGTGAACTGATGGAACCTTTTAGAAGCATTTTTGTTGCTCCATAGATTTGGTTTTGCCTTCATGACATCTTTGACTCCACATTTAATTTCAATATCACAATATGAGTCTTGTCATATATCAGATAAATTCATTTACTCGTTGTTCTACAAATAAATGAATGATGGTTTTCCTAATGGAATGAGTGTATCCAACAAGAGGATTTGCATGCTTTCAGTTTTGTGACTTAAAATTACAGACTAAGTTTCCATTGAAGTATACTGGGTTTTTGCACCGATGTAATAGATTTTATCATTCAAAATACCATCATCCCAAGTCTAACATGGAAATCTAGACAATCACAGAAATGATAATGAATCCATTATCTGTCCACTGCTGATTGGTGTATCATATTGTTTTCTGGATTGTGATTATAACGGTTAATGCACTACTGGCCAAATGGTGAAGATATCGTGTTTTTCATTTGGGTTCTCAAATTATTCTTGTTATCTTCTCATCTTCTTTTTATTTGTCCATGTAATGGTCTTCTTGTTGGCAATTGGCTCTCTGTTGCAGAGAAAAAAGTGGATCTGATGTACAATCGATTGAGACTGGTCTGCTGGGGAAGGAGGCATATCGATTTTACCATTTGAGGAATGCAACTCAGGTACTAATGATGCATGGCTTTGCCTTCCAGCTCTGTTTTTTCTGTTCTGCAAATCAAATCATGAACGTTTTAAAGATTTGATATGTTCTTTCAATAAAGCGTTTGTGTGGTTTATTCGAGAGGTTAGCAAGTGATGCTAGTTTCGACTTTCATGGATTTTTATAGAAAATGAAAGGTCAGCATTAGCAAACCAATTCTCAGATTCAATGAATAAGATCATGGTGTATGTAGCTATTCCATTCAGCATCCGTTGGTGATGTATGAACTTGTATCCACAAATGTACTCGAAATAGTTTTTGATTTATGGTGTATATAGCAATTACATTCAGCATCTGTTGGTGATGTATGAACTTGTATCCTCAAATGTAGTTGAAATAGTTTTTGATTTATTCCGTTTATTCACGTGCTATTTTCAGTTGCTAGATATGGCTTAGTTTCTTGATTTTGTTTGTGTACATAGCTGTCTACTAAAAGGCTTTTACTTGCGGAGCTGTTTATTTCTGAGAAGTCACGTAATTTATGAGTGTTAGTCTTTTCAGCATCCACTTTGTTATATTAAATCTCTCTTTTTGATGGTTTGTGTTGCCTTCAGTTGCGTATGGATGATATTCCAAAATTGCTGGCAGAGTACCAGAAACTCCTACCTGGCTGAACGTGATCTGCAGATTTTGCGAGACAAAAAATTACTCACAAGCATGCTCATCAAAGAGTTATGTCCATCTTCATATTGTGAAGAAAAAAGTTTGCATAGTCGATATGTGTGAGCTACAGGGGATTGATACTGTTCTACAATGCCTATACATGGGTTCATTAGTTGTGTACAGAAGACATTTTCCAACATCAGCTACTTCTGGCCAAAAAAACAAAAAAAAAAAAATGGCTGCCTAAGTAAGATTCAACTTTTTGGTCTCAGTCTTCTTCTACGCCTTTTTATGTCGAGCATGTTGTAGTGCCTTAGAATTTGGCTCAGTAAATCCTCTTATCTTACAGTTCCTTAATAATGCTTTGGGAATACCCGTTTCATTTCTTCTTTCCTTTTTCACTGACCGTGAGATAACTCGAGACTTCTCATCTTCTCCTTCGAGCGATGGAGAGATTTGGGATGATGGTGAAGCCCTGGCTTAGGTGTTTCCAGATAATTGATTGCAGGCACTATCCGACGCACTGATCAAGTCACAGTGCCAGTTGAGGCAGCAGTTTTTGGATAGGTTGGTGGATGAGGCAAGTGGTTGCATGTTGTCAAGCAAAGGAGGTCGATATGGTGGAATCTACCAGAATTGGTTGCTGTGTAATTACTAATGATGGACTATATCAATGATGACGAAAACAAAATTGTGCTTGGCAATGGCTTCAGCATTGGTCAATGTTGGAACTTGCAGAAGCGGTTGGCACTATCTGAGAGGCTTTTTCTGATGTGCTTCGGTTACCTCTGATACTGAAGACGAGTTCAAAGCATCGCGGCGTGCCTCCAGCTGAATGCAATTTACAGCATGCCTCTCATACTCCAGGATACTGTTCAGCACATTAGTTATCAGTTTTAGACAGGAGGGGGTAACTGAGCCAGGGAGTGATTTGGGGCCAGGAAATAAAAAGCTAATTCATTTTGTTAATGGTGAGTATTGATGGTTAATGCAGGACTGAAGGGAATGATAAGAGTTTACTAAGAATTGTCCAGCAAAGCAACTTAAGCACATAGAAGGTGACAAAATGGCCAATGATATCATGACATAAAGACTTGAAATCATCTAATCATTCCAGAGCGGGTCAACGAAGTAGATGCTAGAGCAAAAGCCTGTTACATGTTGATGAACCAGAAGGGATTTTTGGTCTATGCTTCAATGTGCACATGCTGCTTCTGATGTCCTTTACCTGGATTAGCCTCTTCTCTGGTTCTCCGACCATGCGTGCAATGCAATGCTCAATGATGAGCTTCTCAAGGAAAAGTACCATGCAATGCTCAATGCTTAATGCTCAATGATGAGCTTCTCAAGGAAAACTGCAATGCAATGCTCAATGCGATGCTCGGACGATTAGCAATGTGATCCACAATTAACGAGATGTGGCCACCTATCAAAACTAAGTTTCTTTGAGCATGGTTTAATTTTCATGTGTTGGCAATCAGTATTCGATTTTTTAAGACAAGCTTGGAAAGGATGATTGGGAAGAGGAGTTATGTTTTTCTGTCAAACTCCGATGTACAGTTGTGCTTCCGTTTTCCCGCGTCGCTCTTTGATCGTCTCTAAACTTTTCTCATGGAGTCAAATAACGTCCATCAATCTAAAAGCAAATCGAAGATGCCTTTTGGCCGGAGCATGTCTTTTTCTTTTTTTCCAACCATGCACTGCTTCTTTCCCTTCTCAAAATATCTTAGCGAAAATCCCGAGCAAGGGACCCAAATTCAAGTCTCTCATATTTGGTGCTAAGACGATTTTTCTTTAAAGAAGTTGCCATGAACATGTTCGCCAAAAGAAAGTAGAGCATGTAATACACAGCTGGGATGTTTCACTTCTTTTGCATACTAGTGAACTTCCAAAGTAGAGTGTCTCAATAAGAATGAAAGAACCTTTCAATGCAGAAGTTCACACTTATTGTGATGTTTCTTCTTTGCAGAGAACAGAGTCTCGTTTTCAGTATAGTCCTCATCATCTCCTTTGGAAGTTGAGGTATCTGATGCCATAGGCGAAGACAAAGAAGAAGAGCAGGACCCAACCAATGTGAGCCACCGCAACAACTCCAAGGAAATCGTAGTCGAAACCTTTGGTCTGTTTGAGGTAGTCCTTCACCGACATGGTTCCTTCTTCAGGAACCAAGACTTGATTTTCTTTGTCGCCTATTTGAGATGTCACTAGTCCATAGATTGTCCAGGCCACTGGTGATGCCCAATAGTACCACCTCCACCACACCGGAATGAGCTGCAATGATCAAGTAAGAAGAAGACATCAGCCATCAAAAGTCATGAGCAAACTTGAACACTTCAATGTATTGTGAGTAAGAACTTGGTTGGCATGAAGTCAAATTATGTACCCTATTGAGTGATCTAAGAATGATGAAAATGTTGGCTCTAAGTTTTGTTCAGACTCATATTTCTAAGTCATTCCGGCTAATTATGTCATGCATATACACCCACAATCTTTCTTGTTTTCTTCATGCTAGTAATGGGAGCATTCGGTTGGTGTTCAGATACAGCATACATAAATGATGAGTAATTCCCTTGCGATCTGTGAGTATACATACCGTTCTGGGGATGAGGAAGCCAGAGAACAGGTTCCAGAAGCTAACGAAGAAGGACATGACAATTGCCGCAATTTGGTGATTTGGGGTGAGGGCAACGGTCATCATACCATACAACGTGAAATAGATGAAGCACATTAGAATGTAGTAGTAGAACCACAGGAACTTGTCAACTCTCCAGTGAAATCCGATCATGGAATAAAGGAGGAGACTGTAGACCAAAGTTTGGATAGCCACGTATATTGCCTCTATGGCTACCTGCAATGCATTGGAAAATCAAGCAATATTACGCAAATGAAAATAAATTAAGGGATAGTTTATTTGTTAACAATCCATCGAGTAAACAATGTGTAGTTCTTATACCTGTGCGAATGCATAAGGCAAAGCTGAGTACATTCCTGCTGCTCTTTCTCGGTAAAAAACTGTTCTCTCTATGGCAATGATTGGCTGAACTGATGAAGTGTTGGTGGCACCCAGGAAAAGAACAGCCGAATACATAGCTCCCAAAAGATTCAATAAGTCTTGCTCTTTATATCTGTTAACCAAAAGGAAAAAAACATAAGTAAATGGAAAGAAAAGGAAAGGAAAAGAAAATTATTTTTGAATCGTGATCTGAAAAATTCAAACTGGCTCAAGAATCATCTATTCCCTTGGCTTTAGGAAGCATATTGAACATGTCGTAGAACAGCGTATCTATTCCCTTGGCTTTAGGAAGCATATTGAACATGTCGTAGAACAGCGTGTCAGGGAAAAGGAGAGGTGAAAAGGAGAGGTAAAAAGGTGCAAGCTTACGTTTGGTCGCCCTTATTCCAAAAGATTAGCCCGAACATGACCCCAACAACTATTGTCATGAAGTATCGGATTGCATTATACTGAGGGTTCCTCCAGTAGGACCAGCGCTGCTTCCAGAAGCAAGCCTTGCATTGCGTCACGAAGGTTTGAGAATATTTAGTTGGGAAGTAAAGGTCTTTGGATCCGGGTTCTGGGGTGCTCAACTGTTTGATGAGTTCCTCATTGTTCCTAGTGAATAGCCCCGATATTTCAATCTAGAGTTATTAATGGAAAAAAAGGGTCACATGAAAGAACTATGCAGTTGCTTTAAAGTGACATACCTGTAAAGTTCAGAGTTGGCAAAAATCTCTGCAAAATCTACTCCAAGTTGAGCTTCGGCAGCTGTAGAAGAGACGTCGAGCATCCATGTTGCTGGATTATAACCAATTTTGTTCCTGGGAACACCTGGGATAGCCTGTAAAAATCATATAAATCGTAGAGCTATGTACAGATTTGAGCAATCAATGTACAACTTTGGGACCAATGGTACATCAAGCTCAAAATGATCAGAAGCTTCCAATCCAATTCTTGAAGTATGATCAAGACCCACCTCAAAATACTCCACGAGCTTGTGTGAGTGTTGACCAAGGGGTCCAGCGTAAATAACTTGTCCTCCTCGTTTCATCAAGAACAACTGAAAATAGGAAAAACACAAAGCAAGCTTAGACCACTAAAAAAAGGGAGAAAAAGGTCATCCGAAATTAATCTAATTGTAGTTATATATGAGGTACCTCATCAAAAGCTTCAAAAATGTCTATGCTTGGTTGGTGAATTGTGCAAACAACAGTTCTCCCTGTATCAACCGTGTTTCTTACGGTACGCATCACGATGGCAGCGGCTCGAGCATCAAGGCCTGATGTTGGCTCATCCATGAAGATGATAGAGGGATTGGCCACAAGTTCCACGGCAATCGTGAGTCTCTTTCGTTGCTCGGTTGAGAGGCCATCTACTCCTGGCAGTCCAACTAGCGAGTTCCTAAGAGTATTTAGCTCAACCAATTCCATGATTTCTTCAACAAATTGCTGAAGGGAAATAAAGGCATTACAGGATGTTAGCGTACGTGTTGAAAGAAACTTAATTGTGGAGTAAGAAAAATAATTCATTCAACTCTAACAAAAGAAAATTATGGTTTTGGAATGCTACATATATAAAAAAATCTTTCAGGAGCTTCGGAAATCACAATATGTGGGCATAGACTAAACTTAGGAGGCAATGCGAATTCAGATGACAGGAATGAAAAACATGCCTGCCAGGTTTCCTTCTTCACATCCTTAGGGAGACGCAACCATGCTGAGTAGACCAGTGATTCGTAGACAGTGACATTCGGTGAATGGATGTCGTTTTGCTCGCAGTAACCACTGACTCGAGCAAAAGTTTCTTGGTTCTTTGGGTAGCCGGAAATACTTATACTTCCTTCAATATAGCCTCCGGTCTTCCTTCCTGCTAAAACGTCCATCAAAGTGGTCTTCCCAGCACCGCTAACACCAACTAGTGCTGTCAAAACTCCCGGCCTAAATGCCCCACTTACATCCCTTAACAATTGAAGACGACTCTCTTCAATTCCTTGGCTCTTCATTTCCTGATTAGTCCAAATAATAATTAGCAACTTTGCATGGTTATGAACAAATATTGAACTTCAACTGCATGAAGAAAAGCCAAAAAAAAAAAATTACAGTTGCACGAGGAAGAGACTTACAGCGGGCATATCCACATAGTAATTCACATGACTAAATGCCAGCGACAAGGGCTGAAATGGCAAAATCATTCCTCTTTTAGCATTCGTTTGCACTGGAGCACTAACGCCAGACTTAGCATTGTCCGAAGTGTTCATCACGGCCATATCTATGCCTGCAATTTGCTAAACATGTCAGCGTAGAAAAAGTGATCTCTTTATCACTTGTTGCTTCCTGACAGTTTGAGCACATATGGCTTACGCATCACAAGAAAACACCTACTGGTGTTAGTGTAACTTCATGTCAATTCGATGCTCACATAAAATAGTTGCTAATTGAGGAAAAGTCTAAGCTAATTAATAAGGACATGGTGTGGTGAGTTCTCATACCTTCAAAGAAGGCGGCTGTAGATGCTGAAGTCATATCTGAAGACACAATCTTATTCTGTCGCTTTGAAGTAGACTGCTTCTTATCCTTGTTCTCATCATCTTCATCCAAAGTAATTGATTTGGAATCTCCCAGAGCTGCGTGATTTCAGTTTGACAGTGAATTTCAGAGTTTGACAATCATGTATGCATAATTGAAGTCGATGTTAGGAATGCAGTGACGCTTACGATTCAAGTAAGTGAGAGCCAGGATGAAGCAAACGTTGAAAAGAAGAGAAAAGCCAAGGAGTGCCCCAGTGCAAATCCAATACCAGTAGTCCTCTACGAACATTCCTCTGTACTTCAGAAGAACTCTCCCGATTGTTGGTTCAGAAATTCTTGTGTCGGTATTGGGCTAAAATGGAAAAATTTAATTGATATGAGAAGTGAAAATTGAAGCATTGTTGTTCAATAGATGAGAAGACCGACATGAATAAATTATAAAAGTATCTTACAATGCTCCATCTCTCGTCAAGGAATTCATTTATGACTATGGCATTCTGTCCGTACATCATCGGAGAAACATAATAGCCCCATATCATCCATGGCTGTATGTCATCTACAGGGCAAGATGAAAATAATAGTATTCCAGTTTTAGCAGCTAGAGGTCATAACATGCTCCTTGTGAATGAGAAAAATAAGACGACCGAGATGTATTGTGGACGCTGAAGTGTTCGGTAAAATCGGATAACATACCTTTGGCGACGATGAATCCACCAAGGACAAAAACGAGAAGCAATGTGAAGGTACCGAGAGTATTTGCTACCACTTGTGTCCTTCCAAGCACAGCAATAAACCTGAAGAGCGCAAGAGCCATCTGGTGCACACCAAAGAATGCCAGTAGTTGACGGAAAAACCTGAAAAAATGTGAACAAGTTTGAATCAAGATTGAAGTAGTAAAACGATTGGTTCATCTGAGATAACGTCATGCAAGAAACTTCAGAATTTGAGCATTGCTCGTTGCTTATA
Organism: Syzygium aqueum; assembly: GCA_031216185.1. Lineage (NCBI taxonomy): Eukaryota > Viridiplantae > Streptophyta > Magnoliopsida > Myrtales > Myrtaceae > Syzygium > Syzygium aqueum. The sequence goes on along the minus strand of CM062237.1, from coordinate 28,858,074 downwards.
AAAACTAGGAGAGGGTACTAAACTCACCTACTAGCGGATGGGGCAAAACCAATGGGGTAGTATGTCAGAATTATCCATATTGCGGACTCCATCAACGAAATCGGAATCCGAAGAAGCCAAATCGGTAAGCCGAAAGCCCAAGCAGGATAAAACAAGAAATCCCTTTGCTTGAAAAATACTGGAAGCCTAAAGATGGTCATTGCGAGCTCCGCCATCCCATTGAACATGACATTAATGAGACTGAAGAATAGTGCACCATAGAATTTCCCGCCACCCTCCACTGTACCGGGCTTCATTTCTGATCTTATGAACACTGTCATGGCAATTATTGACATGATGGTGATTTGGACCGTCTTGAATATATACAAGAAAGCGCTGCGCTTCATTAGCAGCCACTCTCTCGCGAAGCATGCCTTAAAGAGTTCCCAATTCGAGAGTCCATACTTTTCCTTCACTAGTGCAGCCGGATGGGCTTTATTCCTATCAAAAGGAACCGCAATCTCCTGACGGAGTTTCTGACCGATATGGAAGTTACTGAAGTGGTTGACAAAATCGGGTGCACTGACGAATCTGTGGGGCTCGTTCTTCTTGCACCAATACTGTCCTTGGTCTTTCTTGGAAGTCACTTCTTGCAAGAAATCGGCTATGCCTTTCCTTTCTGGGCATCTGAAGCCGATGCTCTCGAAAAACTCGAGCACGTTTTCTCTTGGCCCTTGGTAAACAATCTGTCCTTCTGAAAGTAAGATGATATCATCGAAAAGTTCGAATGTTTCGGGAGCCGGTTGCAGAAGGGAGATTATCATGGTGACATCCATGATGTGAACCATCTGCCTCATGAACCTAACAATTTGGAAGGTAGTAGAACTGTCCAGCCCGGTTGATATCTCGTCCATGAAGAGAGCTTTGGCTGGTCCAACAAGCATTTCCCCTGCCAATTGCAAGCTCATGTGTTATGCCCAGCTAAGTTAAGAATGGCAAGAATAAACCAGAGCCAAGTTTTCCCAAAAGAAAATTTAGTCACTTAGGTTGCTGTTTCACATACCGGTGGTAACGCGCTTCTTCTGGCCCCCTGATATGCCTCTTCTCATGTCATCACCCACCATAATGTCAGCACAGATATCCAATCCGAGCATCTGTTGGTTTTATTGAAACATGAGTATGAATTCTTTAAATAACGAAAAAGGTCAGATAGCAACTACGAGATTGATCGCAAACCTTGAGAACATAATCTGTCACGATACTCATTTCTTGGCCTGCCACTGCGGTGGCTTTCATGAAGGCATCTATTTCAGGATCTGGTTTAATTCCCGATTCCTTCTCTCTTCTCGACAGCTCAGCAAGCATTTCATATCTCGTTCCAACTCCTAAGCAACGGCCCGAGAAATCCAGCGTCTCTCTCACCGTCATCTCTCCATGGTGAAGATCATGTTGGCTAATGTAAGCGCATGTTCTTTGGGGAACGAATTCCGACTGTTCATGACCGCAGTAAGTGACTTTTCCAGATATCTGAACATGTTAGTATGATGAAGTAACTTTAGATTCTGAGTTTGACTACTTATGTAACAAAATATTCAACAGTGAATTCTGAAACGTACTGTAAACAGTTGCCAAAACAAGAACAATCTCCATGAGGGGAAGCAGTTGTACTTTAAATTGAGATGGGGCATAATATCTGTACCCTTAACCGAACTTAGACTAATGTGAATGTTAAATGACAGCAAAAGTGGTGTAAACTCTGCTTGTTACTTGTCAGATATCAGATGAATTGAAATATATACTTCTCTTTAGCTAGATAGTTAACAATATCAAAGTGATCATCCAATATAAACACACCCTTAGGTCCTTGTCGGGCTTTGCCGAAAGTGCTTGTAGCAAGGTGGTTTTCCCCGATCCAGGTGGTCCCAGGAGCAATGTCATTCTGAAATAGGAAAGCTCTCATAGGTTAAAAACCAAGTGAAAAGCCTCGACTTACATAATGAAAATCATCCATTTTGTCAAGTGTCTTTGGATGAGCCTAAGAAAATAAATTCATAATGTCGCATCTAGAGATTGAATGTAGAAACACGCATACTGCGGTCTCCTTTGGGTAAAGAATGCATCCAACCTAAAATAAGTTTTGTAAATTGCGAGAACTATACCTTGATGGTTTTACAATCCCGCTCACGTTGTGCAGTATCTTTACTTCTCTCTTGTTGGATGGGAGTAGCTTAACCATGCTAAGAACTCCCTGTTCATCACATCAAGGTGCAGCTTCATATCAGCACAAGGTTTCCACTAAAATGCGGCCATTGCATGTTCGATAACTGATATAAATTTAGAATGTGGTGCCAAAATTGCAGAGAACTATGGAAAAAAAAGGAGGCAAAAAGGATGGAGACATGGAAGTTAATAATGAATCGAGTGACACTAGGAAACAACAAATTTAATCCTTGCCCAATCAGTTAAAAAGGGAAGGTAGGAGAAAAAGAAATTGTATGAGCATACCTCTATAGCATTCAAGGAAGAATTCAGCAGAGTAGGAAGTGCCCGGGTGCCAACATACGCATCTCCTTCCACTGATAAATGCTCGAAGCGGACTTCGATTTTGGGGATTTCAATCCCAACCCTGTTATAAACATCAGAATCAACGTAAGAATAAGAAAATCAACTCGAAATCTTCAGCTCGGTACCATTCCATGATACCAGACAACGCCTTCAAAGCGAACCTCTATTTCAAGACGTTCAGCTTTTCATTGAATGAGTCTACTAATATTTTTTCGTCATGCCTTGTGCTTCCATAGAGATCATCAGGATACTAGAGGGAGAGATTATAAGGTGAAGTGCTCACTGACCTGTCAGTCCTCTCTCTCAGCCTGAGAAGGAACCTCTCATTGTCCTCTTCAGCGATCTTCAATATGCTCTCCATGAGATGCTGCTTGTCATGTGTCCCGAGGTTCGTGACATTGACCTCTTCGTACCCGACTCTCCCATCATCCAACGGCTGCTTCAGCATCCCCTTCCTCAGCCGGTCGTACGTTGGGAGCCGCTCGATCGCCGCCCACTTCAGCTCCTCCTCGTCATCCTCCCTCCCACTCTTCTGGAACACATCGCCCTGTGTGTTCCACACCTCACGAATGCTTGCCGAGGCCCAGCTCTTGCCGCTTGCCGAGAGGCTCATCCTCCGGCTCATCGAGCGGCTGCTGCTGAGTGACCTCCGGCTCATCGTCTGCGCAAGGTCATTCTCGGCAAATGCCGCCGCCATTTGCCACGTGAACTCCCGTTACTTAACACGTATTCGTTTCGCTTCCTTTGGTGAAGAAATGGCGGTCTTGAAGGGTTAATGTTAGTGCATTCAGTCAAGTGACATTTGAAGAGATTTTCTTCAATGGTGAGATGTTTGTGGAATGTATTGTGGCATCATTGGCTGTTTATAAATAAGGTTTGTGATTAAGGAAGAGTGTGGGAGCAGAGACAGGAATGAGAATTTGCAGAGGTGGTGTCATAGCAAGGACTAAACGGATGATTATTCTGATTTTTGTCAACTACATGATCATGTTGGAGATTATTAGTATTCAAAGAATGCCCGATCGTTCTTTGCGAGGCATTGAACAAAGGATGGTCAGACAGGACAAGAAACAAAGATCAGCATCATCAGATATCCATCGGCAATCACAATACTGTTTGTCTTTGTACTTGTAAAATGTAATTACATGTTTATTCAGATTCTTAGACTTTTGAATCGATAGAAGTTAACAGTTCAGAGTCCACCGTTATTGGAGTGCCAGTGCTTTGGAAGGAAACTGCAGCCACGTTACTGAAATCTGTTTATTTGGAAAAAGGAATTTTCTTAAGAAAAAAAGAGTATGAGCAGAGGTTGAATTAATTCGAAACTCGTCGTCTGATCATGAACAGGACCGAGCTTGACTGTATCTTACTCGAGCAGTCACCGCAGATTGAAAAGATGTAATAATCAAATTCAGACTCCAATATTAATCTGAACTATGCAAGCTTAGCCTTCAGTTAAAAAGTAATAAGCAGAGCTATAGCTAGGAAGAACCCAGATTACAAAAGATTGTGAATTTCTCAAATTCATTTTAAATCTTCAGGTAAACACTTCCAACATCGTCCGTTTTTTCATTATGCGGATTAAATCCAAAAAGCGTATTCAAGTTGTTGATAATATAGAGGACTTTTTCATCCAAATATTACATCCCAAATTGAGTCGAGTCTTCTTGGGGAACTTGAGGTCTGACCAAGTTTAATATATGATTACCTATGCCGAGAAAAAAAAAAACCGAACAAGAAGCTACTCGAAAAATCGACCCGACTCGTCAATCATCATCGTCAGCTCGCGATCCAACGTGTCACAATGCTGCTAGTTGCTAGGGGAGTTTAGGGGATGCGCAGATCATGTGGCTTGTTGATCTGATCAAATACCAACACCGTCAAATTGAATGTATAATCTCATGAGCTTAAGCCCATGAGATGAGAACTGACGCGACTTCTCTCAGTTTCAATTTGCAGTTGTTAAACTCATCAAAAGAACTGCAAACTACAAAATTTTGCAGTCATGGGATAGAAAAGCTAGCGCAGAAGATGCCACCAACATGATGCAAATAAATGGAAGTTTCATACAGAAAGATGAAACCACCAAATACCTTTAAACTAACCTATTATGTATTCATTGATCTCTGCTAAACTTCTACAGCGATATAACAAACCAGAGAGGTTTCTTTTAAAGATTGCGAATGTTTATGATGCAGAAGTGCAAACTCTAATCCGATAATGAGGAGACTTTTCATTTCCCCATCCTACCAAGATGGAGTCAAACAGAAAAGTTTCTACAAAATTCATACATATTTTTCATAACTTGTTATTTAGCAAGCTGAATCTACGCCATTCGCTCGAGTTCGACGCATTTGCTTACACGCAAATCTCTATACATTAAACTGGGTAGATTGACAGTCTGTCGATTATACACGAGAGAGAGTGGTTTTCAATGCTACTCTCTCGTCTAGACGCACTCACTTTCAAGCTTCTTTGTTCTTCTTTTTTTTCGACTTTTAATCTTCTCCCAATCAACCATTCACGCATTTGTCTGTGAACTTGTCTTTTTTTATTTATTAATAATCTGGGTATTTTGAAAAATAATATAAGCCCTTCTAAATTTTTTTGTCTCATCATATAGTTTACATCTGGAGCATTTTAAATATACACTTTGTGCAATAAAATTTCATGAGCCCTACCCTTTACATAAAAAATAGCATGCAAAGGATGTAAATTGTAGAGGAAAATTATTCAAAAAGTCATAAACATATTGCAAATTTATCAATTCAGTTTTAAACCTTTTAATTTCACTAATTTTTTTTTATCAAAATTTTTTTTCAATTGAATCATAAACATTTTCAGCTTTTGTCAATTGAGTCCATCCGATCAATTTTGATTGGAATTGCTGACGTGAAACCGAGCTGTCCTATGTGGCATGGCCAGAGCTGGGCTCGTCTGAGCGAGACTTACCATTGGCTAAGTGAGGACTCTCGTCGCCAAATCTAGCGAGGTAGTGCCTAGGACAGGGCGTTGCCTCCCCTCTCCTGATCTAGTGGGGGGAGCCCTCGCTAGTGCTCGCCCTCACCCGGTTGAACCTCACCTGTGGCGAGCGACGTTGACTCTTACTTACGCGAGGCTATCCCACCCAGTAGTAAAAGGAAGAAAAAGAAATAATAAAAAAAATTAAAAAATTATTAAAAATTATCTACATCAGCACTAACCGTATAACCTAGGACGGCTAGTGTCCACATTAGTAATTTTCGGCCAATTTTGGCCGGATAGATTTAATTGACAAAATTGAAAAGTTTAGAACTGAATTGATAAAACTGCAATAAGATTATAATTTTTTGGACAATTTTCCCTAAATTAAAACAGGATGGGACAGAGTATATGTCTATGATGACAAAGATGCAAAGTTGGAAAAATTATTAAAAAAAAAATCTAAACTTATTGTACTTGTGTCAATTCAACTTTAAACCTTTAATTTAATTAGCCAATTCAATTCTAAGCATTTTGACAATTTGTCAATTCAATCCTAAACTTTCGGACTATTTATCAATTTAGTGACATGCTCTCTGATTATTTGCCAATTAAGTCATTTGTTCATCGGACTGTGCTAAAATTTATAGGTTGAATTGCTCCAATCATGAGATCGTGGTCCGCTATAACGTGTGTGATCATCTAGTCCGTACGTTAAAATGGGAAGGTTAATAATTGGTTCACCTACTCTTTTATTCCCATTTTCAAGGTTTTTTTCATCACTTTTAGTTAAATTTTTTCTCTTACTTTATGCAGTTGCCTAAAAATAAATCTTTATATGTGCTTGAAAAGAAATGATTGACATGGCAAACATGGTACAACGTAATGCATTACATGAGAATATACGTTGATCCAATCACACGTGTTTCGATTCATGTTAATGTTACAATTTATTGTTCATTCTTGACGTGAAATTAACAAAATAGGTATTTTATGAAAATCTGATGTATTGATCCTATGTTCATTGACGTATTCTAAACTCATCAGATAAAGAAAAGTGTTCTCTTTTTCAGTCTTTACCACCTTCGCCCGACATTCAATTTATGAATTTAAATGAGCAGTCTCTAACTTTTCGCCAATGTCTAAATTATTCTAAAATTCTAGGCTAATACACATAAAAAGCACGTATAAATGATACAAAATATTGAACATATTCCGTACAAAAACAACATAATCGTAATACATTATAATTCTATTATCTTATCCTTTCTAATTGCTTATTAAGTATTGTTTATATCATCACTATTAATCTTAGAAAAAGTTTGTACGTGATAATCATACGCACGGGTTTATAACTATGGCGTACAAGAATATAAGAGTCCACAGAATATTGACTTAAATATTTCCTGTATTTCCCTCCTCTTTTTTTTCTTTTTTGGTTCGCCCGACGAACTCCAAAGAAATTTCCTGGGTACACATCTGCTGCGGCTGCTGCTGCGATGTGAGGTCATAGTGATACAGCATGTACACATTCAACCAATACTGTACAAAAATTACAATCCCCCCAAAAGGCTCTTGGAAAAACCGTGGCTCACAATTGCCTCCGACAGCTCCAGAAGATAAAAGCTCTTCTTGAATTTAGAGAGGAGGAAAAGAAATAACAGACAGTTCCGATTCGCCCGCCAATGGCCATACCCCGCTCTCTGTCATTGTTAGTCGAGAAAATGGGCGGCCGCTACATCAGGGGACTCCACGACTTGAGCTGCTTCAGCAATTCTGAGAGCCATGGTGGCTCTGTAGGCAGCCAAGTCGGCGTTTCCCATGAGCGACTGAGCCCTCTGACGTTTTGCCATAGCGAGTTCCAAGGATCTGTTAGCTGATGCTTGAGCTTCCTCGACTTTCCGCAAGGCGCTCTGTTCCTCCAGCGCATCTCTTTCTGCTGCCAATGCTGAAAAGAGATGGATAATAAGCCAAAACTCCAAAACCGAGGGTTGATTTTTCAAATAACTTCGTTCATGCCACATAGAAACTGACCAAGCATTGCAAAGACAGGACATCCATTCACACCTATAATCTACACCTACAACTGTACATGTATCATTCCAATTATCCAGTTAAGAGGGTGACGTTTACCTTGCAAGAGACCCGGTTGCTTGCCTCGTCCGTGCTGGCTTCCCTGCCTTTTAAATGATCTCCGCTTACGCAGGGGAGGCTTGGGAACTAGGGGAGCTTTTCTCGATTGATGACCCTGTAAAAACATTTGTTTATGTTGAGGAGAACCGTTTGAAGCAGAAGAAATGAACCTCACAAAATCAAACTCGCACTCACATTCACAGCGTGTAATATGAATGCACTTTTTTCATTCAACCATAAATGCACACCATATCATTTTCTTAAATTACAACAAGTAAGGTGCTAACGCAAGATCCAAAGCTCTTCTACATCCAAATGATACTTCAAAGAATTCCAAACCCAGAGAGCAAAAATCACAAGTAGGAAGTGGATTATCTTAAAAAGAACACTTAAGAGATACAAGAGAGTGATGCTATAAAGTTAGATGATAGTAACCCATTTTCTGGACAGAGGATTTCAAGAAGGAAAAGACTAATGGCAAGAAAAGCATTAATCCGAAAATATTTTTTGAAAGACCATCTCTCAAATAAAAGGATTAATAAACCTGCTCAGCTGCAGAGAAAGTATACACATTTTACTTTCAATGAGTGCACATCCTTACCAGAAAGGGGAACACAAAATACCAATCCACCCTAGCAAGCATGTTAACAGTGCGTTGGTCATCACTCAAGAGAAAATATGGCAGCACAAAGGTCCATAAGCATTAATTTACCTGAAATACTCTGACCAATGCCATTCGTCTCTGCTTCCGTTTCTTCGTCCAATAACAGTACACAGCTTCCACAACATCCTTTCTCTCTATGTCCAGTCTAAGATCAGGGTCCGGTTTCTCATTCAAGAAATCATGAGGATTGCAATAGAAAGCCTTCTCAAATGCACCAATCATAAGCTCGAAGGTGTCCTCTGACACACGCTCAGGTGGATCATTTTCAGTAAAGAACTCGTTATTGAATTTATGAAGCCACTCCTCATCTTCACAGTCCATGTCATAACTTGCAGTCTTACTGGCCATGGCTCTTGACACCTCATCAGCACTCACGGTAATATAAAATTCTGGTCTTGTAAAGGGTACAGAATTTTCTTCTTCATATCCTAATACTTCACATACCCCCGGAACAGGTATTATCTTAACAGAAGGAGCCTTAGGAGATACAACCTGCTTATTTCGGTCAAAACATTCCTTGTAAAGATCCTTAAATTTCAACCAATCATCTCGGTCAGGAAATTCCAGTTTCCAATCACCATCCCCTGCCCAAACCATTGCATGGGTGAAACGGTTGGAGAAACAAGGCTTCATAGCTTCTTGTGCCTTGTGAACATATCTTATCAGTCCCCCTCTTTTGACAACAAGAGACCACTCTCCAGAGTCTAAAAGTTCCAACATGACATTTCCACCTTCTTCCCTGAAACACTTGTCTGAATCAGTAATCAGTACATTTGCATTACAGGATAATGTATCTGTATCCGGTTGAAGTCTCGTCGTAGTAGCACTCATCTCATCAATATTTCCAGCAGACCTAGTCCGAACAGATCTTCTCTTGTTGCCAGATATTATTGAGGAAAATGGGAATCCATTCTTCTTAGCACTGACTAAGTCTGAGGCTAATGCTCCATTACATTTCCTCACACATGCTAGCGAAGGATTTCTAGCTCTCCTCCTTGACCTCAGTGAACTCCTCCTTTTCCTTATGCCACGAGAATTCGACCCATATCTATGTTGTGGAGATCGATTATCAACCTTAGTGCCTCTAGAAGACGCGTGCGGCAGCAACTCACTCCCTGGAACTTCAACGTCACCTGCTGATTTGCTTTCTGAAGGCAAAAAAGAATAATCTTCGTCCGAGAGCTCCTCCTCTTCCGCAGTCAACAAACCATTGTTTGTATGCACCAACGCTGAATTATTTACAGGAGCCAGTGGCACAAACCGATGTTGGAGAAGCATACTACAATGCATGTACATGAAACAAAAGGGAACTGCAGAAAAATCCACACAAAAAATAGGTGTAAACTGCCTGGATCCAAAGAACTTGCATGTCCCGGAGCTGAAAATGGAAGGACACTCCTGAAAGGGAAAAAGGAAGAAAGAACATTCAAATACAGCAACGAAAGCAACACACTAGGATGAAACAAGCCCATTGAAAAAAGGATCCAGTGAAAACACACCCACAACACTAGCTATAACATAACTTGCAGAGAAGAAACTACCCGAACAGATACCCTCACACAATAACCATCCATACAGAAGCCTCAACGATCTAAATAGATATCATGCAGGTGCTACCCAAATTGTAAATGACATTGTACTTGTTAAAAAGGAAAGCTATGCAGAAACCCCTGACCCTATCCTTTGCACTAATGGCAAAACACACCGACAGCATGACAGACAAGAAAACTGTAAACTCTTCTACACCTTAATTTCATCAAAAGCTTGTGTCCTGGGCATCCATATAGAAAAATTCCACCAGATACTAATCGGAACTACACATCTAAAAAAGAAGTCCTCTGCTTACATCCAATCTCCCCAATTTGCTATACATAATGGAAGATACAAATCAGAAAACAGCTTGGCAGACTAAAGAAAATCAAGCCTACCCGTGAAAAATGAATTCCATGCAATGCATAGACACCTTGAAGCGGCTCTGACATGATAAACTTTGAAAGTGCAGACAATCTTATGCAGGCCCTCTTCATGTACTGCAGAACAGAACACAAAAGTCCAACAACCGCCGAATTTTCTCCATGTGGCAGCTCCAAAACCACAGAAAGCGCCCGAAAACCCTGAAGAGCACCACCACTCTTCCTTTTCTGTCTCCTAAAGAAGTGAATCCCATACTTCTTACCATCACCGATCTCCGAGCTTGGCACCGCCTCTCTCTTCCTTTTCCTGTTATAGACAATCCCAGACATCCTATCCACATTGTCCCTACCGATCAAAGACTCAATTTTTACATCAGGCTTCTCGAATTCATCATCCTCCATTTCAAAAACGGCAACCTCGCGCTTTGGACTCACAATCTTGGCCAACCCAACCTGCTTGGACTTGAGACCACCAACAGCTCCATTCCCACTACCACCTCTGCTGTCTATGATGCTATACCACTCATCCCTCTCGCCGCCGCCCTTCCTGAGCTTGCCATCGCCCGACTCCGGCCACAGGCGCCGGCCGGAGCGCAACACCCGCGCCCCATCGACGCCCTTCACCACTCCGAACACCCTCGTGGTCCGTCGCATGCCAACCGATGGCATCGCCGCCGCGCTCCCCAAAAACCGGACACCCCACCACCCAACCGCTCAATCTCCTATCCCCCGACCCCCGTCCGGTTCGCCGGATCACCCGGTCGACTCAGCAGATCCCTCCCGCGACGACGACGACGACGACGACCCACTTAACGGAACGAGACGCTCGGTGCCCCCTTCCAACCAACACCCAGCCCGCACCATGCACGGCCCAAAAAAACCGGAAGACCCCACCCCAAGAAAACTACAGTCAATCGCGCGACGACGAGACTGAGACTGAGACTGAGAACTGCGACTACGCCTCCTCGGTCGGTTTTAAGGAAAAGGGCACGTGACCCACATCAACTGAGCGAGCACAGTGAACCGCCCAAATCGAGCCGATCGACGCCCCCCCGACCCACGAAAAAAAACACGGCGATCGCCCAAGATACAGACAAGTAAAGATCCAACCTTTTCCCCCTTATTCTCCTTCCTCCACCCACCTACACAACGCCAGACACAGAGAGAGAGACACACACACACACAGACACAGAAGAGAGAGAGAGAGAGAGAGAGAGGGAGGGGTTGGAGATCGGCGACGCAGGGCGATTCACGTAAATCTCGTCGAGATCGAGATGGATAGAGAGAGACAGAGAGAGAGAGGCGGGAGACAGAGAGAGAGAGAGAGAGATGGGTATAGGTGTCTCTATCTATCTACGGGGCTAGGGTTTATGGCGGAGGAAACTGCGATCGAAGCAGCACGGCAACATCGCCGACTGATCCAGGCCGTTGGATCTGGGGGAGATTGGCGGTCCCGATCGACTAGGGTTTCCTTGGGGAAGACTCCAAAAGCCTCGGCGTCGATGGAACTGGGAAGGAAAGAAGGCAGGGCGCTTCGGCTCTCGGGAGGGTGGGGCGACACTGGATATTTTCTCCTCCCCGCTTTGAATCTCTCTCTCTCTCTCTTTCTTGATCGCTCTTTCTCTCTCTCTCTCTCTCCCCGGTGAAAGGACGAAACCGCCCCTGACGCGAGGGGCCGGGGGCGGGGGCGGGGGCGGGGGCGGGGGCCGGGGGCGGGCGACGTGCGTGGATCGACGGCGGCGGATTGGGGATATCTCGGGGTTGGAGCGGGGATACGGGAGTAAAAGCGGCAGTGAAAATCGGAGAGGGGGGAGAGAGGTCGAAGATCCGACGGTCCTGATCTTGTGTTGGGTGGAGGGGTTAACAAAGTAAAAGGGCCCCTCTCCCCCGTGAAGCGAAGTGGGCCCCAAAAATTATAAAAAAAAAGCTGGTAAATTTTGGGTGAATTCCCCAAAAAAACCCCTGAATTTTAGGTCAAGTCTCAAATCTGCCATAAACTTTCTTTTGTCTCGGGAAAAATCTCAAATTTTAAGTGTTTTTTTTTGGTAAGGTTCTCAAACTTTAAGTTCAGTCCCAAATCTGCCCTGAAATTTCTTTTGATCTCAGAAAAAACTCCAAACCTTACATTCAGTCCCAGATCTGGCCCGAACTTTGTTTTATGTAAAAAAAAAATCAGCAAATTTTAATTTATTTTAAAAAATATACCCTCGCGATCCGGTCCTAACTTAACTCGGCACTTCCACGTCATAACAAATCCACATCAGCAAAGTAATGGGGCGATCGGTGCAGTCGCATTGCCACTTCGATAACAAATCAAACCAAATAAAAATTGTTGAAATTCTCCAAAATAAATCCACCCCAAAAGACTTTTTTAATTTAAAAAAGCCTAATTTTTAGGTTCAGTCCAAATTTGCTCTGAACTTTTCTTTGTCTAAAAAAAATCAATCACTTTGTTGATATGGATTTATTATCGACGTGGAAGTGCCACGTCAAGTTGAGACTAGATTATGATGGTATATTTTTTAAAAATAAATTGAAATTTGCTGATTTTTTTTACATAAAATAAAATTCGGGGCAGATTTGGGACCGAATGTAAAGTTTAGAGTTTTTTCCGAGACAAAAAAAAGTTCGAAGTAAATTTGGGACTGAATCCAAAGTTTGAGATTTTTTCTAAGACAAAAAAAAAGTTTGGGGCAGATTTGGGACTTGACCTAAAGTTTAAGGTTTTTTAGGGAATTAGGCCGGTAAATTTTTCGTGCGTGGCCTATCATCATTTTGCCTTTTTACCTTTCGAGGCCTACCGTATTTTTTGGTAGCCTCGTAATTTTGTGAAGTTCGACTTAATTGGATCTAAAGAAAAATCCAAATAAAAATTGAAAACCAAATCAAATCCACGAACATGAAGCAAGGCTTAATACCGAGAAAAACTCCAAATTAGTACACATTTTATATATTTACCCTCCATTAGTTTCCGTTAAATTTTACAGTCAAATTACTGAGTTGGATGACATGTGACAGTTGACGAATGTACCAGTTTGGATTTTACCCCTCCGTTTATCATAGGTTTATCAGTTTGTGATTTTTTGTGATATTAATTTAATTTATCGGAGGGTAAATTTATCACGAGTGTACTACTTTAGAGTTTTCGATGGTCAAAAAATCAGTTTACGATAAATTTATCACAAATGCATCAGTTCGAAGTTTTTCGTAGTATTAACCCTTAAAGAAAACTTTTTTTTTTTTGTAGCAAGAGAGTCTTGCTCGTTTCGTTAACCCACGTATTTTGAACATAGTTGGATATCCCATTGAGATCGGGGGCTTAGACTGCCAAATAGATGGAAGAGCCCTCCTATAACGAGCCTTAGCTATTCCGTCGACCGCTTGATTTGCTTCACGAGGACAATGGGTCCCTTGGATAGCACGTTTTCCGGTCATCAATCTAGGCCCCGTGAGTCCCATGGGGCTTTGCTCTGCGACTGCAACATACCAGAAAGAGAAAAAAACGAAAGAAGAAAAAAGAAAAATGGACGTTGAACCCATTCATTATAGAAGGAAGAGAAGAGGCCTAGAGACGCATGTGAGAAAAGGGAAAAGAATGAGGAAAAGAAGAAAGAAAGGGAAAGAGAGGAAAAGGGAAAAAAGTAGAAAAGAAAAAGGAAAGGGGTTTCGCGTGTACACGCTACGGGGGTCTCACCAAACCGATTCAACTCCGATTCGCAACACTAAATAAATGCTGGGAGCCTTTGTTCATCCAATTGGAGAAATTTTCCTAATCAGGGCTTAAATTGGAAGTTTCGTGAAATTTAAGCCGTGAAATCCGATTTTGAGTTGTTGAGCTTTGAGATTTCATGAAAATGGTGGATTATGGCGTTGTGGAGTCATGGGGTTTAATGAAAGTCGGTTTAGAGCTACGGTTTGGTCGGAGCGAGAATTTTAGGATTTCGCACGTGAGTTCCACGTTGAGTTTAAATTTGAATAATCGCTTTGAGTGAGCAATTTGTTGTCATGTATGAGTCTTTTTGTTAGCGTTTAACTTTAGTATAGTCATTTTGTAGTCGAGGTAGTGTTTTGCTTGATTTTAACATTGATACTCATTTAATTAATAAATTTACGAGATTATTGATTCAAGTGAACTCCGTTGTTTGGTTTTTTAGGCATTCTCACAAAGTGATGCTATAAACTCATATCTTGAAAGCGATGGATACTCAATATATTATGAGTTAAGAAAGAGCATGTTTGTTACGTAAAATGCCGGATCGGACATACAGTACTTTTTTGTTATTTGTGAATGGCAAGAAATGTTTTATGAAAGCCGTTTTCGAAATATTATTGGTTTATGAAATGGATTCTAAAATGGTTTGAAAGACATCTTCTTAAATGTGTTGTTTGATGAATGGAGTTAAAAAAACTTATATGTTTGGTTTGTGAAACCGTTTAGTGATTTGATTCTGAATTAGCTTGTGAATTGTGAAGCATGCTATTGTGAGTTTGTGTTGATACTCAATATCGCTGTGAGCGCATTGAGGGGATTGTGGGCATACATACTAACGTTAGGATATCCTTATGGGCCAACCCATAAAGAGAGACCTTACTAAGAGAGGAGCTTAGTTGCCTTGTCACGAGATGTCAGACATAATCATGATTAAAGATATTTGAGCACAAGTTTGGTTAATGGATAGACTGTTGACGTGTGATTTGAGATTAGTTGATGGAATAAACTATTGACACGTGATTTGAGATTAGCTGATGTAATAGATCATTAACGAGCGATTTGGTTGAAATTTATCAGTGGACTTGACCATTGATATTTCAATTGAGATGATTCAAATTCGTATTTTTTTAATTGTATAAAACTCGTTGCAATGAAACATCTCATATATGATTTGATATGTATATTAAAAAGTTGAATTATGAGTTTCTGATATTGCTTTATACTTATATATATATATGTCCATAGTGGCTATTCAATTTGCTTAGAAGAAAATGTACTACTCATTGGACTGTGGTTGCTTACTCAGTTTCTTCCCAATCTTTTTAGATTCCTCCATTAGTGGCCAATAGAGTGAGAGCAATATTGACGGGCATTTTTAGGAGTTGGATTTTTTGGTATGGCTTGAGATTGTGTCCTTCGGATGGAAAGACAACCGTGTCACTCCCAAATTCTAGCAGGATTTGGGGCGTGATATCTTTTGGTATCGAGTTTAAGTCATGATTTGTTTAGGTATAGATTCTATGGGACGTGGTGAGTTTATGTAGTGTTAGTCTTTTGTTAGGTACTAGGATTAGGATGTATTTTTCTTTTGATGTAAGTGATCATCGATTCTGATTCAGAAAAGCATGCTTCTCCTTGCAAGGGATAATAAAGGCAAGCGAGTTGTTATCTTTGATACCGGAAGGTAGATCGTAATATTTTAACTTGTCAAAGGGTGCGGCCCATAAGAGAAAAAAAGAAAAAAAATGTTTTTTTTTTTCACATGCTTGGATATCTCGAGGCACCGACTAAATTCACTTATTAATTTTTTATTCATTTCCTAAAGGAATCGCCGATATGAGGGCTTGATTCCTTAACAAGGCCTCTTGAGGAAAAAGCAAAGTAGCCCAAAAAAAGGAAATGAATGGTGCATTTATTTTACGGAATATGAATGATTTGAAAAACATTTTTCTAAAAATGATAACTTGTATCGCTTATAAAAAAAATGAAATTAAAAGATTTTCATCGCTCGCGAAAATATTTAGACATAAATTTCTATCGATAATGAAATATTTTTCATCGACTAATTATTTCAAGCGATGTAAGCACTTATTTTTATGAAAATACTTGTGATTTAATTATTTTTCGTGAAATAAACGGAGCCTTATATTCGCATTTTAGAGTTAAAAAGCCATTCTGCTTGTAAAGATAGAAAGTAAAAAATGGTAATAGTCTCCAATCGATGAAGCTTCGGCTACTACAAGGACTTTGCTGTTGCATCACGAAATTGAGCTGGCCCAATGGGCCAATGAAATCCTTAATTAAGCTATGTCGTGGACGAATCTCTAACCAATTTTTGTCTTGGCCTCACCACCTGTTTTTACTCATAACAAAGAAAAGGAATACTTGTGCACGCTGGAAGCAATTTACAAGCTTAAATCAACTATCCAAAACTTCTTAAATTCGATCTTTAACCTCACGTCTTTCGTTACAAAGAAGCTTCACTAAAATCGGAGAATTCCAAGCGACTAAGGGTGCGCATGAGAACGGTTCTGTGCCAGGGAACCATTTCTGAACAGAAATGATTTTTTTTGATTCTGTGCCCAGAAACAATTTCTGAGTATTTTAAGGCGTTTGGTAACTGTCCAAAATTTTTATTCCTGGAATAGAAATGCGTTTGGTAACTACACAAAATTTCTTTTTATTAATAATATTTTAATAATATTTTGAATTATTTAAGGTTTTTTTTTTCAATTTATTTTTTCCCTTGGCCATGGCCGGTCGCCGGCGGCCGGCGACCGGCGACCGGCCACAGCCCAGGGCCGGCGAGGGCGTCACGGCCCTCGCCGGCCCTGGGCTGTGGCCGGTCGCCGGTCGCCGGCCGCCGGCGACCGGCCATGGCCAAGAACAAAACACAAAAAGAAGAAAATAAAAAAAAGAAAAACAAGAAAAAAAACTGATTCTCAAAATTGTGCCGAGAAACAAGAAGCTACTTTTTTTTACTTCTTGTTTCTCTTCCAAAACTGTTTCTCGGCACAAATATTTGCAAAAATGTGTCCGGGCACAAAAAATTTACCAAACGCATTTCTGTTCCCAAACTATTTCTGGGAACAAAAGAACAGAAATTTTTACTATTTGGCACGTTACCAAACGGGCCCTAAATGTCCTTGATAATTTCATTACCCTTGCGAGACGGCGAGTTGAAATCGGATAAAGAAATACAAAATTGCCTTTTGCATTTAATGATTAAGATATTCGAATCCGTGTCCAGCACTCCACAAACACATCGCTCGGAAGACATCGCCAACTTGCATTCATGGTCCACATCCATAACTCATGTTCTTTCTCCTAAATCACGTCTTCTAGCTAATGCATCAGTGCGCTTCTTCTTCATTCTTTTCCCAAAAGCGTGTTACCTACGACTTTCCTTCCTCGAAATCCAAAAAACATCGAGCAAGGGACATCTCGATCCGACCACACCATCATTTGGGCCGGACCAGACGCTTCGCCGCCGGACCGACCGGGCACCGTCGGAGCTGCTCAATCTTTCACGGGACGAGGTGGAAAGGCGAGCACACAAATCATGCAATTCAATGGTCAGAATCGGTCGGGGAGTAAATGAGATCACGAGCCTTCGAATTGGGTCAAGGAAAAGCTGCAACGACTGGTGCTGCATCCGACCATGTGTACACGCCCTCTCGCCAGCAGAACGTCCTCATCAATCCGCCCCCACCGTCAACTTGCGAGTCAAACACAACCACCCATCCGTGCTTTCCCTTGATCCCTCCTCCGTCCACAAAAACATCCTTAATACGTTGACGGTTCAATTAGTCCTAAATTTTGAAGATTTTTCAAGCGGCAAGCACGACGACGGTCGGGACTCCCTCGAGGTCCCGGTGGGGTTCCGACTATCGGGATTGCTTTCGAGGCAGAGACACGCCTCGGTTCCGACGCTTGCTCCATGGGTAAGTGAAGAGGCGATCGCCCCGATCGATAATTGATTCGTCGAGTGCTCAGAAAGCTTGATTGATCATCAACAAATCGAGCTGCTTACGGAAATTCGGTTTTTTTGTCCCAGTATTTTGTTTTGCCTAATCAGGTTTCGTGGAGAATCGAGTACGGAAACGCGGGTCCCATTGGAAAATCACAATCATGACATGTCAAGCTTTCGCAGATCCCCACCTCTAATTGGTACTAATCAAGAGGAGGCCTTGCCAACATTATCCAAAACCAAAACCATTTATTAGCAATAAAAAATGGAAATAATTATTTTTCCGCAATCCCGAAGCACCCCTCCCTCTTCTTTCTTTTTTTTTTTTTTAAATTCTTTTTAATTTGGGGGAAAAAAAAATTCAAAACTAGACCGGAGAAAAGAAGATAAAAGCAGAATTGTCCGTGCGAAGGTAAAAATTGATAATAAACTTAGTGAAATACTTGCGAGAAAAATAAAATGAAAAATAAAAAAAACAAAAATGCGAGGACCGGAGCAGATGAAAGAGTCGTACCGAGACGAAAGTTCGTCTGTCCGAGTTTCTTCTCGTTTCGCACGAGGCCTTTGTTGCAACTGCCGATTCCGGTGCAGGCGGAAGCGAGGAGATTCATGCGAGCGTCGAAAGTGACGGCCTTGTT
The DNA here is from genome assembly GCA_031216185.1 of Syzygium aqueum. NCBI lineage: Eukaryota > Viridiplantae > Streptophyta > Magnoliopsida > Myrtales > Myrtaceae > Syzygium > Syzygium aqueum. Next base: position 28,839,539 of record CM062237.1, on the reverse strand, counting down.
TCGTTCCGGACCAGGAGGTAAATCATCAGCTCGCCCCCTGCCATCTTGAATCCCCGCGCGTTCTCCTGGGGCCCGGGCCGCCAAGAATTCGCTTCTCGCCAGGATTTCCCCCCCCCGGGGGCGTCGTCCCGCTCTTCTGATTCTTGGACCTGGTGCGAATCTTTGTTTTGCGCCCGGAACCTGGGTGCGTTGCGGTGAATCATCTGGGTGCTTGGTTGAAGCATTACCCTTGTTTGGATCCGCCCCCGCCCGCCTCGTGGGATCTTTCCTGCTTCCGGCTGTTTCTCTTGTTCTTGAATTAGCCACGCGACCGCGTGAAGCCGCCGTCTTTGTGGCTGATTGCGTGCACGCATTGCGACCGATTGTTTGTTTCGCTTCTGTTTGACGTCTCCCCGAACTGATTGTGGGTTCAATTTTTGCGTGATCTGTCCTCGATAGTTGTCCTCGTGACTCCTGATCGTTTCGGATTGGCCTCTTTGGCTTGATTTCTCGGAGTCCTTGCGCTGCTTGACGTTGTCGTGGGACGTATAAGGGAAAAGAACAAATACGGGTATGGATTATTTTTTCTGACAGATTTCTCTTGGCCATTTGTGATTTTCATGTCAAAAATATGGGAAGGGCTTGTTCTGTTTTTCGCTCACGGAGTATGAAAGAGAGGTTGATGTTGTTTTTGGCTTGAAATATGTACAGAATTTAGCCCGAATCGAGCCAGATGAGTTTCTTGGAATTTGTTCAGCGAAATAATTAATTCTTTACCCTTTTCTGCCCTCAAAATTGGTTGCACTGTTTATGCTTACTCTGAACTGGGGGGCTGGTTTATACTTGCAAGTCAGAGACTGTTGGTTGGCTAACTTTTGCAGGTTAACGTCGGTCCTCCATTTTCTGCAATATGCTCTTCAACTGTGCATTCTGGTTTCTTTCTACTGGTTCTCTTGATCTTCAAGTTGTGAAGTAGTAGTAATGACTGCTTTAATTGCATCTTTTTTTCAGGCCAATTTCCTTCCATTAGATTTGTAGGAGGTTTGCCGGTTGTCGTCGATATTGTATACTAGTAATCGATATCAATAAGATTTGTTCTGCTCGTCAAGTATTGTGGCCATGGGCACTGCTAAAGGAGTTCTCCAAGTTTTCTCCGGAGTTGCTCCACGCAATCATTGTTTTGACCCGAGTTCTAATGCATTGGGCTCGGCGTATTCGTTTAACTCTCATCTGATTAGTACCAAAAGAAGTGCATCAAAGAAAATAAAAATCCCTGTCCATGCAAGCATACAGTTGAGAAATTCTGAAACCTTTGGGGTGCAAGGATTTGGAGAGAGCTCATATAAGGATAGGAGTATCGATCGGTCGAAGTTTTCAAGTTGCAGATGCCAACGAGCTGATAGTGTTAGTGGGAAAACCACTGGGAGTTGGTTTGTTGATAGTGCCGATGATTTAAACCCCTTAAATACTATGGTAAATGGGCCACATGTACTGGATTTTGACGATGTCAAGCAATTGAAAGAGGAGAAAACAGATTCAATGTCAAATGGTGCACCCGGAGCCAGCAGTACCATTCACAGGGCTAAGGTTGACCCCATTGAGGAAGAAGCATGGGATCTATTGCGTGACTCAGTTGTTTATTACTGTGGAAGTCCTATTGGAACTATTGCTGCAAATGATCCAACCAGCTCTAACGTTTTGAACTACGATCAGGTCTTTATTCGTGACTTCATTCCTTCTGGTATAGCTTTTCTCTTGAAGGGAGAGTATGATATTGTGCGGAACTTCATTCTTCACACTCTTCAGTTGCAGGTATATGTTATTCCAATTGCCATTGATGTAACTCGTTTCAACTGTGGTTATCCTTGTTATTGTTCCTATGTGCGATTACTGTTGTCAATATATGTTTGTCGTATTGAGTTTCTAAGCTTATTTATCGCGATGTCAGATGCATTTTGGCGACTGCACTTCGATTTTTTAAAATTGATCTAGTCACTGTTAGTTTCAGCAGTTCTGATGATATATGCTCACATGGTGACCGAACTTTGTTATGTTATTATGGTGATTTGTAATTTTTGTAACTGAAAGATGCTCTTCATCAATTTTGGGGCTCTTACTGTAGTTTGGATGTACACCATGCCTTTCACCTGAAGGAAACGAAGAAACCTTGTAATTCAATCTTTCAGTTGTGATTGAACATGCTAAATGCGTCTTAGCCAAATTAAATATATTATCATGTGCGCCCATATATGATAGTTCTTCAAGCGTTTCTGAAATTCTTTATTTAGTTTTTAAATCATGCACGAGTTCATCGGCTAATCCTTCTTCTTCTAAGAAGGGGGACACATCTATGAGAAAGATGGTTTTCTTGTCTTTCAGCTTTTAAGATGGCTGCTTATGCTACAGCTTCCAACATCTTTCTGCTATACTGAATTACTCTTTCTTTCCCAATAAGCAAGAATCTTTTGTTGCTCAATCAAATGTCCTGTACTGCAAATCTATAATTCCTTATTGCAGAGCTGGGAGAAGACAATGGACTGCCATAGTCCTGGTCAAGGTTTAATGCCTGCTAGTTTTAAGGTTCGCACGGTTCCTTTGGATGGGGATGATTCTGCCACAGAAGAGGTATTAGATCCTGACTTTGGGGAGGCAGCTATAGGTCGCGTTGCACCAGTCGATTCTGGTAATTAAGTTATGGCTTCAAGAATAGGTCGATGATAGTTTATTTTACATTAGAACTCTCGTGTCAATAAATGATCTTCCATATTTCTCTGTATTTCAGGTTTATGGTGGATTATTCTTTTACGTGCATATGGCAAGATATCTGGGGATCTCTCTGTTCAAGAGAGGATCGATGTTCAAACAGGAATAAAGATGATTTTAAAGCTGTGCCTGGCTGACGGGTTTGATATGTTCCCTACATTATTGGTGACTGATGGTTCTTGTATGATTGATCGGCGAATGGGAATCCATGGCCACCCTCTCGAAATTCAGGTGAGCATATTCTGTGCCATCTTAACTGATCGTTTTTAAGAGTTCTTTCTAATATGCAAGTGGAGGCATAGTGGGAAAATGGAGAAATAAAGGAGTTGTATCTCTCTTAATGAAGCTCATATTAACTGGTGGTGGTGGCTTCTTGCATTGAACCTGATCGAGTTGCTTATCTAGTCTGTGCCAACTTCATGCAATGAGCTCCACATCCCTCACCATATTAAAGTTATGTACGGAAGCTCTTGAATACTTCATCAGGAAGCTTTAGTTGTGACTTCAGCCTTGAGTGGCTTATTCTTATGAAATTTAGATGTCACATTTTAAGAATGTGCCAACTCAGAAAATGGAAAGTATATCTTAGCATATCAGAATATTAGTGTTTCTATTCTTCTTTATAAGATAATAGGTGAAGACTGCATTTGTATCACTTTTACATATCACGGCCGCTGCTGAATAAGTATCTGTTAGACTCAAAATGGACACAGATTTTATTTTGTTGCATTGTCAGTGGATCTTAAAGTAATGTCTTTATTTGCTCTGTGGTACTTTTAGTTCTTGGACAATGGCTTTGGTGCAAACCATGCATAGCAGTTGCTCAAAGTAAGATATCGGAAGTCGTCTGTCTGTCTGTCTGTCTGTCTGTCTCTCTCTCACACACACACACATAGAGACACATGTGCACATAAAATTCTTTGCTTGAATTTTTCTTTATTTTGCCAACGTCGTTAGGATGATTTTGGAGAATACTTACTTGTTTAGTTTTGGAGATGTACTTGTGCATGGAGCACGTGTCTCTGAAGTCATTGGGCGATTTAATGGCATACACCGCTTCAAGTCATAGAAGGTCCTAAACGAATCAGGATTGCAGATGTGTTTAGTTGGAGATTTGGCAGCATACTTATTTAAATTTTAACCATCGGCGAAATCATAAGCAGGCCAAGATCAGTGTTTTTGGACATGATGAGATGAAGATCATGGTTCTTTTGTCTGCCGTGTGAATTTAATTTGGTCCTTTAGAGTACGTATCTTTTGGTTCCTAAGGCATTGGTCGGTTATTTATCTGATCTCAAACACAGATAAATCTAATTGTCACTCAGATAACATTATCTTCTCTTACGGATAACATTTCCTTAAATTCTCTAACATGAATATAGTTAAAATTTTGCAGGCACTCTTTTATTCTGCCTTAATGTCCGCACGTGAGATGCTTGCTCCAGAGGATGGATCTGCTGATCTAATTCGTGCTCTGAACAATCGTCTGGTAGCCCTCTCCTTCCATATCAGGGAGTATTATTGGATTGATTTAAGAAAATTAAATGAAATTTACCGGTACAAGACGGAAGAGTACTCATACGACGCAGTCAACAAGTTCAACATTTATCCCGATCAAATTCCTCCATGGTTGGTTGAATGGATTCCAAATAGAGGGGGCTACTTAATTGGGAACTTGCAACCTGCCCACATGGATTTCCGATTCTTTTCTCTTGGGAACTTCTGGTCCATTGTTAGCGGGCTTGCAACCGTGGATCAGTCCCATGCCATTTTGGATCTCATCGAAGCAAAGTGGGCCGATTTAGTTGCCGACATGCCATTTAAGATTTCTTATCCTGCTCTTGAAGGACAAGAATGGCAAATCATCACCGGAAGTGATCCTAAAAACACGTAAAGTTTTCATTGACAATGATGCATTTATGTGTGTGTCTTTCTGACAGTATGGTTTCTTTGCTTAAATATGGTATTCTAATGTGATTCTTACCCTGATGCAGGCCGTGGTCCTATCACAATGCGGGTTCCTGGCCAACTCTGCTTTGGCAGGTTAGTGTTTATTTTGCAAAACCGTTTAATAACCTGCTCAGTTCATTAAAGATAAAAATAAAAAGATTTCGAATTTGATGGAGGGAAACTGTTTTGCAGCTCACAGTGGCTTGCATAAAGATGAATAGAGCAGACATTGCCGCGAAGGCTATTGAGATCGTGGAAAGACGCTTATCAAGAGACAGGTGGCCCGAATATTATGACACGAAAAGATCAAGATTCATCGGCAAACAGGCCCGCCTATTCCAGACCTGGTCGATTGCGGGCTATCTCGTGGCAAAGCTTTTGCTTGCCGATCCGGGTGCTGCGAAGATTCTCATAACTGATGAGGACCCCGAGCTAGTCAATGCATTCTCTTGCATGATTGGTGCAAACCCAAGGAGAAAGCGTGGCCAGAAGAACACGAAGCAGAGCTATATAGTCTGAATTGTGTCCTACATCTTGCCATTCCCAACAGCCGGTTGCTTGCTTGTATAGATAGGTTAAGTATTTTTTCCGCTCATATATGGGTCTATTTACTAATCGAATAATGATTAATTCATTTCAAACGAAAATTGCGAACTAGTGTTCTAAACCCATCCTTCCTTTTCCTCCCCCTATTATTGCTGGGCGGTGCACAGGACAGGCTTCCTTGATGCAATAGTAAAATTTGCAAAGATATTACATTCTTAATTTAGCTTCATGTATATCCAAGTGTTTATGTTGGAGAAATAAGATGATGGTGTTGATTATGTTTCTCGCAGCTACTCTTGATTTTGGGTGACTGGATTGAAAATTATGAATTTCCTTACTATATTGCCTTCTGCATTTTTCTAGAGAAATAATTGTTTGTGCATTTAGATGGTTGAATGCTTATCTATTCAATAATCCAGTTTTTTAGGTTTCCAGGAAAAAAAATAGTTAATATCACAAAAACTCCAAATTGGTACACCCGTGATAAATTTATCATAAATTAATTTTTTGATCATGAAAGAACTCAAACTGGTACACCCGTGATAATTTTATCTTTTGTTAATTTCTGTTAAATTTTACTGTCAAACTTTTGAGTTAGATGACACGTGACAGTTGATGGGTGTACCAGTTTGGAGTTTTACCTTCCGTTTGTCACATGTGTACAAGTTTGTTGTTTTTCGTGGTATTAATCTAATTTAACCAAAGGTAAATTTATCACAGATGCACCGGTTTGGAATTTTTGATGGTTAAAAAATTAGTTTGGGGTAAATTTTTCACAGGTGTACCAGTTTGTGATTTTTTTTTTGGTAAGGTAAGAGTATTATAAACTATTCAATTCACAAGATACAACAGAAAAGCCGAACACAAAAACCTCGCACTTAACGCAACACAGGTGTTGCGATAGTTGCAAAGGTGTAACGGCTGACTAAAACTAGCGGGCGCTACAAGCAGCAATGGCTCGGGAGTTAAGAAGAACGAGCTGAGCCTCTAACAAGCGGACTAAAGAGCCGCAAAGGAATAACGGCTACAGAACATTAAGAAAAACAGATGTCAGGACGTCCCAGCTGGCAAAACCGGTTTGGGATTTTTCGTGCTATTAACAACAACAAAAAAAGAATGATCTGGTTTTCAGAATAATTTTCAACAAATGATGACCTAATAAAGATATCTGGAGTCAAGGATGCCACCATAGATGGAATATGATTAGGGTCTCCTTTTGTGCAGTAATTTACCATATTTATATTATCTGGATTAAGCCTGGGTATAGGATAACTATTCAGCCGGGTTTCCTTTTATGGTTCAGAAAGCTGTACTAAGATTCAAGCTTCCGAAATTGTAACTTGCATTAGCTTAACATACCAATAAAATTCTATCTATAATTTTTCCCACATACTAAATTTCTTTGGCTAAACTTGCTTGATGCCATTTCAAATTAAAAAAGTTTTATTTCATGGTAATAATACGCATTTGAATGAAAATGTGCTTAGCTGTAGAAAGTATCTGTACAGGATAAATTTTCTCTTTAACCTTTCAGATGTTTCTTGTAACATGATCACCAATGAGAAAAAAAATAGAGAACTTCAATCTCCTCCAGCTCATATAAGTTTTTGGCAAGTTCCAAAGGATTTTTTTGAGAAATTTAACTTGAAAAAGAATTCAGTATGAAAATTAAAGAAAATGAGTAGTACTTCAGCAAAACATGATTTTGGTAATGTACCAGATATTTTTCTCCTTGATTGGTAACCTCATGAACATATGTTGAATGAGTAATAAACCAATCCAAAAAGGGGAAGGAGAGTAATTAGGAATCCACCAAAAAGACATCTCAACCGGAGGTGCATGCACTACATATGGCAAAAACGTGAAAAAAGGTAGGATAGGATTTGGCAATACCTCATTGTTACCGGTGAATTCTTCTTTAGATTAGTCCGTTGTGGATCTGACTTGTATTGTCATACTATCTCACGTGGGAATCACTAGATCTATTGGTTCAATAGGCTCGGTCTACTATGAATGGAGTCTAGGCAAGAATTCTTACGTGCACCATTTGGTGACAGAAGCTAAACCCTTTCCATGTGTTTCCCTCTCATTACCAGCTTAAAAACGAGAGAAGAGAGGCGTTAAGAAGCCAGCTTTCGCACATAGCCTGGCCATCGAAGAGGCAGTTACTTCCTGTTCAACACACTCACACAAAGCACGCACGGCCTTCACTTCATTACTCTTCTTTTGTCTCTTTTTCTCATTTTCAGCCTCTATGTAAGCTCAGTTATGACCACCCAGCTTTGCTAGTGCAATCGCCTATATAAACCAGACTTGGTCACTCACACAATCTACACAACCCTCATAAAGATTCTATTCGTATGCACTTTCTCTGCTTCTGTTTGTGTGTCTGAGCAATGGCTGACGAAGTAGAAGCTCTTATTGACGAACTTTATGCAATGGTCACCTCCCTCGAGGAACAAGTATCCTGTTATCCTTTGTTCTTTGAATTTTTGCATCTGAAAATGAAACAGTGTTGTTTGTTGTATTAATTTTTTTTTGGCCAAAGTTGTTTATTTAATTCGAGAGTGAATGAAACCACTCTTTTCTTGGTTTGCATATGTCAGGAAATGGCAGAATCTTTCAAGACTAGTGGCGTTTGAAAATGTTTTTCTAGTTTCAACTAAAGAAAAAGTAGCCTTTTTCAAAACAATCGTTCAGCTTGGAGTGAAACATCGACAAAATTGAACCCGTTTGTTTTACCAATTCCAATTTGAGAAAATGGTAGCCTTTTCATTGAAACAAGCCTTTTGGTTTTGAATGAAGCACAGGCATATTGAAAATGTTTTGTGAAGGTTTAACAATTGTCATTGTGAAATAGTGTGGCAAAATATTGACAGATATCATAAAAGTCAATTCAAATCTGTTACATGAAGCAAGTTCATCGAATTATAATTGATTTCTCTTCTGTTGATCTTTTTCAAGGACTTGCTGGACAATCAATTCATCATTAATTATGAGATGAAACCGGGTGATGGCTCCATGTATTTCATAGAGTTGGTCCAAATGTTCCATGAAGATATTCGATCAGCGATGAGAGATCTAGCTATTGCTTTGTAATTCTCTGTGGCAACCCTTATTATGGTGCTTCTATCTCACTCGTTCTTGTGCTTATTTCAGACTCATCTTGCTTTATTTCCTGATTCCTCAACAGGGAACTTCCTACTGTGGACTATACAGATATACGTGAGCACCATGCAAAGATCAAAAGGATAGTTACAAGGTAAGACAATAACGTTGCGTTCATGTGGCACACATCAAATTATGATTGCTCCTTTGCTTATTTAGGTCTGTTGAAGAAATTATGCATGATAGATGGCTTCTACTGTTTGTGGCTGTAACGTGTATAAGTCACGGAGGGAATTTTCGTGAAAATAATTTGAGTTGATCACTTAGATTCTCCTCTTTGTACTTTTGTTTGCTGCCTGTTTACCATTTTATGTGTTGGTAGGCGTTATTTTCGTTTTTTCCACCAACGAACTTTTAGATCAAGATCCTTACCAAAAAAAAAAAACCTTTTAGATCAAGATTGACAGATCTATTGAGCCCTACAGTAGTGAATATGCATGATCTATTTAGCCCGACTATTTCTCGGAAGCACCACGTGTAACTAGTAGGGGTTGCAGCCGAGAAATAGCCGGGGATGAGTATTGTCGTTTATACCTTTGTTTGCGCATGATTACCATTAAATGATGTCGGGAGAGCGTTATATTTGCTTTTATAAACTTCAAACTTACTCTTCTATCAAGATCAACACATCTTGGATTTATTTGGATCTCAAATTAGAGCTCACAATAGGTTCCCTTTTCCAATCTTTCGGGTCATTAATTACCGTTACTTTGTCTATAAATTGGTGATAGTTATTTTTGGCTGGCTGATTTGCCTTTCCATATCATATACTAACTTTTGTGATGTCGCAAGGTGTTCGATTTACATATCCAAAGTAATGTCTTTTACTTAAAACATACTGATGAATTGCTGAAGAGTTAAAAGGCTGATGAAGAATATTGCTGTTACTTACCTTGTGAAAGACTATTTGCATATTATATTTTTGCTAGATCATTTGTTATTTGTTTTCATGGAACAAATTGTAATGATTCAGCGCTTCAATCTCTCCTCTTAACTTAGGCTTTGCATGCTAGAATCTTGTTTGTCTACATTTATGTCAATATCTCCAAGCTTTATCATGAAGAGATCAAAGGAAGAACGTGCTGCTGTATTACTCCATCTCTGGTTTATAGTCAATCAATCGCATTTTCTGCTTGAGTTGTCCGAGTATCTTATTAATGTCATAGCATATCAAATAATCGACTCGTACTGTCCCGCTCCATCGTATCATAATGATATTGTTTTCATAGTGATACAATCATAAGTTTAGGCCCACTAACTATTCTAAATGATTTTCCAGCATCGGTGCTTCAGCGCTGAACCTGCCGCTTGAGGTGCTGCGCCTTGGTGTTGCTGCTTCCTCCAAGGAAGAGTAAGTAAACACTTTGATTCCACATAAAAAATATCGGCATGTTTGCTTATGCTTGATATCTTAATGGTAAAGTTTAATGCCTTGCTTGGATTTGTTGCTAAGAATGCTTATCATGCAGGTGCGACTTTGCACTGCTCCGCATACATGAAGAGTACCATAAACTGCGTCCGCACTTGGAGAGCATCACTGAGGTAGCAAAAAAGCCGTTGGTTAACTGCAGTAATCAAATGAATATGGCATGTAATTATCTACAGAGTATGAGATGATCAAAACCATAATGATTAATCTAGAACATACAGTGTGTGATGATGGACCTGCCGGAATCGTGTCTCCATGAGAAGATTGTGGAAAATGACTGAGCTTTCTCATCTTACAACTTAGGGATTTTACTCAAGTGTTAATTTCTCTTTCTTGGTTACTCCTTTTTGCACCCAGAACCCTTTTCCCATCCAGATCCTATTCTGCCATATCTTGCTTTATACCTTCAACGGTCGATATTTCAGCCACTTATGCAATTGAAAACTACTCTGTTGGGACGGTGATAGGGGTTTCCTGAAGATCTGAGAAATCTATTGACTACTTCATTGCTTAGGGTCAATTTCCTTCTTTGTTCTTTTCTTTGCTAATAAAAGTATTATGAAACTTGCGACAACTTGAACCTGTCAAGATGTAATTATTCTGAGTTCATGAGGCATAAGAGAAACAAAATGCCATCGACTTCTATTAATGTTGTTTCTGCCTGAAGTTGTTAATCACCCATTGCGATCTGTCGTTGTTATACCTCACTTAATGAATTCTGATGTTTGCAGCTTGAGCGCAGGATTGTTGACCTTGTGCGCCACCTGGCAAGGCGGGGGAACAACTGAAATTGGGTGACCAGTGTCTCATCAAGGTTGCCGGTCCCGAGTAATGAAGTGATCATGGAAAAGTTTTAAAGTGTCTAATAAAAACTTACGATCTAGTCATGTCTTGTTTGAGCATCTGAACTTGCTCTCCTTATGTTATTTTTGGTGTTTCCTATCTGAGCATCTGAATATGCTCTTAGTACAAGTAATGTTGTCGTTTCTAGTGTCGAGCATCTGAACCGCTCTTGCTTGGTGTTGCTTGTTACTTCTATGGCTTCTCTTTATCCTCATATAAATTGAACCCTATGCTTCAACATGTTGATGTTGCCTTGTGTTGCATGTCCTACTTTATCCCTATGCGCCAACTTGATTATGATGTTAAGTTGAGGCTGAAGCAAAAGTTTTGGTTTCTCTGGACAAGCTGTCTAGTTTTATCTTTCTGTTAGAAAATATTTCTTTTTGCGTTTATGTAATTGTTTGGGTTACCGTGTTCAACTATCTAAGGTTCTATATCCGTCATTATTTTGGGTCTCTTGCTTGTGAGGAAAATTTCTTCATGGATACCGTTAGTTTGATTTTCTTTGAAAATTTGATTTATGTATTATTTAGCCGAAATGCTGTTTTTTGACCCGGAAAGATGTGTACTTGGCTTCTGAAAAATATGGACTCGGCTTCCAGGGATGGATCTAGACATGAAGTGATTGGGGGGGCTTGATACGAGCAAACTAACAATAGATTCCAAGGTCTAAAATTGAATTGAACAAACCATTTGAATACGAGTAGTCTGGTATCGTTAAGGCCTACTGTTGAAAACCCTAATATTGCTCTAAGCCTATATCTTAATTACGATTCTTATTACTACTCTTGTTGCTATCGAATCAAATAGCATAGATGTCTAGGATGTTCCCAAGTAATATTCGATGACTTGAAAAATTCAAATTTTTAGCTCATATTGTTCTCTTTTGAATTTCATTTCATGAGATAGAACATATTAAGACCTATCAAGAAGAGATTAGTCTAAGGTGTAATAGTTTAAGCATATTAAGCATATTCTTTAGCTTTCTTGATTTAGTAGGGTTCCATAGTTGGCTAATTTTCACTCGTTAATTTTCTTTTTGAATTCTTACCCCGTATACTGTCGCAAACAAGCCAGCTTCTTTTACCCTAATAAAATCTATTCATGTATACAAGTCAAATCTATTGCTCGAATTATTAGATTTCAACTGAACACGCGTCTAGATCTCGATCCGGCCTGTCGAGAATGTTCTCTCCATATATCTCCCAGGACATAATAATTACTCCTTGTATTGTCCACATGGCCAGATTTCTTCAGCAATCTTTTCTGATTGCCATTGAAGTCACTTATCATAGAACATGTCCTTGTGTACCATTGCCAATAATTGTTTCCTGCAGTTGGTTGGATGAGGGTTTATCAGTGAACATTTGAATAGTCTAGCTTTTAGAAACGTTTGAGAATGAGACCTAATTGAAGGAGGCAATGCATTTGCAGCCCCTTCAGATGGTGAACATTTTGGCTTTACCCTCATGTTTGGGTTCAATTCTTTTGCAATAATTAATCACATTTCTACTACAGATTGGGTTAGGACATTGGAAAACTGCTAAAAAGATAATCAATTAAAAAACTGTATAAGGTTATCACCAGAATAAAAGCTGGCTGTCTACGAAGTAAATAACCCTGAATTTTTGGAGAGCAACGATACTTTCACTAGCTAGAATCACGCAACCAGATTTCTGATCGAAGAAGTCCTCATTTTCTTCACTGCGACAAGGTGCCTTTGGTTCAAAAGTGTAGTTTGCTGCAGCAAGTCTATCAACAATATACTACTGTTTCTTTTTTCACTTTTTCAGACTTTTCTTTGATCTCCAGTGAAAATATAATAAACTTAATTTCTTCAACCTCATATTCACAAGCCTCAGAGTTGGCACAGTTGATTGGGGTGTCATAGAATTTCCAGTTCAAGAACCGGAGATATCGTGCTTTTGCACTCGTCACCGGGTTATAAAAAAAGGATCTCATCCGCACATTGTGCTTTTAGCTGCTGCATAGTTATGATATGCTGAAAATCAAGGCGCGATGGATTTATCGTTCCAGAAGCACCTTCAAATCTTCTACTAAAAAACCAAAATGACCGGAAAGAATTTGAAGGATAAATTCGATGAGAGATGAAAATTTCGATAATGTCTTAGATCTTTTCCCCCTTGAATGGTAAGTTCTTTTCTTTGGTATGTCCTTGAATGGTAAATCCAGCATTGCATGGATGAGTATTAAGCAGAACCAGAAAAGGAGAGTAACTATCATTTCAAATGAGGCACACTTGCAACGGAAATTCTTCCATCCCTTTAGTCTAAGGTGGCTATAATGATCTGAAGTGTTAACTTTGGCAGGTCACTACTGAGTCCACGGTGGAAAAAATGACATGCGAGTTTCACGTCGGATCCACTATTTTTGACGGCTCAGGTCATCTGATCACCATGAGTCGAGAGGAGGCAAGATTTTCACCGCTTCAACTCAGGTGCATGTACTAAACAATGGCAAAAACAAGATAAACATAAGAATGTGCCGTACCACCGTAAATGAGCAAGCTCTTACGTGAAATTGGTTATATATCACGTGGCAATGACATGTGAAGAAGTCAAATAGAAAATCAGCTAAGGTTCAAATGATGCGGGCATTATGGTTGGCTCGTTACACCGCATTAGTGATGCAACCACCACATAATTATACAAGCATCATTGGTGACGCAACCAACACATACAAAATACAAGCATCCTGTAGGACATGTTTGGATACCGAGAGTGAAACCATTAAGAATGGGAATGGAAGCCTTATTCCCTTTCCGGATACAATCTGGCAAATTGAAATGAGGCGAAATTGAAAGAGAAATTGGGATCCAAAATTGCTGCATTAGTGCATTTTCATTACCATTGGGGGAGGTGAGAATGAGTGAGTTGGGAATTGGGTTACCAAAAAGGCTAGCACACGAGCGACTTTCTAATTAATCTTAGGTCTTGACAACTTTTCTACAGAAACAAATTGATATGGTAACTAGAATTACCTAAGTTGCTAGTATACAAACAATAAAATTCAAACCAGAAAAGGACATTTTTCCATTCCGATGTGCTAACAAATGCAGTAAGTTTAATTAATTAGTAGTCATTCCAGTTCCTTGGTAATTCGTTCCGATTTCTTTTATCTTATTTCAATAGCCTCATTCATATGCGCCATCCGAGGGCATCATAACCTATACCCTTTCCAATGCGTTTCTGCCTCATTACAAACTAGCAAAACAGAGAAGAGAGGCGTTACGGAGCCTAGCCATGGAAGGACCGTTACTTCCAGCTCAACGGACTCACACAAGACATGGCATGGCCTTCACTTCTCCATTACTCTTCTTTTGTCCTTTTTTTTCTCTTTTTCAGCTTCATGCAAGCTCAGTTATGACCAACCTTTGCCGGTGCAACCGCTATATAGACCCCTTTTGGGTTCAATCACGGTATCCACACACCTTTCATACAGATTCTCTCCCTATAGATTCTCTCTGCTTTTGCTTGTTTGTGAAGTTTTTCAGGTTATTTGTGTAAGAGTAATGGCTGCAGAGAGGGATGAGCTTCTTGAGGAGCTTTATCAACTCATCTTCTCCTTGGAGGAAGAAGTATCCCATTACCCATCCTTCTTTTAATATTTTGCTTCTGAAAACTAAATGAAGTTGTTTATTTAATAATTCAAGATTGAAAGGGACTACGTTTTCATGGTTTGAATAAATTTGTAGGGAAAAGCGTAGAATTTTTCCGTTCCTCAAAAGTTTGATAATGTTTTACTAGTTCCAATCTGAGACAATGGAGGCCCTTGAATGGAAACGAGCGTTTGGTTATCACTGAAAGTGGGTGGATTGAACCTGTTTGGTGAAAGCTTAGCAATTTTCATTGTGAAATAGTCTGCTAAAATGTTCACCACAAAGTCCATCTAAACCTTGTTGTGTCAAATAGGTTCGCTGAATTCTAAGATAATCTTTTGTTAGGACCTGCTGGACACCCAATTCATGAATAATTATGCTCTGAAACCGTCTCATGTCTCCACGTTTATCCTGGAGTTGGTAGAAACGTTCTGCGAAGAAGTTCAAGATGCAGTGAGCGATCTGGGTTCTGCTTTGTAATTTTCTGTTGCATTTCTAATGATGTGACTTCTATCTCACTTGCTCTTGTGCTTCTTTTAACCCCTTTTTTTTCTGATTTCTTTAATAGGGAAGACCCTTTTGTAAGCTATGCGGGTATATATGCTCAGTATATAAAGCTTAAAGGAATTATAGAGTGGTAAGACAACAGTAAACCTGTTCACGTGGCCATGTTTCAATTTCATGATTGTTCTTTCGCTTATGTATGATTACAGAAGAGACTGTGCATGACCGATTTAAGATTTTTCGCAGCTGTGACTCATATTGGTCATAGATGATGTTTCCGTGAAAAAAATTGGAGGCTGAGTACTTAGACTGTCCACTTTATAATTTTGTTCATGGTCTGTTTACCTTTATATGATTTTGATAGGTGTTATAATTGCATTTTCAAACTTCTACCAAACTTTTAGTCAAAACTGACACATCTTAATAAGGTCTATAGTAGAGAATCTGCATGATGAATGGCATTTTAAGGTAAGAC
Source organism: Syzygium aqueum (assembly GCA_031216185.1). NCBI lineage: Eukaryota > Viridiplantae > Streptophyta > Magnoliopsida > Myrtales > Myrtaceae > Syzygium > Syzygium aqueum. Next base: position 28,824,263 of record CM062237.1, on the reverse strand, counting down.
CTTTTGCGGCTGTAACACAAATAAGTGACAAAGCTGTTTCAGTGAGAAAACAGGAGGCTGATTACTTAGATTGCTGTCTTTATACTTTGTCGTCGTATGAGAAACATTTTATGACGTTGATTGTCAGGAAACCGTTATTTTTTCAATTTCAAACTTCCAGCAAACTTTTAGTCAAGATCAACACATCTTAATTAGGTATATAGTAGAGAATATGCATGGTGAGTTGCACTTTAAGGTAAGACCTTTTGCGACTCTAACGTATATAAATGATGCATGGTGTTTCCATGAGAAAATAGGAGGCTGACTACTTAGATTGCTGTCTTTATGCTTTTGTCGCCATATGATTACCATTTTATGATGTTGATTGTCGGGAAACCATTATTTTTGCGTTTTCATACTTCAGACGTACTTTTCAATCAAGGTCGACACATCTTGGATTTATTCAAGGCTCGATTTAGGGATCGCAAAGGTTACCTTTTCGTATGTTTTAAGTCATTACCGTTACATGTTACATGGCCTATCTATGAGAAAGTTGGTTAGTAGTCATTTTTGACAGCTGATTTTCCTTTCTGTATCGGATATTTATTTCTATGACATTGGAAGGTGTCCACTTTGCACATTCCAAGCAGCATATTTTCCTCAAAATACCCTGATTGAATCTCTAAAGAGTTAGTTGCAGATCAAGAATACCACAGTTACCTACCTTATATATGAAAAACTATTTCCATATTGGAGTTCAGCTAGTTCATCTGTTTATTGGTTTTCATGCATAATTTTATAATGATTCAGCGTTAGATAATCTCACCATGCTTGAATCTCATTTGTCTCTAAATATTTCAGAGTCTCGAAGTGTTATTATTAAGAGATCAAAGGAAGCACATGCTGCTGTATTATACCATCTCTGGTTTATTTCTTCAAATTTTCTGCTTGAGTTGTCCAAAGCATTGGACTAACGTCATACTGTCGTAGCATATCCGTAATATCTTCTCATAGTATCCTACTCCATCATATTACTGTGATAGGTAACGATAGTAATAAGATCATTAATTAACTTCACCCCGGCCACTAATTATTCTAAACGGGCGTTCCAGTTTTGGTGCTTCAGCGATGAGGCTGGGGCTCGAAGAACTCCTCCGCAGTATTTTAGGTGCCTCCAGGGAAGAGTAAGTGGTTGCTTTTATTCTACGAGCAAAGGAAAGATTATAGTTTGACTAATAGACAGGGTAAAGACAGTAGACAGTCAGATTACATGACTCATCAATCCCCGTGGAAGCGCTACTGTGGGTTACAACGACATCGGGTGAAGTTTAATGAATTGACTGGATTAGTCACTAGCGATGCTCATTATGCAGGTGCATCTTGGCACATCTTCATTTGCATCAGGGGTACGAGAACCTGCGTCCGCACTTGGGGGCCATCACCAGGGTAACATGAAACTATTTTTAATTTGGTTGATGCATGAACTTGCTAATGCATTGCAATCTTTCGACAAAAAAAAATGCATTGCAATCTGCCATTTATTCTTACTTGGAGAACTCTGGTATGCAGCTCGAGTGCAGGATTATCTACCTTGAGTGTACCCTTGCGGGAGATTCCGATGACGATGAGTAAAACTGGATGATCGGTGTCTCATCAAGGCCCCCCCGTCCCTATGTCATGAAGTAAACTCCATTTTGGAGAAGTTTAAGAGTCCAATAGACATTATATTGTCCTCGTATTGGGTCTGAGCATCTGAACTTGCTCTAGTTTGGTTGTTCTGTTGTTTTGTGTCAGAGCATCCATACCTGCTCTTTGTATAACTAATGTCGTCGTTTTGTGCCTTGAGTGGCTGAACTTCTCTTTGTTGTTGTTGCTATCCTTATATTAATAGGACCCTATGGTCCAATTTCTTGAATTTGCTTTATTAGTGCATGTCTTATAATGTTCTACGCATGCATTAACTTCATTATGATGTAAAACTATGCTGAAACTAAAGCTTCGGTTGCTGATCTGCACAAGCTTTCTAGTTTTTTGCTTTTTTCGCATTTATGAAATTCTGTGTTTTGCATTGTTTCACTATCTAAACTTTTATGTTGTTCATTACTTTGGGTCTCATGCTTGTACGTGGGGTTTCAAACCGGAAAATTTCTGCACGGAAGCTGTTAGTTTTCTTCTTATTGAAAATTTAAAGATGTTATATTTATCATATTTTGCTCCAGTCATATCTAGATCACGAAAATGCATGTGGAGATTGTTTTCTTCATCTGCGTGGATCTTATAAATGCTCCTTATTCTGTTGTTCGCTTGGCCTGATTTTCGTTTTTTTTTTTTACAATTTTTTACTTCTGTTATAAAGGATGTCGCTTATCCTAAAGCAACTCCTACTTGTACACCATGGCAAGTAATCATTTATGCAGATAGAGGGGCGAATTGTATCTCAGTGGACAGTTGAATAATCCATTTTTTCAGGAGGACATGAGGATGAGGCCTAAATGTCATAGATGGCATTGCACTGCAACAAGTTGGCTTTTCGATAATTTTGATTCTGTTTCTTGTACAGTAGTACATCACATTTCTGCTATCAGCTGAGGGTTAGGAGCTCAAAAGCTGTTAAGATCAAATCAATCTACGTAAAATCTTAATGAGAACTCATCTGTCAAAATTTAGATAAAACTATCAATCGTTTAAGAAACCTTTGTCCATCAAAAAATTAATCCTTGATTTCTGAAAGGCAATAGAACTTCACCAGAATAAAACACGATTTTGATGAACAAAGAATGTGCAAAGAAATAGTATAACTTTGAAAGAAATGATTTGGTAATATCCTAGATCCTTGAACGAGAGTAATTTGCATAACATAGAAGGCACATTCCAACAGAAAACTCTTCCATGCCCTCAGCCTCAGTAGGTTGATTGATCTAGGCCAGTCCACGGTAAAATGAGCTGTCTCAGTCATCAGATATGTGAGCCTAATTACTTAGAACACATCATTTCTGATGGCTCACTTCATCCGATCCATCATGAATTGAGATAAGGCAAGATCTTCTCCACTTCAATTCCGTGTGCATGTACTACAAACAGCAAAAAGAAGAGAAGTTTTTTTGTCTATCGATTCTATCACCTGGTAATGACATGTAAAATCAAAGAGAAACACACAAAGTTGGCTGGAGTCCATATGATGCGGGCATCGCGTAATTGACTCGTTACTCCATGTTAGCGTTGCCAATAGACACAAACGAAAATTTCTCTCCATGCTCCATTTGGTGTTAGAAAAAATACCTATCCAATGTGTTTCCCTTTCATAACCAGCTTAAAAACAGAGAAGAGAGAGGCGTTACCATCAGTCCAACAAACTCCCAGAAAGCATGGCATGGCCTTCTTCTTGCTGACTCTTCTTTTGTCCCTTTTCTCATTTTTGTCTTCGTGCAAGCTCATTTATGAACCATGCGAGTGCAACCGTCCGTAAACCCTTCTTGAGTTCACTCACGCAATCCACACACCACTCATATAGATGCTCTCTCTATAAGATTTCTCTTCTATTCACGTGTGTGAGACTTCTCCTGTTCTCTGTGTCTGAGCAATGGTTTCTGAGAGGGATGCTCTTGTTGTGACATCCTAATTTTTGTGTCGTCCCATAACGGCGCTGAGAAAATTTTTGCTGCTTTAACCAAGATTTTTTCCTTTTTATTATTATTAAAGGTTTTGAGTGAAGATTGATGGTTGTTGGATTAAGCAAAATAACGGGTGATTTGGGACTGAAAAAAAAAATATTTAGGGAATATTCTGTCCGAAAATCCCCCTTTACACAAGCAACGCTAATACACAGTGTCTCTCTTTTCACCTTTTTCCCCTATAATTACAGTCTACAACCATCACCATCTCTCTCATCAGCATTGCCTTCTCTTCACTCCGTCTCTCCCCACGATCCTCTGCATCGTCAGTCCATTGCAACCATTCGACAGAGCCGGCCGAACTGCCAGATGATAAGGCATGGCCACGAGGGACAACAACTCATTCGGCGTTGCCGGCCTCGGCAGCCATGGATGGGCAGAATTGAATAGCTGGCCAAAAAACTTGCGCCGACGACCATGGACGACAGCCAAATCTGGAATGAAAATGGGTGGAGAAGAAAGAAAAGAAAAGTTAAAAAAAAATTATTCAAACTCAGTGGACACGTGTCAATCTATTTTGGATATAAGTTAAAAAAGAGTGTCACGTCTGCAATTGACGTGGTGCTTTGCAACTATTGAATATTTTCTACATCTTCATTGGGTTTAGAAAAGGTGTAATCTTTATAATATCATTGATCAACTCATTGGTAACCAAATGTAAATGCTTGAATAAAGAATTAGTTGCAACTTCAATTGAGTCTCCACACAATCATCATACACATTCCAAAGTGAGTAAAACTCGTGCGAAGTTGAGCCACATGCCCTGCGAGCTTTACCTAGCACTTAATTCTATGGCTTTTTTAGAAAATCTCTAATCCTGGTAAATCTCCAATTCATGTGCGTATTTAGTAATAAATCTCCAATCGATGTACAATAAATATCAGAGTTGTAGATATTTTGGTGATAATTAAACTTCTAGCGAGACCTTGAAGTTAGTCGTTGAATCCCACCAACTGCGTGTCTATTTCTCTGGGTTCTGGCCATCTGCAAAGGCCAAATGCCTAATCCTAGGATTTTCCATGTGCCTCTAGATAGCCGGGCTTATGCCCTTGTGCCCCTAGATTACAAAAAAGAAAAAAAAATCTCATATCGACGAAAGTCAAGGCGCGATGGATTTATCAATCTAGAAACTTTTTCAAATCTTTTACTAAAAAGACGATATGAACTTAAAGATAATTGGAGGATAAATTCGATGAAAGAATAAGATTCTAATAATTTCTTAGATTTTTGCCCCCTTCAATGGTAAGTTCTCTTTTTCGGGTAAGTCCTTAAATGGTGAATCCAGCATTGCATAGATTTGTAATAAACATAACCGGAAAGAGAGAGTAATTATCCTTCGAAAGAGGCACAATCCAACGTAAATTCTTCCAAGTGCTCTCTCTATAACATTTCTCTTCTTCTGATTTTGGGTGACACTTCTCAGGTTCTCTTTGTCTGAGCAATGGCTTTAGCTTTCGTGCATAGGCTTTGCGAACTCATCAGCATCTTGGAGCAAATAGTATACCTTTATCCACCTTTCTTTGAAGTCCTAGACCTGAAAATTGAAATGGGTTGTTTGTTTATTAGTTCAAGATTGAATGGAACCATCCTTTCATTGATTTGCATAAATTTGTAGAGAAAAGGCAGAACTCTTTTTGTTGGTGGGGTTTGATATTATTTACTAGCTTCAATTTAAGACAAAGGTAGCCTTCTTTGAAAAAAGCTTTTGGTTTTTATTGAAACAAGGACAGATGGACTTGTTTCGTGAAGGATTTACCAATTTTCAGTGTGAATAGTGTGGAATTCTGATCCACCTGAATTTGTTAAGTCAGTCTTGCTTTAATCTTTTCCAGGGCGTGTTGAACAGCAATTTTGCAAGTGCATACGAAATGAAATCTGCTAGAGGCTCCAGGCATTTCCTGGACTTGGTCCTGAGGTTCTGCGACGACATGGAAGCAGGGCTGAGAGAGCTGGCTCTCACTTTGTATTTCTCTGCTGCATTCCTCGTGGGGTGTGCTTCTATCTCATTCGTTCTCTTGTGCTTATGTTAGACTCATCTTGTTTATTTGTTGATTTGTAAAAGGAAACTCCCAGTTGTGGACTATGAAAAAATGTTTGAGCACTATTTAATGATCCGACGAAGTGCAAGAAGGTAAGACAATGTTCCAGTTCATGTGGCCATGCATCAATCAGATAATTTTCTTTCACTTAGTAGAGAATCTGGGCGGTTGATGGCTTTTCCATGTAAGATCCTTTGTAGCCGTAATGTAGATAAGTTATATGTGGTGTTTCTTGAAAAATAAAAGAAAGCGAAGGAGCTTGATGACTTGTATCAGGTCTACAGCAAAGGATCTGAATGATTGACGGCTTTTAATTGTAAGGTCTTGTACTGTGTAACGGATATAAGATACATGCAGTGTTTGCAAAAAATTTGGTGCCTGATTTCTTATATTGTCTTCTCTATACTATTGTTTCCCAAAAGTTTACCCTTTAAGATGTCAGGAGAGTGTTATACTAGCGTTTTTAAACATCTGACGAACTCTTAGGTCAAGATTCACGCATCTTGTATTTATTTGGGTAATATATAAGAGTGAACATTGTGGTAATTTTTTCAAATCTTTCTGGTTGTTGTCGTTAGGTGTGACGTGGCATCTCTGCAAGAAAATTGGAGACTACTTGTTTGGGGATTGCTGCTTTGCCTGATGGTATAATATATTAACTTGTGTGACATAGGAACGTTCTTTGTTAGGTGGTCCAATGCAACATTTTTCACTTGAAAATATTGATAGGAATTACTAGAATTCAAGCTAGATGAAGAATATGGCCCTTGAATACCCAACAAAAGACTGTCTTCACGTTGGAGGTAAATTAGATCATATGTCACTTGTCATAAAGCTATCACTGTAACGATTCAATGTTTTATTAATCTCGACTCTCACCTCAAAAGTTAAAACCTGGTACTTATTTGTCTGCATTAATGTGAATATCTCACATGTCAGCATCAAGAGATCAAAGGAAGGGCTTGCTCTGCTGTATCACCCCGTCATTAGTTTACTATTATTAATTGTGTTTTTCCATTGGAGTTGTCTGAACATTATTATTAAAGTCATGGCGTATTGGTTAATATGCTCGTATTATTCTTCTTGATTATTTAGAGCATTAACATCGATATGTTAGGTCTGCTAACTTTTCTTAAATTTTTGTTTCAGGATTGGTGCTTGTGCATTGGTGCTTGCAACTGAGGAATTACACGATGCCATTGACACTGCCTCTAAGGACAGGTGAGGAGATACTTCCTTTCTACATGCAAAGGACAGCACCATTCCATTGATATCTTAGAAACAGCTGCTTCTTTTACTTTAAGGGCACATTACGTTACCTTTTCAAGTCATGCTGGCATCTCGTGGCATCTCCATGAGAAAATTGGAGGCTACTTGTTTGGGGCAGGCTGATTCGCCTTTTGGTGTCATATTTTAACTTGTGTGACATAGGAAGATTCTTTGTTAGCAGGTCCAATGCAACATTTTTCACTTGAACATACTTATAGGGATTACTGGAATTCAAGGTAGATGGAGAAGCCCTTTCAAACCCAATAAAAAACTGTCTTCACATTGGAGGCAAACTAGATCATAAGTCGTTTGTCATAAAACTGTCACTGTAATGATTCAATGTTTTAATGATCTCGACTCTTACATCAAAAGTTAAAACCTAGAACTTTTTTGTCTGCATTAAGGTGAATATCTCACACAGCATCAAAAGATCAAAGGAAGCACTTGCTCTGCTGTATCATCCCGTCATTAGTTTACTGTTGTCAATTGTATTTTTCCACTTGAGTTGCCCGAACAACCTGATTAATGTCATGGCATATCGGTTACTCTTCTCATATTATTCTTCTTGATTAGACCATAGCAATTACCTCTTATAGCAACAATAACAATATCTTAGATCTGCTAACTTATTTTAAATGGGTGCTTCAGAATTGTTGCTTGTGAATTGGGGCTCGCAAATGAGGAATTGCGCAATGCCATTGACACTGCCTCTAAGGACAGGTGAGGAGATACTTCCTTTCCACATGCAAAGGAGAACACCATTCTTGATATCTTGGAACTGTTGTGGCATTCAACAGCTGCTTCTTTTAATTTACCAGTGGGAAATTAGCGTCTCCATTAGGCAAATGTAGGCAATTTGACAGTCGGATGACATATGAATTAGGATAGGGAAATGCCTTTGCCAAGTGCTAGTCCCCGCAGAGGCATCTCTTTTATTGATCGACGAGGAAAAATTTGGCATGCTCACTTATGTTTGATATCTCGACGGTAAAGTTTAATGACTTTTCTAGATGCACATTATGCAGGTGTCATTTGGCAGTGCTTCATATGCAACATGAGTACCAGATTCTGCGTCCACACTTAGACACCATCATTGAGGTAAAGTAAAGTGAAATTTTCCGAGAAAACATTAGAGGTGAAATGAATTTATGGATGTCCACTGTGTGTGTGCGGGGAAGAGATTAGCCACCATAACCACCTGATAATGTTAGGTAATGGCTCATATAGAGTCCGGCTGGATTATACTCTTCAGCGAGTTGCGATGTTACTTCGCTGGTGAAGTCTGAGAAATCTAATCATAGTTGCTGTGCTTATTAGTTCCTTAAATCTTTTTTCTTTTGCTAATAAGAGTTTTATGGAATATTCCAGCACTTGAACTCCGGAAGGTTTAATAATACTGCGGTCATTGGGCATGAAGAGAAATAAAGACCGTGCTCGACTTAATCTAAGTTTTTGGCATAAATTTTGTCATTTGTATCTTATAATTGCTGAATTCTCATATGCAGCTCGAGCGCAGCATTATCCAGCTCTAGGGTAACCAGCCAAGACCTGGGAACAACTGAAACAGTCGACCAGTGTGGGATCAAAGCCTGCCAACCCTTCATGTTGTGAAGTACACCCTATTATTGCAGAAGTTTGACTGTTTGTTTCTAAATTAAAACTGCAATTGCCTTGTGTAATGCTTGAGTATCTGAACTTGTCTTGATATGTCGTCGTTTCATGTCTTGAGAGTCTAAATTGCTCTTTGTTGGCGTTACTGCTTACATCTAAGGCAGCCCTTCATCCAATAATTAAACCCTATGGTTCGACAAGTTGATGTTGCATTTCTTAAGGTCTTCTGTTTTACATCATATATTATCCATATCCAGTAGCTAGATGATAATGTACAGATTATTGAAGCCAATGCTTTGTTCGTTCTGGACAAGCTTTCTAGTCTTCATTTTCTACTGAGAATTTCCCAGAAATACTGCTCTTTTGGAATCGCGTACCGAGTTTCACTGTCTAAAGTTCGAAATTCTTCGTGAAACTATTGTTTCAATGATTTTTGGTGTGTTTCAATCAGGCAAACGTTCTTCAAATTTGGGAAATCTTTTTCTGGATCATTCGTCATTGACTTCCGAACATTTTTCAGAAGTAGCTTTCTGTTTTCACTACAAAGGAAAAACAACAGCTCAAATTTATTTTTTCAAAACCAACCTCAGTCCTAGAGTCCCTGACCACCTTCTCTTCAGTAGGTTTAGCAAGGTATAATCTCTATAGTATCGTTGATCAACTCATTAGTAATCAAATGTAAATGGTTCCGACAGAGTCAGTTGTAACTTCAATTGAGTCTCCCCCACACAAGAATTATACACATTTCAAAGTGGGTAAAACTTGTGCGAGCTTTACCTGGAAATTAATTCTATCACCACTTTAGAAAATCTCTAATCCTCGTAAATCCCTAATTCTTATGCGAATGTTTGGTAATAAATCTCTAATCGATGTACAATAAATAATAGAGTTATGGATATTTTGGTAATTATCAGACTCCTAGCGAGAATCGAAGGTCATTAAGAGATCGAAGGAAGCACATGCTGCTGTATTACACCATCTCCAGTTTATTTCTTCAAATTTTCTGCTTGAGTTGTCCAAGTATTGGATTAACGTCATTATGTAATAGCATATCAGTTAATCTTCTATAGTATCCTACTCCATCATAGCACGATGATATGTAACCATAGTAATAGGATCATTAATTAACTTCACCCAGGCCACTAATTATTCTAAACAGGTGTTCCAGTTTTGGTGCTTCTGCGATGAGGCTGGGGCTCGAAGAGCTCCTCCGCAGTATTTTAGGTGCCTCCCGGGAAGAGCAAGGGGTTGCTTTTATTCTTCAAGTGAAGGAAAGATTATAGTATGACTAATAGACAAGTTAAAGGCGATAGACAGTCAGATTACGTGACTAATTAATCCCCGTGGAAGCGCTGCTGTGGGTGACAACGACATCGGGTGAAGTTTAACAGATTCACTGGATTAGTTACTAATTAATGACGCTCATTGTGCTGGTGCATCTTGGGACATCTTCATTTGCATCAGGGGTTCGAGAATCTGCTTCCGCACTTGGGGGACTTCACCCGGGTAACATGAGACTATTTTCAATTTGGTTGATACATGAACTTGTTAATGCATTGCAATCTTTCGACCAAAGGAAAAATGCATTGCAATCTGCCATTTATTCTTACTTGGAGAACTCTGGTATGCAGCTCCAGCTCAGGATTATCTACCACCTTGCAGGTGATTCTGATGACGATGAGTAAAACCGGATGATCGGTGTCTCATCAAGGCCCCACCATCCCTATGTCATGAAGTAAACTCCGTTTTGGAGAAGTATAAGAGTCCAATAGATAATATATTGTTTTCGTATTGTCGAAGCATCTGAACTTGCTCTAGTTTTGTTGTTCTGTTGTTTCGTGTCAGAGCATCCGGACTTGCTATTTGTATAACTAATGTCGTCTTTTCGTGCCTTGAGTGGCTGAACTTCTCTATGTTGGTGTTTGCTATTCTCACTAACATGCAACACGACACGACACGACACGCCGATATATCATTTCTAAAAAGATATAGAATTTCGACACATTGGGAAACGTTATATATTAAATGTATATTTTTATATATACATAATAAATTATCATTTTTATGATTATTTCAACAAATTAATTTGATTCAAATCCATAAATTAATAAAAAATAAAAAAAAGAATGTCGGATTAGTGTCGGTGTCTGACACATCCGACGCGTGTCCAATATGACGCGGAGGCTCCCGAAGAGTATATGTGCTTCCTAGGCTATCCTATGGTCCAATTTGTTGAAGTTGCTATATTGCCGCATTTCTTATAATGTTATACACATGCATTAACTTGATTATGATGTTAAGATTATGCTGAAGCTAAAGCTTTGGTTGCTGATCTCGACAAGCTTTCTAGTTTTTTTTTTCTCATTAATGAAATTCTGTGGTTTGCATGATGTAAATTCAGTGGAACGCCCCCCTTGTTCTCTCGGGTACGAGGTTTTTGAGTACGACTTGTCACGCTCTGAACCCCTATCAAGCACGCGACATCCCTCAGGTCCAGTCGAAATAGTGTGACGTCCCAGGAAACGACGCCGACCCAAAAATTTTCCATCAGAGTCAATCGCGGCGGAAACCAATATAAAAACCCGAACAATAAAATTGGAGAATATCAGGAAGAGTAAGATCACCAAGCCACCAACTAAAACTACACATCCATAAATATGTACAATATCCATTTACAAGCAAGCTCGTACTATACCGCCACTTTCTAAATCATCAAAAACATACATGCACACCTAACAAATATATACAACCATCGACATCCAAAAGATTGATACCTTAGGCCCCTGTTCCTCAAAAATGGTTCTCCTCAAAAATCTGCTCCTAACCTATCCCTACTAGCCCTGGTGTCCACGAGATGGATTCCACTCAGAATCTGACTCATCAGTACTCGAATCTGACTCCTCCTGGATCGTCACATGTACTGAGGACTCCGTCTCTGCTTCAATCTTAATCGGGTGGTCTATGTCACCCGACTCCACTGGGGCCTCGTCCCGCTCTTCTTTGACTGGATACTCGTCCTGCTCATTCTCGGGCATGTAATAAGGGTTGTACTCGTATATGGGTACATGCCCCTCCTCCTCATCCTCAGCCTTAGGCTCTGGAGCCTCCTCCGGTTCGGTTTCGGGATTGTCCTCTCCTCCTTCCTGTCCTTCCTCGGGAGTTGCCTCGAGATCTATGTCCATCGGATTGGATCTCGCCTGGAATCCCTCTGGCTCGGGCTCATGCTCAGCTCTCGAGGACTCAGGTGCCGCAAATGCAGGGTGAAGCCCGGACTGAACTAAACTGGTCAACTCGCCATCGGGAGGGGATACGGCCGATGGATTCCAGTCCCCAACTCCATCATAAGGGACATGAAAACCTCTAATGAGCCCAAACTCGTCTAGCCCATCTCTGAACATCCATGCCGTGTAGGTGTGGGCCTCTCATTGGGGTAGTCCTATATCTACCCATACTACAGATGTGTGCTTAACCCAGGTAAAATTATCTCCCATCGGGTATTCAACAACGTCGTGGTCGGTGTGCATGGGGATTCCAAAATGCTATGGCGGCGGCTGATTCATGGCTCGGGCGGTGGCTCTGAAATGGTTTGGTTTATACAACCATAAAACACTTCTCAATAAGTTACAACCTAAACCCTACCTAGGCTACCACGTATTCCAGACAAGTTTAAACACGCAACAATCAAAACGCACAACAATAATCTCACAGCCACACATTCCAGGACTCTAGCAACTCAACCTGCACATTAGTTCACAATTACAACAAACATATCACACTCGTTCACACGCCATCACATCATTTTCATTTATCCTTCCTCATCGTACCCAGACTTGCACAATCACCTTTCCGGCCCGCGTAAACACGCCTCAGGCACACACGATCGCGCCCCGAGCATCACACGCCTCGGTCCGATTCCACTTTCACATGACATACCACACATCACATTCCCGATCATTTCCTCGGTCCGCGTTAACACGTCTCAGGCCCACGTGATCGCGCCCCGAGCATCATACGCCTCGGTCCGATCCCAATCTCGCACTTTCCTTAGCCCTCGCCAAATGCAAAAGGCTTACGTGATCAAAACTCGAGCTTATAATGTCTCGGTCCGATCCCAGTCTCACCCGAGCTCACCAAGCCTCGGACCGATTTCATTCTCATACTTTCCTCAATCTGCACCAAATGCGACAAGCCTACGTGATCGCGACCCGAGTTTGTAATACTCAGCCTGATCCCTCAATCACATCTCAACCATCCTCAATGCCTTTTTGTGATCACACGCACATCGCCCAACACAAATCTCATACGTGCACATACTCGGGCGTTAAATACACGCACTCAAACGTACCCAATTCATTCAAATCAATTTAGCCATAACATATTGCACAACCAACACACAATTTATTATTTTCCGAACCCGAAACTGCAATAATACACTTCCGGCCCTTCACGGCACTTCCACGAAATTACGAGCCGGTCCTAATGGTACTAACCGCATACCGAACGGCACATCACAACATCTCAAACAGCAATTCACAGCCATCGTTCGACCTCCAAAATTCCACCAAAAATCCCCAATTTCAATCTTACGGCCCGCTAATCTAATTAATTCCTAATTTTTACTAAATCGCATCTAAACGGGCTTGAAATAACCCAATATACTAGGTGAGGTTTAGATCGTAACTTACTTGACTCTAGACTAACGTGGCTAGAGTGAAATGGATAGCGGTACGGTGGCGGCTTGCGGCGGCGGCGACGATTGACTCACGGCGGTGGCGATTGGCGGGCGGCAGCGGCGGCTTGGGCGGTGTCCGGCGTGCTCACGGCCACGGGGAGAGAGAAAATCGAGAGGGAGAGGGAGAGAGGAACGGCGGCGAGGGTGGGGGCGGCGCGGCGGTGGGCGGTGCGGTGGCGAGCGGCAAGGCGGCTGCGGGAGAGAGGGCGATCGGGAGGGGGAGGCTCACGGTGGAGGGGGAGGACCGAATGGGGAGAGAGAGAGAGAGAGAGAGAGAGAGAGAGAGAGAGAGAGAGAGGTGAGAGAAGACTTGGTCATGTCCTTGGAGATCAAGTTTTGACTAATTTGGCAATTTACCATTTTACCTTTCTCTCACAAATCCATCCGACAGCCGAGATTTGATCCTATCTTGAAATCGACGGCCTGGATTGAAACTTTCCTCAAATATCCAAGGGCAATTTGTCTTTTCCAAAATTGAGGGCAAAATAACCAAAATGCCCTTGCCCATTAAAATTAGCCCTTTGTAAAGTCTTAGGGGTAAAATGATCACTTTCCCATTTTCTTGTTGAATTTGAATTTTTGTGAAGGATTCGGAATAAACAAAAGGTGCATGTTTACACCGCAACGTCATCCTAACGTCCCGTCGTGACTTCCAAATTTTCCCGATACCCGATTTGGTCTTTAATTAATAATTGAATTATATATATAACGTAACTTGAGTGTTTCTCAAACTAATGGGCGGCTTTTGGGGAAATTCGCATATTAGACCCGTGACCGATAATAAATCGAGACACGTGCAAGTTCATTTGGTTCGTTACGACTTCGATTGTCATATAATCTTAAGGAAATTCTCATTGTAATAGTGTGTTAAAAAGTATATATACATCTTACCTTACCAAAAAAAAAAAAAATTCTGTGGTTTGCATTGTTATACTAACTAAAGTTCTATATGTTTTTTTTTTGTAAAGGTAAAGATTGTATTACTTTTCATTAACACCATATACAACCAAACGCGAAACCCATTCGTCAACCCAACAAGGATATGATATGTTCGAGAGGGAAGAAGGATGGCTAAGCAAGAGAGCTATACAAGAAGCCAAAAAAACGTAACAAGCTAGAACAAGAAGGAAAGAACCCTAAGGGTTTCCTAGTCTGGCTTCGAAGATTGATTGAGGAAGTCCCCAATTCCTTTGTAGCTTTCGATTGAGAGGGGTGGCAAGAATTGTACCCATAGATATAGCTTTGTCTTTCACCACCTTGATGAGGTGCTTGCGCATTCCCGGAATGAAGACATGCTTATTCCTGAATATGTTCTATATGTTCTTCCTTACCAAAAAAAAAAAAAGTTCTATATGTTCTTCATTACTTTGGGTCTCATGCTTGCAGGAGGAGTTTCAAACAGGAAATTTTCTGCATGGAAGATATTAGTTTTCTTCTCATTGAAAATTTGGAGACGTGTATATTTATCATATGCTGCTGCACTCGTGTAGATCACGAAATTGCATGTGGGGATTATTTTCTTCATCTGCGCGGACCTAATAAATACTCCTTATTCTGTTGTCCGCATGGCCCGAATTGTTTATATTTTGCGAGGGTCGCGCAAAAGAAAAGGCCTTTGTTTGGGGAAGGTTACCTTTGTTATAAAAGGATGTCGCTTATCCTAAAGCAAGTCCTACTTGTATACCATGGCCAAGTTTTTTTTGTGCAGATAGTGGGGGGAATTCTTTATCAGGGGGCAGTGAATAATCCATTTTTTCAGGAGGAAATGAGAATGAGGCCTAAATGTCATAAAAGGCATTGCACTGCAACAAGTTGATATTTTGATAATTTCTATTCTGTTTCTTGTGCAGTAGCCTATCACATTTCTACTATCAGCTCAGGGTTAGGAGCTCAGAAGCTGTTAAGATCAAATCAATCTGTGAAAATTTTTTAATGAGAACTCATCTGTTAAAATCTAAATAAAACTATCAATCATGTAAGAAATCTGTCTTTTAAAAAGTTAATCATTGATTTCTAAAAAGCAATACTGCTTTCACCAGAATCAAACACTATTTCTGATGAACAAAGTATGTACACAGAAATGGTATTACTTTGAAAGAAACAATTTAATAATTTCCTAGATCCTTGAAAGAGAGTAATCTGCATAACATAGAGGACACACTCCAACAATAAACTCTTCCATGCCCTCAGCCTAAATAGGCTAATTGATCAGGCCCGTCCATGGTAAAATGAGTCGTCTCAGTCATTAGATTTGTGAGCCTAATTACTTAGAACACACCATTTCCGATGGCTCAGATCATCCGATCCATGATGAATTGAGATAAGGCAAGATATACTCCACTTCAATTCTGGGTGCATGTACTACAAACAGCAAAAAGAAGATTAGGTCTTTTGTGTATCGATTCTACCACCAGGTAATGACATGTAAAATCAGAGAGAAACACACAAAGTTGGCTGGAGTCCATAGATGGGAGCATCGTGTAATTGACTCGTTATTCCATGTTAGCGTTGCTAATAAACATAAACGAAAATTGCTCTTCATGCCCCGTCGGTGTCCGGAGCAAAACCTATCCAATGCGTTTCCCTCTCATAACCAGCTTAAAAAAATAGAAGAGAGAGGCGTTACCATCAGTCCACCAAACTCCCAGAAAGCATAGCATGGCCTTCTTCTTGATGACTCTTCTCTTGTCCCTTTTCTCATTTTCGGCTTCATGCAAGCTCATTTATCAACCACCCTTTGCCAATGCAACTGTCTGTAAACCCTTCTTGAGTTCACTCACGCAATCCACGCACCACTCATATAGATGTTCTCTCTATAACATTTCTCCTCAATTTATGTGTGTGAGACTTCTCATGTTCTCTTTGTCTGAGCAATGGCTTCTGAGAGGGGTGCTCTAGTGCACGGGCTTTATGCACTCATCAGCACCCTGGAGGAACAAGTATCCACTTATCCACTTTTCTTTGAAGTTTCTTAATTTGTAGGGAAGAAAAGGCAGAACTCGTTTGGTCTGGTGAGGTTTGATATGGTTTTACTAGCTCCAGTTTAAGACAAAGGTGGCCTTCTTTGAAACAAGCTTTTGGTTTTTAGTGAAACATGGACAGAAGGACTTTTTTTGGGGGAGGATTTACCAGGTTCATGGAATTCTAATATATCAGTCTTGCTTCAATCTTTTCTAGGGCCTGTTGAACAGCAATTTTGCGAGTGCTTATCAAACGAAATCGCATGGCTCCAGCTATTTCCTGGACTTGGTCCTGATGTTCTGCAACGACGTGGAAGCAGTGCTAACAGAGCTGGTTCTTGCATTGTATATATCTATGCTACATTCCTCTTGGTGATGTACTTCTATCTCACCTGTACTCTCGTGCTTATTTAGGACTCATCTTGTTTATTTGTTGATTTATAATAGGGAAATCCCAGTTGTTGACTATGAATATATGTTCCAGCACTATCTAAGGATCAAAGAAAGTACAACAAGGTAAGACAATGTTCCGGTTCATGTGGCCATGCATAAATCTTGCAATTGTCCTTTTACTTATTATGTCAGAGAAAATGGGCTTTCAATGGCTTTTAATTGTAAGATCCTTTGCGGCTGTGATGGATGTAACAAAAATGTGGTGTTTCTTGAAAAACAAAAGGAGCTTCATTACTTGTATCAGGTCTATAGCAGAGAATATGAATGATTGACGGCTTAAATGTAAAGTCTTTTGCTGTGGTAACTTTATAAGATACACGTGGTGCCTCCGTGTGGTGCCTGATTACTTATTTTGTCTTCCTTATACTGCTTAAGATGTCCGGACAGCGTTTTGCGTTTCAAACTTATAATGAACTCTTAGATCAAGATGTGCAGATCTTCTACTTGTTTGGGTCTCAAATTAGAAACGCACATTATGTTACCTCTTCGAAATCTTGCTAGTCGTTGCTCTCAGGCATTACGTGGAATATCTGAGAGAAAAGTGGAGGCTACCAGTTTAGGGCGACTGATTCCCCTTTGGTATCATATATTGACTTTTGTGACATCCGACGTTTCTTTGTTAGCACGTCCAACTCAACATTTTTCACTTAAACATACCGGTAGGATTACTAGAATTCATGGTAGATGAAGAATATTGCCCTATTTTCACATTAGAGTTATATAGATCATATTTTGTTTGTCATAAAATCATCGCTCTAACGTTTCAATGTTAATGATCTCAATTCTCGCCTCCAAAGTTGAAATCTAAACGTTATTTTCCGCATTAAAGTTAATATCTCACATGTCATCAGGATCAAGCGATCAAAGGAAGTGTTTGGTCTGCTGTGATACCCCTCACTAGTTTAGTGTTGATAATTGTGTTTGTATGCTCGAGTTGTCCAAACAATCTGATTAATGTCATGGCATATCAGTTAATATTTTTGTCCTATCCTGCTCGATTATATCATTGCGATGCCCAATCATAGCAGCAACATCAATATCTTAGGTCTGCTAACTTTTTTCAAACGGGTGTTTCAGAATGGGTGCTTGTGCATTGGGCCTTGCCGTTGACGATTTGCCGGATGCCCTTGGAACTCCCTCTAGGGAAGGGTAAGTGGATACTTCCTTTCTACGTGCAAAGGACAAGCCGATTCCATTGATATCTTAGAACTGTTGTCACATCCGACAGCCGCTTCTTTTACTTTAATGGGCAAGAAATTACCATCTCCAAAATGAAAATTTAGGCAATTTGACGGCCGGACAACATGGGAATTAGGGCGCGCATGAAATCCATTCTGGAGTAGAAATTCTGCTGCAGAATGGATTTCGAAACAGAAATGCGTTTGTTAAAAAATTTCCGGAATACATTCTAGAGCAATTTTTGCATTCTAAAATAAAAATGCATTTGTTAAAAATACTTGATTCCAGAATGCATTTTTTATTCCGGAATGAGTTTTGGGCAAAAAAAAGAGAAGCTACTTTTTGTAGCTTCTCTCTTCCAGAATGCATTTTCCCTATTTTCTCTCTTTTTCTCACTAATTTTTTTTTCAGAAAATGCATAAAAATTGAAAAATTCCAGAAAAATTCATAAAATTTTCCAGAAAATAAAAAAGTCTAATTTCAGGAAAATAGGAAATTTGGTGAATTTTTTTAAAAAATATAAAAAAATAAAAAAATTTCAAAACTTCACAGAATGACTTATAATACCTTTGGGAACCCACTTTGAGTGAAATTTAATTTTTTTTAGGTGCCCAAAAAAATCAAAAAATCAAAAATTTCAAAACTTCACAAAATTGCTTAGAATACCTTTGGCACCCACTTTGAGTGAAATTTAATTTTTTTGGGATGCCAAAAAAAAATCAAAAAATTAAAAATTTTAAAACTTTACAAAATGGTTTAGAATACTTTTGGGCACCTACTTTGAGTGAAATTTAATTTTTTTGAAGTGCAAAAAAAAAACAAAAAATCAAAAATTTCAAAACCTCACAAAATGGCTTAAAATACCTTTGGGCACCCACTTTGAGTGAAATTTATTTTTTTTAGGTGTCCAAAAAAATTAAAAAAAATCAAAAATTTCAAAACTTTATAAAATGGCTTAGAATACTTTTGGGCACCCACTTTGAGTGAAATTTATTTTTTTTAGGTGTCCAAAAAAATAAAAAAATAAAAATAGATTTCTGTCCTAGAAATCAATTTCTGGAGCAGAATTAGTCATGTTTTATCAAACAGATTTCTCCTCCAAAAATCATTTTCTGGCAAGAATTCTGGAAATCAATTTCCGGCAAAAATTTGATTTTTAGAGCAGAATGGTTACCATTTGCACCTTTAGGAAAGGGAAATGCCTTTGCCGAGTGACTGTTCCCTCGGAAGCATCTCTCTTAGTGACCAATGATGGAAATATTGGCATGTTCACTTATGTTTGATATCTCAACGATGAAGTTTAATTACTTCCCTAGATGCTCATTATGCAGGTGCTACATGGCACTGCTTCGCATCCGACATGAGTACCATGTTTTGCGTCCACACTTGGGCACCATCATTGAGGTAATAGAATGCGAAATTTTTTGAGGAAAACAATAGAGGTGATACGAATTTATGGATATCACCATGTGTATGCAAACGTCCATCATGTGTATGCTGGGAATGATCAACCACTGTAACCATGTGATAATGTTAAGTATTTGCTCGCAGAGAGTCTGGCATGATTGAATTGAAACCATTGTAGACACAAAATATGAAGCATTTGAGGATTATTATCTTGGTTCACATGTATTTAAACTCTAGAAATGGACTTGCCTATTCATATGAAAATATCGAAAGTGATGGAGCTCTTAGTGTGCGGCCCTTTGTGATTTACTGAAATGTATTCTCTAGCGAGTGGTGATGATACTTTGCTGCTGAAGTCTGAAAAATCTTATTGTGGTTGCTGCTCTTTTCGATTCCTTAATCTATTTTCTTTTGCTCAATTGTATTATGGATTATTCCACAACTTGAACATGGATAGGTTTAATAATTCTGAGATCACGAGGACCCAAGAGAACTAAAAGATTGTACTTGGCTTAATCTAAGTCGTTTTTGGTCTGTGGGATAAAGCTTGAGCTTTGTCATGTATAACTCATACATGGAGAATTCTCATATGCAGTTCGAGCGCAGGATTATTCGCTTAGAGGGAAATCAACCAGGACCTGGGAACAACTGAAATTGGGCGACCAGCGTCACATCAAAGCTTTCCAAACCTTTGTCTTGAAGCAAACTCCATTATTGGAGAAGTTTGACTGTTTGAGTCTAAATAAACACCGGTATAGTCTTGTGTCGTATCCGAGTATCGGAACTTGTCTTGACCAGTTGTCGAGTCGTTTCGTATCTGAATACCTGAACTTTCTCTTTGTATAATGTTGTCATTTTGTTTCTTGAGAGTCTAAACTGCTCTTCGTTGGCGTTACTGCTTACATCTAAGGCAGGCCATCATCCGATATGAATAAAACCCTATGGTTTGACATGCTGATGTTTCATTTCTTGAGGTATTCCATTGCACATCATATTACTCTACTTATGTTGTTGTGTGGTTTCGTGTCCGAGCATCCGGACTTGCTCTTAGTATAACTAATGTCGTCATTTCGTGCCATGAGCATGTGAACTTCTCTTTGTTGCTGTTGCTATCCTTATATCAATAGAACCCCATGGTCCAACTAGTTGAAATTGCTTCGCGTCGTATAATATTCTACCTATCCAGTAACTTGATTATGATGTTAAGATGATGCTGAAGCCAAATCTTTGGTTGCTGATCTGGACAAGCTTTCTTGTTTTTTTTTTTTCCACATTCAAGGAATTGTGTGGTTTGGATTGTTTCACTATCTAAAGTTTTGTTAAATATGTCTTGAATTTTATGTACTCGGTCCAGTTCATAACCCGACCCGACCCAACCCGACCCGACATATCTTTTGTGCGACCTGAAGGTGAAGAAAAAATTGAGATTTGGTTCGCGACGCGAAGGGCTGGGCCGATAGGCCCAACTCGTAGCAAGCGAACAAATCTCCATAGCGGACCGCCCAAGCTGGAGCAAACGAACCAATGTCTCGGGGGGTTCGGGGGTTACGTCCCCGAGGAAAATTTTTTGGGAGCCCTATTTATACTGCGGCTAAATTTTCTCATTGATGTACAAAAAGAGAATTGTGTTTCTAGAGAGTTTATTGAGCCGTGAGCTTTTGTTGTTTTTTCTACTTCTGAAAACTGTACTCTCTCTTGATTATAGTGGAATCTTATCTTGCCTCGCCCGTGGACGTAGATCACGTTGTAATCGAACCACGTAAATCTCTGTGTTCCGTGTTTTGCTCTTCCGCATATGTTCGCAACAAGTTCCATGTTAATCATTTGTGTCTCATGCTAGTAGGTGAATTTGAAACTGGAAAATTTCTTCATGGAAACTGTTAAGTTTGCTTCTCATCGAAAGTGTAGTTGAAAATGTCATTTTTCAAATGGTCTGTGGGACAAAGCTTGGTTTGTTGTTGTTGTTATTACCGCTGCCATTATTCAACCCGAAGATATATGTACTTGGTTGCTCAATATGTAGTTAAATGATGTTTGATTTTATTGTTTCGTGTTTTTTTTCCCTGATTCCCTTCGCTGCATGTTTAACTGGGCAAAACCAGGCTTCTTATGCATCACAATACCATACTGCAATGGGAAGATACACATTCATTTATTTGTTCTTATGTATCTTTTTTGCATAAAGCACATCAATGACATAGATTGTCGAAAGGGTTTATGGTAAAGAAATGAGAAAGGAAAGTATTGTTTATAAGGTTGCATCTATACCTCATATGATGGTTGACTCAATTTCACCGAACAACTTCTCTCGAATTTTTTTCTGTCCATTGCTGGGGGAAAGCTCAGATTTAGCTAGAATTCATTGTCGAAATTAAATACAAAACTATCATTCGAATAAGAAACATCTATCAAAAAGTTAATCCTTGATTTCTGATAAACATAGTTTAAATTCGATCGGTTCCCCGAGTCCTAGAAACCCACTTAATCTTTAACAGAAGCAGAAGAAGAATGTACAGAGAAATAATATTACTTGTTAGTAAAGATTTGGTAATTTCCTAGATCTTTTTCCAGCAGTGCAGCAATTTGGGCAAGTACTTGAATGGTAATCCAGGAATGCATAGACAAAAAGAGTAACAAATACAATCAAAAAGAGGGAAAGAGAGTATATAGCCTACCATAGAAGGCACACTCTAACGGGAAACTTTTCCATGCCCTCAATCCATATTGGCTAAATAATCTGGGCCGTCCATGGTAAAACGAGTCAACTCAATAATTAGATTTGTGAGCCTAATTACGTCGGACCCATTATTTCTGACGGCTCAAATCATCTGGTGTACCGTGATGATTTGAGATTAAGCAAGGTTTTCTCAACTTCAAACGACTAGAGTTTGTATAACACAGGATTGTGTGATTGACTCGTTACTCCAAGCCAGTGATGCCAACGGACACGTTAAAAAAAAAAACTCTCTTCATTTGCCCACTTTGAAGTGAGAAGCTAAACACATCCAATTAGTTTCCCTCTCATTGCGAGGTTAAAAAAAGAGAAAGAGAGAGGCGTTACCTTCAGTCCAATACACTCCCAGAAAGCATGGCATGGCCTTCTTCTCGATTACTCTTCTTTTATCCATTTTCTTATTTTTGACCCACCCTCTGCCTGTGTATCCGTCTATATAAACCCTTCTTGGCTTCTCTCACGCAATCCACACACCCCTCGTACAAGTGCTCTCTCTATAACATTTCTCTTCTTTTGATTGTGTGTGAGACTTCTCAGGTTCTCTTTGTCTGAGCAATGTCTTTAGCTTTGCTGCACAGGCTTTACGAACTCATCAGCATCCTGGAGGAAATTGTATACCTTTATCCCCCTTTCTTTGAAGTTCTGGACATGAAAAATGAAATGGGTTGTTTGTTTATTAGTTCTAGATTGAATGGAACCACCCTTTCCTTGATTTGCATAAATTTGTAGAGAAAAGGAAAAACTATTGTTGTTGGTGAGGTTTGATATTATTTTACCAGCTTCAATTTAAGAAAAGGTGGCTTTCTTTGAAACAAGCTTTTGGTTTTTATTGAAACTAGGACAGATGAACTTGTTTGGTGAATGCAAAGGAATTGGGGCCTCTCGGCCCCAAAGGAACTGATACACCTGCAAATCGGAGAATGTAAAGGAATTGGGGCCTCTCGGCCACTATATTTGCCGCTAGTCCATGCCCATCTTAGGCTGGTTTCTTACCTTTTTACTTATTCAAAGTTGTTCCTTGGTTGTATAGTTCCTGCTAAGGCTTTTGACCCCATTTTGACAAGTTGTCCATATTGGGTCGATGGGTGCCTCTAGCTTTAGGTTGTAATTGGCTCAATGAAAAGTTATAAAATCTTTACCTTACCAAAAAAAAAAATTGTTTGGTGAAATTGTATATACATTTCTCTGAAATTGTTTGGGAAAGTCAAATGGTGTGGATGGTCTGTAATTTACTTTAAAGCATTTCTCTGTTCCTGTTATACATCCTTACTTCTTCTTACCGTTTTGCCCTTTTGTCTAGTATACCACCTACATGGTTGGTTTAGAAGTACTAATTGTTCTTCTTTTCATTTTATATATTGCTTACGGCATATTCATAATCCTTAATGTTCGGTCTTTTATTTAATTTTATTTATTTAATTTCTTTCTGTGTTGAATATATTCAACACCTTGAAATTGTATATAAATCCTTCACCAAACAATTTCAGTACGACTTTCCCTCATTGTATTTGGTGCGTTAAAAAGTATATATACATCTTACCTTATAAAAAAAAACTTATTTGGTGAAGGATTTACCAATTTTCATTGTGAACAGTGAAGTAAAATGTTGTTATGATCCATCTAAATTTGTTAAATACCAGGTTCACTGAGCTCTAATAAGTCATTCTTTCTTTAATCTTTTTCTAGGGCGTGCTGGACAGCACTTTTGCGAGTGCTTATGAAAGGAAACCGGCTAGAGGCTCCAGGTATATCCTGGACTTGGTCCTGAGGTTCCGCGACGACATGGACGCAGGGCTGAGAGAGCTGGTTCTTACTTTGTATTTCTCTCCTTCATTCCTCATGCGGTGTGCTTCTATCTCACTTGTTCCCTTGTGCTGATGTTAGACTCATCTTGTTTATTTGTTGATTTGTAAAAGGGAACTCCCAGTTGTGGACTATGGAAAAATGTTTGAGCACTATATAAAGATCCGACGAGGTGCAAGAAGGTAAGATAATGTTCCGGTTCATGTGGCCATGCATCAATCGGACAACGTTTTTTCACTTATTATGGTGGAGAATGTGGGCGGTTTGATGGCTGTTACATGTAAGATCCTTTGTGGCTGTAATGTAAACAAGTTACATGTGGTGTTTCTTGAAAAATAATAGAAAACGAAGGAGCTCGATTACCAGGCCTACAGCAAAGGATATGAATGATCGACCCCTTTTAAATGTGCGGTCTTTTGCTGTGTAACGTATATAAGACACATGCGGTGTTTGCGTAAAAATTGGTGCCTGATTTCTTATATTGTCTTCTTTATACTTTTGTTCGCCAAATATTTACCTTTTTAAGATGTCGAGAGCACGTGATACTAGCGTTATTAAACATCTAACGAACTCTTAGATCAAGATTCGCGCATACTGTATTTATTTGGATCCCAAATTAGAGTGCATACTATGTTACCTATTCAATATTGCCGGTTGTTGCCGTTAGGCACCACGTGGCATCTCCGCGAAAAAATTGGAGACTAATTGTCTGGAGCGGGCTGATTCGCCTTGTGGCATCATATATTTACTTGTGTGACATAGGAAGATTCTTTGTTAGGAGGTCCAGTGCAACATTTTTCACTTGGAACATACTTGTAGGGATTACTGGAATTCAAGGTAGATGAATAATATTACACTTTCCTACCCAATAAAAGACTCTTCACATTGAAGGTAACTTAGATCATATGTCGTTCGTCATAAAGCTGTCACGGTAACGATTGAGTGTTTTAATGATCTCGACTCTCACCTCAAAAGTTAAAACCTTGAACTTATTTGTCTGCATTAATGTGAATATCTCACATGTCAGCATCAAGAGATGAAAGGAAGTGCTTGCTCTGCTGTATCACCACGTCATTAGTTTCTGTTGTCAGTTGTGTTTTTCCACTTGAGTTGTCCGAACAATCAGATTTATGTCATGGCATATCGGTTAATCTTCTCGTATTATCCTTCTTGATTGTATCATAGCGATTCCATCTTATAGCAAAAACATCGATATCTTAGGTCTGCTAACTTTTCTTAAATGGGTGTTTCAGAATTGGCGCTTGTGCATTGGGGCTGGCAACTGAGGAACTGCGCAATGGCATTGACACTGCCTCTAAGGAGAGGTGAGGAGATACTTCCTTTCTACATGCAAAGGACAACACCATTCCATTGATATCTTAGAACTGTTGTGGCATTCAACAGCTGCTTCTTTTACTTTACTGGTGTGAAATTAGCTCCTCCAATAGGACAATTTAGGCAATTTGACAGTCGGATGACATGTAATTTAGGTAAGGGAAGTGCCTTTGCCGAGTGACTAGTCCCGGCATCTCTCTTCCTGATCGATGAGGAAAACATTGGCATGCTTACTTATCTTCGATATGTCGATGGTGATGTTTAATGACTTCTCTAGATGCACATTATGCAGGTGTTATTTGGCAGTGATTCGCATGCGACAGGAGTACCAGCTTCTGCGTCCGCACTTGGGCACCATCATTGAGGTAACATTAAGCGAATTTTTTTTGAGAAAACATTAGAGGTGAAATGGATTTATGGATGTCCACTGTGTGTATGCGGGGAAGAGATTAGCTGCCCTTACCACGTGATAAGGTTAGGTAATTGCTCGTACAGAGTCCGACAAAATTGAATTGAAACCATTGTAGACATTAAGAATACGAAGCATTTCAGGTCTACATTCTCGACTCACATGTATTCAAATCCTAGAATGGACTTCCTCTATTCACATAGAAAATGTGGAAATTGATTGAGCTTTTAGTATGGGAACCTTTGTGATTAAGTGAAATCTACTCTCTATCGAGCTGTGCTGATACTTTGCTGCTGAAGTCTGAAAAGTCTTATCATAATTGCTGTTCTTTTCAGTTCCTTAATCTTTTTTTCTATCGCCAATAAGAGAATTATCGAATATTCCACAACTTAAAGTCGGACAGGTTTAATAATTCTGAGGTCATGGGGCACAAGTTGAAATAAAAGATCGAGCTTGTCTTAATCTAAGTCGTTTCGGCATAAACTTTGTCATGCATATCTTTTATTTGGCGAATTCTCATTTGCAGCTCGAGCGCAGGATTATCCAGCTCTAAGGTAACCAGCCAGAACTTGGGAACAACCGAAACTGCTCGACCAGTGTCGGATCAAAGCTTGTCAACCCTATATGTCATGCAGTAAACTCCATTGTGGACTGTTTGAATCTAAGCAAAAACTGGTATAGTTTTGTGTCGTGTACGAGTATCTGAACTCGTCTCTAGTATGTATTTGTGTCGTTTCGTGTCCTAAGAGTCTAAACTGCTCTTCGTTGGCATCATCGCCTGCATCTGGTGCTGCCCTTCATCCAACATAAATAAAACCTTGTGGTTCGACATGTCAATGTTGCACTTCTTCCATTCTTCTGTTGGACACCATATATTATTCATATGCAGTAGCTAGATTATATAGATCAAAGTGTTGAAGCCAAACCTTTGTTTGCTCTGGACAAGCTTTCTAGTTCTCATTTTCTGCTGAGAATTTTCCAAAAATACTGCTCTTTGCATTTACGGAATCGCTTGACATACCGAAATTCACTATCTAAAGTTCCACTTCCAAATTTCTGATAAATTTTTGACTCGATGATTTTTGGCGTGTTTCAGACAGGCAAACATTCTTGAAATTTAATTTTCATAAGGTTTAGCAATGGAATAATCTCCATAGCATCAAACATCAGCTTATGAATGATAGAAAGTAAATGCTTCGGTGGTGTCTCCACACGATCAACATGCACTGTTCGAAACCCACAAAACTCGCGCGATGTTGAGGTTGAGCCTCGCATACGAGCTTCACCCAGCAGTTTAATTTTCGTGGTCAGTTTAGAAAAAAAATTTTCTCCTAGCAAATTTAGAATTCCAATGCACATTCCGATAATAAATCTTTAATCGACGTACGAGAAATAATAGAGTTACACATGTATTGGTAATAGTCAAAATCCTAACAAATCTCTGACTCTTGCGTGTATTCCAATAATAAAACTCCAATCTATGTACGAGAAATGATAGAGAAACGCATATTTTTTTAATGAATTAAAACAATTGCACGTGTATGTAAATTCTATTTAGATGAATGATCAAACGTAAAAGGTCTATTTTGTTCTCAAATCTCTTTTCCGGAATGTAAGTTATATATATGAGCTTACCGTGAATTGAATTACATATGTTACCGGTTTCAGTTGGCAGTTGAATAATCCATTTTTTAGACATGAAAATGAGACTTAAAGGTGATAAATGGCATTGCACTGCAACAAATACAGATTTTGAAAATTTTGGCTTACTCTCCTGCTCCATGGTTTGTTTGTTCCTTATCCCAAAAATCGTATTTCAATCTGGTTCAAAATGATTTCGAGTTCAAAATATAGAAAATAATATGATATGTTTAGAATATGTCCTTTTTGTGTTCCTTGTAAGTGTGATACACAGGTATTTGATTCAAGTTATTTCTTCATCTCCCCGTGACTCGCATGTTTGTAATAATAGGGATATAATTTTATTCAATTCCAATCGAGTAGGCAGGCATATTGTGTGGATTCTTCTTAGTAATGTATCTGGAAAGACCCCTTGATTCCTTATTAAGACTGCTTCGAACACAATTGTTAGAAGCTCAGAAACTGTTAAGATCAAGTCAATCTACCCAAAGTTTAACAAGTACTCATCATTGAATCTTAATATAAATATGCCGATTGAATAAGAAACTTTTGTCTATCAAAAAAATATTAATCCTTGATTTTTGAAAAGCGATAATACTTTCATTTAATGAAAATGATTTCCAATGAATAAAAGTTTAGATTCGATCGGTTCCTCAAGTTCTAGAAACACACTTAATCTTTAACTGAAAAGATTTGGTTATTTCCTGTTCTTTTGGATAAACCCTAGAATGCTAAAGCAGCAATGCATAGAGGAAATGAGTAATAAATACAATCAAAGAGAGCGAAAGAGAGCAACGGGCATACCATACAAGGCGCACTCCAAGGGGAACCTCTTCCATGCCCTCAGTCTACATTGGCATAATGATCCGAGTCGTCCATGGTAGAATGAGTCGCCTCGGTCATTAGATTTGTGAGCCTGATTACGCAGGACCCATTCATTATATCTTATGATGGCACAGATCGCCCCCCATTAATAGAGATTATACTAAATATTCTCCGTTTTTTCCAGGGTCCATGCACTCCAAATGGCAAAAAGACGAGAAGGAAGGTTTCTTGTGTATCGATGGTGTCACATGATAATGACATGTAAAATCAAAGAAACACAGAGAGTTGGCATCGTGTAATTGACTTATCACTCCATGTTAACGATGCCAATAAAAAAATGTCTATCCATGCCCCCCTTTGGTTCAGAAACTGTACCCATCCAATGTGATTCCCTCGTTACCTGCTTAAAAACAGAGAAAAGAGAGGCGTTACCTTCAGTCCAACACACTCCCGGAAAGCATGGCATGGCCCTCTTCTCGATTACTCTTCTTTTGTCGCTTTTTCTCATTTTCGGCTCCATGCAAGCTTATTTATCGACCACCCTTTGCCAGTGTAACCTTCTATATAAACCCTTTCTTGGGTTCACTTTTTTCAGTTCATACACCCCTCATACAATTGCTCTCTCTACAACATTTCTCTTCTTTTGATTGTGTGGGAGACTTCTCAGGTTCTCTTTGTCTGAGCAATGGCTGCTTTTGTGCATGAGCTTTTTGCACTCATCGGCACCCTGGAGGAACATGTATCCACTTATCCACCTTTCTTTTGAGTTTTAAACCTGAAAAGTGAAATGTAATTGTTTGTTTATCAGTTCAAGATTGAATGGAACCACCCTTTCCTTGATTTGCATAAATTTGTAGGACAAAGGCGGAACTTGTTGAGTCTGGTGAGGTTTGATATCGTTTTCCTGGCTCCAATTTAAGACAAAGGTGGCCTTCTTTGAAACAAGCTTTTGGCTTTTGGTGAAATACGGTTGGATGTAGGGGTGAGCAACTTGGACCGCCCAAACCGGGACCGGACCGGACCGGACCGGACCGACGAGTTTGGTCCGGTTCTCGAGACTATTGGTCCGGTTCCCGGTTCCTAAAAGCGGAACCGGTTTTCGGGCGGTCCGGTTCCCGGTTCCGAGGGGGAACCGGACCGGACCGGACCGACCGGACCGGACCGACTATTTAATATATATTTTTGTTATTTTTTTCTTTAAAAAAATTAATAAAATGTGAACTAAACTCTAAGTAAACTTCATTATCATAAATTCATTGATAAAAAATAATAAAATGTGAATTAAACTCTAAGTGAACTTCATTGACATAAATTTATTGATAAAAATTAGTAAAATGTGAACCAAATCTTAAGTGTTTGACAAAAAAAAACCCTAAACTCTAAGTAACCGGTTCCATTGGACGGGACCGGAACCGGACCGGACCAACGGTCCGGTCCGGTTCCCGGTCCTAGAACAACCGGTCCGGTCCGCGGTTCTCAAAATTGGGAACCGGTTCTCTCGGTCCGGTTCCCGGTTCCACCTTGGAACCGGACCGGACCGGGAACCGCTCACCCCTAGTTGGATGGACTTGTTACTGTGAATAGGGGGATAAATGATAGCATTTTTTTTTTGGTAAGGTAAGAATGTATATAACTTTTCAAATATACCAATACAAACTAAAGCGCAAACCAGATCCTGACCTACTATAGTCAAAATGATGACTATATAAGGTCAAGAGTGGATCCGCAAGATAGCATAATCCCTCTGAATTTGTTAAATACTGGGTTCACTGAATTCTGATAGATCAGTCTTGCTTTAGCCTTTCCTAGGGCCTGTTGAACAGCAATTTGGCGCGTGCTTATGAAATGAAACAGGCTAAGGGGTCCATGTATTTCCAGGAGTTGGTCCTGATGTTCTGCAACCACGTGGAAGCAGCCCTAACAGAGCTGGCTCTTACTTTGTATTTCTCTGCTACATAACTCAAGGCAGTGTGCTTCTATCTCACTTGTTCTCTTGTGCTCAATTTTTACTCATCTTGTTTATTTGTTGATTTGTAAAAGGGAACTCCCGGATGTAGACTATGAATCAATGTTTGAGCACTATACAAAGATCAAAGGAAGTGCAACAAGGTAAAACATCGTTCCGGTTCATGCGGCTATGCAACAATCTTAAAATTGTTCTTTCAACTGTTACGAAGGTGAATATGGGCTATTAATGGCTTTTTTATGTAAGATACCTTCGCAGCTGCAATGTATATAGGTTAAATGTGGTGTTTCTTGGGAAAATAAAATAGGAGCTTGATTACTTGTATCTGGTCTATAGCAGAGAATACGAATGATTAGCGGCTTTTAATTAAATGCAAGGTCATTTGCTGCAGTAATGTACATAAGATACACATGGTGTTTCCGTGAAATTTTGGTGCCGGATTACTTGTATTGTCTTCTTTATAGCTTTGTTTGCCAAATGTTTACCTTCCTAAAATGTTGGGAGCTCGTTATTTTGTGTTTTCAAATATTCAATTAATTCTCAGATCAGGTTTTGCACATCTTGTATTTGTTTGGTCTCAAATTAGAATGGCTTCAACGTCGACTTCTTCACCTCATCTTGGGAAACGGTGGGTACTTCTATCATAGCGGCTATCAGGGATTTCTTCCACTCGGGCTCCTTACTGAAGGAGGTAAACACCACTATCTCACTCTGGTTCCAAAAGTACCCAATGCATCCTCTATGAGCGACTTTCGTCCCATTGCATGTTGTAACACAGTTTATAAATGCATTACCAAGATTTTGGCAAATAGAATTGCTTCAGTTCTACCTTCGTTAATTAGCACTTTCCAAAATGCATTTGTCAAAGGCCGTAGGATTAGTGACAATATCCTACTTGCACAAGAACTGTTTGCTGGCTTCCACCATGAGCCCTATTCGCCTAAATGTGCTATCAAGGTGGATTTTCAAAAGGCCTATGATTCCGTTGATTGGAATTTTTTGAAGTTGGTGCTGGAGACATTCTGGTTTCCTCCGATGCTTGTTGCACGTATCATGGAATGTGTAACATCCCCAAAGTTCTCGGTAGCCATTAATGGGGAACTTCATGGTTTCTTTTCTAGTAAAAGAGGCATCCGCCAAGGGGACCCATTATCGCCCTATCTCTTCACCTTGGTTATGGAGGTGCTCTCTGGGATTCTTAATTCGAAGGCTCGGCTCCCTGGATTCAAATTTTACTGGAGATGTAAAGCTACTTGCCTTACTCACCTCTTCTTCGCAGATAATGTCCTCCTCTTTATGGAGGCAAATGAAACCTCAGCTGCTCTCATGAAGGATGGCCTAACCTTATTCTCTCAATGGTCTGGTCTTACTCCAAATACCAACAAAAGTGCGATTTTTATATCTGGTGGTTCGGCAGTGGTTCGGGATCATATTCGGTATCTATTTGGCTTTAATGAAGGTACGCTTCCTTTTCGGTACCTAGGAGTTCCTGTCACTGCGACTAGACTTAGTAAGACTGATTGTAACTCTCTAGTTCAATCCATAACTGCTAGAGCTCGATCTTGGTATCAAAGATTTCTTTCGTTTGCCGGTCGACTACAACTTATTAATTCGGTCCTCCAGTCCATTCATGTCTTCTGGACTAGTGTGTTCACTATTCCCCTTTCTGTATTAGCGAGGATCGAATTAATTCTTAGACAATTTTTATGGAAGGGCCCCAATCTGGGGATTGGCGGGGCTAAAGTCCCGTGGTCTGATGTGTGCCGTCCAAAAAAAGAAGGTGGCTTGGGTATTCGCAGGCTCGTTGACAGCAATAGGGCGGCAATGCTCAAGCATATCTGGATCCTCTACACGGATAAAGAATCTTTATGGCATAAGTGGATCCATTCCACCTTTCTGAAGGAAAAGAATTTCTGGATTGCTCCCAAGCCGACTTTTTGTTCCTAGGCATGGAAGAAAATCCTTGATCTCAGGAAGGAGTTCCGACGACAATTTAAATGGCAGATTGGGGATGGGTTGTCTACATCCTTCTGGTTTGATTTTTGGCATCCTAAGGGCCCCCTCTACGAGCTCTTCTCTAATAGAGATATTTATTGTTCTGGCATTCCTAGAAATGCCTCAGTTCGGGATTTCCTATCTTCTGACTGGCAAGCTTCTAATATTCTGCAAACTTTTCACTCTTGGACAGATGCTATCCCTATCTTACACAGGGACAGACCGGATAAATTATTATGGCAAGGGCATTCCTCCGGTCTCTTCTCAACAGCCTCAGCGTGGGAATTGATTAGGAACAAAAGCCCGACTGTTCCTTGGAGCTCGTTCATTTGGGATCATAATATTGCTCCAAGGTATGGTTTTTTACTTTGGCTCATCACCTTGGATAGGTTACCTACTTAGGTTATCTTGTTGAAATATCGTAGAATTTCGGAAGGTATTTGTGCATTTTGTAGATGTAGACCGGATTCTATCGATCACCTATTTTTTGGATGCGCCATCACGGGCTCCTTGGCCGGGTTCTGGGCAAGAAACTGTATTCTATCTTGGCGTAATAGATCGTGGCAGGAAAACTTACAATGGGCGGTCAGGTCCTTGAGTGGGAATAGCTTTCACCGGTGAATTGGTCGCTTCTCCTTTGCGGCTTTGTGTCATACCATTTGGACGGAGCGCAACCACATCCTATTCAGGAATAAACTCCTATTTATCCCGGCAATTCAAGCGCATCTCTCGAAGCTCGTTAGAGACAGAGGGTTATCCTACAAGACTGTTCATGATTCTCCTCGTAATAGAAGAATCCAAGCTAATTGGGGCATCTCGCCTTCTATCTTTGTGTAATCTTCTTGAGGTGTTGTAACCTTCGTTTTTGGTTGTTGGCTTCTGTTTAGCCTTGGCTTGCAACCTTTGGGTTGCTAGGTGTATTTTTTGCTAGTCCGTACACCCTTGCAGTAGTTGGGACACCTTCCTTGTCCTTTCAGGTGCGGGGTTTTGTGTCCGGATTCCTTTTGTATATGGCATTGGAAAGTTAATATCATTACTTATCTTACCAAAAAAAAAAATTAGAATGCAAGTTACATTACGTCTTCAAATCTTGCCGGTCATTGCCGTTAGGTGTTATGTGGCATATTTGCTAGAAAATTAGAGGCTACTTGTTTTAGGTG
Source organism: Syzygium aqueum (assembly GCA_031216185.1). Lineage (NCBI taxonomy): Eukaryota > Viridiplantae > Streptophyta > Magnoliopsida > Myrtales > Myrtaceae > Syzygium > Syzygium aqueum. The sequence goes on along the minus strand of CM062237.1, from coordinate 28,791,095 downwards.
GCTGATTTCGCTATATGGTGTCAATATTAACTTTTGTGACATCAGAAGGTTCTTTGTTAGCACGTCCAACGCAACATTTTTCTCTTGAGCATATTGATAGGAATTACTAGAGTTCAAGGTAGATAAAAGGATATTGCCCTTGCATCCCCAATAAAAGACTGTTCGCGTTAAAGTTAAATTAGATAACATGTAGTTTGTCATAAAGCAATCTCTGTAAGGATTTAATGTCTTAAGTGATGTTGATCTTCACCTCGAAGTTCAAATCTAAAACTTATTTATCTGCATTACCGCTAACATCTCACATGTCAGGATCAAGAGAGGAAGTGCTTGCTTTGCTGTATTACCTCGTCACTAGTTTAGTGTTGTCAATTGTGTTTTTCCGCTTGAGTCGTCCGAACAATCTGATTAATGTCATGGCATATCGGTTAATCTTCTCATACTATCCTGCTCGATTATCTCATAGCAATACCCAATCATAGCAATGACATCAATCTTAGGTCTGCTAGTGTTTTCTAAACGGGTGTTCCAGAATTGGTGCTTGTGCACTGGGGCTTGCCGTTGAAGATTTGCGTGATGCCATTCGCACTGCCTCTAAGGACAGGTAAGTGGAAACTCCCTTCCTACATGCAAAGGTCAACCAAATTCCATTGATATCTTAAAACTGTTGCGACATTCAGCAACTGCTTCTTTTACTTTAACGGGCAAGAAATTAGCATCTCCAGTAGGAATATTTAGGCGATTTGACAGTCGGGAGACAGTGGGAATTAGGAAAGGGAAATGCCTTTGCTGAGTGACTAGAGCCCGCGAAAGCATCTCTGTTAGTGACCAATGAGGGAAATATTGGCATGCTCACTTATGTTCGATATCTCAATAATGATGTTTAATGACCAACCCGCGAAAGCATCTCTAGTTTTCGTTTTCTGCTGAGAATTTTCTGAGAAACTTCTCTTTGCATTTATGGAATCGTGTGGCATACCGACTTTCACTATCTAAAGTTCCAAATTCTTCATAAAATTTTTGTCTCAATGATTTTTCGTGTGTTTTAAACAGGCAAACGTTCTTCAAATTTGGGAAATCTTTTATCCTTAATTGACTAGTGAACATTTTTCAGAAGTAGCTATCATTTTCACTACAAATGAAAACAAGAAACTACCAATTTTGTTGCGAAACAAACCCGGAGTCCCTTACTATCAGAGTGATTGATAAAAACATTAGTAATCAAATTTAAATGCTTTAGAAAGAATCAGTGGTTACTTCAACTTAGTCTCCACACAATCGACATGCACATTTCATCGTGCATATTTTGGTATTAAATCTCTAATCGATGTACAAGAAAAAACAGAGTTGTAATAATTGAAATCACAGCCAATCTTCAATCGTTACTCATATCTTACTAATCTCAGGTTTTGTCAGTATAACTGTCTTTAAGCTACTATGAGAGTAATAGCATATTATAAGTTACAAATTCTTAAAGGAGTATACCCCACAATAATTTCTAATTATTTTTTTATGGCCTAGAACAGGCTGTTAATCTCACAATGGATTAAGGACATTCACATAAGCATTTCTCCTAACCTCAATGTATATTTTAGTAATAAAATCCTAGCAATTTAATTTTCATGGTTACTTTAGAAAATCTACAATCCTAGCAAATCTCTAACTCGTAAGTACAGTTTAATAATAAATCTCCAATCGATGTATATGAAATTAAAGATGATCGATAAGTTTCTAACTGAGAATTTTTAATCATTCCAAGAAGTTTATTAAATAAACAAATAAAGTTTAGAAATTTAAGTTGCATGACAACGCATATCTCAAATATAAATATGTATATGCAATTGCTTATGTAGTAGATAGTGATATATGCTATAGATCTTTTGTGATGATTAACTTTCAAAGATCTAAATTTTCTGCAATAAGTTGGATGATGCATTTGTAGTAGAGTTTTTTTTTCAAATTTAATGTTGAAAATACATGGCTATACTTTAAAAAATTATTGTTAGGTCCACAGTCGATTTAAAAAGATACCTACACCTTCACTGTTGAATGAGTGACACATGTGTTTAAAGTTAGTTTTGTAATAAATTAGTCGACATATCAATCATCTAGCAATGAATGTGTAAATATATGTTTAAACCGGCAAAGGGACCTTATAAACGTTTATATTACTTCGTGCACAATTATCTGGAAATTTTATCACAATTGTAGCGTCAAGAGTGCAGTATAAATACATAACAAAATATCAAACATAAGATTTTATTCATAGGTTTAATATACACGACCCATATACATAATGGCAGGAAAATATAGCTAAATGCTAACTAGAAATAAGTCTCATCAATTCGAAACTTATGAGAGCAAATATATTTAGAATAAAATGTAAATTTCTAAAATCTTGACTTTTGTATGAATTGATTGAACTCTTGAAATATGATTAATCTAATGCTTTACTTAAAGATATCATAATACTATTACGCTCTCACTTTAAGTTTAAAGTGCAACATAACTTTCGAGAAGAAAATCACTCAACTAATTGGCATGCTAATCATGGAATGATAATCGTTTTGATACTAATTTCTTTTCATTACCTTCTATAAAGTTACTTCATGTTTGATTATGCGATAAAACAGATATAGTAGATTTACGACGTTAAATTTTTATATTCGGCTCTAGCTCTTTTCATATAAATGAAAAAATGGTCATGCATCTTGACCAAGCTGCTAGATAACTTTAGATAGCAGGCATGAATAACTAGTCCTTTATAGAATATCCAAAATGCCTCGAAACAGATATCTTCACGGGGAATCGATAGACTATACTTAGAAATTATTGCAAAAATAAGCATCAACACAAATTGGTTGAACTGCAGCATTTATTGACATCACTTACCTCTTCAGACATGATTTCTGTACTTGGTCTGGTCTTGATCTGGGACTATAATGACAACAGATATTATGCAATCACTGAAGACAAAATCGCAACAACACCGAATGAGGGCAGCAAAGTGGGGACCAAGGACTATTTCAGTGGAATCCATCTTCTATATCCATAACAAGGTGTTCCCCACAGATTTATTATTGCCATCTTAACATGTTTCAAAGCACAACACATACACCACATTTGATATAGAATCGATCATAGAAGAAGTGCCCTACGGAAACAGCTCCGTCTTCTTTCTCTCGCCTTGACTGATTAGACAGCGGCAGTAGCTTCAGCAGGCTTTGCTTCAGGTTCTGCCGGTGCTTCAGCATCCCAAAATGTGGTCTTCTTCCCGGTCTTTGACACAGTCTTTAGAACTGCATCAGGTTGGACATTGCCTTTGACCGTCACCTTCTGCTCCTTCATATCAATGTCGAAGGACTCCACACCTGAAATTGGTTCAGGCACGAACACAAAAGGGTCAAAAAAAGGGGGAAAAAAAAAGACAACAGTTAATCTTCCACCGTTGGAACTTGTCTTCCGAGGATGCCCTGTTTTTTCCTGTTCTATTCACTTCTAAGGAAAGAAATATATATTAGAGGTGATAAATGTAAAATCAAAATTGCAGCACTAAATCTCTTTAGGAGAATGTATGTATTTATCTCTATACATGTGATGATACAATTTCAAACGCCCAGAGCCTAAAAGGATGATATCTCTTCTGAGGTAATTCATAGAGAATGAAGTAGACCAATCAAAAGGCAAAATAAATTCACCTATTGTGATAAAGATTTCGAAGCCTCAACATCGGGACATGTACAAGTTTAAATACCGCTAACAAAAAATATAATTTCAAATAAGAACATGGTAGAACAGCAGCAGACCTTCCATTTTCCCAAGAACCCTTTTCACTGCACCAGAGCAGCCCTCACAAGACATACCAACTCTGAGGACGACAGTCTGCAGAAAAAGCACACAGATTTTTACTAGATTGAAGAAATAGAGTCACCTGACAATTGTCTCCTACCTATGCCAAAATCTAGTTAATATCGTGAATTCAACATTCAGCAAATGAGCAAGGATCTAATACTGAGATAAAATGCCCACAAAATATGCAATTATGCGAGTCTTAATGCAATAAGTAAAGTCAAAGCTACTCACATGTAGCTGGGTAAACCACTTATAGAGCTCCTTAGGTCATTGCATGAGAGGGCTCAAAAGAGATGCCACCTTGGCCGAGTATTTTTTATTATCAATTTCTATATCAAGCAACTAATTAGCTATAAAGGAATTAATTTGTTCTAGCCCAGGTTAAAGCAGCTGCAAGTTACTTTACACAAATGCATGTACTTACGTACTCCACATGTTTTAAGAAACCATGTCAACAACATTTGACCCGAAGTTCTATATTAAAATAAGTTGAACCACCAACTAAAACTAAAATGACTGCAATCACTCATCGACTAGTAAAAGGGAAATCAATACCTTACTTCTACTACTAGTACTGCAACTTTCTGACATAACATAGCAAGGGTTACCGCTCTTTGTAGCTTAAAAAAGTCTCTTTTATTTCTTACGTATCACAGAAGCAGTCGTGCCAAATGCCTTCCATCACCAACCTCGGAATCGTAAACGAGGAAACATTTCTACCCAAAGCCGACTCACTACTAATCGAGATACATCGCAGCCTCCCCAAACATCAACCAATGATACAATGGCACAAAAATCACAAACTAAACTTCAACCTCGGATATCTTGAAAATGGACATGATACATCACATTAATAAGAAAATCATCACAACTGGCATGACATTACATAGCTAATCTCGCATTTCCACTTGCAAGTGACTCAACACGACCGAGGCAAGTAACATTAAGCAATTAACCAGTTCTGCATCGATGGATTTCTATAATTGCATTAACCGAATTCCTCACCGACCCTCCATTTGCTTCTCCAACCAAAACAGACAGATCACACCAAATGTTACCATAAACGGTCCGCGAACTCAGCTTTCGCCGAACTTTCCCAGAATTGAGATCCAAGGCACCATCATTACTCCCGAAGGAGGAAAACCCAATTGACCAATTCGTACACAAGCCCGAGAGCACCAAACATTCAACTCTCACCCACAACCAAAATCACAACAAATCTCAGTGAAGAAAGAACAAGAATTGCTCAAACAGAAGCCCCCCCAATCAAGAATCCAACACAGGCCCCCCCGTAAAAGAAAAAAAAAACACAAAAACAGGGGATATGAGCAGAACAATCTCGAACCCAACAAAGATCGAGAACCACTTTGACCCATGCACGAATGACGAAAAGGGCGTCAGAGCAACAACGGAGCAAAGCTTCTTTACCTGAGACATGGCGAATCGGGTTTCTAAGAACAGCGGAGGAGTAAGCGACGGCAGAAAGCCGGAGAAGGACGGTTGCCAGATGGTCAGCGCGAGGTGATCTTGAATTCATTGATCGCGTGTGCTTATATACAGGGGAGGAAGTTCGTATTTTGCTTTTCGAATTTTTTGGGGGTTTAAAAAATAAAATAAATAAAAACTTTCCTTTCGTGTTTTATTTATGTTCCGTTATCGTAGCGTAAAAGTTAAGTAAGCATTTGTTTTTTTTCTTTTCTTTTGTCCTTCTTTTCTTTCGAACTTTTCCTTCTTCATTTAGTGCAAAAGAAATAGAGAATCCACCTCGATTTTGTCTTACGAAATATGATTCACATTCACCTTCACACGAGTCTTTGGTGAAAAATAAATTTCTAGACTCATTTAAAGCATTTTCGTAATTTTTTTAAATTTTAATTTTTTCTCTTTTCAAAATCTCGGCGTGAAAAATCGACAGTTCTATTCCTAGATAATTAAATTTTAGGAGCGTTAAAAATTATTACAATTGAGAAAAAATTTAACCTTCTTGATAAATGAATTAAGTAATGGAGAGATTATAACAAAATAATAGTGGAGCTTACATCCCATTTTTCATTAGAGAGCAAAATTCCTGCTTTAAAAAAAATAATTACAACATTTTTTTGTTCTCGAGATAAACGAACTTATCCATAATTATACGAACGGTTTCATCAAAAGAAAAGAAAATCTAATTACGTACCGGCCTCTAAATTATCTCTAATCATATGCTTCCTCACGCACAAGAAGTAAATCGTATCACCATGCTAATTTTTCTTTTTTTTTTTGGCATTCACTTATAAGATTTCTAAGTCCAATTAGAATGATACGGCCTTCAAGTTTCGCCTGCCCAAACGTTGATGTGGCCCAGCTCAAGTCATTTGGGCTCACTCTCCTTTACATTCAATTTTTCACTTTCCTTAGATTGGTAATAAATTACAAACCTTTGAATACAGCTTTAAAATGGATAAGATACTCCATTCCTAACAAAAAAAGAATTGTTGAATAGACTTTATGATGCAAAAATCTTTTCAAAATTTAATATAAAATCAGGTTTTTGGCAAATTCAAATTAGCGAAAATGATAGGTACAAAACAGTATTTACTGTTCCTATTGGCCAATATGAATGGAATATCATGCCGTTTGATTTAAAAAATGCTCATTCTAAATTTCAAAGGATAATGAATGATATTTTCAATCATTGCTCTGATTACATTATTGTTTACATTGATGATGTTTTGATATTCTCTACTTCCATAGAAAAACATTTTAAGCACATCAATCATTTTATCAATATAGTAAAAAAGAGTGGTTTGGTAGTTTCACCTACCGAGATATCTCTTTTTAAGACAAAGATACGTTTTCTAGGGCACTATATTCACCAAGGAACTATCATTCCTATTGAAAGATCAATAATCTTTTCTGAGAAATTTCCTGATGAAATCAGAGATAAAAATCAATTGCAAAGATTTCTTGGGAGTTTAAATTACATTATTGAATTCTTTCCTTGCATAAATATTATTTGTAAACCACTCCATCAGAGACTCAAGAAAAGACCCTCCACCATGGACTCAAGTCCATACTGATATTGTGAAGCAGATCAAACGAACTGTCAAAGATATTGCTTGTTTGCATCATGCTGATTCTTTTGCTTTTAAAATTATTGAAACTGATGCTTCTAATATTAGATATGAAGGAATACTCAAGCAATCTAAAGACAATAAAGAACAAATTGTTCAATTTGTCTCCAAACATTGGAATGATTGCCAGAAGAATTATTCCACCATCAAAAAAGAAATCCTTGCTATTGTACTTTCTATTTTCAAATTTCAGGGTGATCTTTTAAATCAAAATTTTTTACTAAGGATTGATTGCAAATTTGCGAAAGAATTTTGCAGAAAGATGTGCAAAACATTACTTCCAAACAAATCTTTGCCAGATGGCAAGCCATTTTATCTGTTTTTTATTTTGATATAGAATTCAAAAATGGCTCTTCAAATTTACTTCTAGATTTTCTCATGAGAGAATTTTTGCAAGGAAAATGCCTCCCAAACCACCTGACAAGCCTACCAGAAGAAAAGGCCTAGAAATCGCCAAAGTATCTTCGGAAAAGAAACATGGCCTCACCAATATAAGAACATGGCTGCAGGTAACTACCCAGCCATCTTTAAATACCAATACCATTTCTATCTAAGATAAACCTGATCAACCTGATCTTGAATTATCTTTAAGACCCTCCTTTGACATAACAAATATTTCTCATGAAGAAACTTTGCAGCTTCTCCAAAAGGCCTTTAATAGTCAGACACAACTATCAACTGCATTGGTAAGTCCTGACCCTTCCCCAGTTGCTACCCAAAAGCAAATGGGAAAAAGAGTTTCTAGTGAGGTGGTTATTCAGTCTACTCAGACGATCTCTCCTAAGCTTAAGTCAAAATTCTTTTCTAAAACAAACTATGATACTCTTTGTAGTATTGAAAACGGATTTTATGATGAAAATCCTTATGTTTTCACCAAAAACATGTTTTATGAAAAGTTTCTTTACACTCCCTATGATATTTATAAAACTATTGAATTTTATGAAAGGATTTTAACAGAAACAGAATCTGTCACTTTCAAACACTTCTCAGACAAAAGGACATATAAATTACTCAAAGGCCATTTTGCATAAGGTCATCCACCCTCGAGACTGGAAACCCAGTCCTCTTGCCATGAGGAAATTTAATACCAAAATGTCCGAATACCTTCCATATGAAACATCCTTTTCATACTTTGATTATAGATAAGCATGGTGGAGTGCTTTTTGGAGACAAAATTCCAACAACTCCCATACTTGGCTTTTTATTTTGAAAATTTTGATATCAAAGGAATCCCTTATTGGTTTCTCCAGTGGTGGGAAACACTCGAACCCATTGATGAAATCCTTCATACTAGAGTTCAGCCCAGTTATGAACTATTAGGAATGGGGTATCTTATTCATTTTAAAGCTGTATTCAAAGGTTTATAATTTATTACCAATCTTGGAACTCCTCTTTCTAGTTCAGCATTTTTGTTGACATAGAAAGCAGAGTAACTCCAAGGTGATTGGCTTTTCCTAATAAGTTTTTTCTCAAGAAGTTCTTGTATTTCTTTTTGACAGAAATTTAGAACTTCGTGGTTTATTTGAGAAGGTTTAGCTTTAGTAGGAATATCCTTTTCAGAAAATCCTTGTCCATAAGGTAAATCAACTATGTGACTTTTTCGAGACCAAAAAGCATTAGGAATATTGGAACATATGGAACTTTTGATTTGGTTTTCAAGAAAGGAAATCTTCTTCTGAACACTTGTTTCAGAAAGATTTTTATCGATTCTTTTTATAATCAAGGTCTTCTTTAAGGAATTGGAGATGGGTTTCCTTGTCCTGGATTATAAGGTTTATTTTAGAAATAGAATGTTCCTGGAGAGTGTTTAAATTTCTGGTTTGGGGTTTTGAAATGAAATCAAAACATATCCTTTTTCCCAAGGTTTTTGTTTCAATGCCTTTCTCGATGACTTTAAAAGGTTGGAGCAAATTGATAAAAAGGGATCCAAGAATGACATTTTGCCTAATGTTTTTGACAAAAAGGAAATGAGTTTTAAAAGAAATTTGATCCTTTACAATCTCTGCTTTACGAATTTTGAAGTTTATATTTAATTTGTTTCCTGATGCTGATTTAAGGGACTGGAAAGTTTTTTCAAAATATTTAGTTGGTATGAGACATTCCCTTATGCAGTTGAGGTTTGCACCTGTATTAAAAAGGGTTGTGGTATTCAAGACAAATTCTTGAATCCTTATAGAAATGTTGACAAGCTATTTTCTGGTAGTTATTTCTGAAAGCATTAAAAGGAAATTTGTGTCAGAAGAGGAAGGAAGTTGAGGAATTTCATTTTCTTCAGAATCTTCTTCTTTCTGTTTTCCTTTTAAATTTTTCAGTTTTATTTCTAAAATGTCATTTTGCATAACAATTTGGGCTACTTTGAGATTTTCTATCTCCTCCTTTTGTTTATTGATTTCATTAGTGAGTTCACTTATAGAAATCGGTCTGAAACTTGCTTTTTTGGCTTTTCCTAAAATGGTAGAACTATTGTAAGGACTGCCAGTTTGAAAAGTGGATTTAGAAACTGGTTTTGGGTTTTGGAAATTATTCAAATATTTTATCTTTGTTTTAGGATCAGTAATTTGATCAAAGGTTTGTAAAAGAATTTCTTCTTCTTTTGTTAAAACATTTATTTCAAAATTGGTGTCATCTTCTTCTTCATTTTCTGAGGTTGAAAACGAAGAAGTTTCTAAATTACAAATTTGTAAACCCTTCTCAAAACTATACTCATCAGAAGAACTATAGTCAGTCTTAGCCATTAGTTGGTTAAGCTGATGAATAGTTTCTTCGTCTAAATTTAGTTTATTAACTTTTTTGGCGATCTTGCAAAATCGAGAAGTGTAGCCTTTCTTACCACAATTGTAACAAGTGATATTTTTAAAATCCTTTTTGGGCTTTTTAGCTTCATTAAATCATCCTTTTCTTCCTTTTTTGAAGAACTTTTATTAAACTTCTTCTTATAAGGTTTCTTATAAAATTTTTTCTTTTCTTTCTTTTTGGAAGAACAGGTTCCTGGACATTTGGGTATATCAAAAGATTCAAAAGACGGATCATATTGGGCACAAAAATCTCCTAATCCTTTTCTAGAAAGTTTTTGTTCCTTTTTTATTTTTTTTTGGAGACGGATATTGGTGCACAATTGTATTTTGATTTTATAGACGTAAGAGGTTAGTTCACCATAAGAAAGGTGGCCATATGAAATCTGATTTGCATATTCTTCTCTTATCTTATCGCGAACTTGTTCCCCTATGAGTTTTGGTAAACCAGCAAGAAATTTTTCTTTCCAAAAGGATTGGTTACAGCCTCTTCTCTGGAAAACTCTTTGCAAAAATATTTCTTTGTATTCCCTAAATTCTCCTAGTGATCTACATTTCATGTTTGACAAAAGATCTTGGTTTTTATCAAGAATATGAGAAGAATCTCCAAGAAAATGCTGGGATATGAAAAATATTAAAGTATTGACAACATCTTGAATAGGCTGATCATCTTCATCAAGGATATTTTGACTAAAAGGGTCGAGTTTAAAAGCATTTAAAATTTGAGACCTTTGCTCTTCATTTAGGTAGTTATCCCACCATCCTCTGAGCTGGCCAGTGAATCCAACTATTAAAAGATATGCAACAGAATGATCAAAAGTATCAGGAATGGTCTTGTAGGTGTTTGCAAGCATAACCATTTGAGTCAAAATATTTATAAGGTTTTTGTTCAGAAACACCATCTATGTTCCATTCATAAATAGCATTATAAGAATATTTGTTTTGAACTTTAGAAAATGTTTCTTCTATGAGAATATCAGGTGGAGTGGCCCAAGAATAATATAATTTCTGGGGATCTCTCCAAGTAATGCGATTTACCTCAGGAATAGAATCAGTATCAGATTTATCTAAAAGATTGATCTGATTGGAAGTTCCAGTTCGATCAGGAGTATCCTTAACACTCAGATTTTGCATCAAAGGAGTATCAAGAATAATGGGATTTTTGGGGATCAACACTGTTTTTCCCTTTAGGAGTCTTCTCCTATCTTCTAATGCTTTGGCAAAATCAAGGCTAGAATTCTTAGGAATTTCAAAATTTTTAAAAAGTGGTGGCTTTAAATCCTTTTTTTCCACTAATACAGATGGAAGTGAAAAACTGTTTTAAGTAAGATTTTCAAATGCGGTCAAGTTGTTTTCCTACGGTGTGAAGATGCTGATTAGAAAAATTGTTTTGTTCAACAATCTTCTTGATTCCTATGCCATCTATCTCAAAAGTGGTTTTGAAAGGAGAAGCTATTATTTCAATTTCTCGATGTTCAGTTTTGATTTTTCTTAGTGGAGGATGATTAGACTCAATGACATTGCCATCGTCTAATTTCCACTTATAAAATTGATCAAGAACAAAAATCTGTTTTTCTTTCAGAAATATATTTTCAAACCAATCAAAGAAGAATATTTCGACCTCATGTTGATATATGTAATCATAATATTCTCTTTTGATTTCAACTGCTTGTTTTTGAAAATTTGCAAAGAACCATTCTCTAATTTGTTTGTTGTCAGAGGAATTGAATTCTTTGTTTAGGAAAATCCTATCTGGTTCAAAGGCTATTTCTAAAACATTGATTTCTGGATCTTCCATTTCGGAAGGAGTTGGATCCAGAAAGTCATTATTGTGCTGATAGACTGGTCTGGCGATTCCTGACATATTTTCTATGCCGCTGATGTTTGGAAGATGAGGTGCGCTTGCAGATGCTTCCTCTAGATTATTCAAAGGAATATTGGGAACAATATCAACAGATCTCCGAGAGGAAGTGGAATGCCAAGAAAGAACAGTCCTAATGTCACAAGATCTCCTAGGGATATCTATTGATCTCCTAGAAAATTGAATAGTCACTCTTCCTTCAAGATGTTAAATGATATTGGTAGGATCAGAATTTTGAATGATTTGTTGGGGAATTCTATTTTCTAATTCCCATTGGTCAGGAAGGGTTATTTGATTCCAAGGAATGGTTCTTGGAATGGTAATATTTGCTTTTGAAATATCGGTTTGCAAAAGAAGAGTTTCTCTGTTGGAATTCAATTTGAAAGCTTTGCTACCAAATGCATAATTCATTACCTTGTAATAAACTCTGTAAATGAGGGCTATCGGAATAGAACCTTCAGCTATAGAATAATTATGGGTTTTTATCTAAAGAGTGGGAAATTTCAAAATATTTTTGTCTTTGAGGGAAACAGTGAGATCAGGATGACTATCAAAATGGATCGGTCCACTGCAGAGACTTGTTTCTAGGGCTTCAAGAATGGACTCTTCGTATTTTAAAAGTCTAGACAAGAAGCAAAGAAGTGTCTAGGCCTTCTTTAGTAAGGGGTTTTGCACCAACCTGTACCAGGCCTATGTGCATGTAATTCCATTTCTAGGAATGTTTCTTTATAAAATGTTTATTCAAGAGTTGTATCGAGGCAAAGGAATTAGAAAGAGGTACATCTCTTTCTTCAGTAACAATGACATAGTCATTATTACCAAAGAGTTTGAATTTCGAATGTTCATAAATTCTATCAAGTTTAACTTTGGGGATGAACCAGTTTTCAATAGACTTATTGAAATCCTCAATATTAATTTCTTCTCTATTTATCGGTCCTTGGTCTAAGGACATTTGTGATAAAGAACTAGAAGAAGACTCAGATCTTTTTAATAAGTTTATTGCAAAAGACTACTTTCTTCTTTTCAATAGATATCGGCGATGCTTACCAACAGACTTACTACCCCATTGGGTTTTACTGCCTGGAACATATCCAGATATCTTTGTGAAAAGACCTCCACGAAGGAAATCGTCTTTACTGCAAATGAAATTATAAAGAGTATCTTTATCTATCCCTAGGCTCTGATACCATAAGTGTCTAAGGATCTGGGGACTTATAAATATTGGAGAAATTAATATAAAAAGGGTGTTCAAGGACTATTGGAACTCGGGAATTGTATTAAAAATAGTAGTTTGACAAAAACGTATGTAATTTTCAATCGTCGTTCTAGATATTCAAAATATTCAATGAATTGGTGGAATAGATAAATGACTCTAGAAACGTCTCTATTATTTAAAGCTCGGGCTACAGAGAAAATATATGTTAATAGAAAAGTGTAGATTTATACACAAATTATTAAATAAAAGTACGAACATTAAGAATTATAAATAAGCCATAAGCAATATATAGAATGAGAAGAAGAACTATCAGTACTTCTAAACCAACCATATAGGTGGTGTGTAAGATAGAAGGGCAAAACGGTAAGAAGAAGTAAGGATATATAGCAAACGCAGAGAAATGCTTTAAAATAAATTACAGACCATCCACAGGCAGTTTGACCTACCGTTTGTGGGGTATGTAAACGTAAATGCAAGGAGGATATTGAAAAAAGATAACTGTTATTAAACAAGAAAGAAAGATTACAACAAATTGAAGTGCAAAATTGAAGATTCCAACAATAATAGAAATACAAGTGCAAGATCTTATAAAAACCTTGGTATTCTCATATCATGAGTCGGATCTGGAATATAAGGTAATGGAAATGGTATAAAAATGTATAAAAGGTAACAGATCTTATGAAGTTTCGAGTGAAACTTTGTGTTTCTTGAGAATAGTTCTAGCAGATGTTTGCAGACTATATCTCTCGAAAGGAAACTAAGATCTGGGGGGTGATATGAATATATATATATATATAGGCTACACAATTTCCTGAGCAAAATTACCTAAAAAAGTCCTAAATTTATTGTACAGTGGCCAATTCAATCATAAATTTTTCAATTTTGCTAATTTAATCATAAACCATTTAAAGATTTGTCAATGTAATAGTTCCAATCAATTTTAGTTGAAAATCGCTAACATTACCATCCTATATTTCATGGCCGAAATTGACGTTGACAACTTTTACAAACTTTTATTTATTTTTTCTTTTCTCTTTTTTTTTTCCAACTGTGAGCTAGCGAGGTCACCTGTCAACTCTCCTCAGCCACAAGTGAGGGGCTCACGGCCCTCGCTAGGATCTAGGCAAGGGCCCAACACCCTTGCTTGGATCTTAGCAAGGGCACGGAGGCCCTCGCAGCCGTGGCACCCTTGCTTGAGTTGGAAAAAAAATAAAGAAAAATAAAATAATAAAAAATTATAATTTTTAAAAAAAAATTGTAAAAATTGTTCACGTCAACGCCGACTGTGCCATGTAAAATGGCCAGAGTTTACGTCCGCGATTTCTAGCCAAAATTGGCCGACATTGGCAAATCATTAAAGATGTAAGACCAAATTGGCCAAATTGAAAGGTTTAGGACTAAATTGACCTCATTATAACAGGTTTAGAAATAATTGGTAATTTCCCCCCGATTTCTTGAGCTCCTTCAAGCTTCGCCAATGCATCCGCACATCCATTTGCTTCTCTAGAAACATGCTCAATCTTGTAAGCCTGCAACCTTGGGAGCAAGCTCCTGCATTCAATAGGGAAAAGTATCAAAAAAGTCCTCAATTTATTTCATTGGTATCAATTTAGGCAGGAAATCGTTAACGTGGTCACTGGCCATCTTATGTGGCACGGCCGCTACTAGTGTGGACATCTTTTATATTTTTTTATTTTTTTATTTTGTTTTCTTTTCCCATTTGTTTTTGCCACTGGCCTCTCGCCGGACACAGGCCATGGCCAAGACGGGTTAGGGGAGAGCATTGATCCAGGGTTGACCCTCGGCCAGCTCAATCTGCCCACCTTGGCCAACTCCCAGGGGGATTGGGCCGATCCCTAGTCTTGGGACTACTAGAACTTGCACTAGGCAAGTACCTCTATACTCGGTTTTAAGAAAAATATAGGCCAAGAATCTTAACTTGAATGGCCACATTCATTTTGCATCTTCGTTGACAATCATAGCAACAATTTTTTTTTGTTAATGTTTGATGCTTCAACATAAATACCAACATATATCTTAATATTTAAAAAAAACAATAACAAAATTTGTAATATCAGAATCTCTTTTTTCATGCTTGAAACAAAGATGATAAATTTGTGGACATAATTGTGTGGTATTGTGGGATCTTAATTCAACTCACATAAACGAATTTGGCAATGTCACGTATTATTGATCGTTAAGTAAAGAACAATCACATTTTTATTCTAATTTCAATGGCTCTAAAATTTCAAATAGTATGTTTGTCCTTTCAAGGAATACAAAAAATGAAATAAAAAAAAAAAGAATTGATTGGTCTTGGGTTGATCTTAGAACCGGACCGGACCGGACCCATAAGGTATGTCCGGTCCTTGGTTCCAAGCTCAATAGAGTTGGTCTCTGGTCCTAAAAATTGGGGATCAACATTGTGCGGGTTGGTGCTTAGGTTAGATGTTGGACCGTTTCAACCCGGACCATGCTCACCCCTAGCGAGGGTCACTCTCGCCGCCCATAGGCAAGAGTCCGCCTCGCTGGGCTACACCTAGGCGATGGCAACTGCTAGTGAGGCCAACCCTCGCCCAAGCCAGGGCAACCTCGCCACACTTCGCCTGGGCGAGGAAAGAGAGGTAGAGTGCTTGAGTGGAGAATGGAGGAATGGAGTTCGGAGACAAGGAAGCGAAGGCGCAAGCAACATTGCTCGCCAAGGTCTCTACTCTGTGCAAAAATCTGCTTCGAAACTTCAAAGCTTTTTGATCAATTCTCAAACACGAATAGAGAGAAGCAACATTTTGCTATCCCAAGCAACAAAGCAAAGCGAAGCTCACCTAATGCCAGATCTAGAGAGGGGAGCCTCGCCCTCGCTCAAGCGAGGCACAGGGAGGCATAGCAAGGGAGGTCTCGCCATTGCTCGCCCTCGCCTAGGCGCGGCTCGGCAAGGTTGACCCTCATCTGTGGTTGATGGCCGGTGAGAGGCCACCGGCAAAAACAAAAGGAAAAGGAAAAAAAGGAAAAAAGAAGAAGAAGAAGAAAAAGTATTAAAATATATATAAATGTCGACTAGCAACAGCAACAGCGACGACGGCAAAGACCGACGACTAGCGGTTCAAGTTAATGAATTATATTTCTCCCAAAAAAAAGTTAATAAGTAAAATGGCTCTCTATGGGTTTGTTATATGTAGGAGTGTGCAAAGGAATCGGGAATTGCTCGGAATCGGACCGGATTGGCCTAGAACTGGTGGCTTCTAAGGGAACTAGTTCGATTCTCGGTTCCAGGTGTGGAATCGCCCACCCACCCGCCCGGACCGAACTGGACCAGTAACATAATAATATATTTATTTAATTTTTAATTACAAAAAGGAAAAATCCTAAAACCCTAAATGCATGCGACTCACTCAATACTCTCACTCTCTCACTCTTCTTGTTCAATAGTCTCTTGTCTCAGACTATCACCGTCTCACTCTCATCGTCTCCATCTCCAATGCTCTATCTCGGCCTCGACTCACGTTCTCCATCTCCATCTTTGTCTCTGGCGAAGAGACAAACTTGATTTATCCTATAATTGAGAAGGTATCAGAATTGGCTACTATTTCATATTCCTTGCGGATGATCCAACAAAATCAAAGCTCAAAGCTTGTATCAGTTGCAATTTTTAAGTGCCATTCAGTCTTTTGAATTAATTATTAGGATGGTGATCATCTTTTTCTTGGAGGAGTGGAAGTAGCGTGTACTGAACACAACCCACCAACGAGCGGGAATTAGACAGACGCATTTTTTGATTTGTCTGGGGAAACTTGGTGGGACTAGTTCCATGAATCCACCCGGGAACCGGACCAGACCAGCGGTCCAGTTCCTGGATGGGTCCATGGAACCAACGGACGGTTCCCGATTTCAATTTTTCAGAATCGGTCCTTAGTAGGCGGTTTCTGATTCTAGGGTGGAACCCGTCCACCTGAACTATGCTCATCCCTATTTATATGAGTTGAATATGAATTTGTTGCAAACTCATATATAGACCGATATAAACGTAGATTTTAATGTTTCAAACTCATTTTGACCCATTTTAAAATTTTAAGTGACCTATATTCAACCTGGACCCACTAAATTTGAGTTAATAAATGGGTTTGTAACCTATATTGCCACCTCTACATATGAATATGTTCCGTTGACTTAAGAGGAAAAGAAATTACCACATGTCAACAAAAAAAAAAGAAAAAAAAGAGATTACTATAGAAAAATGGCTTCCAGGTGATCCAAATTCCAATGTGGGAAAGGGGTGATGAACTGACCTTGCCATCCAACAACACCCACATGAAAATTAACAATCACATATATATATACAAGCATATTTATATCCACGTAATGTTTTTTATTTCGTGGGAATGAATAAAGAAATGTAGAGAGGTAACTTACACTATCGAGCCTTTCCTGCGTTTCAAATTCAGCATCGGATTAGCTAATAAATCCCCAGAGAATTGTCAAACAAACAAAAAAAAAATTGGCACACCAACCTATTTTCAACCTATCCTGTTAGAATCCATGCTCTGACCGACGAATCTTCCATATAAATTGCTGGGCCGTAACTTTTTTCCTTTGAGCTGTATCAAATAGTCTAGAGCATTATCATAGTACAAATATTGATGTCTCATTTCGAGATCGAAAAATTTACACCTACAGAACATTCAAGGCACATGTGTATATAGGAGCGATAGTCGATCGAGCTAAATTAGGATCGCAGGCCCACCTCAGTTCTAATAGGATAAAATCGCGAACGACGATAGATGGGTTTGAAGTCTTGTTGAGAAAATTATACGAGGATTCGGATAAACCAGGCGGCGTTCATTTGGTGAGTATCTCAAAAACCCTATTTCGGTCATATCATCGATATAAGCTTCACAGGGATGCATCAATGTCTAAAGTCTAAACTATAAAGCGAAAGAAGCAAATTCAACTCTTGAGAGGGACAATAGAGAGGACATGCATTAGGGAAGCGGGGGCAAGTTAGACACCAATTCAAACTGGTGGAGATTGTGGAGGTGGTCCTCCTGCCTTTGTGAAGGTCGATATTAATTTTTTTTTTTTGGTAACCCAGGGAACCCTTGCACGGTCAACAGCCGGGAAGTAAACTCTAGGGGCGACACATGCTAGCCACCACACACGTGCCACCGGATAAGTCACCCTGCGGCGCTCGGGATTCGAACACTCAACCTTTTGCGAGAGGAAGAGTGCTCGCACCGTCGACGCCACCCAGACGGATGGTTTCGATATTAATTATTCATTGCTCATATAGTCAATGAAATTTAATAAATTTAACACGCACATGTACTCAAGGAAAAAAAAGGGGGGGGGGGGGACGAAAATGACGAATGCATAGGGAATTGACTCAGCACATGTACACTCACATGGGGGGCAAAAGGAAGGATTCATTTCGAGGGTCCCCATTGAGTTTGATTCTCTCATTTAAAGTTGCTGTTTTCAACATCGTTCTAGAAACTTCACTCGAAAACATAAACGAGAAAGAAATTGAAAAGAAAATATAGAATTATTCCATAGGGCGAATCTCGTCGTTTCATCAAAACGAATCATTTAAAGTAGATGGAAAGATATGTTGTTGTATTATTATTTTCACTAAACTCGAACACATAGGCCGTCACGGGATGATAAGAAAAAAATGGAGGGCACCCATATCGGCAATGTATTAATAGAGGCCATGGCCTCCAACCACTTTTCTAGAATGGTGGGTAACACCCATGGACATCACTCATGATTATGTCTAGTTAATTTTGCACGTTGATGACATCCACGATTTGTAGCCCACGAACAACGTTGGTTGGAGGAAAAGATAGCCCTCGGGCAAAAAATTGATCACAAAGATGCTTTACAAGAACCTGTTTTCAGAGGAATTGAGTGCGAGCCTAGCATCATAAGTAAATGGAAGATATACAAGATCGAACGACAACGACACACATTGTTCCACATTGTTTCGACTTTCATGTAATGTTTGATATCAAGTTGGTAAAGTCCTCGCTAGGTGAACAGCGACATGGGAATCTAGACAGGTAGCAGACTGGGAATACAGAGCCTGAGGTGGTTGGAGAAACAGGTCCATCTTGCAATCCTAGGAGACATCAACTGAAATGCTGCTAATTTTTTAGAAAGGTAGCTGTGTCTCTTTTTCTATTATCGACGCATTTTAGGTCACGTGAAAGGAAATGGAACGCTCGGTTCTTTAAGTTTATGTACTATGCTTGGCCCTCTTCATGATGTCGGTGTGCATGCATCGTGGATCTAGATGAACTGTATGCTTTTCGTAGCACCCCGTCGTCATGAATTCGTGTAAGCATACATAGTATGTATCGAGTCTATTTATCTAAGGTAGGCGTCATAGTAGTGGTATCATTTTTTAGAGGCAAGAGAATTGAGAATACCCAAGCGTTATCTACAGATAAATCTCTTGTTGACTAACAAAATTTCGAGATTTAACAGCCCTGTTTGCTACGGTAGAATGGATAAATTATCAAAAAAAAAAAAATACCGTCTACACTATGTTAGATACTATAGGGTGTTATTTAAAGCCGTAGGGGCTAGCTTAGGTTTCATACAATGACACCTGCTCAGATAGGATTTCGAAGTCAATGATCCTATGTGCCAATAGTCAATTTCTATTCAATAGTTGCATCTTGGATCAATTGCCATTAAATATGTGAAATCTCTCTCTCTCTCTCTCTCTCTCTCTCTCTCTCTCTCTCTCTCAAAGGAGAGAGGAAGGCAAATTTGAAAAATTACACCAAAATGCATTAAAGTAGTAGTTCAGGACTTTTGTGATATTCAACCAGCTAGTCCCACCAACATCATGGTGTCAAAATTTCAATAAGTAGATAAAAAAGCACGAAAAATTTTCTGGAACTAGTGATTACTAATAATAAAGCAATTTCCTTTTCCGGAATAAACTATACGACCACCTTATATTGGGACAATTTCTGTACCGTGCATCATTTCTTTCTTTTCTTTTACCTTTGTTTTTGGACCACCTTTGCTCCTAAAGACATCCCCTTTCACAACACTGACGTTTCTTGCATTCCTTTGCAGGACTGTTCCTCACTGAAACTCATCCATCACATAACTAATTTTAGGTTGTGAAATCAATTTTCCTCCCGGGGTGGACTGTCCCTTTTCTTCTTGACCTGAACCCTAACACCACCCTTCATTATCGCCGTGAGGCCCAGACTAAACTGGGGTCCGTCCGCTGGTGAGACGACTGAGATATCAAACTTTCGTAAAACTGATAGCGCCACAATTTTCATCTCGACTATAGCCATTTCCTTCCCCAGGCAAACCCTCGATCCAGCTTGAAAAACCGGGTACTTATACGGGTTCGGGGGGCAAAATTTGCCGTTTTTTATCCACCTCTCGGGTTCGAATTTCATGCAATCGGACCCCCAAATTTGGTCCATCCTTGCCATTGCATAAGGGTGGTAAGTAACTCTTGTGCCTTGCTTAACAAACGTTCCGTCTGGAAGTACATCATCCTTTAGGGCAAATTTGGAGTCGAATTGAATGGGTGGGAATAATCTCAGGCTTTCATATACCACTGAATGCAGATAATGCAGTCCCCTTATTTGCTCAAAACTCACAAATTCTTGATCCCCGTTGATGACTTCCTTCGCTTCGCTCCGAATCCTCGACACAGTCTCGGGATGTGTCCCGAGCAGCCAAAAGAAGGCAGACAATGCCGAGGCCATCGTGTCCTGACCGGCTAGGATGAAGCTAATGACAATGTCTATTAGATCCTTGTCGTCGTTGACGCAAGCCATGAATCTCGAAAGAAGATCTTGGTGGTTGGAAAACCCTAACTTCCTCTTCTGCGATATGACATCCTTTGCGAGGACTTTGACTACTTTGATAGCGTCATTGAGTTTCTTCTCCGTACCGACATTGAGTAGCCTCTTCATCTTCCACACAAATGGATTGATCGCAAGCGCTCGCTCCGCCGATAACTTTGTTGCGAGGTTGAACGACTCGGCAAAGCTAGAAATGGGCATGGAAGACTCGAGGCATCCTGGGTCTACCCCGAAAGAAAAATTACAAATGATGTCGAAGGAGAATCTTTGGAAAACGTCCTGTAGATCCAAGATCCTCTTCTTGTCCTCAGCCGCCAACGACAAGAGCGGGAGGAGCCGGGTCTCTATCTCTTTGGTGACGGTCTCAAACGCGTAAGACCGGATAGAGATGCTCCCCAGCTCGAGGCTCGCCATCTTCCTTTGGAACATCCACCAATCTCCGTCGACATTGAAAATGCCCTTGCCGAGAAGATCGCCAAGGATCATAGAGAAAGGCTTCCCTTTCGGGTAATTGTCGAACCTCGTCTTGAGCATGTACTCGACCACCTCCGGATTCGCGGTAATGACATTGCCCAGAACATGGATCTGAATGGTTTGGGACGGAGACTTCTTGAGGAGGTGAGTGAACCAGTCACAGAGGTTGTTGAATTCATTTGCCCAACTGGACGTGCGGTAACTATTGCAAATGTGGCATTGGCACAAGAGCTTACGTCTCGAAAACCAGAGAAACACACAGAAGATCAAAGATATAGAGATGGCGAACAGCAAAAGAAAGAGCAGGAAGAAGAAGAAGCAAGAAGAAGCTTGAAGCCTACGAAACAATAAGAATCCTATGGACTCCATTGAAGATATTTCTTAAGGGAAGATTCACATTGGCTGCAAATTGGAGTGGAAGATCTCTCATTTATAGGAGAAACCTAAAGTCATGGAGAAAAGAGAGGGAAGTAATTTATATAGAATATCAGTTTTTTGTGGGATTTGGTCCAGTTGTAATGGTAGCCCCAAAAGATTTTGGCACATGGGCTAAAGGGAGATAGGCTGGGGATTAAATAATCTTTAGGTTCGGAAAGGTGCACCAAACTGAACATTGAAATTAAATTATAACCTTAGGTATCATTAACATCATAAATGCAAAATCTTTAATAGAGGAAACATCACTTTGCTTTTGGTGGGAACGGGACTAGCGGTAGCTATAGCTATAGAATAAGAGCCGACATGCACATGTCAGCTGGAGGAAGAAGTCAAAATCAAAGTTTAGGGGTCATTTATTTCGCAAATTGAGCATATTAGTGAAATTAATTAATTCCGCCGATGGATTCAATTCGGTGATAGGACATTTAGATATATAAAATTCTTTATTAAGTGAAGAGCCGACATGCACGTGTCATGTAGAGGAGAAGTTTTAGAAAAAAAAATTAAGTAATCTATTTGTTTCATAATTAAGGGTTAATTAAGTGATGGGCAAAAAAAAATTATTAAGTGAAGAGTCGACATGCGCGTGTCGGCTACAGGAGAAGAGAGAAATGTTTAGGATTCAGGATGTTAATTCATTTCTCGGAAAATGAGTAATTTAGAAAATATTTTCCGAAAAATGATTGCTTATATCGTTTTGAAAAATTAGTCAACGGAAAATATTTTCATCATCAATAACAATCCATACCTGATTATTCTCGCGGGCAATGAAAAAAAATTTCCATTTATTTACTTTTATAAGCAATATAAGCAATTATTTTTCGGGAAATGCTTATCAAATCACTCATTTTTCGATAAACGAACACACCCTTAATTTATTTCATGATTAAGCAGATTGTTGAAGATAAATTGATTCCATTCTCAATGATTTTTTTAAAGTTATTTTCAATTAATATTTCGTAATTCATCGATCGGAATATTGTCAATACATGTGGGGATGTTTTGTGCTAACCACCAAGGAAGCATCTTCGCGGAAATTGCACTCCTATTAACTATTTTTTAACGTATTATGGGTTGGTAAAGTGCGGTCAATTAATCAGTGCTGGCTCAGAGACAAATGATATTAAACACGTGATTAAGACCCGCCTTAATCAAATTACCAAATATAAATGCGCTAAGCATTTTGATTCCAAGTTATGTGATTGCTCCTGTTTAGCAACGTATGACCCACGAACATGTCCGTGTCGACATCTCACGAGCCACTCATCGGATCAGATTCAACGGTTCATATGAACACCTAGCGCATGCATTCAGCATTTGATGTCGGGATTTTCCTGGAGCCTCCCACTATATGTGCACTCGAGAGGTTAGATGATGAGTCGCCATCGGTGCGACCTTTTACCAACGAACCATCGTCCCTATCTCGCTTGATGTAGGATGTCTGACAAATCGATATTCTACCATGCATGGGAAGCTCGCGAGTCATCATCATGGCAAAGGAGAATTAGCACGTACAATATAGACAATTAGATAAAGTCGTGATCGACCCTCCAAATGATTCATGAAAAGACTTCTTGGTTCTCTAATTAACACACGTGCGTTAAATTAATTTCGATGATTAGGCGAAATGGTGGTAGTACGAGTGTAGCAATTAGTTTATTTTCATCCGAAGTGACGTAGATTTATCTTGGAATCTCGACAAGAGTCGGGTGTTTCAAAAGTGTCTGAAAGAGGGACCAGAAAAATCGAATTGATTAAAAAAGAGAACTAAAAAAACTAAATCGAATCTACATATTAAAGAACCACAAATTTGCATGTGAAAATCATAATTGGGTTGCATTTTGGACCATGTGGCGGCGCGAAGCTTGTACTGGGAAACGTGGTCAAACTTCATTAAAATATATAAATTATATAAATTGTTTAATAAAATCGATGCATCTAGAATTTGTCATTCAAATTCGATCACATAGGAACCGCTAACTTATCAAATTAAATTAAAAGATAATATTAAGAAAAGAGAAGATAGATAAAAAAAAAATGAAATGAGCCGCTGATTTTTGCTGAATCGAAGGTGAGGTTGGTCGTATTAAATTTCTAATTTTTTTTATGATGCATAGTTGCATACGTAATATCGTCATTAATTATGTCACGGGTTGCGTCATCGTCACCACCTACGTGCCATCCCCACGCATTTGTTGTCGCAATAATTTCTTTCATTCGTAGTACACAAATGATAATTGCTCCAACGAAATGCACGTTTCGCAATTAATTTCCAATAATTGTGAGCGTGGCCAAGAAAAAAAAAATCTCTATTTTTCCTTCAAATTTTCCAATTCTTTGCATTTTTTTTCTCCATTTGGGGCATTTATTGTTTAGGATAATGAATGAAAATATTTCAATTTGGAATGCGAGCTATCTTTTGCATGCCACCGTGTATGCTAATCCAAGCGAGACATGTTATGAAGAGTGATATTGAAATCCACACACACACACACACACTATACACACACACACACACACACACACACACACACACACACACACACACACACACACAATTCGAACTCTTAAAGAAAACAAGATTTGTTATTGTGATGGTGAAACTTTTTTTACGAGTTGGGATTTTCCAATAACCAAATTGTATAAAGGTTCGTGGTACCATTGTCTTATTTTTCCATCCATTTTCATTTTGATATATGATTTTTGTATATATACTTTTTTTTCAGTTGAAAATATATATACTTTACTATTATTAGGGATATGCAAAAGAATCGGGAACCGCCAAGACCGCCTAGAAAAGGACCGAATGGGCCCAGAACCGGTGGTTTTTATGGAGGCCAATCCAATTCCCTTTGGAATTAATGAGTACCGGTCTAGTTCCCGATTTCAGGTGTAGACCCACCTATCGGACGCCCACCGAACCGAACCGATATATATAAGTATTTTTTTAAAAATAAATTCCAGCTCAATTTCAATGAAGTGATTCTTTTTCGATTGCCTTTTGCCATTTATCCTACAATTTTACTCGCGTTTCTCGGTCCTCAAAATAGATCACAAATCAAGATGCTACCATTTACCCTACAATCTTTCTCGAACATACATCACAGCTATTGAGCATTGATGCATATATTCTATTTTTGTTGACTCAATATGATATTTGAAGCAAGAATATTCACAACACTAGAGACTGAGATGACAGATTTAAGCTGAAACAAATGGTTCTTCAAAGTCTATTTGGTTTTCTGTCAAATGATAAGCAAGAGATGGAACCAAATGTCCAAATGGGCTCATTCATCCTAAATCACAATATCATTTCGTGTTCAATAAACAAGACTCTCATGCATATTTCTTTATTATTCTTATCTTTCCCTTGCAAAGAAGTACCCACACAGAGACTAGGTTCGTCATGGTATTCATTGATGAATGCAATTTTGTAGGGATTGGAGACCAGTTCCATGGACTCACCCGAGAACCCGGCCGGACCGGCAATCCGGTTCCCGGAACCGGTCCTTAGTGGGCGATTTTCAATTCCAAGGTGAAAACTGTTCACCCAAACCATGCTAACCTCTAAGTGTTGTTACCCGGTGAAGACATTCTGAAATTTTTTTCGGCTCCTCAAGAATATGACCAAAATCCTAATTTTTCGCCATAAATTTTGCCTGCTTTTGACTTCCTCCAGAATCCAGTGGTCAGGGCCTATCTAGCTGGATTCCCCCTAAAATAATTGATGGCATATCAAATGTTACAAGATTTAATAAACCGCACAGATGAAGATCTGGGAATCCTTTTCCTCACCGACATCCTGATATGAATCGGTGGGCGAAATACGAGTCGCCGCAATCTTTCCAGTAACGCATGTCAGGACGACAATTGATTTATGAAATTGATTCACCAGCAGATGTGGTGGACATATTGAGATAATTAACAATCGACACCAAGTAATCATAAGGATACATATCGCGTCGCGTTGTTTTCTAATGTCGACCACTAAAGCTTTTCCGAGCGATGTTCGTCCATTTAAAGAGTAAATTGACCATACCATTATCATCTCGCACTCACAATATTCTGGTTTCGATCAGAAAAAGTTATCCTTACTGATCAAATAAAAATTGTGATCACCGACATTTTCTTATGGCCCAAAATGCGCCCAGCCGATTGATAAGTCGTGTATTGAATATATGTTCCCCTCTTAGAAATTTATTAATATGTTATAAATCGAAATGCAGTTTGTTTTTCAATTTTATATTCTTTAGAAGACTCTCCCGCGTTTTTTGTTAACCCTAGCATGAGAAAATTAAGCGGAACAAGCTGTGATGTACGTTGAAACTTTATTAATGATTGTTTTATTCATAGGAGATCCATAGTCATTGCAACCTCTCAGTGATCGTTTCACTTTCACTTCCCACAAACCATCCCCGACCCCTCGATCCCGCTCTTGCAAATCAAGCTCTCGTGTTCGCGGACGTCGCTGGTAGCTGGAAGAGGTTGCCCGAACCGCGACACCTGGCAATCGGTCGTGAATATGCTCGAGGTCACGTACTTGTTCGCGCCGCCCATCACCGGCATCGCCGCCCCAACCTTGGCCTTGCTCACGTAGTTCTTCCCATAAGTCTGGCCGAGCACTCCGTCCACGAAGTCGGTGAGGTTGTAGAACTTGAACCCTAGTTCCAGGTGGGCGAAGCAGTCTTCGTCTGTGATGTTGTACCCGTGGACCCTCGATTCCTCCGCCATTATCGGGACGACAGTCATCTTGATCCTGAAGTTTCTCTCCACCTCGAGCACGAGGCCATTGGTCTCACCGGTCCGGGAAAAGGAAACGGCTGGCAAGGACGCCGCCGCCGGGGACCGCCATGTGTAGCCTTCCTTGGCCGGGAGCGAGATGGGCGTGCCATCGAGGACTATGTTGAGGTGATCGACCTTGTCATCCCATGTTGAGGCCCTCTTCGCGCCAACAAGGAGCTTGTGCGAGCCGAAGACGACGCCAATGGATTGGACCCAAGTGAAGTCCCTCTTCAGGCTAGGGTTTCGCTTGCCGATGAAGTGGGCGTTGATATGGAAGTTGGTGTCCGAGACCAAGCAAAAGTCCCTATCTTTCTGGCCATGGAAGAAGAATGTGTTGCCATCTCCACCCACAAACCGCGGGTCTTGACACACAGCACCAGGATAGTTGCAACCTACCATAGTTGCAAGGATTCATTAACAAAAAATTAATTAGTGAAATTTCATCCGCGAAGCGAACATCTGTATAATCAAAGAATGAGACACACCATGTTATATAGCATAGAATGTTAATAATTTCAGAGAATACATGCCGAGATCACGGGTCACTTGCCGCAGATGGGTTTGCATATGGCGCAATCCATGAAACAACTATTCGGGCACGTCAAGGGACAAGTAAACCGGATGAAGAAACACTTGCTAGGTGGGCGACACCGGACCTTCCACGGATGCAGCTTGCCGTCGGCTTTGATTTCAGGGCCGGGTGAGGCCGACAATGACAATGCTTGCCATGGGAAGCAAATCAGAACGATCATGACCCAGAAGATCGAGCTCTTGGATCTCATGAGCATCTGCAGATTAGCCATGCTGGGAGAAGTTTATGCGGAGGAAATGGAAATGTTGTTGATGTTGATTTCGATGTTTATTGAGCCGTATTTATAGTTACTAATCGGCCCGATGGCTTGTGTTTTACTCTATAGACGGATGCATGAGATTTGGTCACTAGCTTAGGTGAAGATCTCGTGAGCTCACTCTTCAAAAACATGACCCTCCCCGGCTTGTTTTACAAAGAAAATGGTGTATGTACATAACGGCTAAGATCTTATGGAGAAGTTACCGTGGCTGTCAGTTATTTTAATCTTTCTATAGTCTTTTGGAATGAACAAGACTTGTTGTTCAAAGCCTCAATTCACATCAAATAGGAGGTATGCTCACTAATCACATCCCAAAGTCTAACTAATCCCCGAGATTGCTCCCATCAATTTGCTTTTTTATTGGATTATTGTTGTGTATGCTGCCGATTCATCGGGAATGCACAAGGTCCTCGTTCATGGTCATGATATTTTGGCATTTCGCAAGAGGGATTTATGGCGTCGAGCGAAGGGACGATTCTACCATTAAGTATCAACGCCATACTCCACTTCAAAAAATATGGTCGTGGATTCGAGTCTTACCGATTCTACCTCTACTTAGGGACCTCAAGCCTCAAGAACTATCCAATTAGGGACTACTGCTTTCTCACGAGAGTAATCGGATACTTTTTAGAATGACAGAATACACCCAATGTCGACAAGAAGGGGAAAAAAACACGAGAGGCATCGATGTCCAAATTTCATCAGCGACTTCGAGTATCGGTTTGAAACATTCCGTGCAATTCTCTTTGCCTAAAGTTGCGCATCCTAACTTTAACTGTAGATTCATTACCTCTAGTTGGCCAAGTTTTTCCTGCGTTGAAAGGAAAGGGAAAAGATAGTGAATCATTCGTTCATCATGGTGGGTTCTCAAATTCTCTCAGCCATGAAGATGTATTCACTTCGCTTTGCTAGTTGGGCTAGAAAATGCTCGTCAGTGCACCTGAAGAACTTTCTTCTGAAAAAGTCGAAGACGAAAGTAGTACCCTACTCTTTTCAGTACAGAAAGAGATGAATAGTGAAAAGTCAAGAAGACCGGGATCAGAGTCATGGAATAATTCTGGATAATGTCTGGAAAAGGAACACGATAATTGATAAGCACGAACAAGCAGATGTTATTCCCCTTCATGCAAGTGCACACCGCAAAATGAACATTATTCAAATACTGCATGAATTCCCTCTACAGGAGATAGATTCGGACCGGAAACGAAAGAAGAAACCTGAACTGTGACAATTTAATCAGGCATATATGCACGTCCAAGTGGCTCTCTCTGCTTCATTATATATTTCAGTTCAGGCTGGTCCAAGCTCATCAGTAATCACTCCCTAACAGAAAAAAAACAGAAGAGAAGCAACCATATATGTCAGGGCCGTCAAGCGCCAATTGTCAAGTCGTAACCGAGGCAGCGCCACCCCGCCTCCTCCGAGTGGAGAGGAGGCCAAGCTTCGGGACGATGAGGTTGGAGACCATTCAAGAGGAGGGCGACGCTGGTCAGATTCATCATCATCATCAGATCAGCTGCAACAACTCGAAGCCATCTACTGCTGGTTTTGGCCCTTCTTCCAAGGCTGATTTCCCTCCTAATAAAAAGCAGAGCTCCTCCAATTTTGCTGTGGCTAATTGATGGGAAGACTGTTGAATTTTCTGTTGATGGTCTCGATCTCTTCTTGTTGTTATCTGTAATTTTCCTAATTATGAATACAATTACATGCTAGAATAATATAGTCCCTGTTCACTATTATTAGTCATGGAACCTAGAAATGGGAAGTACAAGTTTATTTTCAACTACTGAACTGAGACCAGGCGACAGGAAAGCAGTCCCTGAAGGCAGAAAAACTGTCCCTAATCATCATCAAGTGACAGAATATTGCCCGTCGCGGAAACGAGTGCCTCTACAGACAACTAGGGACGGTTTTGTACAGCCCGTTGCTGAATCTGATTACGGCATTAAGGGCGGTGGCTACCGATCGCCCCAGGGACAGCTTGCCTGTCTCTAGACTCTTCGACAGTGGCGGCCAGTTCAATTCCTAGATCTCCGAATTGGGGACAATAGAACTGTCCCAAAAAGTACGAAATTTTTTGGGCCTCTGTTTCTCCTGTAGTGTTTTTCAAGGTTCCGGTCCTGGGATAAATTGCCTATGCTATAACTGCGGATCTTGAATTCCAAATAATAACAGACAAATCAATTTTTTTGAATCACAAATATATTAGATCGATTTAATCAAGTTCTTCATGCAGCAAAACCAAAATCCAAAACGAACCCATACAAACAAAGATCGTGATTATTTCGCATCAAACAAACAAGAAATTAAGTATATTCTTACATCAATGTCCCCAAATAATAATGCTTTCCAATTGCATCCAAGGGAAAGCAATTATATAATTGAACAAATGATCCTTTGTTCACTAGTATTACTCATGCAATGGGAGTTCAAAGCTTTTCAATAGTATGCATGGGTTTCTGGCCAAAAGTAGCTGATCCAAAGGTCTAATAAGCAGCACAAAAGCTTGAAACACTTGGTACTTGATTTCATACATCAATCATACTGGCCGTTCAATCCAGAAATTGGCTAATATTTTGGTGTGGGTTAATTGATAGATGATTACTCATATATATGCATATATAATGTCTTGTGCCGTTACAAAAGATGGCAGAGAGAAGAACGCAGGAAAGAATAAACGGTGCGCCAACCATTCTGAGAAGGGTGGATGTTGTCCCAGAAAAACGACGTCTCTGGATGATTGCATAACACGTAGTTCTTCACCCCTTTGTCGCCTACGTTGCCACATGAGTAACCCTCTGTGGCACCAACACAGCATGGCTTCAATGGATTCTCAGTTGAGTTGCCTGATTTCAATGAAGGGGAAGAGAAAGGAATGTGGAATGTTAGCTAGCTATCATCTGTTATTTTGGTTCGACCAAAAAAATCATCTGTTATTTTGGTACATTTAATCCTAGCAAGTATAATCTCACCAACACGGCGTGGTTTTTTCCCCATTTTTGGGGAGTTTTAGTTGGTTGAGTTAATCGTTAGGTTCCACTTAGATGATGATCCTCATCTGTCACTCATTAATAAGTCAAGAATCTTATCCTAAGTGTCCCTCTTGGAACAGTCCTGTGCTGTGATGTGTTGTGGCACCTCGCAACGGCTGAAGCGCTCTTTCGAGATTGTAGCTATGACAAGAACATTGTACTGAACAGACCTTTAGAATCGAAGCTTAGAAGATGCAAATGAGCAGAGCTAATCTCCTATATCCTTTTCCGAATCTGAGTTGATTTCAAGTTACTTTAGAGCATCTAACCAAATCATGCTAGATTGGCTCGATTAGAAGGTAGAATCCATGAATTACAAGTAACTTGAGGGCCTTGTCAAAACCCATGTAGAGATGATCTTAAGAGAGTTAGCCCAAAAAGAACATTAAAAAATATGCAATTATGAAAAGTGATGAAAGTTAATTACCCGATTGGTGTCGTAGCATACTGAGAGCAGAGACAAAAGCACTGTGGAGGTCCAAGACCACAAGGGCGGACAACCACGACGACGATGACCCCGTCATGCTCTCATTCTTCTTCAGCTCTTGCAGAGTTCGGTGCAACTTGTGGTTGTGAAGCCGAGATATGGAGTTCCAATTTGAGCTGCAATTCTTGAACGAAGAGACAGCAGTGAGCTGAGGCAAACACCCCAGTGGCTCCAATGCTGTGACCGCTATCTTGCCGACTCCTAAGCCTTTGATGCGCTTCAGGTCGTGGACCAGCTGGTCAATAACCGATGTAATGAAAGACGGTAGCTCCTCCTGTATCATCCGAACGGCGACAATGTTCATAAGCCATCCATTTCGATTGTGAGGCCGAAAGTTTTCATATCTATGGCTTTTCCAGGGTCTAGACCTCAGGGTCAGTAAATATCGCTTAAACCGGACATCTCATACGTGGATCTGGCATGGGTTGAATTACCGACAGGGACAACACACGCCGCCACGTATAACAGTAATTTCAAAACTTAATAGGTTACGCAAATAAAAGTTGATAAATTACTAGAAAAATTTGTAATTTGCAAATTACAAAAATGCGGGTAATTTCATAGAGTGTTACCAACACTTATTACAACTTACGAACACACAAAAAAAAATTAATGTTTGCTTTTTCACGGAATAATAGAATTATGCTTCGTATGGTTATTGGCAGCTCGATTACCTTGTAAGTCCAAATTCCACAACGGCAAACCTAAACTCAAAATTGCATACACAGATGACCCACCACCATACGTTTACCAATCAACACATGCAGCAATTTAAGTAGCTCACCAACTCACCCTGATTCAGCAATGGCATAAAAATTTTCTCCCAACAGATGGACACGGAAAAGAAGTCACCTCTTGGTTGGCATTCTTCATAGCAAAAGCAGCATAATCGTTCCCGGCAAGCGAGACCAGAGCGACAGAGGAACTGAGGTCATGTTTGGTGTAGACATTCTGTTCAAGCAAGCTTTGGAAATAGTCGATTTGGGTGGTCATGTTTGGTTCTCTGGCCATGGTGTCGAACACGCCTGTCCCTCCATATGCAAAGTTCATTCCATGTTGCAGCAGAGTTTCGTTTGCGTCGTTTCTCCAACTGTAAGGCTGAGGAGACCTTATTCCCAAAAATGATGCTACCAAAATAAAATAATAGACAATAAGGAAAACGAGCATTTAGACAAGGGATGTACGGTCCAACCAGACGCAAATTTGTAAGATCAGAGAGAGAGAGAGAGAGAGAGAGAGAGAGAGAGAGAGAGAGAGGTGTCTGACCGATGTAATCAGTCAATACAAGGCCGTCCGAAAAGCGGCCGGACGGTTCCCCAGGGAAAGTGGCGCCGTAAGGCAGATGCCACGCGCCACTCGATTTCTCGGTGTTTCCGGTGTCGGCGTAGGAGTCCCCGAAAACGAACAGCCGTTTCGGAGACACATTCTCCAGGCCACATTCTGCAGCATACATACAATAGGAGAGAAAGACAGAGACCACCAGAATTAGAAGTTTAGAACTGGAGAGAAGCAACGAAATGGAAACAGCTAAACTGAAATAAACTTCTCTTTTGTTTTTTCTCCTTTTGTATTAAATGACCTGAAGAAGAGACCCAAGGAAGGAAAGAAGAAGAGCAGGGGAGAAGGAGACAGAAGAAAAGCAAAACTCTTTGCTTCTCCATCAAAGGAGCTGGAGAGAGCAAAATAATCTCTTAGCCACGCATTTATACAAGCAATCTCCCCTTGGCTTCAATAGGGACACTAAAGACAAGGACTTCCCTCTAATTGGGAAGCTACTGCTAATAACATGTTGATTGGTTTTAACACCTAAATTTTACCTAATCGTTTAGAGTTTAATTGCATAGAAAATTAGGGTTTAGTTTTTAACCCATAAATAAAAATATTTTCATTAAATTAATTGGCATATAAACTTTAGGTGCATTTACATTAATAATACATATTAGAGCATGCTTTCATTGCTTAATTTCAAAAACAAAAAATTTAAAAATTTTTAAAAAAAAATTTTAAAAAATTGTTAAAAAATTTTTGGACAAAGGGGGGACCAGCATTACTCAATGCTGGCCAGTGCAGCACCACTATCATTAAATTAAATTTAAAAAAAAAGGAAGGGAAGAAAAGATGAAGCCAGCGTTATTCAACGCTGACTCACTTTCTCTTCCCCCAGACCAGCGCGCCTTCAGCCCCTTCTCCCTCCTAGCATCTTCAACGTTTTTGGAAGCG
This sequence comes from Syzygium aqueum, assembly GCA_031216185.1. Taxonomy (NCBI): domain Eukaryota; kingdom Viridiplantae; phylum Streptophyta; class Magnoliopsida; order Myrtales; family Myrtaceae; genus Syzygium; species Syzygium aqueum. Next base: position 28,758,145 of record CM062237.1, on the reverse strand, counting down.
GAAGAAGCAGCGGGATGCTGAGCGCAGAGGCCAGAACGCAGCAGAAACATGGAAGAGGAAGTGGACATTCGAAAACGACAAAGCAGCAGGAGGTGGGCGCATCGAGGATAGCGCAGCGCCTCCAACCTGCATCAAGGGAGTCCTGCAATCGTTTTGGCCGAAAACGGGTCTGGCTTGGTCCCGAGGGTAGGACCAACCGCTGACGCTTGACGAAATGGGGGAAGGCACATTGATCCATGGCTCCCCTGTGTAAAAGAACTGAGGAATTTTGGAATAAGAATTATGTTCTTCATTACCACAGAAACGTAACATATATACAAGAAGATACAACTATCAAACAAACTCCTAATTAGGCTAAACTACTAAAAATGCAAGGACCACACAATAAAAGTAATAAAAGATATGTACACAAAACTTCCTAAGTAAACGGCCTAAATAAATGAATATCACAGCTGCCTTTCCAATACCCCCCTCAAGTTGGAGCATGGGGATCTCGAATGCCCAACTTGCGAAGAATAAAGTTAACTTGATCCTTTCCCAACGCTTTCGTGAAGATATCAGCTGCCTGCATTGAACTACGTACATAATCTGTTTGAATGTTACAATTAAGTATCTCATTACAAATAAAATGACAGTCCACTTCAATATGCTTGGTGAGCTCATGATAGACAGGATTGGCGGCTATATGTAAGGCTGCTTGACTGTCGCAATACAAGTGCATAGGTTGAGAATGTGTCACACCAAGAGAATCCAATAATCCTTTCAACCACTTAAGTTCACAAATTGTAGTAGTCATAGACCTATATTCAGCTTCAGCGGATGAGCGAGACGCTGTCTGTTGTTTCTTAGTCTTCCACGAGATAGGAGATTCTCCCAAAAGAACAAAGTAACCAGTCAAAGATCGTCTCGTCAAAGGACAACTAGCCCAGTCAGAATCGCAATAAGCAGACAATTTGAGGTCACAATTGGCACGCAACATAATACCCTGACCTGGATTTCCTTTTAGATAACGCAGAACTCTCACAGCTGCCTCCCAATGAGCTTTCTTTGGCCTCTGCATGAACTGTGCAAGAATATGCACACAGTAAGATAATTCAGGTCAAGTTATTGTTAGATAAATAAGCCGACCCACTAGGCGCCTATACTAAGGAGGGTTGTCTACATCATCGCTCTCAGTAAGGGCTAGCTTGTGATTTTGTTCAAGAGGAGTTTTAGCCGGCTTGGAACCCAGTAATCCGACCTCAGAAATCACATCCAACGCATACTTACGTTGACACAAGAAAATACCATCCGAGTTTCTCGCCACTTCAATCCCCAAGTCTTTCATATGAAAACAACGACTCATATAGTTCTTGAACTTTTGCATAGCGGAAATATCATTACTGGAGATAATGAGATCAACATAAATAAGCACATTCAATTGAACAGTCCCAACTCGAAAAGTGAACAAGGAGTAATCTGAATATGATTGCTGAAATCCATAAGCTTTCAATGATGCAGCCAATTTCACAAACCAACATCTAGGTGCTTGTCGCAAACCGTATAGAGATTTCCGGAGTCTGCATACCTTTCCTGATGATTGAGAGGCAAATCCAGGTGGCATCTTCATGTAAACCTCTTTCTCTAAATCGCCATGTAAGAAAGCATTTTGAACGTCCATCTGATGAAGTTCCCAATTCTTTGCAGCCGCAACGGCAAGAAAGGTGCGTACAGTGCACATTTTTGCCGTAGGAGCAAAAGTCTCCTGATAATCTATGCCTTCAACTTGATTATTTCCCAGTATCACCAACCGCGCCTTGTATCGTTCAACGCTTCCATCAAAATTGTACTTAATTTTATACACCCACCTGCTCCCAATTGCTTTCTTCCCAGGCGGCAAATTTTCGACTGTTCATGTGCCATTATCTTCTAAAGCCTGTATTTCTTTACTCATGGCCTCTCTCCACCGTTCATCTTTAATCGCTTCTTCATAAGAGTTTGGTTCATGTCCTGCAGTAATTGCTGCCAAGAAACACCGGTGTTGCGCAGAAAATTTTTCATAACTCACATAACGTGCTATAGAATAAGGCGTACCTGAGGAATCAGATCGGGCAGATGAGCATGTCGAGGGGCTTATTCTGATGGCGTTTGTCATATAATCTTTCAAACGAATGGAAGGTTGCTTGACCCTTTGTCCCCTGCCTAGCTGCTCTTCAACGACTTCACTTCTTTCCACATCCTCATTGTTTGTGTAGATCAATTCCTCCATTTCATGATTCACTTCATTTTCTCTATCTACACTTTCGGCGACAACTTCACTTCTTTCCACGTCCTCATTGTTTGTGTGGATCAATTCCTCCCTCAAGTCACTTTTTAAATCATCAACTTCATCACCCAACTCCACAACTCTATTTTTAATGAGTTCATTATTTACTATTTTCTCATCAGCATATGGAAATTTTGTTTCATCAAACACTACATCTCTTGATACAAAGTATTCATCAGCTTCTAAATCATACAATCTCCACTCTTTCTTTCCCAACGGATAACCAACAAAAACAACACCGACGACTTCTACAAGCAAATTTATCTTTATCCCGATTCTGATTATGCGCATAGCACAAACAACCAAAACTCCGAATATGTTTATAAGAAGGAGGTTGGCCAAAGATAATCTCATATGGGGTTTTACCATTCAATAATATAGATGGAGTCCTATTAATCAAATACCCAGCTGCGAGTACACATTCTCCCCAAAATTCTATGGGTAAATTTGCTTGGAAACGCAAAGCTCTTGCAACATTAAGGATATGGCGATGCTTTCTTTCCACTCGGCCATTTTGTTGAGGTGTTCCAAAACAAGAAGTTTGATGCAATATCCCATGTTCATTAAAATATTCTTTCAAGCACAAAAATTCACTTCCGTTATCACTTCTAACGATTTTCACATTTTTCTCAAATTGGCATTTAACCATTGCAATAAATTTCCTAAGAACGCAGGCCACTTCATTTTTTCCATTCAGCAAATATATTCACACAGCACGAGAGTAATCATCAACAATTGTCAAGAAATAAATTGCTCCACATGAAGCTAGGACTCTATAAGGTCCCCACAAATCACAATGCATCAATTCAAAACAATCTTTAGCTTTGTTGTCACTAGAAAAGAAGATCTCTCTTGTTTGTTTTGCTCTAACATAAACCTCACAAGTTTTATTGGCTTTCCTAACCATTTTGCTAGCTTCTGGAATTAACTCCACCACCTTAGAAGAAGGATGACCCATTCTTTTATGCCAAAGCTCAAAGGATTTCATATCATCCACCTTGCAAGCATGTACCGAAGTCACTCCTTTGAGAAAGTAAAGCCCCTCGCGTTGCTCACCCGCTCCAATCAGGTTCCTCGAATTTTGGTCCTGTATAGCACATATTTTGTTAGTGAGTTGGATAACCAAATTTGAATCATTAAGAAGTTGTGATACAGAAATCAGATTGCATTTCAAATTGGGCACAGAAAGAACTCATTGCAATTTCAAGTCTCCTCCTAGCAACACAGTTCCTTCTTTCATTGCCATGGTCTTTTCTCCATCAGGTAATTCGACTGAGCATGGCATAATGTCACGCAATTCTCTCAAAAATGCCAACGTTCCCGTCATATGGTGGGAAGCTCCTGTGTCAATAATCCAAGGAAAAATACTCTGCTTACCTATCAACCTCTCATGGGCACCATTCTGATGAGAACTTAACATTCCCAGCAAAGTCGCCCACTGCTCATCATTCAATCCACTAAGACCCTTTTGATCTTAATCTGTCACAACTCCTCGCCCACCATCAACTCCAGTTGCTTGTGAGAAGTTGGCACGAGCACCTCCTCCCTTGTTTCGTCCACCTCTATTACCACGCTTTTGACCACTACCTTGTCCAGTAGAGGTTCCACGTGGTCTATTACCCCACCATTCTGGATATCCTATCAACTGGAAACAACTTTCAGCATCATGTCCCTCTCGGTTGCAATTAGAATAGAACGGGATTTTATCTTTATCCCCCCTTGAATTTTGACCACCTGCCCAGATTGCAAAACTCATGGGATTGCCTCTTTCATCCTTGGTTCGTGTCATAGTTCGCACTCGCTCTTGCTGAACAACCATAGCATAGACATGATTCAAATTAGGCAAAGGTTCAGTGCTCAAAATATTAGCGCGCACTGTTCCATATCCTTCTTCATCTAAGCCCATCAAAAACTGATGAACTCTCTCTTCTTCACGCTTTCTTTCCAATACAATGGTAAGATTGCATCTGCAACCTGTACAAATACACACTGGTATCTGATCATAGTTATTTATTTCATCCCACAAGGTTTTGAGTTTACCGAAATAGGACACGATGGGTTGACCATTCTGCCTACAATTGGCCAAATCCGATCTTAGTTGTTGCATCCATGGACCATTCCCAATCGAAAATCTCTAGTTGATATCCTCCCACAGATCTTTCACATTCTCCATGTGAGAGATAGTCGAGCGAAGTGTCGGTTCTATGGTATTAAACACCCAAGAAACCAACATGGAATTAACCGTCCACCAATCTTCAAGTTCCAGTGAATCATCTGCTGGTTGCTTGACAGATCCATCAATAAAACCATATTTCTTCTTGGCTCGTAATGCTATCCGCATAGCTCGTGCCCATTCTTCATAATTCTCGCCCTTCAACTGAACTTGGATAATCAGGTTACCCGGGTTGTCATTCGAATTTAGTGTGTAAGGACTAAAGGTTTTCTTGTCCCCTCCAGAACTCTCATCACCTTTTTTTTCATCAGCCATGGCTCTGATACCATGTAAAAGAACCGAGGAATTTTGGAATGAGAATTTTATTCTTCGTTACCACAGAAACGTAACATATATACAAGAAGATACAGCTATTAAACAAACTCCTAATTAGGCTAAACTACTAAAAATACAAGGACCACACAATAAAAGTAATAAAAGATATGTACACAAAACTTCCTAAGTAAACGGCCTAAATAAATGCATATCACAGCTGCCTTTCCTTTCCAATACCCTGAGCTAGAAATGGAAGGTGAGCGTCGCCCAAGGGAGGGGGAGAGCAAGAGAGCCTTCTCCTTCGCTGGGCATAAAACAGAGAAAAAAGAGAAGAGGCAACGGCGAGAAGGGATCGGGGAGAGAGAAAGTAGAGAGAGAGAGAGAGAGAGAGAGAGAGAGAGAGAGGGAGAGAGAGGGAAAGACGTGGGAGGAAGGGAAAAAGGCAGAGTTTCCCGGCAGCCGGCCACATCCGAACTCCATTCAACGACCTCCAGGGAACGCCCTCGAGCCCGCGATTTCTTCGTCCACGGCGCCAATCTTCCGGTGAGTTTTTGGGTTCAATTCATTTCCCCGAGGATCCCGACTCGGAAATGTTGCGAGGCGACTGGGACTAAGTCCGCTATATCTCAAGTTCGCCCTCTATTTTCCATTGCCGAGCCGGGTAGGGCCACTTCCGATGACTGAGCTCGTGCTCTTCTTTGCCCCGATCGTTGCTCAGCCTTGACCTATCTCGGTTCAACCGAGACCGGGATGTGTCGTTCTTTGTTTATGCTCGTGGTGGATGCGAAAGACCCGCTTTCTGAGTTGATATCGAGCATGGCTTGTTCACTGTATTTTGAGTTTGGGGTGATTTCGTGCACAGATTGAGTGGAAGGTTTTCTTTCCAGCACTGCATACCATGTGCTTGCTGAAATGCATCAACTAGATCCGTAAAGTTTTTTTTCTTGAGTCCGGTTTACTGGGCCGTCGGGATGCATGTTGGTTTGTCATGCTTGAAGATGGTGTTTGGTTATATGATTTTCTGAACCGTACTGTTTACGGCAGATACTTTCATTGTTCCATATTTGTCCTTCGTTGTTCTTCCGTCTTTTGCGTGTTCTCTGATGATATAGCTGCGTATGTTGACGTGTTTGGCTGGTCATTGCGACGGACGATGGTAAGATTCTCTAACTCTGATGGTTGCTTCGGTAGCAAGAAATGTTGTTACTCTTGTCGAGCATGGGATGTTGTTATTGTTCTTGAAGTTATGGCGATTCAGAACAAGAGTGTGTAGCGTTAAAAAAATTTTGGGCGGCGAGAACGCGAAGAAAGTGTTGGAGGAGTTCCGGGATTGGAAAATCGACGGAGGAGTGGTGAAAGTAATTAGCTCAATGGGGCTTAGTTAATTATGGTGGACTTTAGGGCTCATTTGAGTTTGGTGAACTTTGGGCTTAAATAAAGTTTTGTAGATATGGGCTGGATTTAACTTTTCTAAGTGATCTTGGCCTTAAGTTAGGTTTTAGGGTTTTTGTTTGGTATTTGGCCCAATTTTAGGTTTATTTAGTTTTATTTGATTTGGGCTGGAATAGGTAGTGGGCCGGAGCGCCCGGGTCAGTCCCGATCCGGGTCGGATGTGGAGATCCGACCCAGATCCGATTTATTTTATTTTAATATTATTTTAATATTAAAAAATATTTTAAAAAAAAAATCCGAAAATCAAAAATTGGAAATTGGGTTTTAAAATTGTTTTTCTCTCCCTTTTTGTGTGATTAGCTTATGTTTGATTGCACCTCGTTTGATTCGCACGCTTTAAATTGCGTGTTTAATTTAACCTCGAACGCGATTGATCATACATGTTAGGTTCGGGTATTGATAGCTGCTTCCCTTAGCTTGATTAGGGATGGAATTTTGAGACTCCTGGATAATGAGAACACATTAGACGGTAATTGAACAGGATTAAGTACCAAAAGAGCACTAATTTGTTAATTAGTGTAACCAAGTCCCTATAACCATTGAATCTCTGGTTCGTAGAAGTGAAGCATTTCTCCCGTACTTTACTTGGGTGTCTAATTGACCCACCAAAAACCGATTAGTGGCGACTTCTAGTGGAAATTGATTTGCATGTTAGTAGATTAAACCTAAGTCGCGAATTGGTATAGGCTTGGGGAAGTCTGAGCTAGGTTTAGACTTAGTAATCCATTAACCTAACCCCTTAGGCGGCGGGGCCAGTTTGGGGAGGTCGCGACAGTTGGTTGAGCGATAACGGGTATACCGATCGATTTACGACTGTATATTTACCGATGTGGTAGATTACAAGAGTCACTTAAACAAATGACGCTATGCAACAGCCAATGACAATTCTGCCACATCACTGTATACGAGCAGAGGTACTGGGCCGCCCAACAAAATGTGGTTGAGCGGTGTTCAGACTTGCAAAATCAGGGAAACCATGTTTCCTGGTCAGGCATGCAACTCCGAGAATTCCCCACTACTTGCCCAAATTGGTTCCGGAATATGTCCGCGATGTTCCAAGTTTAGCACACACTCCTGAACGGATTGTCTTTTTCATTTGAACTTTTTTTTGGCCAAGCCATTTTTTGTAGTCAAGCGTTCGTGAATTACGTTAAAATGAACACGTTCGCAAGGGTTTATCGCGAGCGAGGTGTAGTAAGTACTCGGTGCCTAGAAGGTGGCGATTCATTTCCGTCTACCTTCTATCTACCGGTTCTTCCATCTATGTTGGACAAAAATGAAGAGATTAGTCACCAGTTTCTTGAATTGTCAAATCTGGAAGCTGGAACATGCCCCCCTTCAACATTTCACAATACATCCACCATCGTCAAGGGTCACATTAGAGACTATTCTATGACACTTATGTTGAACTCATCTTCATTAAATCCGAAGATCGGGCATCAAGAAAAACGACAAATCGAACATGAATGAAATCCGATGAGAAATAAGGAAAATTTGTAAGTGAAGTATACACAAACTCCCGGCCGAGAATGTCATGACTCAAAATGTTTAGCACAAGATGAGAGCGCGACCCAATTGCGGACTCAAGATCTTAACTTGCACTTTGGAGGTATGAGGCAACAAGAATGTGAATAAATGGAGAACGGACTGGATGGAGCAAAACTGTTATCATAGACCATAAGAGTTTAAACAATAAATAAACGAAAGCCCTCGTCTCTCTCTCTCTCTCTCTCTCTCTCTCTCTCTCTCTCTCTCTCTAGTAGCTTATCTGGGGCGGCCTCTGCTGTGGCGTGGTGGGTTACTCTTTGCAACGTCAACGACTATCATCCAACCATTGATGATCTGCAACCATCAACAAGGATGACTAAATCATACACTGAAAATGTATGCACAAGCACAATGGACATAGTAACTAAACACGACGATGCTGCATAAAATCTACCTTGCCATTCATTTCTTTCAGTGCTGCACTTGCAGCTTCCTCCGTAGTATACTCAACAAAGGCAAATCCTTTTGACCTTTTCGATATCTTGTCCATTATGATTTTCACTACAGGAGAGAGATGAATCAGCACAAACATTCCGCCTAATCACCAACAAGACGAATTGGCGGAAGTATAAAAGAGTACCTTCAACAAGCTCCCCAAAGCCTTCAAATGCAGCACGTAATGTTTTCTCGGATGTGTAAAATGAAAGGCCTGTTAAGCAAGAAATAGCAAAGAACCACATTCGTGAAGTCATAAGGGCTGAAGAGAACTTTTCACGGTGGTAAAAAGACTAGTGAACAGAACCCTTGTATAAAAACTGATAATGCTCTGATAAAACAGAGGTTTTGTTGTTGCAGAAGGTATTTGAGGCAATGGTAAAGACTAATGATAGTCAGGCCCAACACTTGCATGATCCAAAAGGCTCTCATTGAAAGTTTAAGTTCTTCATTTAAAGAGGAGGCTCCATATGACTTTCTGATTAAATAGCAGGAAACTAGATATGATCTTATATACATCATGAAGAATTGATATATCTACATTCTACATAAAAGACACAGACAATTCATAAAAATTGAATGACAATGAAACACATAGTTATTGCAAGACTTACAGCTTACCAGTTACAAAAAGTTTCTTTGTTCTTATGGGGGATGTATGATCTGCTCCAGAGGATGCTGCTGAACCTGTACCATTCTGCAAATTGCTACCTAAGAAGGACAAAGAAATTGGTGCATCAGCTAAATGTAATGTTGTTCTGCTGCAACATTTTGGATTTTGAATCAGAAAACATGACAAAACTACGTTTGTAACTGTCAAGTTATTCTACACATTATCATCGTAAATCTGAGATTGGTGGGCTAGTAGTGCACTTGGAATCAGAAAATGTGGAGAAACTTTGCACATGATGATCGAGTTCTTCTACACACATCATTTTGAACCTAGAATTGGTTGGTTGAGTCCGGAGTTCACTTTCAAATGAATTCCTATTCAAATGGGTGCCAATGTGGTCATCATAGCCTCATCCCTACCTGCCTAAGCTGAACCAACCTAAATGGCATCCTTCTGCTCCTCTCCTATAAAATCTGAGCTTATCAATGAACTTGTTTTGGAATTCATCTTTAAAAAATCCGAGAAATTGACTTTCATAAGATAAATTCATACATTTAAAAAACAAACCCAAAAAAAAAATGTCTGATTAAGCCACATCTTTAGTTTTGGGACTTCAAGTCATTTCCAACATACATTTCAAGCAAAGTTTAACAAAACCCACTCTGATATTCCGTGATCGTACTGTCAATCAGTATTTGGCACAAACAAATCCCACTTGGAAGATTGACTTAGACAGAATCAAGTACTCGACTTTGAAAAAGCATCTGGTGTGACAACAAATTTGGTAACTCTACCCCACCAGACCAGAAGCCAAACCAAATCTGGTTCTGAGTTTTTCTTGGATCACATTAACTTGTGCATATTCTCCAATAGAAAAGCTCTAACAGATCCCCTAGTCTTTATAGGATTTTCTTACACTTAATGGAGCAGTTGTCAAAAGAACAGCTTTAACAAAAAAAATTGTTGAAAGAACTTTAGGAACAGTAGTTTGGCTTAAAGTCCGCTGCTAGATTTTTTGGCATATGACCAACAATTCCATACAGCAGAGTTATAGAAAGTCTATTTTTGGGCACAATGGGGTCTTCTCTAAGCCAATAGATCTCTCTATGATGACTTTGGTTTCCAAAAGAGTTCTGTGATTGTGAGAACCAAATACTCAAAAAGAATGGGAGTTCTCACTTCAGTGTTCATCCAGGTTCCCACTATAGAACCGAAGAGAAAAATTTCAGCTCCTTAGAACCAAAATGCCTAAGGAAAGTGAAGGTACTAAAAAGGAAAAGCGCGTAACACATGTAGCTTCACTTCTAAGAACACTTGCAGAGCCAAGTTGAATTAAAGAAGAAGAAAAGATCTAACCTCCATAATCCTTTATCTCAGATTTATAATTCTCATCTGGTTGAACAGATAAAACACCAGGGATATCTGAATCACAATGGAGCAACTGCTCGGAAGTTAGAAAGACAGCAAAGAGCCACAAAAACAGTATTTAACAATGTAAGAAGTCAGAAGGTTGTACTCACCAGCTAGCTCTCTTGCACATTCTTCATCTATTTCACAGCAGAAACCATAGTTGGATAGCCAGGAAACGTGATAAATACACATCTGCGCATCCTCTTCACTGAGAAACACGGGATTTGGTCAGGGTATAACAGCAAACAAGACTGCTGAAAGCGGGCTAGCGCTCGACGGAAACTACTTACTTCCCAAGAACCTTGGCTAGTATTTGAGCATAATAATCAACCATCTGCGCCTTAGTAACCACTCCGACTCCTGGTTTGTCCACCCGAACAAGCCATCGTTTAGCAGTCCCCAATGGAAACAGCCATGGGCTTCCAATGTTTGGGTCGGATAAGTAACCAGGTTGCCTGTCTGAGTAATCCTTCTTTGCCGATTTATAATCCGGGTCAGGCCTAACCGCTAAAACTCCAGGTACGCCTACACCGTAAATACGAGTATCGATCAGACACTCCTACCTATCAGGAACTAGTACTAATCATATAATCTGGTGAGTACTTCATAGATAACTGGGGTTGGGATAGACAACAACACGAGTACAGTTCAACACAAAAAACACTTGAAGGCAGCAGTGACGCACTCCTATGCAAGTTTGGGGCGCATTTCTATTCTTTCCGAGGGAGGAGAATCGGCACAAACAGAAAGGAGGCAAAAAAGAGTGAAAGGAGCATACGGGCGAGCCGGCAAGCCGCATCCTCATCGACCTGGCAACGAAATCCGAAGGGGGTTTCACAGGAAGCGTCGTATATGCACATCTGAGCATCTCTCTCGCTGTTCCAGAAAAACTCCACGCGCACGCATCATCAAGCCAAAACCCACATCAGAAAGCGAGCCGCACCGCGACGAAGCTAAGAGGCATAGAGAATAGACGTACCCGCCGAGAACTCTCTGGAGCATGCCGACGTAGAAGTTGATGACCTCGGGCTTCGAGTCCGGCCCTGGCGGAGGAACGTCGGTGGAGACCAGCCAGTGGCGGAGCTCCCGTGAAACGGAATCGGAAGAGAGAGAAGGGAGGGGAGGCGAGGAGGAGCAGGAAGCGGCAGTCGCAGAGGCGGAGGAAGAAGGGAGGAGATGGCGGCGGCGAGGGGAGGGAGCGAGATTGAAGCTGAACGAAGTGGCCGAGAGGGTGTGCCGGGGGAGAAACAGACTCTTGCGGTGAGGCCGTTTGAGTTGGAGCGAGGCGAAGATGGCGGCGGCGGCGGCGGCGGCGGCGGAGGGAGCAGCGTCCATGGCTGCTGACAGTGGCGACGGTACATGAATGAATAAAAAGCTTCTGTCTCTCTTTCCTGAACATTATATTGTGCTCAATATGTTCCTTTTTTTTTTTTTAATATCACCAAAAACTCCAAATATATCTATCGTAAATTTATTTTAAATTAATTAATTTATCACTAAAAATTCAAATCGGTGGCAATTATCGGTAGAGGTGAGCAGTTTCAGGCTCTGTACCTAGAACCTACATGTTGAAATAGGTTAGAACTTACCTTCCCTATCTTAGAATCGGGAACTTAACTTTGTCGTATGTTCCAGAGTTGATTCTATGTCTACATAGGTTCCAACTATATTATTAAATGAACAATTATAGTGAATCATCTTATTTTATGACTACCATTTGTTATTACAATTCACTGGCCACAACTTATATTTAGACATATGAAAATTATGAAATATTAGCAAAGTAAAAGTATCAGTGAATCATTTTTTTTTCCTTACCAAAAAAAGAAAAGTCTTAGTCGTAAAATGGAAGTTTAGATTAGTGGTTCCAGATTATACGCTTTCCATGGAACGATATGAAATACCGCAGGATCGCGCGAAGACATAGACAAAGAAAAAGACAAAAATCGATTCCAGGTTCCACCTACCTACCCGTCGAAACAAGTTCTCCAATTTTTGAAACCTGGAACTTACCCTACATACCTTCGCACCTAGAACCGGACAAGTTCCCAGTGGCTAGTCCGCTTCTTAGGTTCTAGGTTTTATCCTAAAACTAGGGGTGTCAAAAATACCCGTTCAAACATGACCCGACCCGAACCGACCCAAACAAGGAATTTTCGCATTGGGTCAGGTTGGTCTTAACTTGTTTGGGTAACAATACAAACAAGGCTTAAGCTTGTTTTGGATCTACCCGAGCCCATCTGAAACAAGCTCACTCGAAACAAACAAGAGTCATAAGATCACTGTGTTTTTCTGCTGCTCTGATTTCATGGGATGAATTCAAAATGGGTCTTTCGGCGACTGACCTCCTGCCTCTCTCCTCCGCAAAAAAAAAACACAGAAAAATAATTTTTTTAAAATAAAATAAAATAACGCACATCATTATATTTTTTATTATTATTTGTTTATTTAATTTATTAATTTTACGTAAAATAGTCCCGACAGTATTTCCATCCCTCCGAGCACCTCCCCAAATATCAAGGACCACCCAACCTCACTTTGCATTTGCCCATTCCGCAAACTATACGCGCGTGCATATCCATTCGTTTTGCGCTCGAGTTCCTATGAATGATGTGGTCGTATAGTGCCAAATCTATCCTCGCCTTGATGATTGTGGCAGGGGACGGTGGCGGTGGCGGTAGAGGTGGTGGCGGTCTGGTGGTACGAGCCGAGTATTTCGTCAAATGCGCGATTATGGTGATAGAAAATCCAAGGTTGGGAATGGTGCGTTCGCCTAGCTTCTGTGTGGATGGATCCTTGGGGAGGATTTTTCCGACGTGATACGAGAGCACGGCTCGACCATGACATTGATTGGGCGGGTTTGAGTTTTATGAGACGTGTGTTGATCACTGTGTTTTTCTGCGGCTCTGATTTCATGGGATGAATTCAAAATGAAGATGAACTTGTGAAGAGATGCTCAGTGTACTTCTTTGCTCTTTGTTTACTGTTCTTTGAATTTATTGTGGTGAGGGGGCAGTATCGTGCCAACTCGGAACTCCTTTTCTTCGAATAATGTTCAAATATCCGCGAAAAAGCATAAATTGTTCGACTTGCTTAGCTTCTACTAATTTGGCAATTGAGTCGTGTTCCCGTGTGTCTTGGTCTATATATCTATGCATAACGAAAGCTATTACCAATAGAGCATTCTTGAGAGCTTTGGTCTATATATCTAATTTGGTATTCCCTCTTTCCAAAACACGAACCCGAACATGACCCGAACTGACCGATTGTGTGGCTATATCATGTTCGGGTCTTGTTTCGGGTCGGGCCATGCACATATATTCATTATTTCAGGTAGGGTCGGGTATAATGAAAAACCGACCCGATCCGACCCATTGACACTCCTACCTAGAACCATGCTCATCCCTAATTGATGGGTATATTAGTTTTGCGTTTTATATGGTATTAATCCAATTTACGAAAACTAACGAAGTGTAAATTTGTCACAGATGTACCAATTGAGAGTTTTTTGTAGTTAAAAAATTAGTTTAGGATAAATTTATCACAAGTATATAAATTTGGGTTTTTTTTTTGTAGGTATATTTTTATTTCACATCAGCAAAAAATAATATTTTTAGAAATGCCGTCCCTTGAAGTTTGGACAGAACACTTCTGGAAGACTGAAGTTGAATCAGGAGTGACTAAAACCAGGCAGATTCAATAAATTTGATAGTTTCATCCTCCATAAAGAGAGAAAGAAGAATAAAAAAGAAGAATCAAAAAGAAGATGGAAGTTACAGCAAAATTGACAAGAGAGGTGGTTGCTATACTCAGGGGACATGTTTATAGTTGCACACCTGCCTCTACAGACAAGAAGGCTCTAATTAGCTGTAGAGTTGGGGTGGTCTCGAGTTCTCGATCTCAGCTCGAGCACCGAGCGTCGCGCAAGAGCGGAGCTTCCAGGTCCTCTGGGTTGGGCGTGTCCTGGCTCGGGCTCTCTTCCGGTTTGAGCAGGCAAGCATGGCACAGAGCTATTACCTGATGCAATTTGCAATCACCAAACCAGCTCCACTTGTTAGCATGAATGTTTGTGTGCGACTGACAACAGACGTTTGGGAGTGTGTGAGTGTGCGTGAGAGAGAGAGAGAGAGAGAGAGAGAGAGAGAGAGAGAGAGAGAGAGTTGACCATGCAAATTGATGCGCAAACGATGCTGAAGCCCTTGCAGTCGAAGGGAGCATTCCCGGAGAGGAACCATGCTGGTCATCAGTTTAATATCCAGTTAGCCACTGAAGGAAAATGCAATCGTTCCTGCATTACTCGGGAAATTCAGGGTCCGAGAAAAAGCATCTTACAAGTTAATGGACTCATGGCGACAGGTGACAGCAAGCTCGCTATGGACTGCACACCAGCAATGAATCCCTGCGCCTTTCCCTGCAAGCACACAGATATCTCTTGTAAGACCTTCGGTCATTCACCTGTGAAAGTTGTGCATAATTTATCACCAGTACAACAGTTTAAACTCGTGGTGCACATTCAATTGGATTGTACTAAGTTGTTTGTTCATAAGCAACTTATGGTATCTCCGTTCTGTTACTTTATAATTTTACTGAAATAGACAAGTTACCATATGACTAAGTCATGAGTGCTTTCCCTAGCAAATAGATTCACTTGTCAATTAAGATTTATCAAGTTCCATACGTCGCTGGACGAAGAATCGAAAGTTGCATAAGTTTTCTCAGAGATCAAACAGTAGTCTAACCCACAATTAGATTGAGAAGTGTTGCTCACCTGATCAGCCGAAGTTGATGCTTTCGAAATAATAGCATAAGTCTGCACATGACAGGTTGACAGCCACAACAATTAGACAATAAAAAAGATGTTCTGTTAATAACATAGGAGGAAATTCAGATTAGAAAAAGCACTTACCGATGGTTTGACGAGTATGTAGATCACTCCAAAAGAGGCACTCAGGTAAGGTACCTGCATCATGGAAGTAATCTTCATTAAGTGATGAATATCCTCCCCATTTTCCGGTCTTAGAACTTTTACTTCCTGGGAGAGCTAAAACTACAAATTCATCAATTTCAGAAAAGTCACATACCCATGGTGCCCATGCAAATCCATACAGCAGTGCCTGAAGAGGAAACCATTCAACAAGACTGTTATTTTATCGCCTTTACATATGGGGTGCAACTGTTCAGATCCAAGATGACTTACGTATGCAATTGATGAGAGTAAGGCTGTACATAGTATCACTTTCTCCCCGACCAGAGGTACAAGTAGAGGAAGCACCACCATCTGCATGAGATGCAAGTATACCAAGTCTAGTTACTTCCAAGTCTAAAGGCTGTCAAAATTTGTCTCCCGCATTGATTGTTATGAATACAAATCTAGCTAACTTAGCAATAAACAAGTAAATAAACAAAATGCGAAAAGGATGACAAACCTGAGAAACTATTGAACCTATCCCCACCATCATAAGGATTTCCGAGAATTGGTTCTTGTTGTAGCCAAAAGCTGCCTTGAGATAGTACTGTGTGAATAAGACGTAACATATCCAGCACTTAAGACTTGGCAAGAGTTGGATGGACCAAAGAAAATCTTAGCTCCCTAAATTACCCTATCCTCTATCCTCTTCTTGATACATTGGTTTCAAATCAAATCATATGTGTATAATTATCAAGGTAAGACAAAAAATCGTTGGAGAAAATCTACATAAATCTTACCAGTAATACACTGCTGATACCCGACATTCCCAATTCATAGAAAAAAGAAACGAGAGATATGCCTCTAAGCGCAGGGCTGCAGAGAAAAATGAGAACCTTTAGGCGCAGACATAACATAACCATGATTTCTGCAGATACAAAAGTATGGATAGATTGAAGTATTCAGGGCCACAAGGCATTGGTAATAAATACGTGGCTGATCAGCCCGATGTACCTGCTTACTACTATTGTTGCTGCATTTCTCATTGACTTGCATCTCTTATGCAAAATCTTTGCTATCTTACCCAAACTCGATGAATCAATGTCCTGCTTCGGAGTAGATTTCACTGTCTCGCTCAGAAACAGTAGCATGTAAACTGGGCAAAATATCAGCAGCACTATGGAAACCTGAAAGTAGAAAGGCACCAACATAATAAGAACAAGCAGTATATAAAGCGCGTTCATGAAGTGAAAAATCAGGTTACATCATCATACATCAAATATGTACTTCTCTGGAAGAAAACGAGCCAGCACATTTCCGAGGACATGAGAAGCCGAAAAAAGACCCGTTATCCAACTAAATGCCGCAGCTCTCTTGCTGTCCTCAATGACGTCAGCCTACTAGAAGGAAAAACCACGTAAATAGTAACACCCTCATACCAAAATCTGCAGAATGGCAGAATCTCAACAATCCGCTTACCGCATATGCAACAGAAATGCAGAATATACTGCCTTGACTTATGATGTAAGAAATCGTGCGGATCGCATAGTAAGCATACACAAATTCCTTCGACTGATTCATGGCAAGAAGAGCTGAAACATGAGTGTAGATTTAAGTCATTAATTTGTGAGAAGATTTCTCTTTTCAGTATTCTGAAATCTAGATAAAAATGATATTAAGTACAACAAAAGAATCATTTTTAATTGGTTTTTGGCGATCAAGACGGAATGCGGGTTCTAGTTTTCGGTGTTTCGCTATCCCTTAATGCCAATTAATCATAGGAAAAAAGGAAGATCAAAATTCAATTGAAGTGGAAACGACATCAGACACGATGCGATCTGGGCATTTTGTATTTTCTTGCGAATAACTTGCAAGTCCACTACCTTGATCTACCTCGCAGCAAAATGATGTGGAAACTTGCAGCATAGAATGTACTTTTAATTCTTACCGAAAGGGAAGATAGTAGTCGATAGGGTTAGAAGGAGCATCGGTTTACGCCCACATTCGTCTGCAAGCTGACCCAAGAGTGGAAGTACCACCATCTTGAACACTCCAACGACCTGAAAAAACAGGAAGAGGAAAGCAAGCAAACCATGAGTAAACCAGCTTCTGAGGGATCTTTTTGTGATCATCCTTAGTCACTCTCATCCTCACCAGTCCTTCGAATTAACAACCATGTCCACTGTACAGTTAACATCATCCGATCCCGAGGCTATCTTTCCAAGACCATCAAAAGCCAAATTTTCGCAGTTCCAATATTTAAACATTCTTAATGAGATTTCGAACACCGCTAGTACCCAGATGAACGAAAGATGGAAATGCTGATGTAAACAAAAACTCTCTGTAAAGGCCCACTTGATAAACAGAAGCTCTGTCTGTACAAGGAACTAACTAGAGCTGATGCATGGCATTTCATCCAAAAGAATGTCCCCTTTAAAACTCCTCGTGGAAGGAAAAGCAAGTGGGACAATTTGACCACTTTCTTTTGTCTGAACTTTTGAGCTTTCAGGACAAATTTTTAGCCACATATTCACGAGCTTTACAGTCCCACTCTTTAAGAAAAGTTCTGACCCGGCCCCCACCTCTGAGCTCATGGACGAAGATATCAAATCGTCCATCGCACCCCATTCTCGTTTTCTTTACTTACTTTACAGTATAAAGAGAGCCTACAGTTCTTAATAGAGAATAGAACAATAGTACATTCAAGTGGTCCATTGCTGCGGAACCAATGAAACCAACAGAAGAAAAATCGTATTTAAAAGGTTCGTGTTAACGAATGTCATCGGGCACCCGACACTCATCGAGCAGACTCTTTTAAGTAAATTTCGTGTCTTAATAGGAACCGCGGTATTTTCGTGTATGTTACTTAAACGAGTGCGCGGAATACTAGTCAACAAAATCCTAACACAAACAAGAAAATGTCTGTAAAAGTGTACTCGATACCATCAAAAATCAAAAGAATGCAAACAAGATGATCTCCCATCTTTCGTTGACCATAGAAAAACAAGGTCTCCTGAGCTGTCCAAGAGATATTTTTTTTCCTTCTTTTCCATCGATTTTTCTCTTAACTTAGTTTCGACCGATGTCGTGCATAGGCACGACCCATGCACTCCGATTCGATATCTGATCAAACTCTATATGACCTTCCCCATATGTAATGGCTCCAATAGAAAAAAAAATCGCATGAATTTGCCTCATAGAGAAAAAAAAGGGAAATTCCATAAAAAAAAATCCTAAATTTTTTCCGAAGCCAATAACGTCACGTCGCACTTATAACGTCAGGATTGCGACGAAAGGTGTCTTCGAGTCATTTGTCGAAATTTTGGGTGCCGGGGAGACGAAAACAAATTTCGAATTATAATATTTTCACCGATGAAAATTTAAGAATTTTTAGTGGGTTATCTTAGAAACTACTTTTCCTCCGGGGACGGCGGCCCATGTTCTCAAAGATCCTTACTACAGGAACGACGATTTTTCCTTTATGGGGAAACAAATTTTTTTATTATTCTGTCAAACAAATATATTCTTGAAAAATTATGGCATCCTGCGAATAATATCTTTACTAATTCGGATAAATTTTTTTCCTTTTTTTTTTTTTGCCACAAACGTAATCCGCTCTTGTCCTTGTCGTCTTGTTAGTGAAAACCACCCATCAACGCCGCCGCAGCGTTCGATCAATCTCGACAAACACGACGTCGTCTTACGTCGGAAGAGGTCCCGGTCCCTAATCAAAATCGCAACGTTTTGCCCGGTGCGTCGGACGATCGGACAGCCCCGCGAGCAAAGCGGCCTTCTCGAGAACAAATCTCCACCGTTCGCGCAACCGGTGATTTGGACAGGATGAGATTAAAGATGATGATGCATAGCACGTTACGTAAACTACGAAATGATGTAATTCTTTTTTTCGACCCAAAAAAAAAATTTTAATATAATCTCTTTTGCTTAGTTGGATCGACGAAACATCGCGTTCGCTCGTTTCAGGAGCGATCCCGTCGTCCTTTTGCTAATCAAATCAAAGCCATCTCGTTCGAATGAGATGATCACATGTACAGCTGCATCGACCGTTCGGAAGATTATCCGATTTAGTCCTAAACTTTTCGATTTTATCGATTTGGTGTCGCGCGTGAAATCCTGACGTAGTCCTTCTGGTCGGCCATGGCCGGATCGAAAGACTGCGTCGGAATTTCCCGACCGGGGGTCGTGCGCTCTCTCGAGAACGACCACCGCAACCACACCGAATCATCGCACGCGCGCAGAGAGAGAGAGAGAGAGTTGATGGGGGTATGATCGTACCGTCTGCTGGATGCCGTTGATGTAGATGGCCTGGGAGCAGGTGGACCGGCCGGGGCAGAGGGCGGAGGTGGTGACGTCGACGAGGACGGACACCGTCATCTCCTCCGCGATCCAGTGCACGCACAGCGGCAGCAGCAGGTGCACCAGCGGCCTCAGCTCCCTCCACCCTCCTCCTCCTCCTCCTCCTCCTCTGCCGCCGCCGCCGCAGCAGCCCCTCCTCTTCTCCACCGCCATTTCTCGGCAGCCGCCGCCCCCTCCCCCGAAACGCTTCGCGATCGAATTCTTCCGATGGACTCCCGAGAAAGTTCCAGAGAGAAAGAGGGAAGATGATGAAGACGATGACGATGACGATGATGATGAGGATGGTGGGGAGAGGCGGAGGGGGAGCGGGGCAGTATAAATAAAGGAGGGGAAAAGGGAGTGAGCGAGGAGGGCATGGGAGGTCGTGTGCGGGCTGCTGCCGTTCGTGTGCCGCCTACTCGCCGGCGTGTGCTCTCTCCACGTCCCCCCCTCTCTCTCTCTATATATATCTCTGCTATTATGGCTATGGCTGCTCTGCAACTCTCTCTCTCTCTCTCTCTTTTCTGCTCTGCGGGAGTGATGATGGGGTTGCCTTTTTTCTTCTCCTTTTACGCTCGGCAGCTGAAAATGTTGGCCTTTGGAAATTTGCTTCATTTCGCATTTCCTAGTACTCTTCCGTGGAAAGTTTAAGGGTTAATACCTCCAAAAATTTTAAACTGTTATATGTATGATAATTTTATTTTAAATTTTTTTATCATAAAAAATTTTAAATCGGTATATTTATGATAATTTTATCTTAAATTTTTTTTTACTATCGAAAACCTCAAATTAGTACACATGTGATAATTTTACTCCAAACTAGTAAATCCGTAACAAATTTACCCTAAACTATTTTTTTAATTATGAAAAACCTCAAATTAATATACATGCGACAATTTTGCCCCGATCTAATAATTTTTTAATATTATTTTTTATTTTTTCGAATTTTTAAATTTTTTCTTTTCTTTTCTTTTCTTTTCTTTTCTTTTCCACATCTTCAACTTCTGGCCGGTCGCCGGACCAACGACCGGACAGAGGCGAAAGCCAGCGAGGTTGATCCCGCCGATGCGGTGCGAGGGCCGCCCTCACCAGTGTTGGGCGAGGGTTGTCCTCGCCCGCCCAAGTGAGGTCGGCCCTCGCCCAATGCCGGCGAGGGCCGCCCTCGCCGGCTTTCGCCTCTGGTCGGTCGCCAATCCGACAACCGGCCAAAGGTTAAAGATGAACCAAAAAAAAGAAAAGAAAAATAAAAAATTAATAAAAATTTGAAAACATAATATTAAAATTTTAGTTCGGGATAAAATTATCGCATGTGTATCAATTTGAGGTTTTTTGTGGTATGTTCATGGTAAAATTGTCACAAGTATACCAGTTTGGGATTTTTTAGGGTATGTTCTGGGTAAAATTATTATATGTGTACCAGTTTTTTTATTTTTGGTGGTATTAACCCAAAGTTTAAACGTTGCACCTTTCATTATACATGGGACGGTCACGATCGCAACTATTAACACTCTTGTATATTTTGATCGTGACGGTCTTTTATACGTGTAGCCGCAACTAACACGTCGTAATACCGAACGGTCATGGCCTGGGCAAGCGCTCGAGCATTCCCCTTGAACTCTATTTCATAGGCGAGCCTATCCTTATAAATTAGTGATATAACTACCAGAAAATCTTCTCCGAGTTCGAGCATGTTGTGTTTCCGTGCACTGCCCATGCACAAACATGTCAAACAAGAGAATCAAGTCAAAAATGGTTCAATCCAAATTAGATTATTTCGACCCATTTTTATATAACACAAATTTAGATATCCATACCCAATCCAATATATACCGAATACATACCCGACCCGACTCATATTGTTAAAATACTTTCTTATTAACCTAATCTATGAAAACTTGTACTCAAATTGAGGTGAGATCTAGTGAGAAGGAGAGAGAGTAGGTTTGGTATAAACAAGTTGTGGATCCTTTTTATACACGTTATTTTTTGTTTTATTATTCTAAACCCATTAATAACCCATTTCCTGAAAATAACTAACTCATATAACAACCCAGCCCATTATATACAGGGTAAGAAATGATTTTACGACCCATTTTGACAAATCTACCTCCACACAAGTCGGTCCAAGAAAGTTAGAATGACATTCAGGAAGACCGGTCATTTGACTCTGTTCATGTTCAGGTGCAAGTGTCGAGCAGCCTATCCGTAAAAAATGCATATATTGCAGAAATAAAAATAAAAATAAAAACATTATTATTTTAAGATAACCATTATATTATTAGTATTAGTATTATAAATTCGGGTCATTATCAGTGTATATAAATTATTTTTTTAAGAAAAAAGAAAATATCTGATGAGATAACCATGCATTAGACTTCTGTGGAGAAGATACTAAGGCGTCTGACCAAGCAGATTGCACATGAATATTACCAAATGTTTGGAGCCAAAAAGAGCGAAATAGTCTAAGGCGGCTTGCTGTTTCAGTGGAGGTTTTGTGGGCCAGAACAGAGCAAAGCAAAGCACACGTTGAGTAACATGCGAAATCGAGATGTCTTTCGATGGCGATACATGTCGCCGGACCATTTTTAAGATATTCCCAACTGAGGCGCGCGCGGTCTCGTAGACTTTGCACGGGCCATCACCGACCAGTTCTGAAGGGAAGGGGCTTTTGCTTTCGTATGCCGCGATTATGAAGGGAGATTG
This sequence comes from Syzygium aqueum, assembly GCA_031216185.1. NCBI lineage: Eukaryota > Viridiplantae > Streptophyta > Magnoliopsida > Myrtales > Myrtaceae > Syzygium > Syzygium aqueum. The sequence continues at coordinate 28,735,932 of CM062237.1, read as the reverse complement.
ATCGAAGGAGCTGCGCATCCAATCCGAGTGTCTTCCGCCCTTCACTCTGAAACCCTTGCTTGTCTTCATGCTCTTCGACACTTTGCTAGCCGATCTGGACAGAAATTTGTGCTGGAAACTGACAACTCTACCTTGATAAGCTTCCTACAAGATTCTTCTCTCTGCTCGTGGGACGTTGAGCCCATTATCACAGAATGCTTAAGCTTCATGGCCCTCTTTGAGAGTCTTGAGTTAGCCTACTGTCCTCGAGAGTCAAATAGATTAGCAGATTGGGTTGTAAAGGCCTCAAGAGTTAAGGCACTTCCACGTTATTGGGTTTCTTACCCACCACACCCTCTATGGGAAATCCTGTGTTTCAATGCCCCTTTTCTCTAGAGGGCTAGTTATTAAATGAAATGATAAGTCTCTGTTATGTCCAAAAAATCACTGATCAGTTCGAACGAGGGAAAATGACGCGAAGGGATCCTGAATTTGATTCAACGTGCGATGTGATTTTCAATATGTAATGTCATCTCTGAACTTTTTTTTAACTTTAGTTCAATGTTCAATAAATCCTTAAGCTTTTTAAATATTTTCACGTAATCTAGGAATTACATTGAAAATATTTACCGATATTAAAGAAATTAAAAGTCTATGGATGATATCGAATATTGTGCTAAAGTGCAGAGGTTAAATTGTACAAAATTTTGCACATTAAAACCAAAGTCGAAAAGCCAGTTGTGCTATTATCCCATGTTCAATATAATCCTTTCGTTTGTTAAAACAACCAATCAAACGTCAGTTGATCTTGTAAATTATTATTTTCTTAGTTGGATTTGTTTTAAATGATAAGTTGACGTGTCCATCTTTTTATCCATCTATTTTAGAAAAGGAAATAAAATTAGGATTTTAACATGTCAATATTTATTTGGTGACATGAATTATTATATCTTGAATTGGGATGAGTATCTTATGTGGATACTCCACCTTTTTTTTTTTCTGTCCACCATTCAAACTTAACATATTGAAAGTCATGTCAGCAGATTCTATTTAAACCGAATTGACGGAAGGACAACATTGAACATTTTCGTATAATTTAAGATTATATTGAACATTTATTAATACATTGCACATCGGACCAAAAGTTCAAGGGCCGTTTGCATTATTGTCCCTTTTGACTTGCAATCTTACTAAAGTAAATGTGCCTTCATTTGCTCATAAGGTGAATAGCATTTCTATTCAATAGACCGAAAGAGGTGAACACGGCGGTGAGCAATGATTAGTCACCATGCCGCAGACCGATCTGTCCGCGTCTGTGGTTGGTTTCCATTGTGTCCGAGCCACGACAACGAAAATGGAAATAGATAAAAAAGAAAAGAAAAGAAAGGGGAAGAAGGTAAAGGAAAAGGCTTGTTTTAAAAATGAAAATAGTTGCCTATATGCATTGAAAGATCCATTTTTTTTTAATTATTAGGGTTCATTATCAATTTTTTTTTGGCTAAAAAAGGGTCATTAGCACTTTATCAGTGTAAATAAATTACCATGGTTTAAAAAAAAATTCCCGATAGGATAATGATGCATGGCCGACAATTGATAGATATGTGGATACTGGATAGGTTCTGCAAAGCCTGACCAATCAGATTGCAAAATTAAACATATATAAAACTTTGAGATCCACTTCAACTTTTGGAGCAAAGCGAAGGCTGTGTGCACCTTTTATAGATTCCCAACACTACGTGTGTGGTCTCGTAGACTTGCACCTGCCGCCTGCTTCATTTGAATAATAACAATCTTACTAACTAAAACTAAAACTAAAACGTGGGTCCGTTTCGAAAAAAAAAATTATCTTAAATAATCGTTTGAATAGCTGAAAATAATCAGTCGGCGAAGAATTTCCATATTTTCAATAATAAGTTATGTCAAAATATTTTCGTCGTCGTTCATTCATTCATGTAAAGGATACGGATAATCATATCTCGAAAAATATTTTTTCACATCATTCAATTTTTTTGTGAAGCAAAGTGACCCCGAATTTGTCTTCATTTGCTTATTTGCTTGAGAGGTGAATAGCATATTCTTCTTTTTTGAATTAATTGAGAAAGATGAATATGGTGAGCAGTGATGAGATGCACGGGTTGGTTGGCCCTTTGCTTTGAGCTCTACAGAGGCTTATGGATGGAAATCCAGTCTGCAAGTTTTTCTCGAGGGCCACACTTTGCTTCAGCTTCCTCGCTAAAGCGATTGCCGGATTGCCCTTTGGGATCAGCGAATGGGAAGAAGTCCTACCTGTCTCTCTCTCTTTCTCTATGTATACATCATACATATATAAGAAAATCACTAGGAACCATGATGATGGATACTACAGCAGAACTCATCGGGAATTGATCGGGTGATGGAACGAATATGAATAAAACGAAAGAAAAAAAGCAATGGAATGAATGTGACGACTCTCATGGGGATCCTTAGGTTGGTGAAGCCGGTCAATAGACTAGACAAGACTTTTCGAAGTGCTGAAAGAAAATTTTTTCTTCTTTTTTTGGGTTTTTTTATTAGAAAAAAAAGGATGGTCATCAATAGTCATCGGACGAGACAAAGGGCACGTATAGTTCGACTTTGAAAATGCTACTTGGAGAAATATAAATATCTTTAGGTGAAAGCCCATTAAGAAAATGCAAATGGTGTTTAGTAAAATTATTTTGTAAAGCTACTTTGGCAAAAATATAGTGTTTGGTGAATTTTTTTTTTGTAAATAGACTTTGAGAATTATCTTATTTATTAAAAGAAAAAACTAACTTACCCATCGCAGGAGCCGGCCGCCGGCGAGATAGATTTGGTGCCGGCAGCCGTCGCTCGAGATCGGGTGACCCCCAGCTAGCCAGATCTGCCGCCACTGCCTGTCGACCGAGGCCAGGCTATCCTCGGCGGGGGTCACACGACCCAGGCGACGGCCGCCTGAGGTCGCGCGACCTCAGGCGGTGCGACCCAGGCGGCGACGACCTGGGTCAAGCGACCCCAACGACGATGTCGCCTAGGCAGTTGCCCGACCCCAGGCGACCTCACCGTCCATTCTCCCTTGCTGGCCACCGTCGCAGGCTGCCCTCGCCGGATGCCTAGTAAAGAAGACAAACAGCTTCAAAAAAAAAAAAGAGACGTGAACAGTAACATTCATGGAATACTGAAAGCTCAAAGATGGTCCGAACCAATTTTGGGCTTTCAGCATTCCAAATGCTAGCATTTGGGCAATGCTAACATGAAAGTTGAACCAAACGATTCAGCATTTTGGAAATCAGCATTTTGGGAAGGGGTTTTCGAGGCCGAAAGCCTCTTTTCAAAGCTGAACCAAACAGGCTCAAAGGATTTGATTTGCCGACCTATAGCGGCCTATGTGGTTACCATTTAATTTATGTCAAACGGAAGATTAATTCACACAATTTATTCATAGGCTGCTCATCCTTCTTATTAATGGCATAGCGACGAGACAATCCTCTTCGAATTTACGCCCTCTGAGCACACCACGCCTTCTTGTGCGTAGCGGATCAATTTATCTGCATCTACCGTTCGAATCAATCGCGACATGAAAAGCGCAGTGCCGCGGAAGAGTAGAGGCAAAGCCTTGAAAGGCCAAAAAGCAAGGGGAAAAAGAAAGAAAAAACAGAAGGGTCGGCATCGGCATGTCGTGAATGGAGTGAATTGGTCCATGAAAGTGGAATGAGTTCAAGGAAGGCGTGATTGTCATTTCCACTTGTTTGTTCGACGTGCAAGTGTCAAGCTGCCTAAGCATTGAAATGGCATATCTTTGCTAATTTCATTTTTAAATTATTCCGGTCATTATCGATGCTAATAAATTACCCTTTATTCAATTAATAAAAAAATAAGGAAAATCCCGATAAGATAGCGATGCATGAGTGGTAAATTGAATTCATGTGGATTGAATTGCGATCTGTCTTTTTGATATTGACATTCTTTAGACCTTTGTGAAGATTCCCACCACGAAATTTGAAAATTTAGTCTTACTAAACTATGATTTCCTTGGTTTGCCTTTCAAGGTGAATGAATATTAAGTACCTTTCTTTTGATAAATCAAAAAAGGTGAAGGGTATAGAGATATTTCTTCACGTGAAAATTTAGAGTGCGAATGGTAATCATTCTGCTCCAGAAATCAAATTATTGTCAGAAATTGATTTCTGGAGAAAAAATCTGTTTGGTAAAACATAACTAATTCTGCTCCAGAAATTAATTTCTGGAACGGAAATTTATTTTGATCTGTTGATTTTTTTTGCACTTAAAAAAATTTAAATTTTACTCAAAGTGAGTGGCCACAGGTATTATAAGTCATTATGTAAAGTTTTAAAATTTTTGATTTTTTAAAATTTTTTTGGGCACCTAAAAAAATTTAAATTTCACTCAAAGTGGGTGGCCATAAAAATTCTAAGCCATTTTGTGAATTTTTTTATTTTTTTGGGCACATCAAAAAATTTAAATTTTACTCAAATTGGGTGGCTACAGGTATTCTAAACCATTTTGTGAAATTTTGAAATTTTTTATTTTTTTGGGCACCTCCAAATATTTAAATTTCACTCAAAGTAGGTGGCCACAGGTATTTTAAGCCATTTTGTGAAGTTTTGAAAATTTTTATTTTTTTTGGGCACCTCAAAAATTTTAAATTTCACTCAAAGTAGGTAGCTACAGGTATTTTAAGCCATTTTGTGAAGTTTTGAAATTTTTAATTATTTTTGGGCACCTTAAAAAATTTAAATTTCACTCAAAGTGGGTGACCACATGTGTTTTAAAGTTATTCTATGAAGTTTTGAAATTTTTGATTTTTTTTATTTTAAAAAAAATTCACCAAATTTCATATTTTCCCAAAATTTGACTCTTTTTAAGCCATTTTCTAGAAATTTTTATGAATTTTTCTAGAATTTTTCAATTTTTATGCATTTTCTGAAAAAAAAATTGTGAGAAAATAGGGAGAATGCATTTCGGAATCAAGAAGCTACAAAAAGTAGTTTCTCTTTTTCTTGCCAAAAACTCATTCTAGAATCAAGAATGCATTTTGGAATCAAGTATTTTTAACAAACGCAGTTTTATTCCAGAATGCATTTCGGAAATTTTTTAACAAAAGCCATTCTGTTCTGGAATGCATTTCGGAACAGAATTTTTATTCCGGAATGCATTCCATGCACACCCTTAGAGAGCAATGATTAGTTGCAAGGATTGGTGGCCTTTTGCCTTAGAGCTCTAAGGAGGCTCTATGGAGATCCAATCTAGGAGCCTTTTTTTATAGCCACACTTTGCTTGAGCTTCCCCGCTAAGGCAACCCCCTCGCGAGATCGCCGAGTGAGCACAATTTAGCAAGCGGTGCCCTGCGGTGGCGGGAGGTGAGTGATGGCCAGAGGAGGCGCGAGCAGTGGTCAGTGGATGGCGGGTGGTCGCCCACGACGGTTGGCAATGGGAGGTGGGTGGCGGTTGAAGGCGAGTGACGACGGGAAGAGGGAGGCCAATGGCGGGAGACGGTGGCCTATGGTGGGAGGCGGGTGGCAGCGGGAGGAGTGCAGCCAGCAGTGGGAGACGTTGGCCAACGGCGAGAGGAGGGTGACGGGAGGTGGGAGCGGTGGCCAATGGACGATAGGCGACGGCTGAAGACGGGTGGCTGCGGGAGGAGGGAGGGCGGCAGCAGGAGACAGTGGAGGGCGGCAGCGGGAGATGGTGGCCGATGGATGGCAGTTTGTGGTGGGAGGCAGGTGGCCGCGGCGGGTGGCCGTGGCCGGCAAGTAGGCAGCAATGGGCGGTGGGTGGCCGACCAGCTAATAGCAAGGACGAACGATGAGAAAAATTTTAACTTCTCATTTCTATTCTAGAAATAGAAAAGCAAAAAAATTTAACTTCTGATTTTTGTTTCAAACATATTTCTGGAACAAAAATTTGTTCCAGAAATAGAAAATGGAATTGCGTTACCAAACGGATTTCCGTTCCAAACCTATTTCTAGAACAAAAATAGAGAAACGAGATGGTTATCATTCGCAGCCTAAGAAAGTGAAAGGATGAAAGTGAACATATTATGAGGATCTTCGACCTAAAAATAAGAAAGTGATAGGATGAATATGACGACATCGCGAGGATCTTCAAGTAGGTTGAAGCCCGGCTGACAAGAGTTTTCTATGTGTTGGAAGTTATCTCTTTTTCTCTTTTGTTTTTTTTTTTGTGCATTTTCCGATTGGAAAGAACGGTGTTGTTAGAAGTTACTACAATGTAAATCAGAACGAGACAAATGATTCGCTTACAAAAATTAGATCGAACGATACGAATGGGTTTGATTTTCGATATGCTTGGAATTTGTCTTTTACATCCCGACTTATGTTATGGGTTCGAGTTTGTCGGCCTAAATCGGCCTATATTATTGCTATCTAATTTGATTTTCTCTTAAAAAAGAGAGAGACCAATTCACGCAATTGAAACATGAAAGCATTTAGCGACTGGATAACATTAAAAAAAGAAATTGGAAGCGCCCGCCCCCCCCTCCCCCCATAGTTCCTTACGTGAAGCAAGAGCTTGGCTAGCACTCCAAGAAACATATGTCTACATTCGATCGTTCCTATTATTATCATTATTATTTCTTCTTCCCAAACCTTATCCTTCTTAATGCGCTCCTCCATTCGAAATCCTACGTGCTTCGGCGCGCCATGCCGTAAACTACAAAGCGAAAAGGACTTGGTGGAGCGCCTTCAACATGACCCACCATAAGGATCACTGTTATCATATGCCTAGTTTTAACCTATCGTCTCCACTTTTCAATTGAATTTTATCCAAGGCATCACATCGGAACGAGACCATTCGTGAGGGACCAAAAAGAAAAAAATTAGCATGCGGGATCTGCCGCCACAACCGCAGAGTCGAGTGACGTAGGATGGAGGAACCGTCAAAAGGGAAGACAAATAAGATTAATAAGAAAGGAGAGATAATCAAAGGGGGCCAAAGAGACCAATTCTTGGCAACGATTCGATAGTTTCGATCAATTCATTATCAGAAGCTAATGGAAACAAGTGCTGGAACTGAAAATTAGTACAACCGCTTCCAACTCGTGCACAACAAAACAAGCATCCAGTTCCACGTCACGAGTATACAGGCACGAGCCTCGCCTCACCTCATTATGCTCTCAAGAATCTTACAGCCATGAGATTAGGATGATTAAATCAGCTACCTTTACTTTACATCGAGCACCAAATACTCTCTGCTCTCATCCCCGGTTTTATAATCAGGACCAGAAAAGACGTATCAAACTTACTCCATTTGCCCCGTTAAAGGTTGCTCTTCATCTTCAGCATCCATATCTTGCTCCACACCTTTGACCTGTGAATGCAGTGCAACTACATGAGCAAGCAAAGCAAAAGCAGAATGCAACAGGAAACTACTCTAAACCAAGCAAGAAAACACCATTCGTGCAGTCCAATCATTTTTATCCAGTTATGCAGATTCATAAATTAAGACGTGAAGTAGTCATGTCCTACAAGAAATAAAGCAGACTGCATTATGCCCGTAGGATTAACTGTAATTAACATGAAATAACACCCAAAACATGTGCAATGGTCATCACACATATAGAAAGTGGTCAGAAACATTTTGACACTGATTTTAATGCTTCAGACAGAATTACTGCTTCTAGCAAACAAACGGGTCTGTGGCTCTAAAGCATCAGCATGATGCAAAGAAAGATTTCATCAGCCATTCATTGTTCATCAGACCCAATCATAAGGAACACTTAGCCCCATTAATACTCAATAATCTAACTCCAGAAAAAGCAAGAAGAGTCTTCAATGAGGATTAACATTGCTACTATCATAATTCAGTATGCGAATGCCATTTTTCTATGAACAAGATACCATCTCCTATTACCTCTTTTAATCTGTCACAAACTTCCGATTACTTTAGTCACAATATCTGATTTGACATGCAAACAGAAAACCCAAAGGATGAAATGCACGACACAATCCATTCTAATACATTTTCTACTCAACTTCGGACAATTAAGTGATGCCATAGGCTTGGACAGAAAGCATGCTCCTAGAAATTCTGAATTCCGGTGTATGCAGTAAGCCAATATAGAGAATTAAGGGAAATTACATAAACCATTCCTTGCATTAACCGGTGAAAGAAGATCCTTAAAGCAAAATTCAGTTTCTCTACTTCGTAAATTTAAGATACTTCCAGTTTCCAGTTTTGCCCTTTGCTATGGGTGAGGAAGCTCCCCGTCCTAGATGTTTTATCAGATAGAGGATCCTTACGTGCATGGATCTTCAAATAATCTCATAATCATGGTAAGCATTCTAGGCTCTGAATTCACCCACAAGCACACACTTCGCAAACTTAAACATATCCAGAGAAGCATTTCTTACTTCTGGCACATAATGCATCAACATATTTTCAATCCCAGATTTAAGGGTGACCGAAGAGCTAGGACAGCCACTGCATGCCCCTTGCATCCTCAATTTGACTATACCAGTATCCCTGTAAAACACAGATCGCATTATCTCCTTTTGCTGATAGAACCTTACAAACTTATGAAAGCAGTCCAATTTTTTTTGTAGAAAAGAGAAAAGAAGAGGAAGAGAAGAGAGATATACAGATCAAATCCCCGATACTCGATGTCTCCACCATCATCTTGCACTGCAGGTCGAATGCGAGTCTCCAACAATTCTTTGATCATTGCAACAGTTTCTGAGTCATCCTGCAAAAGGACACAAGGAAAATTTATATAGAATATGAGAAAAAGAATATTATAAGTCACGATAAGTTTAGTAAAGCATTCTATTAAACAAAAAATTCAAGTACATCAGAAATGTACGAGGAGAGAAAGAAGGAAAGAAAAGCCAAAAACAAAGGAAACATCAGAAGGCTATGAGAAGTCAGAGCAAGATGTCCAAAGCAGGATATAAATTTATAAGTGTTGTGTTCCTTCCAAATGCACCATATTCTTGTTTCCGTATACTATATAATTTGATGGGCAATTACCTCGAAAAAGCTCACGCTAACCTAGACAATTGTAGAACAACTTCGCAAAACACAAGAACGTCTAAACTGTTTTTGCAATAAACCTAGATTCATGATACCTTCAAAACATAATCATATCTCTGCTCTGATAGAAATTGCTATCTGAGAGTCTCAAGTGTTCGGACATTGCATTCATAACCACGCAGAAGTTGAAGAAAACAAAAAGCCTAAGTAAAATAAAAGAAGCAACCAATGACAAGTAGAAAAGCATTCTTTCTCCAGATATTGTCAAGAAAACAAAATTGTTATTCATAAACAGACACCGAGGGCTGCCATGTATCATGAAACACTTTCTGCAGACACCATATATTTGGTTTTACCATAACAACTGAAATATGATTCTGAATACTAAGACAAGCTATGAACATAGTTTGGAAGAATTCCACATGCTCAAGGATTACCAAATTACCAGTCTTATATACCAGATTGGCCTTTCTAAACCATGTCTGGCTCAACTCTGACTAACACCAATTCCAATGGTACTTGTCTGTGCCTTTGAAAACTCCATATTCTCCCATCTAAGTTTCATGATATTTGGCAAAAATAAACAGAAATCAATCTATCTAACAAGAGGAAGCTTTTAAAAAGTGAAAATCTCAACTTATGATCAAAAAGCAGCTAATGATAGGCAGATTTAAATCCACGTCAACACCATCACTGCCCAGACAACCACAGTGGAAAGGAGCATTATCACATTAAAAAGATCAATAGTTGATATCAGAAACAGCAAAAAGGTCCCAAAAAACAGGAAAGAATTCCAATAAAAAAACAGTTCAGAAGAGACTCTAAAAGGATGCGGAAGAAGGTCCAAACATTATAAACAAACAACATACTTCATGTATAGCTGTGTCCATGGCAGATGCAGTTTGCGAGTCTAGAAATAATGGCTGCCCAGAAGAGTAGAAATCCATGACAGCGGCAAAGATTTCAGGTTTGAGAAGATCCCAGGAGGCATCATCGGACTTAGTTACAGTCACAAAATCCGATCCATAAAATACTCGAGTAACTCCTGTATTAAATAGATGAAAAGGCAAATTAATCAGCCTTACTTGGACCATCACGACTGCAAAAATGTTTCCAAAATCACAACCTTTTATGAAGCAAGAGGAGCTAACCGTCAATGCCAAAGAGGGCTTTTGCTAATGGAGAATTCATGGAAGTGCGAGCATTTGGAAAATCTGCGCTGCCAACTTCCATAACCGGCTTTCCAGGGTAGAACATCAGAGACATCGGATTGGGAGTGGACTGAGTTTGGATGAACATGCTCCTCCTCTGCCCTGTAACAAAGTAACAGGCAGAATGGAAAAGCTCAACATCATACCTCATCATCTTTGCGAGGCGTAAAATTCGAAGGATAGTATTCGCCAAAATGATCTTCAAACATTAACTACGTCTCTCAACTTATGAGGCACCGACATGCACCGTCTGTCTGTCGCGTATTAGACGATATTCACGACAAAGCTGAGCACATATTGACTAGTGTGACATATAACTGCTAGGGATTAGAGGAACTACGCGTATTAATCCAACTCGAAACGATCCCACCAGATAGAGATTCAGGCACAGAAAAATAGACTATCCAAGCGAAGTGATTTCGCGAGCTCAAGCCCAAAAGCTGAATAAGCCGCGCGTTTCAACGAGATGCCCGAACAAACCGAAAACCTATCGCCACGGAGCACGACTCAACGCCGCCGCCATTTCACGGCGGCGAGACCGAACGAGGCGGTTAGATTACGGGGATCGGAGCCGACGAACCTGCGAAGCGGCTCCATTTCTCGGAGAAGAGGGAAGGGCCGGATGCGGCCGGACCGGAGAGCAGCGTCGGTCGCCGCAGAGGGGAGGAGCTCGCCGAGGAGGAGGGCGGCGGCGGCGGCGGCGGCGCCGCAGGCGAGGAGGAGATGAGGCGGCGAGATGCGGAGCGGAAGGAGCACCGTCGCCGGCGGGACAGAGATTGCCCTATCAATCTGCCGAATCCTCGCATCTCTCTGTCCCTCTCCGCAACAACCTGCCTGAGAAATTGGGGAAGAAGGAGGAGGAGGAGGAGGAGGGATGAGGTTCGTCCGCTGTATATATACGCTTCTCTCCTTCGATCTTCAAGCTGTTGTTTGCAGAACAATCAATTTTCTCTTCGTTTTTCTTTTCGCTTTTGGGGCTTTTTTTTTTTCTTTCTGTCTATTTTTCTGATTTTTGGAAAAACAAAGTTAAGACAATTATATTTGAAATTAGGGTGATATCACAGAAACCGCAAACTGACGTCCAAATTTACCGCAAACTAAGTTTTTTACCATAAAGAACCTCAAATTAATACAATTATGATAAATTTATCTTAAATTAAATTGGTAACTTATAAAAAATTTACCCTTCGATAGTTTCTATTAAATTGGATTAATACTATGAAAAATTATAAACTGGTATACCCGTGACAAGCGGAAGGTAAAATCCTAAACTGTTATAAACGTCAACTGTCACGTGTCATTCAACTCGGCATTTCGACAATAAAATTTAATGAAAACTAATAGAGAATAAATTTATCACATAATTTCCAGAAAGATGCAATTATTTAGAACACACGAACTCCACTTCCTAAATCAAAAGAAAGGTATCTAGCAGGTAGATCCTTTCGTAGTTAATAATTATAGAAAATAAGATAGCATTTTGATGTGTTGTTTCTTATATATATCGTAGTTATATATATTGTGCATAGTAAATGGTAATCGATAACTAGCTATTATATATATTATCGTGATTCTTACCAACATAATAGCAAACAAGGTAACATTCATATATATATTTTTTTTATTGGGGGTTGATATCATTAAAAATCTCAAATCGGTACATCCGTGCAACATTTATCAAGACTAACTTTAGTAGTTTCGTGTCATTAGAAAATCCTAAACTCATACACTAGTGTCATAACTACGATGTTATGCGCGAGAGCTCCCTAGAGTTTTGAAAATTTGTTAAAATTGCTAATCTTTTGTTGAAAAGAAAATTATAATTTGGGTACATCTGGCAGGGGTGCGCCGTAAAAATTAGTCTGGGGGTAAGTATGACGCGTGCATATCTGTTAGAGACTTTTGTTTGTAGGAAAATTAGTTCGAGATAAATGCAACGCTTGTCTCGATAGTTTGAGATATATATTGTTTTGGTTAATATCACGAAAAACCCCAAACCAATACACCAGTGACAAAATTACCCCAAATCAATTTTTTAACTACCAAAAATCCCAAACCGGTACACCCGTGATAAATTTAACCTCCGTTAGTTTCCATTAAATTTTACCGTTAAATTACTAAATTAAATGACACGTGACAGTTGATAAGTTTATCAGTTTGTGGTTTTACCTTTTCTTTGTCACAGGCGTACCGATTTATGATTTTTCGCGGTATTAATCCAATTTAACGAAAACTAATGGACGGTAAATTTGTCACAAATATATCTGTTTTGGGTTTTTGGAGGTTAAAAGATTAGTTTAGGATAAATTTCTGATAAATGTACCGGTTTGGAATTTTTGTTGGTCAAAAAAATTAATTCCGGATAAATTAGTTCGGAAGATTTTGTGGGATTAACAAATTTTTTTGATTTAGCCCAATTTAGAACATGGGGGCGATGATAGCCGTAGGATGAGAATGAGAATTGAGGGGATATGATGATCTGACCAGACTCGCGAAGCAAGGGCAAAAAGATAATATTCCCGGCACGTGTGACGGAATATCTGCGCACGCTTTCACCTCCCAGCCCAGCTACACAAGTTTCCCTTTCTTCTTCTTTTTCTTCTTCTTCTTCTTCTCTCTCTCTCTCTCTCTCCAATCGACGCGCTCTCGCACACACCAAGAATCGTCGTCGTCGTCAACAGGACGAGCTCCGCAAACCCTAACCCCGCAATTCGCCTCCCGATTCGAGCTCCCATGGACCGCCCGGTCCCCTCCGCCCCTTCGGTTCCCTGATGCCTCCCCCTCGGCGCTCTGCTGTAAACCCTTAGCGATTCGCCGTTGGTTTATTCCCCTCCGATCGCCCCCGGATTTCCGTCGCCGATGGAGAGCACCGCGGAGGACGCCGGAGCTCCCGAGTCGTGGGAGGTGGCCGATTTGGACGAGTCCATGAGGCGGCTGTTGCTCTCCTCCAAGGAGCCCAATGTCCACGACCTCGGCGGCGACGGCGGCGGCGCTGGGTCGGCCGCCTCGGCCCCGCCGCATCAGGAGAAGGTCGCGGAGGATGCTCTGGGCCAGGTTGATCAGTTCCTCCGGGAGGCTCTTCAAAATCCTCGGGAGAGGCTCTCCAGTGAGTCGTTGCTTCCCCCTTTTTTTTTTTGGTTTTTTAAGCTTCGGTGTAGGGATGAAAGCGTGTTTGTGTGGGGTTTGCTTGTTGAAAGTAATGCATCCTTGATTACGGCTTCTTATATTAGACCTTTTCGTTTTGGTATGTGCGTGCGTGCGTGTGTAATTGTGGCACTTGTTGTGTGGCTCAACTCAATTGTGCTTATTTCCTATAGTGGGGACATGGCTTTGAAACTTTGGCGGAAGCCCAGATGCCTGGGTTGAGTTTGCATATTGTGCACACAGGTCCCCCATCAATGCAGTGTTTTAAACGCTTAGTTTTGTGCTCCAGCAATTATTCATAGTCGTGGGCTTTCAACCTTCAGGGATGTTATCTCTGAGTTTTTCAATCGATATGATGTTTGGAGTTTTTGCAGATAATTGATAGACAAAGTGGTATTATCACTTTGTTATTCTTAACCAAGATCTTTTTGGAATATTGGACAAGGATAGTGTGGGGTCTTTCTGTCATTATTCATATTGATTTTAGCTCCTTCATCTCAATAGTAACACAGTCTGTCTTCTTTGTCCTTTGCAGTACTACGTATGGAGCAAGATGTGGAGAAATTTATTCGAGATCCAATGCAAAAGCAGATGGAATTTCAGCAGCTACCTACATCTTATCTACGGCTGGCTGCGCACCGTGTTGCGCAGCATTACGGTTTGCAGTCCATGGTTCTGCTAGACACTAATTTGCCTGATGCCTCGAGCTCCCGCATCATTGTTAGCAAGACATCCGAGTGTAGGATTTCCCCAATACGATTGGCAGACATCCCAGTAAATTTACCTTCTCAGGACACTGGTGTCATGAAGGTTGCAATTAAACAGAGACCCCAAAAGCGGTTTCCAAATGCAAATTCGGGTAACTCAAGTTCTATGAAGTCAAACAGTTCCAAGAGTGTGGAGGAAAGAAAAGAGGAGTATAATAGGGCTCGTGCACGGATTTTTAACTCTAACAACTTCAATACTGGATTGGCTGGGAAACCAGAAAGTGGACCAAGAGAAACTGGACCACGAGAAACCGGACCAAGGTTTCAAGATGATTCCCAGCATAGCTCCTTGGCTTTGTCCAAGATGGAAGAGAAGGCTCTGCCAGGAGTCAATGAAGCAAACATTGTTAGGGGATTGACTGACTCATCTACATCTAGCAGCGGATCAGCTAGAAGCAGAGAAAAGGAACCTATCGGTAGGCAGAAATCCAACAATCGGGTGGCTATATTTCGGGATCGTGAGGTGGACCGCAAGGATCCTGATTATGACAGGAGCTATGACAGGTATGCTGGTTCTAGTCTCAAGTTTCTACGAGGATGTCTGATTTAGTATGTTATGGAAGTTTGTGGCAGACTTGAGACTTCTTCGGTGAGGAAATTAATCAATTTTCTAAGTAGTTCCCGCCATATTGTTTTGGTTGGACGTAGACAATGGCTTAACTTGAATTGGCAAGTAATCTCTTTAAGATGCAAGCATAAGGACGTTACAATGTCTCCTCCCTAATGCAACTGTTCTTTTCATAGATTGCTCCTCTCTCTGCATGTTGTTTGCCATTCGTTTCATGAGTTGAGCCATTCAATTAGGAGCAGTTTTTGAGCTTTGGTTATGATTAGATTCTTCAATGGTCATTTTACTTTCTCTTGGACCTTGCTGACAAGTTATGTCAAAATGGCTTGTTCCCCCAGGTACATGCAAAGATTTGATCCTGGATTCGGGTTCCCTGGAGGGCCTTACACTGTGCAACCTATGTATACTCCAGCAATAAATTATAACACAGAATTTCCACAGCTTGGATCTAGTCATCGCCCTCAGGTTCCAGCAGAACACCAGCCTCGGCCCCTACCTCAGCATATACCTGGGCCATGGTCTGGATCTTCGAGCGCTGTGGGGATAGGGTATGGGCATCCAGACATGATTGCACCATTCAGTCCAAACCATGTCAGTGCACACTCATCGTCTGCTTATCTGCATTCGTCGCAGTATACTTGTCAGCGACCTGGCATGCCTTTTGTCCATCCCAATGAACATGTTCATCAACCCTTTACACAGGTATAATTTCGGTGACTGATAGGCCCTAGTTTGCTCCAGCTGAACCATGGTGATTTTTTTATTTGGGTGAGGGGTTGTGTTGCTGCCAGTGTGAGTGAGGATAGAAGTGACGGTGTCTCTGCATCTGCTTTTTGTCAATTAAGATGATATTTTTTTTTTCGGGGTCACTAAGAGGTTATTCTTGCTGGATCAGGATAATGTTAAGAGTGGAAGTACGGTTCTTAATGTCTCATAATATTCAGTTATGCATGCTGCCATGCCAGACAATTCATTCCCATGTAGCTGTCTTCTCTCTGAAAATATATGGTTGAGATTTTGGGATTGATTTTGGTCCTACGGGTTTTCCACTTATAGGAAAATAACGGATGCAACTTTGGCCTTTTATCCTCTTTACTTTTGAGATTGACCTGTCTGGTCTGTGGAAATACGAAACCCAAGTTGCAAAGGATGATAGTTCTTTGTGCTTTAGAATTTGATATTCGTTGTTGCACTCCTTTGGTAGGAAGGCGGCGATAGCTAAAACTTGCTCAACTAAAGAATTATTAGTTATTTTCCGCCAAAGTAGATGTGTTCCAATGAAAGGATGTAGGGCTGCAGTGACTATCCTCTTACAAAACTTGAGTTCCTAAGAATTTGGTCCAATAGAAAAGTCGTTTGAAAATGTTGGAACAACTAGAGCAACCCTATTTCCATCTTCTCTTTGTAGCAATTTAGCATAAACTTGTAATTATCATAACCAAAAATCAATGAAGCAACATCAAGCAAAATTTGAAGATGCGATTTCTTAGAACGTTCAAAAAATAAACGTGTGGATGTCTTGTTATGATTACTGGCTATGGCCATTTCACATGCATTTTAAATTTGATGATGCTAATCATTGCTGCAGTCTCACCACCAGCAACCTGATGCAAGTTTTGGATTAGCCCGGCCCCGATGAGGGGCTCGGGCCATGCCTGCAATCCTGCTGGCTGGAACTCGAGCTTGAAACTGGGCAGGGCATCAGGGCCCTGCGTACATTCAAGTGCAGGATTGCAGGCATAGAGAACCAAGGTGGAATGGAGAGGACGATCATACAGGCATCAGACATTCATCTGCTTCTCCAGCCTTGGTTGTAATAGAGCTTCCAGCGTCTTTAATGGCTGGAAGCTTGGCATTTCTTTTGGTCATCGAGCTATGGAGGTGTCACCTTGGATCTTTGTGTTGCCCATTGATGTTGATGGTGACAATGATGACGGCGAAAAGAATAATGATATGGAGCGTATGACCTGCAAATCTAAGCTCTAGATTCAGTCAAAGTAATTTCTCTCTTCTCTTGATCTCGTGACGCTCACTTTGGCTACTGTTATTGGATGTTCCTATGGAAATTCATTGCAACTATTTTTCTTCAGCTGACATCACTGTGCCAAGAAGAGCCACTGGGTTGCTGGGCTGTCACAGGGTTTAACTCAATGGAGCTGGAAGTAGATGGCCAGGTTGGTCTTGGAATGGCTGGTTCACTGTCATCTCTTGGTGCCCTCATTTACCCCTTGTTTGTGGAATTTTCGCAGAGAGCATCACATTTTCTCTGAATGCAGGTCATGCAGTGTACCTTGTGTTCTGTACAAAAATTGATGGATACCATATTTACTCGGTATCTAGTTAATGGCAGTGAGCTTTGCGATACTCAGAAACTTTGATGTTTTACTACAGTTTTATGTTAGTCCGTAGAGACCGCTTATGTGCATGTAAATTTTCTTATTCCACCTCAAAAGTTACTTCGTGCCGGTATTTGTTTAGTCCATTCTCTTGTAATATGTGAATCTCGTTGGCTTGTGCACCACTGATAATTGTGTACACATCGTCCCTCTGGTTCCCAGCCTATACAAGCGACAAAGCCCTTCTAGAGAGGCGGAGGCAGTCTAATGGTTTAATACCACCCTCCTTGCATTCTCTTAATCACCTTGGTGAGACCTTCCTCGGAGGTCCCATGTGAACCAAGATAGATATTTTACCATTGCCAATGTCTCAATGACAACATGATGCATCAATCTATGTCTCAATACATTTCCCCTTTAAGTAAGGCAATAGTGAGTTGGCATTGGCTCGACGAAGTTGTTCGACTCATGGGATTGTTAACCTTGTCACCGATACATGAAATCGTTGTCACAGGAGATGATTTCTCAAACTATGCTATTGATGCTTCTTGTTCTTCATATTTCCTGTGCATCTGCTGTTAAGTTGGCAGTTCCACGTGCATTTTCAATTTTCCGTGAAATGATATGTCATTTATGTCTCTAGGTCAGGTTCAAGATCTGTTCTTGCCGAGTTCTCCTTGAATTTTCATATGTTCATACATGATGCTCGTGCCTGCACCATCAATAATTAATTAGTGACCGGGTAACGTCAAGCTGTGTGATATAAGTGTTGTTCCCATCATAAGGTCATTCAATTTACCGCGAGTAACAATTTTTGCCGGAGTCCTTTCCATTGATAGAGCATGTACATGCCAGACCAGGATGAAGATGTGCCTAGAGAGGTTTTCATGGCTACCACGATGCGCGGGCTGTAATTCCAAGTTTTTGCCGGTGCAGCCTTCATTTTCTCGTCGAAATGGCAGACTTATTTTCGCCAACTTCAGTTTCTTTAGGTCTTTTTCTTGGATTCCTTTCAGTTTCCCTTTGTTTATCTCCTTCCTGGCGAGAAAATACTTGCACATCGAATCGCTTTGGCACATATCCTGGAATGGTGAAATGTGAAACACCCAACTGTGTATGCCCTGGTCACATGGGCGATCCCTCCCACTGTCATCAATTAGGGGCAATACCCCTCATGCTCACCCTCAGGGGCTTTGCTTTCGTATGTGCCATAAGCTTCTTTCACGTGTGACGCTGATGAAATTTGCCAGTTCTTCACGCATGATTTCTCTCTCTCTCTCTCTCTCTGCGCAAGTGCGAATGGGCAAAACGGTTAAAAGTATGGAGTGCGATCGATGCTCTTCTACAAGAAAAAAGGGCAGACAAAGGGGGCCTTGCACACCATACTCGTTGGCCTTTCTTTTCCCTTTGGACTCGCCTCCTATATATGACCAATGCCCAGGTGAACTTTAAGCAACTCAGCCTCCGTTGACAATTTTTTTCCTACCCAAGTCCTCTAGCTACTACTAGGGACTCCACACAGGCCTGCTATAGATTTGTTTGCATTTCTGTTGCGAAACTCGTTTACTTTGTTTCTTCTACTGCATGAATTGGCAAAACTCATTTCCGTCTTGCGCCTTTTGATCGGAAAGGTCAGTGTTATTGATAGCGATTTACGTTACCTGCACAGACGCATACCCCGAGTCCGGCCAAATCTTTACTTTCTTTCTATTTATAGCTTCATCTCCCCTAGTTTTGGCAATAATGTGCTTCGCCTTTTTTCCAATTTCAAAAGATAAACGATGTCGACCAAATCGGCTTTTTAGTTTTATGTTGTAACCTGGGCTTTCTTAAGTATACGAAACATTTCTTTTTAGGTAGAGATATTTGTCTGGTACGATCACATAAGTGGATGAGGACTCTGTCTCATATTAATTGTGTGCGTTTGTATGTGATTACAGGGTGCGGTGTGGAATAATGGATGAAGAAAACTATAAGCTGTTCTTGAAGAACTGTGCCATCATCCAAGAGAATGAGAGGCTTAGGAAGAGAGCAGAAGAGCTGGCTCAAGAGAACCAGGTATTGCTTCAGGAGTTGACGCAGAAGCCCTCCAAGTCCAAGCACACTGACCCCGAGCATGGCTCATCATCTTCCACCGTGAACCAGCCCAACAACAACAGCAACGACGACGAGAAGAAATAGTCCTCATGGTGAAAGATTTTGTTGTGAACCCATTTGATAACTGATACATAAACTCGGTAATGTGAACCTAGTTACGAAACAAATATTGGTTTTCGAAGTTGTGTTAAAATGCCTGCAAGATGCCCGCGGTGGGCAGTGTCGATAGTGATTTACGACTCATTTGGCTTTCCAAAGATAGACGGTAATGCCGATCAATGGATGCACGAAGTATGAATCGCGGATTCGAACCCGGAATCCAAAATTGCCGATGACTGGACGACAACAAAGGGCCTTGACATCCGGGTCTACCGTCCTGGGTCAAAACAACAGTAACCAAACAGTGGTTGTCTCTCCGACCAAATAGAAAGAATAGTAGTTGTCTACTTCAATATGTCATTGGACAAATTAGTCAAACATTTTAGAGGGATTGGTGAATTGAGTTGACGAAACATTCTCGCATGAGGTCACACTCCAACAAATCGAACAACTCTGGTCAACAATCACAAGGAAAAAACAGAGTAACGAAAGTCTCTCGTGGTTGCGGTCCACAACATCGATGCCATCTTTCTTTAGGTTAGGAAAAACCTGTCAAGATCTAAGTACATGTCTCATAAACATACAGGACACGTATTCATTTCACATAGACCAACAACCCCTGAAACCCAATAAATGAATTGTTTCCCCAAAATGCTTATTGCTGCTAAAAAGAAAAATGTACGTTTTTTTCTAACGAGTACCATTGGCACTCCGAAGTCGAGCATTCTTTCCTCCTTTGTTTTCGATTTTTTTTTTGTCCAACTTTATTTTCAAATTTCTTGGCTAATGAAAGCGACAATAACTCCGCCTAATAATCGGAAGAATTGAAATCTACCTATATTTTGCTTGTATCTCATCCTCTCCATATTTTATGGCCCATAATCTTTTGCTTTTCTAAGAATAGATTCCTTTCTGATGGGAAAATATTAATGCTTTCGTGTACTTCCGCTCCACCCTCCCATCCTTGCCAACCAATTAAATACATGACTTTACTAAGAGTCCATTTGTTTTGCAAAAACTAACTGATTTGGGAGATATTTTCCTAAATATGATCGCTTGTATCGCTTAAGTAATTAGTCTATGAAAAATGCTATCATTATCATAGTACTTATGTCTAAATATTTTCATGGACGATGAAATTTTTTTTCGTTCATTTACTTTTATAAGTAGTACAAACGATTATTTTTAAGAAAGTATCTTTCGAATCAGTCATTTTCTGTGAAAGAAATGGAAAATGAGGTATCCATTGATTTAGGTGATGATAAATAGGATCACCTAATAAAAAAAAAGATCTAAAATGGGTAAGGTCTTCTTCTCTTGCCTTGCAAGTAGGGTAACCAATTTTCTTTCCGTCAGAAGAATTCAAGATTAGTTCCTTTTTATCAGCAGCTAGAGTAGGGGGTGGAGTGCCTATAACCTAGGGGATCTGTTGTATTGCTCTGTTTCAAGATTTATTTTATTCTTGGGCATCTTGTGCTAGTTCTTCAAGAAGTTCACCTGCCTTCCGAACTTCTTTCCTTTTCCTTGAGTGTACGATGGGTACACTGGTTTTGGTGTGATTTTCGGATTGGGCTTTAAAAAATTTTATGCTATTCACGTAGGTGGTGAGAGTAGTTTTGTTCTTAAACGTGAAAGGTTTGGAGTTTCTTAGGAAAACATCAGTTGCTGCAACAAGAGTCAGGTCCTCTCTCTCTCTCTCTCTCTCTCTCTCTCTCTCTCTCTCTCTCTCTCTCTCTCCACATGAAGAGACTCTTAACCTGCTTGGATTCTACGACTGTTCAGCTTCTTCCCTGTATTAAGTTTTTTTTCCTTTTGATTTCATCTGAGTTTTTTTTTATGTGATATATGACATTGGGTGTGCAGTTTT
The DNA here is from genome assembly GCA_031216185.1 of Syzygium aqueum. Taxonomy (NCBI): domain Eukaryota; kingdom Viridiplantae; phylum Streptophyta; class Magnoliopsida; order Myrtales; family Myrtaceae; genus Syzygium; species Syzygium aqueum. The sequence continues at coordinate 28,714,855 of CM062237.1, read as the reverse complement.
TCATGATTGAATAAGAAATGATGTGTAGATTGTGGGCTGTAATTGTATGAGCTCCGTTCAATTTCCATGCATGAAATCTAGAGAATTCCTAAATCCTGATAATCCAAACTATCCGTGCAAAACTGACCGGAACAAAGAGAAATGGATGTGCACGAGAAGAGAGGATAAGAGAGAGACAAAAAGGTTGACATACACTTTCAGACATATTTTTGCTTTACTTTCCAGGAATGCGGAGAGGAGTCGCAGCTGTCGTGCTGGTCGTGCTGTCATTGGCATATCAGGGCATTCGCCCTCCGCCGCCCAAAACTTGTGGCTCTCCAGGCGGTCCGCCCATCACGGCGCCCCGAGTAAGGCTCAGAGATGGCCGAAACTTGGCCTACAAAGAGCAAGGAGTACCAAGAGAATTGGCCGAATACAAGGTCGTCTTTGTGCACGGCACTGACTCCTGTAGGCACGATGCAGTGATAGCAACAGATGTTTCCCCGGTACTCAAAATTCTTCTTATAACTAACTCATCGTTCCATGTTCATCATACCGTCCTTTTGTTCTCCAGCGTATGCAGCTAGTTCTGACAACTGAGGTGATCCATGTTGGGTCGTTGTTTGTTCAGGCGTTTCTTGAGGAATTGAAGGTGTATGTCTTGTCATTCGATAGACCAGGATACGGAGAAAGCGACCCAGACCCGAAAAGAACCCCAAGGAGTCTGGCTTTGGATATAGAAGAGCTTGCTGATAAGTTGGGACTGGGAGCCAAGTTCTATGTAATTGGGTATTCCATGGGAGGCCAGGCTACTTGGGGTGTCCTCAAGTATATCCCCCACAGGTATTTACACCAACTAAAGTAAAAGAAAGTTCATCAGTCATTTAGAGAGGATTGCATTTTTTTTTGTGGGAATGAAATAGCAAGGATCAGTTTTTGGGGCATGACTGCATACTGCTAAATCCACGTTTTCAAAGGCGGTACCTGATCATGGGCTTATCCGCTCTTGTGGCCTGACGAACTTGGTGGGTCGTGATTCTCGACCTGTAAACCAGGCCGACACGGAAAAGAACCTTGAAAAAGGAAGCAGAGAGGAGTAGGCTGCGGATAAATACTGCCTGGTAATGGACCTTGTGTTGACCCAAATGCCAACATGCTCAAGCGCTTGAGGCCGACCATGGCTCAAGCCTGCCCATTGAGCAAAACTATAAACAAAACAGAACAACCATTGTAGCGACCTGCAATTAAGTAAGGAAAAGGACATGTAGTCTCTCAGCTAACAGCTAAATCACCTAATTGATCTTAGCACTTGATCTTAGCCACGTACCGTCCCCCAGATGCAATTCTTAACGACAACAAACACTGGCAGGTTAGCCGGAGTAGCTCTCATCGCTCCCGTAGTCAACTACTGGTGGCCTGGGTTTCCCGCCAACCTATCCACGGAAGGCTACAACTTGCAGCCACCACAGGACCAGTGGGCACTCAGAGTGGCTCACTATGCCCCTTGGCTCACCTACTGGTGGAACACCCAAAAGTGGTTCCCCGCATCCAGCGTTGCCACTCGCGCACCCCACACCATGTCCCGTCAAGACATGGAAGTCATCCCCAAGATGATCGGACGCCGCAAGGATGCGGTAACTTTTGCTCATGTTTGGTTTGTTTGATTGTTTTTTTTATCCCTTCACTCAGTATGACTAATTAACAGGCCATTGAATTAGTCCCATAGCCAAAAGCAAACTTGTCAGATAACTGGCCTTGTTCTTTCGTTAAACAGCCGTGGGTGAACGTGAGGCAACAAGGAGAAGCCGAGTCGGTCCATCAGGACATAACGGTTGGTTTCGGGAGTTGGGAGTTCGATCCTATGGTAATTGAGAACCCTTTCCCGAACAAGGAAGGATCGGTGCATCTGTGGCAAGGCGATGACGATAGGCTAGTCCCCGTTTTGCTTCAACGGCATATTGCGCAAAAGCTTTCGTGGATTGAGTACCACGAGCTACCCGGTGCCGGGCATTTGTTCCCTTATGCTGATGGAATGAGTGAAGCTATTGTAAAGGCACTTACAGTTGGTCAGAAGTAGAGTTGATTTCGTAGCTAAGCTCTTTTTTCTCTCTCGTCCTCTGTGTTCTTCAGATGCTTTGTTCTTCGAAGAGTTTCTCAGAGAGTATACTCTGTACCGAATCATTTACAGATATTACAATTATAATATATCTCAAGTTTGAGTTGTTAGATTGAGTATTTCCTAATTGGGGTCCCAAGAACATCATTTCCTATAATGGCAAGTAGTTGAATTGAAAGAAAGTAAATTCTTTGTATCACACTTATTTCTTTTTTGGGAAGGATAGAAGCCAAAAAAAAAGTCCAAATTATATACACCGTGACACATTTATCCCAAAATTTTTTTTGAGATATCAAAAATCCCAAATTATATATATATATATATATATATATATATATATATATTGTGACACATTGACTCTAAACTTTTTCTTGTAACATGAAAAACCCCAAACTTGTATCTATGTGACACATTACCCCCGTCAAGTTTCTGTTAGATGATTTTTGTTTTTATTTCACTTAGGCCACGTAAACACTACGTCAACACTATATGTTTTCAAGTGTCCATGTAGATAGATTTTTAACGGTTCTCATAAATAAATTTTGACGGAGAATAAATGTGTCGTACATATACAAGTTTGAAAATTTTGGTTGAGGGTAAATATATCATAACGGCCATAATTAAGAATTTTTTGTGGCTCTTCCCCTTATGGAAAAGAAGGAAGCAGCCTAGAAGAATGGGCAAATAAAGCCTAGAATTGGATGGCCTTACTTTCAAGCGGACTTGCTTCGAGCTAACCTGTCCTCTCGCTTTCATTTTCTGATGATGTCGTCTCGAGCAGGAAGCCTATCTCTCCATCCTCCCAATAATTTTCTGAGGCTGAAGAGTTTCCTTTCTCCGATGCACATCAGAATTTGGAGATTAAAAGAAAGTCGAAATTGGACTAAGTTTCCCAACCAAACAAAGAAATGACTTTAGTCGGTCAACGGATTTCCTAATTTTGTCGGAGATGTATATTTACGTGGTCTTCATGCAGTTGGCGCAGAGTGGTGTCCCCTGCATGTGCAATAGTTGGGTGTGAATTCGAGGTATCATGACTTACATACGAGAATGTTTGGTAGCAAATAAATTTTTTGGTAAGATTTGTGAATCCATCTGGAATATTGAGATATTCTTTCGCCGAGAAATTGTGAAAGCTAAATACTGCGTGAGTAAAGAGTGTTATTGAGAATCGAAAATACCAAGAGCGTTTGAGTGACTCGAGTATGGATATAATATATATTGCATCGCTTGATCTGTAGTGGAATTTTATGTTACTCTTTTCGGATTTAAGATAGTAAGTCTCTCATCCTCTGTGTTGCATCAAATTTGCTTGCTACTGATTTCTCATTATAAATCTCTATTAAGGGCGTCAATACTTGTAAATTGGAAAGGAAGTAATTTAAGTGCCGTAAGGGGTGCTTGAGTTTGTTGAAGCTAACTCCTAAAGTTTTGTATAGAAGTAACACTCTGTACAAGCTGTAAAATCTTAATTACATAGCTAATTCCGACCTTTTTGAAATCGTTAAATTTAGAAGAGCGGAGTCGGCCAAGTGGAAGGCCAAGCCACTATGAATCTAATTAGGGTGCGGATAATAACTATTCTATTCTTGGAAATAATTTCTGGCCAGAAATTTTTTTTATTTTTATTTTCTGGATGAGTTTCTGAGCAGAAAAATGCATTTGATAATGACACACAACTTCTATTTTATTTGATAACGACACAAATTTTTTTTTCTCTTGGTTGATATATCATCTGTAATCTCATCTTGTGTAGGTCCAAATGGGTACTCTGGATCTCCATATAGGGAAAAACTTTTATCCCTTCTATCTTGATTACAAATGTAATTATGGATAGCGCAACATGCAATTACAATATGTGCTTGCTTTCGAATTATAAATGAAGGCACACGTATCAAAATGAAAAAGCGATTCTTCAACACCACAAATGATTTCTTAATGACAATCTTTAATGAAGAATGCGTATAATTAAACTATTCTATTGTAGTCTGGTTTGAATACCCTTTTGGTTGGGGCTGTGAGGAGGCATTCTTGTCCTTCAACCCCTTCAACAACCCGCCACTCTTGATTGCTGAATCTGCTTATTTTTGTGCCTCTTCTTCTTCTACCGCTTCCTCATCTTCCATGTCAGCAAAAGCAGCGTGAGTGAGGATTCTGTTGAGCAACCGTGTCACTCTCAGGGCATTGGTGAGTGGCAAGTGACCCTCAGGAGTGTCCTCTTTAAGTTCCCACATGAACTCAGTTAGGAATGACCTGTAATTGTACTGCTCAACTTCCGTGCCCAGCTTCTTGATGAAGAACCTCGGGAAGTCCCTTGTGGCGTTGTCCCACGGCCTTTTCTGGATATTGTATACAAAGCCGTCGTTGCTATGGCGATGCTATAGATCGTTGATCGTTTTGAGCTCGGCCGCAGCAATAAATTGGACCTCGGAGAAGTCTATTTATGAATAGATGTTTCTCATTTCAGCCGAACATTCTACGCGTTTTTCAAGAAAAAGTTTTGAACCTGTTTTTTACTTGTATCTCAGCCTTGCACTTGTGGCCCATAATCGTTGCTTTCTAAGATTATATTCCTTTCTCACAAGAAAATGTTATTGCTTTTGTGTACTTCCACCCTCCCATTCTTGCTAACCAAATAAATGAAATGGCTTAACTAAGTCTTGCAAAATGAGGGATCCAATAATTTAGGTGATCATAAATAAAATCATCTATTCCAATAAACAAATGAAGATTAAAATGGGTAAGGTCGTATTCGATTGGCAGATTAATTCGGTGTTCTTCTCTTGCCTTGCATGTAGGGGGAGCAATTTTCTTTCCCCTGAGAAAAATTCAAGGTCAGTTCCTTTTTATCAGTGTGGAGTGCATATAACCTAGAAATCTTTTGCATTCCTCTGTTTCAAGAATTATACTATGGTGTGATTTTGGAGCTTAAACAAAATCTGGGGTGGGTGAGATTTGTGCTTATATGTGAAAGTTATGGAGTTTTCTAGGAAAATATCAGTTGCTTCAATAAGATTCAGGTCCTCTCTCTCTCTCTCTCTCTCTCTCTCTCTCTCTCTCTCTCTCTCTCTCACATGAAGAGACTCTTAACTTGCTCGGATACTGCCACTGTGCAGCTTCTTCCTTGGATTGAGTTGTCTTCCTTTTGATTTTGTTCCAGTTTTTCTCAATGTATGGCATTGGGTAAATAGTGGGCCATATTTGCATGTGCTCTAAATCCTTACAGTCCACACTGTCTGCAGAGTTGACAGGAACCGTTGAAGTTCACAATTACCAAAAAGGCCTAGATACTACAAGTTTCCAGACCGATAATTGATAGCGATAGTTCGTGGTGCCTACAAGTGTCTGGTGGTGGCTGAGCTTTCAAATAAAGTTAATGCAAGTGTAATGTCCCTGAACAAGCAGATACAGTTTTGCTGTAAGTGTCGGCGAAGAGAGCTTGTAAATAGGCTTGATGCTCATGCATGTATTCACAAGAAACCAACCAAAAAAAACTGCACCCATCAGCTTGTAGAAACCAAGCCTCCAACTGCTCTTTCCTTGAAGTCTTCTACTTGCATTCTTGTTACAAATCCAAAATCTAACAGTGGTACCTAGGAGAGATGGAGGCGCGCCCACTCATGCACGATAAAGAGAAGTTAAGAGAAGAAAGAAGGAAAGTGAAAGGGACAAAAAGGTGAACGGACAATCTTTTACAGATTTTTGCTGCATTTTCCAGGAATGATGAGAGGAGTCGCAGTTGTCGTGCTGGTTGTGCTGTCTACATTGGCATATCGGGGCATCCGCCCTCTGCCATCCAAAACTTGTGGCTCTCCAGGTGGTCCACCCATCACGGCAACCCGAGTAAGGCTCAGAGATGGCCGATACTTGGCCTACAAAGAGCAAGGAGTACCGAGAGAGTCGGCCGAACACAAGATCATCTTTGTGCACGGCTCCGACTCCTGTAGGCACGACGCGGTGATAGCACATGATGTTTCCCTGGTACTTAAAAATTCTTCTTATAACTGACTTATCCTTCCATGTTTATGAGACCGACCTTTTGCGTACTAACATCAACAGCGAGTTCTGATAGATGAGTTAGTCAATGTGGGGTCAATTGTTCAGGCTGTTCTTGAGGAATTGAAGGTGTACGTCTTGTCATTTGATAAACCGGGATATGGAGAAAGCGACCCGGACCCGAAAAGGACACCGAAGAGTCTGGCTCTGGATATAGAAGAGCTTGCCGATCAGTTGGGACTGGGAACCAAGTTCTACGTGGTTGGGCATTCCATGGGAGGCCAGGCTACTTGGGGTGTCCTCAAGTATATCCCTCACAGGTATATACACCAATTTTTTTTTGTCAAAATATATACACCAACTTAAGTAAACGAAAGTTCATCAGTCATTTAGAAAGGATTGCATCGTTTTTGGTTGGCTAGAAAATAGCAAGCATCGATTTTTAGGACACGACTGCGTACCGCTAAATGCATGTTTTCAAAGGCGGAATAACTGATCATGGGCTTAGCGCCTCTTGAGGCCAGATAAGCTTGGCGGGTCATGATTCTCGTCCTGTCAACCAGGTCAACATACAAAAATGGCGTTACAAAAGAAGCAGGGGAAGTGGCTGTGGATAAAATATTGGCCTGGTTATGGACCCAGTCATGGCCCAAACGCTGACAATGCTCAAGCACTTCAGACCGACCTGGCTTGAGCCTTTCCATTGAGCAAGCTATATACTAAACAAAACAACCATAATAGTAGTGACTACGGCAATGAAGTTAGGAAAACTACGTATAGTCTCTCGGCTAAATTACCTTAAATTTTTCTTAGCCACATATTTTCCCAACAGATGCAATTGTTAATGGCCATAAGCTCTGGCAGGTTAGCCGGAGCGGCTCTCACCGCTCCTGTAATCAACTACTGGTGGCCAGGGCTTCCCGCCAACATATCCAATGAAGGCTACTACTTGCAGCTACCCCAGGACCAGTGGGCACTCAGAGTGGTTCACTATGCCCCTTGGCTCACCTATTGGTGGAACACCCAAAAGTGGTTCCCTGCATCCAGCGTCGTCACTCGCGCCCCCCGCATCTTGGGCCGTCAAGACATGGAAATCATCCCCAAGATGATAGAGCGCCGCAATGACGCAGTAACTTTTGCTCTCTTCTTTTTCCCTTCACTCGTAGCATGACGTACGGTTGCTGAATTGGTCCTCGCCAAAAGCTTAACTTGTCAGATAACTGGCCTTGTTCTTTTGTTGTACAGTCGCGGGTGATCGTGAGGCAACAAGGAGAAGCCGAGTCGATCCTTCGGGACCTGATGGTTGGTTTCGGGAGTTGGGAGTTCGATCCAATGGATATTGAGAACCCTTTTCCAAACAAGGAAGGAGCGGTGCATCTGTGGCACGGTGATGACGATAGGCTAGTCCCTGTTTTGCTTCAACGGCACATTGCACAAAAGCTTTCGTGGATTCAGTACCACGAGCTACCCGATGCTGGGCATTTTTTCCCTTATGCTGATGGGATGGGTGAAGCTATTCTGAAGGCACTTATAGCTGGTAGGAAGTAGAGTTGATTTCATAGTAAGCTCTATTTTTCCCTCATCCTCGTGTTTGTCAGACGGTTTGTTCTTCAAAGAATCAAGAGTGTTAACCCAGATGTTCAGGCATTGGCTTTGAATTCCCTCTTTTTGCTAGGTGGCTTTCAATCATAAAGAAGGCTTGTGATGCATTAAAATGGAGGATGATAATTGACCTCTTTAGGCACCAACAGTGTTGCTCTTCATCTGTTAACGTCATTATAAGGTTACTTATTGATGACATCTCTGCGTAGTTCTTCGAAGGCACCCTTTCAATGAATTTCCAGTGCAGATAAAGCGTAAGAGATCAAGAATCTCTGCCATTTTATTAAGCTAGAAGAGCCTAGCGAATAACTCGACAGTTCTAGTCAATCGCACTAGATGGAGTATCCGTCATACCATACTATTGAACTTGATGAAATTGATGATTTACGTGGATATGATACTAACAAAAAGTTCTCAATCCACAGCCTGAAGACACTGGATCGCAATTATTAGGAGCATCAGTAAATTAATAGATATTACCAAACCCGAAACAATGACAAGATGAGAATACAAATTCCCTACAGTTCCCTTTTGAGTTGATCCATTGGGACATGATGGTCGGTTTCGGGACTTGGGAGTTCGATCCAATGGAAATTGAGAACCCTTTCCCGAACAATAAGAATCCGTGCATCTGTGGCGGGGTGATGAAGATAGGCTAGTCCCATTTTGCTTCAACGGTACGTTGCACAAAAGTTTTCATGGATTCTGTACCACGAGCTACCCGGTGCTGGGCATTTCTTAACTTATGCTGATGGAGTGAGCAAAGCTATAGTGAAGGCACTTATAATTGGTCAGAATTAGGGTTCTCATGATAACCATTATGTGCCCGAAAACTATTTCCGAACAGAAACGATTTTTTTTTATTCTGTGCCCGGAAACAATTTCTGAGTATTTGAAGGCGTTTGGTAAGCTGTCCAAAATTTCTATTCCTAGAATAGAAAAGAACATAAATACGTTTGGTAACAGCTAATATTTTAATATTTCTTTCTTTTATTTTTTTCCTTCTCCTCCTTCTTGGCCGTGGCCAGTAAAATATTTTTTAATTAACAATACTTTTATTAAAAATAATTTTTAATTTTTTTTGGCCATGGCCGGTAAAAAATTTATTTATTAATAATAATTTTATTAAAAAATAATTTTTTTATTATTTTTGGATATGGCCGGTAAAATTTTTTTTATTAATAATATTTTTTTCTTTTTTGGCCATGTCCGGTAAAATATTTTTTATTAAATATTTTAATAAAAATATTTTTATTGAAAATATATTTTTTTATTTTTTTCCATGGCCTGGTCGCCGGCCATGGCCGGTAAAATATTTTTTTATTAATAAAATTTTTTATTAAAATATTTTTTTCCCATGGCTTGGTCGCCGGCCATGGCTGGTAAAATATTTTTTATTAAAATATTATTTTCCTTTTTTTCCCATGGCCTAGTCGCAAGCCATGATTGATAAAATATATTTTTTAAATAATTTTTATTAAAATATTTTTTTCGTTTTTTTACCATGACCTGGTTGCCGGCCATGATTGGTAAAATATTTTTTTTTATTAACATTGTTTATTAAAATATTTTTTCCTTTTTTTGCCATGGCCTGGTCGAAGGCCATAGCCGATAAAATATTTTATTTAAATATTTTTTTATTAATAATATTTTTATTAAAATATTTTTTTCCTTTTTTTTGCCATGGCCTAGTTGCCAGCCATGGCCGATAAAATATTTTATTTAAATATTTTTTATTAATTATATTTTTATTAAAAAAAATTTCTTTTTTTTGTCATGGCCTGGTTGCCGGTCGTGACTGGTAAAATATTTTTTTATTAATATATATTTTTCCTTTTTTTACCATGGCCTGATCGCCGGCTATGACCGGTAAAATATTTTTTTATTAATATATTTTTTGCCATGGCCTGGCGGCCGGCGACCGACCACAACTTAGAGAAGAACAATACAAAAAAGATTAGAAAAATAAGAAAAAGAACTCATTCTCAAAATTGTGCCGAGAAATAAGAAATAACTTTTTTTTACTTCTTGTTTCTTTTCCAAAACTGTTTCTGGGCATAAATTTTTGCAAAAATGTGCCCGGGAACAAAAAGTTTACCAAACGCATTTCTGTTCCCAAATTATTTGTGAAAGCAAAAGAAAAGAAATTTTTACTGTTTAGCACGTTACCAAACATGCCCTTAGAGTTGATTTCACAGTTAGCTCTATTTTTCCCTGGTTCTCTGTGTTTTTCAGATTATTTGTCCTTTGAAGTGATTCTCAGAGTGTGCTCTGTACACATACATTTGCTGTTATGGATGATAATGAAGACAGTCTTGATAAAATTGTTGACTTGGGAAACCCACATATTCAGGCATTGGCTTCGAATTCCTTCTTTTTGCTTGGTACCTTTGAATTTTGGTGAAAACATAAAGAAGGCTTGATATAATTGACTAGTGGCGAGTCGGGCCCACTAGTCAGATTTCTTAAAAATCTCCGATGCCCCCGTCTCCCCTGCTCCGTTAACGCCGTTACTGCTCTCCTTCTTTCACTCTTTCTCTCACTCTCCTTTCCTCTCCAGAAAACTTCTCTCCACGAGGCTAAACTTCTAGTGGTCCACCACACTTCCGCCTCCACCGGTTGCCTCCGCCATGGTCGGGATCGGAGCCGGAGGCGGTGGTGTGGTTGACAAATAGAGGAGCGCCTTCGTGGAGGAAAGACAGCCAATGGGGCTTCGGGAGGCGATGGCGTAGGCGGAGGCGGCGGCATGGTCAGGATCGGAGCCATCGATGGTGCTTCGGGAGGCAACCGGCGGAAGGCAAATTCAAAGCGTGTGTGTTTGTCTGAGGGGATTGTTCAATAATTAAACCCCGAGAGAAATTATCATATCACGGCAATCAAAACTACCAATCAGCACCAACGTTCACAAGCAACCCTCCACTGCACACGACGCATTTAACGTGAATACGGAGAGAATGAAAATTTTTGCAAGCGGAAAGACGCATGAACACAGAACAAGAAAACGAAGATGGCTCACGTAAAAGATCAGTTACCATCGAATTGAGAAAAAGAATTCAAAACCAGCTTTTAAGTAAGCGCCCCTAAAGCACACGACTTTTCTCAACTTGCTCTCCTCCTCCATTCTGGGTTTTTCCATCCGGAGTCGCGTGCTGTGCTAGGTTTCTTGTGGGGATATTGGTAAGATAAGAGATGTCGTCAACGACCTCGTCGGAGCTCCCGGATTCCGGTAGGATCGCCGGGCCGATCCTGTCCAGGTCGCCGGAGAAGCCCGCCATCAGCTTCCCCCAGACGTGCAGCTTGCTGAGCAAGGGCACTCTCGGCGGGAGAGACAGCCATCGTGACGAAGAGTGAAAGAAGGAGAGCAGTAATGGCGTTAACGGTGCAGAAGACGAGGCAGTCAGAGATTTTTGAGGAATATGATTGGTGGGACCGAATTGCCACGTGTCAATTTTTGGATGGTGTATTGCATTGCCTGCGTAGAGTACTAAAACTCACCTGAACGGGTAAAATACAGCCTGGAAGTGTACGGTCTTGCTTTCAAACCTAAGTGTGGTCAGAGAAAGGTCGGCCTACTTCGAGCTGACCAGTCCTTTCGCTTTGATTATCTAATAAGATAAAGTCTTATCTCTCCGTCCTCCCGTTACTTTTATGAGGCCGAAGAGTTTCCTCTATCCAATGCACATCCGAATTTCGAAATCAAAAGAAAGGCCGAATTGAACTGAGTTTCCTAACCAAACAAAGAAATGACTTTCGTAGTCGGATTTATAAGTAGGTCATTGGATTTCCTAAACTTGTTGGGGGGGGGGGGAATGACACAAACAGTTTCTAGACTTTGACTGAATGTCCAATTTGATCCATGAACTTTTAATTTGTTCAATACAGTCCCTGAATTTTAACTCAATGTTCAATGTGATTTCTAAATTTTTGGTACATATTCAATATAGTCCCTGAACTTTGTAAAGATGTTCAATGTAGTCCTTCCATCAATTCAAGTTTAGGGATTATATTATTCATTTTAATATAATTCAGGAATTAAATTGAACATGTACAAAAAATTCAGAGACCACATTGAACAAATTAAAATTTTAGAGATCACACTGAACATTAAGCTAAAGTTCATGGATTAAATTATATATTGAGTTAAAATTCATGGATTGTTCGTGTCAATATCTCTTTTGTTGGAGGCGTATACTTACGTTCAATGGGATTTGGTCTTCACGTGATTAGTGTAGGGTGGTGTCCGTTGAATGTGCAATAGTTGGGCGTGAATTCAAGGTATGGCTTATTGATGAGTTACATCCGAGCGTGAATCCAAGAATATTTAATAGGAAATAAATTTTGTGGTAAAATTTGTGAATCCATTAGCAAAATTGAGACATTCTTTCGCGATAAATTATAAACTGTATAAGTTATTGGATATAATTAGAAAGTGTGAAACATTAAAAGTGTTTGAGTGATTCGAGTGTAGATATAATATTTATCGTATCGCTTGATCTATAATGAAAGTTTGTGCTGCTCTTCTTAAGGAGTAGGTCGCCCATTCTCATAATTTGCTAGCTATTGATTTTTCATTGTAAATCTCTGTTGAGTGTGTGAACGCTTGTGAATTGGAAAGTAGCGTTGCCAGGGATACATGAGTTTGTAGAAGCTAACACCTGATGTTTTGTATGAAAATAATACTTTGCACCAGCCATAAAATCTCAGGACCGTTAAATTTAGAAGAGTGGAGTAGGCCAAGTGAAAGGCTAAACCACAATAGATCTTATTCGTATATCTTCGATCTGCTTTATTTCTCTAGTATCTATTAGACGGAACATTGTGCTTTATATGTGCTAGTTAAGGAGTTCTCGAGGAAAATATCAGTTGCTTCAACAAGATTCAGATCTCTCTCTCTCTATCCACATGAAGAGACTCTCAACTTGCTTGGGTATTGCGGGCCTGTTTGGTTCAACTTTGTAAATGAACCTTAGGGGAATACAAATACCTTTAAGTTAAAACCCATTGAGGAAATGAAAATGACGTTTGTTAAAAAAAAATTGTGAAACTACTTTAGTCCAAGTAGTGCTTGGCTAATTTTATTTTTTTTTGCAAAGGGCTTTGGACCATTTTTTATTTAAAAAAAAGTTACCCTTCCCCGTTGTCGGCGAAGGGCTACGGCCGCCGGCGAGCCAGATCTGGCGCCGGTAGCCATCGCCCGAGGTCAGGAGACCGCCGGCAAGCCAGATCTGGCGTCTGCAGCCGTCGCCCGAGGCGGGCGACCTAGGCCGACGACACTTGGGCACTCGCGTGACCTCAGGCTGCCGTCGCCTAGGTCGCCCGACCTCGCCGGCCCTTCACCGCCCAAATCCGATGTTGTTGGCCGCCCTCGCCGGTCATGCTTTTGTGAAGAAAATGAACAGTGACAAGGAGGCAAAATCGGAATATTAAAGAATAAATTAGGGTAGTTTGGGAAGGAAAAAAATACTTTCAGCATTTGGCTAATGGAGTCCGGAAGGCTGAACCAAATGGTTTAGCATTTTTTCAGGGCTTTCGAGGTTGAAAGCCCCTTTCCAAAACTGAATCACACGGGGCTTATGACTGTGCAGCTACTCTCTTAGATTGAGTTCTCGTCCTTCCGAATTGGTCCGGGTTTTTTTCTATGTGTGGCATTGGGTAGATAGTGGGCTATACTTGCATGGGCCCTCTTCAATTTCCATGCGTGAAACGTGGAGAATTGACGGCTGTAGTAGCGGTGCACGTCTCTAGCGGGAGATCTCGGCGGTAGAAAGTGGTAGCTGAGCTTTGTCGTGGTTAAAGCTAAAGCAAGAACAATATCTCTGAACAAGCAGATACAGTTTTGCTGTAAGTGTCGGCCAAGAGAGCTTGTAAATAGGCTTGATGCTCATGCATGTATGTTGACTGGTCCACCTTATGTTGGGCACAGTTAATACTTAAATAAAAAATAAACAAAAGAAAAAAAAGTTAAAAAATGAAAAAGAAAGAACAAAAAGAGGGGCATCTTCGTGCGGTCAAAAGGGAGCCCACAGATAAGAGAGAGAGGAAGGCAAAGAGCACCGAGAGAGCGAGAGAACAGGGGAGAAGAAAAGGGGCGTATCTTAGTGGTCCCGATTCGAGGACCAAACGTTGTCGGAATTGGCTCAAATTTTAGTACGTTGTTCGTGAGACCGAGGGCTACGAGTTGACCGGTTTCGTTTGTTGAGATGTCCTCCAAACTCTTCAATCACAGTAAGGATTTCTTTTCTCATTTTGTGTAAAATCCATATTTGTGATTATGAAATAATGTTGATGTTGTACCTCTAGTGTGTGACTAGAGAGGAAACTAGTGTGTATCCTACTATTCTTGGTGATTAGTGAAAGTTTTATGTGTGGGGCGATCCGTGGTTTTTCTCTCATTGGGTTTCCACGTTAAATCTCGGTGTCGTTGCATTTATTTCCTTATTATTGCGTGGTTATATTGCTGGAATATCATTGATTGTTGTTAGAATTAAGTTGATTTTGGTCGGTTTAATTATGAGGGAGATATTGATCCTGGATTGATTGAGTTCTTGGTGAATCGTTACCCACGGTTCTCCCCAACAATGTATTCACAAGAAACCAACCAAGAAAAACTGCACCCATCAGCTTGTAGAAACCAAGCCTCCAACTGCTTCTTCCTTGAAGTCTTCTACTGGCATTCTTGTTACAAATCCAAGATCTAACAGTGGTACCTAGGAGAGATGGAGGCGCGCCCACTCATGCACGATTAAGAGAAGTTAAGAGAAGAAAGAAGGAAAGTGAGACGGCCAAAAAGGTGAACGAACAATCTTTTACAGATTTTTGCTGCATTTTCCAGGAGTGATGAGAGGAGTCGCAGCTTTCGTGCTAGCTGTGCTGTCCACATTGGCATATCGGGGCATCCGCCCTCTGCCATCCAAAACTTGTGGCTCTCCAGGTGGTCCACCCATCACGGCAACCCGAGTAAGGCTCAGAGATGGCCGATACTTGGCCTACAAAGAGCAAGGAGTACCGAGAGAGTCGGCCGAACACAAGATCATCTTTGTGCACGGCTCCGACTCCTGTAGGCACGACGCGGTGATAGCACAGGATGTTTCCCTGGTACTTAAAAATTCTTCTTATAACTGACTTATCCTTCCATGTTTATGAGACCGACCTTTTGCGTACTAACATCAACAGCGAGTTCTGATAGATGAGTTAGTCCATGTGGGGTCAATTGTTCAGGCTGTTCTTGAGGAATTGAAGGTGTACGTCTTGTCATTTGATAAACCGGGATATGGAGAAAGCGACCCGGACCCGAAATGGACACCGAAGAGTCTGGCTCTGGATATAGAAGAGCTTGCAGATCAGTTGGGACTGGGAATCAAGTTCTACGTGGTTGGGCATTCCATGGGAGGCCAGGCTACTTGGGGTGTCCTCAAGTATATCCCTCACAGGTATATACACCAATTTTTTTTTTTTGTCAGAATATATATACCAACTTAAGTAAACGAAAGTTCATCAGTCATTTAGAGAGGATTGCATCGTTTTTGGTTGGCTAGAAAATAGCAAGCATCGATTTTTAGGACACGACTGCGTACCGCTAAATGCATGTTTTCAAAGGCGGAATACCTGATCATGGGCTTAGCGCCTCTTGAGGCCAGATAAGCTTGGCGGGTCATGATTCTCTTCCTGTCAACCAGGTCAACATGCAAAAATGGCGTTACAAAAGAAGCAGGGGAGGTGGCTGTGGATAAATATTGGCCTGGTTATGGACCCAGTCATGGCCCAAACGCTGACAATGCTCAAGCACTTGAGACCGACCTGGCTCGAGCCTGTCCATTGAGCAAGCTATATACTAAACAAAACAACCATAATAGTAGTGACTACTGCAATGAAGTTAGGAAAACTACGTATAGTCTCTCGGCTAAATTACCTTTAATTTTTCTTAGCCACATACTGTCCCAACAGACGCAATTGTTAACGGCCATAGGCTCTGGCAGGTTAGCCGGAGCAGCTCTCACCGCTCCTGTAATCAACTACTGGTGGCCAGGGCTTCCCACCAACATATCCAATGAAGGCTACTACTTGCAGCTACCACAGGACCAGTGGGCACTCAGAGTGGTTCACTATGCCCCTTGGCTCACCTATTGGTGGAACACCCAAAAGTGGTTCCCTGCATCCAGCGTCGTCACTCGCGCCCCCCGCATCTTGGGCCGTCAAGACATGGAAATCATCCCCAAGATGATGGAGCGCCGCAATGACGCAGTAACTTTTGCTCTCTTCTTTTTCCCTTCACTAGTAGCATGACGTACGGTTGCTGAATTGGTCCTCGCCAAAAGCTTAACTTGTCAGATAACTGGCCTTGTTCTTTTGTTATACAGTCGCGGGTGATCGTGAGGCAACAAGGAGAAGCCGAGTCGATCCTTCGGGACCTGATGGTTGGTTTCGGGAGTTGGGAGTTCGATCCAATGGATATTGAGAACCCTTTTCCAAACAAGGAAGGAGCGGTGCATCTGTGGCAAGGTGATGACGATAGGCTAGTCCCTGTTTTGCTTCAACGGCACATTGCACAAAAGCTTTCGTGGATTCAGTACCACGAGCTACCCGATGCTGGGCATTTTTTCCCTTATGCTGATGGGATGGGTGAAGCTATTCTGAAGGCACTTATAGCTGGTAGGAAGTAGAGTTGATTTCATAGTAAGCTCTATTTTTCCCTCATCCTCGTGTTTGTCCGACGGTTTGTTCTTCAAAGAATCAAGAGTGTTAATCCAGATATTCAGGCATTGGCTTTGAATTCCCTCTTTTTGCTAGGTGGCTTTCAATCATAAAGAAGGCTTGTGATGCATTAAAATGGAGGATGATAATTGACCTCTTTAGGCACCAACAGTGTTGCTCTTCATCTGTCAACGTCATAATAAGGTTACTTATTGATGACATCTCTGTGTAGTTCTTCGAAGGCACCCTTTCAATGAATTTCCAGTGCAGATAAAGCGTAAGAGATCAAGAATCTCTGCCATTTTATTTAGCTAGAAGAGCCTAGCGAATAACTCGACAGTTCTAGTCAATCGCACTAGATGGAGTATCCGTCATACCATACTATTGAACTTGATGAAATTGATGATTTACGTGGATATGACACTAACAAAAAGTTGTCAATCCACAACCTGAAGACACTGGATCGCAAATATTAGGAACATCAGCAAATTAATAGATATTACCAAACCCGAAACAATGACAAGATGAGAATACAAATTCCCTACAGTTCCCTTTTGAGTTGATCCATTGGGACATGATGGTCGGTTTCGGGACTTGGGAGTTTGATCCAATGGAAATTGAGAACCCTTTCCCGAACAATGAAGAATCTGTGCATCTGTGGCAGGGCGATGAAGATAGGCTAGTCCCATTTTGCTTCAATGGTACATTGCACAAAAGTTTTCATGGATTCTGCAACACGAGCTACCCGGTGCTGGCCATTTCTTAACTTATGCTGATGGAGTGAGCGAAGCTATAGTGAAGGCACTTATAATTGGTCAGAATTAGAGTTGATTTCATAGTTAGCTCTATTTTTCCCTGGTTCTCTGTGTTTTTCAGATGATTTGTCCTTTGAAGTGATTCTCAGAGTGTGCTCTGTACACATACATTTGCTGTTATGGATGATAATGAAGACAGTCTTGATAAAATTGTTGACTTGGGAAACCCACATATTCAGGCATTGGCTTCGAATTCCTTCTTTTTGCTTGGTAGCTTTGAATTTTGTTGAAAACATAAAGAAGGCTTGAGATACATTAAAATGAAGGATGATAATTGACCAGTTTAGGCACTAACAGTGTTGGTTTCATCTGTAATCTCAATATAAGGATTTTGTTCAGCAAAATAATTAAAGAATTTTACTTATTGATTACATTTCTGAGTCTTTCTCTGAAGGCACCCTTTCATAATTCAGTGAATTTTTCAGTGCAGATAAAGCGTAGGGATCAGAAAACTCTGCATTTGTATTCAACTAGAAGAGCCTAGTGATCAATTCAAACAGTTTCAGTCAACCAGACTGGACAGAGGATCCATCATGTCATGTTACCGAACTTGTTGAAGTTGATGATTCATGTGGATACGATACAATCACATGCTCAATACATAACCTGAAGACGCTGGATAGCAAATATTAGGAAGATCTGCAAATTATTTCTCCAAATCACATCAGATATAGAGCTATCTTGATCTTATAGGACCAAATCAGAAATACAAGTAGATATTACCAAATTGGAAACAGTGACAAGATGAGCAGGAAAACTCCCCAGTTCACTAGGGAAACCCGGTAACAGGATCATAAAGAGCCTAACCTTGATCAGAAAGCAAAACCGGACCTGGTCCAGGCCTCGTGCAGATGATATAGCTGATATTGCCTCTGAATCTCTGTGCAGGGACTTTGTCCCGAATTTCTGGAGGAGCTGGCAATTTCTTGACATCACTTATATCCTCCAAGCCCGCATCTTTCAGTATGGACTTGTCCCCAAGAATGTAGCTGGGAGAAAGAAAACAGAAAATGGTGTATTAGGATACATCGTGAATTCCATCAGGATGCTTGTGGGCTTTGGCACTTACAACGGGATCTTCCTGTCTTTCTACCTGCTAAATTCAGCGGCATTTCCAAATAAGTTTGCAATCGCAATCAGAATCAAGTTTGTGATTCTTTTAGAGTTTTTATGAACATAGTGTAAAGACTTAATGGAGAATATACAGAACGAGTGCACAAAAGCCGGTCAAAGTTTTTCTAATGAAAATGTGAACTGTGATTGAGTAGCACAGGCATGTTCGTGGCGACGCTTCATCCATACGACTTAAATCAAAGGGAACTTTCACAGTGTTACCGGCACTCTCTATGGTATAAATTGCGCAGGTTCATGCCAACAAAATACATTTTGACCTGATAAACTGCGTGAGAGAATTGTAGGACTTACCACATCAGGAGAACGACTGTTCAAATGGACTTGTGTATGTGACACAATACCTGCTTAGGTCAGTGTCAGGATTTGGAGGGAAGTAATATAGCAGGCTTCGCAGCAAAAGCGCTGCTGCCTCCCCGTCACGAGCAAAGAGAAATCCATTACACCCCGCATCATAAGTCTATGGCCTCCGCAAAATCAATAAGGATAATTCTCAGAATTAGAGTTTCCATCAATCATGTAACTATTGGCAAGCACCGATGTCAGGTTATATATCCGTTCTTCCATTTCTCGAGTGCTTTTCCTTATAGCGTTCTTTGTAACAAAAAGAACAGGAAAACGATAATCTTCAAGTCATTTTACTAATGAAATAGTCTCCAGTCTTCTGCATTGCCCAAAAAGTTGAGTAAAGTTAGACGTCCAATGTCAAATTTCTCGCGAGTGAAAAATGTTTAGTAAACAAAATAAATCACCTATCTTCATTCTCTTATCTTTTGCGTGAAAACAAAATCAAGCAAATGGGGCAGTAAAGATAACCTGAGGAACTTCTTCATGACGTATCGCTTTCTAGACACAGTTGATTATCCTGAAGTACAGCAAACCTCAAGTTCAACTAGCAGGTCGTATCGATTGAAATTACAGAGAATTGAAATGACATCAGCTGTCTGACTTGAGAAATTAAACTAACAGCAATTTGTCATAGTCTTCGAACTCGCCTGTGGGATGTATCATTCATGTAAAACAGAGGCGGAGATGTATCTAGACAGGTCGCATGGAACTGGTTACTGTCTGCACAGATCAATTTTGCAAAAGTCGCAAAATCGCGACTCCATATGGACCTCTCCATTTCTACAATGCGTTTCGATACCACTTCCATCGGCACAATATTTAGTGTCAAGACAGTTAAATCTCCCAATATGCATATATGTTAACCAAAAACAGTAATACCCCATGCGAATCTCAAAGCATGAGCAAGCAGTAGGAACTTCAGTGGGCAAAAAATGAAGACCGCCATGACGATATCATTGCATAAAAACGAACATGTGATATGCACCCAATGAAGATTGATCACATAAAGCCATGTCCTCGTTTGGCTTCAGTCTGGACTACTATATTTCTTTGGCGAAGTAAATAATTACTCACTTCGTATTGTGTATTTTATAACGAATTTTTTGAAGTTGAATGAAGGTAAGCGGTGAGAGGTTCCATCAAATGTGCTAATAGTGATTTCAATTTAAAACTTTTGTTAAATATTAATTGTTTGTTGTTCCTTTTGCTTTCAGGTTTTCAGAAGTTGAAGCGATCTTTTAAGAATAAACAAGATATGAAGTTATATAATTTATGATTTTTTTTGTGTAAATGTAAGTAGTATGTATAAGATGACGTACAGAAGCTTAGGGGCATTTCCCAGCATTACAAATAGAACTAAGATTACAAAAAAATGGAGTGGGGGAGTCTCCATATAGTAGGCAAAGTTTCATTTGTTCGGGACGGTCTAAAAGATTTGTAGTGCGAAGCTCGCCCTCTAACAAATTTGCGAACTTTAACCAAAATGATAAGGGCGTCATTTGACTTTTGTTGAAAGCGTCTACGATTACGCTCCATCTAAATGCAGTATATGATTGCTAAGAAAGATACCTTCAGAAGTCTCACCGCCAAGTCCTTACCTTTTGTAGCAATGATCATTCATATAAGTTTGTCATTCCATCCTTCTACAGGGCGTCGAATTCCGTATTGTGCAAGAATAGTGCGCTAAATGCTTCCGGTCCAAGTGCACTGGAAGAATAGATAGTATCTGCTTTCCAGACCAGACATACAAAAATCGCAATGAATATTTACTTCAGGCTTCCAACGTGATATAATTTCCGTTGTTTGTAGTCTATCTTTACAAACTAGTCAGCCGTTGAAGTTATGCTTGTTAATACCGCCTTTCCATATCAATTGGGACCATTCCACAGCCGGTCTCACAATTCTGGTTTCATGATTTATTTTACATATTTTGAATTTTTTATTATTTAATTTTATTTCACGTGTTCGTTTTCTATGGTTTGTTGCTTTTGGCAAATGGAGATTCATATTTTGCCTTATCTTGTTTGATTTGTACTTGTTTTCATAGTATTGTTGCTTAATATCGCATTATCAATAGATATATAATTCGAAAGAGTACGTCTATACTTTCAAGGAATACAAAAAATGAAACAAAAAAAGAATGGGTTGGTCCCAGGTTGACCTTGGAATTAGAACGGACCCCCAAGGTCGGTCCAATCCCTAGTCTGGCTCAGCAAGGTCGGTTCCCAGTCCCAAAAATGAGCGACCAATCTTATGCGGGTTGGTCCCTAGGATAGGTGTTGACTGTCCCAATCCGGACCATGCTCACTCCTAAATTTTAAAAGAAACCAACCAAGAAAATCTGCACCCATCAGCCTATAGAAACAAAGCCTCCAACTGCTTTTTCCTTGAAGTCTTCTACTTGCGTTCTTGTTAAAAATCCAAAATCTAACAGTGGTCTCTAGGAGAGATGGACCGGAGGCGCGCCCACTTGTGCAAATTAAGAGAAGTTAGAGAAGAAAAAAGGAAAGAGAGAGGGACAAAAAGGTCAACGAAAAATCTTTCACAGATTTTTGCTGCACTTTCCAGGAATGGTGAGAGGAGTCACAGCTGTCGTGCTGGCTGTGCTGTCTACATTGGCATATCAGGGCATCCGCCCTCCGCCACCCAAAACTCGTGGCTCTCCAGGTGTTCCGCCCATCACGGCAACCCGAGTAAGGCTCAGAGATGGCCGATAGTTGGCCTACAAGGAACAAGGAGAATTGAGAGAATTGGCCAAACGCATGATCATCTTTGTGCACGGCTCCGAGTCCTGTAGGCACGGCGTAGTGATAGCACAGGATGTTTCCCTGGTACTCTAAATTCTTCCTATAACTGACTTATCCTTCCATGTTCATGAGACCGACCTTTTGCGTACTAACATCAACAGCGAGTTCTGACAAATGAGTTAATCCATGTTGGGTCAATTGTTCAGGCAGTTCTTGACGAATTGAAGGTGTACATCGTCATTTGATAAACCGGGATACGGAGAAAGCGACCCGGACCCGAAAAGGACACCGAAGAGTCTGGCTCTGGATATAGAAGAGCTTGCTGATCAGTTGGGATTGGGAACCAAGTTCTATGTGGTTGGGCATTCCATGGGAGGCCAAGCTACTTGGGGTGTCCTCAAGTATATCCCTCACAGGTATATACACCAACTTAAGTAAACGAAAGTTCATCAGTCATTTAGAAAGGATCGCATTGTTTTTGGTTGGCTAGAAAATAGCAACCATCAATTTTTAGGACACGACTGCATACCACTAAATGCATGTTTCCAAAGGCAGAATACCTGATCATGGACCTGGTGCCTCTCGAGTCCTGATGAGCTTGGCGGGTCATGATTCTCGACATGTCAACCAGGCCAACATGCAAAAATGACGTTACAGAAGAAGCAGGGGAGGGTAGGGGGCTGTGGATAAATATTGGCCTGGTTACAGACCTAGTCATGGCCCAAACGCTGACAATGCTCAAGCGCTTGAGACCGACCTAGCCCGAGCCTGTCCATTGAGCAATTTATATACTAAACAAAACCACCACAGTAGTAGTGACTACTGCAATGAAGTTAGTTAAACTACATATAGTCTCCCAGCTAAATTACCTTAATATTTCTTAACCACATACCGTCCCACCAGATGCAATTGTTGATGGCGATAACTGGCAGGTTAGCCGGAGCAGCTCTCACCGCTCCTGTAATCAACTACTGGTGGCCCGGGCTTCCCGCCAACATATCCAAGGAAGGCTACTACTTCCAGCCACCACAGGACCAGTGGGCACTCAGCGTGTTGAAGCGGTGGCGTAGCACATGTAACACTTTCTCTCGTTTGCTACTTAGTTCCGGCCTGGATGAATATCGGTACCATGTCCGATGCACACGATGCCATTCAATCACATATTTCACATCAACATATGACACATGACGAGATTATATACAGAGCACAGTTCACTTGAAACACTAGAGTGGGGCCGAACAGCTTATGTAACAAGTGCCACCAACGACACCAAATCACCTTACAGAGTCTAATCTCATGATCTTCTAACACCATCTCTCTCTTTCTCTTTGTTTGCCCCACGATAATATGCACCAGAGTTCAATTTACCACTTCTTCCGTTTGGTCTGGGAACTCCTATGTAATCTATCTCACATGGAAAATTACCAAAAAATCATAAATATTTTTGCATTTGTGCCAATTCAATCATAAACCTTTTAATTATATTAATTTAGTTTTAAACATTTTCACACTTTATCAATTGAGTCCATCTGGTCAATTTTGATATGAAATTGCCAACAGGAACGCCGGCTGGCCGTCCTACGTGGCACAACCAGCACTGGCGAGATCATTTTCAATTCTTCTTTTTAAAATTTGATTTTTTAATAATTTTTCATTTTTCATTTTTCTTCTTACTCTATTGGTCCCTATGACCGGCAACCGGTTAGTGGTGAGGGTTGCCCTCACCAGTGACTTGAGCCTCACTTGGCAAGGGCAAGTCTCACCCGAGGCTAACGAGGCTCCATCTCGCTAGATCCCGACAAGCTTGAGCTCGCTGGGCGAGCCTATCCCAAATCTGGTGAGGTAAGCCCTCGCCGACCCTTGCTGGCCATGGCAACCGATGAAGGAAGATCGAAAAAGAAAGGAAAGAAAATAAAAAAATACATAAAAATTATTAAAAAAATCTGTAAAAATTATCCATATCAGCGCCGGCCGTACCACATAGAATGCCTTGTGTCCACGTCAGTAATTTCTAGTCAAAATTAGTTGGATAAACTTAATTGGCAAAATGTGAAGGGACTGAATTGGCACAAGTTCAAGGTTTAAGAAATTTCTGACATAGACATTTTTAAATAATATTTAATAATATTTTGAATTTTTATAATATTTTTGATTTTTTCTTTTTCTTTTTGGTTCTTTACTTTTTTTTTTGGCCGAAGGCTAACAAGGGCTGCTGGCCGACCCTCGCAGGCACTGGACAAGGGCTCGTGGGCCCTCATAGTGGGCAGGAAGGGCCTGGTGAGAGTCGCAATGCCCTTGCCAACCTTGAGCAACGCCAAGATCAGGTGATGGCTAAGCTCTCGCCCTTGGGCGGTGGCCCTTACTGGTAGGGGTGAGCATGATTCTACTGAACGATTCTCACTATAAAACTGGGAATTGCTCATTAAAGAATAATTCTGAAAAAATGGAACTGAAAATCACTTGTTGGTTCTATGAATCTATTCTAGAACCAGATTGCTAATCTAATCCAATTCCCTAGTGGGTCCATGAAACTAGTCCCACCAAGTTTCGCGCAAATGAAGATGACCGAGAGCGAGAGAGAGATAAAGAGAGGCCATGAATAGTCGGAGATGCGGTCGTGAGTTGATGGAAATTGAGAACTGATGCCGTGAATCGATAGGTATTGAGCTTGAGAGTCAAGACCATAAGTAAGAGATAGAGAGACAACTTAGATAAAATGAGAATGAGATAAGACGAGCACTCAGTTGATGAACGTTGAGCTTCAGATTATGAATCTTAAGGTTTTCATTTTTCATAAAATGTTTGTTTTTGTTGGAAATTTTTCTTTAAAATTATATATATTACTGGCTTGATCTGGATGGGCGAATGGACGGTTCCATGCTTAGAACTAGGAACCGAACCGCTACTTACTGGTTCTAGTAAATTGGAACTAGTAACTAGACTGGTCCCCATGGGAACTGTCAATCTGGTCCGAGTCCGGGCAGTTCCCGATTTTATTTACACACTCCTACTCGCGAATCCTTAGCCAAAAAAAAGTAAAGAAAGGAAAAAAAAAACCAAAAAATTATTAATTGTTTTTAAAAAATTATAACATGTCAACATCACTGCCGCCCGTGTCACATAGGATGACTAACGTCTACATGAGCGATTTTCTGCCAAAATTAACAAAATGGACTCAATTGGTAAAATGTAAAAATGTTTAACACTCAATTAGTATAATTAAAATGTTTAAAACTGTAGTGACACAAATGCAATAAGTTTTGACTTTTTTGATACTTTTTTCCAAGGAAATGTGTCATACATTAGGAGGTGTCTTGATCTAAGTATATAATTTGTTTGAACAAATAGGATACGAAAGGAAAATGATTCATAATTTTTCCGAGTGCGATGTGGAAATATACCGTGAAATTTATCATCTTATTATCGGGGCGAGATGTTCAGAATGCAAGGCGTAAAAGAATGTCTTTCTTACCAGGAGCTATGTTACAAAATTCGGCACTTTTTATATCGACAATCCTTTCGTTCTTTTATTTATTGGGTCGTCCAATTGACTTTAGATTTCGCCAAAGCAAAAAGTTACCCACGTTAAAACAGGGGGGACTACACAACTGCGATAGCTACATGTCATCTTTTGCTTTGACCGAGTAGCTTCCCAGCCAAAGGGACAAGAAGCAGCTTTTTCATAACCAAATGATCCCATGCATTCAAATTCAATTGGTTGCTCATTAAAATAGGAATATCATTAATCATGATATATCAATGGTATTCCTATTCATCCCTTCCAAATTTCCAAGTGAATCTTTCGAGGAGGATAAATAATTTAAAAAATATTTTCTTAAAAATAATCACTTATATCATTTTTGAAAAGTAATTGGTTCCTGATTTGGTTCGGTCCCAATTAGAAATCAAAAGGTAGATCGGAGGGATAGGCTCCCGAGCGATCTAGTGGAACCTGTCGTTTGAAGCACTTCATTTTGCGGTGAAATTTTATGGCAGAAGTAAACAAGCCTGTCCAAGACATAATCACCATATTCTCAACTATAAACACTTTAAAATGATGTAAAACAACATTTCATGTCACCCAAATAGATTTCCCTCATAAACGAGTATCTTACCGACACCTTGTATCTTAACTACATGTTTTTGAAATTTTTAGGATTTGATTACACATTTGTAACAAGTTTTAGAACTTGATTGCACTTTTTAAAAGTTTTAGGACTCAATTGCACTTTTGTGACTAAAAGTAATCAGTTTAGGCAATTGGTTCCCCCCTTGAAACCGAGAATTGGACCGTCTAGACACCAATTTCACTTTTAGGAACTAGGACCATACTGAACTAGCTGAATCGATTCAGTTCGGGCGGTTTCCGGTTCGATTGATCTGTCTTGCTTACTTGTATCGCTTACAAAAATGAACGACCAAAAAAATATTTTCATCTTTCTCACGAAAAATATCTAAACGTAAATTGTCATTGATGATGAAAATGTTCCCTATTGACCAGTTATTTCAATCGATACAAGCGACAACTCGTTTTTTCTCGAAAGAAAAGAAGCCTAAGCTTTAATCGATAGTAACCGGGACACATTTCTATAGTCCTCCTTTCCTTTACGCTGATGATACGGTGTTTTGAAATTCTTCAAGCCCGTACCTAATTGACATGGGCAACACGTTAATCCTTCTTTCTAAGTATAAATATTGAGCGCGTTTGCCATTGTGGAAAATAAGAGGGAAGTAGAATTTTGGGTTGCAAAATGCATCCCCCAATTTAAATTACAAAAAAAAATCAGTTTTTTTTGGGGGGGGGGCCTGGAAAAGAAGTCAAAAAATCAGTTGATCCTCACAATAAAAACGAACAAATGGTAAGAAAGAAAAAGAAAAACGGTTTGGAAGGAATCAAGGAGACCAGGACGATGCCACCACCGGTCTTTCTCATTTCATCAGGCGGAGCCCAAAAAAAAAAAAAAAGACAACGATAGATACTCGCAATGATCCCTGATGAACGGCCCTGATCCCACCCCCCGCTGCAGCGATCACCATTCCGACGGCCCTGATTCTCCGTGGGCCCCCCCAACTTGGTCTCCCCCTTCTTCTCGTCTTCTTCTTCTTCTTCTTCTTCTTCTCCTTCTCCTCTCTCTCTCTCGAATCTCCACGACCGCAACCCCGTGGCCAATCAGAGCTCGTCGCTCCTCACTCTCGCGCGTCCACGCTCTCTCTCGCTCTCTCTAGGAAACCCTCGGAACCCGCTGCCCCCGCTCGCTCGATCCCGCCGGCCATCGATCAATGCAGGTAATTCGCGCTCCCAATTCGAGTCCTCCCCTCCCACCTCCGCGCGCTGCTCGATTGCGGCCGCCCGCGTTGCGGAATTCGGGGTTCGATACGGGGCGGCGAATGCGCCGGGCATCTCTGATTCGTTGCTCGATGGGCTCTGGCCCCCGCTTTCTCCGCGTTCCCTTCCCTTGCGGGGGGTTTTTTTTTTTTTTTCGGGGGGGGTCGCGGCGGCTGATTGGGAATTTTGTCTGTGTGCGTGTTTTCTTGCGGGAGTGAGTTGCTTGATTGATTGATTGATTCGCTGAGCTAGTTGAATTGTGGTGCTCTTTTTGAGTGCGCGCGCGTGCGCGTGTTTTCGCAACTGCTGGATTAAGAAGCTTGAGGTTGCGGGTTTGGACGGGTCGCGCATTGCGGGGAGGAAGGAGTGCGACGGTGTCTTGCTTTTTGGCTGCTGAGTTGCGAGACTTGATAGAGAATAGGAGCGTACGAAGGTGCAACTGATTACTTTAGTGGGATAACGTTTGGTTGTTGTTGTTGTTGTTGGTAAGACAAAAAAAAAATTAAGCTTTCTGTGACCAAAAAAAACAAGGAGGAATTTTTTGCTGAATTAAGAGTGATTGAGCCATCTTTTGCTATATTTGCAGACCTGGAGGGAGATTTTTGGTGCGGCAACTAATAACTACCTGGAATTATTTATTTTTTTGATCTTTTAAAGTCATGAAGCTAATCAACTTTTTTTTTTTCTATGTTTTGAAACTCGTGGGATTTTTATGAAGCGTTCCATATCTTAGTATAATTTCTAAAAGTAACAGTCAAACCAGATTTTGAAAGGAAAAGTAGAGGTCCCTCCAAACTCATACTTATTGGTTAAGATAGTTCTAGCAATAAGTTCATTCCTGCTCAATTCTGGTCTGCTTTTAGACATTTTCACTAATTTTGGGATGCAGCTGTTTTTTGGGCATGCTCTTTTAAGCAAATTATTTAGATAAAATGGCGCTTCGATATGCTAGTCAAGCAATGCATTAGGTGTTGATTTGGGGAGGTGCTACTTTTTTAAGATGAAGAGTTGAGAATATTGGTAGTTTGAGCTGATTGTGGCTTATATTCCTGCAGAAAATACCAAGCCAACTTGAAATAGAATATATGTGTATGCACTTCCAACCTTGGGTTACTTTGTAGTCAGGTGGCGAGGAAATATCTTCGGGGGATAATGTTATGTAGACATGGACTGTACTAGTCACTCACACTGATGTCAGGTAATCTAAGATTTGAATCAGCTTCGGCTGGTACAGATGAATTGGCCATTGCTGGGGGCCATCTAAACGGAAACAGGGCAAGCCATTCCCGATCTAGTCTGGATAGGTCAGGTAGTTTCAGGGAGAGCTGTGAAAACAGGATGCTCAGCACCCTGACTAGTCTTTCCGGGGAGAATTCTACATCAAATGGGGATGTCCCTCCCATATCAGATTGTCTGATGTTGGATCCTATTACATTGGGGGATCAGAAATACCAAGGATCAGGTGAGTTGCGGAAGATATTGGGAATTCCTCTTGGAAGCAATGCTGAAGAAAGCTCTTTTGGGGCTGGTGGTGCCAAACTTCCCCATCCAGGTGCAGTAGAGCGCTTCAAATTAAGTGTTTCAGATACCTCCACTAAGGCAAGGTATTATCCGTTCCTTAATACCAGTTATCTACATTGTCATTTTACCCTTGGAGAGCTACACTCTAGAAAATTTGCTACGTTGAGCACACCATTGCGCATGTCCACACGATAGTTAAGCATTCTTAAAAAGGTTGCGTACATGCATCATTAGCATGTGGACATTCACATGCGCAAGATCTTCATTGTATTCTCTGTTGAAACTGCTTTACTCTTGATCAGGAGGAGGGCAAGAAAGTTGGGAGAGTCTATATGCAAGTTAGACAAGTATATTTGCGTTTTGAATTCGAAAAAGCATCAAAGGAATGGGACAATAGCTAATGAGAAATTAGGTGGGTCCAATTTGTCGAAGATGGCGAGTCAGAATCATCGAAATTCTTCGGAGCTATTGACTCGAGGACTTGAAGATAGGAGTAAGAATGTTCTGAATAGGCGAGCTCGTACCTCAATGGCTGAACTTCGGGTTTGTATGAAAAATTTTGTCTTTAGAAGTTTGTAATTTTCCATGTAGCCTTCCCTTTTCCTTTCATGCATTAAAATTTCATTTCTGGACAGCTATTTGTCTAGCTCAACCTATATTTATTTACCTTTACATGACTCTTCACCCTCTATCTATCAACTTTCACGCTGTCTTAAAATATGTGAATGGAGCCTAGCTCAAACTTCAGTGTTCCAACGGGCTTGCGAAATATTCTCCTGCCTTTGCTGTTTTGTTGACTGTTGTCCTATTATGATCGCGTATTTCTTGCACGTGTATTGCAGGTAGGTTTCTTGAACTTTAGATTCTTATCCTGTTTATAAATCTAAAGATTTCAGATATACAAAGAAAATTCCATCTTATTTTGTGGTGATATCATTATTAAGAGCCTAAAAGGGGATAGATCGGCTGAGCAGGTGTACTAGAAAGATGTAGCTGGACTTATAATATTTTTAAGACAATCTAAAGGGAGAAATGGTAACAATAACACATATTAAAGGGGTGTATTGATATATTATCAAGAATCCAAGTATGGGATACATCAATGTCCAGATCCTTTGGTGGAAGTACACGTAATAGCAGATTTATCTCCTAATCGATATAATATGAACCATTTTTTTTTGGATCAATAATATGAACCATTTAATTAAGCATTTTTAACTGATGTGGCATTGAATATCAGCATGTTGACCTATCACTTCCCCTCTGAATTCTTTTTACATGGGGGCAATACGACCCTGTTGGCATTTTCAATGGTATTTTGTTTACCTTCAAAAGAAAACGTTGGATCTTGTAGATTGACTGCAGCAACAAGTGATTATCAAATGCCTATATTCCATCAAGAAAGTGAGGATGAGCTAATTTGTGAAGTTGGGGATAACAGGTTCCGAAGATGCATTAGGAGGACTTACTTTTCAAATTCTTTCATGAATTTATCTATGGCCTATTTCTTATTTGCATGGCAGCCTAGAGTGTCACAAGTTTCACCTGATGAACATTTAATTAGATCTGCATAAATCTCCAGGAGATAAATCCTCTAGTTACTATGCTCCACTGTATATGATCCTTCGGTGGCCTGTTGGTTAGAAAGAAGTACAAGCCTTCACACCTGTGTGCTTCTCATATATTTATGTCTGATGACGATCTAGGTAATCTTGATGCTCATTTGCATCAGAATGAATTCTGTGTAGATGATTCTGTTTTGTTTCTTTGTCATCCAAGCTAGTATGTAAAGTTCCAAAAAGCCTCACTGAGAGGGACTGTATGGTGTTCTGCAATATGGTTTGGTGCTACTTGATGCATACAATCTAGTGCCTTTTTCTTTTTTCCCAAAGGATTGTGTTAGAATTACTGTGAGCATTATATGTTGCTTTATGTTTAGCTAACTCAATCCTCAATTGGTTTTTCAGACAGACAGTCAGGGCCACACTCTAACAAAGCTGCCCGTGGTCACTGGAAAAGATCGAGATATGACCAGGAATGTGGTTGAAGGTTCTGATTCGGTCGAAGATAAGAATCATAGACTACCTGCTGGAGGGGAAGGATGGGATAAAAGAATGAAAAGGAGAAGATCTATAGGCTCGGGTTTTTCCAGACCTATGCTTATGGATGGGGAGACAAAGCGATCTATGTTCCAAAAAATTAAAACTGAGCCCAGTTTGCAATCCTCTGATGCCCAGGGTTCCAGGTATCTTGTTGATGTGATGGAATATAAAGCATCAGTATTTTTTACACCACGTCAGTTATAAACCTGTTACTTGCTGATGCTTGTAGAGTACTCGCTTGAAGAACAATTGATTGTATTTCATTGTCTTCAGATTTTTATGTCCACTCCTAGGTTAAAATGCTTTCTCCAGAAGTTTTATGTAGCTAGCCTACTGTTTCGTTGCTATTTGTTGCAGATTGAGTGTCCGTGAAGAAACTTCCACAGTGAGTCCTAGTCAGACGCCAAAAGCAAAAGGTTCGAGGGCTCCCCGAAGTGGCTCTGTCGTGGCAGCTAGCTCACCTACTAATTTTTCTCGATCATCCGGAGCTTTTGAAGCATGCGAACAGTCTCCTAGTGCAA
This sequence comes from Syzygium aqueum, assembly GCA_031216185.1. Classification (NCBI taxonomy): domain Eukaryota; kingdom Viridiplantae; phylum Streptophyta; class Magnoliopsida; order Myrtales; family Myrtaceae; genus Syzygium; species Syzygium aqueum. Next base: position 28,683,960 of record CM062237.1, on the reverse strand, counting down.
GCAAAGTTCATTTGATTGGTGGCCCTACTAATAACCGTAAACGTCCTTTACCCTCTGATTCATCCTCCCCTCCTATGGCTCAATGGGTTGGCCATAGACAAAAAATATCTCGCAACAGAAGAGCAAATATTGTGTCTCCTGTCTCAAACCATAATGAAATCAATGCACCCTCTGAAGGAAGTGCCTTGGATCCTGGTTTGAAAATGAGTTCTGTGGAGACAAGTGCCTGTGCCCCCCTGTTCTCGAGGGGTTTCGCTAATGGAATCCAACAGCTGAAAGTGAAATTGGAGAATGTTTCATCACCAGCTAGATTACCTGAAAATGATGAATCTGGTGGTGGACAAAATCGTGAAAGTAGGATGAAGGAGAAGAGGGCCGGTGCTGTTGAAGTCGATGAAATAGATGTTGGAACCATCCGAGGTGTTAGCTCGTCAATTGTACTGCCAAAGAAAAATAAAACAGTCCCTAAAGATGATGTGGGAGATGGTGTCCAAAGACAAGGAAGGAGCGGTAGGTGCTCATCATTTCCCAGAACTAACATTGCCTCAGCCAACGAAAAGATGGATAATGCAGCTTCTAAGCCACTTAGAAGTGCTAAGCCTGGTTCTGAGAAAAATGGGAGGTCAGTCTTGTAAATTTGCTTGTCAATTTTTTTAAACTGTTCTTTGTTGGATGATTTCCTTAATGTATATGTGATTTTTTGTGATCTCAGCAAGACTGGACGTCCTCCATTAAAAAAAGTGTCTGATCGAAAGGCTTTTGCTCGGCATGGGAAGTCACCAGCTGGAAGTACACCGGATATATCTGGTACTTTTCTTTTTAAAGCCCAATTTTATGCTCAAGGTATTTCTTGAGACCCCCCATACTTTCAGAGCTGTCTCTTCTCAGTGAGGCATCGTGACAAAAGCAGCCTCCCAATGCCTTTATCAGATGTTCTAAATTTGGTTTTAAACTTCTAAAGCATGTTTGATGAAAAAGGATCCTTACAGACCTTTCTTTCACTATAAGGTTACAGTCTAATGACGAGTCATCTATTAGGATTACTTGTGCTCTGCTAATTTACATAGCTGGTTTCTCACATAATTAATCTTGTGTGATTACTTCCTACTTCAAATGGAATACTGCTTGGATTAGAATTTCCATAAGAGCACACATATTTGTGAAAGTGGTTGCACTTGCAGTCTCCCATTTATAAGTTAATCAAAGTGGTTGGGTTTGGGCAATTGTTTACTCGTGAAATTTGTTCAAGAGGAAGAACTTGCATCCCTCCAGGGTTCTTTATAAGGTTGTTTGGTTTGGCTCCAAACGAACAAAAAAAGATAACCTGCTTTACCTCCAGAATAAAAAACGAAAAAAATATTATGAGTTTTAAAAAGTTATCAGTAAGCTATGTAGGAATCTACGTAGGAATTTTTTGTATGTTTAAAAGGTGTCAGGCATTCTGTTCTATGTAAAAGTGAAGTATGAAAGCCCTTCGAAAAGGAGAGCAAAAGGAAAAGTCGAACAAAACAATCACAGTAAGTGTTTAAATTGTCCTGAAACTTTGGGAATCTGATGTTTTTGCTTATCCCATTCTAGGTGGATCAGATGATGACCGCGAAGAACTCTTAGAAGCTGCAAAGTTTGCTTCTCATGCCAATCGTATGTGGATTGCTATGTTGAGATTGATTGTGGAATTTCATTGCGAATACAATCTCTGTGCACTTATTATGAATTTCGGTTCTTTGATAGGTCTAGTCCATTCTGGAGTATTCTGGAAAAGTATGGAATCATTTTTTTCCCCAGTCAGCTTGGAGGACATTTCTTATTTGAAGCAACAGGTAGTAACTTACAGGCTCTAAAGACGTGATAATGAGCTTGAACATTTTTCTTTTTAATAATCCTTTTATTCTACATCCCAATTGTTTTTTTAATTAATTTTTCCATGTAAAATCTATTTTGTATCAGATGAGATCCTTTGAGGAGTTATGTAAGAACTCTTTGCAGCAATGCTTTTCTGACAATGTTTAATAGTGGACAAAAGTACCTATCGGGAAAAAAAGAAAATGTCTCATCCTAAAGACTTCATTTAAAGTGCTTTTTTAGTATTCAGGTTACATTTTTTGCATTGGGTAAATTAAGTTGTTATTTTACCATTTTCCTCCATCTCTAGCTGGACTTTTATGCTAATGTTGGAAGGTCAATCATACCAACTGATTGAAATTTTTATATAGAGCTAAGAAAATCATGGAACTGAAGAGTTTTTTTTTGGGTTATGGTGCTGTCTTTAGGCAAATTATCTGTCATTTTGTAGATAACCACATATAATGACATGACTGCAACATAAGCATAAGAAACATTTCTACTGATTCTCTTGGGGCAGCGTGCGATTCTCCAGAACTTTGCATGTGAAGCTTGACTTGGGAAATCATTCTAGTGACCCTAACACCAGAAAAGTTCAGTTTCTTCAAAATCGTAGAAGTTCCATTCTGCTTTTTTCTCTCTCCCAGGTAGTGGGATAACTGACTCTGGGGGTACTCTTCTCTTTTCCATTTCAAATACTTGTACTAACTCAGCATTTTTCCCCTGAACTTGCTATTTTGGCACAAATGTCTTATAGGGGTTGTCTTGAGTTGACAGATTGCATGCATATCTTCTAGCTTTTGCATTGTCATATCAACTGTATCTCAATTTTTTAAAGGTTTCACTCAGTCAAATTGTAGCTATTAAGTGGCAAAATTAGCTTGCAAATATTGACGTTTGGTTCTTTGATAAGTACTTTACACCATCGTTTTCTCAAATGTAGAGTGATCTCATGCACGAAGAAAGTAATCATGTTTTTGGTGAAAGAGATGATGGTATCCAATGTCAATATGGATTGGGAGAATCAACTGCCAGTGACAATGTTATTCAACAAGTTGAAGATGAAGATGTTATATGTGGAAAGTTAAACCCAGGAGGGATGAAAGTTCTTCCTCTGTACCAAAGATTATTGGCTTCTCTAATCATAGAAGAGGAAGCTACATTTGAAGAAGGCGGAGAAGGAAGAAGCTTGCCTTTTTCACACAACAAAGATGGAAATTCTGGGGCTAACTGTCTGGCTGTTGGAGTAAAATCAATGAATGGAGATGGTTCTGTACATGAAAATGACGTCATGCACGAGTTCCAAACTCCCTTGCAGTACAATGTTACAAATTATTCTGGTAATGGGAGTATCAACAAAAGTATCCAGAGTGATCTTGATTTGATGCACAAAGAACAAGTATCGTGTGAGATATCCAAAAACGGTTTCCATGGCTCGGTAGCTGCATTCTCATGTGTTGCTGGCATTTCATATGCTGAACAATACATGCATATGTCCATAGAAAGCAAATTACTGGTGGAGCTGCACAGTGTTGGCCTATATCCCGAGAATGTGGTAAATTTTAGTTTATGAAGTGCTCAATCATAGTCTTATATATCTTAAGCTTATAAAAAATTTTTTGAACTAATGTTCAATGCATGGAGTGATTTATCTTTCTGCGTGCCACGAGAGAAGGGGGAAGAGCAGGGGGGGGGGAGTGGTTTTGGGACGAGAGGAGAGAGAGAGAGATGCCTGCCTGTGTTAGTGTTCACATTCTGGACTTTATACACATCCCTTTTCTGATTTGATGCTTGTTGCAGCCTGATCTGGTGAATGGAGAGGATGAAGCTGTTAATAATGATATCTCTGACCTAAAGAAGCAACTCTCCAAGCAGGTTATATTCTTGCACTCCATTTATTTCAGATCAATATTGGTTCTTAGGACATCTATGGCATGTCTAATGGATAAGTCCTGTTCTTGCACTTTCATCGGATTTGAACTTTTTTTCTGGCTTTTAGACTTTCAATTTTGTTTCTCACAAAACACAAACAAAATTTCACGCTTAATGTTCAGGTTGGTGAAAAGAAAGTCCTCCTAGATAAATTACTCGAGGCAATTCCAGACGGGAGTGCAGATAATGGACGGTATGTTTGGAAATTTGCTTCTGCCTCTTCCATGAGGATTATTGTTAATTTGTTGACTAATCTAGTGGTGAAACCTTTAGAGACGTGAAGATCAAACAATGAAATTATCTGCTCTGTGAAGTTGAAAGACGGAGAACTTTCTAGGTCTGCCATTTGTAATATCCATTTAAGATGGCATATGGCAATCCTTTAATGCTTCTCAATAGTTTTATCTTAAGAAAACACGCCAAGTTGCAGCTATTTTTCTGAAAATAACAATTATTTGCTGGGCTATGATGGTGCATTATGCCCAAAGGAAAGTAGATTAAATTTACATATCTAGAATAGTTAAGCGTTGCACATCAACAGGGGTTTTTGAAGACCAGTTGGAGGACGTGAGAGAGATGTATTTCATACACACACATAAACACACACACACATACCTACATACATGCGTGCATACATACATGGACACAGTGATTGTAGAACTCTGTTTCGTGGTTATATTACTAGGAAACTACGTGAAAGGTATACTCGATATTCTCAACATATAATGTCAATTCACAAATAAAATCATGTTCAACGAGTGCTACTGCTTACAGTTTCCTAGGTTGTTGAGAATTGAAAGACCCTTGTCATTTATCTCTTCCAAATTTTCTTGATTTTACTGGAAGTTTGGAAGAACTTTGAGGATTTTTTCAGAGTATAGATAACCTCAACCGAATCATTATAAATCTCACGAAAATGTCGTGCTTCCTAGTTCAAGATAGTTTCAGCTAAAGTTGAGTCCCTTCATCAGCTCAATGCTGACTACTGAGCATTTAGTTACGATCAGTGCAATTTGCTTATGTCTAACAAGGAAATTTTTATAGTAAAACAATGATATTGTTTCCATATCAATCGCTAAATGTTTGTTGGCTTTTGTAATCTAATTAAAATGGAGGTCGTTATTATCAACGTTTAACTTGCCAACTCTCATGTTGTTTTTCCGAGTACAACAAAATTAAGATTATTGAGATTGCAATTAGAACAAAGCTTTGCAAATTGAGGATGAGTGTCTTATTGCTTTTTATCAGTTGATAAATGTGTTTGATTTGCCAGGGATCTTGAGCACACAGCCATGCAAAGACTTGTTGAGATGGCTTACATAAAACAGCTGGTGATTTTTCTGTTCCTCTTATTTTATTTTTCTTAAGAGTGACAATTATTCCATGCAATTTTTTGTTTCTCATTTCTAAGCTCAAGAGCTTGTAACTGTCACCTTTGCTTGATATTCTGGTCATCCAGATGCTTCAGTTTTATCTAATAAATAAATTATCTGCACTGTGTATAAGTTTATCTAATGGGTTCAATAACATAGAAGTGGACAACTGCTGTGTGGAGAATATATCAGCAGAATTAGTTAATCTCACAAATGAATGCTATGGTGGCAAAGTGGAAGGTTTATTGTGCTTATTGGGTTGCTAACATTACGGTAATCAAAAGAAGTTGGTGGAGGCTTGTCTGTGGCGGACAAGTGAATGTGCTGCAGTTCTTTGATCTGAGACAAAATCTAGCATAGCCACTGTTTGTTTCTTACAAATTATGAACCCCACAATTTTATAAGGTCCATCATTAGCAGTTACTTCATGGAATATCAAAGTTATTTCTCCTTCTTAATGTAAGGAGTTTTGGCATCAACAAGTGCCATCTGCCAGAGAATTAAGTATGCCAACGTTCAGTTTTCCATGGGTGCAGGGAAAAGTAGTGATCAACACATTCACCCTCTGTGAGATGGAGAGAATCCATAGTAATAATAGTTTAATGCCACTGCTGGATTTTGCAATCCACTGGGATGGTGCATTTCATTGAGTTTGATCACAGAAATAACACTTTCTGCTTATTCCAGAGTTTCTAACTTTTTGCCTTAGTTAGGCATATAGATTTATCCTACCATTATATATCACTTATACACTGCATTGGATTCTTATTTATTGTATAACTATGCCACTAATGGTATAGGAATATAAAATGATCACCCTTTTATGAATGTTAGTTTAAATATTAACTATTAGTGCAATAACACCTGCTATATTTGATCATGAATTGTGACTTTAACCCTGTTAATTTATCTTATGCTCAGTTATTATCAGCTCAACAGAGCGCATTAGCAAAATATTAGTTGTGATTCTGTGATCGATTACGAAGGGACTGGGGTTTGAATTATTTTGGGGTAGTTTACTTGATATTGCACCAAATGACATGCCACTTTGGATGGTATTGACAGGCCACTCGAGCAAGCATTGCTTCCCGCAATGGGATCCCTAAGGTTCCGAAACATGTTGCGATGGCTTTCACTAGGAGGACTCTCGCTAGATGCAAGGAGTTTGAGGATACTGGCAAGAGTTGCTTTAGTGAGCCTTCCCTCAGTGAAGTCCTGTTTGCTGCACCCCCTCGTGGTTGTGAAGAATCTATACGACAGGATAATCTATGTTCTTCACCTGTGCCTGGAACATCAGGTCTCCCATTTTTCCTCTTGCCTCGTTTCCTTTTCTCTTTCCCTGTGAAAAACATGTTACATGCCTAAATTGGCGACTTATCCAAGCACCATTCTCATTATGTCCTTTTGGCACTCATCTGCAGGCTCCAGTAGCAAGCTTAAGCAGTTTGGTCTTCAGAATGATGATATTGGCCCAGTTTCTTCTGACAACAATAGAACTCTTTTACATCCCTCTGGCCAGGCTTTCGGAAAAACTGGAACTACATGGAACAGAGGCAAGAAGAAGGAACTGCTGCTTGACGATGTTGGTGCCACAAGAGTGGCATCAAGTCCTGCAAAAGGCAAAAGGAGTGAAAGGGACAGGGACCGAGAGATGGTCCTCAACTATTCTGCCGTCAAAGGTGGCCGCCAAAATGCAGTCAGCGCTAAGGGTGAGCGTAAAGCAAAATCCAAGCCAAAACAAAGAACTGCTCAGCTGTCATCTTCGGGAAATGGATATATAAGTGAGTTCAGTGAAATGATGCATCCTGTGAGCTCCTCAGCTCATGAATCTAATAAAGTCCTTACACTTAGCGCTGACAAGAAACAAGAACTTGAAAAAACAAATGGCAATGCACCGCCTGATTTAAAGGAAAACAATGAATCTGAAGACTTGACAAACTTGGATCTGCTTGGAGACTTAGATGTACCATCGTGGTTGAACTTCGAAGGGGATGGTTTACAAGACCATGACTCAATGGGCCTTGAAATACCCATGGATGACCTCTCCGATGTGTTCCTATGACGACAGTGGCCTGTACATTCCTAGGGAACTTAGGTGTCCAGATAAACATAGAGCCACCATTGTCGGGGACCAACTTGTAATTTAAATCATGCCCCTGGCAAGTGGTGCCTGTAGTATAAGCATTCTTTCTGTATGTCAGCGAAAAATTTTCTGCAGAAGGTCAGATCATTGTCCTATATTAACGATTCCCTTCCGAATGATTGATAATGAAATTTCATCAGAGGCTTTCTTGCAGTACAGTTTTGCCCGTGTCCGTCTCGTTCTCTCTTTTGTAAAAGTGGTTGTCATCCTTGTTCTGTTATTTCCCTAGTGTTTCCATCGTTCTCTCTTCCCACAGAACATGTTGCAGGGCTGCACAAGCTGATCGCGATCCTTCAGTGAAATTGGGATTTTGGGTTTGCATTTTCCAAAATGCGGCGCTATACTTGGAACGATTTCAACAGTCTACTTGTTGATGGATGTAATAAAGTCGTTCTGGTGGGTGCTTTTGTTGGGTGTTACTGATAATCAGGGATGCTACTTGATTTCTTTAACTGCTTTGAGGTGAGAAGGTCCATGGTGTTTTTCTGCTACATAGAAGTCTGACAAGCTTGTCCTCTTTGTGCTTCCTGTTAGAGTTGGCATGTCGAACGACAGAGAAATGTATTGTGATGATCTTATGTCTTATGGTAATATCTCGGTCCGTTCGAGTTAGTTCATGTAGAAAAGCTAGATGCAATATAGTACAGCAAGTTTTTCCCATAGTGTGTGGAGACAGGTAGAGAATTTGGTGCACTTGGGTGACCAAAACATAAGCTGTTGTGACCCTTCTAAATAAAAGCCATTTCCAATCGTTGAATATTCCTGAACTTTCAACTTGACAGCCACGCCAATTCATAGAAATTTTAGCCCTTCATTAATGATTTTAATTGCTTCCCGCACGTTGGTTGTCCTAACTGGTGTCCTCTATCTCTGAGCCTCGTCCTCTTATCTAATTAAACAAAAAAGAAAATTATTAGATATAATTTTGAAACGTTGACTTCATTTATTTTTTTGGAAGATGAATGGTTTAGAAAACATTTTGCCAAAAATGATTACTTGCATCACTTAAAAAATGAACAAACGAAAAATACTTTCATCGTCCATTAAAATATTTGGACAGAAATTGATGTTGATGATGAAAACATTTTCTATCAATTAATTATTTCAAGTGACACAATCAATTATTTTTAAAAAAACATTTACCAAATCATTTATTTTTTGAAAAAGAAACGGAGTTTAAGATGCAACTTCTTGGGCATAAGTTAGGGATAAGTAAAAAGGGAACAAATGTCACTTTTATGCAATAACTCGAGTGAATCTATCGATAAATAGTATTATCAAAGCGACCGAACTTACATATCTTAATTATGATGTTGCGTTATCACATTTACGTGAAGAAATTTGAAGAAGAAAAATTGAGATGATAATTCCTATAGGTACTATTTAAGACATGATTGATTGTCATTTAATTGGTATATATATCATTTATGTCAATATCTATTTGCAATAGCTTGATTGTCCTATTGCTATTGGACAAGTCGCATGCGCTCATGTTTACATAAAAGTATTATTAGATCTAGTCCGTGCATGGCACGGACGGTTCCCATGCTAGTATTTTATGTAGTCCTTCACCTGTTCTGTCTTTAAATGAATCGAAGTCATTGACAAAAACAGAACAAAGAGAAGAACACAAGAGACTGAAATGAAGTACGTGAAGCTTCATAAGTGCGAGCTCCCTGAAGATCAATGGATGCCGTCTTCCGACATGAACAAAGGACGAGACGAAACCAGTCAACACAGTGATGGTCGTCATGTGGCGAGACTCGCGGAAGCCATGCAAAAGGTCATCAAGCTTAGGGAGAAGAGCCAATCATCTACCATGAATTGTTCGAGCAAGCCAGATTTTCCGCACAGACCCGAAGGCTCATCGCTGACCTCGACTGGTAATTAACTTGAGAAGGGATTCATCAGGTTTATGTTGCCGTATGTTTTCGTATTTCCCGATGATCAAGTACGGTGTCGGATATCAATAAAGATACGTAGCTTGCTATTTTGTGAAATATGACAGATTGTTGTTGGTTTGCTCTCAGTTAAGTAGCAATCGAGTTGAATTAGCTATGCAAATCGACAGTGTACTGGGTTCGGTTCGGTTTTTGACACCCCTATTCTCTTTCTCTCTCTCTCTCTCTCTCTCTCTCTCTCTCTCTCTCTCTCTCTCTCTCTCTCTCTCTCTCTCTCTCTCTCTCTCTCTCTCTCTCTCTCTGTTGGCTATCGAAATGTTGCCATGGTAGTGTGGAAGGGCCAAGATGAAGATAATTTATCTTGGTATTGCTCGAAGACCAAAAGCTCACAGATGAATCGAGAAAGCGTTCCGAGCATGACTCGTGTCTGCAAACTTTTCGAAGCAAGAAATCGGTTGTATTAATCCTTGTAGTACCTGAAATACTCCTTTGAAATTACAAAAGGTGGAAATTTGACAGTTGAAAATGAAGACATTATATAAGAACATGACCTGGTTGAACATGAACTTCAGATTGTCATTTCCAGAAAAGTGAATGGAGAAACAGAGCATGAAACCGGAGATTATTCTGCTGTCATCAAGGTAACATTGAACATGAAGGTATAGGATACAGCGTATAAAGTTTGTCTTAAAGATGGCAAGAGCATATGCTTGCGCCTGTTAATCAAGAGAAATTAGCAGGTAGGCTGGGTGCATACACCCTGAGTCCATTTTTGCTGTCAGATGTCTCTTCAAAGTTCGTGATACCCGTTTAAGACGACCTTGTTCGGGGTCCGTCGAGATAAGCCAAGATCTCAATTGCACACTCAAATTTGTCAGACCGCTTTCAACTTGTTGCACGGTTTCAATTTTTATATGCATTTTCAAATTAGCTTATTTTCGACCTTCCAATAGGGTCAAGGGAAAGCAACTTGGTTTGCTTTTAGAGCTGATTCGCTGCAAAAAAATTGTTCTCTGAAATCATTGGATCGATCATGAATCTATTGCGGACGACGTTGCTTATGTGAACCTGATCATCGCCTTGTTGTTATACTGCAGCAAGGCCAGCGATCAACTCCGACATAACCTTGTTGTTATACTGCAGCAAGGCCAGCGATCAACTCCGACATAACAATTCCAAGCCGCAAACGTAGCCTTTCATATTCAGCTCTCTTGTGGCATGGTTTTAGTAATCCGAATTCAAAGCATCGGTTGAAAATGCATAAACCGCGAGCACTGAAGTACGGTAATAAACCCTTCACAACCAAAACTCATCTGTCACCATTGGAAACCAAAACTAGAAGTTCATTTTCGCCAGTTCACTGACCATATGTTCAAGAGTCATTGGAGGACTGAACGAGGGGACGAGCTGTAAGCTCATTAGAGATGCGCTTGCCATTATACTGGAAGACAGTATGAAATTAGTCCCAAATCGAACCACAAAACCTTAATATAGAGGACAGAACGCTGCATTCATTCAGACAGGATTAAGCTTCCAGTAGTTGTTACATTCGAACTCATCCGCATCCTAATTTCGCAAGTGGTGTATGTTTACCTTCTTTCACCATAGGATGTTAGTATAGGAATTCGCTTGTTAAAAAGCTAACGCATGTCACATTGCGGGTAAGACGATATCATGGTGTATACGAACCATTCATGATGCATGTAATGGAACAAGATCTCCAATCCATCACTCGGTGATGCATCATCCAGCTGAAACAAGAAGCATTGGACATTTCAAGATTGAAACTTATCTCATTAAAATCTCGTGCCCACATGGTTTCTTTTGACTAGTTGTAAGAGCTTAATGCGGCGGAGATACCTCAAACTGGATGTTCAAATGGCTCATATAATATCATTCCAGCACAGGAAAATGAAACAATGATCGACTAACCGCCTTGACTAAAAACAAGAGCTCAAATGAATGATACTGAAGCGGAAATCAAAAACTTCAATGCGAAAAGCAAAACTGGTTCACCCTCGACTAGCCCCACTAATTGGAAGCTGAAAGAGGAAACATTAATCTATCAAGGCAATGTTTCTATATTAGGTGTTGGTGGCCCTTGTGTAGATCTGCTGGCTGGCGTGAGCACTTATCATCCTAATAAGACCTCTTGCCATTAAGTCCTTGATTGCTCTACGTGCCAGTGAACCATTGACCTATAACATAAAAAATGCCAGAACATTGAGATGTTAATGACTAACATTTTACATGTAACATACACTTCACATGTTCATCATGGCAGGTAATCCATCAACACGGGAACAAGAACTAGTCATGGTCTACCAGGCTGTAACCAATGATTACAACAAACAAAAGCAAGGAGCAACATATCTAAAAGAGAGAAATGGTGATGATAAGGAAAAGGAAGAGACTTAAACCCCCAATGACTAAGCCTCCACAAGGGAAAACATTTCGCCATAGAACAGAACAGATTGCATTGCAGACATGGGGGCCAACAAACCACATAATGGCCCAATAGGATATTGGTTAAACATTGTCATTCAACATCCTAGCAAAAGGGAATGGCACAAACAACTTAAGCAGAACTTGTGCTTAAGTACATCAAGCAGCTTCTAGGCTCAATACCAACAACAAAAAGTTACTGCTACTAAAGTCCAATATATTCCTAGCAAAGCACATAAACTTAACAGAGGAAGCCGTTTTTCTAAGCCATTGAGCAACAAATAAAAGCAGCAGTAACATTTTTTTTTACTACCATAATGAAAGCCGCAGAGGGAACTGCAGCATAGATTAAACAAGAAAGCTGACGTAAGCATACCCTCAATCTGTCTGATAAGATGGAAGGAGTGATAAGCTTGTACTTGGGAACTTCACTGAGAAGTTTGTCATACGTTGCCTGATCAAAAAGCACCATGTTGTTTACCTTCTCCTTTTGCTTTCCTTTGCTCCATTTCTGCACAAAATGATCTTACAAGGTCACACACGGACATCCAGTAACAACTGCAGCCTGAAGCTGAAGCCAAACTACGTAAAGACACAGAAACATAGATAAAAAAAAAGAACCCTTAACGCCTTTACAGAAATAAAGTAAATTCATCAATCACAATCGAAAAATAAGGGATGCAATAAAACCGCAGATATTCTGTGCTTAACTAGCAGAAACTACCCTCACTTTGCTATGAAAACTAGCAGCCTTGCACTTTGATGAACAATAAAAGAGCTAAAAAACTTCAGTCATTGATTAGATTTGCACATATAATAGAAGGCCCAGTATGCAAAACTGGTCCAACCTCATGGATGACCCGAACAGAACAAACATCACATAATGCTTCTCTCACCCAGCAGTGAACTAAACAACTTAGAATGCGACTGCGGTACATAAGACACGTTCTCGCAGTTAAACGGCATCAAAAGGTGGGTCCTTTGATTAAATTAAGAGGCAATGATGATAGTTAGGACAACGCCGCCCACGATGAGCTACTTTTCTAGAATAACCAAACGTGCATAGCAGAAACCCCACATCCCAGCTTCAACGAATGAGCTCATAACACGAATGCCTAGATAGAAAGGAAGACAAAATTACCTTCTTTTTTTGCTTCCCTCCGCCGGATTTAGCTGGCTTCGAAGACGGGGGAGGAGCCTTCTCCTTCTTCGGTGCCTACCAAAAAAAAAAAAAACACACCCATGAAAGAAAGCGAACAACGTCAGCGAACAACATCAAACCAAAACCACAAGCTGCTGCCACGGCGCGCACAGGGAAAAACCACTCGGCACATCGGAAGATCGACATGAACTCCGAAACGAACTCGACGAGTGATCTTTTTGCCCCATGAATGCCTCGACGTCGTAAGACTCATGCACTACGAAGTACGGGAGATTGGCATCATCATCATCATCATCACGCCGGTTCTTACCATGAAGGACCAGAGCTGGTCTCTCGGGTCGGTCGAGATCGGAGGAAAGCGCGCGGCGGGAGCTCTCGGCGGTGATTGCTTGGGGGGGCGGGGGAAGAAGGGCCGGTGATTTCTCGTTTTTATACGGGGAAAGGTGGGAAGAAGACGACTAGGGTTTCCTGCGCGACGGGGCGACCGGGATGGGCCTGAGATTTTGGGCCCATCGACGAGTTCTCGGCCCAAAAAGGCCTCTTCTAAGGCTCTGTGGGCTGGGCTTGGGGCCATCTTATCCTCTTGTCGAGTGGGCCGCGGCCTGATGCACGGCGAGATTTTGCCGTGCTCGATCCGACGGCTGGCAATAGACAAATTCCGATCCGAAGGCTGAGAGCTAATGAAATTCAGCTTTACCAAAAATGGGGCTTACCCAAGTCTCTTTGTTGCACTAGAGCATATGTTGGTAACTGCAAATCCGTAACATCTCATGTTATCCATCTCTCAAAAGAAGACAGATTTGCAAAACATTCCGAACGCATAAGCCGAAGAAATTATTTTTTTTTCCTCTTTTCTTGTGATTATAATAGGCTGAAGTATTTCAGTAACACAATTGTACATGCATTTTAGCTAGAGATTGTCAACCAAACGAAGAAGCCATGAGATTCGATTCTTTAAGAAAGTTTGCCGAATTTGATGTTAATTGTCCAGCCATTAGTTTCCAAGGTGGAAGCTGCAGAAAGAAAGCAGTGCTCAGATCCATCAAAATCTCAATCCCCGTACAACAACCACAACAGCTATATGCTCGGGACATTGTTGAACAATGTCTCCTGGAGATCCCAATCATAAGTGTTACACTGCCCGTTCCCGTTCGAGGAAATCGGTTTTAGCTTAAAATGCTAATCTTCTCAACTTACAGTCGAATAAGGATCCGCGAATTTCCCCGAGAGTTCATTCTTGGCGCAACGAGCCAAGGAACTACACCTTGCTGCTAGAGAGAAAGAACGGCATTGTTTAGGAAACCTCACTTTCTTACTCATCAAGTTGACTCGCCGCTGCAAAACAAACATATCTAACCAAAGGAACCTCAGTTGTCCTCACGGTAGTCATCAGCCTTTCTCAGAAGTGAGTGAGTTGCTGGAGTTTTCGGCTCTGAAAGAATTTGCAGCGACCTCGGCCACTTGATTCTGTCTCTTCTATCTTCCTCTTCGATGTAAAACCGAGACTGCTCAGCTTCACCTGTCTCTTGCCATTACTTCCATTGAAATCATCTTCATCCACTTGATCAGATTCCCTATGGGGAGGTGAAAATATGACAGTTTGAGCATCGCGACTGTGCGTTTCTATTCTCATGGTTTTGAATAGGAAGGGCAGATGTAATGCTTAGAGGTTTTCATAATTGCAGTTACTTAACCGACAGAGAAGACTGAATACCTAAGTCCTACCCAAATAATGACAAAAAAACAAGAACCGCTTGACTCTTTTTTGACTGAATGGAGTCAGCAGTATGGAGGATCCCTGCTGCGGGAGTCGAGTGTTGTACAAGACAAATTCATCCAATTAAGATGGCCCCAGGGGTCTTAAAAATTGGGCATTTACCCCAAATCAAAAGTTATTTTGCAAATACACAGCATTGTAGCTGTTCATTGGTTTCGGAAAGGAAACAGTGCATAGCAGATCCAGATGGATAGATGCGTAAGGAATTGATAAGAGAGCACAGAACAAAGACTCACCATGCGACTTCAACGAACTCCTTGTAGTATGCCGTGCATGTACCCCAACTGAAGCGGACGAGACTTGGGAAACCAAAAACCGAGTGTTTATGTTGTTCCAACCATGCCTTCGTTTCAGGGTCTGCGACAAACCAACCACAGGCAGATCTCTCAGAGAAGTCCATGTTGAGTACGAAGTTTCAGAGAAGTACAGATTTCTTATTAAATCAGTAAAGATAGCCTGTATTTCTCTTTACCTCCAGGATATCCGGAACCAAACTCCTTGTGCATGTTTTCAGCTGTTTCCTCAAGCACCCATCCACGCAAGGCTCTGTCTCTCGTGACCTTCATGTATTAAAAGAAAAAAGGAGAAAAGATGCATCAAAGGCCTTGAGATGAGTCTTGATTTGACAAACTATAATATAAATCAAGTTACTCACTTTTGCGACTATGCTTGCTCCACTAACAACTGGATAAAGACTATCAGCCTTCTTTGCAACCACAAATTTGACCCCTGGAAATCTTTCAGAAAGCTTTACTCTATATTTTTCAGCATCTCCGACAGTATCCACATAAACCTGAAAGCATGCAGTTACAAGCTTCATGAAAACGTCACATCATGGTCACGTTTAGTCGCTTTAAACCAGTTTTACACTACCATGCTTGGAAAGATCTGATTATCCACTAATGAAGTGAGGTCTATTGATTGCATCGGCTTCTACATCACAAAGGAGAACTATGACCGTTGCTTAGAAGTATTCAAAGCAGAACAACACCTTTACACTTGAACTCTGTGTGGCATGATTCCTCAAGCAACCTTTTTAAGTAAAGGTCAAGTATAAGCTTAACATTGGTGGTCCAGAGCCAGTGGGGCGATTTGGATTTAATTCTGGGGAACCACCTTAATGAAATTTCACAATTTACAAGCTAATTGGTACCTGTCAATGAACATTTCATGTTCAGTTGCAACTTGTAATTATGTTTTAGCAATGATCATCCCGAAGAACAGCACCCGTACTTTTTCCTACTAAAATCTCGTTCCTGGATTATTGTCGCATGATGACGGTTTATTTTGAAAGACTGATGGTGGAAAGCACTCTCACTCATTTTTGGAAACACACGTCTAAGGAGCAAATCAAGGCAAGGGAGCATACTTTCTGGTGTTATCGAAATTAAAGGGAATATGGTGAAAGATGCTCCACAAAGCATACAAACCCACACGACTAACTCCGTGTACCAATTTGCAAACTAATCTTACAGAACTATAGATATTTCCTTTCCCAGTAGAAGAATGAATTGCCGGCATCTTTCTAGATGCTTCTTTTTGTTTCCTTCTTTGTATTTTCCCACTTATTCTCTCTTTAGTCCTCAACTCCTCGTAATAAATGAATTGGCTCGACTGATGATTTTCAAATTCCGCTATCCAGATAACCAAATGCTAACCAACCTTTTAAACAGTAAGGACTGATCACTGTTAGCATGGTAACATTGGAAGCAAAAAGCTTCTGAAGAATTTACCTCGGTTAGAAGAACACCCATATTGAGCACCCTGGAGACAAGTCCCATTGCAGAGTCATGCGATATTTCATTGAGATTGATCTTATTTCTGCCACCGATCAAAATGATCAGGTCCCTCGTAGATAGCAGACTGGTATGAAAGAAAATAAATAAATCATATACATATGCTGCTTACTTCCTTAGCATTTTAGATGAAAGCTCTCGTGGGTCTATGACATCAACAGCCCAGCCAATTGATTCATCAGCCTTTAGATTTTCAAATAATTCCTCCCTCTTCTCTTCTTTTAATGTCTTCGAATCTGCAGGTATACCAAAAAGAATTGTAAACCAGTTAAATTAGAAACTGTCGTGCTGCAGAAGGCTTTCAATTACTTGATTGTATTGCAAGGTCAAGCAAGGGCATTCTTCCACGAGCTACCGGATAATAAAGTGTCCTTGAGAAAACTGTATTTGTGAGTTTCGCACAAGCATAGTCCAGATGGAGTAAGTGTTTCATAGAGCTAAAGTCTCTCCACCAAAATGTTGAAAATATATTTCGCGATCAAAGTTCAACAACCGGTACCCAAAGCATTGAGTTACTTAGACTGAAGCTGACAACCCCAATTAACAAAGGCGAAGATCAAGTCGTCGACATTACCAGTATAATCGTAGATTAATCCAACAAAACTCATGCTATTCCATATATTCGTTAAAAAATCAAAACGATGATCTCTTCGGAGAAAAGCAAACTCAATCTATATCAGCCATTTCACATCACGGTGCCATGCCTTCACCAGAAACGGAGAAGAATAAGCATTTCAAGCGATCGGAAACCTGCGAAGTTGAGAGTGGAGAGTGTCTTCTGATACGATCGAGCACAGTACAAGCACCCGTACACCATGGGACCTGCCGACACAACGCATCAGCACAGAACAACATCCAGACCATCGGCCACCGCACCGAACCAAACCCACAGAAAAATTCACAGGAAAGGAAAAAAAAAAGCGAGAGAAACCGAACCAAGAACAGGGCCACGACCCGCTTCGTCGATGCCCATGATGCAAGGCTTCGAACCCCATTTCGGAACCGGAGCTTCGGATCCCATGCTCCCAACTCCGACGTTGCCTCCGCCTCTTCCTCCTGCTCCTTCCCGCCAGAAACGAGCTCCGCTCCGGAGTGCGCGACAAATCGAAGGAAAAGTTCACTCTTCTGCTGCAGTCGTGTCCTGCGCTGGATCCGGTTAGTCCGAGGAGGCTAACGGGTCGGAAAAACGGAGGATCCATTTGTAACGGGCCAAACCCACACCCAGAAAAGGCCCAAAAGATATTTACACACGATGCCCCCGCGATTTTGACCGATTTCACATTTTCTGCCCCTCCCCTCAAGCTTCTCTCTTATCCGGATAAGGGCGAATCTATTTATATATTTCTCCCAATAAACTACACAGTTCAACTTTTCGTACCTATCCGTTCAGCCGAATTGACCAAAACCCCCATCCCCCCCCAAACCCCACGAAAGCGGAACCGCCTCTCGAGGAGGGGCAACGTCGTACTTTCGTACCCGGCCGCGGGACTACCGGCGCGCGCCGCCGGGATCTCCGCTCCGGTTTCTCGAGAAATCGCTTTCGGTTGACGACCCGAACCCGCTACTGCTCGACCCGATATATCCGGGCGATATTTCTGGAGGTCTTTCTTTTTCACGCCTTGAGCGGCACGCAGAGCAGGAGCTAGAAGTGAAGCGAAGGCGATGGCGATGAGAGCAGCGGCGGCGAGGCGAGCGAGCTTGATTCGGTTCAAGGACTCGTCTCGAGGAGCGACTCGGTACATGAGCTCCGGCCAGGGGAGGATCCTGAGCGACGAGGAGCTCGCTGCCGAGAAGGTCTACATCCAGGTAACCTCCTCTCCCTTTTCGTCGCTTGAGCTTAACTTCGCCGGTTTTGCGTGTAAGAAATCTCGGGTTGTTGTGGTTGTGGTTCGTTCGTTGGTGGGTTTTGGTCTCTAGCGGTTTCCTTATATATTTATATGTGTGTGTTGCTCCGGCTGTGCTCTGACGAATTCCTTTCTTGGTGGGTGTCTCTGAAGAAAATGGAGAGGGAGAGGATGGAGAAGCAGAGAAGGAAGGCCGAGAAAGAGAAGGCGGAGAAAGAGAAGGAGGGTGCTGACAAGGTACACGTCTGAAGATCCTTGGCGCGCCTTTCTATTCCACAGTACAGACACACACACACGCATAACAAGAAACCAAAGATAGAGAAAGAATAGAGACAGAGTCAATAGGGACTGTCCACTGTATACAACCCGAATTTTGGGAGGGCTCGTCGTAGAATTGCGCTCCGTCGTGTCCTTCGCTGCGTTCCCGGAACCACGCGGACTGCGCGGATGATTTGTGGGTCAGGCGAGTGAATATCAGATGGTGTTGTCTTTCTGTGGCTGGTTGATATTTGATAGCCTGAAGCTGCTGATACTCCTCTGTATAGGAGGAGCTCGCCGCCTTCTCGGTCTCAAAGTTCGAGGTCCTTGTTAGAATCGAGTCTAGAACCACATCCAATTCACATCACGAGTCTCTGTAGGTCATCCGGTCGGGGCGAGTTTCAGCTACCTTGTCACTAATATAAACTTGTTTGCCGATAGGATTTAGTAGATGGATTGTTGTTGATCACGAATCAGATGGACTCATGACGAAATCTAACACTTCTTGCACGTGTCCCATCCACACCCTCTAGCCCGATAACTCAGTAGATGACTTGAATGGAATCATACAATTCGAACCATGCCGACGATGCAAACCCGGACCCTGTTCTTATTGCTGACAGTGCTCTATGTGCATAAAATGGTTTTGAAGAAATCTTCCAGGATTTTTAGTTTTTTTTTTCTTATCTGCCTCTTCTTTTGCCCTTTTGCAGAAACCTGAAGAGGCTCATACTGCTTGAGAGCTTGATCTTTAACTACCGATGAAGCGGGGGTGTCCGCAGGCGAATAATAAGTATGCAAATAAACTTGTCCTGGGAGTCGCATCTTGTACAGAATAATTCTATTGCTGATATCGGATTCGGTCTACTAAGAGTGGTGCTGTTTTTGTGAGCTTGTAATACTTAAAGCTTGGTTGTTAGTCGGTTTCCTTTTGCTTCTCTTGGAAAATAATACAATCAGGAATCAGGATTACATCCGTTTATTTCGCCCATGAATCGGGAGAGATGATTTGTTATGTGCTTCTTGCCATCTTTTGGCTTTGGCCCGAGGGGAAAAGGCACAGCCTTTGATTCAAATTCGTACTTCTTTTGTTTCACGTAAAACATATTTCATCATCTTCATCCATCTGATGTATTACCGGAGGCTCTCGAGCTGTACGTCGTGCGGGTGCAATGCCTGAAGCTCGGAAGTTCTTACACACCAGTCTTTACAGAGACTCGGGTCACGGATGGATTGTTCATGTAATTAATGCCCTCTGTTTGCTTATAAAAATCATTCAGAGCTTACAATATCCATACACAAAACTTATAAAAAGGGCAGAGCTATGATTTTCCATACTACTTGCCCTATCAGAGTAGGCCGCAAGTTTATAATGGCATGTGAGTACGTCTCAGCTAATCTCACATATGGCAACTGGCAAGTAGTTATTTTCGCGCTTTTGCTTCCTCTGGTCATATTAATCTCCATGCATGACATTAAGCTTGAACGAAAACGGTATATAAAACAAAGCTCACATTATTGTCCAATAATGGACCATATCTTTGGGAAGTCTACGAGGACATTGGAGTTTGCAAAAAACAATATAGCCGTCTCTCCGGCTTCGGTTGTAGTTTACTATGACATCCCAAATCAGCATTAGAACTGTATAAAACCATTCTCTCTTCTGACATCCATAGTACAAATATTTTCCACTGCACCTTCAAGTTTTACCATGGCCTCTCCTGCCTTCAAGCATGAGTTCTTCATTGCATTAGTCCTCGCTCTGTCCGTCTTCCGAATGACAAGCGCGGGCGACCCAGACATTACAAGTGATTTTGTCGTCCCGCCAAACGTCGCAGCAGTGGACGGGAACTTCTTCACCTTCACTGGAATGAGAGCTATCGTTTCGATGGATCTTCCTACGGCTTTCAAAGTGACGAAAGCAAGCGCGGCGGAATTCCCCGCTCTTAACGGCCAGAGTGTCTCGATGGCAGTTCTCGAGTACTCGGCCGGCTCAGTCAGCCCGGCCACACACGCATCCCCGTGCTTCTGAGCTCCTCTTCCTTCTGTATGGGTCTCTCGAGGTCGGAGTCGTCGACACGACCAACAAGCTCTTCACACAGACGCTCCAATCCGGGGACATGTTCATATTTCCGAAAGGACTGGTTCACTACCAGTATAATGCTAATGAGACGGACATTGCTATAGCCTTTTCTGCATTTGGTAGTGCGAGTTCTGGAACCATCTCGCTTCCTTCAAGTGTATTCACCACTGGCATCGACAGCGGGATCTTGGCCAAGTCATTCAAGACGACCGTCTCCACCATCGAAGCTCTCAAACTTGGGCTTACAGCACCCAAGGCCTAAGAGAGGAGCACAAAATAATAATATAGTCGATTCATTGTCTTCTAATTGAATGTTTCATTTGGTCACTCTAAACTGACCTTTTTGTTGTTCACATTGCATTGCTTAATGTAGAATTTTCTATCATTACCAAACAAGCGATTTGAAGTTGATGAGGCCACCGAGCAATAGTTTTGCACATTTCTGTTGCGTTCTATTGCTCCTGAACTTGAACTACATAGACCTTATCTCCCAAAGGAGACATGATGTTATCTTCTAAATACGAAGCCAGGGCTTAACTACACAATGATGTCGGACTTAGGAAAAGGGGAAAAAAAAACTCTTTCTCTTGGAGTGCAGATCCAAGCATCCTTTGAGATGAAGCCTTCATGTAGTGACGGAAATAAACTTCGCAAGCTACATGGTCTTCTTATTTCAAAGAGCTGCTGTGCAATCTTCTTCGTCTTATGGGCTCCCCTCTTCGCACTGCACAAACTCAAAGTAGAAGAAAAAGTTTAATGGCCTGTCTCCACGCTTGTGCCTCTAGATTATCCAGAAATTAAAGCATAGGCCCTCGTGTTGAATTGACTATATTCACTTCCAATTCGGTTTGCCAGTCTATGTGATGAAATATTTAGACTTGTTAGCTCATTGTGTTGATCAGATGAAGTGCTATTGGATATGGATCTTGCAAGACTTGTAAATGAACGGCGACTGGATTCCACAAATTTTATACCTATCTTGGTCACACCTTCAACTCACCCTAATTGTGTGTTGGATTATTTTAACAGCCATAAGGAGAACTCTATCATGCCATTCAGCTTGATGCGAAATCCAAATTTCTGTCCTTTTTGCTCTTTGGGCAGACAGCCAGATAGATGCATAAGATCAGTGTTAAGGAATCTGAAGTAGTTGGTTCAGTGCAGGCATGCGAAGAAGGCTCATTCCCTTTTTCGCAATGCACATACTCACGTTACATGAACAATAGAATTTAAGAGAGAGGCGGTCCAAGCAGCAAGAGCTCGAATCAGTGGTCATTCTGCAACTACTGATGATAACTGCCGAAAAACAATGTCCTGCTTGTTAAGGTTTCTAACATGTTCAGAGTGGCTGTTTATCTTTTCTAGCTTACATAAAGGAGCTTACCATTGCTCTTGCCATTGGTTAATCCATTCTGGTCCATCCGTTTTGCATCTCCTATGCATTGCATTAGTTGATTTATCTATCTACATGTTTTGCCTTGCTGGCCGCAATGAATTAGTCGTTAGGTCTTGCCACTCTCGTTGTATATGTAGTAGTCCACTCATGCAGCATCCAGAAATTGGAAAAGTTCTGAAGAGGTCACAAGTTGAATAAACAGAGAGGAGATGCTGCATTGCACTATTGGGTATCACAGAACAGAGAGACTGAAATAAGGAGCCAAAAAACGAGAATAATGCTGCACGTTAGCTACAACCAGAAACCTGTTCTTAATACACTTCTTGGAATACTTTTATTTTCTTCCCTTGCTTATTTTTTTTCCCTTGTGCCAAGCCAAAATAAGTCAGGGTTCAAGAGGCACGAAGTGCTTCTAAGAAGAATAATATGTAGAGGAACAGCATCTTCTGCGTGAGCAAGTAGGAATACATAAGTTTCAGCTAGGAACAAGTCAAATTAATTTAAATGGCTCAATTTTCTTTGGCCTCGTTCACTATAATGGTTAAAGCACCGTGATTGAAGTTTTACCAATTCCTACTGAGTTTTTCGGTTTCATATTAAGTTATATCAGCATAAGGGTAACTCTCAGGAAAATTTGCAAGACACATGATTTCGTTGTCATATTTATGGTCCCTCTTGTCAGAATATGCTTATTGTGCAAATATACTAGCATTATGCTTATCTTGTAAAGTTTACGAGCGCATAGTAGTTTCCATAGACAGTTGCTGTCTCTCCAGCTTGATGCAGTTCACAGTCTCTTGTCCTCTCTTAGCTAACCCAATATAAAAAGATGCTCTAGGCTGAAATTCATCATTCAAGCTAAGTCATCAGAACAAATAGCACTGAAGCTCTATCCGCCACCACCAATTTTCTTAGCATGGCCTCTCCAGTCCTCAAGCATGGATTTTTCATGGCATTTGTCCTCACTTTGTCCGCCCTCCAAATGGCGAGCGCTAGTGATCCAGACATCACAACTGATTTCCTAGTCCCACAGAATGTTACCACAGTTGATGGAAACTTCTTCACATTCACCGGCATGAGAGCTGTTGTGCCAATAGATCCTCCTACAGCTTTCAAAGCAACGAAAGCAAGCCTAGCAGAGTTCCCGGCTCTTAATGGGCAGAGTGTCTCGATGGCAGTTCTTGAGTACTCGGCCGGCTCAGTCAACCCGCCACACACGCATCCTCGAGCATCCGAGCTCCTATTCCTTCTTTATGGATCACTGGAGGTCGGATTTGTTGACACGAGCAACAAGCTCTTCACTCAGACCCTTCAGGCCGGCAACATGTTCATATTTCCCAAAGGACTGGTTCACTACCAGTATAATGCTAATGCAACAGATTACGCAGTAGCCATTTCTGGATTTGGCAGTTCAAGCGCTGGAACTGTCTCGCTTCCTACAACTGTATTCTCCACCGGCATCAACAGCAGGATCTTGGCCAAGTCATTTAAGACAACCATTCCCACCATTCACACTCTCAAACGTGGGCTAATACCACCCAAGGCCTAAGAGAGGAAGGCAAAAACACTAATGAATTCATTCTCTTGCTATCGAATGTTTCATTGGATGAAGCAATAAAACCAAAGCTGTTTCATTTGATCTGTCCTCATTGTTTTTTTTGTTCACGTTGGATTGGTTAATGTAGTATTTTCTATGTAATTACCTTACTAAACAAGTGATTTGAAGTTTGTAAGGCCTTTTCAACAGTGTCTATTGCTCTTGAACTTGAAATATATAAACTTTTGACCCCAAATGGAGACATGATGTGATCTCGTTGATACAAAGTTATGGCTTAACAACACATAAACTGTCGCAAAGGGAAAGAAATTCCAGGTTCTTGCAGTATATATCATTTGAGATGAGGAGTACCTTAAATGGCGGAAATGACCTTCACAAGCTAACCCGCCTTTTTTCCCCCAAAGAGCTGCCCAAGAGTTTGCCCAATATTTTTCAACTCTTGAGGCCTTTGGATTCGAGCCGGCAAAGGAGTGATCTCTATGCAGCACCTTGTGGAATCAGTGTCCTATCTAATATCTAGTTTCTACCAACAGGCGGTGCTGTCACTGGGTTTGAAATCTGATTCATTCTGTGGACTTGTCAGTTACTCTAGGTGTATTGTCAAGCAACTTCATTTGATCAGCTGTTGCTTATATTCTATCAACATTTCACTACTTTCTTCCTGTTCTTTCTCCATTTTTTACCATAATCGAATCAAATAGACAGTATAATTTGAAAGCGTACTCCAATTGAGGAATGATTGCTAGAGAGATTGAGGCTCATCACAGAAGGAAAAACAAGACATATATAACCTTCTTCATTCTAATCTCAATTAGATAAAGCATGCAAGGCTTCTTGTCATTATTTTGATTCAAGATCAAATGAATTTACTCTCCTAGAGTACACATCAGTTTAGAAGGACTGCACATCACAAATATTCATCTTATTAATACTGGGAGCACTAGTGGGGGCGCCTACCTTATATCCGAAAGGTAAATGAATATAGCTAAAGACTTGGTTATCGACTCACGTCTGTCCTGGGCATGCATGACTTCAAACTGCATAATACCTCATCATGTGCGTGGGTCTGCTAATCAAGAATCAATTCAGATTAGCCCATAAGTACATTGTGGCTGTGGTGATAATGAATCATGCAGGAATAATAATCTGAAGCTAGGAAGTGGGAACTTATCATAAGCAACTCATTACGAAGTAATTTCCGATTCACAAAAAAGATGGGAAATTGCAGATAATCGTTGATTTTAGAATTCTGAGGCACATGGGTCAGTAATGCAATATTTACATCTTGATTCAAAAATATCCAGAGAAAGAAAAAAGTAATATTAAGAGTAGAATTTCTATCTATAATGCCGTAGTAGTGGAGCAATCTGGATCATATTTTCATACAAACAACATGGGATCATCCTGACTATGTCAATGCTACAATTAAAGTGTCACATGGAGTTTCGTTCCATCGGATATATTGGTTCGATTGATAAAAAAGCAGAGAGGATTTCCAGAAACCTCCAATTGGATGCATCTTGACCAACTGATTCTTAAATTCCGGATTGACATTAGTACCGATCATAGTTTGAGAACCACAAACTGCATGGCACATGCATGCCGACATCGCTGTAGAAGAAAAAAGTTAACTGTATATTTATTTCAGTGCAATGTTTATATTTATTTAGAACTGATCCTTTGATGATAAGTGAACTCTTGCTTTCAGTTTCGACCCAAAAAAAAATAAAAAAACTCCTGCGAGCAAGGGCGTATGTGACATTTTGTCATCTTGAGGTCCTAAGGGTAGTTAAAAGCTTATTCGACATTTTGTCATCTTGAGCAAAAGCTGAAATTTTCATTGATGAAGAGAAAATCAATGAACTATTCCAGCTTACACGATTACTTGGAAGTTTCATACTTGAAGATAACTCATCGATAACCACAATAAGGAAAGAGAAATGGGGATTCAGCTATTTTTTAAGCCCATTACTTTCTTATAGATGGTGACCAAGGTAAATGTGATTAACGTGCGTTGAATGGCAAAATAATCCTCTTTTTTGACAACCGGCTGTCTTCATTTTCAAGGACTGGAACTTGAAACCATATAAGTTAAAACAACAGAAAAGCAACAACTTAATAAGTTCAAGATATGTCGCTTTTGGTCGATCATTAGCGTGTATAACAGAGTTGCAACATGTCTTCTATGCGAATATCTCGGCATTATGCTTGAGCAAGCCATAATGTAGCATGGAACCAAGTTGCTGTCATTACTCTAATTATTCGATCCTGTCTAGAAAACGAGGGCATTGTAATTTTCAGCGAGCAACGCTTAGTTCTCCTCTCAAGAAACTCTTCCTATAAAAAGAAGGCCAAGTTAGAAAGCTAGAACTCAAGCCTGTCTTCACACAAAGAACACAAAAGTTCATATTTATGAGCTTCAAAGTGTCCATCATGGCTAAGTATAAGCTCGTCGTGGCATTAGTCCTCAGTTTGTCCCTTTTCAGCTTTACAAGCGCTGGCGATCCCGACATTCTCACCGACTTTGTGGTCCCCCCAAACGTCAACATCAGTAACATCGATGGCAACTTCTTCACGTTCACCGGCATGAGGTCTATCTTGGCATCCAATCCCCCGACCGCGTTTACAGTGACCAAAGCAAGCGCAAAGGAGTTCCCTGCTCTAGAAGGGCAGAGCGTCTCGTTTGCACTCCTCCAATTCCCGGCCAGCTCGGTGAACCCCCCACACACGCACCCCCGCGGATCGGAGCTCCTGTTCCTCACATACGGGTCGCTGCAGGTCGGGTTCATCGACACGACCAACAAACTCTTCACTCAGACCCTCCAAGCTGGTGACATGTTCATATTCCCCAAGGGGCTTGTCCACTTTCAGTACAATTTTAATCAGACCGGCTTCGCGGTGGCAGTCTCCGCGTTCGGGAGCGCGAGCGCGGGATTAGTGGCGGTCCCTGTAGCTGTGTTCGAGACCAACATCGACGACGGGATCCTGGCTAAATCTTTCAATACTAGTGTCACCACCATTCAAGCACTGAAGGCTGGTCTTGCACCCCCACCCACCAAAGCATGAGAAAGAGAGCGAGGGAGACAGAGAGAGGTCAACTTCTAATAAAACAATGCGATCTTTATTCCTGCAAATTTATATTTTACAAAGCTGAAGTGTTGAAATTTTTTTTAATAAAGCAAGTTTGATGATGGACTGATGTACCCCCATTTATTTTGTGTGAGATTTGACTTTGCCAACGCAAATGTATGAACACCACCAAGTGGTATAAATCAAAGTCAATTGACTCCCTATCTTTCTTTCCCCTTCTCAAGCATATACAATTTCTTTTGGGATAATGACACAAACATACCTTGAACTTTAATTTAATATGCAATTTGATCTCTAAACTTTTGAGTTATTCAATATAGTCCCTGAACTTTAGCCTAATATTTAATTTGATCGATGAACTTTTAATCTGTTCAATATGGTCCCTAGACTTTTAGTCGATGTTCAATTTAATCCATGAACTATTTGAAAATGTTCAATATAGTTCTTGAACTTGAATTAATGGAAGGACTACATTAAACATTTTCAAATAGTTCAGGGACTAAATTGAACATGTACTAAAAGTTCAAGGACCACATTGAACAGATTAAAAGTTTATGGGCCAAATTGAACATTATGCTAAAGTTCAAGGACTATATTGAATAAATTAAAAGTTCATGGATTAAATTAGATATTGAGTCAAAGTTCAAAGACTTTTTGTGTCATTTTTCCATTTCTTTTTGTTCAATGCCCACATTTGCCATCAAGTCCAGTGTCCATCCCCAAGCATGAAAAAATTTGGTTGGACGAATGTCAATTACTTTCGAAAATCAAATTATTAGGGTACGATTAGTATACTGTTTTAATTATCATTGTTGAAGCATAACATTTTTGTAGATGAAAAAACTAATTTTTATTCATTTATTTTTTAAGCAATACAAACAATCATTTTTAGGAAAATATTTTCTAAACCATTCATTTTCCGCGAAACAAACGAACCCAAAAGTCACCATTAGTTTCTCAACTATTAAACTAATAAGATCCTCTATGTCACGGGCCAACGTTTGAGGTCACGAATTGTGCCGCAACATAGGCTTCCTTTGGCTTGTTGGAATGCCTAAGCTAAGCAATTTTCCGAAGGATCGATTGCTTGCTCACTAGCCCACTTGGATTTTAGAGAGAGAATGTGTATAGAGAGAGAAGTTGTGAGAGAGAATATCTTCTATTGCTCAAACGAGGCCTTCCAAATACTACCGTTGATCGCCCCTTAATCAAAGCGGTGGAGATTTACTCTTCCCAACTACCATACCGTCCTTAGGAGTATTCTAGAATCCTCATGAAACCCTAGAGCCAAAGACCCTTCAAGTCTTGTCGATCATCCGGGCTATCTTTTCAGTTGATTGGATCACGAAACCTCCGGTTCGTGACATTCTCCCCCACCCATTCGAGCGGCATCCTTAGCGTTCTCAGCTCAAAGTCCTTCACTTGCACGATCGCATCCTTCCCTTGGGTTGTCGGTTCCCTCGAACGTTGGCGATTCTTCCGTCTTCAATGCCGCTTGGTCATTCCCTTCTTGACTTGTCAGCTACATGGTTCTTGAATTCCCTCTCGTTCCACAAGCTAACTCCTTTTTCGGTTTGGCCAATGCCATGTTGTTCGGCAAGTTCTCCACTGAAAAAGCACGTGGATCGGCATCTCACTTTGAGTTGGCGTAGGTCACCCCAACTTCACCTTTGGTCCCTCCAAAGGTTGTGGCTTCGCTTTCGACTCAACTACGAGTTCCTTCAATTCTCAGCCTTTCGTCCACGAGTCATATCATGGAGGTGCTCTTGGTCTCCGCTAACCAAAAGATCATTGGAACCACTAATCGGCATTTTGGGTCGGTGATAACGATTGACTTGAATCTCATATTGATCGTACCATTTGTGCTATCAAAGAATTCCAACCCAAAATAAGATCATATTCATCAAGTGGAATTACCTCGATGGAGAATTTGTCCCTCCAATCACCGATGTATTGTTTTACGTTCCGAGCAATGCCAACAGCCAATACATCATCCAAGTTGACCCCGTTGAACCGATGTCCAATTGGTTCCACTTGAAGTCCCAAACTGTTCGTTGCTTCGCTCAACAAGAACATGTTTGATGCACCTGTTTCCACCAAGGCATAGAGTTTTGTGTTATTAACCTACGAATGATAAACTTGTACTTGGAAGCTTCTTAGGCGATGCTTGAGTCTTTACGAAGTAGAGATCCTTTACGGTTCTGAGCCACACTTCTCTCTTCTCTTGCTTTGATTCTTCGTTTTTCTTAAAGGGACCAATGAGGACCGTCGCAAAAGAAGCAAGGGAATGGTGGTGATTTATACTCCCTTTTTTTGTTAGAGTCACCTTGGCTCTGTTCCACCTTTAGTTGAGTTGTTTGGGAGGGCCGTCTCCCCATGATCTTTCTCGTCAATCTCTTCGACTGTAGGTAACTTCGCCTTCTTCATCGTCATGGTGAACCATTGCCCTCCCATTTCCTTTGGACTTAAAAGATTTGGACTTGGTGAAGTCGGCAAGAGACTCGGCTACGGTGAGTGCTTTTGAGATACTTCGGACATCCCGTCTTTTAAGTTCGAGTTGGACCCAAGGCTTCAAGCCATGAACGCCACGAGAGCTTCCTCCTCCTCTAGGTTGGGAATTTGGAGTTTGAGTTCTGTGAACTCCTTCACGTAATCCAAACCGTGCCCTTTTGTTGAAGGTGATGAAGTTTGCTATTGGCCTCGCTTGGTCTTATCACACCTATTTTGCCACCAAGCATGGCATTATCGGTTAGAAACATAGAGACATTTCTTACCTTAGTCATCTCCTCTCGAACGCCAACGGCGCCAAAATATTGTTGCATGCTCCAATAGAAGTTGTGCATTTCTTTAGTGGACCGGTTGCCCTTGAACTCTTAGGGTTTTGGCAGATCCACCTGGTGTGCCACTTGAACGGGTACGGCACCGTTCGCAATACTAGTCTTGCACGAGCAAGACTATTTGGGTCTTGAGCTTTTGGACCTCCGATTTCAAAACTTCGACTTTGGCTTTGTAGGAGTTGTTCTTTTTGAACTCTAGGGCTTCCATCTATAAAGCCTCGATCGTGGCTTCGAGAAATTCATCCTTCAAGTGCAAGGGGACCAAGGATTTGTTCACGATGGTTGTGAATTCGTGGTGAAGCGTCACTTTGACTTCATTGATTCGCTATTTGACCTCATCAATTCTATCCACAAACACCACCATGGGGGCCTTCATTCTCGAGAGGGAACATAACATTAGTCGAAATGGCCCTCTTCTTGGCTCTACCGCTGGTTTCCCTCTCTTGGACAACCTTCTCTTGGGGAGCCTCTTCAACAATGGCAACATCGGCAACTTCTTGATTCGACATTCTCACGACCACTTATATGCTCCTCGATCTCTTTGAACAAACTTTCTTCTACTTGTTCTAATACCACTTGTCACGGGCCAATACTTGAGATCGAAAACCGTGCAGCAACTCCTTTGGTTCGTTGAGATGCCTAAGCTAAGCCTTTTTCCCAAGGAATGATCGTTCACTCACTAACCCACTCGGATCATAAAGAGAGAAAGTGTTTAGAAAAAAGCTCTGTGAGAGAGTATACTTATATCGCTCAAATGTTTGATGATATAAATGAGGGATAGAGCACCATTACTCATACATGAGGCTTTTCAATTATTACCGTTGATCGCCCCTTGATCAAACGGTGGAGATCTACTCTTTTCACCTATTAAATATAAGAAATATTTTAAATACAATTATACATTTCTCATGCCATCCTTAGGAGTATTTTGGAATCCGCATGAAAACCCTAGAGCCCAAGACACTTCAAGTCTTGTCGATCATCCGGGCTATCGCTTCGGTCCATTTGGGTCACGAAACCTCCAATTCGTGACACTTGTCTCAATGAAAGGTCCATACAAATATTTACAGACCACCACATCCACTAGAGGTGCCAAAAAAAAAAAGAGCACAGAAGGCCCAAAAAAGGGGACCAATCGGGTTTTTCAGGCCCGAAATGTATTAAAAATAATAATATTTAACATTAGTAGATAAAGTAAAGTCAAACATTTGAAGGTAAGTCACTCACTATTATAAACCATCGAACTTTAAATTTCAAATGGGCCTCAAAAGTTATTTAATGTTAAAGTTGAGATGAATTTTAAGTAAATTTATTTTTATTTTTTCAACGTGTCCTTTCGTTGGACAGGAAGTGGGATTGACATTAGTGTTGGAGTTGGCGAATACTTTAGAGACCTTTATTTCTCACACCGGGTACGCCCACGTAAACTTAGGGAAACTGAAGTGTTGTCCGACGACATGTGACCCATGCGTGTGGAATGCGGGAGTTCGGGGGCAGTGGCCCCGACACGGGTGCCCCGCTGCCCGATCAGCAGGCGGGGGTTAGGGGGCAGCACCCCTAACACGGGTTCCCCACTACCCAGTCAGCGGGCGGGGGTTCGGGGGCAGCGCCCCCCGACGGGAGTTATCAGCGGACAACGGACCTGCTCGCCGGTGAGCAGGCGGGGGCTTGGGGGCAGTGCCCCCGAAACCTCAACGGGTTTGGGTTAGCCCGTATGATGCGAGATTAAGAGATTTCATATAGGTTTAGGTTTTTGACTCGTTTGGGGCATATATATATATTTTGCTCGTTTTTTTATCATTGTAACGAGTTAAGTGGCTGTAAACCTAAAATTATAGTGAAATCTCTTTGCAGGACGTAACCTTATTCGAGGATGAACCTGGATAAATTCGTGCATCGTCTATTTTCTTTATTTTCTGCATGATCATTCTGTTTCGATTCTCGATACATCCCTTCAATTAGTACCAATCATAGTTAGAGAACCACAAACTGCATGGCACATGCATGCCGACATCGCTGCGGAAGGAAAAAGTTAACTATATATGTATTTCAATGCAATGTTTTTATTTATTTAGAGCTGATCCTTTCAGCAGAAGTGAACTCTTGCCGTCAGTGAGTAAAAGCTTATACGACAGTTTGTCATCTTGAGTTCCTAAGGGTAGACAAAAGCTTACACGACATTTTGTCATCTGGAGCAACAGGTGAAAGAGTTCATTGATGAGGAGAAAATCAATGAACTATTCCGGCTTACACAATTGCTTGGAAGTTCAAAAATAAAAAACGACGGAAAAAATACCAAAAAAATCATAAACATATTGTATAGATGTCAATTTAGTCCTAAACTTTTTAATTGGATCAATTTTATCATAAACTTTTTGACATTGATATCAATTGAGTCCATTTGACTAATTAGGCTAGAAATTGCTGACGTGGATATCGATCATTCTACATGACACGACCGATACTAATGTGGACAAGGTTGACCCTAGCCAAAGGCCGCGAGGGCTTGGCGACCCTCACCTGCGACTGGCGAGCCCTTACTAGCCACAATGAAAAAAAATAAAAAGAAAATAATAAATAATAAAAGTAATTAAAAAATATCAAAAATCGTAAATTTTGTCCGCGTTAGCACTGGTCATACCACGTAAGATGGCCGGTGTCAATTTCAGCAATTTCCGACCTAAATTGTCAGATAGACTAAATTGGTTTAATTAGAAAGTTTATGACTGAATTGATATCAATATAATAGGTTTACGACTTTTTGATACTTTCACCAAAAGATGACTCATCAATAACCATAATAAGGAAAGAGAATTGATTATTCACCTATTTTTTTAAGCCCATTACCTTCTTGTAGATGATGGCTAAGGTAAATGTGATAAACATGTGGAATGGCAAAATAATCCTCTTTTTCGATGAATAGACTCACACTTGAAACCCATAAAAGTTTAACAAAAAAAATAAGGGATACGTGTCTTATAAGTTCTAAAAATTATCACGAAAATGCAATTGAGTCATAAAACCTACAAAAAATCAAATCAAGTCCTAAAACTTGTTAAATTGATTCAATTGAGTCTTTTCGTTAATTTCATCCATTTAGACTAATAGAAAATGATGACGTGGCTTTTGTTAATATTTTTTCTCCCAACACGGCAATGTCGTGGATTAAATTCTAATTTTTTAAATTAAAATCTTAATTAAAAAAATATTTAAAAAACACAAAAAAGGAAAAAAAAAAACCAAAGCAGGGCCTACCCTTGCCACCGCCACCCCCACCCCCGTTGCCAGAAAGGGCCAACGAGATCTTGACGAGGGCTAGACAACCCTGACCCAGCTGTGGCCGCCCTTGCCCTTGGCTCCTTTCTTGTGTTTTTAAAATATTTTTTTTTATTTTGTTTGATTAAGATTTTGATTAGAAAATTAGAATTTAATCTAAAACGACGTCGTGTTAGCCTTGCGTTCCATGTTTTAGTCACGTCATTGCCACATAAGAAAGAGAAAATATTAAAAAAGCAACGTCGGCATTTTTCGTTAGTCTAAATGGACGGAGTTAATGGAAGGACTCAAAGTACCAATTTGATAAGTTTTAGAATTTAATTATATTTTTCGTAAATTTTGGGATTCAATTACATTGTCGTGATAACTTTTAGAATTTTCAGTGCATATATAAAAGAAAAACTACAGAAAAGTTAAAACGAGAAACAGGTAATAGCTTGACAAGTTCAAGACATGTCATTTTAGCCAAAAAAAAAAAAAAGGTCTAGACATGTCAGCTGTCTATGCTCTTTTGGTCGATTGCCAGCTCGTATGACGAGTTGTAAAACGTACTAAATGCGAACGTGCATTATGCTTGAGCAAGACATAACAAACGCACGGAACCAAGTTGCAGTCGGCCATGTCTAGAAAACATCGAGGGCATTGTAATCTTCAGCAAGCAACATTTAGCTCTCCTCTCTCTCAAACTCTTCCTATAAAAACAAGGCCAAGTTAGAAAGCTAAAACTCAAGCCTGTCTTCACACGAAGAACGCAAACGTTAGTCATTTTTATGAGCTTCATAGTGACCATCATGGCCAAGTACGAGCTCGTCGTGGCGTTAGTCCTCAGTTTGTCCCTTTTTGGCTCTACGAGCGCCGGCGATCCAGACATTCTCACCGACTTTGTCGTCCCCCCGAACGTCAACATCAGTAACATCGATGGCAACTTCTTCACGTTCACCGGCATGAGGTCTATCTTGGCATCCAATCCCCCGACCGCGTTTACAGTGACCAAAGCAAGCGCAAAGGAGTTCCCTGCTCTAGAAGGGCAGAGCGTCTCGTTTGCACTCCTCCAATTCCCGGCCGGCTCGGTGAACCCCCCGCACACGCACCCCCGCGGATCGGAGCTCCTGTTCCTCACATACGGGTCGCTGCAGGTCGGGTTCGTCGACACGACCAACAAGCTCTTCACTCAGACCCTCCAAGCTGGTGACATGTTCATATTCCCCAAGGGACTTGTCCACTTTCAGTACAATTGTAATCAGACCGACTTCGCGGTGGCAGTCTCTGCGTTCGGGAGCGCGAGCGCGGGATTAGTGTCGGTCCCTGTGGCCGTGTTCGAGACCAACATCGACGACGGGATCCTGGCTAAATCTTTCGATACTAGTGTCACCACCATTCAAGCACTGAAGGCTGGCCTTGCACCCCCACCCACCAAACCATGAGAAAGAGAGTGCGAGGGAGACAGAGAGAGGTCAACTCCTAATAAAACAATGTGATCTTTATTCCTGCAATTTATATTTTGAAAGCTGAAGTGTTGAAAATCACTGAATAAAAGCAAGTTTGATGATGTACTGATCTACTACCATTATTTGGTATAAGATTTGACTTTGCCGACACAAATGTATATTCATAGTCAGTCGACTCACTATCTTTTCTTTCCCCTCTCAAGCATATACAGTTTCTTTTTCTTCAGTGCCCAACATTTTAGTATAGTGTTTTATATGTTAAACATAAATAAGTATGTCAGTAATTAGCTATTCCCTGTGTAAAAGGCTTGCTAATCATTATTTTTATGAAAAGAGAAGTGCTAATCATTTTTTTTTGCATCTTATTTTCTCTTCTCAAGGGTATATTTTATTATTATTAATTGCTTTTGGATTGGCTTCTCCAAGGAATCCTTCATCAATATCAACCATTAGTTTCTCAATAGGCTAATTCTCTAAAAAAACTCTCAACTTTAGGTTTAATCCCAATTTTGCCCCAATTTTTTTTTAGCTTATAAACAATCCCTAACTTTTACTTTAGTCCCAACTATGGTCTCACGTCCAAAAATCGCTACTGATTTCGATTTCTTCAATATTATCAACATCAAAAGGTTGCTATTGTTCCTTACGAGGTAAAGGTGTCGAAGAAAACGCCAGTTTTGATAATGGACTTCTAACTAACTCCGATATCAATAATTTTAATAAACTAGAGGTGATTTTTGGACGCATAGACAGATTTGAGACTAGAGTAAAAGTTAGGAATTTTTTCTAAGACAAACAATTGAGACAGAATTGGAGCTGGATCCAAAGTTTAAATTTTTTAGAAAACGTATCTCAACTATTAAACTAATAAGATCCCTTGTCTCAATGATAGTTCCACACCAATTTCGCATACCACCACATCCACTGAGGGCACAGAAGACCCCAAAAAGGGGATCGAACCGGCCCGATTTTACTTGCTTGAGTATGACTAGGCTAGTCTTCGGCCCAATTTTGAAATTTTCATTCAAGTCGATTCGGGTTTTTCAGGCCTGAAATGTATTAAAAATAATAATGTCTAATATTAGCAGAGAAAGCAAAATCGAACCTTTGAAGATAAGTCATTCATTATAATAAGCCTCAATAAAGTCATAAAAATATGAAATTAACCATCGGAACCTCAACCTTCAAATGGCCCACAAAAGTCATTACATGTTAAAGCCTGAGATGAATTTGGAGTAAACTTAATTTCACCTTTTGAGAATTGCACGTTAGAGACTTCGAGTTTGATTACAGTTAATATTTTTCAAAAAAATAAAATAAAAATACAAAAAAAAGAAAAAGAAGTTAGGCCACCAAAATCTAGCAATTTCTATTTGGGCCTTTTTTAATTTGGGCCTGGCCTAATAGCGAGCCCAAAAAATAGCCAGGCCCAGATCCGTTCGGACCGTACCGAGAGGAGCCCCTCTGGTCTAGGCTCGCTGGCTCCGCGGAGAGAAACCCTAGCGTCCCCCTCATATTTATACACGGCATCCGCCGGGCAGAAGCGCCATCCTCTGTCGCAGTCGCCGAGCGTTCGCACGACCCCATTCCATCTTCGTCTTCCATCTTCAACAGGTTAGCTAATCCCGTGGCTCTTTGGCTGCTCTACTGCAACTCGCGTCGATAAAATCTGATCTGGGATGCTTGGTTAGGGCCATATTCTGTTCTGCTTTGTTCTTGATTTCTGGAAATCGCTGGCCCGGCTGCGCTTTGGACCTCGACTTGTCTGTAGCCTGTCGCATGCAAGTTTGTCTTTTACATCTTTTCAGTTAGTTTTTTTTTGTTGGGGTTGGAGGATTGTGAGTTGGGTGACTTTGATTTTCATGGGCTGTTCATGTTCTTTAAGTTCGGCCTGGTCTCGGTATTGGATCTTGTGTGGGCGAAGTTTTCGTCGCCTTCAATGAGAGGATTCGAGTTTCTGCTGTTCAATATCTGATTGTGACATTCTCCTAATCGCGATGGAGTCCCTTTTTGCAAGCACCTAGGGTTTCGATGCTCGAGTTTTCTGCTATGGAATTTTGATGAACTATTCGTTTTTCCTTTGTGGTTTTTGTGTTCCGTGAACCTTGGTTGCAATGTCATTTTCTGTGGTTTTCTCCAACCTTATGTAGGAAAAGGTAAGCCATCATGGGTCGTGTCCGCACCAAGACTGTGAAGAAGTCCTCTCGCCAGGTTATCGAGAGGTACTACTCTCGCATGACTCTGGATTTCCACACGAACAAGAAGATCCTGGAGGAAGTTGCCATCATTCCGTCGAAGAGGCTCCGGAACAAGATTGCCGGGTTCTCCACCCACTTGATGAAGCGAATTCAGAAGGGACCCGTCCGCGGGATCTCGTTGAAGCTGCAGGAGGAAGAGCGTGAGCGCCGCATGGACTTTGTGCCCGACGAGTCGGCCATCAAGACCAACGAGATCAAGGTCGACAAGGAGACCCTTGACATGCTTGCTTCTCTTGGCATGTCCGAAATTCCTGGGCTCGTGGAGGTCGAGCCGCAGGTCATGATGCCTGCCCAGGCTTTTGGCCGCGGCGGACCTGGAAGGAGGTACTGATTGAATTGCTGTGCGAAGAATGGAGAGCTTTTTGCGGTCTGTCTGATTTTTATTTCAATAGTGGGTTAGTATTTGTTAAGGACATGTTGAATTAAACTAGTCAGCTGGGTGTGTTGAAGATCGACTTTAAGCATGATGTTTTGACTTTCGAGCTGCAATACAATTTCCTTTCGCCCATATGTTGCTGTGACTCTGCATGCTGAAAGATTGATGGTGTTCTGTTTTGTGGAAATATGCAAACCTTCCCTTAAAGTTTGCTAGAAGCAAAAGCTCCTTTACTCTTCCATACCTTCCCCTGCGCATTCTAATTGCTACGCAGATAAAGGGGAAAGATTCTGCTCTGCCAGTAATGAAGGCAGTTCTCTACACTGCCTTTGTAAATCACTTCAGTGATCGGCTATCATTGAAGAACAGCATGGAAGAAATCAAGAGCAAGGTAAAGGAACGTACAAGGATGCGGTGGACGATGCATTAAGGAGGAGACTTAGCAAGTGAACGACCTTGTTTGCGCCTGTTAATCAAGAGAAATTAGCAGGTAGGCTGGGTGCATACACCCTGAGTCCATTTTAGCTGTTAGATAGCTCTTCAAAGTTCGTGATACTCGTTTAAGACGACCTTGTTCGGGGTCCGTCGAATGATAGCAGGTATTTTCGTGATAAGCCAAGATCTCAATCGCACGCTCGAATTTATCAGACCGCTTTCGACTTGTTCCACGGTTTCAATTTCTATATGCATTTTCAAATTAGCTTATTTTCGACCTTCCAATAGGGTCAAGGGAAATGCACGCCATTGCAACTTGGTTTGCTTTAAGAGCTGATTCGCTGCAAAAAAATTGTTCTCTGAAATCATTGGATCGATCATGAACCTATTGCGGACGACGTCGCTTATGCGAACCTTATCATCTCCCTGTTGTTATACTGCAGTGAGGCCAGCGATCAACTCCGACAGAACGATTCCAAGCCACAAACGTAGCCTTTCATATTCAGCTCTCTTGTGGTATGGTTTTAGT
This sequence comes from Syzygium aqueum, assembly GCA_031216185.1. Lineage (NCBI taxonomy): Eukaryota > Viridiplantae > Streptophyta > Magnoliopsida > Myrtales > Myrtaceae > Syzygium > Syzygium aqueum. The sequence goes on along the minus strand of CM062237.1, from coordinate 28,646,201 downwards.
AATCCGAATTCAAAGCATCCGTTGAAAATGCATAAGCCGCGAGCTCTGAAGCGCGGTAATAAACCCTTCAGAACCCAAACTCATCTTCCACCATTGGAAACCAAAACTAGAAGTTCATTTTCACCAGTTCACTGACCATTGCGGAGTTTTAATGCCGTGCAAGGAGCTTACTAGCTTGATTTGTATCTTTACACAGGTCGATCCATAGATGCGTTTAGTAACCATTCTATTTCCAGAAATAATTTATGTTCAAAGATAACTTTTTTATTTTATTCCCAAAAATAATTTCTAAGCATTTGAAGATATTTGGTAACTGTCCAAAATTTTCATTATTGAAATAGAAAAAAAAACATAAATGTGTTTGGTAGCAATACAAAATTTATTTTTATTAACAATATTTTTAATTTTTTAATATTTCTTTCTTTCTTTTTTCTTTTTTTTTTGTTTTCTTTTTTCTTCTTCTCCTTCCTTGGCTCATGGCTGGGTCGTCGGCGATCAACCACAGGTTAGGGCCGGCGAGGGCGTCACAACCCCCACCGGCGAGGGCGAAAGCTAGACCCTCGTAGCTTGGGCGAGGGCCGCCCTTGCCGGATTTGACGAAGGCTGGACCCTCATCGTCGCCACCCTTACCAGATCCGACGTGGGCAACTTGCGGCCTAGGCAAGGGCTGCCCTTGCGGCCTAGGTGAGGGTCCGGCGAGGGTGGCCATCGCCCAGGCCATGAGGGTCCAACCCTTGCTAGCCACAAACTAAGAAAAAAGAAAAAAAAATTTCTTTTCCATTTCTTATTCTTGTTCCCAAAATCAAAAATCAATTTTTTTTTATTCTTGATTTTGAAAATAAATTTGTGCTCATAAATAAAAAATTTACCAAATAGATTTCGATTCTTTTTTTGTTCCTGAAAACAAAAAAATAAAATAAGGCACTATTTGACCTGTTACCAAATAGGCCTAAGTATGTATGTTTTCTTTGATCGAAAATTGTTTTCCGTTGAGTGGTTACTTTCAGCAAATCAACGGCTGGAAGTCTCGAAAATCGCTTTTGTAAGCGATATAGACAATTACTTTTAAAAAAAACATTTCTTAAAATTATTTATTTTTCATGAAATAAACACAATCTAAAACAACTTTGTACATTGCATCCCGAAATAAACCGCTGTATCAACTTCCTGGGATCGTGTCCTCCTAAGCTTGATTTAGCTGAATGGGGACAATGGGAAGCTATGTCCTTAAGGCCGAAACTGCATAAAGATGAAAAGACAGTTTGATTTTGGAGTCGGCCATTAAAAACAGGAAAACCAATCATTCAATCACTTCCTGCCATTGAATGAAATTTGTTAAGATGCACACGTAGAAACTTCATCGCGATAAGCAGGAGAAAAATTAGAACTTTCACTGACCAAATTACCATCACATAATTTGTACTGACGATTTTTCCGAAATTCCAATGTGTCGGAGCAGTATCCTGTTGTGTTCATGTGGCCAAGAAGACTGAAATAATCACCACTATCAGCCGGTCAGATCTAAATGCTGCAGCAGTAGGCAAGAATAGTGGCTAATTAAGGTAGTGATCGAGGAAAGCTATTTCGACACGCAGAATCAAATTCCATTCACCAAACAATCTTTCGAGACACGGTTTAGGCAAAAGAAGTCAACAGAACAACAATGAACCCAGGAAAAGGGGACAGGCTTCTTTAGGGCCATTCCCCTCCTCCACGACCGTGACTTTAAAAGCATCGACACAGCATTACAAACTATATATTGCATGGGCAAAAGCAACATGCTCCCTTGATTTCTATGTCATATTCAAAGCTAGAAATAGGTGCCTTCTGGAGGCTGGACGAGCTTCCTGTTGTGTGGGGCTGCCATTTCCTTCTTCAGCTGAGTCAGTATGTCCTCCATGGTATACTCCCTCTGCCAATTTGCAAGCAACCCAAATTTCTTCGGCTCGACCTGCAGAGAGCAGGAGTCTTTAGGTCTTTTTATGTCAATGCCCAAATATCATCAAATCCTCATATTGAGTGTGTGACATCTAGGCTTTTATGCAGAATACAAGAGTTTCGAGGATCACAGAAATGACATAACATTCAGTCGACCTTGGGAAAAAGAAAAAGCAAAAGCCAATCCTTTTCTTGAACAGGAACAAGTGATGGCTATATGAAGTCATGACCATGCTTCACTAATGGACACGGATCTAGACGATGCAGCACGAAGTCATGATCAAGCACTAATAGAAGCCACTACATTCCACAAGCATAGGAGCATGGGATCAATTACCACTCCAGTTTCATGGTTAACGCATGTCATGTTGATGCGTGAATGAAAACGAACACTGGGTGGCTTTTCTGGGTAATCTTTGTCGCAGAACAGTTTCAACTGGTAGATACGACCTTCATGTACAGTCTGGCAAAAAGAGCAAAATCTGCAACAGTAAGCAATTTACACTAGACAGTGGTGAACATGAACAGAAACAAATATAATACTTTGACTGCTGATATCGAAAAGTAGTCCAAAAAATATACTCTTATGGCCAACATGGAACAAGAATTCTGGCTACATCTTCATATTGTGTCAGGCAAATATGACCTCGAATTGCACAGATAAGAACTTCAAATTTCTTCATAAAGTGAACTGGGATGGTGATCAGAGATAATATTTTGTGACCCACTAGATATATTCCATGCTCTAAGCAACCACTACCCTAGTTAAGCATGGAAAACATTTCCAGTAGCATCTAAACAACAACAGCACATTATCAAGTCTTCAATATCGTATTGTTCTAACGGCAGAAGCATATGCTGACCACAAGCATGATTTATCTATAAGTTTCCATCGGTAACAAAATGTGCAACAGTAACACCGTGGGACCCAGTGTAGCTTTAAAAGACCAACTAAAGTTTCCCAATATTGTAATATTATGACCCTACTCAATACAATCTAATTTATCCTTCATAAGTCAAAGCATTTTCGTCTAAGAAACCAAATCTCAATACACAATTGCAACTCATATGCACATATAAGAATGTTTAAGCGCAAGTACTCTTTTCACAAGTTGCAAAAATAGAAAATCGTAATAGATTACTTATCACAGAAAACCGCACATTGTGAGGACCAATGATGGTGCCAGTCCAAGATCGCATGTATATGTCATCTCCATCATCCATCCCATAGCTAACAGTGCCATCTCCAATTCCTTTTTCTCCACGCTCGAGTTCCTCCAATAATCTGAAATTTCGAGGAACTAAAGTAGACTCAAAAAGTTAGATGTCGTAAACGTTATGCAAAGTCAAACATGTAAAGAAGCACCAAGTAACCATACAGGCAATCAAGAGGTTCCCAGTCCAAGCGCAGAAGCTTCATCAGATGCAAACATACATGCATGCTAAGGGGAAAACGGTGATGATGAAGCAATCATTCCCACACAATGAACAAAATATTAATGTTTTTGTTATATTTGTATAAAGATATTTATGAATAAAGCTCCTTATATACTTTGGTTGATCAAGAAAGTGATAGCATTTTTTAATGAATTTCAGCTCGAGCATGTATTATGTTATGAGATAGATAATCAAAATTGCCAGACTTTGCTGATGCACATGCTCTAATATCTCACTAGACCCATATACCAGCAATTTAAGACAATAATCCAAGCCAATGCCTTTGATGACTTAACCATGAAAGTGTTCCCAAGCCTACGTGAAAATAAAATTATTACACGGTTGGAAAAGCAAGACTTCCCACGAGACAGGATCTGATGAGCGATTAGCTCACTTGTCAATTCAAGATTTAAGACTTCAAAATTTTAAACACTACCTTAAATTAATAGTCTAAATAATAAAAGAATGCTGCCACCATTTCCTACAAAGATAGAGGCTGCTTTTCTAGATGACCAAGAACAGTTGCTACAAAGAAAACGCAACAAACGAAATTTTTGTGTGACTGAAAGTGGGAAAATACCAGCAACTTAGACAAACAGACCTTCAGCTCAATTGCAATTGTAACAACCAACTGACCGAAGCTATTGAGGTGTAGTCACATCTAATATATGATTTGCACTTGTATCAATTAAGCACAGGAGATTGAGAGGAAAGTGGTTTTGTACAGGTACACCACAATAGAAAAATGAAACAATGTGAGCGAGGCATCAAATCAGTTTCTCCTGAGCTATCTGTATCGATCTATCCACCCTTCACTCCTTAGTAAACCAAACTCCCCAGCAAATTCATCCCAGCCAAATGCATTCACAATTACTTCCCCAGTGAATTAAATCCTCCAACATCATTTCAAAATCTTGTGCAAGCCACCAAAAACCCCACACTAATCCAAAAATCCAGCAGTATGAACACAAAAGCATTTTCAACGACATACCATTTACGAACATCCACAAGCCTAACAAGCAAGAGCTAGCTAAGCAAGACAGTCAAAGAAAAAAGGCATACATACAAAGATCATGATCCCGCAACAGCCACAAGCCCTTACAAACACAAAGAACACATGCTGTAAGCTTTCAAATTCGTCATTAAACAAAGACTAATATACAAAAGGCCAGCCTGTATCATCTAAAGCACCGAATATTGCAAGCACTCCCCCCCTAAACGCGACATCGCACCTAACCAGAGAGAATAACGTCACCAATTCTTCACCGAAAGAGACGAAACCACCGTCGTCAAGCCAAAACAGACCTGCGAACCACCTGAACACGCTAATACCGCGCACGCTCGTCAATCCGCAGAATCTCCGGATCGATGAAGCGCGAAGCGAAGCAAACGACGGCACGTCCGCGAAGAACATGAGATCAAGAGGGCCAAAGACCAGGTCGAACGACGAGGTCGGGAAGGGGTTTTGAGAACTCACCGACGACCCCCGATCCTCCCGAGCCGAGCGTCATGGATGAGCGAGCCGAGCGAATCGGAGTTTCCGCGGCGAGAGCTGCCGGAGATCTGATCGGAGAAGAGGGAGAGAGAGCGAGAGAGAGAGAGAGAGCGATTGTTGCAGAGAAGAGAGAGAGAGAGAGAGAGAGAGAGAGAGGGATAGAGTCGAGAGAGGAGAGTCTAGGGAAAGAAGAGCAAAGCGTAGACGACGATGTCTTCTTAAATGCTTTAAAATTGATGGAAAAAGGGCAATAATAAAAGACGGGCAGAAAATGAAAATGGTGGGGATTTTTCATTTTTTCTGGAGTGTCGATAATGGGAACCTTAAAAAGCAAAAGAAAAAGAAGAAAAGTAATTGCTCCCTTTATTTAAGGTTTAAGATCATGAAAAATCTAAATTCGTATATTTATGATAATTTTATTTCGAATTAATTTTTTTATCATAAAAAATACCAAATTAATATTTACAGTGAACTATTTTTTTTACCACCAAAAATCCTACACTAGTATACTTGTGATAATTTTATCCCAAACTAATTTTTTGATCACTAAAAACTCTAAACTGGTACATCTGTGATAATTTTATCTCGAACTAATTTTTTGACATCTAAAAACCTCGAACTGGTACATTTGTGACAAATTTACCCTCCGTTAGTGTCCATTAAATTGGATTAATATAACGAAAAATCACAAATTGATAAACTTGTGACAAATAGAAGGGTAAAATCCCAAATTGCTACACCCGTCAACTACCACGTGTCATCAAACTTAGCAATTTGACAGTAAAATTTAACGGAAACCAACGAATGATGAATTTATCACGGGTTTATAAGGTTGGGATTTTTTTGTCATCAAAAAATTAGTTCATGATAAAATTGTCACAGGTGTACCAGTGTGAGGTTTTTTGTGGTCAAAAAATAGTTTTGGGTAAAATTATCATAAGTGTATCAGTTTATAATTTTTACAGTAAAAAAATGGTTTGGGGTAAATTTGTCATAAATTTACCAATTTGAAGTTTTTTGGGGTATTAACCCTTTATTTAAAGGAAAATTTACTTTTGTGACAGTATCTTTAGAGAAACTTAATTCTAAGAAAAATGATTCCATTTTCTTATGTAACACGAAAATCTTTTTTTTTTCATAGAAAAACTGTGACGTAGATTTAAAAAAACTTTTCGAATATAATATCAAGCTCCGATCAGCTTAGCCTTACAGATCGAGGCTTGACTTCAAGAGACGCAAATCCTTCCTTAGAGACTTGAACCCAATCATCATGGTCTTCTGTATGGGCACCCAGGAACTTGGCCCCGAGTATTGAAGTCGAGAACTTGGCTCGACCTCAGAGGATCAAGCTTGTACACTAAGGCCCTAGGTGCCAAAAGTGGGGTCGTAGTTCTAGACCCCACCTCGATGGACCTAAGCCTAACCTCAAGGGGCCTAAGTGTGGGAACCCCGTGACCCAAACATCAGAGCTGGTTCCCAAGTCTAGTCTTTAGGGTCTCACGCACAACCTTCGTGGTGCTAATCTCGGCCTCGCATCAAGGGACCTAGGTCCGGCCTTAGAGGAGCAAAGTGTCAGTGTCGATGATATGGGTGTGGGAGTTGAGTACCTAAGCTTGACGGTTGAGATCCTGGTCATCAGTAGCAGGAATCGGAGCAGCTGTCGAGGACTCGGGTACGGGCGGCACTTTGCCCCGATCACTAGGGATTAGTAGTATTTTGGGAGAATGATCTCTAAGTTTTGAAAGAGGGAGTCATTTTCTTGAGCTGAAGCACGGATTTTCGCTTAATTATGAAAAAAATTTATGTTGACTCATTTTTTTAAGCTATCAAAATACCGAAAAACGATAAAAATGTTATTCCAACAGCAAAATTTCCATGAATAAACGGAAGAGAGAAAATAGAAAAAGAATCAAAGGGAACTGCATATTATTTGTTTTTTTAATTTGGACTTGATTTTAGACATCTATATAAGGGTTATCAATGAATACAAAATAGAGGTCCCATATAATCAGACGTGACCATGAATTTGTTTACACGATAATGGGGGAATCCTCTGAATTGACATGTTAAGAATTAGTTTATTTATTTTCCGAGTACAGGATGAACGTCCGAAGTGAATGTTGCACAAATACGAGCCGGCAATCACTATAAAAATAAAAAATAAAAAAACATGACAAAAAAAATCACTATAAAAAAAAAGAAAAAGGAAAAGGGAATTCGGGAGTCGAGATGGAAAATAAATAATCATTTCTCTTTGCAACAAAAAAATAAAATAAAATAAAATAAACGGAAGGCGAAATATAACACGCAATTGCACGTTTTTTATTATCAAGCGTTGATTTTAACCCCACTTAAATTTAAAAAGAAGATGGAAAAGTGGGTGGGGTTGGTATTCTGGGTATAAAAGTGCGGCTTGCTGCCCTTGGAATTAAGCTAATTAGCCTAATTTAATGCTGAAGAGAACAACTTCGCCCTCCGCCTCCCGAATAATTGCTATGTTAGTCCTCACTTTTTAATTTTATTCAATTTAGTCCTCGAACTTTCAAGAATCCGCCGGATATAGTCCTTTCGTTAGAAGTTTGACACCGTCGGCTAACGTGAACATGATTTCCGTTAACTCGAAGTTAGATTTGCCGTGTTGAGGTCCACAGAACTCCTACTTGCCTTCCTCGTGATAAATATCTTTCCTCATGCGTTGGGCGAGGACGGCCCTCTCCGGAAAGGAAAAAGAAAAAAAAAGTAAAAAAGACGAAAATACCCATGGACTAAAGTATAATTAGGTAAATGTGTCACAAATAGCATAATCTGAGGTTTTTAATGTCACAAAAAAAGTTTAGGGTAAATGTATTATGGGTGGCATAGTTTGGAATTTTTGGTGATTTTTCCCTTTTTTGTTTCAAAACCATCCTTATTAATTCTTTAATTTTTCAGTTTTGCTCCTCGTTACTGTTCATCTTCTTTGTGCGAGGGCGACTGGCCAAAGTTGACGAGGCTAGATCGAGATGGCAAAGGGCAGGCGAGAGGCCAATGAAGTTGTACGACACTGGCGATGCTCACCTAGGTCGCACGACTCTAGGCGACGCTCGCCTGGGTCGCGCAACTTCAAACCTCGTCGCTTGGGGTCGCCTGACCACGGTAGCCGTTGCCCTTCGTTGGAGCTTTTTTTTAATAAAAAAAATGATTCAAAAGCCCTTTGCAGAAAAAAAAAATTACCAAATACTACTTGGATAAAAATAGATTTCTTACCAAATGTAATTTGTATTTTCTCAAAGGATTTTAAGTTAAAGGTATTTGCATTTTTTTCAAAGCCCATTTGCAAAGCCAAAACTAATCGGGGCATGCATGGACCGATATTGGAAAGATTGGGAACTAGACCGAACAAAAAAGAAGGTACAGGATCGCATTAGATATTAATGGGAAAGTTCAGGGGCCTATCCGTAAATAATAAAAGGTCCATCCATGAGGCTGAAGAGGATGAGATAGCTGGTCCCAGCTGAGCTCCGATGACTGACCAATTCTAAACCGTTCGTTCGTCACTTTCCCTCCACTCGCAAGCCATGCGATAATGGACGCTGTCTCCCTCCCGACCCACACCGCCCACCCGCCCCCGCTCTCCTCCGCCGCCGCCCTCGCCGCCGCGAAACGCCGCGCCTCCTCCGTCTCCTTCTCCCGGCGGCCCCGCCGCGAGCCCGACCCCGACCCCGACCCGGAGGACCCCGCCGCCGGTCCCTCCACCTCCTCCAACCCCCTCCGTCGACCCCGGGACCTCAGGAAGCCCCCTCCCTCGTCTTCCTCCGCTAAGCCGAGGGTCAAAATCCCCCAAAACCCGCTGAAGAGCCTCGCTAGTCCCTCTCATCGTCCCGGTTCCGCCGCCGCCGCCGCCACTGGAACGGCCGCTTCTCTCTCCAACAAGCTCTGGCTCTCCAGCAAGCTCGCACCGCCTCCTCCTCTACCTCCTCCGCCACCGCCAGAACTCGGTGAAAATGACGTTCGAGAGGGTGGAAGTCGAGGCACTGGGGATTCGGATTCGGATTCGAACGGTGCTCCGCCGGCGGCTATTGATTACCGTCAACTAGGCAAGATTTTCGTTGGCAATTTGCCTAACTGGATTAAGAAGAACGAGGTAGCCGAGTTTTTCCGCCAGTTCGGGCCGATTAAGAACGTGATCCTCATTAAGGGGCACAATGAGACCGAGAGAAATGCCGGCTTCGGATTTGTTATCTACAGCGGTCCAGTCGCGGCCAAGTCTGCGATGAAGGCGGTGGAGTTCGACGGAGTGGAGTTCCATGGTAGGGTTTTGACAGTGAAGCTAGATGATGGCAGGAGGCTGAAGGCAAAATCGGAGGAGAGATTGCGGTATGTAGAGGGGAATGGTGGGGTGGAGTTTAGGACCAAGTGGCATGAAGAGAGGGAGGGGTCAAGGAATGCGTTTAGGACGGTTTTGGAGACGGAGCCAGAGAATTGGCAAGCGGTTGTTAGTGCGTTCGAGCGTATAAAGAAGGTATAAGCTTGTGGACATTTAGAATTGTTTGCATTGCTTGTTGAAATATTTTCAATATGCATTGTCTTCTTTGTTGATGCACTGTATGATGTTAACGTCTCCATGAAATATTCAGCGGAAAGGTGAAATTGTTGTAACTTAGTTGTGGATTAAACTTGCTAGAGGTTACATTTATCTCTTGTAGAAGTTTAACTGGCAGGCATGGCTTATCACGTACGGAGCACTTAGAAATTGGAATAATTTGTATGTACCCCTTATTAAGTTCTTGGAGAACATCAAAGAATTCTGGGTATAATTTATGTAACTTTTGTGATAATTGTGATGCTCTCCAATTTGTGTCATCTTTTTACGGTCAAAAATCGCTCTTAGCAGAAGTTTTGACTGCTAAAGTATGCTTCATTCAACCTTGGGTCATTGAGTTAGTTCTTCTATCTTGCTCCAAATGGTTGTCCTTCCTGGAGCACCTCCTACTCTGGGTCTTGTATTCTTTCACTGTAGTATTACTGGATTGAATCAGAATCAGACTCTTGTAATTACTCCTTGATATGGCAACTGCCTTTTGACGCTCCTCAACTTGTCTTTGTCATATATCTGAAGATCTGATTCTTACAATAAAATGACAATTTACTTGGTGAGAGATTCCAACTTTGTCTCATGAGTACCTCGTTTTGCTTATGCTATATTTCTTGCTAGCCATCCAGAAGAGAGTTTGGCCTTATGGTAAACTATTATGCAAGAAGAGGTGATATGCACCGAGCACGAGAAACATTTGAGAGCATGCGAGCAAGGGGAATAGAGCCTACCTCACATGTTTACACCAAGTAATAATTTCTGCTTTAGTCTCCAGATCATTGGAACTCATGTGACTGCTCTACTTAGCTTGATGTTTTATTGCATGTTCTATTAGGGTACACTTGCTAGTCTAGTGTGATGGTTCCTGGTGTTTATAATAAGTGAAAGGTTCAACTTGACATGAGAGCGTGGTTGATTTCATGCGTGACCTGTCTTGTGCATCTTTGTCTGGAGTAGAACTCTTTCAGCGAGTTATATTCTACATTTAACCTTTCTGAAAAAAGATCCAACATCTATGCTCACCTGATATTGTACCAATGTCTTTGGCCATACCCAAATAGATACATGTGTGTATCCCAGCTTTTTTTCATAGTAAAGAGTTATATTTAGGTATCCTTTTTGTTAGCTAACCAAGGTTTGTATACTTTATGCAGTCTTATTCATGCTTATGCTGTTGGTAGAGATATGGAAGAAGCATTATCTTGTGTGAGAAAGATGAAGGAAGAAGGCATTGAGATGAGCTTGGTGACTTATAGCATACTTGTTGGAGGATTTGCAAAAATTGGCAATGCTGAGTAAGTAAACCATACGCTTGATCAATTACTTGAGAATTTAAATCCATCATCGTAAAATTAGTCATTCTCTTTGATGGTGAAAAAACAAAAGGAGCATAATAATTATTAGTTTCTGTTGGAGAGATGATAAGTCCATCTATATTTTTTGGAAAAGAATACTTTGGCTGCCTCTTGTGATGAACGGACATTCATGAGAAGTCACTTCATTGCTTGCGCCACTAATTTCTGAAATCCATCCTAACTCATATCCACACTTCACTAATTTAATATCTCTATCCAACTTTTTTTTTTATTGAAGAGGTAAATTTGTTTTCCTATATCCTCACACTCCTTATTATTGTTTTGGAAGAGCTGCAGAATACTGGTTCAGGGAGGCTAGGGAGACTCATGCAACGATAAATGCAAGGGTTTATGGGAATATCATATATGCTCACTGGTGAGTATCTGTAATTTCTACTGCAGGTAAAGAAGTTAAGCAATAAAAAAATTTAACATTTTTTCCTGGGAGAATGGAAAACAACCTTCTTGATGGCACTCCATAGTTCATGCACACACTTGCCCTTAGGTATATATTCCTGCGAATTTGCGTTTCTTGCTTTTTATGGAAGCTATTCTTTGTGTCCTGTCCCTCTTCTTTTTTGGGTAAATCAAATGGATTCTTCTTTTATGTGAAAAATCATTCAATTTTGCTTCACTCTTTTCCTTGTGACATTTTTTCCTGCATATAATTGGATATGTACTCTAACAGGTGGAATATTGTATTTATAAAATTTTAATTTCTTTTCGGTCCTTTTTCCATCTATTAGTCAAACATGCAACATGGATCGAGCTGAAGCATTGGTAAGAGAGATGGAGGAAGAAGGAATAGATGCTCCCATTGACATCTATCATACCATGATGGATGGTTACACAATGGTGGGCAATGAGAATAAATGCATTGTTGTTTTTGAAAGACTTAAGGTATGTTTTCAGTGCTCTAGTCTTTGCTTAGTTAGTCCCAGTTTGATTTTTCAGATTTTGTCTCCCATTGCAGAACAAGGAACTCTCTTCTCAACTTTGTGAAAATTTTGTCAGATCAATAGTACTATCGTAGCAAAAATTTGCCTTCATGTATAAGATTTGACTTTTCTTCATGTTCTGGTCAAGTATCATTGGTGTTGTTTGTCTAGCTTTGGGTATCTTTTCAATAAGTTGGAGCATTGGAAACATTGGACTTCCGCAACGAGTAGTGTGACTTATGGATCATATGGATTTTTCTTAATCCTTTTGTGTTCTAATGACTGTTTGTACCTCGAAGAGTGCAAATTGAAGCATTTCCCTGAGTACTTTCTTCACATCTCAATATGTGTCTTCTGAAGTCAGTAAACATGGCAATTAAATCAGAAAGGTACCTGAATGTTTTTTTCCTTTTGATAGGAATGTGGCTTCGCACCTTCCGTAGTTACTTATGGATGTCTGATCAATCTCTACATCAAGGTGATACATTCTTTGCCTTTTCTTTCTATATGATTCATTGTTCCCTATATTGCGCACCTCTGAACTTGAAACATTAATTGTGTTCTTTACTTAAATGTGATGTGTCTTTCCTCTTAACCGATTTACTTACTTCTGCTTGCTCTCTCTATCAGTCTTGAATACAGTGCTGGCGTGTGCATACTACTTTTGGATAACATCATACTTTGTATTGGTTTCGTGGATCTGCAACTACTGAAGGCATGCACATGTTGGGAAAAATTGATGGCAGGCCTTTTTTCATGAAAAATACCCCACATATACGTTATCCTGTACACTTTGTACAAGATAGGCATCTATTTTTTAAACTAGTTAAACTCTGTGGTTCAGTGATGGCATGTATGTTTAACTGATACATGTATGCATCTTCATTATCCCCAGACGTGGTTGCTTTTTTTGGTTCTGTTTGTTTCACCCAGTATGGGGCTAATTATCTACCAAGCATTAGTGTATGACCCACAGCCATAGCTCTGCTAGCTTTCAGTTCTTGGTGGTTAGTTTAGATTGTCTAGGTTCATGACCGAAAATGTGACACGGCATGATGTATGACTGTGCCTACCTGTCGTATTTATCTTAATATGATACGCCTTGTGCACTGCATGCAGATAATGTTTGCTTCATATTGGATGGACATCTTTTATGCATTGGTCCATGTGGGAGACACAAATGAAATTTTTCATGTTTGTCATCTCAGATTGGAAAGGTTTCTAAAGCGTTGGAGATCAGCAAAATGATGGAAGGGGCTGGCATAAAGCATAATATGAAGACCTATTCAATGTTGATCAATGGGTTCTTAAAACTAAAGGATTGGGCTAATGCATTTGCAATTTTTGAGGATGTAATCAGAAGTGGTTTGAAGCCTGATGTGGTGCTGTACAATAATATCGTCAGAGCATTTTGTGGGATGGGAAACATTGATCGTGCAATCAGCACTGTTAAGCAAATGCAGAAGGAGAGGCATAGACCTACCTCACGTACATTTTTGCCCATCATATGTGGTTTTGCAAGAGCTGGGGAGATCAGAAGAGCTCTAGAGATGTTTGATATGATGAGGCGGAGTGGATGCATTCCTACTGTGCACACTTTCAATGCTCTGATTCTTGGTCTCGTGGAGAAGCGTCAGGTATATCGATCTTAAGGAAAAAAAGATGTAATAACTTTCCATAATGGGGAAAAAGAATTGGCTGAGAATGCAAATAATTTATCATGACCTTGCTGGCATTACTTGGATTGCTTTCATTTTCATCTTTTTACCTATTGAGGCAAAGGTTTGGCTCAAGGGATTAAGGATTGCCTTGCAAGGTCCAAGACCTGCTCTTGAACCTATGCTTGATTCATGGGCTTGACTGTATCCATACGGAATTGTTCATGTGGACTGTTAAGTGGCTTTTTACTATTATGCTAGATTCAGTTTATTCTTTGCTGTTCATAATTTTGGTCTTAGTTTTTGGGAAGATGCATATTTATCATGTATGTTATTATAGCTATTTACTTCATAAATTGACTACTTGACCATGCTAATATCCGATCGGATGCAGATGGAGAAGGCTGTTGAAATATTGAATGAAATGACCCTGGCAGGCATAAGTCCAAATGAACATACGTACACAACCATCATGCATGGTTATGCATCACTAGGTGACACAGGAAAAGCTTTTGAATATTTTACTATGATGAGAAACGAGGGCCTGGAACTTGATGTGTATACATACGAGGCATTATTGAAGGCATGTTGTAAGGCAGGAAGGATGCAAAGTGCACTGGCAGTTACTAGGGAAATGAGTATGCAAAGGATTCCCAGAAACACATTTGTCTACAACATATTGATTGATGGGTATGAATGCTGCAATTTGTATTAGCATAACATTGCATGAAGGCTCAATTAGATGTCAAATTTTCCACAAGAAAGATGGGCGGGGGAGGGGGCGGGGGCGGGGGTTCATACAGGTCGATCTTCATAAAAAAGTGTGCCAAGTCTGTTCTTTTTCTTTCTCTCTTTTTTGAAGTCATTTTCAGATTGAATCTTTATTTTAGCTATCGTTTTCATTTGTGAGTGCGAATATATGCGTTTATCCCCTGTTTGAGAAGCTCTATTTTGTTGTGTAGATGGGCTCGACGAGGTGATGTCTGGGAGGCTGCTGATCTAATGCAACAAATGATAAAGGAAGGAGTTAAACCTGATATACACACTTACACATCCTTCATCAATGCTTGTTGCAAGGCTGGAGACCTGGCGGTACCTTCTCTTTCTTGGGATTAAAATAACTTGTCTTTTTCTTGTGTTGTACATATTAAACTATGTTCTCGTGGTCATGTGGAAGATCTGCGTACATTTAGGTTAGATGTTCGTTGCTGTATGGACTAATCATAGAGAAATCCATCTTCTGTGATAGCTCTTTATCATGTTACTTGTAAGTTGTAATCCATCCTTTTCCTATTCATATTATTGCTACTGATGACTGTGTCCTCGGGTAATTAGCACCTAATGCTGCACATATGAGCCTGGCAAACAATTGCCTGTCTTTTATATTAATAGTTCCCACTTTACACTGCTCTCCCTTATTTTGGACTTCGTCTCTTTCTCTGACTTTCTTGTTCTCAGAAAGCATCAAAGACAATGGAAGAAATGGAAGCTTTGGGGGCGAAACCAAATGTCAAAACCTACACGACGTTAATACATGGGTGGGCACGTGCATCTCACCCGGAGAAGGCCTTGAAATGCTTTGAAGAGATGAAGCAGGTCGGTTTGAAGCCAGACAAAGCCGTGTATCACTGCTTGATGACATCGTTGTTATCAAGGGCAACTGTTGCTGAAGCTTACATGTACTCTGGAGTTTTATCTATATGCAGAGAGATGATAGAGTGTGGGTTCACTGTTGACATGGGGACTGCTGTTCATTGGTCAAAGTGTTTGCGCAAGATTGAGAGGACCGGTGGGGAGCTCACAGAAGCGCTACAGAAGACTTTTCCTCCCGACTGGAATTCAATGCACGCTCTTGATAATAATATGGATGGTGGGAGTGACAAGGAATCTGATGTTAGCGATGATGACTTATTTCATGCTGCTGCAACTGATGGTGACGACAACGACAGTGAAGACGACGACGACGACAATCTCGGTCCGAGATTATGGTAGTGATCTGGTATACGTCAGTATGCAAGAGTCTTTCTGGATCCCTCAAAACTCTTCAGATTCAATTTGAAAAAGAGGTCCTATGTGCTTTCACCTGATGATCGAATAGTTGCTGTAACCTTTTGTTTTCGGCGTAGGGACTGTGTGGGGACACCGACTTGGTTCGGTTCAGAGAGAGAGAGAGAGAGGGAGAGAGATGTTGCTTTTCTACCCCATTTGTGCATCCTTCTAGTTCTTTTTTTTTGGTTAAAACCTTCTAGTTCTTTTGTGATACGTACTTCGCAATGTACTCGTAGACAAGACAAGTAAATAATTTGACAGCCTAACAAATTGGAGATCCTTTTTAGTTGTCAAACAAATAAAACGATTCACTGTTGCTTTCTCTGCGTTGCTTTGGATCAGAGTTTTACGATATGATGCAGCCTCTCGACACATTCTGTTTTTGTTTCTATGATTAACTTTTTATATGAGCATTGTGCTCCTGCTGTCTACTGCATGAAGTGAATGGTAATAGACCGACGAACACGCCCAAAGCATTTGCAACTTCTTCGTGACAGCAGCAGAAGATAACAAACGGATTCACGTGAATAGCACAAGCTTTTGAGCTTGGAAATCTGTCCCCCTTTTTTTCCTCTCGATGTTGCCGTTGCGACGGTTACCGGAAGTGCACGTTCTTCGCGTTACCGATGTTGTTTCTATTCATTCATTTACCGGATTTTGTTAACTAGTGCCTTTAAGCACCTGTTAAGCGACTAATTAAATGCGGTTTTCAATGTATTAGCATTTCTAGTAAAGTGTGCAATTAGTGTTTTTGAAATCATTATCCGGCATGCTTAACAAGTGTGCTTGAACACTCGCCAGTGTAACTTTAACACACACACACACACACATATAATTTTAGTCTTTTCCTCGTCCCGTGGTTTTTATGCCCCTGAATTTTCGAAGATAATTGCATATTTTTCCACAGGAAGCAAAAACCGAAGCAGAAAAAATTGAACTTGTACTACTGCTTAACAAGCCTCCCATTTTTCCGATTTTCCAATTCAAATCCCAAACTACTCATGATAATCTACGAATCAATGCTCTAAGAGCGTTTAATAATTTTTGTCGGACCTCCTATGTTGGTTGTCCATTATTTTATTATCCAAGACAAGATCGAAAAAATCAAAATTTCAAGCAAGGAGAATCGCAGGATAATCTTTGGATTAATTATCTATATGGCCATAATCATCTCCTTCATCTCTCGTTTGAGATACAATAAATGAGCACGACAATAAGATTTACAATGAACCCAACCCACCTTTTTACACTCCACATGCTGCCACTGGATTTGAAAAACAAGCATGAAAAATCACGTTTCTGGGCTCACTGCTGCCAGGCTATATATATCCGTCCAGGGAGAAGAGAGACAGTTTAAACTCTGTTTTCAAGTAAATGGCTCATGAGTCTGTTAATGCAGGCACTGCTAATGAATGCATTGTATCTAACAATAATGAGGGTGATGAAGATGTTAAGCAAGAAGAAGAGAGGGCAAAACCACAGCAACTTGAGAGTGACTTTGATGCTAGTTCTCAAATGAACAGTCCAATTTCGACTCCATTTGAGCAAGGCGACCTTCCACAATCGCGCTTGGGAAGTTTGCATCCTTCATGTGAGGTGAATTATTGCTTTCATTCTCATCCTTTTTATTCCTAAATGGTTAAGATGGTTTTTTCCTTGTTATTTGTTGGTTTTTCTTGCAGGGAAATTGTCAAATTGTTCATAATTCCTCCATTCTATTGACATGTTTTTTTTGTAGGGTGGAGCGACACCAGTAACTCAAAGATGCATTGAGGAAACATGTCATGAAGAGTCAAGGAGGCAAAGAGCAAAGCCTACTAAGAGTAATGTGGACTTGACTCTAAAACTGTCACCACCAGGCGGTGCTATTCAAGAAGATCATATTCTTCATGTCCCATCCGTTCAATTAGAAGAGCCATCTCCAATCTCATCTCAGCACTCATGTATGTCGCTGGATCTTAATTTGAATGGGGTCCTAGACATCGATTGTGATCAACAGGAGGGACCATCGTTGGTCTTGATGGGTTGCAAAAACTGTCACATGTATGTCATGGTGTCTGAGATCAATCCGAGTTGCCCCAGATGCAAGAACTGCGAATTCTTGTTGGATGTTTTCCGAGGAAATCTGCCTAAGAAAATGATGAAGGGCTAAAGAGAGTTTCTTTTTCTTTTCCAGGCATTGTCAGCCTTTCTTTTGTTATTTTGGTGGTCGAGCAACGTCAGACAAGTTGATTGAAGCAATTACCATTATGCATTATCAGGTGAAGTTCTTGACATGTTAAATCCAGAAATTCAGAAAAAAACAGATGGATCTGCTTTTACTATATCCTTCCATTGGAGTCCTTCATCAGTAGATTTCATATGTCCAATCATCAGGCAAATGTATGAAATGGGTTGAATCAGAGGAGATTCTGGCACTTGCTTTCGCAAATTTTCCTTCTTGGTCATTCCATTGCCTTGATAGCTTGGCCCATTTCTCCCACCTGGGGAGGAAAAACGAAAATGAAATCATGTAGTGCGAGCAAGTCTGTAGTGCATATTGTGAGCAAGCATTTCACAGAATTTAGCTACACGCCCCCGAATTTCATCTTGATAACTAGTTATCTCACAGTAACTTTACACAGGATTAAACAAGAATTACTTATCAAAAGGTCAAGTCAGTCAATGATTTTGAATACCCATCCAACACACAGAACGGTTACGGAGTCGTTTGATCTCTAAGGGGCATAAATAAGTCAGAGATAATTAAGGAAACAAAACAATAAGGATGTCTCCCCGTGTCCGTTTAAATAAAGAATTTTACTTTTGCCCCATTTCATTTAAGGGGGAAGTGGCTCTTTTAATGTGCTCCAATTTACAAAAGAACTACTGCGTATTCAGAAAATGGAAAATATATAATCTCCCAAGACACCTATTTTCACCAGTTTCTGTCACGGAAAAAGTTTTTCAATCACAAGCATTAGTGAGAAGTCGAAAGCTTATATTGAAGGGACAAAGAAGAGAAAAAGAAGACCACAGTATCAGCTGAGGCCCATAGGCAAACCTGCTAGTAATGGAAACGATCTGAAAGCTTGATGATTGAGGAAAACATGAGTACATTTGTTCATTTTAACATCCGATTCCTTCCAAGGCTTGGTTGGTTTAGGGATAAAGACACCAGTGCCTCGATATTTCCAGGTGGGAATGTTCATTAGTCGTCTGTCCAAATGCGATCCAGGAAAGCATGCCCGCCCTCTTAAGTTCCTCAATCTGCTTTCCTACATTGTTCAAAGCAAGCTTAAGCATGATTATCACGGTGAAATTATTTAGAACGACAGTGAACCCCACTGGTAGTGTCATAATTTAAATTGAAATGGCCAAATACGATTCACGTATTAGGAGATTTCCAGAAAGCAAAGAGAAACAACCTTGAAATTGATAGCAATGTTGGGGAAGGAACTGGCAGCACTTGTCCTTGGGCCAACAACAGCTTGAACAGGATGACTATGAGCAATATTCAAGGCATAATTTGACCTGTTCTCACGATGAGTATTTGTTGATTGAATCTCATGAAAAACATCAGATGGTAGCCAGAGCTCTCCATCCTCTAGGTTTGGAGGAAATCCAGACATGTTGGCAGGAACTTGGAATTTATGTATTGATTGAGGCAATGACTGTCCTGGGTCCATTTATGCATGTGTTTGGATCATTAATGGGTGGAGAATTAAATGAATGGCTTCTCACTTTCACTCATAAATCATGTAAGAGTAGCTTATGGTGAGTTCATTAAGTGTTCTTTGTATCTTTCTGCACTTTCGCTTGCATCATAAGAGGGCATGACACAAGATGACAAGAACTCGGGAAAAGGGCAGGTCGAGCTACGGTACATCTGGTGTACTGTGTACCAAGTGTGTAAAGCCTTGGATACTTCATTACCTTCCTTTTCTTTTATTCAGTGCTAATCCAATGGTCAAGATACCCTGATATACAATACACTAAGGGTACCTCAGCCTCACTCAAAAACGACAAGTTACAGCCTAATAAACGAGAATAAGCAAACCTAGAACGAATGGAATAGTTAATGCTTTTCCTAATTTGAACTCTCCGCTATCAGCTGTAGCGAGGGTAAGAGAACGTGTCGTGTTTTGGCATCTGTGTCCTAACACGTGAGCATTCAATTATTGACATGGACGAATTCAGAACATTGAACAGATGATGAAACATCTGTTCATTTTCACACCCAATATGTAACCATTGGTAGTCACGATCACAAACTAGCATGGCATATTTTAAAGCCGTGCTGGCTTCAGTGAGTCGGGACCAGAGCAAATAACATTGTACTGGCAGTAGACCCACGCAAGGCCGCCTGCACATCTTAATCCTGAAATTGGACAGGCAATATGTTTTAAAGGAGAAGCGATATGTTTTAAAGGAGAACCAAGGAATTCCTTGGTATGGACAAAGGGATGCCAGAATCTAAATTAAACGTTCAGAAGTTTCCGGAGACCGAGCCTCTGAAACTGGTAAAGGCTAGCCTTCCTGAACTCAGTGGAAAGGAAAACTTCACCGGATGCAAACTTTTGGCCTCTCTTTTCTGGCCTTTCATTGGCAAGATTACATGACTAAATAAGAGGATAGATGGTCCAGACCAATATTATAAACACAGATTAGCCTTCACCGATTATACACAATCTCAACACGTCCGTTGTCTGATTATGTTATGATATGATGCAAAATTTCTTCATGCAACAGCTTAATCCATAAGGTTAACAGAAGGGAAGAATTTGCTTCCTGTAAATTGCGGCCTCAAGTCATTCAACTGAATAAGCAGACTCACAATTGTTGCCAGTTTTGCATCTCAAATATCAGAGAATACAAACAATACCTCTGCAGGTGTGAAATGTTAGCGCACTCAAGTTGCTTTCTCCAGTATATGCTCCAAATGATCAGCTACAATCTCCGCCACGACTTCTGGAGCAAACCTACCCCTCATGTCTTCTCTGGCTTGTCTTCCTTTTGCCTTAGCATCTGCAGGATTACTCTCCACGTGCCTCATCAGCATCCTTAGCTTATCAACCGAAGGTTCAGCCCATAGATGCCCCTTGAATGGCCCTTCCAGCACTTTGCTCATTCGCTCAACAGGCAAAGGGTAGCTATTGTCGTCCGTCAAGTACTCAGTGGGCCCTGACCAGTTGGTTGCAATCACGGGCAAAGACATTGCCATGGCCTCTACAAGAGGCCTCCCCCATCCTTCCCCTCTCGACGGAAGCACAAACGCATCGGCCGCTTTGTACATTCTTGGCAAATCCACTTGAGCAATGTGGGCATCGATCACATAGATTGGAGGCCAACCCTTATTTGGTTCTTCTATTTTAGAGTTTTTCACATATTCAACTATCTTGTTGCTGAAGTTTCTGTCTGTGTGATATGGGTTTGTCAGTAAGTACAGAGCAACCGCATCACTCCCAGAGAACTCGTTCAAATATGCCTTCAACAACACATCCCAGCCTTTCCTATACTCCCACTTAAAGATACTCAGGAACACAAACTCCTTTTTTTTCAACCTGAGAATGTCCTTTCGTTCTTCACCTAAGACCAAATTTCCAACAGTACCTAGATCAAGCGGCTCATACTTGGCCTGATTGAAAAACTCCACATCTATGGGCTGCACAACCTTAACTACCTTGGATGGATCAACCCCACTATCAACAAAGGTACCCACATGGAAATCAGTAGGAACCCACACGCGATCCATCCTGTTACATCTCTTGGCATGCTCAGGGTTGACTCTATCAGACTCAAACATGGTCCTCCCAATCACAGACAAATACTCACCATATCCCGATGGTGGACAAGGCAAGGTCTGAAATAATGGTGGGTACCAAGCACCGGGCTCACTGTGACATACCACAATGGTGTTGCTCGCTGCACATTCTGTCCGGCGAAGCTCGATGGCCAGCCTCCGCATCTTCTCGGGCAAGCCCTCCCAGAACTCATGGGACTGAAGATCACCATGTTGCTCGATGGCCAATCTGAATTTCGGGCTCTTCATGTGCTCCTGGAGGGACAAGATGTAGGACCAGGCCTCTGAGCTGTACCCACCACCGGAGAGGAAAGGAGCCATCCATAGGACACAGTACGGAGGTGCTGGGCGCGAGTCCCGGATCGGTTCTTGGTCGAGTATTCGGGTCCGGAAAAGAAAGTTGGAAACTTTATGGACGATTGATCTGGGGTTTAGTGAGAGGAGCGTTTTCAGGTGCTGGGTTTTGGAGAAGTTTGAGCCGGTGAGAGTGATTAAGATGGCTAGCGAGAGGATTAGGATTGCGGGTATGTAGAACGGGAAAGTTTTGGATCTTGAGGTAGCACGATTGGGACGTGCTTGGGAATTCATGAGCTAATGGTGAGCGGTTGTATGTCTGAGAGAGAGAGAGAGAGAGAGATTTCTTGCTGCAGCTTGAGCCTGCACCTGCGGAGGAGACGATGGGATCAAGAATCGATGAGAATCAAGAAAGCTGCCATTGACTTCCCCTCCTTCTTTCTTCACCAGAGCCGTTGACTTCCGTTGACCTCCCGAATCAGTTATGTTGGTTATTGAGGATGAGATTGGCTCGATCTCATTTTCGAAAACCGTTTGTACCGTGTAGCGTGAAAAAGTGTTTCCAATGCATGGATAGAGAGTTTGAGTGATTATCATTAGTTGCCAAAGGCAGAATGTGACTTCCTCTTTTTTCTTCGGAACACGGCGTGATCTTGATCTTGGTTGTAGACTACTGTTATCAGATGATGCTTGTTGATACTGTGCGTAGTGTGCCGATGCTCGGACTGTTTTAGCGCCTCGAATTGATAATTGGGGCTTCTTGAATTTCGAAATGTTCGACAGGAAAAGAGTACTTTGAGATCCCTTAGGCAGCCTTAAGGGCGATGGTCGAGCCCTCTGTCACCGAAAGATCCGTGATTTATCACAGAGATTATTTCACCCACGGATAGATTGTCACGTCCGCGGCGGTGAACATCGCGGAAAGCGGAGTCTTGACGGCAGATGACGATCTGTATCCGTATGATTATCTTGTTATCGCCACCGGACATGATGATTCAGTCCCGAGAGAGAGAGGCGAGAGGCTCGTCTATTGCAAGGCCGGTGAGTAAAATGCTCATGAGACGACATGGAAATCCTAATAGGAAAAATTTCGGTACTACAAAAACCAAGGATGTTTTGAACATGTTTCGATCTTAAAGCTTGCCTATGTGGCTTGTTATTTGCAGAACATGACAAGATCAAACCTGCGAATTCGATCCTTACTGTTGGAGGAGGTCCCACGGGTGTTGAACTTGCTGGCGAAATCGCCGTTGACTTTCCAGAAAAGAAGGTGACCCTGGTGCACAGAGGTTCCAGATTGCTGGAATTCATAAGTCCCAAGGCTTCCAAAAAGACATTGAATCGGTTGGTTTCGAAGAAAGTCGAAGTGATCTTGGGCCAATCGGTCGATCTGGATTCCATGTCAGATGGCGTTTATCGCACATCCGGAGGCGACACTATCCAGGCTGATTGTCACTTTGTTTGTATCGGGAAGCCGATCGGCTCGTCCTGGCTTAAACAAACTTTTCTGAAGGACAGCTTGGACAGTCATGGGAGATTGATGGTCGACGAGCACTTGAGGGTCAAGGGCTACAAGCATGCTTTCGCTGTCGGCGATATCACCGACATTGAAGTAAGTAAAATCCGATGCCTACCGTATACGTTAACTCGATTCTCCCGAGCACTCTTCGTCAATCCTCTTCTCTTCTCTGTGCCTCATCTGTAGTTATCATACAGGGAATCGATCCTGAAAGTTTAGGTCCTAACGAATGACGATGTTTTTTTCTGTGGCTAATAATGCAGGAACTCAAACAAGGCTATGTGGCCCACGCGCACGCTGCGATCACCGTGAAAAACCTGAAGCTGCTGATGAGCGGAGGAGGACAAGCGAGCAAAATGTCTGCTTACAAGCCCGGACCAGCGCTCGCGATTGTTTCCCTAGGAAGAAAAGAGGCGGGTCGCGCAATTCCCGTTCATGACGGCAATCGGATGGTTTCCTGGAAAGATCAAATCTGGCGACCTTTTCGTGGGGAAGACGAGGAAACAGCTCGGGCTAAAACCGTCGTCTTCGTAACCAAAGTCGCCGTCGATTGGGAAGTGAGAGAAACGCGAACGGTCTAGAGGTGTTGCTGGGACATGTTCCTTGGTGTTGTATGAATGCATTGAAACAAGGGTGGAGTGGTCCGTAGGAGGTGCGTGTGAAATTTGGAGCCTGTGTTTGTTAAAGATTGAATTTTGTTGTTCAGTAAATTACTTAATTTGTTTTTCTGGGGGTTGTAAGTTTGTTTACTTCTGTAAAATGCATGTAATTATTAGCAATTAATAATTATTCGTGATTATTGAAGGACGAGTTATTTTCGATCTATCATAATTGGTAAAATTATTGACATGGCTAGAAATTTACGAAACTTCTTCTTATTGGGGACCGATCTTCTTAAACTTTTACCTTGTGGTGCACTAATATTCTTTTTTTTTTTTCGTCTCGTCAATATTGTATTGGTGATCCAGATTTACTTTCCGTCGTAGTTCAGTGGTCGTTTCAAATGTTACATGGCGATGCTGCCACGATTGGATTTAATTATGGATGGAACTGTGATGTGATGCATTTTTGGACCGCCGGTGTAATTTTGAAGGTATCAATGAGATGGAATATATTCTTTTTGAGATATCAATATTCTACTGAAGAAAAAGTCGAAATGAAAAAGGAAACGGAGCATTATATATTAGGAAAGTTATTTATCGATCGATCGGTGTCCAAAAGAATCTCTGCTCGAATCACCTCAAAATTAAGAAACAAGATTAAGCCGCATGAAGGATTATTAGTTCGATTTTCCCTTTATTGCCAATGATTTTGGCTTGGCACGTGGGACTGAGAGGCAGTGGTCGTAAATAAGCCAATCAATTTAATTATGCTATTGTAATAAAACTTTTTTTTTTGGGAAAAAATCATCAGAATTTTTAAACTATACCCATCGTAATTCATTTATAATAAATTTTTATTTTGTGAAATTAAAAATCTCAAATTTATAAATACGATGGCATATTTACACCGCTTCAAGGTCATCAAAATCAGTCCATATGGACGATAGAAAAGCAAATGGTACGGACAACACGCCCAAGTTTTTTCTTTTTTTTTTTTTTTTTATGTTTTTGGTCAAAGCAATAATAGTGTTTTGGCAAAATAACACAAACAGTCCCTGAACTTTGATTCAATATGCAATTTTGTCTTTGAACTTTTAATTTGTTTAATATAGTCTTTGAACTTTAACCCAATATGCAATGTAGTCTCTGAACTTTTAATTTGTTCAGTGTCATTCCTAAACTTTTGGAACATATTCAATTCAGTCTCTGAACTATATGAAAATATTCAATATAGTCCTTTCCATTAATTCAAGTTCATGGACTACATTGAACATTTTCATATAGTTCAGGGACTGAATTGAACATATACTAAAAGTTCAAGGATGACATTAAACAAAATAAAAATTTAGGGATCATATTGAATATTAACCTAAAGTTCAGGGATTATATTGAATAAATTAAAAATTTAGAGATCAGATTACACATTGAGTCAAAATTCAAGGACCGTTTATGTCATTATCTTTAGTTTTTTTTTTTTTTTGGAAATATAACGGGTAGAAATCTGCGGTAGCTTTCACTTTCCCCTTTCATGGCGATCGTGGAAAAAGACTCCCATGTGGCGAATCTCTCTCTCCTACTTCTCGCGCCGGTCCACTGACAGTGCCGCTTCTCATCAGTCCTCGCATCCCCGACGCTTTTCTTCCGGCTTTGCTCCGCCTCCGCGTGAGAAAACCTTCGCCTTTGCTCCCCGTTCCTCCGGTGAAACGCGGCTGCAGAGGAAGAAGAGGAAGAAGATGGAGAGAGCTTCCGGCGTCAAGAAGGAGAAGGAACCCGCTTCCTCCGTCCAGGACGCCTCCGATCGGGTCTCTCTCTCTCTCTCTCTCTCTCTCTCCCTCCGTGACGCACACGCGCACACAGACTCGCCGACGCGGGAATGGTTGCGCTCACTCTGCACTGGTCATGGTTGAACGCTGTGCCGAATCGGAACTCCTTAGTCGCTGTTCGGTTAGGGTTTTCGTGCGATCGATTCCCTTTCTCGCTGTTCCTCTGTTCGAAAGTTGAACCGCCGCTGCCGCCCGCCGCTGCCGTTCGCATCACTGTGACGGTGTTGCCGATCTTTTGATGCGCATTGTGTGTGTTCGGACGGGAGCGTGGCGGTGGAATGGTTGTGTTCACGTTCTGAGATGCAGCTGAGGACGTAATCATAGACATGCTTATGTCAAAATCGGCTGACCGTCGGTGGTTGCATCATACGCCGCCGTTTCTATTACGAGTGCGAAGAATTTGGTGCATTGCGTTATAACGTTGTAATGTCGGAAAATCGAACTTTTGCTTATATGGTGGCAACGCGCTGTCGTCCAGATCACCAGAAGAGGCGAAACGATAGATGACAAAATCAAGAAGCTTGATGCTGAGCTGAGTAGATATAAAGAACAAATCAAGAGAATGCGGCCCGGGCAGGCGCAGGAAGCTAAAAAGGCTCGAGCAATGAGGATTCTCAAACAAAAACAAACGTATGGCCTCTTTTGCAAGTTATCTCGCTTTTTGGTTCTAATTGTTTTCTGGATAACTTACTGCTTCACTTCATTTCACCGAGGTGTGGTATCTTCTCCTTTATATGAGATAAATGTGGTACACCTTAAGTATTATCAGGTCTGTGGTTCATGTCAATTGAGGATGCTTGAGATGTGATAGTCCAGATGTTTGGGAGAGAATGTGTTATACTAGTGACCGTCGAAAACCAACACTTCCATTGGGCCGTGAATTTAAGATCTTGCAACTTTTTACTCCACATATATTTGAATTGAGCTTGAATGAACATATTAACTTACTTCCAGATGACATGAATTGAAACCAGCGATCTTTTTGCTTTGCTTTGGTTACATTTTAAAAGATTTAGGTGGAATTTTTTTCATAATTCTTCTCCTCCCATCGAACTTAAATGGAAACTTCAGCCAGAAAAAAAAAACAGAAAGAGAACTCAAATTGAAACTTCTACATGCCTTATAGTAACGTGTGCATCGCATTCACACCCAACCATTTTCTCTTTCCAGCTTAAGTTTGGCTGATCTGAGGTCCACACTGCCACTGTTATTGGTCCATCTTAGGTTAACGTGTTACATCAAAGGGCTTGGGTGAAGTAGTGTCTGGGACTATAGATTAACAGTACTAGTTTTTGTCAACCAAAGCCACGACACTCTTATCACTTTGGACCATGGCTAGCTTGGCCAAAAGTAATTTGTCTTTTGTCTTTAAAGGAGAGCCCTGCTTATGATAATGTGGAGTCGATAATAATTGCTTGTTGTATATGGACTTGGTCCTGAAGAAGAGACATGTCTTTCCTATCTAGCAACTTGTAAAGAATGGGCATCATACCGTGCACATGGATTGATGCAGCTATTTCCCTGGAGTTTTGTTTATTTTAGACCAGAATAAATTTTATGTTAGGGTTTTGATTAAGTTGATACTTTAGACCGAGGTATGTATAATAATTTTGACAAATTGGAGCAACCTGGCATTTTGTGAGTCCCAAATTGCTGCTGTGTGTTTTCTTAGTTGAGGAAAGAGCATCTTATGAGTTCCCTGCAATTTTTCGTATGAGTTCTCTTATCATGAAAGTCTGTAAACAGGTATGAAGGACAACGTGACATGCTATGCAATGAGAGTTTTAAACTTGATCAAGTTGCTTTTGCTATGGAGGGTATCAAAGACAAAGATGCTCAACAGACTGTATGTGCTACTACAATTCACACTTTTCTAAAGTTTGCAATCTACCACCTACCTCCCGTAAATGGCAGTATAAAGATGATGTCTCTGGAGTGTTGATGTTTGATAATCTTTTTGGGTGTTTTTGTTCCACTTATAATTTTAATCAGAAAACTGTGCTCATAATTTGTTTGAGTTTCTTTTGAAGGGACTAGGTTGTCTATACGCGAATTTGTATCTAGCCTAAAAGAATCCTATCTCTTGACTAACATTCTAATTATCAGTGTAGATAAAGCTCTAGAATGGGTATTTTGGAAAAAACTAATTGGAGTAAGCTTCCTGTCCCTCAAAATTTCAAAAATTTCTTAAAATATTTCCAATGTAAGACATTCCGAAAGTATAATGATTAAGGTGTCCTATTTGAGTTTCTGATCAGAAACTTTTGAGATTACTTATAAAGACAGCGTGGGATTTCAATTACTTGATATAGTGTCTCCAAGAAGAGTAATTTTATTGATGCTAATTTTCTGATTGGCAAGGTTAGGCTGTGGCTTTCTGTTTGGCTGTTCTTTTGTACTGGAGGCTTGCACAAGTAACAAGAAAATGTGTATGCTTTGCCAGTGTTGCTAGTGTGGCATAACGATCCTTGTAATATCCACAGCTGAGGTTTTCCTAGTCAGAAGTGTCCTTTTGTGTGCTTGATCTGACAGTTATGAGTCCATCTTTCAGCAAAATTATATTTTTCATTAAATTGTGGTCTCATTTTCAGCAGGTCAATAGTGTATCTAATTAAATTAAATTTATTTTACTTATCTTTTTCCAAAACCATAATTGCTGAATCATGTCTGTAGGTGAACCTGAGTTTTATTAACGTCCATTGTAAGATTCGATTCATGCCGCATCACATCTGGTTTTGTTATTACAGTTCTAAAGTTGCTGTTCATATTTGTTTTTGGTAGCGCCGCAAGACGCATAATTCAGGACAGTGCAACCGAAGCTTTATGTGTACCCTGTTTGGAACATGCTTGCCTACCTCTTGAGAGGTAGGGGATGAGCCATTTGCCACTAGCAAGGGATTTCTAAGTGATATACATTAATAATCTTTGCCGCCACATTACTTTGTTTTTGCTATTCTTTGAGTCACTATTGCCGGGATCAAATTTCGTTTTGTTCTTCAGGGCCTTACATAATTTTTATTAGAATAATGCTACACGTTCTTAGACTTTACTAAGAATTTCTTTCCAAATGACACGGTGGCCTATGTGGCATGCGCCATGTCATTAAATAAGTGGTAAATCATCATCCAAATAAAGTAAATACAAAGGGGAAACATTAACGGGGCAAGAACAATTAAAGGAAATTTAGTTTCCCATTTCACCATAATTTCTTCCCAAAGTTGCACAAAGGTCCTTTCTAGCATTATTACAAGCTGCCGTTGAAGTCTACCCAACAATCTTTGAAGCTCTTGAAATGGTTTATAACTTGCTATATGAAAATGTTATCTTAATTATACTTTTTTAACATTGGTGTTATTATGGTTTCACCAATAGTTAATCAATTGCTATTAATTGCAATGTTACTGCAGTTTATAAAACACATGAAAATGGAGATATGTCAAGTAAAATCATTTCACAAGGAAACTTCTAGAGATATTTCAAAATATTTTACTAGAAGTAATATAGGATTTTCTGCCTGTGCAAAGAAAGACATGAAAGGAAGAGATTTATCTCATTGGACGTTTGAATGAATTTTTTAGTTATTTTATCGTCATGATAATAAGAGTCCATTGTGCCAAGAAAACTGAATCTTCCTTTTTTAACTGTTGAAACTAAAAGCATGATTTGAGATGTAGGAACAATCCTTGAGAGGAGATCTGTTGTAACTTTGGAAGAAAGGATAATGGAATAAGAAACTAAATTTTCTTTGATTGTTATAGCCCCATTATATTATTTTCCCCTTTTCTACACAATCTATATTTTGATTGCCCATTGTGCACCTATTAGGATGCATGCTCAATAGGCTGTCGTATCATTTAGTTAGTAATTTCTAGTAAAGATATACTCTGTGTAGCTTTACTTCTTGAATTATCTATTTGTTTCACTTGTTACTGAACCTGTATTAGTCTTCTGCTTTCAGCTGACGTCTCTGAAGTATGCCTTTATGGATTTGAAAGGCGTGGTGAAAATCATGAAGATCCATGGCATTGATTTCTGTGATTTCTCCTTTACTCTTTTATTTCAGTCTTGATGCTGACTACTTTTGGATGAGCTGTTTCTTCGGACAGTTTTATAGAGCTTGCATTTGCATAATGAGATGACGGACCTAATGGACGTAACTGATGATTAGTGAGATTCAAGAGACCTTTGGTGGGAGCTACAATGTACCTGATGACTTCAATGAAGAAGAGCTCTCATAGTTGGTGAGCTTCAATTTAGTTTTCGTCATATATGCACATGCCTCATGTGACAAAAGCGGTACTCTTAATTTTGGCAATTGCTGAAACACTGTAGTTCGCACTGTTTATCTAACTACTGCACATGGTTGTGACCGCTTTGAAAGTCTTTTGGAAAGTTGCTTTTGAAATTTATTTGGAAGTCGGTTATCTGATGGGGGGTATTTTGGGAGCTTGGCCCCGGAACTGACATGCTTAGATCAAGTCAAATAAAATAAGTGGCATAAATCGAGAGAAAACTTGTATTGCAAGTCTCATCGTTTGAGGAAGATGTATTGGAAGCTGTTAGTTCAGAATTAAGGTAGAAGAATATGTGAATCTTGCTTCAAAGCCGTCTTCTTTCAGCTTCTTTTTTGGCCTCTTGTGCAAGCAAATGTACTCCTAAGAAGCAGAACATAATATTAGCTGAGGCACCACACTTTCTAACTTTTGTTGATAGAACTAAATGCTTTGGAAGCAGACATGGGAATGCAAACAGAGACCAGAGGGCCTGCGTATCTCCAATTGGATGAGGGGCGGATTTGGATGCAGAGCTCAATTTGCCTTCAGCGCCAGCATCCAGCAGGGCATGCTGCTGAACCTGCTGGCAGATCCAATGCCCAGGTAAAATATTGTGCGTTCTTGCTGGCTGGTGTCAGCAACCACTAGACGCGCTGTAAAATCCCTCTAAAACTTGTTGCACGCATTTGTTCGAGAAAAAAATTTAATCATGATTTTCCCATATCACCCCCTCAATCTATATCCTGTGTTCACTACCGCTCTCAGCTTTTCTGTCATGCTTTAGCGGTACATATTCTGCAGACAAGCAAGCTGCTTCTTTGGGATGGTTACATCATTGAACTATTGGATTCTTGATGTTTCTTGTCTCATTTGTTATTGGCTCCTTGTCATTGCATCTCAAGTAGAGTTGTTTGCGATAAATTAGGGCAACGAACCTTATGGTGCATCTCTTTCATAATCAGGCAGAGGATGAACTGGGTCTACCTGCCGTCCCTCGTGCAAAAGAAATTACCTGCCTTCTTGATCAAGTGTCGGTCCGACAGGAAGTAGATGGAGACGCCTGCTGCAGAAACGAGATGCAGAGTCTATTCAATTTTGTAGGGTTACGCAGCTTTATTTTACTCCTTTCCGTTGTGATGACGATTCTTTCAACAAACTAATGACAGCAAGGAGTCGACGAATGACTCAAGCTGTCGAGTTTTTGAGTTTGTAAAGGGGAATGGAAGATGATTGCACTGTGGAATGGCCAATTGGTTTGCAGTTTACTTTCGAATCAGTGGTTATACTGGTGGATATAAGTTTGCTTTCTTCAATAGCTCCATGTTCTTTTTGAGAGATCCTGAGATCATGAGTGGGAATGCTTTGAAAATAAAGAACTAATTTTTTCCGTCAGTTATTGGTGATCGGTCACATGTTTAGTGACTTTTCAATGGAATGGTGAGTTGCAATTCTAGGAACTAAATTTTTCGTGTTGAGGTTAGTAATTTTCTTATTTGAATAGCAAATTTTTCTCTCATTAATAATGAAGGGTGCTTTTGTTCTGCAGAAAATTATTTAATGATTAGGAAAATATTTTCTTAAAAATAATCGTTTGCATCGCCTATAAACACGAATGAACAAACAAAAAATTTCATCGTTTACGAAAATGATCGCTTGTATTGTTTAAATATAAAAATATATTTTTCAAAATATTTGTTTTTCGCGAAATGAATGGAGTTAAAATTTAGTCATGCATTTTGTAATTTCCAAGTTTCGAATTTCAAAAGTTAGTAACATTTAAATGTGGTCGGTAACTTTTATAAAGAATAGTAAGTTGCAACAAAATTATAATAAGCAAGTGTTATTATGTTTCATTAATATTTCATGAGAAGTAATTTCTCTAAAAGCAATCTCGTCGCACCTTAAATAGATAGGGGTAAATTGACTTCAAAATTATAGGAAGTAAGTAATTTTAATTTGATTGACAAAACATTTAAATAGATAGGGGTAAATTGACTTCAAAATAATGGGAAGTAAGTAATTTTAATTTGATTGACAAAACATATTAGTGATTATAGACATGCAATTCTTTTTTTATAATTGTCAATATCTTTTCATATCTAAAAATAAGTATAAACACATCAGTTACTTATAAAATTCGTGTGTCTAGTAACTTTCCAATATAAAAAGTAAAAGTTACTAAGTTGTCACGAAAATTAATTAAAAACCAACAAAACACGCTGGTACTCTGGTCCAATTTAATTAGTTGATGGCCGTATATCAATTAATTAAAATCTTGGGATATTCAGTGTCTATGAACTCAAGCCGTTTGAAACGACACGAGATGCTAGAATTGTGAGGAAAATTATCTAATCAATTCTAAATTTATTGTATTAATGAAAATTATCTTTATTGTTCACGAAAATGTTTAGACATAAATTGTTATTGATGATGAAAATATTTTCTAGTGATTAATTATTTTAAGCAACATAAACGGTTATTTTTAAGAAAATATTTTTTCAAATCGTTCATTTTCCTCGAAACAAATAAAGTGGTAGCTTTAGAATTTGACATTAGACGTATTCCTCGAGCATGATTATTCGTACATCCGACTTTAAATAGATTAGCTTCCAGACCTATTTTTAAACTTCAAAAAATAGAAAAATGAAATTGGATTGTCAAATGGATTTCTGTTCTAAACTTGTTCCCGGAAACAAAAAAAGTAGAAAAATAAAGAAACAGAATAGCTCTCATAAGCACCCGACCAAATTTTACTTTGTTTTCTTGCCGAAATTGAAAAATATTGTCTCTATTATGGAAATAGAGCCGGATCTTCGATGTTGATATTCATATTTTTCTTTTTCTTTTTTTTGTTGGTGATTGTTCGGAGCACTCCGTTTTTTACTAGGCCCGCTCCTCGCCCTCCCCTCTCCTCTCCTCGCGCCTTTCGTGCCGTCGCTTGACTCCGCGCGTTAAGCTTTTAGCTGACGACGGATCGAGACAATCGTCGCTGCTCGCTCGCTCGTGCAGAATTCGGAGCAGTTCATCTTGATCTGCTGCTCTCCAAAACAAGCTTCACGACTCAATCGTCGGAGATCTTCGATCGGTAAGTCCACGACCGAATCGATCCCTCATATTTTCTTCTTCCTCCCTCCGACGTCGGAGTCGGATTGTGATCGGCGACTCATCGAAGATCTCGAGCAGTCTCCGACCGACGGAGACTTTTTCGCCTTTCGCCACTTCAATTTGCTCGGAGATCAGTGGCTCCGGTGCCGTCGTCGGCGCCAAGCCAGAGGCGAACTCGAAATCCGTGCAGATAGTGCGGGGATGGCGCGTGATGAAGGATTGCGGAGGGGAGGAAAGTAGGGAGTGAACTGATTCTGCGCATCGTGCGGGGGGGTTCCCGCCCACCGGCTGACACAGGTCGAGCTGGCGGCTGAGGACTTGCGTTCGCGACCGATTCAGAGCGCGATGGACAAGTCGAGCACCTTGGAGTACATCAACCAGATGTTCCCTACAGGTCCCTCTCGGTCGTGCATTTCCTCTTTTGATGCGATTGTCTGCGGCGCTGGTGTGTTAACGCGGCGAAGGACGCTTTGTTTTGTTTCCAGAGGGTTCGTTATCCGGCGTCGAGCCCCTGATGCAGAAGATACACAGTGAGATTCGTCGGATTGATGCTGAAATCTTGGCAGCTGTTCGCCAGCAGGTCCTTCTTTTTCATCTATTTTTCCCGAGTCCTCTTTGGCATATCGTGGAATTGATTCAATCGTGCCTTGTGAATCTCGTTATGCTCCCAAAGGATTTTTCCAACGAAGTGGCATGTAGTTTACTGGCACATTGTGGAGAGATTAGTTCATGTAAGCTGTAAATTCTTCTGGACAAGATGGTGCGGCAGTTCCGTAGGATCATGAGTTTTTGCTCTTCACAACGCTGAAATTGCAAGAGTGGAAGAAGCCACACTGTTATTAGTTTTTTTCTTTTCCATCTATTTTTGCTACCCAGTCATTGGCTTTCCTTGTGATTCTTGATGGATAAGTAGCTGATTTATACTGGTAAGGTGAAATTTTATGGATGTATTTGAGAGAGGTTACATTGAGTACTTCTTCGCTGCCAAGTTTTGAATCTGTAAGGGGCTTGTACAGGTCTCTTACTTATTTCAAAGTGCTTACGTAATAGCAGTTCTCTGTAAGACTGGAAACCAAAGCTTACATGACTGTTGTTCGGCTTTCTTTGCTGTTACACCGTCACTTGATTCTACATGAGATGTGGGGACGAAACAAGATGTTGAAATCATTTGGAACGTTAATCATAATCTCATACTTATTATGAAATTTCTGGTTTTGTTCATTTTTCTTATTTAAGCTTTTGACAACTTCTCTCCGGCCCATTCCTACAGAGTAATTCGGGGACAAAAGCTAAGGAAGATCTTGCTGCTGCTACACATGCTGTTGAGGTCTGTTAAAGAATAATCTTAAGTTACTATTCATCTTTGATGCCATCCTGCAGAAAGGGAACTTCAACTGTTTTGAACACCATCTCATCAGTCTGCTATTTTTATGTTCATATGTTTTCCTTTCAAGCAGGAACTCACGTACAAGATTCGTGAAATAAAAACCAAAGCCGAGCAAAGTGAGACAATGGTTCAGGAAATTTGTCGTGACATAAAAAAGTTGGATTTTGCTAAGAAGCATATAACAACAACGATCACTGCCCTTCACCGTCTTACCATGCTTGGTTAGTGTCTTTGTGGTTTACATTATATCATTTTGGTATCATGCATGCCTCTTATTTTGCTCTACATGGTGGTGGATTCATTGTGGGCAGCAATCATTCCCTGGATTTTAATTAATATCGGGAAAATAAGGATTTGTTTCTTCATCAAACATGTTTACTTTTAGTGTCGTGGCTTTATTTGGGAGAATAAATGAATTGTGAATTTGTTGGAAATATTGATATTGATGTCTGAATACACAATATTATATACACACTATATTTTTCACAGTGGGTTCTTATCTTGAATATGATGGCAGATTATTTTGAGCACTAGCTTGTGTGCTTCTTGTCGCTTGGCTATTACACAACACAAGAAAATCTAACTAAAATAAGACGAGGATCATTTCCCAGTTTCATTTTGCTTCATTCCCCATTTTCACCAGGGGTATGTCATTGCTTGCTTGAAATCTGTTTTGCGCTGCCCTAGGTGTCCAATTTACTACTTTGAAGGAAATATGGTACAAGGTGGACCTCTGGATCCTGTTTTATAGATTTAGGGTTTTGTTCTGTGCTGTAACTTGTGACAATATATCTTGCATATTTCATTAAAGTGAATAATAATTTTGGCATGATTAACTTACTTTGACAATACCATCTGAGATGCTACAAATTTAACTTGTGATGCTCTTTCTGCTATCACAGTCTCAGCCATTGAGCAACTTCAGATAATGGCTTCTAAAAGACAATATAAAGAGGCAGCTGCACAGTTGGAGGTACTGTGATTGCTCGTGAGTCAAATAACTTGGTCGATCGAACATTACATAGAGGGTTGGCATGACTTTATTGATATAATTTCTTGCTATAAGCTTCTTTTAATGTTCACTCTGCAAAAATATTCATTGAAGGTGGTCAGCTCTTGATTCCTGCTAATTTATAGTTGTTTAGGTTACTCATCACCAAAGAAGGTTCCGGGCTTATCTAGCTCTATGGAATACATTATAATTTGCATTATGTAATATCTATGTGAAATATAGAATGACATCCAAGTGCAATTGCCTTACCTGTAGGATTTCATGAGTGCATTATTCAATTTTGTCCTTTTCCTGCATTGACTTCTGAGATGACTTGGTTCCTGCTTCAGTCAGTGTATGCCGTGGAAGGCCTCCTTGTGCTTTAACTTGATTCGTCATTCAGATCTTATCTCTGGGAAAATCTAGATTTTATTGTGTATAGTCCTGTAAAAAAGCATTGATTGAGTCTTTTTCTGTTGATGCATTTCAGGCTGTGAACCAGCTATGCAGTCATTTTGAAGCCTACAGGGATATTCCCAAAATAACAGAGCTTAGAGAGAAGTTTAAGAATATCAAACAAATACTCAAGTCACATGTGTTCTCTGATTTTTCGAGGTACCTTTTTCTTTGAATGCATGAGTTCCTGTCAGTCATGTATAGTCTGTTCTCTGTATGCACATGGTTTGTCCTCTATTTGATTATTCTTGACTATTGTTTCAGTAGTACTAAGTGTCCGAATGAGCCTCAAGATGCATTCATGTGAAACTCAATAAGATAAATTTTTGCAACTCTTCCTTCTTACATCTTTCTTATTGCTTTGAGGCTAAAGTTGAAATACTGATATGGCAGATCTTTTGGCTTGCCATTTCGAAATTTATCTCCGAAGATACTTTTTTGATAATCTAGATTGCGTACTTGACTGGTCCCTTATTTCAGCTTAGGTACAGGAAAAGAGGGTGAAGAGACAAATCTGCTGCAACACTTATCTGATGCTTGCTTAGTGGTTGACTCATTGGAGCCTTCTGTAAGGGAGGAGCTGGTGAATACATTTTGCAGCAGGGAGCTCACGTCATATGAACAGATATTTGAAGGAGCTGGTCTGCCATTTTTTCCTACTTTGTATTGTGCATGCGATAATATACTATTATTATCGGACTCACCAAAGTTAACCGTTTGCTTTTTCTGAGGTTTTCAAGCTGATGTGTTTTTGTTTCTATAGAACTTGCTAAGCTGGATAAAACAGAACGGAGATATGCCTGGATTAAGCGTCGAATGAGAACCAATGAAGAGATATGGAAGATCTTTCCTCCTTCCTGGCATGTTCCTTATCGGCTTTGCATCCTATTCTGTAAGAAGACAAGGTATACTTACCTGAAGATATACCATTTCTTGTGTTGAAATAGTGTTATTATGACCATCTCTAGCTATTAAGAGGTCAGTCAAGTAAAGTTGAGTTATCACAGTGTGACTTTTATTGTTACCACAATGAAATCTCTCAGTTTGCTGTTATTATTTAGAACTTTCAAGATTGGTGATCAGGGTGTCCTTAATCAGATGAGCTTGTAATAAAACAGTGACAAAGGAACATTGCAGAAACTGCTAAAAGAGCTATGTATTTTGTAGTTGTGAAGTTTGGCTGGCCTTCTAAACATAGTCTGTCAATTTCGTGCCAAATTTTTCTTATAAGCTCATCCTGAGGAACTTTATCATTTTCTTCAAGCATGAATTATTTTTTAGCGACAGGTTTTTAAAGGAGGAGAAAAGATCACGTTTTCCCCCTTAAACATGTGCATTCCAACGAAGGTGGAGTCCTTAATATGTGTTTCATCAGTACTCTAGAGAAATTTTCTTACTTTGAATACACCAGCTTTAAACAAGTTCTGAGAAGGCTGAGATTTGTGACATAATCATTGCACTGCCCTACATATGCTAAGCATTTGGAGGCAATCAAAGCCTGATTTAGTTTGTGAGGACTTGCAGTTTGCCCTCTCAATCTTGATCTTGCAAGTATTGCAGAAGTTTCTCTGTAGCACTATGAAGCAAAAAGATGTGACTGATCTGCTTCTTGGATATATCTTCAGGAAACAACTTGAAGAGATCCTCGTCAGTTTGAAGGAAAAGCCAGATGTTGGTACTTTGTTGTTGGTAAGTTTATTCTATCCGAACCCTCACGGGACCTTTCATTTCTGCTGTATTCACCATGTCTGTATCATGGCTCATAATTTTTTTAGTAAGGCTGTGCTTCCAGGATGTTGCACAGCACCACATTGGTCTAAGAATCTATGTAGGTCTTCCCTATGTAAATGCTTATACATGTATGCAGTCTTTGAATCAGTTTTCAGAATGTCTTAAAGTGGGCTTCTGAGATGCTAACACCTCAATAATGTCCATAAGATGATCGCGGATTAATTAGTTATCTCATGGTCAGAGTCAAATCAAGAAGTCCCCTAAAGCATTTTGTGATCACATGTTGTAGAGATAATTGAAGTTTTTAGCTTGATTTGATGTGATAGTATCTATTCTGCTAACCTGTCCTAATTTTTTTCCTGGGCAGTGTCAACTTGACTAGATTTTACCTTGTGCATGTGCTATACCTTAGTGTGTTTTCATCATCACTTGTACTTTTGAGATCCTAATATGGGATCTTCCCTAATCCTTGCTAAACATGTAAGAGTAAGAGAGGGTAAAGAGGTCCTTGTGGCCCGCTTGATCTCATAATTCGCAATTCTGTATCTTGTCACTGTTACTTATGCAGGATCCTCTAAGTGGAAACCTCACTGAACATAATGTCATTTGGTTGCTTGATCTCATCGAATTTGAACATTTGGAAAGCTTTTTGTAGCCTCTTATAGAACGTTATTTGTCCTGGATAATTAACTTTAGGCACTCCAACGAACCCTGGAATTTGAGGATGAATTGGCAGAGAAATTTGGGGGAGGAGCTAGGAGCAAAGAGATCATCAGTGAAGATGATATTGATAAGGGTGAAAATAACAGTCAAATTGTGTCTGATATACGAAAGAAGTACGAACGGAAACTTGCTGCCCATCAAGGAACTGAGGATGAGGTAAATCTATGACAGTGCTTTAAGTGATTTCTAGTCCTTAATGTGAAGTTCTGTAAGATTGCCTTTTCACCCTTCTGCCAATTCTTCTGATTTCA
Organism: Syzygium aqueum; assembly: GCA_031216185.1. Classification (NCBI taxonomy): domain Eukaryota; kingdom Viridiplantae; phylum Streptophyta; class Magnoliopsida; order Myrtales; family Myrtaceae; genus Syzygium; species Syzygium aqueum. The sequence goes on along the minus strand of CM062237.1, from coordinate 28,607,820 downwards.
ATTGACAGGAGAAGGATGAAAACAAGGATATGTCAGTGCCTGGTGCTGGGGTAATTTTTTAATCTTTGTGTAGAAAACAAGAAATGAAGTAGGTACTTGTGTTCGTGCGTCTGAGATATATCATCTGTTGCATGAATTACCTTGTCTTGTGTGTGGAGATTTTATGTGATTTATCATCACAGGATTAAAATTCCTGCTTAAAGTTTGCATTAGATAGAATAAGACCTATATTCTAAAATTTTCTTATGACTTATACATGAGGATGGCATTGAACCATTTTTTCTGTGAAATTTTTTTTCTGAGGAAATCCATTTGTGCAACGACTATTCTTAGGCAGGTTTTTACGTCTAGACCATGGTCAACAAGTCTTGAGGATGGAGAAATTAGAGTGCTTGATCTAAGAATAAGGAATGAAAACTGTGGTTCCATTGTTTATGTTTGGGTGTCCTGGCGTGCTTTCTTATCACTTTTATTAAAGATTGTGAGCAGCATCTATTAACATCTTTCAATGACAACCGATTCCATTCATTGATGACAGTTCAACTTCCGTGGAATCATTTCATCTTGCTTTGAACCTCATTTAACGGTATATATAGAGCTAGAAGAGAAAACACTGATGGAAAGTCTGGAAAAACTTGTCCAGGTAATTTCACTTCTTTCTTATTGGACTTTGGATCTCCATATTTTTCATTCAATGATTTATGACTAACATTGACTACTTACGATGCCCTCTATTAGGAGGAAACATGGGATATTGAGGAGGGGAGTCAGAACAATGTTTTAACCAGTAGCATGCAGGTAAGCAACTGAAATGTTGATTTCGGTTACAATTGCAAGTATTTGATGCATCTTTTGAGTTTGGATTCATTGATCAAATATAGGTCGAAACTTTCGTAGATGTTGATAGTGAATCAATTAACAGAAAATTTAACTCATGTATATTTGGGTGGAGTGAGAAATCTAGTGACTGTCTTTCGGTTCTGCTGTCTTGACTCTGAACCATGATATCGATGGATTTGCTAATTTTGTGAATATTTAGGTTTTCTCATAAATGCTCATGGGGATATTATGTGTGCATCCTGTGGTACTTTTCCAATTACCTTCTATATAGAGAGATGCAGGACTAACTCTATACAGTATACTTGAATGTAGCATGGTAAGTTTTTTAGCATCTGTGCTGACTGACCCTCCTTTTTATGTTGTCTTAGTTGTTTCTTATCATCAAGAGAAGCCTAAAGCGTTGCAGTGCTCTGACAAAGAACCAGACGTTATTCAATTTGTTCAAGGTGTGTTGATTGAATTCAATGGTTTAGATACCTTCCTTTATATTGGGATTGGTGATGGCACTTGTAAAGATTTTCTCAAGCTAGAGTTCCTATGAACTGGGCAGATAACAGAACGCCTCCATTAGAGTGATGTACTGTAGTTGTGATGGGTCTAGTGACTCATCCATGTGGCTCAACGAAAATAAGTTCGTAGCTACATCGTTCATTCTTTAAGTTAAGTTAAGCAAAGTTTGGTGCAAGTTAGGTGGCATAAGCTGTAGGAAAAGAATGTATCGTTACATAGAGTGTGTGCTGTAGAGGATAGGTGGCTTCCTCCCCCCCGCCCCCCAAATTTTTTTTTGCGTTGTGGGGGCAGGCAGCTGTTTAGACACTTAGGTTTTTGAGTTTCAAATTGTCTCTGACTCTCTCGGTTTCTCTCTCTCTCTCTCTCTCTCTCTCTCTCTCTCTAGGTATGAAGATCTTTTACCTGAACATTTGATCATTCAATTTTCTATTCATTTTGCATGTTATATGTCTAGTCATGCTATTGAGAATTAGTATCTGCAGTAAAATCTCAAGATCTCATCCAGTTCACCATCACAAATTAAGATTTCAAAACCTGATAGAACTTGACTTGGAAACTATGATCAGGTATTTCAAAGAGTTCTTAAAGCATATGCCACAAAACTTTTTGCAAAACTACCTAAAGGTGGTATGGGGCTTGTTGCAGCGGCCACAGGTATAGATGGACAGATAAAGGTAGTCTATTTTATAACTTTTTGCTGGCTCTTCTTTAAAGTTCTTATATGTTCGCTTTTTGAGCAATCATTGTAATTATGCAGACTTCAGACAGAGACGAAAGAGTGATCTGTTACATAGTGAATTCAGCTGAATACTGCCATAAAACGGTTAGTTATTAAATACTTATTGTTTCCTTAATGATTATCGTGACTTCTGGGTTATTTTACCTTGTCATATTGTTAAAACAATAGAAGAACAGTTTTAATCAACATGGAAAGTTGTAGACTATGTGTGCTTAATAGGAGGTTATTGTGTTACATTTCTTCGGGGAAGAACATAAAAACATCGTTGCTGAAATTATAGCAATGTCCCACCAGAAGGTTCTTTGGACTGTTTGTGCTTTACTCAATAGTGTATGACCAATTGCAATGCCATCATTAAAACTTCAACGTTTGTAGTTAACTGTTCACCAGAAACTTCCAAATGCCATCATTAGGGTTTAAAGTCAAAATTTTTAGTCTTGAGAGTGGTATTGCAAGATTTTATTCTAATTGTTGTCAATGCTAAATATCAGATTTTCAGAGTCAACTTTGCTATTGCCTTTACCGTTTTAGGCAACAGAATGCAATTAGAGAAAATTGTTCCACAAGGGCATCACTACTACGAGAAATTGTTTGATGAGGGTTGAGACAATATTAGCTTGTTACAGAATATTTGATTTTTTGTATTCCAGTCTGATTGGGCAAAATCGGTGTAAGTTTATCGTAACTGCAGTTTGACATTTTGATAGTCTGGCGAACTGGCTGAAAGCATATCAAAGATAATCGATTCACAATACTTTGATGGTGTGGATATGTCAGAAGTACAGGTATTGTTTGACATCAATTTACATGCACTTGTGAGTTACTCATGTGCGGTTCTCTTTGTCACTAATTGCTAACTTATAAGCGGTATTGCAGGATGAATTTTCTGCAGTCATAACAAAAGCACTTGTGACTCTAGTGCACGGCCTAGAAACGAAATTTGATATAGAAATGGCCGCCATGACACGCATCCCATGGAACACTCTAGAAAGTGTTGGGGACCAATCAGGGTGAGATGATTTCTACATATCCAAAACGCATTTAATGGAGATTATGATTCGCTTGTATGACCACATTCTTCTTTCAGGTATGTCAACAACATAAATCTGATGCTGAATATTAGCATTCCTGTGCTTGGAAGCCTTCTGTCTCCTATTTATTTCCAGTTCTTCTTGGACAAGGTAACCTGAAGGATTTTTATATTTCCTGATTTTATGCATTAGCCTAGATATTTTGTCATTTTATTGCAAAAAAGAAATAAACTGAGGCACAACACTTCCTACGAATCTTTCGTCGTTAGTATTTCTTATGTTGCAGAACAATGACATATCTTCTCAGGAGCCTCTTTCCATAGTTATGCGTGTCCATGCTCATTGTAGCTGTAGAATAAGGCGAGTTTCAGTTTAGCCATCTTTCTGTTTGGCAGATGTTTTTACAAGCCAAAGTAGTGCCCATGCATTTTGTTGCATAACTTCCAGCGGAGATATACTTTCTTCAGTCTTTTATTTTACCTTAACCTTGATAACTTCGTTCTTGCAGCTTGCATCATCACTTGGTCCCCACTTCTACGTCAACATATTTAAATGCAAACAGATATCTGAAACTGGAGCCCAACAAGTAATTGCTGCTTCTTTTTATTGTTTGTCATCATTCTGAAGCATCTCACTATTCAGAAAGGTTTAATATTTTGCATTTGAGGCTTCTGTGCTAAGACCAACTTTGAAGCAATACCTGGTCAATTGACATATAGGAATCATATTGAAATATCTCTCTATTCAGATTACACCTTAAATTCTTTGCACCTTAGCAAGAATCATATTGGAATTCTCCTTGAATGGAAATGTCATCTTGACTTATCCAAATAGCTACACGTGGGTCTAAGTGCTTTGATTTCTAAGCCACTGCATGGAATGAGAGCTTTCTACTTCCACTTGTTTCAAGGAGTCGTTTCTTTTAGATTATTGATGTAATTATAATTAAGGGGCTCAATGTCTCTCATGTCTTCTATCTTTATACTTTTGAATGGTTTATTGTCAAAAAGCGAAACATGTATTACTTTTGGTGTATATCTCTTGATGCATGCCTGTTGTTTTTCTCTTAAATGAACAGCCAAAGGACACATTCAACACCCTAAATTGGCATGATAAATTTTCTTTTGCAATGGCTAATATCATAAAAACTTTAGATGAAATAACATAGTTCAATTTCGAGAGATATTTATTCTGTGGTTTCGTTGATTGAACTTTCAATGAAAAGGACCTTGTCTATTGTTGTTGCTGCTTCGAGTAGAAATTGCGTTTCTAGTTTGCGGAATCAATTTGATGTCCCGGAATAATTTTAATGGTATCATACTTTTGCAGATGCTGTTGGATACTCAAGCCATAAAGACAATCCTTCTAGATATTCCTTCCCTAGGCCGACAAGTGAGTTAATACATTTTGTTATAGTTTTATTGCTTCGATGACATCTAAATATACTCTTCAATTTCCTTTTTCACTTTTTTTTCTATTGTTGACAAAATATCTAAACGTACGAGTTGCCTAGATTTTTTCTTTTAGCATTTTGTGGATGTGGTTAACCTATGATGGCAAATTGTATATTGCTCACACTGGAATGAGTGAGATTGACTTTCAAGTACAGCCACCAATTGCTTGGAACTCTGAAACCCTGCTCACCTCTCTCTATTGATCGTGTTGCTTGCACCTTGGAGCACAGTTATCCATCTCAACCTATTTTTTGGACTCCGGGTTCTTGCTTCTGGTCTTCCTTGACTTACTTAATTGGGGAGCTTTTCCAGTGTTGATTTAGATTATGTTTCTTGCTTAGTTTTTATGATACCTTTTGCAACAGACAAAATCATTCAGCTACTATATACTCTGCAATAGCTCTACAAGGATACTTGCAAAGCTATGTTGCTAGTCATAGCTGGACTAGATAGGATGGCAGTGGGCCTAGAACATCCCAGCTGTCTCAGTTGACTGGAGATGCAATAGTAGCTAGGGGGGTCCAGATTAAGCTGATGTGGTGCAATTGTGAGGGACTTGGAGATCATAATGTTCAGTGGCAAAGGGACTGGCAATCAGCTTCCTGTGATAAGAGAATAAAAGTTGATGCTTTCAGGCAAGCATAGATAAGTAGGCAGCCAAACTGTTTGGCTCATATTTTTGCTTCGATTCATAGTCAGAAGATCCTATATCTGCAAATTTTACAGGAAATGAAATTAATTTATATTGATGTGGTTACATGGTGCACGTTTGATTGGAATTCTTGGTCGATCCCGGCTGTTATTTAAGGGATTCTTTCGGCTTTTCTTCCACTTGACAACCAAGCTTAGGCAACCATTTTGTAATCTGTTTCTGTGGTGCAGACATCAACTGCTGCCAGCTATTCGAAGTTTGTAAGCCGAGAGATGAGCAAAGCTGAAGCACTTTTAAAGGTTCTCTTCTTTACTCCATTACTCTCAAGTACGTGAAGTCTCCTTTATCTGTCGCACTCATAATTTGTTTTCCCAACGCAGGTCATTCTGTCTCCAGTTGATTCTGTGGCAGATACATATCGTGCATTATTGCCGGAAGGGACACCAATGGAGTTTCAGCGTGTTCTGGAGCTCAAGGTAGTTGACAGAAGATTAATCTCTTAAGCAAATTTTGATAGCGCTTGCTTTCTTAGACGATTTATAGATCAAGATACACCAAGGGAAAAAAAAACGACATTATTTTACCGACATGGCGACTTGGTTGGCGAACAGTCTTCTCTCGTGATAAAGAAAAACAGTTCTGCTGTGATCTCTTTCTTGTTTGCAAGATGGAAATTAATCAGCAAGCATCAATGCTTCGTCATTTCTCCACGTTTTCTTTAATATGGATCGTAACTACCTCATCTAGGGTTTGTTTTTATGCTAGTTGTGACGTGGAATTGGCATGTGCAGGGGCTCAAGAAGGCCGATCAGCAAACTATATTGGATGACTTCAACAAACTTGGACCTGGGATCACGCAACCTCCCGTAGCACCACCCGTCGTTCCTGCTGCCCCAGCTCCCACAATAGCTCCTGCAATGTCCAACATTGCTTCAGTCGGCTTGATTGCTTCCGGGGAGGATGTGCTCACTAGAGCTGCTGCGCTTGGTCGAGGTGCCGCCTCAACGGGTTTCAAGAGGTTTCTTGCTCTCACAGAAGCAGCTAAGGATAGGAAGGACGGACCTTTTAGGAAGCTCTTCAATGCTTGATCATATGAATCCTCCTCATCTCTGTGAATTCTCATTTTTGAAGATGATTCCATTTTTGGTAATTCCGTATAGCTCATGCTCCATTTGTAACTCTTCCTCTAAGATTAAACGAAATCAAAAAAAGAAGAGCTTTTCTTGAAGGACCGTCTATTCTTTTTTAGAATAGTAGCAAGTTGACAGCGCCAAGAGAAATGTAATTTTCTGAGTGAGGTGAGAAACTTTAACAATATGGTATTAACGGACATTTTTTCCGATTCTTTCGGACCTCGGGGATGGAGATCAGTCATTGGTCGAGAAGGAAGCTGTGTTGCAAATTGTTCCGGCTCCTAGAACAAATGAAGCGAATGCGATACTTCAACTGATAAAGAGCAGAATAAATCACAAAGGCCGTGCATTTGCTTTCACAGTTTGCGCAAAAGTGTTCCATCTCGAGACAAGAGTGTCTTTGGCATAAGCATCAGCTGCTCTTTCTAAAAGATCCTTTACAATCTATCCGTGCGAATGGACTTTACGTGATATGCACCAATTGATCTCAGCCTGACTCATATGTCTAAGTTTTCTCCGGTGACAACGGAACCACAAAAGTGCTCCAATGGAAGTAACACAACACCACAAAACACTGGCTGTAGCTACCGTGAATGTCGACGTCGAAAAGCTGAGAACCACAGGTCATTCTGCTCCTACGGAAGAAGAAGAATCCATATCGCTCGACCAGCTCCCGAAGCAGTTGTTCTGGGAGACTCGAGAACTCTACCGGTGGAATGGCTTCTGGTATCGCCCCCACCATCTCAAGGCCACCCTGGCTCTTCGTTCACGGTTCCGGCCACGAGACGATGACGTTCTCTTGGCATCTGCCATGAAAACTGGAAGCACGTGGCTCAAAGCGCTCTGTTTCTGCATCTTGACAAGCTCTAAACACAAACAGAGTCGAGAGAACGGCAACATCGTGGCCGGCACCGAACAAGAAGATCGGTTGGAAGACCCCCTCACGGTTAACCACCCCGCGCATTACGTGAAGACCTTGGAGGTCCAGGTATTTACGGAGAACCCGCCTCCGGACCTCTCGTTCATCGAGTCTCCGAGGTTGTTCCACACCCACTTGCCTTACAGTGCGCTTCCCGGATCCGTCAAGGCCTCTCCATGCAAAGTAAGTATTGCCTAACCTTGAACTCTAGGATATATACCCAACCGATCATAAATTAAGAAGCTGCAAGGCTTGCATTGGGTCTTATGGACAAGCTTAGAGTTTTCATGCTGTATCTGCACTGTGAGTCCGTGATTGATTCGGCTCACCGCGTTCTCGTAGAACGAGTCTATAGCATTTATTTTTTCCTCTCCATGCAAGATCATCTACCTCACGCGCAATCCGAAAGACACCCTTGTCTCCATGTGGCACTTCTTCAACCACCTCCGGAGCGACGAAGAGGGTCCCTTCCCGTTCGAGCGCGCCTTCGAGGGCTTCTGCGATGGGGTCTGCTTGTTCGGGCCTTTCTTCGAGCACGTGCTCGAGTACTACAATGTGAGCTCGGAGATGCCGGAGAAGGTGCTGTTCTTGAAGTACGAGGACCTGAAGAGAGACCCGAGAGGACAAGTGAAGCGGCTGAGCTCATTCCTTGGCAGTCAGTTGGAGGAGGAGGAGGAAGTGGAGGACATTGTTTGGAGGTGCAGCTTGGAGAGGCTCAAGAGCTTGGAGGTGAACAAGGGCGGGGTCGATCCGTGGGTGAACATGCCAAACAGCGCCTTCTTCAGGAAGGGCGTTGTCGGGGACTGGAAGAGCTTGTTCACGGCGGAGATGGCCCAGCGTCTCGACGAGATCGCGAGGACGAAGCTCGAAGGGTCAGGACTTGACCTCTGCATCGATACGTGATGGAGGCGGCTCGCGTAGAAGACAAATTACGCGACCCGGGTATGCACTGAAAACTCAACACGGAGAGAGAGAGAGAAATAACGTTGAGTCCCGCTAGCTATTTCCATGCAGTAAAGACACGTTCGTGTCATGATCTCGTGAAATCCGAATCAATAATTCGAGAGGATCCAATCTTAATGAGATCCTTCCAATAAAATCGTTATGTAAACTGGGTTGCTCTTCTTGTTGCAAACAATAGAATGTTCAAATGATGCTTCACACTGGCCGCTAAAGGAAATGGGGCGACTGCCACCCATAGCAGCTGCTTTACCGACGGATGTATGCCGTCTCTAAAAAAGCAGTATAGGGACGGGACGGGCCGTTTCCGATAGTTCTGTTCCTAGTTTAATTACGGAGAGTGCGACATCGGTTATGCGGACGACCAAAAATGATCATCTAGAGTGTAATTGAGAAGACAAGCCGTGGTCACTAAGACATCCTTTCACGTTGTATTTATGGTTTTAGAGTTTAGTAGCAGTGTTAAAGTTTATTTAGAGTAGTACTCCATAGAATTTTCACCCTAATGTTTCCTAGCTGGGATACGAATTTGAGATAGTGGATTGATTTTTTAAAAACTTCGTATAAAACCTTGTTTTCACCTCGATAGTATGCCAATATGCAAATTCATATCCATCTTTCAATGCATTTGAGGTGAGAAATAAGTGAAATGTATTGTTGTCTGCATTTCTGAAGTGGAAACAATATTTAGTTGTTGTTATCATTAGACCCATTCATCCCATGGGCATGCATTGAAAGATGAATATGAATTTGCATACATACTATTGAGTTGAAAACAAGGTTTCAAACATAAAGTTTTTAAAAAATCAACCACCATCTCAAATTTGTATCCTAGGAAACATTAGGGTGCAAATTCTATGGAGTTTTACTTTAAATAGAATTCGACACTACATAAATGTATCCCAACAGGTTGTGAAAGTGCACACATGATGTGGGATCGGATGATATTGAAATTTCAAAGTTAATTACATCAACTGAGGATCTGAAAGGGTTCATTTAACTATTTAAGTGTGTACCCACACGATGAATGTGATTGAAAGTTAATACAAAGTGTTTAGTAGTTTTCACACTGATCAAGATCAGGTTGGCTTTCGGGCAATATAATGGGGCGCGAGGTGGACCTCAGAGAAAGAAAGAAGGGAATAAAAATCTGGGCCAGAGCACTGGTTTAGGTCTACCAAAGGCATGAGGAAGAACTGTAATTTCCTTTTGGGAAAAAATTACGAAAAATCCTAAACTATACCACATGTGACACATTTACCCTCAACTTTTTTTTTGTGACACCAAAAATCCTAAACTATACTATTTGTGACACATTTGCCCCAATATACTTCAGTCCATGGGCATTTTCGTCTTTTTTCTTTTTCTTCTTTTTTTCATTTTTTTTCCTTTCCGGCGAGGGTGGCCCACGTCGGCGTCGGGCGAGGGTCGCCTCACTTGGGCGAGCGAGGGCGGCACCTTGCCAGACTCAAGCTAGGGAGATCCTCGCCTGACTCAAGCAAGGGTGGCTCTCGCCGGATCTGGCAAGGGCCACCCTCGCCAGCGTCGGGTTAGGGCGGCTCTCGCCGGCGTTGGGCGAGGGTCGCCTCGCCTGGGCGAGCGAGGGCGGCCCTTGTCCGACGCCGATGAGGGTCGCCCTCGCCTGAGTCGGGGGAGGGCCACCCTCGATCTCCTAGGCAAGGCGACCCTCGCCCGACTCAGGTAAGGGCGGCCCTCGCCGGATTTGGCGAGGGCGACCCTCGCCGGCATTGGGCGAGAGCGGCCCTCACCGGATCTGGAGAGGGAAACTCTCGCCCGACTCAGGAGAGGGCGACCCTCGTCGGACGCCGGCAAGGGCGACCCCTCACCCGACGCCGGCGAGGGCAGCTCTCGCCAAAAAGGAAAAAAAAGACGAAAATGTCCATGGACTAAAGTACAATGAGGTAAATATATCACAAATAGCATAGTTTGGGGTTTTTGGTATTACAAAAAAAAAGTTCAGGGTAAATGTGTCACAGGTGACATAGTTTGGAATTTTTTGTGGTCTTTTCCCTTTCCTTTTTGTCCCACAACCTCGATAATCTCGATAATGTCCTCTTCCACTCTCAGTTTCGGCCCTCCTCCCGTTGCCATCACCATTCTGTCTTCAAGCCACCATCACCATCAACGCAGCCACAACCATACCAAATGGGTTCTCTTGCTATTGCCAATTCCCAAATGCATTTCCAAGATGTTTGGAGAAGGAATGGATAAAAAGTTGTGATGTATTAGAGGGTCCTTAGTTTGACAAAATCAAAGAGGAAGAGGCAAGTCGACTAGAGAGATCCATTACCAAAGAAGAGAACCTCCGGGCAGGTTTTGATCGTGCGGCGATGAGCTATGCACTTGATAGATTCCGCTCGCGTTTTTTGAACAACAAGACACTACTGAATCCAGGCTTCTTGCAATCCTTTCGGACTGCCAAAGGAACAGTAAATTTACAAACAACTCGAGTTCCACATTCATGGCGTTAATTCTCTAAGGTGGCACTACCAATCATCAGATACTCTTGACCAGTCAACCAGTAATGTTCGTAAATTAATAGCTTCAAGATTTAAGAAAGGTAGAAAAATTTTGGATGAAAATGGATTGGTAATGAGGTAGCGGACTATGTTGAGAAGCGAAGGAAGAGATTTAATTTTGACTTTGATATGGAAAAAGCTCACTACCATATCTTTTTCATTATAGTGGAAAAGTAACTGAGAAACGCATTTCAACAGCTTCTTTTTAACAGATGAGAGCTCAGATGGCTTCTTTTGATGATTAGGGGCTTGCGGCGAGGGGATCATCTGTCTCCTTTGCTTCTCATCTTTAACTAGGCAAATGCTTGCGAAGTCAGACGCGAAAAGTTGACTAAAGGCTAAAGATCGGTACAGAGCCGTCAATTCCATCGGCGCCCCATCTTTTATCAGCTATCAGTTTCTTTGTTGATGTACTTTGTTCAAATGATCAACCTACATTGCATTTGCTTTATTTTGGGGAAGGACAGATCATAGCATTGGAAGAAGGGCTTGATGAGGGAATTTTGCTGATGCAGTGGATGCAAGATCAGTCACCAAGGTATCAGATGCATTCAGCTAAACCTCAGAAAAGCAAAGATTTCAATCTTTCACCATCAACTCGGCTACAATTATATCAGAGGGTAGTGTTTTTTGGGGGGTAAGTCTAATATTTGCCTCTTCTTTTGACCAGGTCAAAAGACTTAGGCTGAAGGAGGAAAAAAAAAATCAAAAAGTGAAGATAAAAAGGAAGAAAGCAGAAGTTGGTAGGGGAAACAGAAGAAAAACAGAGGAGAAGAAAAGGAAAAAGGAGAGGAGAAAGGGAAGAAGAGAAAGGAAGGGTTTGTGTGGGTGGGTCCTCGTCGAGCCGTTCTGACTACGTAACGCAACGACTAATAAGTACTCGCAACCCTCGTTAGTTCTATAAGAGTAATTTTTCGATTAGGGCTCGGAAATAAAAGTTATGTGGATTTGAGCTACGTAGTCCAAGTTTTGGGTTGTCAAGTCTTAAATATCCATGAAAATGAAAGATTATGGTGTTGTGGAGCTGTGCGTTTTGACGGATATCGATTTGGAGTTACGGTTTGTCCGGAATCAAATTTTCAAGTTGAGAGCATAATCTGAAATTTCGTGAACAGTACTTTCCAAGGCTTTTATTGTTGTTTTTGGGCTGTTGTTTGGGTTAGCTGTGCTGGGACATCCATAGTATGTTGGATGAGTTTCGTTTTGAGTATAAGAGCGCGCAAGAGTCCGGTGGAGGAAGTTATGGCGCATGGAAATTTGGTGCGCGAGTTGTTCGTTGTGGTTGGTATTAAATTTTTTTTTCCATTGAGCAAGCCGTCGTAGGCACGTGGGTGTCAGATTATTGGCTAGTTAGCCTTAGCTTATTCGAGTCGCTCGTTAGGGGGAAGTATTACTCAGTTTTGATTTGTTTTTCGTATGTTTAATAGGATTTTGGAACCGTCGGCTCGAGGAACACTTATGGGTTAGTTTTTGGATTTCCAGGTGAGGGACATTATATCTTCTATCGTCAGCGATTGAAGTGGGGGGTCCTGCGGTGGGTTGCTGGGCTAGCCTTCCCCCGGGTTTAGTACCGAATAGCCTATCGGGCAAAAGGGAGGTTCCCGGGTTATCAAAAAAAAAAAAGACATTATATCTTTTATGAATTTACAAATTCATATTTTGATAATGAGATATAATTTTTAATACAGTGGAGCATGTTTTCTACATAAATTGGATCGATCATTTGCTACCTTTTGTCGAATGTGAAATGAGTTGAAAAGTCATATGACGTTATTGAAATGAAGCTTTTGTGAATGCTTATATTAAAAGTTTTGTGAAGAGGATTAGCCGAGGGTTATTTTTGTTGCGAAATGTTTTGTGAAATAGATTTATTGGTGTTAATTATGGATTTTTGGATTGAGTTATAAGTTGCTGCTGCTGCTCGTATTCCTATGTTGAGAACCCGTTGAGGGGGGAGTATGCCTACTGTCAGGATATCCTTCTGGACTGAACTACTGGCTTATAATAGGTAGTAGACCTTGCCAAGAGAGGTAAACTTGATCGCCTTTGTCACGGCGTTAAACTTGACCATAGTTTGATGACGAGCATGAGATTGGTTAATGGATGAACCATCAACGTGTTATGTGATGAGATTATTCAATGAATAGACCATTGATGATTGGTTATTGTTGTTAAATGAGTTTTTATTGAGTAATCTGATACAGATGACTTTTAGTGAAAAGTTATTATACCTTTGAGATATTTTTGGCTATATTGTACTTTGAGTTTGAGTTATGGGTTGTAATATTTTTTAATATTATTGCATAGTGATTGTTCGATCTTTTTAGAAGAAATATGTTACTCACTGAGCCATGGTAGCTCACCCCTTATCTTATATACCTTTTAGGTTCTTCTGCTGGCTGCTAGTAGGGCGTGAGCGGGCGTTAGTCGGAGGATTTCTTTTGATTGTGGAATTTTTGGGTAGGTTGTACATAGTGACGTTGAGCTATTGAAATAGCTTTTTTGTTGGATTTGTATATATCCTTTTGATGGTTTTAGAAAGCTCTGATGTTATTCGGGTTTTGTTTAAGTTGATGATGCGTCCTTTTGGGTAAAAGGACAGTCGTGTTATGATCCCGTTTGGTTGTGTTTAGGGTGTGACAGTAAGAACCAGATAGTAGCTTTTCTACAGGGTGACCCAAATGCACCACGGACACCACTTCCAAGCCTACGGCTATATGAACAACCAAACGCGATGCGGACAAATCCGAACTTGGACCCGATTCGAGCTTATACTGGGTCTCAGACCTGCCTCAAAGGAACTAGGCATGGTTGTGGGGGTCCTAAGCACGGCCTCAGTGGACCCGACTTCGGGCATTGGGGATTCGGACAGGAGCGCCGAGGTCTAGGGCCTGGCCTCGATGGATTAGGGCACGGGCCGAGGTCTATGGCCTGGCCTCGATGGAACTGGATTGGAGCATTGAGGACTTGGTCTCGGGTTCTCGGGGCCCGGACTCATTGGTACCAGGCATGGGCGATCGGGTCTCAGGCATGGGCATCGGGGTCCTAAGCAAGGCCTCGATGGACTTGGACCTAGGCCCAACATTGATGGATCGAGGCGCGGGCACGAGAACAGGCACGGGAGTACCAAGCCCAGCCTCGATGGACCCGGGCTTGGGAGTTTGGGACTTAGGCATGGGCACCGAAATCCAAGGCCTGGCCTAGATGGACCCGGGCACAGGCGACCAGGACCTGTGCCTAGCGTCCCGAGCACGAGCATCGATACCAATGTCCTATGCTCGGCCTCGATAGACCCAGGTGCAGCGGCTAAGGTCTTGGGCACAGCCTAATGGGACCCAGTCGGGGTGCTGGGGTCCTAGGCTCGACCTTGATGGATCGCTAAGGACTCAGCCTAATCCCGGCTTGGCTGCCAATGGCTTGGGAACGAGTGTTGGGGTTTATGTGTCCAAGCGTAGAGTTTCTTGTCCAAGTGCCGATATTTTGTCATATATTGGATAATGATTTTTGAAATTTTAAAGAGGAAATCATTTTCCTAAATTTAAACTTTGGTAAGACAACATTTTCCATTGATTAAGAAAATATTTTCCGTCGACTCATTTTTCTAAGCGATTCAAATGCCGAAAAATGTTTTCCTCCAAACAAATGGAGAATTCAATATTAATCAAGCCTTCATCTAACAATTTAAGTTTTTAGAACAGTCGGCGGCAGTCATACAAAACTTTATATGATATCAGAGAAGGAGGACCTGAGTTCAATTCTTTTCATATCTCTATTTGACTTCCCAATGAAATATTTCCACGCTTAATAGTAAGCGTAAGGGGTGATAGAATATTTAAATATTAAACCACGCCCGTTGTGATACCATGAGGGCAATAAAAAATTATCATCTATTGTTCAATTGAGAAGACAACCACAATTACCCTTTTCTAGAAATCGCTGACGTAGCGTTCAGTCATTGTCAGCCGTCTTACGTGGCACGCCGTTATATTAGCGATTACCCGATAAAAATTAACTTGAATGACTATATTAAAATTTCCCGCAAAATTTTAGGACTCATTTTATAAAATTTAAAAAGTTAAAATTGAATTGCACTGATCAGACAATTTCTATTCTTGACCACTACACACCTCATTAATATATACATCAGCTCACACAATCTAGTTGGAGTTAATGAAGTCAAATCATAATCATGTTTGATGCACTTGTAGAGATGCTGTTTCGATCCCACCTTCGAATGCTGAATTCAAATTTATCCTTCAATCGCTCAGCTTGGACTTGATACTAACGGTGGAGGAGGCAATCCTATCACTACATGAGAGTTTTACTCGCCGTAATTGGCATAAGTAGGAACGGCGCGAATCTCTCTTCACCGGTCTTAAAGGTAAAAAAAAATTTGCAATTGGGACATCAAAACGTCCATATACAGCCCAAGTAAAGCAATAGAATGCACAATCAAGTCCAAAGGTACCCCCACAATTAAAGAAATGATCAGCTTAAACGAGCATAGGGAAGACTTTGACTCTGCTTTTGGTTTTCTAATAATCCAAGAGGTTTTTTTTTTTAAACCAAAAAACTCGGAAGAGGACAAATCGAAGACCATACCTAATCGAAGTCTCCCTCGCAGACCTTGAATTTTACAGCTGCGAACGGTTGCCCGTCATGTACATTTAAGACAGCATGCATTAATTGTTTCATTGAACCAAAGGGGCAACTGTCGCTCTCTTCGAAATTTCTGCGAGTCTCCTATGCTAATTGCAAGGAAGCGAGAGGGCAGGGGACTCGGGAGAGAGAAGAAATGTAAATTATGAACCAAGTTGTCGTGCCAACTTTCATGACAAAATTAATTAATGCAAGCAATCGATCGCCGTAGCTTATTTATCCAGAACACTGTTTTTGCCTTTGTGTGTATGGTTCGATTATGGTCTTGACTATATACAACGCGGAATTTCGCGGATCTCGTACCTGTACACATCAATATGCAAATAATACATGCATGTCGCGTTGTCCGTGGGGTCCGGCTTGCGTCCCTGCTTAGAGCAAAGTCGCTAGGTAGTAATTAATAATATTGTCGTGTTTTCTGCTTGCGTATCGAGGTCTACGTCACCTTTATCGAACATTTGCTTGTCTTGGTCCTTCTGCTTGGTGCAAAATAATAAAGTAGTTGCGGTGCCTATTGACCGAACTAAACAATGACTTGCTGGTTTGACTTCCAATCGATGTGTCAATTATGTCCGATCGCTTCTCGGTCCGGTTCGGTTCCGGGGGAGGCCATTCGTGTCGAGACTAGAGATTGGCCAAGAAATGAATTTGCTCGTAGTTTAACCTTAAAAGGTCGTATTGTCGAGTGGGATTCGAACAGGAAACCTATTACTTGGGACGCAGGTGAAAGAGACCTTCTAACTAAGAATTTCTAATCGTGCAACTTCCGTATATTTCCACCTTTGACTCACCATGGCGGCATTGGGAAGACCTGCGGACGGGGAAGACGGATTTCTTGATTGTGACTTTTTTGACAGTGAATTTCAAAGAGACTCTCTCCTCCCTCCCTTGTCTTATCTTTTGCAGATTCGTGGCTCAAACGCCGTTGGCGAGACAGAGTTCAGCTCCCGTTTTTAGCAATCTCCTTCATCTCCTTTCATATGCCACCCTCATTTTCCCGAACCCCCGCCTCTTTTTGACAATGGACGGCACCGCCGATTCCGGACACGGTAGGGGAGTTGCCATTGGCATCCTCGTGGTCCTCATATTCGTGGCCGTCGTGTCGTACATAATCAGCCGCATGCGCGCGAACTTGGACAACCAGCCACCTCCGAACCCTGCCCGTGACTCTTCGCCGGAGCAACGTCCGGAAACGATCCTAGAGGTCGAAGGAGATCAAGAAGACGCTGTCAGCAACAGGAATGGCCCTGACAACCTCATGCGTCCCAAATTGGCCGAGGACCATAAGGGCGACTCGACTTGTTCTTCTTGCTCCATTTGTTTGCGCGACTACAAGGACAGCGACGTCCTGAGGTCGTTGCCTGAATGCCACCATGTCTTCCATAGGAAGTGTGTGGACCAGTGGCTGCAGATACATCCGACGTGTCCAGTTTGTCGGAGCTCGCCGATCCCAACCCCTCTTGCTGAGGCTGCTCTGCCGTCCACAGCACCGAGGGATCGGTTGGACGGATGACGTGATGGACTTGAAGCTCTAGGGAATTGTTTTCCCCGAGTGCAAAAATTCATGTCCATGCACATTCATGAAGCACGTTCGAAACCTCGTTGTGATCGACAGAATCGATTATAGAAAATGGAAAAACAAAACGATGGTACTGGAGCTTGTCGATCAATGAGGGCACAGATCGCACGCACTTGTTGCATTGCGATTAGTTTTGTCGAGCATGTGGATAGGAGTGAATTTCTCGGGTGAACTGTCTGTACCCTTTGTGCATACATCTTTGAATGGCTCTTGGCTTATCACATGATCACCTCTTTTTGGTAAGAAACCAAAGTGATGTATTATATGTGCTTCAGTTGTAATATGTTTTTTTCCTCCCCATTTTTAAGAAGAGCAACTTGCTGCAGTAGGACAACAATTTTGGTACACAGTATACGACACTTGCAACGAGTAAGTGCTCTGACAAGCTCGGAACTGGCTAATTAGTGGCAAGAACAAACGCTCAGATGTATATTTTGTGTACGTGCATGTGTGCGTGATTGATATATGAACAAATCAAAGCAGAGATAGGAAGTTTGGTCTCAGCGGCACTCGCCTGATCTACTTTGGTATCAACAGTGTACAGGTACTCGACTCTGCATGTATCCTCTATATTACAGAGTCTAATGTACTAGCTTTGGTGAACCTGTAGTTACCATCTAGTCCTTGACGACATAAGCTACATCAACCAAGTGTGATTTCAGGTTAGCCAAATTTGATGATGCTTCTATGAATGATTAAAGCCAAAATTTTACATCTTTCTGTAAATTTGAAGGATCTTTAGTGAGTTTTTCATTAACTGTACCTCAAATTTGTTAGCTCTCTTGAAAGATGCAATGATAAAAAAAAATGAAGGCGAAATCTTTCATTAGCTGCAACATTCCATTGCAAATTAAACTTCACGGTTGTTGTTATCTGCTAAAATTCAGCATGATGATGCACTTGCCCACGTGAGTGAACATAGGGAGTGAAGAAGAGGTTGTTTCTATAACACTAGAAAGTGATGACTTTCATACCCTGTCATCTGATACACCTTATGAATATATATCTACCGCCAAAAATCCATATATCCTCTGATAAAACAAACCGAAATTCCTACTTTATTCCAAGGGAAAGAAAAAAAATTAGGAAGTGGGATGACATAGAAATCATCCGAATTCTACTCCTCGACGTTGCCAAGAACAGGGCTGTTTCACTCGCTACAGGTAGACAAAATGGCATCCATCATAGCCTGCACAAAATGGCCCCAGAAAGAAAGGAGGCATTAACAAGTGGTTTAACGTAAATAATTACTTGAGATTTTCAAATTGCAAAGCCGATGGAGGGTGTTCAAAGAGCAAATCTAGGATATGTTGCAGAGTATAGAGAGGTCAAGTAATTTATGCAAATGTACGCTTACTAGGATCCACGGTGACTAGAATTGCCGTGCCGCCGAAGGAGCATGAGCCGCCGGCCACTTTGGTCCTCTGCCAGTAGCTGTTGAACGCGTACGAGGCGTGCGCGAACAGAGTGTTGGGCTGGAAGCACGAGCCCTGCGGCTGGATCGAGTCGCAGTCGGCGCCGGATCCGCAGGCGTAGTTCATGGCCTCCTCGATAATGGGCTCGGGCACTGAGGGCTTGGCCACGCACCACAAGGCTATGCTCGGGCTGGTGTTAGGGGGTGGCGGCACCGTGGGAGGAGGGTAGACAACTGGCGGGAGGAAGATAGTCGGGCTTGGGACAATGCCGCCTCCGCCCGGGGATGGGACATAGGAGGGCGGGCTCGGAATGAAAATTGGGGGGCTAGGCACAACGTAAGGCGGGTTGATCATTGGCGGGGTAGGACTAGGACCGGTTCCAGGGCCCGGGGGGGCTGGGACAATTGCAGGTCCCGGAGGGCTCGGGAATGACTCGGGCGGGCCCGGAATCACAACGGTCGGGCTGGGAGGCGGGTTTTGAATGGGAAGGATCGGTGGGATGTAGATATAGGGTGGTGATGGTGTGGTCATTGTGGGAGGTGGGATTGTTGTGGAAGCCGGGGGTTGTGGGGTCAATGGTGGGTATATGCAGTATGGAGGGCTGAGATCAGGCAGAGGAATCGGGGGAAGCGAATCGAACGGCGGCAACGTGAACGGCGAGCTCACATAAGGTTGGGTGTCTGACGGCAAGTCCAGCCTTCTCGTCACTCTCATTCTCTTTGTGGATCTCAGGGCCGGAATCCTGGAATGCGCCGCGCCTTTGGACCGTGGTGTCATCCTTCTCGCATCTACAAGACGAGAAAAAGCCCCGAGTTTCAGGTGATACTAATCGAGGTAAATGACCGTTCAATACATCACTGAGATTTGGTCATCAATCATGTCACAAGCATGTATCAGCAGGACAAGGGATGAAAAGAGCACAATGAATGACCAAGGACGACACTGATTTAAGTGACAGTGAGACTAACTAAAGAAGAATACTCGACCGAGAAACATGAGACGGTCTGCAACGCGAAATGCTGCCCCGATTACGACGGTTGCTTACCGCTGTGGATGAAGACAATGGATAAGGAGAATAGATGGAGGAGAATCCACAGTTTCAGGCACGCTCTGCCTCTCTCCATTGCCACGCTCTCTGGGAGTAGTGCTCTGATCCTCTTTTGAGTATCAACTCAGAGATTACAAGCCTCTCTCACTGCAGGGAAGCAAGATCAGATTCCACAGCGCGTGCTCATATATAGACGACAGGACACGGCACGACAGGACGTATAGACAATGCTAGATCATGCGAGTGGATGGTCCTTTTGCCTTTTTCTTTTTCTGTACATTAGACGGAAGTAAATTTGAGGAAGAAGCAATTGCTGATAAAGAGGATTCTTTATGTGCAATCCCCCAAAAAATCAGAAAGAGAAGGAAGATTCTTTTGTATGATCGCTTTGCAAAACAGCGACTTTGCTTCACTGATGTGCAAGTGATCGAGCTTAAGTAATGCAGAAAAAGGACCAAAAGTGGTGTCCTATTTTACGGGCATATTGTTTAATGTACACACACTCTCTCTCTGTTCCTAGTATAGTATTTCAGTTGCCATGACATGAAGGCATATATTCTTGCTTGACATCAGGAAAGAATTGAAACTCGGTGGTTCTCTCTCTCTCTCTCTCTCTCTCTCTCTCTCTCTCTCTGCGCGCTTTTGTCTTGCTTCCTTTCCACTCAAAGTTGTTCATGTCTTTCGCTCCCTCAAATCTTCACATCAGATAATAAAAGCAGACACGATCAATCTTCTCTTAAGATTCATAAATTGGGATCATCAAATCTGCAAGAATGATGTTACACGGAATGACCGTATCGACACATGTGAAAGAGACCGTAGATCTACTCGTTTGGGGAAGTAATGGGTCAAAATGGCTAGTTATTAATGATATTCCTTGTCGGCTCTTTGTAAAATATTCGTTTGGACGAGGGCTTCCAAACACATCATAATCTAAATCCGTGCTAACGAATAACCACCCACAATGAATAGGGAAGATATAGTAATACTATGAATAACCCATGATCGAATACCGGTAATAATATCAACAAAAGAACGTTCTCCTGGGGCGACTAAGACCTCATCAATGCAAGACCTATTAATTCATGAGCAGCTACAGATGGACTTGGGTCATCACATAGATTAAAGTATAAGGTTCTGTTTATTTTGCGAAATATTTTCCTCATTTTTCGGCGGTTGGTCAGTTAAGGAAAATGAGTCAATGAAAAACTTATGTTTAAATTAAATAATTTCCTCTTTTGAAAAGTTGGAAAACATCTTTCAAAATATGACTAAATATCGGCATTTGAACCCGAAACTCTAGACTTGAGCACGAAAACCCTAACGTTGATTCCAAGGTCCTGGCGTTTAGGAGCAAGTCTCCGGCAGCCAAGCCCAAGTCCATTAAGGTCGAGCTTGAACCCTTAGTGCTCGTACCTGATTGTCGGACACTCAAGCCCAGAACCATAAAGGCCCTGCTCAGGTTTTGACACTTGAGCTCTGGTCTGCAAAGGCCGTGCGTGGGTCCTCGCCTCTTGGATGTGGGTCCTTGATTAATGAAATGTTTGTTCTCATAAAAATATGTAAAAAGAAATTCGAATTTTTAATTTCTTTTTCTTTTTTTCTAATTTTCTTTTTCCTTCTCCCTCGACTAGTGGGCGGCCAAAGAGCTCTGAATCTGGAACAAAACCAAAAAGGACAAATGAAATAAATATTCCTTCAACTTTGATCGAATGTGCAATGTGGTCCCCGAACTTTTAATTTGTTCAGTGTGATCTATAAACCTTAACCCAATATACAATGTGATCTCTGCGCTTTTAATTTGTTCAATACCATCCCTGAACTTTTGATCCATATTCAATTTAATCCCTTAACTATATGAAAATGTTCAATGTAGTCCCCGAGCTTGAATTAATGAAAGGAATACATTAAATATTTTTATATATAGTTCAGTGAATACATTGAACATATACAGAAAATTCAGAGTTCACATTGAATATTAAGCTAAAGTTAAGAGATTACATTAAATAAATTATAAATTCATGAATCACATTACATATTAAACTAAAGTTCATAGATTATTTGTATCATTATACCAACCAAAGAAGAACGCAACATTACTATCATAGGAGGAGGATAACACCTAGGTTGGCCTTCTGGTCCAATGGGCCCATCATGTGAAGGACATAAGAAGTCACGGCCCAAGCCCAACTCCTCGGAAGCACCTAGAATTTCACCAGCCACCGGCTCTTCCTCTCTTTCGATTTTCCCATTCGTGCCCGCCGACTTATAAATTACAACGCAGACGCTTATCATTTTCCCAAGCGCCGACTCTTTCTTCCTCCAACCCTCCAACGTCGGTTCCTTCTCTTTGCATCTCCGTGCCGTTGGTTCAGCCCAGAATTCTTTGGTTCGACCCAGAATTCGTGTTCAGGTAACGATTCTCGGCGTGGTTTGTTTGTCTTTGATCTCATCGATGCAAGAATCTCTCCGGAACCATGTTTCTGATCTTTATGTGCCGGTCTTATCGATTCCGAGCTCATCACTTTTTTGTTCTCTTTCTGCAGATCTTTGGTGGTGGGTGACTGCAGGAGAAGAGGGAGAATCGTTCGGCTCAGATGCCGGCAGTCGCTGCTGCTGCTGCCGCCGCCATCCAAAAGGCGGCGATTCCTCCTCTGTACGTGCTTCTTGATTTTCGATTTTGGATATACTAGCTTGGTAAAAAGAATACGGAAAGATGTTTCTCTTTCTGTCTGTGTCTCGTTCCGTTCCGTTGGTCTCTGTCTCATTTTCTTTACTGGGAGCATAAGACGGTACTTTAAAGCAACAGCAAACGAGTACTAAAACAATCAAATGTGCAGCCCCCTAAAGCGGCGCTGTTTTCTCCGGACTTCAGATAAATCGGGCTTCATTAGATCTATTCTATCTAATGACTTAGATGCACTCTATATGCATGTATTAGATGTGATCGATGATGTCGCTTCTGCCTCCGAGTTCTGCAGTATTTACCCGCAAAGGTTATGATCAAGAATGTCACTTCGCTCGGAGCCCATTGAAAAGTACTTATGTGTTGTAAAGGAATAAGCCTTTCGTCTATGGATCCACGCATCTCAAGAAGAGAGACTAGAGGCGTGTCTGGATTGACTTCGCGGTTTCAACTTTTGAGGAAACAAAGCAAAAAAGATTGAGGGTGTCCCTAGATGTTCCGGCTTGTTGTATAGATAGCAAATGTATGTTTGGGTTTATGCGTTTGACCGAGTTAAAGCAGTTGAATCATGGTAGGGGAGATAGTTTTGCCGAGTTTATTATACAGTAAAAACTTAGAAACTATTGAGGAGTCTTTAACGGTAAACGGAAGGAGTAACTTTACAGTTGATTAAAACTCTCCAAATTTGCTGTCAAGCGTAGACAGACATATGATCTAATCTTCATTCAAATCAACTGTGAAGGTGTCACTATGAGTGCATCATGTAATACGCCCAAAGTAGAGAGCCTATCTAGCTCCACACGCCTGATACGATGGCAATATGAAAGAACGTAAGGAGTGGTGGATTATTGCATCCACAAGTCTCTTTTGAAAATTGGATGGCGCTGATACGACCGATATATTTTAATGCGATGGGAAATCTGTTAATTTGCATACTTGGTCGAGCTGCTATTCGATGTTTTCCGACACCGTGTGGCTGATCATTGTTATGCAGACTTGTCTGTCATTTTTTTGGGCATTTCTGAGCCGACTTGATTGTTCTTCATAGTCTATTAGCAGTCAGCACAACCATCTCGTTAAACTGTTCTTGAAATCCTGTAATTTAAACAGGCACTTGAATGCTAGTCCGCAGGGATGGACCAAGACCTCCAGGACCGTCTCTGTACATCCCAAGGCTGGTCCATCGTGTAGCCTGGCGTTTACTTGTGACTATCACTGGCCAGTAAGGCCTGTATTGTCAAACAGCGTTGAGCTGCAATCTCTGATATCCAAAGGTGCATATTCACTCTTCATGCTTATGTATGCTCCATTGCTTTGAACGGATTTAACTGATAATCAAGCCAACGCGGTGAAGAACTAGTATTCTTTACCTGAATGAATGAGCTTTTCTGATCACCTTTTCGCTCTCGAATTGTTTTCCATCCTCATTTTCTGCGGATGACGGTTAAGGAAAGGAGTAACTACGTGAATAGCTTTTGTTCATATCAGTAAGGAAGATAAGAGATCGTGTGATTTAGAAAATGAGAATATCGTTAAGTAGTTTCTTGATACTCAGTCATGGTTATCAAAATATTTTGTTCTGTTAAACTGCTAAAACTGATCATGTTAACATTACTTTTCAAAATTTAGCAGGTCGGCCTCTTTTGCATCTGTCCACTGCATCGATTCCATTGTTCGGCGAGGACCGAAGAATGTTACTGCCAAGAACCGGAAGGCGCAAATGCCCGGTGCCTCCAAAAGTGTACCTGGACTATCCATTCAGCATCCCTTACCCTAAGATCGTGAAGAAGCCGGAGTGGTGGTGGCGGACTCTGGCCTGCGTTCCGTACCTGATGGCCCTGCAGGTCTCCGACACCGCCTTCTACTTCCAGCCCCTGATGGAGCACTACGAGCAATTCGAGTTCCTGAGCTACTATATCCCGGGGGCGATCAGGCGCCTCCCCACCTGGTTCCTGATGGTGTACTGCTTCGCCGTGTACGTCGGGGTCGTGCAGAACCGGAAGTGGCCGCACTTCTTCCGGTACCACGTGATGATGGGGATCCTGCTGGAGAACGTGCTGCAGATCCTGTGGTACACCAGCAACTTCGCGCCCCTGATACACTACGGGGGCCGGTTCGGCATGTACTACTGGGCGGCGGTCGGGTCGGCCTTCATATTTCTGCTGATGGAGTGCGTGAGGTGCGCGGTCGCCGGGATCTACGCGAACATCCCTTTCATCAGTGACGCCGCGTACATACACACTCCATATGTAAAGGGGGATGATTGATACATGGAAGAATTTTAGCTGAACAACTTCGTAGGAAGAGAGTCATCATATCAAATTCAGTGGCTTCTTGTGCTTAATCTTCCTCCAGTCAAACTCGTGAAACTCCTTTGAATTATCTTCGGAAATATGGAAAATGAAATCGATTTATAAAATAGGGAGATGGGTCGTTTTCAAATTATTATATTGCTTGATAAAATCGATTTGGTTGTTAATACGACACCCATTGATGACCTTGGCGTCCGCTGCCATACAAAACTGTAAAGTAAAACCAGTCTCTCCCCTCCCTCTCTGTTCTCGGAGGCTCGCAGAACATGAACAGCAGTTCAAGCAGCAGCAGCAGCAGCAGCGCAAGTTCGAATGGATACACGGACGACCTCAGCTCGCTCGCGTACGACATGGCGTTCATAATCGGTTTCATCGTCCTCGTCCTCATCATCACCCTCTCCTCCTACATCTGCATCCGCAGCAACCGCGGGGCAGTCAGCCCGGCTCGGTTCGTGCTCCGGGGCCTCGTCGCCGGCCCGACCGGAGCGGGCGGGGGTATCGACGAGGCCACGCTCCGGAGCTACCCGACGGTCCTGTTCTCGAGCGCGACGCACCACGACAAGAGCAGCTCGGCGGACTCGAGCGATGGGGTCGGCGGCGGCTCTTGCCCGATATGCTTGGGCGAATACAAGGAGAGCGATGTGCTGCGGCTGTTGCCGGTGTGCGGGCACTTCTTCCACGTGGGGTGCGTCGACCCGTGGCTGAGACTGCACGCCACGTGCCCCGTTTGCAGGAAGTCGCCGGCGGCCGTGGCCGTGCGGGTCGACGGTGATCCTCACGGCGGAGACAGGTAAGCTACTAATGCTAGGTAGTTGATTCAAAAGGGTGTTCGCCGGAAAATGATCAGATGGAAGAACGCTTCCGCAACATTACCGAAAGCAAGCACGGAAGTTTCGAAACCTCAATCTTGAAAACTACCCTCTATCTCTCTTGGCTTCAACAGAGCCAGTCTCTTCTGATTTTCTCCTTGTATATTCATTTTCTCTTTCGAAATGAAATTGGGGTTGCAAAATTTCTCATGTGACGAAGAAGTCTGCAATTGGAATTTGAAAGGGTAAGACAACTTCTTTTGCTGGGAAGAAAAAAAAAGAAAGAAACAGGAAAAGAAAGGGACTGCTAATTCAATGGATCAGATAAAGGAGAAGATGATAAAGAAGAAGAAGAAGACGGATAGGTGTTGACCAAATTCGATTGGCTGTGGGATGAGAGGGAAGTCATTAACAGAACCCATTTCGACTTTATACCATATGAAATCTGCCAGCGCTGCTGGTTTTATGAAATTCGATTCTAAGCATATGTAAACTTAATCTACAAACCCTCGGACTTGATAATTCAGTGGACCAGTTCTAACCAATGACCGCACGCTGGGGAAACACATTGTTTTACTTTGTTGAAAATGTTGAACAATCATCCAAGCCCACAACTTGTTAATATGGCGCGTGGACTTCCCTAATAAGTTCAGGTGCATTAAGTTCGTGCGCGGCTTAGACAGGGGTTTCGCCAGTTGACGTTGTGCTTGATAAATAGGGGGATCAGTCATGCAATGGGCAAAAAGCCTTTTTCCGAGAAGAAATTCAATTCCCATAATCAGTCCAAAAGGCAAAAGGGCAGATGATATAGAAAAGAATTGAAGAAGCGGGGCGGGAAGACCCTAAATACAGAGAATTTTATGGACCTTAGGACCAAGAATACCGATGCATCGCTGCATTATTAATGTTCAACATGGCATGGGGTCTACCAATTAAATCTCATCAGGTCACCTTCACGATTCATCTCGAGACTAATGTGGAGGCGAGCACTGTAATTCAGCAGCAGAAGATATAATGGCATCTTTCTACTGAGTCTAATATTCATCTTAAATGTATCACGAATAATTTCTGCCTCAAAATTAAACGCCTGAATTGACCAAAAAAAGGGGCCAGCTGCAGTCTTAAGTGGCTTCGGCTGGAAGAAGTTGAGAGGCAAGCTCCAGCACCCCCCACATTGGAGCGTCATTCTATGAAAGTGAAGACATTTAATGCAATGAGAATCACAAGAAGATCGAGTTCACAAAGAGGGGGGGGCGAGAAATTTATTGAGGAATTCAGTCTTGACTAACCAGATAAACCACGTCAAATGCTTTGCGGTAGCTATTGATAGAACCCTCGATTTGGTCATTCCTGGAAAAGATGTTCACACCGTCAGAGAAGCAGATGGATCCGCGGAGGACAGACTTATCTAGCAATGGCTGCTTTTTAAACAAGGAAATAGGAAACAAAAAACCGTTGACACGCAAACATCAGATCAGTCATTTCACCTCCACACATTAAAAGTTGTGACTATTTCCGTCATCGAAGGCACATCTATAAGTATAGCAAAAAATGGCATGCACTTCCAGAAGATTATCGTGAAATACATTTGGTACATCCTTTTTTTTCTTATTCCTTTTTTGGTTAAGGTGGAGGGTAAATCTATGGTGCGATGGCCACAAAATTCAATATTAACACTCAGAACTCCTGCACACGACAAAGGGAAATAGACTTACAAAAATCCCAGTGATATTCGAGTTTCATAGTTCAGACCATCAGACATCCCCAAGTCCCCAATATGGTCCCCGAGAAGCAAGACATTGGTTCTCATCTTCACCGAGACACTATCATCAACTGGTCCATCAACATCACCTAATCGCTCGTGAAGTGGAGAAGCCATATCAAGTGCATGCTCATTTTTGTTCAGACTGTGAATTGTCCTGCCTGGACATGTCAACATATATATACAGAAAAGTAAAGCTGTATTCATCTATTGGTAAGCACATACTCAAGCAAACTGAAACATTCACATCGTGGGAAACAACAGTGATGCAATTCATGCCTATATAAAAGGGTTATGTTGATGAGTGCTCCAGGCACTGTTAACCATACTTAATAAAGAAATTTTTTCATTTCCAATGTACTGATTACACATAACCTGAGAAAGACAGCGCATTGGCAACGATAAACTATCTTTATTGAGGTGTTTAGCAAGTGATTGCAGGGCACTTAGTAACAAAATCCATATAAATAGCAAAGGTCATATATAAACTGATGACGACATCTGAAGAATAAGCAGCAGAAGAAGAAAATTCTACTCCCAGTCCGCCAAGTTATGTTACCACATCCCAAATGTATTAAATAACCACAAATTGATATAAGTAATCCATTAAGCATGAAAGTAAGCAGCTAATCCTAGTAGAAGTTCTATCAGCTTCAGTGGAGTGGTCAACAACAAGAAGTCAATTGATCCACCTGATGTCAAAAGCTCACTGCTACTCCTCATTATAGAGATAATAGCAACAAAAAGAAGACGGCCACAAAAATCAACGGCAAGTGCATGCAGAAGTAGGTCATTAGATAAGAACATTAATTACACAAAAAAGGATTCAAGAAGGAAGCAAAATATTCCAGCTAACAGGATCTCAGGAAAACCAGGGAAGTACTGTCATGTGAAAATTTATTGCCAAAGTTATGCATAACATTTGACATTTTTCTGCAGCATGAAATTGATTAGCTGATACCTTTGAAAGATATAAGGCGACCATCATTGTCAAACTCCATCCGGTTTGAGACAACCCTGATGTTTCTGAAAGATCTGTGGAGCTTCTGCCTCAAGACCTAGTGTCAACATAGAAAAAAGAATCAAATTACGCTAGAAAAATACTCGATCAGAAAATAGTACCGTAATTGTTTTTCTCTTTCGGTATTAACCTCCTCTATAATATCTGCCAGCCCCGCAGAAAATATAAGGATGGGAATGCCTCTTTCCTGCAACCGACAGAGGGTTTACTGAGACATATCTAGCGTAATTGCACTCAAGGCACTAATACCTATAAACAAGATGCTGAAATTAATCATTTACACTGATTCTTTGATGACATCTACTCCACTGGAAAAGAAGAATATAAGCGTTTCACACACTCTAGGGGGTGTGTCACAGCCAGATGCAGGGGTCATTCCATGAAAGATGAAACTTACCTCCAAAAATTCGAAGAGTTCAACTACACCCTCCCTAAAAGCAATGTTAGCACTAGTGACGGACTTCTTTATATCATCATACGTAAGACCACCCTCAACAAGAAGAGCATGAGTCTTCTCCCACCTGTGTTGATAACAGTAATTCAGAGAGAGATGTCAATATACTGAAGCATTTTGGTGCACTAATTAGCAACTAAATTGTAAGTGTTTGTGCACTAATTAGGAACCAAATTTTAAGTGTTTCACTTCATGCTAAGATACTCGAAACCCGTGTTACTTGATGTCAACAGTACCTATAAACTTACGCATAACAAAGTCCCATTGTACAACAAGCGTAAACAGAACCATTAAGAGCAGAGACATTGCCTACCACTCTTCCATGAGTTTTGTCTTTTCATCAATTGGAATTGTTGGTGAGAACTCTAGCAGATGGTAATATTCATATAATTGCTGTCTCTTAGCATTGTATTCCGGATTCCCCTGTTGCAAAAGGCCATGACTGCCTACTAATATTATTAGACATGAAAACCAGGGAGGGTACCGACAATAACGCAGGAAATAACAGAACATAATCCAAAACAATCAACGGCAACTTACTTTGGCCCCGGCAGCCATTAACCCGGTACCTAGTCAGTGTCGCATCAAAATCTGCAAGCACCTGCCAATAATACTCGTGACGACCCAAAATCTATGTCTGATGCTGCATATCTCGATATAACCGAATGCAGGGGAAACTTCCATGCGCCAAAATAAGGAATTCAAAAACACTAGATATGAAATCCACCAACAGTGTGTAAAATTCAAAAGTATTGCAATATAGATATCGGGCATGCCACATTCCTAGATAATGCTGGGCCAAAATACAGATGCAGACCCTACCATTTAACATACATTCGCCATCATCGAAAAAACCACGGACAACCGGTGCTTATTTTTCATCAGAAATGTGTAAATTGATGCTGGCAAGTGATGATAGTACAGACTTCACCGAGTGAAAAATCTTCATCAGTCTCCTTGCATCATCACCACAATATCTTACAAACAACTTCAGACCAATTCCCCACACATCAAACAAACGAGCAGAAAAAATAAAAATTTCCTTTTCTTTTCTTTTTCTTGGAAAGAGGAGGACCTGCAGCTTCTGAGGCCCGGCCTTCCGAACGGCGTCGATTTTCCGATCAAGCGACCGTCGATCGTCGACGACCACCTCCGAATCCTTCGACGGACCGCCGTCGCCCATTTCGCCGCGATTTCTAGAGCCGCAGCTGCCACAGGGAACTCCACATTACTGGCCTACTCGCGCTTACGACAGAGCACCAGGCGGAAGACGACGAACGCGGGGTGCGCGCCGAACGGAACGGGAAGCGATGGCGCAGACGAAAGAGGAAGAGAGGCAAGAGAAGGGAAGGAAAGAGCCGGTACCTCGAACCGAGAGAGGAGGACGGGGAGGAGAAGGCGGCGGCGACGAGGCGGGGCTTCGGGGAGCGAGCTCGGCCGCGGCCGCCGCAGCGAGTGGGAATGGCGATGGCGGTGGTGGCGATGAAGCTGTGGAGCCGCGAACACAGCATGACCAGAATTCCCCAGCTTTTTTTTTATTATTATAATTACCGATAGTGCCACGCTGATGATACCATGCCGTTGCACTTGCTGAGCTGTCCCTTCCTTTTCTGGAAAAAACCCAAAAAAAAAAAAAAGAACTGACCGAAATATTTTCTGAAAAATAAAAGAAGAAAAAAACAAGTTTAAAATTCAGAGAGTTTGCATTTCCCGGCGGAACGAATGGAACCAGCACTTTGAAATTCATGGTCGTGTCATCCTCCGCACTGTCCCCGCAACATCCGATCTCTATACATAATTTGCGTCGATCAAGCGAGCGCGCGCGAACGTTGCACGTTTACAGCGATCGAAGAAGTGGCGGCGCCTCTGTGCTTGGCTTTCGCCCAGCACGACGTCCTTCCTCTTCTGAGAATGCGGCCGCTTCTCTTTGGGAATTGAGTGCCTTCAGCTTAGTAACGAGCATCGAGACAAGTCGATTCTTCCTGGAAGTGAACCGAGCTGCGACAATCAAAAGAGAATCCTCGCTTTAAGATGGAGAGCGTCAAAACCCTGGGAGGGTGCAAGGGAAATGACACTTGCATACGCCGTGGTGGCGGTGGCGACTCTGCAACATGGAATCGTGCACAAAAGAAACTGCAGCTGGGACAAGCATTGCAATGACCATGTCCTAAATAGTTACGTTTATCGAAGCCACTTCTCTGTAACAATCCGGTCCGACGAGGGCAGGGAGTGATCGCCGGGACCAAAGGATCTAGACAAGAAGTGGCTCCTAGCAAGCTTCTAAGATGGCGAAAGGGATGGGAATGAATCAAACTGTGCGCCGAACAGGGAAAAAACGATTCTAAAATATATATGTGAAAACTGAAATTAACTCATGAAGCCCAGGCCATAGCATTCCTAGGATGGGTGGCCTTCTGATAAAGTGCCTACCTATATATCAATGGACAAAACCGTGAGACTCGGTATGGGACGGGTCAAAGCGGACAATACCTCGAATGAGTTAATTCAGGGACGTTACATTATCAGTTATGGTAGTTTAGTTTAGTACATGGCAGTGCTTCTTCTCTTTGTGCTTCTCAAGAAGTTTAGCAATGGTCGAGCTCTTTCTCCCACAGGATGGTTCTGTTGCTCGTGAGGTTGTATAGCAGTTCATAACGTGCTTGTTATTTTCGCAAGAACCAAATCCGTTCCCTTTCTTCCTTGTGTTTCCCCCCTTTTGGTAGAAAGCTCAGATCGCGATGTCCTTTCCCGAATGACTCGAATGCAGATAAAAGAAAAGTGCTGAAGAGAAACTCGAGGACTGGAGGTCTAGAGAGGGAGAGATCGAGGGAACATATAAGAAGGAAGAGGCCCATGAGCTGTTGCGCCGGAGAAGCTCCATGTGGGTCGGTGAATCTGAACTAGAGAAGAAAATACCCGAAGCCGAAGTTGACAAGACCATCCTCGGGATCGAATCCCTCGGCAATAGATCTGCTACAACATCATGGTAGAGATACCGTGATGTTGAATCGAACTAACCTGCTCATTCATAATAGACAGCTCTTGAATTGGGAGCATTTTAGATTCAAAGGCAAAGGCCAAGGCCGAGTTCTGTGTTCCCTCTTAAGTTTAGGAACTTATTCTGGAATCGGTGCAATCTGCATATCATCATTCCTCGTGCTGCTCATGTGTTGTAGTCCCTTTTCATGAGATCTTTTGGGTATGTGCTTCAATACATATTCTGAGAATGTTGCATGCAATGTGTTGTCTGATAAAACATGTAAAAATGGACAGAAGCTGGGGAAGACTTTGCACGGCTTGAACCATGAGAAAGAGGATCATCAATTCTTTTCCGTGGCGGAGTCTATGGATTGTCCAATTTCAATGAAATATTATCTACCGTTGAAAGTATCGTCAACGAACGGGCATCACAAAACGTGGACAAACTTATGGAAATGAAACATCGAATTGCATCAATCAAGCTGCATATGAAGCCCTCGGAATGGGTAAAAGCTGAAGAAGAACCGCAATGAAACTAGATTGATGTCGTAGGTACATTAATCACTTTTAGTATAGTGCCAACTAGTCGATTCATCTTGGAATATAATTTGATAACTTCGGTTCTTAGTTAAACCAATCTAATTCTCGATTCACGTCACGACTATTAAGTAAGATCTTTGTTCTTATCTTAGAACTATTGATTCCGCACTAAACACGAGATTGGAAAAGTCGTAATTCACTATCCATCTCATTCAGTCATAAACCACATCTTAATCCTACACCAATTCCTTAATATACCTCTATCTCTCTCGCTCTCTCTCTTTGTTACTGCACTCATTAGTCTCTGACATTATCGACTCTAATGTCTCCATCTACCCATCGATTCATTGTCACTATTAATGTCTCGTTGTTGAAGTTTGCTCCTTTGCGGGCGTCTTCGACCTCTGGTCATGTCAAAATCCTCGCTTTCAACGGTAAGAAGGTGCGTGCTCTTCGCTCTAATTTTGCTCCAACGAGCTGCTTGATTGAATGCTTTCGCTCGTGCCTTCTTCTGATAGCCCCTCGGGCGGCGTGGAGAGCAATGACGAAAAATGGGCTAAACCCAACATCAGGTTCCGCAGCTGGATTCATTTCGTGCCGTCGTTTCTCTTTGACTGCGGTGTGTGATTTTCCTGCTGATGACATCTGCTAATCTTGTCGACTGTCGAGACGAGCTTGATTCGCGTAATCTTGACCCCCTGATTATTGAATTTGACTAAGAATATCTGCCCGGTTGTGCTTTTGATCACGTCTAAGCGTAGATGTATTGCTCTTGATTGCTAAAATCCAGTGTAATTTATTGCATTAAAGATGTCGAAATCACCGTGTCGTCTTTAGATGCTGTCGTGGCTCAGCGTTTAAAATCAAAGCTAAACTCCAAATGTTGTAGGGAAGTTTTCGTGCTGGTTTCTGTTGCGGCACTGGTAATTACAATAATTGAAATTAACTTGCTGCGCCGATGCGAGGATTTGGTCTAGTGTGCTATCGGTTGCTAGGTTAGAGAATGTTATGCCCTCTTGGAATGCAGGGAAACATGAAGGTTACCTTCTGTCTACCGAGGGAGATTACTGTTGCAGTTTATTTTCTTTTCTATTTTCTTTTTTCTATAAGCTAGCCAATTCTATATACATGTTGTAAGGGAGCTTGTATTTTTCCATGTTAAGCGGTAAACCCAGACAACTTTTCGGGGACATAATGCTAGTTTGAAAAAATTTGAATTGCTAGACGGATATGATGACCGAATAAAATGGAGTTATCAGGCGATCTATTGCGTTGGTAATGTTTGCATCCAAGCAGTGTGTCTCCAATTGCCAAGCAACTTTATCCAAAGGACTCTGGTTTTGTAAGTATCCGAGTACAAGAAGGAAATGGTTATTTGGATGTCTTTGTGCCGTAAACGCGAAAGTACTATTAGATGCTAGAATCTGATTCTTTTATAACCTAAATCTCGTTTTTCCCATCTCCTTTTAGATGTCAATGTTGAAATGTCTTCCGGAAGATCGTAGATGTTGTTTGTCAGTTTCAAGGTACAGCCCAGCATCGCTTTCAGGTCTGAAGTTATCTGAGGAGATTACTAATCCTATAGCTGAATCCTCTGGTCCCGGAAGAATACATT
Source organism: Syzygium aqueum (assembly GCA_031216185.1). Taxonomy (NCBI): domain Eukaryota; kingdom Viridiplantae; phylum Streptophyta; class Magnoliopsida; order Myrtales; family Myrtaceae; genus Syzygium; species Syzygium aqueum. The sequence goes on along the minus strand of CM062237.1, from coordinate 28,574,163 downwards.
CAAGACTGTGAATTGATGCTCCTTGTCTGATCAAATGATGGCAGAGATATATAGTTACACAGCTAGCATACAGTTATCCGAATTACTCTTGTCAATTATCTTCTTCCATGGGTCTGAGTATATCCTTGCAGTTGCCTTTCATGGAAGATCAAATGTAACTCTTAAATCCCTCTTGATCAGCCGAAATTATCTTCTTGCAATGTTCTTTTCGCTGGTGGAGTATATTGTTGAGGTTTCTCTATTTCCAGCTTGGAAAGAATTCTGGTGGATCAGCAATTTCGGCTTAGCCATGATTGTAGTTGGGGAAATCATTAGGAAGATGGCGATTATAACTGCTGGGCGGTCGTTCACGCATTTGATCAAAATTATTCATGAGGATCATCACAAGCTGATAACTCGCGGAATCTATCGGTTTATCCGTCATCCTGGATATTGTGGATTTTTCATCTGGTCGGTTGGGACTCAGATAATGCTGTGCAATCCCGTGTCTACGTTTGCATTCGCAGCAGTCGCTTGGCATTTCTTTGCAACACGGATACCGTATGAAGAGTTTTTCCTGAGACAATTCTTCAGGCAAGAGTATGAGAAATATGCCCGAACTGTCCCTTCAGGGGTTCCATTTGTGAAGTGAGTTCTACAGCTCAAGGTCTTGGGAAAGGAGTGTAGCATCCTAGATTCAGTTAATATTGTCTCGTGGAGGCATGTATGCGCTAGTTAGATTGGATCGGACAATGTTGAGGCTTCTATTTGTTAGATGAAACTCTTTGATCCTCCAGGTACAGATTGGACTGTTTATCAGTTGTAAGCACGACTTCACAAATTGCGAAATCATCTTTGCTCAGTATATTTATTTTGAAAATTATTGTGCAGACTTGACAACTGGCTATGCAAAGGCTCATCATGCTTGTCCATATGCTTGTGTTGCATTTACAACATGTCGAAATGGTTTTTCTGCATAATTGACCTTTCAACCCTCGGTGGTGGGATGGTGGAGCTGTACATGTTCTAAGCTCCAAAATTCAATCCTCTGTTACAAGATTTTGTTGCTGTTCAATGATGTCAGTTGACTCTACGATATTCGCATAGTTGTTATTTCTGTTTCTCTTGGTTTTCTTGCTTATTTGGCGGAAGTAGAAACTATGTGGCATGGTAATCATGTTCGACGTACCAAGCACTAAATCCAGTTCCGTAATTTTTTTTTTTGAGGCGTTATTTGAATTTTCAAGCTATTGCCGTCACGTCTTAGAAAACTCAATGTGATGACCTTGTACACTTTTTGGTCAGTACAGCAACTAGCGAGTAGCCATGTGCTAGTGGCTTTGTGAATTGCACTTTGAACTGCTCAATTGTTTCATGTCCGAAACTGGCAAACGTTCCATTGTTCACTGAATTCATACCAATTTTATCTCGTGCATGCACTCAGGTTCTGCATATAGAAATATATCATTTGGGATAGCAAACTATTTCATAATTGTAGCGAAAATCGATTCAAAAGATCAGTAGTAAGCAAGCTGGAATATGAAGATGACAATTGCCAGTAACATGAGTCTTAACACCCTCCAACAAAAGAAAATTATTCAAGTTGATGACGACTTCGCACGATACACTTGACGAAGAGCGATGAACTTCGGGATAAGCTTGTCATGTGGTGGCCAACAATCTTTGATTATTGGAGCATCTGAGAACTCCTTCAACCATGCAAACAGAAGTGGAAACCTCTCACCATCAACCACTCTGAGGCTGGATATGTCCTCAAAGACCCCAAGTAGATTGGCCAACCATCCAAGTGCTATGTCCAGATATCCGATGTTGTCTCCACCGAAGAATTTCCTCCCTTCAAGCTGTTCTTCCAGCTTCTGCAGGTGCTCACTTGCCTCTGCAAGAGCTGCTTCTTGCTCTTTGCCTTCACTTATAAAAGCAGTCCATATTGATGGCATAATCTGCAAAATTCCACCCCCCCCCCTCCAACCCGAAACAAATTATTAAAGAGATGCGCCATTTGGATGGTATGTTTGCATTCAGATCTTAAGGAAACACATTCAGATCTCGACATTGTCACTGACTTCTCTAAAACCATATAATCTGATGAAGTCATGGACCCGACTCTTTCTTGTGATCTAACAGTTATCCGCTTGCATGGTGCATAAGAGAAACAAACGCTGTGTTACCTTGTCATCGCCGAACTTGGCCCAGAATCTCACCATGGCCCTTGCATAAGGATCCTGTGGGAGAAGTGGGTATTGATTCCATGTCTCGTCGACATACTCGAGAATTATCAGGGACTCTGAGATCGGTCTCCCTTGGTGGAGAAGCACCGGTACCTTCTTATAAACCGGGTTATAATGGAGAAGAAGGTCGCTTTTGTCGGAGATATCTTCCAGGACGGATTCGTATTGAACGCCCTTGAGCTGCAGCGCCCAAACGACCCTCAAAGCAAATGCGCTCGACCATGTCTTAAACAGTGTCACCTCCTCCGCCATGTCGTTGGTTTGATCATAGGGGTTCACTTCAACCTTTGAAGGACCCTATAACAAAACAAGCCTTCTTGTACTCCAGTCATCTTTGACTGCATCTTATTTCTTGGGAAGATGCTCTTTTTTCCCTGATTGTCTGCATGGGAACCACTTGGATGTATAGCTTTGTTTTTGTATGACTATCTTCCTGGCTGCTTTGATATTAGATTAATGTCAACTAGAGTTTATGCACAAATGTCGCAGAGAGATCATAATTTATGAAATTAATCATCGTAATTAGCAGTGCTGCGATAAAAAAAAGTAGGATGAAACGCATGGATCCATCTCAAGGTTACGTTCGGTCCACTAAGGGAGATTGCCGTTGCATTTTGTTTTATTTTCTATTTTCTATCTCCATAAGCTAGCCAACACACGTGTTATGAGGGAAAATGTACATTTCCATGTCAAGTGGTTTACTTAGAAAAAATTTTCAGGGACAGAATGCTAGTTCCAAAGAATTCGAACTGTCAGGCAGATATGATCACGTAAAATGGAGTTAATCAGGTGATTTATTGCATTGTAAACGTCTGCATCCGAGCGATGCGTCTCCAAATGCTAAGCAACTCTACCGAAAGGACTCTGGTTTTTTCAATGTCCTAGTAGAAAGGGGAAGAGTTGTTTGGATGTCTTTGTGCCATAAACACAGAAGAACTATCAGATGCTAGAATCTGACTAGACTCGTTTTTCCCATCTCCTTTCAGAAGTCATTGTGGAAATGTCTTCCAGAGTATCTGGAATGTTGTTTTTCAGTCTCGAGGTTCAGCCCAGCATTGGGGAAATGTGTTCCGGAGTATCTGGAATGTTGTTTTTCAGTTTCGAGGTTCAGCCCAGCATTGCTTTCGGGTCTTAAGTCATCCGATAGTATCGGATGGGCTGCATCGCATCGCAACGTCGAATGACGGTGGAGCTCCCATGCTTGTTTTCTCTCCATTGATCCGTTTTTCACTCACGTTGTTCTTTTCTTTTTAATTTTCTTTTAATTCATCTCATATCCAGATATATCCCCCTTTTAGGTGGGATCTTTTTACCCAGCTTATATTTGGTATATATCCGGATTTTGCGTCACACCAAACATGAGATAGTAGGGGTGTAAACGGTTCGGTTCGGTTCGGTTTTCCTGAAAAACCGAACCGAACCGAACCGTTAAGGGTGCCCTCTCGAACCGAACCAAAACGCCATCGAACCGAATTGGAACCGAATCGAAAAATCAATTTGGTTTGGTTTAATTCGGTTCGGTTCGGATCAGTTTTCGGTTCCTTCTTCTTCTTTTTTGCTTTTTATTCATCGCCGCCTGGATCACTCGCTCTCTCCCCTTCCTCTTTCTCCCTGACCAACTTCTCATTCTGCAACTTCAACTTCTCGTTCTGAACGGAAGCGGAGATCGCCTCCGTTCAACCGATCGGTCACCATGTGCGCGGAGCCCGTGGAAAAGCCCTATGGCGGTAAGCCCTCTTTCGAGTGAGCTGGTTCCGTGCATCTACAGCTCGTTCGAATCGTTCGTGACCACCGGCAATTCCATCAAAGGTAAGGTCCAGAGGCTCTGTAGCTTGTTCGAATCCGCCAAGTCCCTGTCTTGGGGCGTTGGTGAGGCCCAAACCGTAGTGGTTGGTCATGCCCCTTCCAAGCTGAAACCCACAAAGTCGGTTGATTGTGGGTACGATCATGGCTGCTCGTTTAGGTTGCCGGGCAAGAAGGATAGGATTGTGGTGTATTTCACCAGTTCGGAGGACGTTCGAGGATTGTTATGCCGTGAGGATGATATTAAGGGGATTCAGGGTTTGGGTCGACGAGAGGGATGTGTCGATGGACTCAGCGTATAGGAAGGAGCTGCTGAGTGTGTTGGGCGAGAAAAATGTTAGCTTGCCGCAGGTTTTCGTCGCTCAAAGCCGCCCTCTCCATTTCGAGGCCATCCACCAGCTCGCCTAACCTACTCCCTCAGCCCCTCCACCTCCGCATCCCTTTGGTCAAGCAGAGGGAAGAAGAGACACGAAGGTAAATCAAGCGTCCCTCAGATCCGGGTACGAGCTGCTGTTTCTCATCCTGCCAGACGAACTCGAGGAGAACGCATATTCGCCCCGATCGGAGCTCCGACGGTCGTAGCTGTCGTACCACTTGCACGGCGTCACCAGGTTTGACGACGATGACGACTTCCGCGAGTCCGACCTCAGGTACGAGCCCGACGATCCCGCGTCTCCGCCGTGGTTGGATCTACTGAGGAACCCACAGATGATGGCAAAGACGACGAGGATGAGGTTGACAATGTCCCAGCTCTTCTTGACGGAACGGAGCCGGAAGATCTGGGAAGTAAGGCTGAGGAAGACGAAGAGCTAGAGAGAGTAGCACTGGTCTGAAAAGCTTTCTAGGGTAAAAAGCAAAAGGTGTATTTTCAGTTCGGTTCGATCCGAACCGAACCGAAATAAACCGAACTGAAAAAAAAAAGAATGGTTTCTTTTAGTATCCGAACCGAAAACCGAACCGAACTGAAATGCACAAAATTTTTGGTTCGGTTCGGTTTGGTTCGTATCTCGGTTCGGTTTTTCGGTTCGGTTCTGACACCCCTATGAGATAGGATATAAATTATCCTATCCAAAGTTACATCCGGTCCCCCAAACGTAGCCTAAATGAAAATGGAAAAGCTCCCCATACCTGGCAGTAGCAAGGTTCAAAATTCAAACCAACATTGAGCAGTTAGATAGCGGAGAAAGTCCAATAATGACATAATCAGCTCGACAAAATAGGTAACAAGAAAAAGCTTAAGCAATTAGTTGACGGCAAAACAATGGCACGTTAAACTGGTGAAGAAAAGAATTACAAGCCAAAATGGTTCATCAAACCCGTCCCATATAACATCTGCCACTGCAGAATCTTCATATGCGGAATCACATCCAGATCTCATCCCAACTTAACAAGCAGAAAAATCTAAAGCGAACTAACGAGTAAGTACCTGAATCTGAGAATCTCTTGTTCCCAATAAGCCACAGTGAAATGCAACTGAAAAATGCACTCCACTAGCACTTCTTAACATCACCGAGTAATCTATATGACCACAAAACAGTAGCAGCTCAATCACCACGCTTTCTGCGGCCTGTAGAACTTCCTCCCCTGATAGGCTATGGAAGGAAATGCGGCGAAAACCAGCATTTTCACTTATGGATGTCTTCCGCAATCGAAGTACTCACTGAAATTAAGCATCTTTCGCTTACTTATCTTTGTTGATAAATGTACCCACTGATTTAAACCAACGCATCAGACCCCTATGATCCTTGACATAAAGCCATGCTTGGAGAAATGGGAAGAGACTCTCATTCACCCCCCGTTCCTCAATGTAGCTGTGAAGCGCATCCCTCACCTTTTCATCAAGTTCTCTGCACATTCGTAAAAACTACTTGCAATAAACTCATCACATAAATAAAATAATAGAAACCATTGGTGAAAGGTTGAAAGCACCCAGAAACAAATCCCGAGCACATATTGACCATCAAACTGCATGCACATATAACTTTTCCCTCTAAAAATTGAAACTGTAGAGTTGCCACCTTTTGTCGTGCAGTACTATGGTTTCTCAAATTCTCTCAACATCTTCCAAAGTCAAGCTAATTAGGACAAGGTAGCGGCTAGCAAGCGAAATGTATCTTTTTTAACAGCTCAAAATGCATCTGCATCCCATCCAAAGCTCTATTTTTTGGGGGGAGTTGCACATTAATTTTCCCACTGAATTATGAGTCTGCTAATATGTACGCACCATCAAATACGTATATCCTCCCATAAAACAACAAAAGATGTACATTCAAATTGAACAATATCATATTACATGATTGTCATGATATAAGATTTACAAACATTATAAAGATTCGACCATAAGTCATAGAACCATCAATCCATCATAACCCAACTAGACGCAATGCCGGATAGGAGGGGTCATTAGGTAGATTTCAAAGAGGCTACTAAAGTTCTACTACTTATCATTACATAAGCAGGCCAATAGGCATGCGGCACTGCTGGCAAAGGAATTGGGAGGGAGGGGACGCTAGTATCATAGGTACGGGATTTGACTCCCGTGCTTTACAAGACGTAGAGCAAAAGGCAAAGAGAGAAGAGAGTTAGCGATAGGACAAACAAAAAAAAAATCATTACACAAACAGACTCATTCTTTCACCTACCTATTAAATTTCCCTCAAACTATCTGATAATAAATTTGTAGAGCAGACTGGCTCTTTCACCTAAGGAAGAATGACAAGACTCATTCTTTCAACTGAGGAAAAATGACAAGATTCCCTCAATTTCCTCCGCCGATGGTAAATTTGTGGAGCTGCCAGAGTAGTCTTGGCACAGTCTCAAAGAATCTCGCATCTAGTCATCTTGGCGACGGAAAGAATGTTTGCTTCGACTCGGTCTAAAGAGCTAGCCTTAATTTTGGCACTCCTACACCCTACCACATTTCTACACTGAAGAAAACTAGAACTTAAAGGGCACCTCCATACAGAACCAATGCATATCAAATCCCCTGCTCGACCTCCATGAGCTTCGTAATGAAATGATCAGAAACTTAAACCTCTCCATCCCATTTCAATTGGTCTTCTCTCAGACAAATTCTATGCCACACCTGAGCCAAGAAGTGCATAAACAAAAACAAAATGCCATCACCGAAAGAGCCCACGCCGACTTACTCGAAAACAGGGCCATTGTATTTCGTCGGAACCACGAGAAAACCCGTGGTCTCGAGCTTCGGCCTCATCGAAACGGAGTGGATCCCCAGCGCATCCGGATACAGACCGCACAGGAAATGCAAGGCCTCCTTCTGACCAGGCTTCGCGATGCTCACGTGAAGGAACAGCTGATTGATGTCGTCTTCGCCGTCATCCTCTCCTCCGCCGCCGCCGGGGACCAGATTCGCCAGCCGCATGACGTAGACGCTGATCTCTTCGTCGTTGTAAGTTCGCCTGAGCACCGGACCGTCCGCGTCGAGCGCGCCTTTCACGATCGTGAACGGCGACGGAGGGTTCACTTTCTGCGGTTCGCAAGACCAGTAACGATTAGGCTTCATCGAACTCACGCCAAAACCCCTGCCAATGGCGACCCTTTCCAAAACCTCTTCCGAGGGTTTAACAAATGGAGGAAACACAAAAAAAGAAGGAGATGTGAGAGGAAGAGGCGTATCGTACAGGAGGAGGAGTCATCTTGGAGACCTCGAGGTAGTGCTCCTTGAGGGAGCGGAGCAGGATGGAGTTGACGGCGGAGGAGACGGTGGGGCTCGCGGCGGAGGCGGCGGCGGCGGAGCGACGCGGGATGGAGCGGCAAGGGAGGAGGCGCAGATGGCCACCGGAGACGAGCCTCCGCCACATGTTCCGGTCGGAGTCGGCGGAGATTTCGCCGCTACTTTGTCGTACTTCGTTACGAGCTCTCTCTCGCTCTCTCTATCGCCCGCTCGCTCGCTCGCCGGCGGTCGATTTCGAGGAAATGCTGTTTTATATGCCGGCGGCGGCGGGTTCAAATAATCGGCGATTATTTGTGGGGCTTAGTGCTGGGAGAGTCAATTACTACCTTTCCTGTTAAACAAAAGGGAAAAATTCACAAAAAAAAAGTATCAAAATTATGCTGACGAGTCGGGCATATTTATTCTGAATTTTTTTTTACATCGAAAGCTTCAAATTTATACATATGCAACACATTTGCATTCCCGTCAAGTTTCCGTTGGATATAGATGATTTTCCAACTGAAACAACGTCGTTTTTATTTTACTTGAGTTATTCGGGTGTTATGTCATCCATGTAGGCAAATTTTTAATGGTGTTCGACGACGGAACCCTAGAGAAAGAGGATAAACGTGTCGTACGAATACAAGCTTGAGATTTTTTGCGTCGCAAAAGAAATTTAAGGTAAACATGTTGCGGACGGCATGTTAAGGGCTTGCTTTTTTTATGGCTTTTTCCCTAAACAAAAATGGCCAAAAAAGGATTAACCGGAGATTACGGAGGCGCTTGCCCTCGGGCGTTTTAGGCTTGTTTACCTGGTTGTGAGCCTTTTAAGCCGCACCTCCAGCATCACACATTACTTTGTTTAATCATACATCATTTGCACTCCGCGAGTATGAATGGAATTTCTTACTTTTCTTTCAACGTTCTTTCTAATCAAGTTTATATACCTTTAACTAAATCCATCCAACACTAAATCTGACTAAATTTAGCTGACATGGCTATCGGACATACCAAAACATGATACGGGTAAAATATGTTGGTGCCCACGTGAAAGTGGGTGGAAAAATATGGTCAATGTCGAAGCAGCACTGGCTGTGGCTGTGCCGAGACGGGTAAGTGGACTCAAGGCTGATGGAGACACCCAAGCCCGGTTTTCGGCATTCGCCATAGCAGTGAAGGCGAAGGCGAAGGCGAAGGCGCAGGCGAATCAAGTGTGAATGGCGGGTCCGGGTTTTCAAAGACAGGCGGTCATTTCGGCATCAAAAAAGGCGAAATTGGAGGAGGATGTGGAAGAAGTGGATGATGTGAGCTGATGATCCCTCCCGAGCCAAGCACGGTGCTATCAGTCATGCAAAGCCAGACGATGGAAGCAAATGAACTTGGTCTGATGCAAGATGTTCTTTTGGATTGGCAGGGCGTTTACATGAAAGATCTCCACATGACCTAAAAAGATCTCCTTTTCAACCCAATCTCGTACAGACGATGATGATAACTTTTGGCATCCGCCTAGTCTTTCTGTTCCCCCTTTTCGTTGCTGTCTTGGTCGTTCCGACAACTTCTTCCAATGAAATAGTGCAAAAGAGAATATAGAAAGGGGGAAAAGAAGAAAAGAGAGAAGAGGCCAGAGTTTGTGTTTGACTCATCAGCAAAAATTGTCACAATACCTGCAGAATAGGATAGTTGTGTTAACAGAAAACTGGTTAAAGCTTCAAGGGCCATCGATCCAATGCACGTGCATAGTCTGATGTCTGTACGTGAGCGAAAAACAGAGCCGCGCACAAGGAAATTATAAGGTGCATCATGGGGGAAAAAGCCAATAACTTCACCGAGAAATACAACCATTCTATTATGTTAAACAATAAAGAACTATCCTGAACTGGAAAAACACAATACAACCAGTTACAGAAGTCTTCAAACAGTGTGTGGAAGAAAGAAAGAAGGAACGAAAGAAGGTTTTGGGTGTGAAAGACGGGGTTACAAAACACGGGGTGAAAAATCGCTCTCTTATGTCCCATGAGTAAGGACACGAAACAGGCCTTGCTGGCGCTGCTTCCATGCATTCTTGATAACTCTAGTTCTCTTCAACGGGAAAAATTGCGAGATGAAAAGGAAAGATTACATATTTAAGAGAAGGAAACCAAAGAGGAATGTCGCCGCTGCTTGTGAAACTAGAGTTTTATATAGCTTATCTAAGCGTGATGCTGAAACTATTTTCTAGGTTTTTCCTGCCGAAAGCAGCTGCATTTGCAAACACCGCATTTCCTTGTTGCATCATTGCAACAAACTCATTGTAGTCTATCCGTCCATCCTGCAAAATCAATAGGCGCCCAGTCAATATGCATTGGAACTAGCGAACTGTCAACCTCTAGGACAAAATAATACCATTAGGGATGTAACAGAAATAAATTATAACAGACTTCTCGAGTGTTACTGAAGAAACCTATGGTTAATGGTTTGATCTGACCTTGATGACCATTGAAAGCAACTTACTGGAGTCCTAATAGCCCAACAGCAGACAGAATGCAGCATTGCGCAGGTGAAGGATGGGAAAGAGATGGAAGTTTGATACTGTCTGCGAGTCAGCTTGACTCTTTCGTTATTTTCAGCAAATTAGGTCTAATGCATATCTAGGATATGGTTTCTGTTACCTGTCCACCACTTATTGAGTTGTGGGTAAATTTTACTTTATTTGAGACGTGACTTACATTATCCTGATCGATTTCCTTGATCATTTCTTCCAGGCGTACATCCTCGATGCCGAATTCCTCGCATGCTTGTTGAAGTTCATCCTGAGTGATGTAGCCACTCCCATCCCTGTCGAAGTAGTTAAAAGCAGCGAACAGATGATCTTCTCGCTCGATTTTGTTTAAATGCAACATGGCAGCAATGAATTCCCCATAGTCAATCGTCCCGCTGTTATCCACGTCCGCCTACAAATTTTAAGACCAGCTATCCAATCAGTGATCTACCAGAAGGAAGATCTGCTGCATTGCCATTCTTCAATCAGCAATGCTTCGAAGTGTTTAAAACATGGGTTCAGGGTAACCGCGATGACCAAAATGGTAACTCCCCAAGAGGCGGATCAGCATCAACACCAATTTCACACAATCTTCCAGAATAATTTAAATATTCCTTTCCTTTGTCAAGTCTGAAGCTAGCAAATAACTTGTTAAGATGAAGTATGATTCTGAAAATAGCGGGCACAAGGATAGAGTAATCATTAGACGAACAAATCCAGATGATACAGGAGGCACCACAATAAACAGCTCGCTTTTCCTAATAATACTAGGAACCAGCTCTGTAAGAAATATGGCTTGAATCATCTCAGCTTGTGACCTTTGCTCACACAGCAACATAAGATGTATTCAGGCATGTAAACTGAAAGGTTTGAGGCTTCACAAATAAGCATGTAAAGACAATTCATGCTATTCGTAAAGAAGAAGTTTCACTTTTCACTGGCACATTGACATCCCATGGTGAAAGTATATGCCAGATGAGGTTTTGCGCGCTTTTATCTTCTTTCGTCATTTATATCTCGTATTTGCCCTATTGATAACAGTCCAACAAGCTAAGTCTTTCAAGTAAAGCTGAGGTCTACTGCAGTATGACACCGTCTTATTAGATAGGAGCCTAAATAGATAGGCACAAGTGAGGACTGGTTTAAAAAATTTATTCATTAGCTGACGCTTACCGCTTGCATTAAGTCATAAATTTCTGACTCCTTTAGATTGGCTCCCACTCTTTTCAATCCTGCCTTAAGCTCTTCAAAGGTAATCTGGCCACTATTATCTGCGTCTATCATCTTGAACATTTCTTTCAGGCCAGCGATTTCTTCTTCAGATAAGCTCTCTGCTATAACCTGCACAGGTATGAACTATGTGAAGACACGTTGCAGAATCAAATTGGATGTGCCAATCCTGTCGAGGTGTTCAGAAGTCTACATAATAGCTTTTTTTTTTTGGATATTTTAGAAGCCTTTTTCTCCAGCCCTTGCATCTTATCTTTTGAATCCGGAGACTTACTCGAAGGGCCATTTTCTTCAGCTTGTTCATCGCTGAAAATTGCTTCAAGCGACTCAATACTGCAGAATCAAGAGGCTTATCCGGAGCAACACCATCGACCTGGATCCATGGGTGGCCTATAGGAAATTGAATTCTCATCAGCAGCTAAGCATATGATCGATCATCACTGTCAGTGCATGCTGTCAGGTTCAAATCGTAGGTGATAAAAGGCAAAAACTCACATCCATTTACTGCTCAAAATAGAAAGGAAACAACTCACACAAAACTTCATGAGCAGTTAGCCTCCTATTAGGATCTCGAACAAGCATCCTCCTCACCAAGTCTTTAGCACTTTCTGTGACACTAGGCCACGGGTCTGACGAAAAGTCAAGATCCCCATGCAGGACTTGTTCAAATATCCCTTGCTCATTCTCTTCATGATTGGCAGTACGAAAAAGGATCATATAAAATGAGGTTGACAATGTCAGGATTGCAAACACGGGAGTTATAATTTTGAAAAAGGGAAAAAACAAATCTCACCAGCCCAAAAGGGGGGAACTCCACTCAACAGTATGTAGAGGATAACCCCAGCACTCCAAACATCAGCTTCTTGTCCATAACGCTTTTTGAGAACTTCTGGTGCGACATAATAAGGGCTGCCGACCACATCTATGAACTTGTCACCTGGGAGAAACGTCATTCATTTTCACTCATGAGAACTGTTTATAGCATCAGTCAAGAGTAAAGATTTAAAAAGAGTAATGCATGCTACAACTTTTACACTCTAAGCTTCTTGCCAACCCTGTCGCTGTTTTTTCACCCTTCCAATAGTTGAGTAACAACTCTACACCTGATCTAGTATTCACGTTTTTAGGAACGAATAACAAGCATGTGATTTAGACCACCTACAATTTACTCGTGTTCTATGTACCAAATTCACTTGAAATAGGTTTTGGCGTCGGATGCATATTTTTGGGAATTTTCTACTTGTTTGTCCTGTACACAGCTACCGAATTATCTACAAGCACAGAGCATTCTAAGCTAAACAGACAATCTCGAAAACTCTTGAGAGGAGCAACAGCCACTGGAATATACCTGGTTTGAAAAATACTGACAATCCAAAGTCAATTGTCTTCAGCAAGGAATCCTCCTCCTTACTAACAAAGAGAAAATTCTCGGGCTTCAGATCTCGATGCATCACACCCAGAGAATGACAGGCCTCAACTACGCTAACTATAATCCTAGTAAGCTCAGCGGCCTTTCTTTCGGTATAATGCCCACGTTGAATGATCCGATCAAAGAGCTCACCACCTGCACAGAACTCCATAACTACGTGGACTGCCACCGCATCCTCGTAAGCCCCCTTGATGGATATAACATTCGGATGCCCTGCCAAGTGGTGCATTATCTGAACTTCTCTTCGCACATCCTCGACATCCTCTTCAGAGATCAGCTTCCTTTTGGCGATAGATTTGCAAGCGAATTCTTTCCCTGTGGCTTTCTCTATGCACAAGAAGGTAGTTCCGAATTGCCCTTGTCCTAACTTCTTCCCCAAGCTATAGAACTCCTTGAAATTGCCGGTTTTCCTTTGCAAAACTGAATCAGTCTTCAGTCCTGCACTAGACACCCTCTTCATCTGAGGCTTCTTCTTGGGCTTGGGAGAACTTTCCTGTTTCGTCTCCGGCTTTGGTATTGTTACTTGCTCAGGAGGCTTATTTTGCACCGGCAAAGGCGATTCGGGCTCTCTGTCTGTCGCCTGATTTGCAGTCTCCGCATTCGTGTGTACTGAATCTTCTGGCAGTCGGGACCGCCACATCGCGGCGGAGACTGATTGGAAGAACCCATTCTTCGAAATGCTCGGTCCCACACAGTTATTGCCCATTACTATAACTACTGTGTAGTTTCTAGTAAATCAGTTGACTACCCTCGAACATGAAGATCAAATCGCCTCAAACGCCACTAATTACACTATGCAACAACCTGATCTTCAACAACTAAATAGATCGATCGAGTCGGTTCCCACTAGAGCTACCTCGGCGTTGACTCTGAATGCAGCTAACAACCCCGATCCAGTGTCAAACAGGAAGAAATCGGTTCTGCATATACCCAACTCTTCAATATTGACAAATTAACAACCGGTCGCTCTACAGACGGAACATGAGCAAAAGGACTGACCCAAGAAGTGAGCTCGACCAAAGGATAACAGCTAAGGAAGCGCAAGCTCCATGGAAGACGATAGGAGTCAGCAGACAAACGATCGGACAACGTCTACAGAGAGCTTCATGCTCATCCAAAGAAACGGGAAATCGAATCCAAGAATTACCAAAGGAGCAATCCAGAGTCTCAGATCTCGGACACCTGAAATGGGTACTCAGGAAAGGACAGGGGGGGGAGCTCGGAAGTCGGGGGGCTTTACCGAGTCGCTCCGTTGAAGATGGGGAAGACGAGGCAGGCTCATTTCTTGGGTTTTTTTTTTTGCCTATTTTATTAAAGCCAACGGAGAGTCAAAGACCAAGCAGAAGAAGACAGAACAGAGATCGAAAAAAACCAAAAGCTAAAACAAAAAGAAGAAGAACGAGAAGGAGAAGAAAAGCATGGAAAATTTTTCCCTATATTCTATTCACGTTTCTTCGGATAAACTAAGGAGCGAAGGGGTGGTGCGAGCGTACACGTCGCTCCGTGCAGGTACTTTGGGCCGCTCTCGGACAAGACTCCCCGGTGTTACGGCCGACGCGTTTCGCCGGACATGTCGATCCTGGACCGGTGTTCTTTGGGCAGTCGCCGCCCGTTCCCTCCATTACAAAAAAAAAAAGGTTTTTGCCCGTTGCGAGTCGCGCCGTATGGTCATGTGACGTGGATCTCAAGGTCATCGATCTAATGATTCCCCAAGGAGTCGGAAAGTGTCTTCACATTGAATTCGATTCCATCGAAATAATGTGCAGCTGCCCCGGACGGCAACGCTTAGGATGTCGGTCGAGCTGGTTGCGGCGGCCTCCGTGTTGCGCCTCGAGCTCTCGAGGTTTGATTTCGATGCCTAAGTTATCTCTTGTGAAGTAAGTTGGATTTAAAAAATTAAACATCAATGGCATATTGATCTTGACGGATATGGAGAAGTAAAATATTTTAAGCATCCAATCGAGCATTAGGACTTCGACTAACGAACCCTGAACTTGAATTAATATAAGCACTATATTGAATATTTTTATGTAGTTCAAGGACTAAATTGAACATGTACCAAAAATTCAGGGATCGTATTGAACAAATTAAAAGTTTAGAAATCACATTGAACATTATGCTAAAGTTTAGGGACTACATTGAACAAACTGAAAGTTCATGGGCCAAATTACACATCGAGCCAAAGTTCATAGACCGTTTGTATCATTATCTCTAAAATTTACTATCGCCAAACATTTTCTTTATTTCCAAACATTTGGATTATTTAGTAAAATGAGTTAACATAACATCTTTTTATGGGCTGAGATCCCTTGAGGACGGGCCAAGGACCCTGGTGCCCATGCTCGAGTCCCCCACTACCTATGCTCGGGGCCCCGGGGGCTAGGCCTGGATACCTTGCTCCCGCATCTAGGTCGCCAACCCACGCCCAGATCTGGTGTTTCGAATAATGCATGGATGTTTTCTTTTTTTGGCCGAACTCATGAATGTTGAAATTATATATGGCAACATTGATATACAGCAATAAATTGAAGATTATCTCCCTAATTGAGCCATAACAAATAATCGTACATACGATTTTAGCAACAAGCTCAGCAAGGAAATTCAGAAATGAAAGGGTCTTTGTAGTCCAAAAACGGTGCCGTTATCTGAGCATTAATCTTGACCACAATTTAAAATCTTGCCAATTGTATTGATAAAACCTACCATTAAATCACAGGGTTAATATTATGAAAAATCTCAAGCTAGTACACTTATAATAAATTTACTTCAAATTATTTTTTTTATCACAAAAAATCCTAAACTGGTATACCTGTAACAATTTTACCCAGAACTATTTTTTTGACCATAAAAAATCTCATATTTGTATACCTGTGACAATTTTACCCCCGCACTAATTTTTTGGCCACCAAAAACCTCAAACCGGTACACCTGTGATAAATTTACCCTTCGCTAGTTTCCGTTAAATTTTACTGTCAAATTACGAAGTTTAATGACACGTGGTAATTGACATGTGTACCGATTTTGGATTTTACCCCTCTGTTTGTTACAAGTTTACCAATTTGTGATTTTTTATGATATTAATATAATTTAACGGACACTAACAGAGGGTAAATTTGTTATAAATGTACCGGTTTGGGGTTTTTAGTGGTCAAAGAATTAGTTTGGGGGTAAAATTGTCACATGTGTACCGGTATAGGATTTTTGGTGGTCAAAGAAATAGTTCGAGGTAAAATTGTCACAAGTATACCAGTTTGAAATTTTTGGTAGTCAAAAAAATAGTTCGAGGTAAATTTATTACAGGTGTACCAGTTTGAGATTTTTTATCGTAAAAAAATAGTTCAAGGTAAAATTGTCATAAGTATACCAGTTTGATATTTTTCGTGATATTAACCATAAATCACAACTTCCATGTATTAATAAATTTATAATATTCGGTGATCAATTTTCAACTTTTCATTTTTTTTTAGCACTTAAAATTAAATCGAGCCAATCAAAGAAAACTCAAACTCGAGCAAGCAAATACTTTTCGTCGAAAAAATGACACGAATGATTCTTGAACTTGGTCCAATACGTAATGTCGTTCATGAATTTTTAATTTGAACAATATGGTCTCTGACTTTTTAAATATTTTTATATAGTCTAAGGACCACATCGTATATTTACCAATGGTTCAGGGACCACATTGAACAGATCAAAAGTTCAAGGACGGCATTACGCGTCAGGTCAAAGTTTGGTGATCACACTATACAAATTAAAAATTTGGGAACAACATTACATATTGAACCAAAGTTCGGATACCAATTGTGGTGTTATCCCTTTCTTTTTTGGCCGGTACCAAACCGTGTGGCTCGTTTCTGTCCAGTGGTTTCCTTCTTCATACCAAATTCACGAGCTGTACAAGGCTTCCCTGGTCCCCCGAGTTCTTGTAAACCGTGATTAGAATCTAACTCAGGCAGATACACCGTTGTAGCACGCCCACTTTCATTTCGCCGGATGTAACCTGGTGCGATATTCTGTGAAATTCCCACACCTTGTCGCTTTCTTCTCTTTCCCTAGGTCGTGCCATGCGGAATCTACGTCTGTAGCGGCGAGACACGAGGCTCGCCAGCATGCATCAATTGAACATTGAAGAAATTGTTCAAACGACAGGAACTTGTCTAAGTCTGCAAAGTGACTGCAGTCTTTCTGACCCTAAAATGCCGCCTACCCAATGTGTTGGCTCGGGCGATCTCAATGAACGCATGTAGAATGTCGTAGTCTTGTTCGTGTACGTCGAATAGGATCGCTCGATGGTGTGGGGGGCTTGATCGGCTATTTGGGCGACACGGGAATTTCGTACCCGAACCAAACACTCGACCATCCTCTTTTAAGGTGGGACAAGATAATTTACTCGGTGTGTTGATTCCGTCTCATCCATCCATACCGTTGATTCATGTGAACAAATGCAGCTTTAAAATCTTTAACTAGCTTATCGATGGTTGAGATTTATTAAGGCACCAAACGGGTCGGAGTTATCATTGTCCCCTCCAGAGTTAATGATGCTTATGGTTTGATCTAATTCAGTTCGAAGGTATTTTAACTCATCAATTTCCAAAGAATCTTAACCGAAACCCTAATCAACCCAATGAAATTACAGCTTAAATCGCATTAATAATTTTAGTTTGTCATCAGTTTCGTTTAGTTATGATACTATTAAACAAAAAAGTTTGAATATTACTCGCGCTATTTGTGAATAGAAGAGAAGATAAAACAAATATTTCGACACAGTATTAAGAAGAGTACCGCTACAATTGAATTGAATTAATTCTTCACAACATGTAAAAATGCAATTAGTTTCGACTAAACACAACACATAAAGAGCATAATTTATATATTTTTTTCAGGGCATCAGTCAGTATTCAAAATCTATCAACAATGCCCAACTTGAGAAATGGAAACATCCGATTAATAAGATCAACTGCAAAATTGTAAAATCTTTTTCCTTTTCTTTGGTCTTTTTGGGTCAAATAATAAAAAGGAGTTCAACCAACAACATGTTCCCTCATATGACCAGGGAGTTTGCTCCATTTCCTATGGTCTTGGGTTCAATTCTTATATGGAGCAATCCAAAAGTACAATCCCAAATACATCAAGTCAGTGTGGGGGAATGCGTTGTTAAGAAAGCCCAGGAAAGCGAACCGGTTGAGGTGCTAGATAGCCCGCTCGAAGACCGAACTTTCACTTTTAAAAAAACGAGCTTAAAAGAGGGGGAATATTACCAAAGCAGTTTTAAACCCATTGCAATTGTACCAATTTAATCATAAATCTTTTTTTCGGCCAATTCAGTCCTAAACCTTTTGTATTTGTGCAAATTCAGTCTATCCGATCGATTTTGGCCTGCCGGCACTGACGTGAGCACCGACTGGCGCCGATCAACGCTGACATGGCAATTTTTAAATAGGGAAAATTTCGTTTTGATACCCAAAGTGGGGCATTTTTCTCAATTTGGTACCCAAAGTGGACATAATCTCAAATTGGTACCCAAAGTGCCAATTCAGTCTCAATTTGGTACCCAAAGTGGGGCCTTTTTCTCAATTTGGTACCCAGAGTTGACGTAGTCTCAAATTGGTACCCAAAGTGCTCATTCAGTCTCAATTTGATACCCAAAGTGCCCATTCAATCTCAATTTGGTACCTGGGTTCGCCGGGCGGTTGAATACTCACCGGCCGGCAAGAAATTTACTGTTCCGGCCACCGGAACAGTATTTTTTTTAACTATTTTTTTCTTTTCCTTTTCCTTTTCATTTTCTTTTTTTTTCTCTCTTCCCTCCGCCGGCCACCGTGGCCGGCGGAGGTCGCTGGTGTCCAGCGAGGGCCGCCCTCCCCTGGGCGAGCGAGGGCCGACCCTCGCCGGATCTGGCGAGGGTCGCCCTCGCCCAACGCCGGCGAGGGTCGGCCCTCGCTCGCCCAGGCGAGGGTCGGCCCTCGCTCGCCCAGGCGAGGGTGGCCCTCGCTGGACGCCGGCGACCTCCGCCGGCCATGGTGGTCGGCGGAGGGAAGAGAGAGAAAAAAAAAGAAAAGGAAAAGAAAAAAAAGTTTTAAAAAATACTGTTCCGGTAGCCGGAATAGTAAATTTCTTGCCAGCCAGTGATCATTCAACCGCCCCGCGAACCCAGGTACCAAATTGAGACTGAATGGGCACTTTGGGTACCAAATTGAGACTGAATGGGCACTTTGGGTACCAATTTGAGACTACGTCCACTTTGAGTATCAAATTGAGAAAATGCCCCACTTTGGGTACCAAATTGAGACTGAATGGGCACTTTGGGTACCAATTTGAGACTATATCCACTTTGGGTACCAAATTGAGAAAAAGGCCCCATTTTGGGTACCAAAACGAAATTTTCCCTTTTAAATATTTTTCGAATTTTTCCCTTTCTCTTTTCTTTTTTCTTTCTTTCCTTCTTCCCTTGGCCGGTCGCTGAATCGGCCGGAGGCTAGGGCCGGCGAGGGAGAGCCTTGACCTTGCCATTGCTGTGGGAGAGGTTGGCCATGGCGAGGGTTGACCTAGCCATATCAATCTGGCTAGGGGAAGAAGGAACGGACAAAGAAAAGGAGGAAAGAGAAAGGAAAAAAATAAAAAAAAATATTTTAAAAATTATCACATCAGCATTAGCCGGACGGACTGAATCGGCACAAATACAAAATAGGTTCAGGACTGAATCGACACAATTACAATAGGTTTCGGACTGATTTGGTAATTTTCCCATAAAGAGAGGATTACAGCAATATGAATGGGGCTTTCGACAAAATGGACAAGAAAATGCCATGGATAATTCGAAGCCCAAGAACTAGAAGAATCCACCAACCAATTCAATCGATCGGAACATCTTATGGGTTACGTGTATGCTCTAATCTGGCCCAAATGGCCCAAAAAAAACCCTAGACCCGTTTCCCTTTACACTTTCTCCAATCGCCCGCGCCTTCCGGGTTTCGATCCCGGGTCGGGTCGGCATCGAATTAGGCCGTGGACGTGTAAAGGCCAGAAGAAAAAGCACCGGTCTTCCATCAAAAGCATGGTCCTCGAATTAGGTGGGAGTTACAGTATGTCTGCTCATCTTGGAGTAACCTTTTTGACTTTAAATAAAGCAAGAGGGAATAAAACAAAAATAAAATTTAGAAAAATAATTGAATAACTAAAAGAAAGGAGAAAAGAACCTTACTAGCTAAGCTTAGTCGAATGGGGTTGAAAGAAGACAGAAAAACCGATGGCGGAGCGAAGGCAAAAGTAAAAATTCCCGTTTTATCTCTTCCTATTATTATTATTATTATTATTATCATTATAATATTGTTGTTGTTTAGTCTTTAATAGATTCGCGGAGAGATTTTTGGTGCTTTTGTAATTTATTATGGGAAAATTAAAAAGGCTACCCATAGCTTTTTGTTTTTAATAAAAGAACAAGATTAAAGGTAACTTGAGCCGCCTTATACGGGATAGGCAATAGAGAGAATGACACATTTCGATGCGAAAATATTGGGAAAAAAATAAAAAAGGTCCGGAGGTGATAGGACTGGATAGGATAGGATAAGAAATCCAGAGATTTCTTCATATCCTCTCCACTGTTTTGTGGACTACGGATTTAAAGTAGGATAGAATAATTTTTATTTTATTTTTTGCTATTCACAGATCTGGAGGAGTCGGTGAAGGAAAAAAAGTCGATAAATTTTTTTGGTGAAAGTGCACAAGGTGTGGGGATGAAGATAACGACGAGTGGAGTGTAGGGTTTCTGGAAAAATAGGTATTAAAAATCCTATCCGAGTCTATCTCTCCCCCCTCGGATTTTTTTATCCGGGCTATATTCGGTCTATATCTAACCTTATCCTATCTTGGATCACTACCAAACACAGGATATGATAAAACATATCCTATCCCGACTTTTATCCAGTCGACCAAACGCAGCCTTATTTGATGGAGTGAAGGATTTCGTGATCAGATTCCACATGTCAGGCACAAAAAATTATCCACTCGCTTTATTTATTTTTGTAAGCTGTCCAATTTACTAAAGATAAAACGCGCAATATCGATCATCAAAAGGATTGCGATAAAATCTAATATTTATTATTAATAGGATCATCGTTCAACCTGATTAAAAAAGGCCTAATTCCAAAAACAAGCGCAAATTTTTCCTTGAGTTACAATTCTGATCCGATTTTTTTTTTGTCTAGATAAAGAGCATCAATTTTTACTCGAGCCCCAAATCTAGTCTCCGTGATGTGAAATTTTCAAATTGTTCGAGCAAGATTTGAGATTTAAGTGAAAGTTGATAACATTTTATGAGACAAAAGAAGTTTGGGCCAGAATTATCACTAAAGATAAAGTTAATGTTTTTTTTGGGGAATTTGGCCAATTTAAAAAAATGTTAATATCACGAAAAATCTCAAATTATTACACCGTAACAAATTTACTAAAAACTAATTTTTTGACCATAAAACACCTCAAACTGTAAATTTGTGATAATTTACCCTCAATTAAATTGAATTGATAAAAAAAAACCACAAACTAGTACACTCAGGACAAACTAAGGGTAAAACTCCAAAGCGATATATTCGTTAACTGCCTTGCGTTATTTAACCAAACAATTTGATAATAAAATTTAATGAAAAATAATATAAGATAAATCTATATATTAATTTATGATTTATTTTGCATAAATTTATTACATGTATACCGATTTGAAGTTTTTCGCGGTAATAATCATTAAAAAAATATCCATAGCAAGCATTTTGCCCTTTTATTATCCTCGTACGAGCTGCATTTACGAACGGTGACACGAAGAGTAAGTACATATCATTCCCTAGAAATGAACCGCCGACAGCGGGACTCATTTCCCTCATTTTCCGGGATTTAATAAATGTTCTCAATTTTTCGCGGAAATTAAAAAAGGAAAAAAGGGGGAAAAATTGAGAAATAGCTCTCGAGTCGAGTCTACGCCCGAGATTGTAAATCACGGCAAGAAAACGGAAAAAAAAAACAGAGGAAGAGAAAAAAAAAAAAGGGACGAAAGTGCCGTGCGAAATACCGAAAATGTCCCCCTCCTGGAAAGGAAAACCGAGGCTTCGCACGCTCGCACGATTCATCGCGTTACGTTGCTGAGCTTCTCGCTTCTTCTTCCTGTTCATTACTCCGCCCCGTACATCCCCACCGCCGCGCTCTCGCCCTCGCCCCCTCGCGCCCGCAGATTCAGGCGATCGCAATTCCGGAGCCGCCGATCGCCGCCGCCGCCCTATGACTCTGATGACTCCTCCGCCTCTAGATGTAATCGCCGACCTCCCCCTCACCATCTCTCCGATCTCGTCACTGTCGCGACTGCGATTCGCCCTCTGATCTCTCCCGCGATTCGTTTCCCGCGGCGATTGATGCTCCCTCCAGCTGTTTCCGCTGCTTGCCTAGGGCTCGCGTAATCCGATCCGAGGTCTCACGGTTTCTGTGGCTTCTTCTTCTTCTTGTTTTTTTTTTCTTTTCCGCAGCAGGAGGACGACGAGATGCTGGTCCCGAACACCGAGTTCACCGAGGGCCCTCAGCCCATGGAAGGTACTGTTCCTTGTCTTTGTGTTTCTTTTTCTCTTTATTTTTGTTCGCGGTGAATGCGCGGGAACTCTGTTCCTCTCTCGCTGCTGCGCTCGGCGCATTGGGACGAGGAATTTTGCACGTTGTCGAGGCCAGCTGCTTGGATTGGGGGTTTTTTTTTTTTGGAAAGTGAGGGATTGTTGTTCGTTTCGCTCGATCGTAGAGTGAAGTTTCGGGCAGGTTGCGCATCGCGCGGCCTAGTCGGAAGGGTTAATTTATATGGTTACTGGACTTGTGTTGCTAATTATAGCTTAGGGAGCTGCACCGAATGGCTTTGCACATGCTTCATTTTCTTTTGGGGTCGCCTAGAAATCTGAGGAAAGAATGGGAAGTGGAAGTTTTAATTATTCTGTCAGTCTGGTTGTGCCTACGGTTTCGTAAAGTTGGGAACTTGTCTACCGTGACATGTACTTGTAATGCTTTTGGAGGCAGAGTGCTTTGTCCTCTTTCTAATGGAAAATCCGCGTGGGATTTCCGTGTCGTGTGTTATGCGTTACTTCTTGTTTTGGGAGTTGGGTCATTAATGTTTGGTATTGGTTTTGTAGCTCAAGCAGATACTGCAGGTACAGTCGAAACACAAGCTGTTGAAGATCCCCCATCAGGGAGGTTCACCTGGACGATAGAGAACTTCTCACGGCTTAACACCAAGAAGCTTTATTCTGACATCTTTTATGTTGGCGGATACAAGTGGTATTTTGCTTTCTCCAAGTTTCCTTGAAGTTCCATTTTAAACAATCGGCGGTTACTTTGGATTTGTTAGTTGGTAGGATTTTATTTAATCTTATATTTGTTAGGCGAATTCTTATTTTCCCTAAGGGGAATAATGTGGACCATTTGTCAATATATCTGGACGTTGCGGATTCGGCGACCTTGCCATATGGTTGGAGTAGATATGCGCAGTTCAGCTTAACTGTTATTAATCAGATGCACAACAAATTCTCCATAAGAAAAGGTATTTCCTGCTTGAACTTCCTCAGGAGTACTTTCCTTTTGCCAATTTTATTTCATACGCTTCATTTTGATGCAATAAAGGGTTTTTCATTTTCACATCTGCGTATTTATTAGATTTGCATTCCTATGGATTCCAAAAATTGCACTATATTTGGACTAAGTATCTGATTTAGTAAAATTGGCTATGTTTATTTCATGATCTATCTGAAAATGAAAAGCACAAGATATGTACGTAATGCAGATTTTAAATTGGACGAGTGGAGAAGGATGCAATTGAGCTATGTCATTCTTTAAATTCGACTGCTATGTGGCGGCAACGTTATCTACAAGTGCATCGTCATTTTTGGTTGAATCTGTGTTGCAAGTCACATTTATCGATTCTCTTTCATAACAGAGTCAATTTTAATTCAGTTTGTGCTAAAGTGTTGGTCGATAAGTAGTCCTCTGCCCATAAGCAATGCATGTCATTGGGTATCTTGTGCTCATATGCTGTACTTTATAGATCTAAAGGTCAGTAAACGCTGAGGTTAGGTGCCATTGCACTTTCGATGGTTCTCATATAAGAGTCCTCATTTTGTTCCTCTTCTCAATTAAGAAAATATTCTTGAGCTTCATTTTGCAACCTTTTGATTCTGCAGAGACACAGCACCAGTTCAATGCACGGGAGAGTGATTGGGGTTTTACTTCCTTCATGCATCTTAGTGAATTGTATAATCCTAGCAGAGGTTTTCTGGTGAACGACACGTGTGTTGTTGAAGCTGATGTTGAAGTTCGTAGAATAGTCGATTACTGGTCACATGACTCTAAAAAGGAGACTGGTTATGTTGGACTTAAGAACCAAGGAGCTACCTGTTACATGAATTCCCTTCTTCAGACGTTGTATCACATACCTTACTTCAGAAAGGTAGCAAATATCCACTCTTATAATCTTCTCTTAAAATCATGATTTGGGACATCCTAATCTGGACCTGTGGTTTCAGGCGGTATATCATATGCCAACAACAGAAAATGATATGCCTTCAGGAAGCATACCGCTTGCTTTGCAAAGTTTATTCTATAAGCTCCAGTACAGTGATACCAGTGTAGCGACAAAAGAGTTGACAAAATCCTTTGGGTGGGACACTTATGATTCATTCATGCAGCATGATGTGCAAGAGCTTAACCGGGTTCTCAGTGAAAAGCTTGAAGACAAGATGAAGGTATGAGCTTTGCTTTTATTGTTGATTTATTTGCTATGCTGTGTAAAAAGGCCCAAGAGAGGACAAAAGGAAATAGAGAAAGATTGAAGAGATGATAGCAAGCAACTCTTTGTTTCTTGGCTGAGGAAAATAAGTGTAACTGCATAAATTTTCAGTAAGTTATCTATCGTTATTATCCTCGCAGAAGCCTAAAAAAGTCAAAGTCTCTTCCTTCTCTCCTTGAACTAGTAGCGAGAGCCAAGAATGGGACTTTTTCAATTTAGGAATTTTTTTTGATATTTCCTCACCTTTTTCTTGGATTTAATCAAAATGAACCGGCCTATATTTGTCCATATCTTTAAGTAAGCAGATCTATCCTTTAATCTGTTCAGGGAACTGTTGTGGAGGGTACAATTCAGCAGCTGTTCGAAGGTCACCATATGAACTATATTGAATGCATTAATGTGGACTACAAGTCAACGAGGAAGGAGTCCTTTTACGGTATGTTTTCTAACTCGTAGTCTCTGAAAACGCGTGGAAACTTTGATAATGGAAAGAAACTTATACCCCATCTAATCTGATATATGTAGAAATCAGAGTACATATTGCGTGCCACAAAAAGATGTTCATGCAGAGATTATTGCTGGGCATTTGATTATTTTTTGCAATTTGCTTTTGTGAAAATAGATCTTCAGCTTGATGTGAAAGGCTGTCGAGATGTATATGCTTCTTTTGACAAGTACGTGGAAGTGGAGAGACTTGAAGGTGATAATCGATATCATGCCGAACAACATGGCTTACAGGTGAGACAGCATCAATCATGGTTGCTTCAATTTTCATCTTCTTTTAACTTGTTTGTGAAAAACTGTGCATGAATGAAGCAGAGTATAGTTTCTTAGAAGTTCTGTGCATCAATCTTGATTGCAGCCTTCTGATAGTGTTTATGATAAGTAATTTATTTGTTAGTGGTATTTGTTCGATAGTAGCATGTGTTTTAACTGGGGTCAAGAATCACTTTTCTTCCATCCTCTCTTATTTTTCCTTTTACCTGGCAATAGCTGTTCTGATGATTATGCAATTTGTCGCTTATGCTCGACTGAATGAGTATTGTTGTGATGAAATATCTAACCTGTGAATTTGCATGGTTACTCGCTCGTACATTTGTCAGGATGCGAAGAAGGGTGTACTTTTTATAGACTTCCCCCCGTTCTTCAACTTCAGCTAAAAAGGTTCGAGTACGATTTTATGCGGGATACTATGGTTAAGGTTAGTCCTCGAGCTTTTGTTGCCTTGAGCGAAGTCTGATGCTGTGTGTATCTTTTATCATACTGGTAGATAAGAATTTTAGACAGAAATCTATAAGACAGAGAGCTCAGTTTGATTCTTTTCTCTTGTGAACAATATAGATTCAGAAAATGGTGCCAGGGGGTTGCCAGCTGATTTAAAAGTCATATATCTGCTGCATCATTGACAGGACCCGTTATTTGATGACGAGCATCGTAAATGAGTGTTTACATTTCGACTAACCGAGAGATGCAGTTAACCACCTTTAATCGAGTGTGTCAATGTGGTCACAGCCCAGGGAGGCTTTATTTTTGGGGGTTTGTTCGAGACTGATCAAAAGAAATATAACAAGTAACTACCTTATGATGAGGATAGTCCACCAAGAATAGATTTTAGAGGTTTTTGGACAATTTTCAGAAATTAATTCTGATTAAGTCAGATTTTGTCCGGCTTAGCTTATCAGGGAAAAGCGAGAGTTGAGAAGATGCATTTCTAATATGGGATCTTATGAAGGAGATTTTAAGCTTCACGAATGCAACATTCTTGTACTTATACTTTGGCTATTCTAAATAAGCTTCACATTTGTGTCTTTTCCATACTTTTATTTTGGCTGTTCTGAATAGTTGAGACCAAATCAAGACTCTGCATGTTACTTAAAAATAAAATATAAATCCATTCATTACATATAGTTAGCCCCTATTGTCAATAACTTGGAAAATGAGATATCTGTCCTTGGGTTCCTAAGCTTGGAGGACGCTACTGCAATATCTAAATGTCAACAACTTAAGACAAGAAGAACAGTAATAGAATGACTTTTGAATTGCTGATTTGGTTTTTTTTTTTCATCTAGGAATTAAGTTGATAGCAAATGGTAAATCTTATTTTCCTCAAGTCTCTTTTTGCATAAGGTTATCTTCCATTGCAGAGTAGTTCGTTTAGAACCTTTTTTAAGTTTCACTGGCCCATAAATCGAACTTTTACAAAGTGTATATCCATATGAAGAACTTTTCTGGTTATGTAGGATCAGCTTTACATCCGGATACATGCTTTGGGTTGACTTGCATGTCTTTTAGCTTTAACGTTCTTTTTTTGCCACTGTTAAAGTCACCAGTATTGGGAAATGACTGAAGCATTCAGCTTTGATCAAGTTGTATCAACTATAGCTATTTTGTATGGCCTTTCTGAAATGAGAGAATGTGAAACCTTAGTTTTTCAATATTTTCATCTGATTGAATGAAGAAGAAAATGCCCTGTCTAGAAGTGATCCTTTCAGCATCATGATTTTGAAAGCTTGGTTGCTTGTAAAAATCTTATCATCGTTGGAGGTTGAATCTGATGTGCTTTTATATTTAGCTTGGATGGAGGTCAATTGGCTTTCTCCTGTTTTTTAGCATCTAAATCTTATCTTGGTGTTCATTGATCAACAGTAAGTATAACAACGTATTCGCATCTTGTGACCGGTCATACTGACCATTGGATATTGAGTGGAGGGTCTTTAATTATGCAGCTCTCTATTCTCATGTTTATAGCTCTGTGGAGGGTAGCTGACAGTTGTTCTGTTCAACAATAAACAGATAAATGATCGTTATGAGTTTCCTTTGCAACTTGATCTTGATAGAGAGAATGGAAAGTATTTGTCACCTGCTGCAGATCAGAGTGTTCGCAACCTGTACACACTTCACAGGTATTATGAACAACCAGTTTCAGGCTACCTTGTCAATGGCTGCTTGCAATATTTGTAGGTACTTTATACCAGATATCAAATGCTATACTTGGTTGAATTATCCGAGCATACTCTGCTGATTGAAGAAAATTTATCCGTTTAATTGCGACATACTTATGAAGCTCTTTTCTGGCCAAAAAAAAAAAAGAAAAAAAAGAAAAACTTATAAAGCTCTTTCTTTTTCTTGGCTGATTTATCATTTAGTAAAGCATTAATTCTCATCTAGCTTCATGAGAGGAAGATACTTTCCTCCTTCTTTTCAGCATTAATCCTCTATTCAGTTTGGGATCCAAGGCTCTCTGTAACACTGGATTTTTAATTTGATGTATATAAAAGAATAGAATAAAACATGAAGCTCAAAAGTGGATAGGTGTTTCACTGTTCACAGATTCCTATTGAGTGAAATAAACTTTTATGGTCGATTCTCCTTGATTATCTTTTGTCAGCTCATTCCTAGTTTCGGGATTATCCTTTTGCTGTGATTTTTGCTTTGTATTTTCATTGATGAATTATATTATGGCCAACGAGGTGTCGTCCTAGTGTCTCAATGCTAAACACTATATTTTGTTACTTTCTGTTGAGTTACTTACTGATATAAGAAAACAGCTGAGTTACTTACTCTATGCATTATCACGATTCAGCAACAGTCGCTAATTTTTTACTAAATACATTGGTGGCAGTGTTTTGGTTCACAGTGGTGGTGTGCACGGGGGGCACTATTATGCTTACATTAGGCCAACCCTCTCAGACCAGTGGTATGCATCACACTTTTGGAACTTCTAAGTTGCTGTTGTCAATATGACCATTTCATTACTGATCGTTTGTGTGGAAAAAGATTGTTGTATTCTGATTGGCAAAACATGGAATGTGCTGCCACCTGCACTTTATTTGTCTGTCTTGATTTTGGCAATTATTTAATGGCAATTTTTGTTATTTGAGGTTACTTAATGTATGTGCCTAAGGTTATGCTTCTTGAATCGTATCTGCGTTGCGGAACTGTGTGATTAATTATTTGCGTTTCTTTTTTTTCATCAGATGGAATATTTTACCTTTGATAACTTGGCAAGGTTTGCTTTATGCAGGTTCAAGTTTGATGATGAACGGGTGACAAAGGAAGATATAAAGAGGGCATTGGAGGAACAATACGGGGGAGAGGAAGAGGTAGTGCATTCTGGACATTGATTTGATCCCTTATTTTTACTTGTTTTGTTCTTGATAGCTTCCTGCTCCACTTATTGCATTCAACAGTTACCACAAACAAATCCTGGGTTCAACAGTTCTCCATTCAAGTTCACAAAATACTCGAATGCGTATATGCTAGTATATATACGTGAAAGTGACAAGGACAAAATTGTTTGTAGTGTGGATGAGAAGGACATTGCTGAGCACCTTAGGGTAAGACGTTTATTATCTATTAGAAATGGGGTAACTGAAAAGTTATGATGCCAATGAAGCCAACATATGCTTTGTCTCCAGATAAGATTGAAGAAAGAGCAAGAAGAGAAGGAAAAGAAGAGAAAGGAAAAAGCCGAGGCACATCTATATACCATCATAAAGGTAAATGTTTACTAGAGAAATTGCATTTTCTTGTAATATGGTTCCCCTTGCCTCGATTTCATTCACTGAATGCACTATACTGGCAATGCTAGGTTGCACGCGATGGGGACCTACATGATCAGATTGGCAGAGACATATATTTTGATCTTGTGGATCATGATAAAGTACGAAGTTTTCGTGTTCAGAAGCAGACGCCCTTTCAGCTATTCAAGGTACTTGCTGTCTCTACTTTTTGCTTGTAAAAATTGTGAATGAACTCGCCATTTTTTTTTATTGTAAATTGCGAATCATCTCTATGCAATTTTATCAGTACGAGTTTCTTGTATGTATGCAATGACGTAGGATAGGAACCATTGCATGAGCATGATATAGAGACATAATATTTCTTGCTAAAGGGATATTCTATACCCTGCCATGCTTACATTTCTTGTTCATCAGAACCCGCCACTACCCAACACAAACCAGTATTCGATGTTGTTGATCCTCAATTTTGAGTTTTAGTGTGTAGTTGAAATGATATAAATTGACTCAATGAATATATCTTTTCTGCTTTTGTTTATTTCACAGGTCAGTCAGTAAAAATGGCGTAATATTTTTTTTAATTTTCATTAGATTCTTTTATGAAGCCTTAAATAGTATGCTTTATTAGTCTTGTCATAACATTAATTACGAAGTGGATTTGAAGTCATTTATTCCTAAGTACAAGGGAAGTTGGGATTCTTAAGAAGGGTTTGAAGTGGACTGATAAGCGATTTAAAGTCACTTAATGTTCTAAACAAATGCTAAGCAGGATATGATTCCTTATATTTCTACTCATCAAGCTGTCCTCCTATGTTCATACATCCATTTACTATGGCTGAAGAGATAGCACAAAAGAAAGCAGGAAGATGGGTAGATTTTAGTATCTGCTTTTGTAACTCTTTTCAAAGAGGGTATAATCAATATTCTGCAATATAGGGAATCTGTTGGTGGTCCCAATTAATAGCATGTGGCCAACTACTTTATGGTTTGTGGCACTTTGACGGTTCAGGTTACTGAAGTTAATTGCATAGTTTCCATACGAGTGCATGTAGATGTTCGTGAATCTTCCTTTCTTTAGTTTTCATTATGGATGTAAATTGCACCTTGAGCATTTGAGAAGAAATCCTTCTACTTAATTTTGTCATTCTTTCTACGTTTCTTGAATACACTTATGCATGTTCGTAGGCATCAAGTCTGGTTAAATTAGGTTTCTCTAGTGCTTGTCGTATCTACATTATGCTGTGGTGATGGCACGTAAATTTGGGTTTTCACATGTTTTGAGTCTGACAGATCTTTCTCATGTTCACTCCACAATAGGTGGTCATGGATATCCTTATTTTTACTCACCCTTCTCCTTAGTACTATTATATAGCCACTTGTGGGTCTTCACATGCAGCATCCTATTAAGGTCAAACTGCATGGCATTCTGGCATCCCGACTTTTAAAATTCCTTTTTGTTCTCCACTTTTTGTTGAATTGTCTTATTTGTGTTTCTTCTCAGGAAGAAGTTGCTAAAGAGTTTGGCATACCTGTTCAATGTCAACGGTTCTGGTTGTGGGCAAAGCGGCAAAACCATACATATCGTCCTAATCGGCCACTGACACCTCAGGAAGAAGCACAATCTGTGAGCGTTTTATTTAAATTTTAAACTTTTTGTTCGTCACTTCTTTAGGTCATTCTCCTTTCCGGTTGGGCCTGTATATTTTTTGTTGTGATTGCAATATATGGACTTGTCACTTCAATTTAATTGGTTGCTTTGTGTAAAACTTCTTTTTGTCATGCCGGGGGCTTAATATGAGGTCGATAAAAATAAAAATGTTGACTTGGTCAATGGGTTGTGATAAGTTGGTTAGAATTTTCAAATTATTAGATCTTGAATCAACACTTCATTTAACACTTTGA
This sequence comes from Syzygium aqueum, assembly GCA_031216185.1. Classification (NCBI taxonomy): domain Eukaryota; kingdom Viridiplantae; phylum Streptophyta; class Magnoliopsida; order Myrtales; family Myrtaceae; genus Syzygium; species Syzygium aqueum. The sequence continues at coordinate 28,543,057 of CM062237.1, read as the reverse complement.
GTTGTGTTGTGACCCAATTTTTGGTGGGCACAGGTTCTGTTGGATTGAGTCAATCTATTTCTTGTCAAGGCGAATTATCATATTTTTGTTTTGGCTGGTCCTCTTATGGCCGTGTATACTACTGTGGCTTGTGCTTTTAGGTTGATTTTTTAACTGATACTTGTGTTGGAAGTTAGTGTGCTGATTTAGAGCGTACCTTTTAGTTGGGTGAAATGTCCACCTTTTTTCTGAGTGTTATTACGGAGCAATATGATTTGTAGGATGACATTATTAACCAAATGCAATGCACCATTTTCTATTGACAAGATAAGTCTGGACCGCTGTAGGTTGGGCAATTGAGAGAAGTATCCAATAAGGCAAGCACTGCTGAATTGAAGCTGTTTCTGGAGGTAGAATTGGGGCAGGTAAACTCATCTTGTCTACCGCACTGTACTTCTCTTGGAGTTGAGTAGCGATTTTTCTTTGTAGTTAATGGGCCTTGTAAACTCACTTTTGTGTGGTCAATCCATAGTTATCATTGACTTGACTCACTCACTCAAATAGATCTTTATAGATGGAACTTCACTGATTTTGTAAATTATTCAGGAGTTCCGCCCTGTGCCGCTGCCGGAGAAGATTAAAGAGGATATTCTTCTCTTCTTCAAGCTCTACGACCCTTTGAAAGAGGAACTTCGGTACTGAACATTTCTGGAATGTTATTTTATATGAATTAGGGATGGACGCTTATGCTTTCTATTGATGTTTAGGTACGTGGGAAGGCTCTTTGTGAAAGTAACTAGTAAGCCAGCTGAAATACTTACAAAACTAAATGAAATGGCTGGTTTCTCTCCGGATGAAGAGATTGACCTTTTTGAGGTTTGTTTGTCCTTACTGATTATCTTCATTCTCTTTGTACTTAGTTGTATAATTGGTGACTGTTTCATAACTGTGTCCAGGAGATCAAATTTGAACCTAATGTCATGTGCGAACATGTTGATAAGAAGTACACTTTCCGTGCTAGTCAGGTATGTCTTGGATGACTGAATTATCTCCTTTTTGGACTCTTAATTAAATGAAAACTTCCTACTTTTGTTATGTAGTTAAAATTATTGTTTATCTAATTCATTCTTCACATCTCTCTCTATAGCTTGAAGATGGGGATATAGTATGTTTTCAGAAGTCTAAAGTTGGCAATACTGAACAATATCGCTATCCTGATGTTCCAGCATTTATGGAATACGTGCACAATCGTCAGGTACATTAAGATTCTTCTCATTCTTCCTCTTTTCCTCCTCCTTGTTAATCAGCTAAAGAAAACTTCCATCAATGGCCAACTGGTGGCGCCAGCTAATTTTATTTTCAAGGACTAATTTAACTATGGTGACCGGCCCAGTTTAAGTTTGTTGTTTAATTTTATTGGGCATTAATTCGTGATTTGGTAATGATTGATTTTACAGTTGAGCTAAACAATGGTACAGAGTAACAGTGTGAAGCCTTTGAATTTGACTATTTTAAAGAATTTTCAATAGCATAGAGTCGTCCAACCAAAAAAAAAAAAAGAAAAAAATAGCATAGAGTTGATGTGAAATCTGCTCCAACCCTTTGTGATTTCTTGGGTTAATTTTGTACTCTGTTTTATACATGTTTATAAGTTTGACATAAGGAAGTGCATTACTAGGTGGTGCTAGTTACTAATGTGTTGTGACATTCATTTGCCCAATCCCAGGTTGTTCGTTTCCGATCATTGGAGAAACCCAAAGAGGATGAGTTCTCGCTTGAGTTGTAAGTTTGTGAAGTGAAGATATTTGCTCTATGATAGTTGCCCAAGGGAGGGGGTGGCCATGAGGGGCTATGGGCCCCTCCTGGCATACATTTTCTTGTTCGTGTACATTTATTGTCTGCTTGAATGGCATGATAAATGATAAAACAATTACATAGCCTTCTTCGGAAAATCATGGAATATTTCGAGAAGGTAAAAGATATTAAATCTCAGAAAATGGAGTCAAATGCTAAATGATTGGTACCATTAATTTATTAGGAAGCAAATGGGGACTTCGATAAAATTTCATTGTGATAATATGCGCACAATATAGAATGAGATCGTGCTAAACACTAAAATATGATTAGAAATAAGGGTAGTTGTGGTACTCAACCTAATAAATTCTTGTAATGAATTAGATGAGTTAGAAACAATAAAAAAAAGTGATGTTTTTTTTTTGTGTTGTTTTTCATAACAACTTAGTTAGAATTGAATGAATTCAGACAAGTGAAACTACAACTGCACACCAAATTATCTTTGATTCTATATAAGCATGTACAGTTATTTTTGTGGACAATGGGTGTTACTTTTAATTGGTCTTTATCCCCCACTTTTGCACGATTTTCTTCATGTATCAGCTCTATAATTATTTTTCTCAAAGGAAAAAGCTTCACAATGAGCAAACTTATAGAACACTGGTAAAGCTTTTTCTCAAACAGTATTGACATCTATGTTAGCTTATCAGACACTTCTAACCTTTATTAATATACTACTTTCACATCGCATTACTGGAATGCAGTTTTTGTGAAGAAAATATTGTGGAGTGTTTGGTTCATCCTTAACATGAGCCAGAAAGCGCATTTGGCCTTTTCATGAATTTCTACCTATATTATTACTAAAGAAACTGATGTTACTTTAAATGTTAATTTTGTCACGTTTCAAAAGATTTGAGGTGCTCCATATAAAAATCTGTTTCCTATTCTAAAAGTTAGGGTAAAGCTGTACCAAACGCCCTTTTTTAAGTAAACCCCACTCTCTCTCTCTCTCGTTTGAGCCAAGTGCTTGTTGTCTGTCTATGACTTTGAGATGGGGCCATAAAAGTGGGTTCAAAGGCTGGGATAATGTTTTCAGATGCTTTATGCCGCTTAATTTTTTATTTTTTTTATTTTCTAGGTCGAAGCTTCATAACTACGATGATGTCGTGGAAAGAGTGGCCCGCCATCTTGGTTTAAATGATCCATCCAAAATTAGGCTAACACCTCATAATTGCTACTCCCAACAACCTAAACCTCAACCTATCAAGTATCGAGGAGCTGAGCACTTGGGTGACATGCTTGTTCACTATAATCAGGTTTCCTTAAGATTGGTGTAGCTTTTGGGAGTTCTTTTAGACTTATTTTTTATTCTGTAGATCTTTGTGTTGTGAGAGCTGACAGGGACTTTGGTTGTCTTTTATGTTACTAGACTTCAGATATCCTTTATTATGAAGTCTTGGATATCCCCCTGCCTGAACTGCAAGGTTTGAAATCTCTGAAGGTGGCTTTTCATCATGCAACCAAAGATGAAGTGAGTGCAGACATCAAGATTTACATTTCTATAGTTACTTTCTATGGCTGTTTCCTTACATGTCCCTCTATTTAAAAGTGATCCCCCTAATAGGGCCATGTATTTTCAGGTTGTTATTCATTCCATAAGGTTGCCAAAACAAAGCACTGTTGGCGATGTTATAAATGACCTGAAGACAAAGGTAATCCGTAAATTCCTTTTCTAACAGGCCGCATATCTCTGCTTCTGAAGTGATAAATGCCATGCTTGATCAGTTCAAGCTTCAAAATCCCCATCATGTTTATATTTGCAAGCATGAAGAGTATTTCCAGTCTATTCTGGCACATGTTCAGGCGGAGTTTTGGATCATTTTACTAATTTCTTATCCACGCAGGTGGATTTATCCCATCCAAGTACCGAACTGAGGTTGCTTGAAGTTTTCTATCACAAGATCTACAAGGTCCATAACTCTTGTCAAAGTGTTTTCTGTTGGAGTTGATTCTAAGCTTTGTGTGCTATTGAGTTTTCTTTTCCTCATTGAGAATTGCAATTATGTTGCTTGCAGATTTTCCCACTCAATGAAAAGATTGAGAATATAAATGATCAATACTGGACTTTGCGTGCAGAGGAGGTAACTTGCAAATTATGTTGATAAACATATCCCTTCTGCTGTTAAACTGCGCGTCTCCTCATGTAAAGAATTTGTTGCAAGTCCATCTGGTCTTTTACTTTTTTCCTGAATCTAGATTTTGTTTTAATCAGTGGAACTTTGGAAGGTTATTAGAAAAGCATATTAGATTTGAGTATTTTTTTTTGTGACAAGTGATCTCATTTTCTTTTGCACATTGTTGATTCTGTTTATGGTCACCCTTGCTTATGAGGTCAGTCGCTGGTTTATCTGGGTGGTTATTTGGTTCCTGTTGTATGTTAACATCATATTTTCTCTCTGCAGATTCCCGAAGAGGAGAAGAACCTTGGTCCTCATGATCGTCTTATTCACGTTTATCATTTTATGAAGGATGCTACTCAAAACCAGGTGATAAAGAGTGAACAGGCATATTCTTCCTTTGGACACCACTCGGATTTTTGAACCCACGCGGTTCTTCTGCATTGTGCCATATAATGCTTGGTATTAAATCAAATTTTATTTTTTAATAGGTTCAGAATTTTGGGGAACCCTTTTTTCTGGTTATCCATGAAGGCGAGACCCTGTCGGATATTAAAATTCGTATACAGAAAAAACTGCAGGTTCCAGATGAAGAATTTGCAAAGGTATGGTGTCTTGAGGTTAAGGTAAACTGGCTAATTATGTGCGCAACTAGTGAGCTGCAGTTTTACTGTCTGGGTTGGCCCTCTTGATGGATAGTACATAACACATGTTATGACTATGTACTCTTTTTGTCATCATTCTCTCTTTTACTCGTGCATCTCTATCACTGGTCATCACATGATTCTCTCTTTTCTTCTATTATGTGTCAGTGGAGGTTTGCATTTCTGTCACTGGGTCGTCCAGAGTATCTTGAAGACACTGAGGTTCTTTCTACTCGCTTTCAGGTTCTCTCTCTCTCTCTCTCTCTCTCTCAGAAAAGGAAATCCTACGATTTATCTTTATGCTTTCTTTAATTAAATGCAACTTTTGGAGTCATTTAATGACTACTGTCTCTGATTTTACTAGAGGAGGGATGTCTATGGGGCTTGGGAGCAGTATCTTGGACTGGAACATACTGATAATGCCCCAAAAAGGTCTTATGCAGTCAATCAGGTAGTTTTTCACGAGCTCTTTTTTTGTAAAGGATATGGGTGATGAAATGATAAGCAAAGGACAAATCTCCAGGATCCCTTCTCCCTTGCTTAGGTTCTAGATGCCTATTTTTTCCTACATAGTTTATTGTGCATGATCCAATTCTGACAGATCTCCCTTGCTTAGGTTCTAGATGCTTCCCTTTTCCTAAATAGTATATATGATGCATGATCCAATTCTGACTGATGCAATGAACATTGAAAAATTAATGCTTTCTCTTGGGGACTTAAAGAAGGCGGGTAATGATGTAATGGCACGTTTGATCCATTTTTGCTGTTATTTGATAGTGGAAATAGCCTCTCTGAGGCCTGGGAGGGAAACCGAAATAATTTATTTTTGTTGGCCTTTCCTGAAAGGGAGCATATGTCATAGATACAACCCAGTGAGGTTGCATTGTTGGTTCAAGGAACAGACTTTTTTTAGGAACAGACTTGACGTGTGTGATTTTGGTGCATGGAATGAGTTTGTAATCCGTTTAACACCAAGTGCAAGCAACCTTACAACCACCATTCACCTGGCCTCAGTCACATATTATTTGTTTATAATCCACCTAAAGTGAGTTCCCTTTTTTGCTCAAAGCTTCAACACTGACCGTCAAATTTGCCTTTGCACTCATCCTTGTCTTCCTAAGTTCCTCACTATACTTTTATTTGTCCCCCTCATCGCCCTTTTCTATTATCATACCGCTTTTGTTTGCTCGTCTTAATATGTAGGATCTGCCCTTTCTACCTTTGATAGCCACGCTGATTCTCCATCAACCTGCTATTGTAACCCTACTTCAACAATATCCAAATTTTTAAAAATTGCAATGGAGAGTCTTATGGCATTGTCAATTACTTTTACATGATGGAATTATTTGGGCTAGATAACCAAAAACTCGATTAGTGCGACCTCTATGTTATAGTAGCGGATTGAAAATCTCCTTTTCCCTCTGGCAAATAAAGAAAACTCATCTGATAAAAAAATGGAAAGTAAAGAAGCCTATGAGAATGTTCAATTTTGCAGAATCGTCACACGTTTGAGAAGCCGGTGAGAATCTACAACTAGAAGGCAAGCCTCCACTAGTTCATTGGATGTGTTGAGGGCAGTGACATCTCAGGCCATCAGGAAGGAGCTCCGCATGTTCAAGCTTAGACTCTGCCATTGGAAGAGCTAGTGGTGTGTTATGGCATGGTGCAAAAGGACGTGATTGATGGATTGTGATAATCTCGATACTGGACCTTCTTTTGCCAACCTTCAGGCATCCGTCTCTGAGAGGAGGTTGGTGGGGTTTCTTTACTCCATTGTAATCAATGAATACAATTTTGGGGTGGGTGATGTATAGAGGGTATAGGTGTGTGTTCTTAAATTTTCAATTTGATTCTTTGTTTGTGTCTATACCCCAATGTATTAGTCTATGGGGGGGGGGGGGAGGTGGTGTTTGTAAAATGTTAATGTAGGATGCCAGTTCTTGTCTTGCGAGAAAAGCTTTACAGTTGGCCTGCAGAAATTGCCCCACCGATTCTCTCGGCAATTCGCTTGTTGTAAAAGAGGTAGTTTGGTCATTCAAACTGCTTAAGTATTCCTAATGTCATCATGCCATACTCAGATAGTAGCAATATCGCAGCATGTTCGGTAGTCTCGAATTTTTAGTCTGCTGCTCTTTTTCAAGTTGTATTGAACATCTGGGCGGGATGATACCACTGTAAACATCATTCCAAAGGAGCTCCGGTTTTATTCCTTGTGAAATGCTTTTTAGATCTTTTGTGTATATGAATTTCATACAATGGTACAGGAAGATCTATTTAGGACTTGGTTATCTGAATCGAAGGGGATCGAAGGTGACCGTGGGTCGCCTATTTGATTGAGGATAGCAAATCCATGTGTCATCGAAGTTCACATTTTATCCCTCTGGCGCCAAATGCGGTTCTGTGCGAGTGAAATCGTTAGTACTGTTATGAAGAAATGGGTTCACGAAGTCCAGGTAGGCCTCTAGTCGACTGTTGACTGACAAGGAATGTTCTTGTCATCAACTGCTCTAATTTGTTGTTTTTACACAGCCATGATCACCAGCAAATTATGCTGGTCAAGTGAGAAGGATGGCGAGGCCTATGGAATGGGGTTATGATGGGTCGGCGCAGTTTCGTCTGTTGAGTTTCTGGGTGAGAGTTGAAAGACAGCCGACCACGACGGCCACATTGGAGATATCATGAATGACATGTTGAAAGTGTTGCCGAGCGTGTTCGAGAGGCGATGGGGCCTTACAACTGAACTATTACGTGCTCTACCTCCACCCGGTTTTAGGAACAGATTTTCACACGAGAGCGCAGGTGAAGACACAAGTAGAGATATCGCTTCAGAACGTAAAGCAAAAGAATCGCGCGTGTAGTTATTTCACCTTCTGCTTTCATGCACGTTCGGTTGATGATGTTGTCGTGGTGGTTGAGCACTTAATTCTTATTGTCCACTAAACATATTTCAGCCCACGTGTACTTCCTGATCACCACATACCACAATTCCATTCGAAACCAAACTCGCCACCCAAACTATCGGACAGTCATCTCGGCTGGCTGCAGAGAAGCCACACCAGAGGAGGGATGGTTATATCGACGATACTGAACTTCATATACCCGCCGCCTCCGTCGCTGTTCACGACGGCCATGTCGGCGATGAGCGCTGCCTCCCTGGCCAATGCGGGCTTGTCGGAGGCGAGAGGAGTTCACCTGCAGTACTCCAAGTTCACCCTCACACCCAACAAGAAGGTCCCGAGCCGGACCGGGATGTTGGTCCTCTACTCGCCGGCTTTCCTCGCGGGCCTCGCTTCCTTCTTCTTCTTCCCCGACGAGGGCCTCAGGTTCCTGATCCTACGATCAGCCGTATCCCTCCATTTCTTCAAGAGAATTCTCGAGGCAAAGCTACAACTTCTCTCTCTTTTCTATTGCTTCTCGCAAAGCAACCCTCAAGGCCGTTTGGTTTTTGACGTTTATGAGTATGTCCTTGGTTTTTGTGTTCCCAAGAAGGCCGTGTTAACGAGTGCTCTAGAGGAATACTCGTTGAGCATACAACTGGCCCGAGACGCTCTTTATGATATGAATAATGAACCTTGATTGTTGATTGTATATATTTTGTACAAGGAAGTTATGAGACCTCATGTTCTCGTTCGAAACTGTAAGACATTAAAAATGTTTTATCAGTCTGTCTGCAGTTTGCAGCTTTAATTCTGATATGAAAACCCTTTTGGAAGTGTTGCAAATTGCATATTTAGGACAACTCTTTTCAGTTCTCAAATGGAAATGAAACGGGAAATCCGGCCGAACCTTACCCGCCTAAGCTTCCGTTTCGCTCATATAACTTCTCGAGCAAATTCATTTCAACCAGGGCACTTTTTCTCAGGTCTTGTGCGTTCACAAGTTTAGTGGAGGAATGGGTGTGGACTCCATGGTGGTCATCTCTCTCAGCTACTTCCTCTCGACCGTGACATTGATCTACTCGCAACACCTGTCCCAGGGTCTGCCCGAGCCCCCGGTCAACCTGCTCTATCCGGGAGTAGCACTATTCCTGGTCGGGATAGCCGGCAACTTGTACCATCATATCCTCCTCTCCAGACTTAGGCAAGAGGGTGACAGAGAGTACAAGATCCCCAAGGGTGGTCTGTTTGGTCGGGTCATTTGCCCACACTACTTGTTTGAGGTCATAGAGTTTGTGGGAATTTCATTCATTTCCCAGACAGTTTATTCTTGTTCCTGGACTCTGGGCATATTTTTCTACTTCCTGGGCAGGAGTTATGCCACCAGGAGATGGTACACTTCCAAGTTTGAGGATTTTCCTGAAGATGTCAAATCTCTTCTTCCATTCATTTTCTGAATTGAAGAGAGTGGTGATTCGAAGGACACTCGTACAATGGATTATTGTTAACAGAAAGAGTTGTATACAGGCTAATATCTGATGTTTCATTCGAGTAAGGTTGACACATATGAATGTTCTGAGTTGCTTGTGATATTGATGACATCATGTACCTTATTAAGGATCTACTCAATTACAGAAAAAGTTTACTGGTGTGATCCATCATTGATTGGAAAAAATAAATTATAAAGAAAAACAGGCTCTCGATTAATCTTTCTTGGAAAAAAGTTTACTGGTGTGGCCCATGATGTTCCTGTACCGTTCTCCGAAGCAGAAATCCCTGAAAACAACAAAGAGGGAATCTGTGTGTCAATGAAGTTTTGATTGACATCGATTTGCCCTTACAAAGAGTCCCGTCTGGTGTTAAGTGTTCTAATATTCGAAGAATCTTAATCACACGTCAATGATCTTTGTTTTTCTGATTTTGGTTTTTTGATGTTCTGCATGGAGCTCGCTAAGGAAGAATTAAGAGCAGCTTATTTGCATTTTAGTACAGGAAGCTACGCTATATGATGCAACTTTATCCCCACAAAGAAAGGTTTCTGTGTATGGATTTTATTCTTAAATACAGCTAGTTACCTTGGAGGAAATTCTAGTCGAAGTGGATATGCAGTTGATCATTCTGTTAATAATATAGATTGATCCGCTGACTGTGCATGATAGAATCTCTGGGAAATGCGTTGTTGGGAGTGCGCTGGATGATTGATTAACCATCTCATGGTTTACTGGTTGCTTTGTTCCTGGAATTTCCTTTAAGCTGGGCTGAAGTTTATTTCTGAGGATGGAGCGATTGAGTATGTTTGTGCTCCGTCAGATTACATGTTGCGCGTATGATGGTATTCTACTACAAGTACTTCATTGTTCTCATCATGAGATGTCTGACAACTGAACAGATGAAATTGGGTGGTTGTTGAAAGTAAATTGAATTGTTCGAAACAGTTCCATCGTAAAAAACCGTGCATTTTCTACATAAGACAATCATTGTGTGCTTGAAGTTTGAAACAATGAAGACTTTAATCATAGTTTGTAGCTAAAGGATATAAAAAATGAGATACCTTCTGTAGGATAATGAGCTACCCCATTATGAATTCTTTATGTTAACTTTACAGTCATGGAGAGCTTTTCTCCTGTCTAGGCTTCGGATTTGCTTATTAATTCCACTCGCAGTTACTATTGTTGCCTACTAGAGTTTGCAGGTGAAAATACTGGATCGGCTTGATGGTGCGGCACGCCTCATGATAGTAGTGGATCTTGACTTCGCCATGGTAGGTAGCATTTTCTGCCTGTTGCACATCAATTTCATTTTCCTTCTTGTTGCAGAATTGAGATATTTCATTGGAGGTTGATCATCTTGATCCATGTTGACACCTAAATTTTAGAAACCCAATTAGTCATTCATTGCATAAAAATTAGGGATCGATCCCGGTCCCTAGAAAAAAAATTATAATTAATTAATTAATTAATTAGTTGCGTATAGATATTAGGAGCATTTGCATCAGTAATTAGACCCATATAATTGCATTTACACTAGACCGGCGGTGGGTGGACTTGAGTGAACGATTATGAGTTTAAAGGGACTAAGCTCGCGATGGCTAAAAATCACATGCATCAAGTCAAGAAAATCTGATTATCAAGATTTAGCTATCCCATGGTAGATAAAAATAAGAGATAATCTTTGGGGTATATGTGCGTACGTGGTGGATTTTGAGAAAATTCGGTCATCATGAGAGCAAGAAAATTGACTGACATTTCAATAAAGAGGAAAGAATCGATGCATGACTCTCTGGCAATATTCACACAATATTGGCAAAATAATAAAGAAAGGGAAGTAGAAAAAGTGAATCTCACGTTATTGAGAAAGGATAAAAGAATATATTTCTTTTCCTCGTCCAAAGTTAGTTTGATATCCTGGCCTATACAAAGGAGAGTGAGGCTATGCAGAGGATGGGGGCTTGACTTCACACGATTAAAAAGGACAAAAAATAAGAGACAGATCGTAAAAGAGAAAGGAGTAGTTCTTCGTCTTCTTCCTTGAAGCTCCTCCAGACGCTACGCTTTGCAGAACCGCATGTGCAGCACCGCCGTTGTCCTGCTAGCTCCTCCGCCGGACGGGCCCAGCACCAGCAAGCCACCGTTGCCCGTTGTCCCTGCTGCACCCTGCAGCCTTGGCGTCCCACGGCCCCCTGTGCCGGTCTGTCCTCTCTGCAGCCCCATTGACAATCTACAATTCCCATTAACACTGACTAGTCCGGCGAGTTTCGATCAAGCTTTCAACACCACAGCCAGCTGGTTCGAGTATCTTGTTACGCTCAACACTCTTTTTGCAGATTTTTTCACGGTCCCTCTGCCATTGGTTAGGCCTCACCGCTGGTCACCATCGACCGAGTTTTGACCGTAGTCTTGTCGACCGCCGCAAGTCCCGCGTGAAGGCTCTCATCAGCGGTCACCGAAAGGCTCCACCATCGCTGGTCCGTTTGGGAAGCGAATTCTTCACACTGGATTTTCGCGTGCTCAACAATTTGAAGACTCTCTCTCTCTCTGACTGGTCACCCTCGTACTCTCGCCGTTTGTGATCCACCGCCAGTCCGATCCGCCATCATCCGATCCGCCGGTCCTGTTTCGGAAGCAAATCATCCTAATTAGGTTATTTTCTCAAGCCAAATTTGGTCTCCATATTTCATTTATCTAAATTGGGTTATTTGATGTTAATGTGATTTTGAGTGATCATGGCATTATCTAACTGGGGTTTTATTGCTTTTTTTAAAAGCCGCGATTTAATTGAATATTCTTTGGAAATCTTGGATGTGCATTACTTGTCAAATTTGGATAGAATTTGAGAATTTCAAAATCATTTGAATATATCCAAGATATTCAAAATAGCAAAATCTTTTCAAAATGTGATCGGTTAGGAAAATCTCCTAATCCGCAACCGTACACATGGGAATAAGTTTATCTATCAGGCTTTAGATAGAGTTATTTTTATAGCGGGTATTTCGAATTTTTAGGATCGATCTATCAGGCTTCAGATCGAAATTTAATTCGAAAGATTTAGTGGTTATATTTTTTTCACTAAAAAATTTGCGATTTGAATTTAAATTCGAAAATACAAAAAAAAATTATAAAAGAAAATCCAAAAAAAATTTGCACCTTTGAACTCTAAGTCAGAATTTATTAAAATTGCCGAATTGAGCATTTTTTTTGAGATTAGTACCGAAAGGACATTAGGATAATCTAGCGTAACCAAGTCCCCGGATTTATAATCTCTGGTTCGTAAAAATAAAATAGTACTCCCGCTATTTTATTTAGGTTCCTAATTAACCTACCTTAAATGATTAGTGGCGGCTCCCATTGAAAATATTTGCATGTTAATAATTGGACCTAAGTTGCGAATTGATAGAGTTTGGGAGAATTCGAGTTAGATTAATTAATTTAATTAATCTAGTAATCCATTAGCTTAAGATCGGAAAACCTGATTTTTAGGCCGCGACAATCCATAGAACCTCTCTTCTTCTTTCAGGTATAATGCACTGTGGTGGGACTCTACTGGAAGGTAACCAACAAGTTACAAGCAGTTGAAAATCAATTGGTTCTTACTTACTCCTGATGTCATGATTATGTCTGTGGGAACAGAAATCATGTATGGTGAGTCAATGGTACCGGATGATGAACGGGAGTGTGATCTGAATCAGAAATAGAACGGCGATGTAGTCACAAGAGAAACAGCAAAATTTGCTGAACTTCTTCTCAGGTGCGTATTGTAGCTCAAATTTTTTAGTTTGCTGCTCTTTTCAATGTGTATTGAAAGATCTGGGTGGGATGATACCACAGTAAACATCATTGCAACGGAGCTCCGGTTCTATTCATTGTGAAATGCTTCTAGATCTTGTGTTTATATGTAACACATGTAACAGCATGAGAAGATCTATTCAGGCTTTGGTTATCTGACTTGATTGGGATCGAAGGTGACTGGGAGTCGTCTAGTTTATTTAGAAAGCAAATTTATGTGTCATCAAAGTTCCCATTGGGTCCCGTTGGTGCTATTGTGGTTCTTTAGTAATGTTGAGCACGGCGCATTTTATGCAAAAGTAGGTTCACGAAGTCAGGAAGGCCTCAAGTCGACTGTCGACTCGCAGGGAATGTTCTTGTAATCAACAGCATTTTCTGTTGTTTTACATTACCATGATCACCAGTAAACTAGGTTGGTTTGGTGATAAGGATAACGAAGTCTCTGGTAAAATGAGGTTGTCTCACTCAAAGTCGACAGAACTCATTTTTGTTCGCCGTAGATTGGCAAAAGGCAACAAAAATTCATTGCATTTGTCCAATGTATGGCGACAAATTTGGTCCAAACTAAAATTTTCAGTTAAAAGCCAATCTAAAGAAGATGATCAGAGTGTAATATATTCATAGAGATCAGTCGAGGAAGACTAACTTTTATAAGGACGGACACGACAAGCACCGACACCAACATTTATTTCCACAAACTGAGAAACAGCAATGGAGGAGCTTACACCTGATGTTCTTATGGCCTATCTTTTCTCGATAATAATTTGAGTACCTTCCTTATCCTTTCTAATCACCTTTACACAGTACAAAGTCGGCGACGACATAATTCATTGACTTTCCAGTCATCTTCCTTAGGCGATTATAAAATCAGCAAAGTTGTGACGGAATAAACTATTCCCCACGACTTAAGTCTATCATCACATGAGATAAGGAATTGAATTATATAATAGTAGGTGGTACGAGTATTTTAGTAGAAGGGTGTATAATTGTGTGGCTAATATATTGGTCACGTTTAGCATCATTAGTTGTCGCTACAATTATATAGGAAGATGGGTTTTTCTAGAATTGTCCAAGGGAGGTAGTGATGATTCGCTCTTGGTCATGACAGCCTGTCGTATCCGTCTGTAAACCGTTGCGACGTAAAAAAAGTCGAAATTTGTCGTGTTCCGATCCAAGTTGCGACGTGCATCTGAATCAAGGATTCAGAAGAGAGGGCAGGTGAGCTTCGGCTCATTTTTGTTCTTCCAATTAGGCCTTCCGAGTAATTACAGACATGCTTGAGAATGAAAGCAAAATAATAGTACTCAGAAGGCGGCATCTTCTCCAGATGGAAAGCCTTGGATGTGGGCAGAAAACAGGGAAACCTCAGACACAGTGGCCAAGTTAAGCCAGCTTTTTCTTGGGTTTCCACTACTGCTGACGTATCCTATTGATGCGTGTGTTTGTCGTTGTTGACTTCTTCTTGTTGCTGTTCTGGTCGAGTTCTTATTTTGTTGTTGTCGTTGTGGTCGATGTCGTGGCGGTGGGGGTTGGGTGGTTTTGTTTTTATCATCTACTCTATATATGTCGGCCCACTTGTAATTCCTGCTCGATCACATACCACAAGTCCAACCAAAATCACCATCCAATTATCAAAGGTTCATCATCTCAGCTGCAGAAAAACACAGTAGAGAGGGAGAGGGATGGTAATATCGATGATATTGAATTTCGTATACCCACCGCCTCCATCGGTGTTCATGACGGCCATGTCGGTGGTGGTTGTGGCCTCGCTGGCCATTTTGGGCTTGTCGGAGGCGGGAGGAGTGCACCTACAGTACTCTAAGTTCAACCTCGCCCCCTACAAGAAAGTCCCGAGCAGGACCGGGATGTTGGTCCTCTACTCACCGGCTTTCCTCGCTGGCCTCGCTTCCTTCTTGATCTTCCCCGATGGGTGCCTCAGGTTCCTGATCCTACGATCAGCCATCTCCCTCCATTTCTTCAAGAGAATCCTCGAGGTAAAGCTGCACTTGTCTCTTTTCTATTGCCTCTCCCTAAGCTACCCTCAAGGCCGTTTGCTTTTTAATACTGTATGAGTTTGTCTTTGGTATTCGTATTCCCAAGAAGGTCATGTTAACGGGGCGCTTCAGAGGGATACTCGTTGAGCATACAAGTGCCCCGACACATTCTTCAATGATGCGAAACCCTTCCTTGTTATAGGTATATTTGGCACAAGAACAGATACTAATTCCGATTTGCAAATCTGCAGTTTGCAGCTTTAAATCCGATTTGCAAATCCTTCTGAAATGTGGCAAAATGTATTCTTAGGACAACTCTTATTCAGTTCTCAAATGAAAATGAAACGGCGAATCTAGGTGGAACTAAACCGGCCTAAGCTTCTGTTCGCTCCTATAATTTTTCAGAGCAAATTCATTTCAACCTAAATCTTTTCTCAGGTGTTGTTGGTTCACAAGTTCAGTGGACGAATGGGCGTGAACTCCATGGTGGTCATCTCTCTCGCCTACTTCCTCTCAGCTGTGACATCGATCTACTCACAACACCTATCCCAGGGTCTTCCTGACCCACCGGTGGACCTGCTCTATCTGGGAATAGCGCTATTCCTGATCGGGTTAACTGGCAACTTGTACCACCATATCCTCCTCTCCAAACTGAGGCAAGAGGGTGACAGAGAGTACAAATTCCCCAAGGGTGGACTGTTTGGCTGGGTCATTTGTCCACACTACTTGTTTGAGGTCATAGATTTTGTGGGGATTTCATTCATTTCCCAGACAGTCTATTCTTTTTCCTGGTCTCTGGCCACATGTTTCTACCTTCTAGGCAGGAGTTACGCCACTAGGAGGTGGTACACTTCCAAATTTGAGGATTTTCCTGAAGATGTCAAGGCTCTTATCCCATTCATTTTCTGAATTAATGAAAGGGTGGTTAGTTCTTGGGAATTTGCATTATGCTGCTATGCTGTTTTTTTTTCTAATTTTTCATTGATGTGCGATACTTATTGCTAATCTGTTTATATGGATTTTTATCTTATGGAAGAGTCATAAACCTGATGTTTCCATTCTAGTAAGATGGACTTATATGAATGTTCCAAGCCCTTAATGATAAACAAGTAAAAAAGAACCCTCCGAACCGAAACCTGAATCAAGCAAAAGCTTTCGGGTGTTTCTGATCAAGTTTCCTTTCAATTCGGTATTAAGTGAAACAACGGGCTTCTGGTAGTTCGGTTCTGTTTTGGATCATAAAACCCGAACCCACCCGGAATAAATTATCGAACTTGTTTCCAAATCAAAACAATAAGAGCCTTGTCAACGTCCTTAGTCCCAGCCTTGAGGCCTACCTACGGAGCTTCCACGGCCAGAAGCAAACAATTCACCTGCTAAATTTGTTCCTTCTCCGTGTGGATTACATTTATGCATCTGCAGTCTGCTTTCCTGAAGGTGCAAGAATTGAAGAAAACATTTCGCCATTCGCCATAGTTTGGCCGGCCAACATTACAAGGAACGAGCCCTGAAGTTTGGATTGAAATGCATCAGTAAAGACTGAAGCAAATGCGAGGGAGTTTCAGGTTGCGTTTTGCATTCTTGATCGGACAAGGACAGGACAGGAGCTTCAAAGACGGACAGATTTTTCACACCACGTGTTTGCATTATCAACCGAATTTCGCCATTCATTCGTTATCTGGGGGAGATCCAAGTCCCAAGGATGGCACAGAATTTACATCTGAGTTGCATTGAACAAGTCGAGACGTTATTGGACGGTGGATTAAATCTCTAAAACTTGGGTCGAGACGATAAAAAAATGAATACACAGTTCAAAAGAAGAGGATGGAAGAGGAGAACCCGACTCGATCGGGACCGTTTTTGCCGTGCGGATTCTATGTGGATCGGGACACAAAGACATATACCCCTCACATTCGACTCAAGTGAAGTATTAGTGGGAACCCCGACCAAGCCGGCCTATTGACACCCTTAGTTATGATAGACCAGTATGAAATGTTGATTATTGAAATTCGTGTCTTCTTTTTTATGCTAAAATTGAAATTCGTGTGTCATAAACATTGTAACTGGTGACATTGATGGCATGATCTACCTTATTAAGGAGCCAGGTAATTCCGGAAAAAAATTACCGGTGTGGTGTCATTGGTGAAAAAAACTACATAAAAAAGACAAGTTTCAATCAATCTTTTTTGTTCTTTCTTTTTTGGTTTGCATTTTGTATACAAATAAATTGTAATTGAAACATTATATTTTTACAGTTTCGCATTCTGATCCAATGTGTACATGGATAAGCCATAATTTGCAGACTATGCGAAATATTTTTATAAAAAATCGTATAAGAAGTCTCATAGACTCAAACAAAGTTGCTAACTCTTCGATGTCCATAGTTTAATTGCCATTAAGAAAACATAAAGGACAATTACTCAAAACCCTCATAAATAAATTTTGGGCAGATGCACAATGGCCTCGGAACTATAAACCTATTTCAATTACCGCCCTCAACTTTCCCTCCACAGTGCAATAGCCCCAAAACTTTGTAAAAGTTACAGATTAGCCCCCCCAAGTTTTGATTTTTGCTGTAGTCTTTAGTTTTTCTATCTGCATGGCGTTAAATATTTACCTAAAAAAATAGACATTCTCAGTTTTCTTGACAAAAACAGAACCTCTGTTGCTTCGTTAATAAAGTTGAGAAATCATGATACAAAGAATCTCTAAAATTTGATTCGATATGCAACGTGATATCCAAAATTTTAATCTATTCAATATAGTCTCTAAACATTAGCCTAATGTGTAATATGATCCATAAACTTTTAATTTGTTCAACGTGATGTATGAAGTTTTCGTACGTGTTCAGTTTAGTGCTTGAATATTGAACATTTTTGTTTAGTTCATAGATTAAATTGAATATGCACAAAAAATTTATGAATCACATTAGAAAAAATTAAAAGTTCAGGAATCATACTGTACATTGGTCCAAAGTTTCGAAATCATTTGTATCATTTTCCAGCTAAAACAAAGGAGAAGATGCATGGTGGAGGAAGTTAGGAAAATTCGCGGTTATCTTGGCTAAAGAAGGAGAAGAAGAAGAAGAAGAAGAGTCGTGGTGTCCACTGACCAGCAAGCAGGTATATTCCGTCTTCAAGAATGCTCTCGTCGCCCATCGCTTTCCATCTCCGATCTTTACCCTTGTTCGGATTTCCCCATTCGCGTTGTTTCTCATCATTCGATTCGTCTCGCATCGTGGGTCGTCCCCCCCTGATAATCCCGGACCGTTCTCCCCAAAGCAGAAATCCCAGAAGAAAACAGGTGGGTATCCGTGAGTGGTCGTGTGTTTTGGTCGACATATGTTTGCCGGTGTTGAATGTTCCGATTTTCGGAAGGATCTAAACCCCACTTTCGATGCTCTTTTGGGTTCTTCTGATTTCGGGTTTAGAGCATTGTTATGCATGGAAGTTGCTAAGGAAGAACCAAGAACGTCTTGTTTGCATTTTTGTACAGGAAGCTACGGTATACTATGCGAGTTAACGCCGTAAAGAAAGGGTTTTTTTTTTCTTTCTCTTTGTTCTGCGTATGTATTTTTCTATGAGACCCAGCAGCCGGTTGCCTTTGAGAAAACTCTAGTGGAAGTGGCTATGCATCTGATATAGCTTAATCCGCCAGTCGTGTGTGATAGATTCTCTGAGGAGCGCGTTGTTGGGAATGCGCTTAGCGATCGATTAACCATCTCGTGGCTTGCTAGTTGCTCTGTTGCTGGAAATTCGTTTAAGCCGGGCTGAACTTTATATCTGGGAACGGAACGATCGAGTATGTTTGCGCTCCCTGTCAGATTCCAAGTCGTGTGTATGATAGTATTCTACTAAAAGCATTTCATTTTTCTCATCATGGGATATCTGAGAACTTTACTGATGAAATTGGGTGGTTGTCGAGAGTAAATTGAACTGTTCAGGAACAGTTGCATTGTAGAAAACTATGCATTTTCCACATAAGACATTCATGGTGTGCTTGAAGTTTGAAACAATGAAGATTTGATCGTAATTTGTAGCCAAAGGATATAGAATATCACAGTCGCATTCTGTAGGATAATCCACTATCCTGTTTTAGTTTGAATTTCCGACCTTCAGGTAATACGAATCAGTTTATGTTAATTTACACTCATAGAGAGCTTTTGTCCTGTTTAGGATTTTTTTACTAATTCCACTAGCAGTTGCTCTTGTTGCCTATTTGTAGAGTTTGCGTGTGAAAATAATGGATCGTCTTGATGGTGCTGCACGCCTCATGATAGTATCGGATCTTGACTCTACCATGGTAGGTAGCTTTTCTGCCTGTTGCACACGAATTTTATTTTCCTTCTTGTTGCGGAATTGAGATATTTTGTTGCAGGTTGATCATCTTGATCCAGAGAATCTCTCTCTTCTTAGGTTTAATGCACTGTGGGAAGCTTTTTACCGTGATAATTCTCTTCTAGTCTACTCCACTGGAAGGTCACCAACAAGTTACAAGCAGTTGAAAATCAAGAAGCCCTTACTGACTCCTGATGTCACAATTATGTCTGTGGGAACTGAAATCATGTATGGTGAGTCAATGGTACCGGATGCTGAGTGGGAGTGTTATCTGAATCAGAAATGGAATCGCGATGTAGTCACAGGAGAAACAGCAAAGTTTCCTGAACTTACTCCTCAGGTATGTATTCTAGCTTAAGATTGCTTTCTGGTTTACTGGATAGGTTCTTGAGCTCCATGACTCCATGCTGTATGTGTTTCTCCGCAATCACAGTTGGCGACATCCAACTTAAAGTCAGAAAGTGTTGTCCGTGATAGTGATTAACCTTTCTCTCTAATTTTGAAAATCGCGTGACTGAAATTCAGCCAGAAATAGACCAACGGCCTCACAAGGTCAGCTTTTATGTGAAGAAGGACGAAGTCATGAAAGTGATGAAAGATCTTCCACAATGTCTAGAGAAATATGGGGTAAGAATGAAAATATAGTCATATCTGCAATGTGAGAAATCCAATGTCATACCAGAACTGCTCTGAATTTTGTCCAATTATGTAGAATCTTATTAATTTGGTATTGTATTGATTGACAGCTAGATGTGAAAATAATTTACAGCAGTGGAATTGCTTTAGATGTATTGCCAAGACGTGCTGGGAAGGGACAGGCACTAGCTTATTTGCTTAAGAAGTTCAAAGCTAAGGGACGTGTCCCTTCTAATACTCTTGTTTGTGGTGACTCTGGAAATGATGCTGAGCTATTCACTGTCCCTGCAGTACATGGTGTGATGGTTCGTAGCATTTACTAGTTTTAGTCTAAAATCAGAGTCCTATAAGTGAATTTGCATGGTGTAACTCCTACCACATGCAGGTCAGCAATGCGCAGGAGGAATTATTAGAGTGGTACTCTGCAAATGCAAAGAATAACCATCAAATTACTCATGCAACAGAGAGATGTGCTGCTGGAATCATCCAAGCGATTGGGACTTTTAGTCTCGGTCCAAATGTTTCTCCAAGGGATATACGGGACTCTCTGAAATGCACAGTAGAAATGTGCAATCCGTGTCATGAAGTAGTGAAATTTTATCTGTTCTATGAGAGATGGCGACGTGGTGAAGTTGAGAGGTCCGACCATTTTATTGATCATTTAAGATTACTCTTTGTAAGTTTGATCCATCTTTTCCCCCAAATCCTGTGTCCACTGCAGTTGTCGGGGTACACTCAGCACAAGTCTAACCTTGTGTCTCCACAATCTTAGCTTCTTTTTTTATAGTTAATTAATCAATATAAATTAAAGGAATTGTGGCAGTAGCAAAGACATGGTTTTAAGCTGTTAGGGTGCAGATTATGCATTGTCCTGCATATGTTAAGACCTCAAATGGAAAGAATAAACATGTCCTTTATGTATATCATGCCACAGCAAGCAAAACTGGAAAAGTGAGCGTTAGTAGTCACTTATCAGTCTAGCATCATAGTCAATTCCGTTTACTGCAATTAAGAGAAAATGTAATTTCTCCTATAGATGAAATTTTTTCTTGATTCTACAGTAATTTTGAGATGCTGAGGCTCGTCAATGCTAAAGCTACATGTTCTATTTTCTTAACTCACTTGGCATCTTCTATTGCATGTTCTGGGCCTATGACCTCATTTTACTTCTGGGAGATCAATTTATCTATTAATTCTGAAAGTCTTGCCATTTTACTTGGTGAAAGAAAATTTTAATTATTTTCTGTGCAGAATTCACTGGGTACTTTTGTACATCCTTCTGGAATAGAGATTCCTTTCTCCCAGTGCATAGATGAGATGGCCAACTCACATGGAGATCAGCTGGGAAAGCAGTTTCGATTATGGGTTGATAGAGTTTCTGTAGCTCAGATATGTTCAGACACGTGGCTGGTGAAATTTGATAAGTGTGAATTATGTGGTATGATACTCATTTCTAACCATTCTTCTATCTACTTGTCGTTATGTATTCTCATCTGATTCTGGTTGACACGATGTGGACTCAGGACCAATGTAGTGCCAGGGGAAGCATAAAATCCAAAAAGCTAAATAGGCGTAGCAATTGCTCAATTGGAGCTTGACTACACTGAACTGAAATTCTAACCTCAAATTTTCTCTCTAGATCACCTGACGTTGATACTTCTTCCACAATTGGAAGCACTCCCTCAGTTTTGAGTAGTGTTTGATTGAATGAAATATGTTTCGCATGACCTTGAAGTCTACAGTTTACCTAAAATAAAGCATTGATCTTGATATATGTTATTTTGTCACCTAAGCACACTGTCAGTTGGAAATCGAGCTTGTATCTTAGCTTCATTTTAGTATGCAAAATGGTGAGTAGGTGTATTTCGAGTAGACTTGATCTCGGTTGCAGCGGGGAAAGAATTGAAGCTTCATTCAACATGACTGATCATGTAATGGGTGAAGCTTTTTAAACCAAGTTGACCCCTAAAAAGCTGACAGTATAGACACTTACCATAATATTGAATTTTAGGCTTGGTAAAACGGTTTTGGAATGTATTGTTCTTGAAGATCACAAAAGAAATCAATTCAAGACACTAATTCAATTAGATCTGCTCTTCGTAGACAAACTTGGGATTTGTGATCCCAGGTAAGATCAGTTCAGGATGATGGGATCTTTTTCTATCATATAGGAAGGGCTGTTGCACAAAATGTACTTTGTTCCTAAGGTTATGTAGTTTGTCCCCAAATCTCAGTGGTACTGTAACTCCGTTTGTTTCAGGTTAGTATAAGTTTGCTTAGGTACTTGATTAAATTGCTCTTATTTATTAGAACGATTATTTGGATACATTCTCCAAGGTCATTTTGGAAACATGATATAACTCATGTGACTACAATCTATAAAATGACGACAATTTCGTGGTTGGTTGGGGGTGTTAGGTGGTTAATAAATAGATGGTAGTGACATGTGACAGCAGCAATTCTATCCTGTCAAATGAGATGCTTTTGAGAAGAAATACGTTCAGTAACTCTACCTGAAAATTCATCTTCGAAATGGTTCTGAGTTCGATTGTTCTGCAGGTAAAGATAGAGAATGCCGTGTGACAACAGTCTTGCTCAGTTCAAGGGTATGGCTGAATTAATGCCGTTGATTTGTGTTTCATCATCTCATGATCTTAACAATGATTATGATTCTTTCGAGACTCTATAGCAGTCGCTAAGCCTTCATTTTCATGGAATCCAGCATGCCGAACTTCCAGGTGGATTTATGTGGATCTACATGCATCAGACTTGGTTGGACGGCTCGTTCTCAGGAGGGGAGGACCAAAGACCATGGCTTTTCTGAACACCCACTTACAGAGCAGATCCATCAATTCAAGATCCATCAATGCCTGCTCAATCCAATCAATTCAGGAGGGGAGGCATAGGGCTCTTAGAAAGATAGGTTGGAGGCAACCCACGAATCAAGCAGTCTGTCTCATTCAATGACATAAATTTTATGCTGTGGGCATATTATCCGTGAGAATTCAGGAGGGTTAAAGCAGCCTCTGTTTCATTCAATGACATAAATTTTATGCTGTGCCCATTATCCGTGAGAATTCAGGAGGATATCGGAATGAAATTATAAATGACATAAATGCTTAGAAGAAAATATGAAGCAAGGACAATATCTGATATGCCGAGGAAAGAAAGATACGGGATTTGCATGAGAAAGTAATTGAACGATGATGGTTGAGCGATGGTTGGATCTCAACAATTTACATTTGAAATTTTCTTTCTGTAAGGTTACTAGGGCAAGTTTCTGAATCAAAGAAAATAATTTCTAAGATCTATTGATTTAACTATTGATTGAGCTATTGAATTTTTCTTATCCTAGAAGGAAGCAGCTTTCTCAACCACAATATGGAGGGACTGGAAAAATAAATAAACAGATAAAAATTGAACGGCCAAAAGTCAGGGCAAGTATCTTCATCGTTATAGGGGAGTATATACCACGACAATAGTTACTGGGCGAGATCTCAAAATGTTGCACATTAATTGACAGACTTTGAGGAATTGAAAAAATTCCGCAATCTGGTCCGTAAACCAACTTTAAGTAAAAGGAGAGAGAGTGTAAGACTAGCAAATCAGAATGGTCTTCATTTGATTCTTATTACATCACAAAAGAACTCAATAGATGCAAACCGAGGTTTGCGCCCTCCAGATCAAAAACATATACCCCAAACCATAGATTCGGTTACCCTTAACCTCACCCAGAACCAGCTGGTTTTCAGACAGCACCTGCCCGAAACCGTAGAATTCAGTTACCCTCTACCTCACCCAGAGCCATTTGGTTTTCAGACAGCACCCGCAGAGCCAGTCTAGCACTCCCCAATTGCTGCTGCTGCAGTTAAACATTTGCGAAACGGTTAATCATGATGATGCATTGTTCAACATTTAGGGAACAGTTAATCATTATGACGCCACTGAAAAATGATGCATTGTTACCGAACCACAAAGCAAGCAGAAAACATCACCAAGCATACCTCAGTGGCATCTTTCTCCCTTTCGGTTTCAGTCGTTCCCAATTTTTCCTTGAACATCTTTTTCAGCTGCCTGAGGCTCTTCTTTTGCAAGGACTCCAGCACTCTATCCTCATCTGTAATCTTCTCTTCCTCGCTCTTCTTTTTCACCTTCTCTGTATTTGGCTCCACTTTTCTGTCCCCCTTCTCCATATTCTCCTTGTCGTCACCTAGCAAAGTGGTCATCTTTCTCAGTGCAGACTGCTTCTTGCTTGATGACTTCGCTTGCAGCTGGTCAGCGGCTACTGCTAATGGGGAGGGTGGAATATCCATGTTCTCTTTGTTATTGTCCAGCTGCTTCTTGCTTGATGACTTCACTTGCAGCTGGTCAGCTGCTACTGCTAATGGGGAGGGTGGAATATCCATGTTCTCTTTGTTATTGTCCAGCTTATTGGCCATCTTTCTGACCGTGGACTTCTTCTTACTCGATGACTTCATCAGCATAGGAGACTTTGGCAGTCGGTCAGCTGTCAATGGGGAAAGCGCAACTTTACCATTCACAGCGAGAGGAGAATGTGGGCTTATGTTGCTAACATTAATTGGAGTCTTGTCTGCGATGGCAGATGGAGGTAATTCACAAGCTCCTTCGACAAATTCTACTTCTTGCATCACATGAACATCAACTAGCCCTTGAAGATCGGCATATTCTTGAATGTGTGGTGCATTCACTTCTGATGATTTTGCAGCTGCAGAAGTTTCAACCAATGATTTGTGCCGCTCATGGATTTCCATGGCAAACTCTTCTGATTCGATCACGTCGACTTCAACCAATTGCTCATCCTCATGCTTCTCTGTCTGAATTATTGGACTAACAGGACAAGAAGACATCAACTGGTCAAGCTCGATGCTTTCTTCTTGCTCAACAGGAGCATCACCTAGCCCTTGAAGATCGGCATATTCTTGAATGTGTGGTGCATTCACTTCTGATGATTTTGCAGCTGCAGAAGTTTCAACCAATGATTTGTGCCACTCACGGACTTCCATGGCAAACTCTTCTGATTCGATCACGTCGACTTCAACCAATTGCTCATCCTCATGCTTCTCTGTCTGAATTGTTGGACTAACAGGACAAGAAGACATCAACTGGTCAAGCTCGATGCTTTCTTCTTGCTCAACAGGAGCACCGTCCCAAATTTCCAATTGGCTGGACATGGAAATTTCAACACCCGAATCGTTGTCCCCAACTGGCTCCTGAATATTATCGCAGTAAGGGACTAATCGATCTGAGTTGGCCATGATATGAGGAACTAGTTGATCTGAATCATCAGAGGTACAGATGACTGTCTCAGAAATTAGAACTCCCTCATTATTTTCCACTGTCTGCTCTTCGGAAAGTAATGGATTCTCTAAACCGTTCTCTTCTGTCTCGCATATCACGGCAACATCAATGTCATCACTTTGATTGTCTACTGGTGGCGCATCTTGGTTCAACGTCATCACTACAGAGCAATTTGTATTGATTAGCATGATACTCGTGATTGCAGTGAATAATGTACCAGAAAATATACAGTAACTCAACTTACCATGTAGGTTATCATCCAACTGATCTAACTCCTCATCAAGGACATCTTTTGAGTTTGAATCAGAAAGTGCACTCAGGGAATCAGATTTGCCACATTCAGCTTCCAGGAGTACCTCGGAGCCAAGAGCCCCGACGCAACTGCTCTCCACATTCACATTCACATCACTTTGCAGTTCTCTTTCCTTCTCTATCCCAGTTGACTTCTCAACAGGAACATTTGAATGATCGGCTCTCTCTGAACTCTCCTCTTCTGCAGCCTGGGAATCAGCATCTGCATATATAATATGGCGCTAATCAGAACTATCATTCATTAAAATCCATGACTAAATAACTACTCCTACGTAGATGATCAAAACTCATTTTTTTCATCATATTAAAGTGACTCGAGATAGTCGTCTGCTTCCTTCCAAATGTATCATCAACAAAAGAATAAATATGATAAAGAGAAGTGTCATATATAGTTCCCAACTCTATCCAATTCATAACTCCTAAATCAATTTCGTCTGTGAATTTAAACACCTACCAAGTGCATTCTTGTTCTCTTCAATTTCTTCTAGGACTTCTTCTGATTCTTCTTTCGAACCCAGATCATCCATTTTAATTGGTTCCAATTCTGAGGCTCTTTCCTCAGACACCTTCAGCTCAGACATTGACTTCTCCAACAACCTCGCCGACCTCCTCGTGCTGTATACCCTTGGCACTGCAGATGCTCGGGCCTGTCTTTGTGTGCCCTTCACTGTTGAAGACTTTGGCACATCCCGATTTTCTTCCTCATTCTTCTCTTCTCTCTTCGTAGCCTCCGGTCTTCTCCGAGCCGAGGCAAGCCCGGCTCTTTTTCCGGTTTTCGGCACGGCAGGAGTATCCGGCAGATTGACTTGTTTGTTCTCCTGATCTGCTGCAGCGTGCCTACTGCCCACCGTGCTGCGGCGAGCACGGGACACGACCTGCGAGCTGTCGGGATCCTTTGTAGGTTTGGCTCTAGCCGAGGCTCGAGTCGCAGTTCGAGGAACCGCTAGAGTTTCGGGTGGAGCTTTCTCCGGCGATTGCATCGCAACATTAGGTTCGGATGGATTGAGGAACTCTTCCAACCCCTCCACCTGTTACATAAATTTCCAGAAAAATCTTAAGTATGAGCAAAACCAATTAGATGAAACAGGAGAAAAACAAGAAAATTTCTCTCTCCACGCAGATTTTCAAGCAACTTCATGTCATTGAAAATTACTTGACCCCATTCGATATTTAAATCCCGTCAACGACATTCTACACTGGAAAATAAGATCTCTCGACCCATTATAAAAAGATCTGAACTGCATACGAATCGATTCCTTCTCCTTGTAGTCAGTTTTTGTTTCAAAGCATTCCTTCTCTAATATCGTGATTCACCGAATCAGCCGGCGGCGAAATCGATGGGGATTCACCGTCGAATCATCATCGGAATCACTGAGAGGGAGAGGACATCGGTGGTTAATTACGTGTTGGAGAGCGGCGAGGGCATCGGCCATGGCGACGTTGGTCATGTTGGCGGGGATCTTGTTCCTCTTGCACAGCACCTGGAGCTCCCTCCTCGACAGCGTGCGGAAGTCCATTTCAGCTCCGAGAGATCGCGACCGCGGATTCGGCGTCGGAGAAGATCGGAGAGAGGGCTCGGCGTTTGTCAAAACAAGGCGTTTTGGTGCAAATCTGCAGAGACCGGACGGTGTAGAGAGTATTTGTAGCCCGTAGAGAGGGGGGAGAGAGAGACGTTGGCGGAAACCCTAGCGAGGGGCAAAATATGACCGTTGGAGCGCGATTTGAAAATTTGAAAATCGTACGGAAATAAGGGGAAAAAAGAATCTATTTTCAGCCGTGGACCTGTAGGAGACTGCCGCGTGTCGCGTGCCCCACCCCGCCAGATCGTCCACGCGTAGCTTCCTTCGCGTCTCAGAACGAGGCCTGGGCCTGGGCCTGGGCCTTCTATCTGGTATCGCTATGGTATCGGCCCAACTCGGATTTTTTTTTATAGGATAGTAAATCAATTGTTAAAATAAGAAATGAATAATTCATTACTCGTTTACGAATAGTTCAAAAACCCCGTTATGTTGAAATCACCGACTTTTCAAACATGGTCGGTAATTTTCAAATTAACGGCACTAATTTTCCAAAAGTGAGTGATTTTGAGAATTACATTAGTAACTTTATAAACGTGTCAACATGTAAAAACCATCGCCTTATTTGTTGCTTATTCATAAATCAGGAAGAGTAGCTCCGGTATTTGAGCTAGGACATGCGCAATCAAATGGTGCCGTTTTCAGTGATCAAGGCTCCTTTTCGTTTATGATCAGCGATCGAGCCAGAAAACCCGAAATGCCGAGGTAAGTACAATACGAGCTTTTAAGAATGTCCTCTTATTCTCAATGACCTCCGGTCAGTCATTAGGATGAACCTTTTTAATCTCACAGGCTTGACACGCTTCGTCGAATCAAATGGCACCGAGGGATGTCATGGCACCGAAAGTTTTTCAAGGATGATAGAGAAATTCCGATGATCGACATGTTAATATCCCAACAAATGCTCCAATATATAGTTCCGGAAACCCGGATCGTTACACTGTCGGAATGCAGAGTTGGGGAGTGAGAAGCTATTTTGCTCTCATGAATCAAATAAAGCTACAAGAAGATACAAGGAGATAAATCATTCTCCCCAGAGTACGTCCGAATGAACTACAGAAGCTAAATCATCTACCATATCAATTCGACCTCCGACGCCCGCCACCTGTAACCTACCAGCATCAGAAAACAAACGACAAAGAAATCAACCAGTTGAAAGCAAAGTCGAGCAACAAGCCATGGAAGCATGGTATGGACAGTTGGAAGTTGTGTCAACGTACCTGTGAAATATAGGCCGAAAGCTAAGCAGGCCGTGACCATTAGGGGGTGCGGTCTCCAATCAGCGCCGTCCGAGGTAGCCCTGTGTAGAGAAATTTGATTCAGCACAGAAGAACCAGGTTATTGTCTTGCCAAATATACAGGGTAACAGGTATTAGTTGCACTTCAGGATTGCATATTGGTAAATAAACCATCATCATCTACAGTCATCATTGAGATAAATTCAGTCGGAGCATATCAACACCACACCAACAAAGAGCAAGTTCTTTGAACAAAAAATTATGAGATACCACGGTAATGTTGAGGAAAAGAATTGAATGATTCACATGGCAATGCAAAAAATCTAAAGTAGTCAAATCTCCAATAAGCGTGCAACCACATTTGTCAATTGCCAATCCAAATTATAGACAGCATAAGCCAATCAACATAATCTTAACGCCAAAGCAGTTTTAATTTTGGAGCTCGGCCCCTTAGAATGAATTCACCAATAGTAGTTACCTTGCTACAAGGCCTGGGACAGACTCAGTTTTAAGTCCAAAATCAAAAGGAAAGAGTGGGTCGTAGTGCGAATCCCCAAAATTCATTGGTAGTTGATCCACAGATTTAAACCATGTCCTCGGAAGCTTTCCACTGAAACCATAGTCCCCGAAAAGAACATCAGCCACTCCCTGACCTTCGGTGCCCGGTAACCATGCTGCCACTAGGGCATCAATTGAAGAAATATATGGTTCAATCACGAGAGGTCTCCCTGAAACTATGATGACCACACACTTCACAACCTCACAGACATTGGTAATGGTGGTGGGACCGGGGTCTGCCATTGTAAGTGTCATGCTATCCCCAGCGGACTCTGCATAAGGGTACTCACCCACAACAACAATAGCATAATCGAAATCAGTGGACTTAACAAAATCCTTGTCGGGGTTTTCTTGGTAGACTACTTCTGTGCTCAAATCCACAGTAGACTTTATGGCACTGAGGATGGTAGTTCCTGTGGCAGCATAAAAAAAACCATCAATACAAAAGTTTCGATTTAGTTGTCTTCAGAGGAACCTGAAAGATTATACTTCACGTATCCTTAGTAACTAAAAACCAAAAGGCCCAGAACAAGAGCGCTTAACATCACCAGAGGAGATCAAGGCAGGACAAGAATTGTGCTCCAATAGTATGTAATCTCTGGACTAGACCAAATAGTTTTCTTAATTTAACTTTTAGGTAAAGATTAGACAACACAGTTATCGGCGTGCAAGACTGCACAGGATCGAACAATGCCAAGTGCCCTCCTTAGCAAGTTCAGGCTTCAATGATAATTTCTTTCTCCTTTCCTGAGGAACCTAATGCCACCATTACCTTTCCCAACACAACATGGAAACAAAACCAGGGTAATTAAACAAATGACCTAGATCTTCACTTTACCATAATGCATAACTAGTTTGACCACAAACTTTTTAAGCTTTCTTCATTGCAAAGCTTACTGTTTAGATGCTTATCCTGCTGTCTCCCTTTAGAAACAAAACAAAAGACTTTTTTTTTTGGTAACCCAGGGAACCCCCGCACGGCCGACAGCCGGGAGGTAAACCCTGAGAGCGACACGTGCTAGCTACCACACATGTGCCACCGGGTAAGTCACCCTGTGGTGCCCGAGATTCGAACACTCAACCTTTTGCGAGAGGAAGAGTGCCCGCACCGTCGACGCCACCTAAGAGGGAAAAAGACTTTAATTGTTCAAGAAAACGAAATGCCATGATGCTATACAACCCTTATAGGTCAATATTGCATGAGAGAATTCTTGAACCAATATGTGTAAACAGTCCTCTGTTAGAAATTCTAACCCAAAAGCTTTAGGTGGAGGAAGATCACAGGAATATAAAGAGCGGGCAAGCCGATTTATGAGCGGGGGTGGACGCACATTCGCGAAAGGGATAGCATTGGCTCTGGTATCATGTTAGAATTCCAACCCAAAAGCTTAAACTGAGAGGTAGAGGGAGATCACATGAATATAAAAAGTATTTAAGACCCGTTGTCAAGTGATGTGGGACAATACTTCAACATCCTTAGATAGAACTGAAGAAGAAGACACAAAGAAGTAGTAGATGTAGCAGCAGCAGCAGCAGCAGTACCTCTGGTGTAGTTATTTCCACTAAATCCTTGCCACTTGATTGTCCATCCACCACACTGATAACCCAAATTATCAGCATGACTACCTGCAACTAGGACCTTCTTTGGCTTCTTTGGAAGTGGCAGTAAAGGGTCAGTCTCATTTTTCCCATTCTTCAGCATCACGAGAGATTTCCTCACAGCTTCCCTCGCCAACTCTCTGTGTGCCTGGTAAACTAACAGGACAAGTAATTATCCATGGTGATGTAGGTTAGCTTACTTACAACAGCAGTGGGAGCAAATAAAGAAATTCAAGCATATGTAACTGAAAAATGACGGTGGTTCATGGAATATGCCAGGTAAAATGCCCTATCCTTTGTAAAGTGTTTTTCGTTTGCCTTAGCACCAAGCCCCTGCAGGTATCATGATCTAGTATGGAAACTTGGAATGTTCATATGGAACAATAACTTCACTAACCTGGCTTCCAAGTTCGTTCACCAGACTAAGATCAGCCAGAGGATTTTCAAAGAGGCCCATGGTGAACTTAACAGACAATATTCTCTCCACTGCATCATCAATTCGACCCATAGGTATAACCTTCTCTTTAACTAGGTAAATTAGATCATCAATAAATTCTGTAAAATTGAGAGGGACCATGACCTGTTGAAGACACAAAACCAAGACTAGGTATTAACTACATTTGCTTTGATCTGAAGTCAAATGTGGAGCTATCTCTTAAAAGACAGTTGTAAAAATATCAAATAGCAGAGAGAACCTAACCATATCGATGCCAGCTAAAATTCCAGCTTCAACAGAATAGGTGTAGTTTGCATGTGGAGGAGAAGTGATTCTGTCTATGCCTTGCCAGTCTGAGATAACAAAGCCCTAAAATTCATTGAAATATCCAAGAGTAAGTGCTTGATATTCTGTGACATAGATATTTTACGATGACTTAATACACAACACCCTAGATTTAACCACCTTCAACAGGGATCTACTATATATCTTTTAATAACTGTGATCCACTGTCAATTACATCTCAATAAAGTATGTCTTCCAAAAAGTGAAGATGCGTAGATAACATTTGACAGAGCTAGTTTGTGGCAGAATATGGGTGTTAATGAAGATATTTGGCAAGCAGACGACTTGTCGGATAACTGCAATCAAGTGCATGGCAGTATATGGCGTTCAGCAACCAAGAAGTTAACTATTAAATTATTTTATATATACGAGGATTTGACATTAGATGAGTAGCACCGATGGAACTAGAATATAAATAGATAGAACACAGGAGATGTAGATGATGATTAGGCCATAAAGAGAAGAAGATTGCTAGACCACATAATTTCTCATGCATCAAGTTTGCCTAGAGCTTGAAATAATTTTTAAGTAAATTAGTATAGGATGGCAGAAAATTCATATGAACAGAGCATGAAGAATGTAGGTTGTTGAGGCTAAAAGATGAGTTTTTCAAAATGAAATTTAATCGGACATCCCAATTTGATGGAGGATTTGCACAAACACTATAATGCTAGGAATAACAAAAGCGGAACTCTTTATACACATCATGTGACCACCTAATGCCATACATAAACCTTTGTTCCCATCTCGGGACTCTTAAAAACCGTGTCCCGAGGACACAATTTGTTGAGCAGTATGAAATGCCGCTGTGGTGTGCTAATCATGTATATAGCTGAAACGATGCAGAGTGGATCGAACCTTGAATTTGAGGGTGTCCTTAAGGAAACCAGTAACTAGGTCACGATTAGCATGCATCTTTTCTCCATTCCAGCTAGAGTAAGAGACCATGACTGTTGAAACACCCTTAATTATTGCATCTGTATAAGCAGGCATGTGGATGCTGAGCAAACCATGCATGTCAATAACAGTGTTGTATTCATTGATCCCCTTGGTAGTTCCTCCATCACCCACAAAGTGCTTTGCACACGCTGCAACCTTGTTCCTGTGGAAATTTTGATGTAAAAACCAAGGAGGATACTCTAGAAAGGCAATTCGATATTGACAACTGACAACTAGAACAGGAAAAGATCAAAGTTGATGGGACTTCGATACTAAAGACAGAGCATTTCTTAGTAAAGAGGGTTCCGGAAGATCAGTAGTAATTGATGGACCGAGGAAATAAACATAGAGAAACATGACTACAGTTTTGGCTGATCAGAGAGAATGCACTTTCCAGGGCGTGGGGCGTGTCATATATGGCATATCATGTAATCATCAGAAAATGTTGAATTGCTTAAGAAATATTTCCCATTTAAAACAAAGGGTACCGCCTAGACGTAATAACTTAGCACGTTACGATTTGAATCTCCAGTCTACACTAGAAAGCCATAGAGTTCATACTTTCCACCAACATATGGAACTCCTTTGCGAGAGCCAGAAGGAATATCCCCTTGTAATCCAGGTATAATCTCGGTCATTTGTCGCACAATTTCCTGGTTTTCGCTATAGCTTTCATAACACCTACCCCACCTTGGATCTCTGCAAACCTATCAAAATAGTTTCAAGAAATAAAATTCTGTAAGTACTATAAAGATGCACTGCAAAGGCATATATGACAACTTTAGAAGCATATATCAGATATGTTTTTGCTTGATTCTGTCAACATTTAGTTTAAGCCACTTACTGCAATGCAGGGAGCAAAGACGTAAGGAATCCCTGTGGCTCTGACTTCAAGGGCTGTGGCCGCACCAATCTTTTTCACCAAGTCGGGGTCTCTGCACATGAGGTAATAATCAATGAAAAATTCCACTTAGATTGATCCAGAGAACTATTTTCATAGTTCTGGAGTAAATGGCATATCAGGTAAATATTATGCCTTGAAGGAAGTACAGGCAAGCAAGTTCAAACCAAATGATAGTAATTCAGATTACTAAACCTACCAAGTCACATGCTGGTGTTTCAGAAATTGATATAAAATTGATGCAGTAAAAAATCGGACAGGACGCATCTCAGAACTCTATACCACATTGGAGGGTAGATAATTTTTAAAGCTATAACATTACAATACCCACAAGAAGTAACACTTTTTTTACCTTGTTGCACCAAGACCAATATTATGTGGAAAAATTGTGGCATTGTACACGTTGTTGTGCCCATGAACAGCGTCTATTCCATATATCATTGGGATACCCAATCTACTGGACAAAGAACCTTTCTGATAGTCATTTATCATATTGACCCAATCCTCTGCACTTGCCTCTGGAAGTGGTGTGCTCCCACCGCCACTCAAGACGCTCCCTGCAACATGCCCAATCACATTTCAAGAGTCTGCCAATTGAACCTATAAGTTTTATGGGACACTTTCTTGATATTAAGATGATGTTGTCTCTGTGAAAGCTATAAACAGATACGAGTTATTGCATTAGTTAGCGGCAAACTTCTCCGAGATTAAGTGTGAAAAACAAGGCAGGGTTTGATGGAGTCAGTAACATATCATAATCACATCAACCAAAGATTTCAGTAGATGGTTCACAGTTATCGATGCCTGTAAAGCATCTTTGGTAGCGTGACTTTAGGAGGCAGCGTCTCTGATGTACAAAATGCATGAAGTATGTGTAATTGGTGTGGCTTTATATATGGTAACATCACATACAGATTTACTACAGACAAAACGTGTCATGACTTCGAGGGATGCACACTTTTGAAGAAAAATATATAGGATTTTTGTATTCCTATCCCGGATTATCGTACTTAAAATAAGGATTGCAAGAGTAAATGTGGAAGGAGAATCATGCTCTTTTCAACTCCAAGATAGAAGTCCGCTTCTTTTATAACATT
Source organism: Syzygium aqueum (assembly GCA_031216185.1). NCBI lineage: Eukaryota > Viridiplantae > Streptophyta > Magnoliopsida > Myrtales > Myrtaceae > Syzygium > Syzygium aqueum. Next base: position 28,509,017 of record CM062237.1, on the reverse strand, counting down.
GAAATAAGTTCTATCAGTATGAGAGGTCTAACTTATTGCTAGAACCCATCTTGTACATTCATATGTGAAAGAGGTTGATCACCCCTAGCATCTCTTGTAGTAAAATAGAGACTCCTTGATCAGGCTTAGCCCTGCATCCTGATCCAAGCAAGCATAGGAGAGAAGGGAAGAGACCGCTTCCCTTGCAAAATGAAACCAAAATGAATCATGTCTGTGTCTGCATACCTGAGTTGATAATGCTAGGATTTTTTCCTGGATTTTTACCGCAAAATATTATCTCTGTGACGGTCTGGTGGCAACCTATACACTGCACCGGATAGCTAACTGAACAATCATTGTGACGCAAGCAAATTAAACTGCTAGATCATGTGTCCCCTCACTCACATTACAGTAGGTTTAACATGCATGGACCCCAGACATGAAATGTGACGGCTCCTGATAAACTTTGGAAATGGTAGGTCCTCACTATTGCACCTTAAAATATGGGAACTTTTAGAATATATAATAATCCAACAACAAAGCACGCATACCAAGTGCCCCATAAAGAAACACAAGAAAGAAATAAAATAAGATGCACAAGCATAAACGATGTTGGAACTGTTCTATTTACCAATGGAGTAGGTTCTCATGAAGTCATAAGTCGCCACGATGCGATCGATTTGTGTCATCTGACCAATCTTCTCTTCCAGCGTCATTCTACTCAAGAGGTCCTTCACTCTTGCGGCCACCGGTTGCTCCGGGTCCTTGTACGCAACGTACCCTGGGGACTGAGCCACTGCTGATGCCACAAACCACCATAACGAAAGCACCCCAAGTGTTTGAAGAAAAGCCCTGCTCATCTCTCAGTCCTCACCACCACCCCCACGACCCACAAGAGCCCTCGTTCAGTCCTGCATCACCCAGAAAGGGAACCCCCCATCAGTTTCATTTCCGGGAAACTGCCCCGTTCTGTCGCGCTCGTAGAAGAAGGGGCGAGAGCACAACAGTTCGCGCGACAGCGCGCATCTCTCCTCTCCTCTCTCGTTAAGCAACCGTGCGCGCGTTAAAAAAAAGGAACCATCTTTACACAGCCCTTATCGCCTAGTCACGCTAAAGAAGCTTGAAGAGCCAAAAGGGTCGATCCGCCATCCCCTGTTCTCGAGCATTGTAAAGGCAAAAGCTAAAAAAAGACCACTTTCTGGATTCTTTTCTCAGAGCAAAAGGCCACATTTTAGAGAGAGACAGAGAGAGAGCTTTACAGCGCAAAAAGAAGAAGCAGAGAGAGATGCTTGCAGCTGAATGGGAGCGAAAGAGAGCAGTGATTGGCAGGCGTGAACAGAGAGAGAGAGGAGAAAAAGGAAATAACGAAAAGATGACGGTGAAGCGAACGTGTTAGATCCGCTGAAGAAAGAAGAGGTGTGGTGGTGCAGAGAAGAAAACGGTGATGAAGTGAAGTGAGGGCGGGGGTTAGTTGACGATGTTGTTTTGTCTTTTCCGTTGTTAGGTGCTCCGTTTGGGAAATTCGTGGGAACGTGGTCGGGGGGAGAGCTGTCGCTTTCCAGTTCCAGTCCCTCGTTCCTTTTGAATTCTCATTTTCTATTACCGAAAGGTCTTCTCAACAGGTACCGCAAGATGGCAAACGCCACGGGATACGCCAAGCGGCATTTATTTATCAAAATCAAGGGGTCTGCCTGGATCATCAGTTGACTGGTAATAGGATAATCTCACCAAGACAGAGGTCGTTTCCAGCTAATAATGTGACGGGCAGCTAGACTGCATTGCTTAATTCAATGTGGCGGTACCCACAGGCTTATTCTCCCGATTGGAGTCCGTATCTTTTTCTTGCCTAGCTCTAGACAATACACTCTAGATGTTTTACATTTTGGAGGTCCCGAGGTCTGGTTTGAATCAATATGAAGCCTTTTAAAGACTTGCTTAGGTACAGATAAAGTGAACGCGTTAGGTCTGTTGAGAAACGGCAGAAAAAAGAGGTGGTAGTGGAGAGAAAACGGTGGTGAAGTGAAGTGAGGAAGGGAGTATTGACGATGTTGTCTCTTCCTTGTAAGGTGCTCTGTTGGGAGTTACGTGGGAACGTGGCCGGGGAGTCCTTTCACTTTTCAATTCAAGTCCTTCTTTCCATTTGAATTTTCATTTTCGACCCCTTAATATTTGGGAATCCTATTACCAAAAGGTCTTTCCCATTTGCATGAGGGAGTCACAATTGCTGTAACATGAAAGTGATGTCGCATGGGAAAGTGCGAGCCCTTCATGTTCAAGAACCGTGCGGCGAAATAATTAATTACTTATAAGATGTGACGCTTCGGTGCTCTCTAAAAAAAATGTAAGTCGAGCCTTGTATAATCTATGTGTCGCTACTCTTTTATTGTCTAGTCGAGTGCCGCCCGTGCTATACTCCGGAAGTACCCAATAACTTCTCGACAGTTCGGAGCAGAGTTCATCACATTTCGGTTGTATTCGAAACGAGAACTGACTATGCATTTTTTAAGTTGAGTTCAGCTTTCGACCATGGATTCTCTAATTCTCAAGATTCATGCAAAAGCACGAGGAGTCATCCTCAAGAAGGGAATTTGAAATAGGGGGACGGATTGGTTTAAAGCACATGTGACATTGCCTCTCACGTAGGCGAGGCGTAGGGGCTAAACAAAGAACTTTGGTCTTTGTTTCTCGGAGACGCAATGCATTGCCTTGTAGAATTTGACTCCAAAAACATCAACAAAGAGACGGACCACAGCAATCAACAAAGAATAATCTCACGTATCAGACACAAAACGCAAGAAACCTTCATACGCTGCGGGCATTACCAATACCGTCGTTGAAGACCATATATACGGACCAACAGCGCCGGGCAAAATGTCTATCTTGCGATCAAGCAAAAGACGCACTACGATTAACTATATCCGATTGATAGCTAAGGAGGAGGAAGAAAATAAGGCACGTTAATGGCGACGGGGCCGAGAACATCCAGGACTGTTGCTGGCAGGATGGCGCGAGCATTGGGCTGTCCCATGTACGATGATTTCGAGCCCAAGTTCGAGTGGCGGGAAGAACCAACAGCGAATTTCTTGAGCGTTTCTCTTCCAGGTTTGGCGTATCTCTTCCTTTTTCTTCTTGGTATCATCCTTGTTTACCCATCAACATTTTGTCTCCTCCCTTTCCTTGCTTCGCCCGATCCTAGAATCAAAGTTGCATTCTGTTTTGCGGTTCGATTCAGTTTAGTACGTGCGTCATAATTTCTTGATATCAAGACATGTCCTGAGTTTCCATCTAGCGCAATTGGTTCAGCCGACCATGATGAAATCCTTGTCACCAACATGATAACTCGAAATTCGGCCTTTTCACATCGTATGCGAATATGTTGATGCACAGGTTTTGCGAAGGAGCAAATCAGGGTCACATATAATGAGCGACCGCGAACTGTGAAAGTCCGTGGAGAGCGTCCTCTCGGGCCCAACAAACTCAGCCGTTTCGGCAAGGAATTCCATGTCCCGGAGAATTGCAAGCCGGGTGAGATCAGGGGCAAGTTCGAGCACGGAACTCTCGTCTTAACTCTGCCAAAGAAAACCGTCACGCAAGTCCCTCCTAAAGAAGCACCACCCCAAGTGAGGACTCAGAAACAATCTTTGAGCACTGAAAAAGAGCCAAAATCTCCTAAGGTTGGTCAACAAAATGTTCCCCCAAAGACCACTTCAAGCGATGACATCGGAAAGAAGAAGAGCGACGACAAGGCGGTCGCTGGCGCGAAGGAAGCCGTTGATCAGCCAAAACATCAAAAGGGTCTAGAAGATGCCCCTCCAAAAGCCTCCTCCAGTGACCCAACATCACAGAATGCAAGCCGGGTCAAGCCTAAAGAAGCTGCATCGAATGCGATTTCGGACCATGCTGCATATAGAGTCGATGAAGGCTCGGGAATTGGAGCAAAGGAGAAGGGCGATGGACCTGCCGATGAATTGCAGACGATCGAGAAACCCAAATATCAACAGACTGCACATGATAAGGGAAACAAAACATCATCACAGAACGAGTACAATGTGCAGAAGAACGGAGAGATAGAGGTTTCGAGGAAGAATAACATCGAGGCCAGATTGGATGATGATGCACAAAAGCTTGGCATTCCAAAAGCCATCTCAGGCAAGAAAGTAACTGAAACAGAGGATTTGGCGGGTGCTGTGAAGAGGGCAGTGAAGGGACTGACCAGAGGTTCGAACGAAGACAGGCAACTGGTTGTGAACATGGGGGTGGCAATTGTGGTGATTGTAGCTCTCGGGGCCTATTTGTCCTACAAATATGGATCTTCCACAAGAGAACAGAACTAACTTTTATCAACAACGTATCATCCTCGAACAAAAGAAATTTACTTACATGTCATCGTCAGCTTCCTCATGAAGTGAAATCTATCGTCCAGTTTGTTGAATAAATCTCATGTTTGATTTTTTGGGTGATTTTTAGTAAATTTGAACGAAGAAGGTGACATTGAACGACCTACATTAAGAATTGGCTGAACGAGTTCGCCATCTCTTTCGTCAAATCTGATTTTACTGTGGATAAGTAGAAGCAAAACTATGAAAATCTCAAAATTTGAAAAAATGAAAGTCACTCCAAATGGAACATAAGCACTGTATCGACATAAGGCACTTTGTTCAAATTCCCCTGGCTTCACCTCATTCAAGCATTTCTAACTCGATCAATGTAAAAAGAGCCAAAACTATGTCAGGATATACGATTTAATTTCGAGAGGCATTTCTGTAACCCCAAATGGCTTTTCATAGCCAAAACCATGAACAAGGAGGTGGAGGGCATCTTTAACATGCTGAATATCTGATATTTTCGACTAAAATGTTCCTGGAATGTAAAAAATTTGAAAGAAGGATTTGTCTCTGTTCTCCATTAGCTTCGAAATCCAGATATATAGAAAGGAAGAAGCAGGTAACCAGGGGATTCAAAGAGTAAGTAGACCTCTCTTATTGATCCTTAATTAATAAGGCAAAGCACTCAAACCATTTTATTGAGGCCATTACATGCCTTAGTTATTGAGACAATTCCAACCTCATTTCCCTTCTTCATACTATGAGGAAAGCAGAAAGTAAACACACCAAAATGAAAAGGCCTTGAGAGTAACTACCAATACTAAACAGACCGAAACACCTCGAGATCTACTGTGTAGCGGGTGCTAAGACCCGTGAAATCCTGCCTCGGTAGACCACACTGACGTCACTTCACGATGAATAGGCAGTGATTGCAACCTTCTGGCTAGCGTAATCACAGTGATACGAACAAATGAAGTACCAGTTGCCGGCCTCAGTCAGTGTTATCTGGTCGTTGCCACTACCATAGCTCCCGTAATACTTGTTCGTTGAGCATGTGTTGTACCCGTTTGCATCGACCGAGAACACGTTATGCTGGGTGTTGTCATAGATGAAAACTGCCAATTACATTAATCCTCAGAATCAATTCAGTCCAAGTAGTAAGCACAACGGGATATAACAACACTCCTATGAATACTATCGCTATTTTTGAGATGAGAAAAAGGGTTTCCCATCTACCCAAATCTGAATAGAAGTCGAATCTCAACAGATCATACATGATGATCGTTAGGCATTAGTAAGTGATGTTCATGTAGATATGCCGCTTTAGCGCATGCATGCTCAAATGCATTTCCTACTCTTATCACTACTTCGGTAAACTTGATTACCTAAAACATCACCGACATAGAAAGTCTTGCCGGCAACCCAGGAGTCGAAGTCAACATTGTAAGTCCAGCCATCCTGGTCCCCTACATAATACGTAGCGGCATAGCTCGAGGACGGAAGAATCAGCACCAACGTCATCACCACTGTTGCGACATTGACAAAGCACTTTCCGAGACGTGCCATTTCCAAGCTATTGTGCAGAGTGAAGCGTGTTTTCTATGGAGATAAGGAGATCGTTTGTGTGTGTATGTGCGTTCGCATGTGCTTGCATTTGTGTATTGTTAGGCTTGCTCACATATATATACTATATGAGAGGGTGGTTCGTTATGCTTGGTGATTCCATGCATGAAGTGATTACCCATTGGAAAATGCTTTGGTAAACTCACCATGGCGATGAGAAAAACAATGCAGAAATTGGCTCGGAGTGAGTCATCCTTTCTGCGGAAGGCGGTTGAATCCTAAATCCTAAGCTCAAATAGTCAAAATCGAACTCTTTCCGACTATCGGCCGTGTCTATAGGGATTGTCGATTTTGCCGACCCATTAAGGATAATGAGATCTTCCTCACACATTGATCTTGGAGTGACAATGCAACTTAAGTGACATAAGTCCAAGTTCGTTAAACACAAGGGCATGCATTGGCAAATCTATGTGCGGGGAGCTTATTTAGCCTTGGCTCCGTCAGTTTTTGTCAAGTCGAGCTGAGAATGGGCCCACCTCAAGCATTGTAAGGCGTGAACTCGAGCTTTGCCTCGCTGGATCCTAGTGGAGATGTACGAGAAACGTGAAAACCGTGTCATTTAAATGCTGTACACTCAAGTTCGAGCCGAGTCTGAAGTTATAGCTTAACTCGAGCTTTCAAGTATAATCAAATCAAGCCGTTAAGCACGTAGCTGGGTCGACCTCAAGTAGGTCGAGTTTGAGTGATATGTTGTCCTGTATCTCGACTCTAAATTCATGATTTATTAACGCGTTTAGAAATTTATTAATCATATAATCAAATGAAATTACTAACAAGAAATTATTGGAAGTTTGATAGAAATTACATTTATCCCTTGAAAATTTCCAATCAAGTATGAAATATCAATTATTTCGGTCAATGAACTTTTACTGCTTGAGATTCAAGTTGCCCTTGTTCAGATTGTACGTGCAAGATCCTCATTGTATACAGTTAAGGTACATTGTACCCAAGTGCATATTGTTCTGACATTGTTCCTATTTTAGAGAAGAAAGTTTATGAAGTGTGACAAAAGAAAAAGAGGATCTATTTAGTCCTCCCTGAGCTTCAAAATGCAGACATTGCTTACAAAAAAGTGGTAAACTAAACCAATGGCAAAATGGAATCCAAGGCATTCAAGGATTAATCAAGCTCTCTTATTGAAACTTAATCAAGCTAAAGTTGTCAAAGCATTCTATTGAGGACATTACGTGTATGAGTGAGGCAATTCCGACTTCATTTCCCTACTTCTTATTTTTTCATTAAGCAAATACCCCACATTTGGAAAGGCCTTAAGAGTAGCAGCCATTTACTAAACATGCCAGAACACCAAAAAATCTATTGTGCAGCGGGTGCTAAGACAAGTAAAATCTCTGCCTTGATGGACCTGGGGATATCAATTCATGATGAATAGGAGGTGATTGCAACCTTCTGAGCAGTCGCGATGATATGAACCAATATAGTACCTGGTGCCGGAACTGGTCGGTGTTATCTTGGTTTTCCACAGTACTACTCACAGAGAGTACCGCAATTGTTGGTTGGAAGGTGTGGACTGAGCAGGGGCTGCAAGTTTTCCACACGTTCGTCAAGGAGAAAACGTTGTCGCTGTCAACTGTCGTCAAGGTTCAAATCGCTCTACTCGACGAGAACCTTGATGAACAACTTACTGTTGAAACAAAGTTTATTTTCGCTATGTATGGCAGAAGGTCCGTTTGTAAAAGAACCGATTGTGGAAATTAAAAAAGTTGTATTATCACAATTGACGAAGTGAGAATCAGGCGATGCTTTGCTGTTATGTACTTCTAATCTTAAAATCTAGAGTTCAAACGACAACATTCTCCATGTTTCTCCTCATTTGAGCATTTCTAAATATCTAGATAAAATTGACCAGAATGATTACATTGATAAATTATCAAAAGGTTTAAGACCAAATTGACACAATTTAAAGGTTCGGGACTAAATTGGTAAATTATCAAAATGTTAAGGTCTAAATTGGGCAAACTGAGAAGTTCATGATTGAATTGACACATGTGCAATAGGTTTAAGACTTTTTCGATAATTTCCCCCAAAAATTTGCGACAATTTATGATTTAAATTTGAGAGGCAATTCTGCAACTGTGGATTGCTTTTGCATAGCCAAATTCATGAACGAGGTGGTGAAGGGGCATCTTTAATAAGGTGATTATTACATATGGTCTTCATGAGCTCCAAAAATCCAGAGATAAAAAGGAAAAAAGTTGTAAATTAATGGATTCAAGGATAAGCAGACCTCTTTTGCTGATCCTTAATTAACAAGGCAAAGCAGTCGAAGCATTCTATATAAGGCTTTCACATGCCTTCGTTATTGAGACAAATTCCAACTTCACTTCCCTACTTCGTACTATGAGAAAACAAGAAAGTAAACACACCAAAATGAAAAGGCATCGAGAGTGACTGCCAGGACTAAACAGGCCAAAACACCTTGAGATCTACTCTGCAGCATGTGCTAAGACCGACGAAATCCTTGCCCTGGTCAGCCGCCGCAACGGCATCGCTTCACGATGAATAGACGGGGACCGCCATCTTCTGGTTGGCGAAGTCGCAGTGATACGAGCAGATGAAGTACCATGTGCCGGAGCTCGTTAGTGTTATCTCGTCATGGCCACTGGTAAAGGTCCCGTAGCTTGTACTCGTCGAGCATGTGTTGTACCCATTTGCATCAACGGAGACCACGTCATGAGCGGTGTTGTCATAGTTGAAAACTGTCCATTTACATGAACGCTTAGAACCGGTTCAGTCGAAGCCATAAGCACAAAAAAAGAAATGACGACATGCTCCCATTCATCCTATTGCTGTTATTCAATTTAGAAACTGACCGTTCGATTTATCCAAATCACAATCGAAGTACAATCTCGACGAACTATACATGATAAACGACATGCACGTAGTCATTCAGCATTGGTAAGTGATGTCCATGCAGATTGTATATGTAGACATGCCACTTCAGCCAATTTGTGAGAACATGCATTTCCTACTCTTATAATGACAACAGAAAAATCGATTACCTAAAACATCATTGACATAGAAAGTCTTGTCAGCGACCCACGTATCGAGATCAATATCATAAGACCAGCCGAAGTCGTCCCCTACATTATATGAAGCGGCATAGCTCAAGGATGGAAGAATCAACACCAACATCATCACCACCGCCACGACATTGAGAAAGCACTTTCCTGGATGTGCCATTTCCAAGCTATTGTGGGAGTGAAGTGTGTTTTCTATGGAGATAAGAAGGTGTTTCTTGTGCGTCTGTGTCTGTGTGTGATTGCATTTATGTACTGTCAGGCCTGCTCATACTTATACTACACGAGAGGGCAGTTCATTACGCTTGGTGATTTCTTGCATTAAGTGATTACCCATTGGAAAATGCTTTGGTATACGCGCCATGGCGATGAGATAAACAATGCAGAAATTGACTCAAAGTGGGTCATCCTTTTCTGGAGAAGGCGGTCGAGTCTTAAATCCTAAAGCTCAAACAGTCAAAAAGCAAACTCTTTCAGCTATTGGCCAGGTCCATAGGGATTGCCGATTTTGTCGACCCATTAAGAAGGATCACGGTGAAAATTATCCAAAAAAATTATAAAATCTGTCACATTTTTGTCAATTCAATCATAAATCTTCTAATTTTACCAATCGATTCCTAAACCTTTTTCACATTTTGTCAATTGAATCTATCCTACCAAAGTATCAATAATATGTAACAAATTATATTTCAACCTTTGAGAAGGTAATTCTGTGACTCCGAATGATCATGCATCACAAACATATTGAAAAAAAAAATGGGGAATGTGATAAAAAAGAGCTTATGAAATGTGATAAGAAAAACGGATCCATTTGGTCCTCGTTGAGCTTCAGAATCCATACGTTAACTGACAAAAAAAATGGTAAATCGACGGCAAATTGGAATCCAACGGATTCAAGGATTGATCCAAGCTCTCCTTCTTGATACGTATGAGTGAGGGAATTCCAACTTCATTTCCTTCTTAATATTTTCAAGTCTTCCCACAAATTTTAACTGAACAAGATGAAGAGAAGGAAATTGGCCAATCACCAGAGAATCACCAAGTGTAATCATGGTTCTATTGTTGAAAAAGAACTAAAAGAAGAAGATCATCCCTCGTTCCAACCAAAAGGTAAGGATTTCGAATATTTCAGCGAACCTGGTGATGGCGGCATTCAAAGCAAAGCCTAGTGTAGAGATCAGTAAACATTGTGTCAAGCATGTGAAAATGAAATGAGAATTTGCAATTTGATTGAATCAATCAGAACCATCGTCTCCATATACACCATTACTAGAATCCGGATCAATCACAGGTTGTTTAGTTTTCGACAATCTACCAGACAATTTCAAAGGTTTCACAGGTTTCTTGACCTTCTCTGCCTGCAATTCCAGCCCCTTCTCCGAAGGCCTGCGTTTTCTTTTTAATCGCACTCCGTCTGTGTCCTCAGCAGTTGAATTCTCCATGGCTGCATAAGTTAGACAAGTCAGGTGAAAAATGTTTCAGCCACACGTGAACTCAGAGAACGACAATCTATTAACTTCCCCACAAGAGACCAACACAAAACAGCCTAAGCATCACTTACCTTTTACATGCTTAAAAACCATTAATCACTTATTTTGAAATCACATTTTCATCTACAGATTCCTGCAACTTGATTACTACCCCTCCTCCGAGACTCTCCTTTGCCCTCCTCCGTAACATCCATCAATAGTGTGCCTATATTGTCAGCTTAATTTTCATCACACATACTCAATGTAATCTTTTCTGCCTCTGTGCCATGTCAGAGAAAAAAATGCATTACCAAGATTCCTAGCAGTTGCCAAGCAAATCTAGAGGTGAGCAGTATATCATGCAGACCTTAAGTCAGGCATCTGCTTTAGATAAGAACAACAGTCACAGGTACAACCTAATTGCTATATTGCAGGAATTGACAGGAAAATCCAGTCTGCTGTACGAGGGAAGCATCTGAACACTTGGGAAATACAGCAAGTGGGGAAAAGAAAACTTACGTTCAAGGGGGCTTGAATTATGGTTGCTCCCATTTCCATTCTGACCAGCCTCTACTGAAAGTGGCGATCCAGAATGGTTACCATCCGGCAACTTGGAATAACTGCCAACACACTTGTCTTGCTGCTCAGGACCATCAAGACAAGGAACTGCAGGCAAAAAGCATAGTTCCTCCTGGGACATATCTGAGTCACTAAAAGCTGAATCCCTCTCCACAGTCAGAACATCAACTTCATCATCTTCATGAACATCTGGTTCTTTCACCTATATGCATACGCATTCAATAATTGTTAAAATTTCAAGCAAAATAAGCCAAGCTCATAATCTGCTCATTTACCTTTTCAGTTTCAGGCACCAAATCAAATTCATCTTCTCGTTCGACGTACTCCTCATTCTCCTCGAGCTCTTTGAAGTCTGGAGCAAACGCACTCCAGTTTTCAGTATAGTCTTTAGCCCATATATAAACCAAGCCAGTCAAAGAAACAGAAATGATAATAGGATGAACAGGATGCCATGCCAAATCCATCAATGCTTCTTTTGGGCCTTCAAGAATTTTAACAAGATGCCCGGCCCTATCCCATATATAAATTTTGTGCTCTCCTCTGCTTGCAGCACCACCAATCACCCATTCTCCATCACCACTAAAACAAGGTGCTTTCCACTGGACCCTAGTGATGGAATCTTGAAACTCATGGAGAAGTTCTAAGCACTTCGATCCAACAGCCTTCAATTTCTCCACATCATCTGGTTCACTGAAGCTCTCATTCAATTCATCAAGCATCTTTAATCCATCTTTAGGAGGTAGAAGATTCTTATAGATTCTAATCATCCGGTCATTGGAATTTGTCAACATGTACTGTCCATTTCTACTAAACACAACATTTTTTATAACAGAGCCACCAGAAACAAGGACGATGGCACACACTCTGCCATTCTTGTGATCTATTATAAGAATTTCTCCCTTTGAAGTTCCTGCATAAACCAGATCCCCATGCTTGTTAAAGCATGCATTGCACGGAGAGTAAGTTACTGATGTATCTGATGTCCTGTTACGGGGCAGAGGAGCAATTCCGTTGCTCACATCAGCAGTCAAAACTGGAAGAGCTGTTGTGCTTCCAGTGTTCAAGTCAACGATCATGGGAGAAGATGAGAAAGGGCAGGCCAGGCAAATAGATGGAGTCGAGGAACCAGGATGAAGACGAGCTTGTAGAACTGTATGCTGCAGAGTTGTATGTGCTATCTTCTCTCCACTTAGAACATCCCAAAGAATAAGAGATTTATCAGAAGCAGACACAAGTATGCGGTGGCCATATGTGGACCAGCAGACACTCGTAATCGCAGCAGTGCATTCGTTGTCCCGGAGCTCTTTTGCGACGCCCCGGGTCTCAAAGTCCCATATAATGCAACTTCCATCGGTGCATCCAGCTGGAAAAGGAAATCAAACTGAGTATGATTCACTGATCGAAGAAATAGCACAATCAAGAACCACAGTGATTCCTTCGTAGGACAACAGACAGAAAAATCATTAATTTTCAAAAGAAGCGCCAAAAAAAAAATCAAACAAAGATGCGGATATTTACAGATCACACTCACTGTTTTGATCACAGGACTTCCAGAACCAGCATTGAGTAAAACGAATGCTAAAATTTATGAATAGGACTTGCAAATTGCATTCAATCAAGGAACTACAATTACTTCTCCAGATTAAAATTAGCGACCAGCACAGTCAATGTGATGCTGATCCCCTAATGTAACTCATGGATGCACCAAGAGAAGATTTTCTACATGCCACAACTTGCAAGAAAAAAATGTCTGCACTGCGATTCTAAACTGTAGCCCCAAACTTAAAAAATCACCAAACGGTTTGAAGACCAAGATTCTAGTCATCAATAATGTGTATTCCAAAAGTGTGAGATCTGTGCTTCAAACCTTCCACTCCATATAGATATTTACTTTTCTTTCCACCTTTAATTGTATTCTAATCTAGACTCAGAACAAACTCAGAACAATTCTTGGATAGAGCTGTTGACGTATTCAACCTATTTTTCAACTTTCTAGTAATCTTAAAGCTTCCAGCATGCCCAGATTGCAAGGAAATCAAAAGGCATTCTCTAAAGCGAGTAAATGGCGGCAAATAAATGACTCCACCCAAAACAGACCAGACGGTCCGAGACGAGGTCAAGATGGGTATAGAGGTTTTTACGAGCTCCGCTAACGACAGAAGTGCCGAGGTCGAGCCACGTCTTTTCCAACTTCAAAGCATCCAGTTTGAAAACAGTAGCTAAAAGAACTCATCTTCTTGTCTACCACAAGCAAGATAGCTAAAAATCGAAGCTTTAGCGGAACCCAGAATTAGATGCACTGTCAAGAATGCAACTTCAAAACAATCCCACGGAGAAAGAGCGAGAGGGCGAGAGCGAGAGAGAGAGAGAGAGGGTACCGGCGAGGAGGGTACCGCGGCGATTGAAGGCGACGCATTTCATAATGCCATGTTCCAAGTACTCCTCGATCACTTCAGGGAAATCTCCCTGCAACGGATCTGCGCATTCGAAGAAACACACACGCCGCGTAAGCTCACCTTCCCCAATCGGAAGAAAGCACGAGGACGGACCCAAAAAAGAGAGCAGTACATGGCGAGCAAAACTCCGCACAACCCAGAGAGAGGGAGGGAGGGAGAGAGGAATTACCGATGATTGGAGCATCCATAGTCGCTCTCGCTGTGTCGCTTCAATGGGAAGAGCACAGCGTCATCGACGACGCCATACGCAGTCAAGGTGGTGAGAGAGAGAGAGAGAGAGCAAGCGCAAGAACAAGAACCCTTCTTTCGCTGTTTCGGGTCTCGACTGGACTTCCGTAGGTTTTCTTGTTAATATAAGATAAGCTCTCCAGGATTTCCAGTGATTTATGGTTTCTGCCCCTTTTTTTCTGTTAAAACTTGATAATAAAAAAATCACTTTTTTTTAATTTGAGGAATTATACTTAATATTTTCAGGGTTTTGAACTATATTTCATTTTTTTGATCAGAAAAAAATCATTTACTAACTTACCAAAAAAAATCATTTACTACCATAGAGTTTACAATCATTAGAAATAGGGTTAATACCACGAAAAATCCCAAACTGCTACAACTGTAACAAATTTATCTCAAACTATTTTTTTTACCATAAAAAATCATAAACTGATATACATGTGACAATTTTACCCCGAACTATTTTTTTAACCATCAAAAACTCCATACTGGTCTACCTGTAATAATTTTACCCACGAACTAATTTTTTTGCCACAAAAAACTCTAAACTGGTACACCTGTGATAAATTTACCATCCGTTAATTTTCATTAAATTTTACTGTCAAATTACTAAGTTTAATGACATGTGATAATTGACATATGTACCAGTTTTGGATTTTACCCCTCTGTTTATCACAAGTTTATCAATTTGTGATTTTTTGTGATATCAATATAATTTAACAGACACTAACAGAGGGTAAATTTGTCACAAATGTACCAGTTTGGGGTTTTTAGTGATCAAAAAATTAGTTTGTGTGTAAAATTGTCACAGGTGTACCAGTGTGGGGTTTTTGATGGTCAAAGAAATAGTTCGGGATAAAATTGTCGCAATTGTACCAGTTTGGGATTTTTGGTAGTTAAAAAAATAATTCAAGGTAAATTTGTCACAGGTGTATCAGTTTGGGGTTTTTTGTGGTAAAAAAAATAGTTTGGGCGATTGATTCGGTTAAGTGGTGAATTAATGCTCCAGGAATAGTTTTAACAAAACAAATTATGTTCCTCCGTCCACAACTTTATAGTGAAATCATTGTGTTGAGATGGCGAGCTTATCGATCATTAATTTACTAACGCATCTTAAAAGTTGGTGATGAAGTAACCAATCTTTTCATTCCGTTTAGTTTAAAAGTTGGCAAGCTTACCGATCATCAATTTACTAACCCATTTTGAAAGTTGCTGATGATGCCTTTTTGTTACTTTAATCTTTTCAGAGTTGGTGAGCTTTTCTTTTTTTTTGGTCTGTAGAGTTGGTGAGCTTACCGATCATCAATTGACGCACTTTAAATGTCCTAGGACTTACCATAATCTTCTACTTTAATCTTTTCATCAGCTCCGTTAGGTTTTAATAGATGAAAGCTTAGGCGACATTTTCTTCATCAAGAGCCACGTAAGATTGAAAAATAACTCGCGTGGCATTTTCCGTCCACTTCGTTTTAGCATATAATTAAATGGAGGCATTTTAAAGGAATTAAATAGAGGCCTCAAGTACAGCAAAGTTGCAAGTTTTAGGATTTAAATGCTCGAAACATAAATTTTTAGGTCTCAAGGACTGGCTTTATGATTGTCCCTAAAAAATTCAATGCAACTCCAAATGTCATCGACACATCAACTGAATTGAACCGCGAAAATTCGACAATCGAAGCAAGTGAATCGCAACATTCACTTCTTCCGTGGTCTTTCCAATTGGTAACCTGGTCATGGAAAACTTGGAGCACTTCCGATGAAGTTTTGCGTTATCACTAAATTGGTTTCTTCTTTTTCTGTTTCTTCAATAAAACTTTGCATTCATGATAAGAAGAAGTTAGGGATTATCAAAAATCAATTCCAACTGGTGGCTGATTCAGTATGGTGTCATTGGATCGATTGGCTTCATAATAATATTAAGTATGCAAACTATGCTGTTCATCAAGCTAATCCATTTGGCTTCGAATACCAAAGAATAAGGCCACAGGAAAAGCACAGTGAGACTCGTCAAGTCCTCGGGAACTTGGTGAGGTCGCTTCACATTCCTCGGAAAATTTCTGCTCGACTCTTTTACAGAAATACGAGGCCAACTTCTCGAGTATCAACTGATGACCGAACACGATGAACAAGGAATAAAGTGAACACAAGTGCTTGATAAATTCGACCCATCTGACTTGCCCCCAGGACTATATGCCAAGTAGTAAGCGGAGGGCACAATACTTACTAGACTTAGTTTTACTCTGTACTAAAATAAATTTTGGTACATGCATCGACTACACAAAAACCAAACCTCAGTAGATTCAAAACCAGCCTCAAAATGAGTAATCCTTCAAATCTGCTCGCGAGTCGTCCAAGTCCATGTCGGTCATGCACTCTTCTGCTGAGAGAGGGGGCAGTTGCCTGGTCTTCCGCTTCAAATTGTGCTTGTGCCAGTCGCTCTTGAAGTGCTCCCTGTACTGCTTTGCGGCCCCTACCAACGCATTGCATGTGCTGCACTTGTTCTGCTTTACTTCCTCCTCCGTGCTCTCCTTTTTAGACGTGAGTGTCTGTTTCTGCATCCTCTCACTTAGCTGGACTACCGAATCGGGTTCAGACCGGGATGGGATGTCCTCGTGATCATCATAATGGTCCACTTGGGTATCCCCTTCAGCATGCACAGAATATGCAAGAACTTCCACTCTCCCCTGCAAGTTTCTTACCAAGGCTTCACAGTCCCGGTAGAATCCTGGTTCAATTTCGCATACCTGCATAAAATGCCTGTGCTTGTAAACAAAGGCACATCATACCAAAACACACAAGACTAATCCTCATTGCACAGAGCATCACTAGCTTAGGATTTTTACCGCATCATCTCAACTTATCTAGAGCAGATCTGTAATGCATAAAAAAGAATGTACTTCTTGTCATCCTTGGTGCATGAAAACAATATAGAAGAGATCCAATTTATTTCCATTAAAAAGGGGTTTCGGATATTAGTCCAAACTTCATCACTTGACAAGAAAATTCCAGACTCATGGAGTACATATACGTAGAGGCATATTGTCCCCGGCCAAACATCTATGCACATAGAAGATGTCATTAATTCTCATCGCAGAAAACTACGAATAGCACCAAGGAAAAATTAGAGAAACTGGTAAATTGAAGAGCCTACCCTGACAGAAGCAGGAGCTTAGCTAATATGAGAGAAAAAAAAGCTCCTAAAAGGGGGATAAAGGAAATGAAAAATGATAATCAAACAAGAAAGAAGTCATCTTAACACTCATCCAACGATGAAAGTCGGTGTGTAAGAATCACCCTATTAGAGATTCTCTTAGATGTGCACTTTATTCTGTGATGGGGTCAATCCAATAAATGCATGCAAAGTGAAGAACATAATTTCAGAGTTCACGAATTCAGATATGTTTTCATGTGCGACTTATGTAGTGCAAGTGCAACTCTTCCAAGAAAATGGTCTAAGACTTACAACAGATATTTCACTTGCAGATTCATCCCTTGAAACGATACTAGCATTCCATGCATTGAGCTTTTCCACGAGCGAAGAAACATTCTGTTCAGTGATGGTGAATCTGAGCCTCATAGGAGCTCTTTTTATTGGAAAATGCTTTTGAAGTTCACGTATAACTTCCAGTGCCTGCATGAGAATTTAGGATATAAGCTTATTAAACATAGCGATGTGAAGTGCTGCAAAAGATTGATTCCTTCATTAGGTTTTGTACTATTAAATGTTTGTGTTAATATGAGCATATGATGTCGGATCTTGCTATTTTCTGCATACACAGTTCAAAGCAATAAATGCCCAAAAATTCCTCTGTAAATATGTGAAACTGGGAAAAGCTAGTTACCATAGAAATTTAACTGAGAAAGCAAGGAAAAAGAAAAGATAAGATAAGAAAATCCAACAGTAAAATATCATGATACTCTAAAGATGACAAGGCCTTATATAGTATGAAAACAGACATTTATAACACCAAGTTCATGATATTCTAAAAGTTTAACCGAAGCAAAACATTATTCTGCAAGTCCATCTTTTTAACAACATTTCTATTATAAGTCCATCAAAATTGAATATCTTGATACCTGCTTCTTTGAGTTGCTATTCGGATCAACGGCGAAGTGAATTTCATGCATTAGTCGTTCAATCATGCTAATAGTATAAGGGCGCTGAGTTTCAGGATTGATCGTCCTCTGCATAACAATTGTGGCGATATCTCGAAACTGACTTGCGAATTGGATCTCCCTCTCCTTTCCAGCAACTTGAAGCTCTCCTTTATCCAAAATCTACATGAGCATTAAATGCAAATAACAGAAGTTGCAAGACTTGCGAACGGCAGACATCTATTCTAATTCATCCCCAGAGAATATTGTACACACATGCTTTTCTCCTTGTAACGATCCACAATAATATCACTGACCTCCAAACATATTTTTGTCTGATCATCTGTCCCAAAGGATTTCGTTAGGTCTTTTGACTTGGCAAGAACTCCTTTTGAAACGTTTGAATACACAGTATGCGACTGGAGTACTTCATCCACATCCTTCTCTCTGTTCCACGAAAAGCAACAATTTATATCTACATCGCAAAATGCTTCCCTTCTATAAAATGTTTGAAACATAGAAGCAAGTATCAACAGGGAGTCTTCCACAGTTTGAGTGAATAGGAAGAAGTATCAATCAAAAACACAAAGAAATTATATTTTTCACCATCTTCAGCATTATTGATGCTCACATACATGCAACTCAAACTTCAAATACTGGACAAAGAATCATGGAGAAGTAATTCTCCGACGCAGCGAAGTGACCATTCAAAATTTAACACGGCAAGCGGCGTATAGGTCATTTTAAACTCAATACAGTTCCAAAGAAGAAGGCAAACAAGCACGCATCGTCCGAGGAGTTAGAGAGAGAGAGAGACTCACACGCCAGAGCGCCAAGATAGGACTTTGTTCTTGTAGCAGGCGATCTCGAAGCGCATCCCATGCTTCTTGAGCCGGACGACGGCCACGTTGGTCAGCCTCTTCTGCCCGACGGGCTGCACCAGCGTCTTCGACATGTCTCCTTCTCTTTCAGAATGAGCTCAAATCGATCAGACCTGCAACAAGAGAAGCCGCACCGTCATGTAACCGAGCAAACAAACAGAGAAACTGGAGCAATTTCAGAAGAAGCCAAATCATTTCACAACAGTAGCGGTACATCCAAAGTCACAGAGGCAACATGGTCTTGATCGAAGCAGCAGCATCGTGTGCAGTAATCAGCAGAAGCAAATCATTTCTAGTTACAGAGCAGGACTCCGAATATCGACACAATCAAGAAGAGGTAGACGAGGAGGAAGAAGAAGAATAACCAGGTGGGGGGAAGCAACAAATTCACCCGGTAATTCAGATGACCGGGAAACAACACCCAAGCACGAGGCACGGGAAGGGGAAGAAGGTAGGAATTCGAGTCTCTTTACCAATTCAATTCCGGCGGAGAAGGCGTCTCCGGTGTTCGGCGCACGCTGCACAGAAAGAAAGCAGGAGGATCAAGAGAAAGGAGAAGGAAGACGACGACGCCGACGCCGACCTTTTGTGCTCTTCTGCTGCGGTTTGCAGAGCACCTTTAGCTTCTTCTCGAATGGGCCGATTCGCTTTTGGGCCTGTCATGGCCCCTCTTTCTCAGGAACAGCCCAAGAACTGACCGAAACCAGAGAGACAGAGAGAGGGAGCGCCAGCACTTGCTCCGGTCTTGAGAGAGAGAGAGGGAGGGAGGCTGCCAATGCCTGAAGAATTGGCGACTTCGGCTCTTCAATCCAGCCTTTAGATGGAGACGCCTCGGTCGCCTTCCTCGGTAACGTGCCTAGCATCATGCTGAGATGCGCTCTTCTGGGACGCACCGCCAAGCCCATGCCCTGCGCTTTCGTCAGCAGGCGGAGCAGGGTCTGCAGCTCCCTGTTCGGTCTGTTTACCGAGGCAACGGTTTGCGAAGGGAGATTCTTTGCGACGAGGAGATGGTTTTGCGGCTATGCCGCGGAGCAGTTCTCGGACGATGAGTACGAGGTCGACTTCGAGGGCCACAAGGTTTGCTCTTTGTTTCTTCTCCTTTCAGTTTCGGTTGAATTTTAGTCGAATGTACAGTTTTTGGAGATGGGTTTGGTTTTGATGAGGAGAAAGTGATTCTTTTTGAACAAGTTGTGTTTGTTTTGGCGCATTCTTTGGCTCTTGGGCTTGGTCGAATGTCGTTTGAAATCAAAGTTAAACATTTGGTTGTTCCATGTCTTGAAAACTGTGTCTCCTTTGTAGGCATCATCTTCGGTTGCGAACATTGATGAGTGGAAGTGGAAGCTCAGCTTGCTCTCGCGCAGCGAAAAGGACCAGGAAATTGTGTCTCGAGATAAAAGAGATAGAAGAGACTTTGAGCAGATTTCTAATCTCGCGAAAAGGATGGGGCTTTACAGGTTAAGAAGCAGTGGCTACTTTAGACTTGTGCATTGATCAATTTTGTTCCAATTATGGCTTTCCTTGCTCAGTTGACTTCGTGTGCTCTTACAGCGAAGTTTATGGAAAGGTAGTGGTTGCAAGCAAGGTTCCTCTCCCAAACTACAGGCCAGATCTTGATGATAAGCGGCCTCAAAGAGAGGTAATAAATTTGTGGAGCTCGTAAAGAGTGGTGAAAGTCCTCGGTGCTCACGACCTCTAAGTTTCATCCTTCAAGTAGAACTGAACTGCCTTATTTGGTACAGGTGGTTATCCCTCTAGGCCTGCAAAGGAGAGTAGAGGGCTTACTTCAGGAACACCTTGATAGGATCCAATTACGAGTTGGTAAAGAAGGCGAGGACGCAGGTGCTGTTAAGTCAGCAGATCACATTGAAGAGATCAACCCAGATGACAATCCAGACTTATTTCTTGATGGTTCTGTCATGGAAAAGGTGCTCCAGAGGAGGAGCTTGCGGATGCGTAACATGCAAAGAGCTTGGCAGGTGTGAATCATAACTTACTTTGTAATGATCTTTTTTCTCCTGGTACTCCAAGTGCTCGAGTGTACTAAAGTTTGGTATTTATATGTTGGTATTTTTCCCAATTGTGCAGTCTTTTGCTTGTTTGAGGTTATACCGTTAGTTAAACTTAAACCACTTGTGTTGTAGTGAGGCCATTGGTCTTGAAGGTTGGTAGTTTCCTGTTGATCAATGTCTTTACTCCCATCCTTGCAGCACATTCGGTTCACAGCAATAATTAATTTTACTTCCTGTATATTCCTGAGAGGAATGTTGTCGAGCTTATTCCACTTATGTGCTGCCACTAAATTTTCAAACTCTTGATTCTTATTAGATCATCGCGGTTAAGCAGATTCATTTGAATCCTAGACTAGCTTTTTTTTCTTCTTGATGTGGATAGCGAAGAAAATCCTGTTTGGGCTCGCTCTTCTTTTTGTGATCAGAAATGGAAGCTGGCCACATTTAATAACTGTAATGTGACAAAAGTCATACTCCGAAGTTCTGCATGATACCATCTAATCTACCTCCTTTTCTTCCCTGACAGGAGTCACCAGAGGGCAGGAACATGGTGGATTTTCGGAAATCTCTACCTGCATTCAGGGAGAAGGATAGGCTGCTTCAGGCGATAGCGAGGAATCAGGTTCTTACGAAACATAGTCTGATTTTATTGAATCGAGACAAACTGTGTGTCTCGGTCTGGTCTTATGTTCTATTTGTTTCTTGTGCTTTCAATGAGTATCTCCATCCATAGTTCAGTAGAGCTGAGTCACTGAAATGAAGGTGGTCAATAATATCCTACTATGCCCTATTGTTGGATGGAAAACTCTATACAAGAAGTGCTAGTCCTTTGAGATCTAACCATTAAGTCAGATTCTAGTGAAAGATGTTTACGATGCACATTCCAGAAATGGTCCTGTTGTACATCTTCTTTTCTCTTCCATTTGGATAATTCATGACCCCGTGGATTTCTAGGTTGGGCTACAGCCTAAGCACATAAGTTTCTTGTAAGCTAGAACCATGCCTCGTTTTCTCATTAACAGATCTAACCAAATAATGTTTAGCTTTATCTTAACACTGGCATTGAACTTTTTGGGCACAATTCTAAAATTTTTTGCTTATTAATTATTCTTTGTTTATCTGGAGAAGCTCAGTTTGTTGGAAGGAGTCTGGCTTGGTTGATTTATTTACGATCATGGAAATGCAAGTGGGTTTCTTATTACCTCTTTGTTTTGGCCATTGTAGGTCATTGTAATATCTGGGGAGACTGGATGTGGCAAGACCACTCAGCTTCCTCAATACATCCTGGAGTCGGAAATAGAATCTGGTAGGGGAGCATTTTGCAGCATAATTTGCACTCAGCCTAGACGAATATCTGCTATGGCAGTTGCCGAAAGAGTCTCCGCTGAGAGAGGAGAGCCTCTTGGTGAAACAGTGAGTCTTTTCCCTAGTTAAAGTGCATCACAATTTTTGTTCATGTCATTTGTTACTTTTATTTAAATTCTTTGTATTGGTTCTCCTATACGACAACACAGATTTCTTGATAGGTTGGCTATAAAGTTCGGCTAGAAGGGATGAAGGGAAAGAATACACATCTGCTCTTCTGTACCAGTGGAATTCTGCTACGACGATTGCTTAGTGATCGGAACCTGAATGGTATAACCCATGTATTTGTAGATGAAATTCACGAGAGAGGCATGAATGAAGGTGCAGTTGTTAACGAATTCATGTTCCTCTAGCTTCATTAAAAGTGGTAAAAGCTTTGGTGTTCTGACTTCTTACATGTCATTTGCAGACTTCCTCTTGATTGTCCTAAAGGATCTTCTTCCACGCCGTCGAGATTTGAGATTAATATTGATGAGTGCCACATTGAATGCAGAGTTATTCTCCACCTATTATGGAGGTGCCCCAACTATTCATATACCGGTAAAAACTTGCGTCTATGGATGCCACTAATTTCAAGTACCTTATCTGCAGTTGTCGGGTCTGTTCTGTGGTTTCTCTGTGGGTGTCACTTTCGAAAATGGTCTTGTCTAGCCAAGTTATTGTGAAATTCATCGGTTTGATCATTCTTCTATCGATAAGAGCAAATAAATGAAGTTGGTCATTGTTAATATTCTTGCGTCTGATGGGGATGAAAAGAGGACCGTGAATTTCATTAGCAAATTTGGTTAGCCATACTACATAAATTACTATTGTCACAATTCATCCGCTGAAGCATGCCATGTTGTTCTTAGAAAGTCTTTGAAGATACAGTGAGGATTACTAGTTCTGATTATTGATTCCAGTTTAGCCTAAAGGTGGGACGAATTTTCTTAGGATCAGCTAGTCTCAACTTTTGAAAGTTTTTTTTTTTTTTTTTTGGTAAAGAACTTTTGAAAGTTTTCGTCCTGCCTTTTCCAAAGAAGTTGGAATAGTGGAACTTTTCAAATTTTAAATTGCATTTGATATATAGCATACCTAAATCTCCGAGAATTTTCATCTCCCTCCTTACAATGGAAATTGTAACATAATGTATGATCTTCACGGAACATTTTTCTAACCTTGGAAGTCAAGATTCTTGGGAATTTCCTTGTGCTATAAGGTGGGCAGGGACTAGTGTGAGTAGAATCCATTTCAGTGTCTGGGGAAAAGTCACCTCTACAAACTTGGCAATCCTTAATTTTGATCGTTTGGGAGTAATTTTTCTATGGTACAAGTGTATTTGATTTTGATGCCCTTTAAAGAATGAAACCCTATTTTCTTGGTGGTGAGAAAGTGACAACAACTTTCGCATTGAGTTACTCCATCCCACATGGGAGAGATTCTGTAGATTTTCTTTACCTCTTTTGTGCGAGCTGATCTTCCTGTGTTCATGCAAAGCCACTTCCACCTCCTTTGTCTCTCTATTTGCTTGCTCTGAGTTTTTCTAGTCTATTTTTCATTTTTATTTTTCTTGTATTTCTCTTGCTCTCGATTCTCTTGTATTGTCACAACAGCAGCTTTTTTTCTAGCTTCCTGCCTACATAATGAAATAGTTCATTATAGAATTTACTCTGGTTGAGTTTTTGTTCGGGTGGTAAACAGTCTACCGATGATTTGACTTGAGTGGAAACTGTGGATTTTAGGGATTCACATATCCTGTGAGAGCTCATTTTTTAGAAGATGTACTGGAAATTACTGGATACAAGTTGACCTCATTCAATCAATTAGATGATTATGGTCAAGATAAATTGTGGAAAACGCAGAGACAGCTAACTCCTCGGAAGAAGAAAAACCAGATTACTGCTCTTGTCGAGGTTTGACACTTCTACTGTCATCTCTAGTAATAACTACTTTTGTGAGATATATGATGCATGTTCTAATTCGTTATGTTACTTCTATCCGCAGGATGTTCTTGCTAAATCAAGTTTTGAAAAATATAGCTCTAGGGTGCGTGATTCTTTATCATGTTGGACACCCGACTGCATAGGTTTCAATCTTATTGAGGCAGTGTTATGCCATATTTGTCGAAAAGAAAGACCAGGTGCTGTACTAGTTTTCATGACTGGATGGGAGGATATAAGCTGCTTAAGGGATCAACTCAAAGCTCATCCTCTTCTAGGAGACCCTAACAGGGTTCTGCTCCTAACATGTCATGGTTCAATGGCAACATCTGAACAGGTACGACTGCTTCTGTATATTTCTTCACACTAGCAATATTATCATAAGGACTTGGGAAAGATTTGTAGATGTGCTTGTTACTTGGAAATATTTAAGTGCACATGCGGGCCCAATTAGTAATGCAGCTTTCCCTTTTTTTTTGCTTGGTACTATCAGCTATCATGCTGATGGCTTCAATGTGAAGAAGTTGCTATTATCACAAATAAAGCATGTTGTGGCTTTTTATTATGTTGTTTATTTGCTGTCACTGGATGAAGATGATAATGCCTTATTAATGGTTGACTTTATTGGTGTCATCAGTGTGTCATTGCCATGACATGTTTGCCGAGTTGAAAATTGCGTCTTAGATGGTGTTTATAGAAAATCACAGGCAGGCTGCCGCCTTCAAAATTGGTTTTTAAACCTTATGTAAGTGCCCTCACTTCTAGGAATGTCTTACAAAGTAGTGCAAGAGAGGTGGGAAGTGATAAACTTCTATTCACATGCTTTGCGAGAACTATCAAACAAGTTAAACAGAAACTGAAAATGGTAAACAGGATGCTTCTCGATATAATTGGTGGCCAAGTGCTAGGTCGCTGCACCTAGTATTAGTTGCATATGGACATCCGCTAGCAAAGAGACTGCAATGAATATGCAAGATAACTCTCCGTTTTTGAAACTTTCCTAATGCTTTATCTCTGTATTTTTCTTTTTCCACAGAAACAAATATTTGAGAGACCACCATTCAACGTGCGTAAAATAGTTCTTGCCACCAATATGGCCGAAGCAAGTATTACAATCAATGATGTAGTATTTGTTGTTGATTGTGGAAAAGCGAAAGAGACCACTTATGATGCATTGAATAATACACCATGTCTACTACCTTCTTGGATATCACAAGCATCTGCCAAACAGGTGTGTCTCTTCTAACCTCGTTGTTAGTATGCACTTTTGCCTAGAGAGGCATTACCAGACATTGCAATCATTTCTGAAGAGAGATTATTTGGTGGGACAGTGTGATAATTGTATGGATCTAAATGTACATTTTCCGTACATGGTGATTGTTATTTTACCCTAGGATCCTAACCTATCTAACAGTATTAAATTTGTGGGTTGCTGTTTCGACTTACAGAGAAGGGGTAGAGCAGGCCGCGTACAGCCAGGCGAATGTTACCACTTATATCCCAGCTGTGTTTATGAAGCATTTGCTGAGTATCAGCTTCCTGAACTTTTGAGAACTCCTCTGAACTCTCTTTGCCTGCAAATAAAAAGCTTGCAGGTTGCCAGTATAGGGGAATTCCTATCAGCTGCACTACAGCCACCAGAACCACTTACTGTAAGTAATGGCTCCTTTTAGATTCTTATCTTGCTTTATTAATGGATTTACTAGGCTTTTTCCGTCGTAACTTTTTTCATGTTCTTCATGACAGGTCCAAAATGCTGTTGACTTTTTGAAAATGATTGGGGCATTGGATGAGAAGGAAAATCTTACAAATCTTGGTTAGTTTCTCAGACTTTTGAATGACAATATGCATGCTCCCTATATGCAGCAGTTTTCAGAATTTAGTTGTGATCGAATTTCAATCATGTTAACTGCCTTTCATTCTGTCAGGGAAATTTTTGTCAGTTCTTCCAGTTGATCCGAAGCTGGGGAAAATGCTAATTATGGGTGCCATATTTCGTTGCTTTGATCCTATTCTTACCATAGTATCAGCACTCAGTGTGAGAGATCCTTTCCTTTTGCCTCAAGACAAAAAGGAGGTACATAAATTTCGCTCCCTTTTTTCCTCGAACTGGCTCACTTGGTCATCTTAAATTATTAATCTCTTTATGGACTAACTTCCCTTTTATACTTGTCATACTTGTCCTTGAGCATGATTCATCAACCATATTAAAAATTATTTGCAAGCCCATGCTACCATGGGTCTCCAAACCGGCTAATCTTGAAATAAATTTGAGCAATTAAAAAGGAGAAACCATTTATGGATCTGATATGACACATCGGTCGTCCCTTGCTTCCATAAGAAGAAGGAACATTTCGACATGTGGCACAGCCTCTGCAGTGCATTTTATTTTATTTTTCCTATTCTACGTTAGATTAGATGTCTTAATATTTGGCTCAACTATATGAAGCAGTTATTAGTTTCTTCTTCTTGTGTAGCATCTGTGTAATCGAACAATTGACCTGGCCAATAGTTTAATCGTCTTCCTATTGTGATGCACTTCATCAGCTGATACTTCTGTTAATATTTAGTTAGCAGGGACAGCAAAATCAAGGTTCTCTGCAAAGGACTACAGTGACCACATGGCTCTTGTTCGTGCATATGAAGGATGGAAAGATGCAGAGAGAGAAGGTTCGGCTTATGAGTACTGCTGGAGGAATTTCCTCTCTCTCCAAACTCTGCAAGCTATCCATTCTCTTAGGAAGCAGTTTAGTTTCATATTAAAAGATGCTGGCTTGGTAGAAGCTGATTCAAGTATTAATAATAAATTAAGCCACAATCAGTCACTTGTCCGTGCAATCATATGCTGTGGCCTCTTTCCTGGCATTGCGTCTGTAGTTGTAAGTTCTTACAAATTGAAAATTTAGCTCTCATTTTTTATTAGAAATTCGTGCATCTCTACAACACTATAATCCCTCTTAATATTTGCAGCACAGGGAGACGTCCATGTCTTTCAAAACAATGGATGATGGCCAGGTGCTACTTTACGCGGTATGTGAAGTTTGCCATCTGCCTCATGTTCGAAGTCTGTGGGACAGTTTTATGAACTTTCGGAGTATTGGATATTGTACAGAACCAACCCCACTCTTTCCCTAGTTTGAAATTGATATAGATGTGAAGCACTTTTTCATTGTATGTGCTTGTACTTCGACTAATTGATAGTAATAGATAAATATTTGAATCTTGGAAGTCATCTCAGTGGGGCGAAACTGTTTTTTAATTTCATAATGCTGTTCTCCTATCACTTGATCGTATTAGATTATTTTTCATGCATTTCTTGAATATTTTGCAAAGATGTTGCTGTATCAGAAGTAATTTACATCTTCATCAGCTGTTTCCTAGGGTACATGTGATCTTTTCATTGAATACTAGCAATCTTCTTCTGTAGAACTCTGTCAATGCAAACTACCAGACAATTCCTTATCCATGGCTAGTGTTTGGAGAAAAGATTAAAGTGAATACTGTCTTCCTACGTGATTCAACTGGTGTATCTGACTCGATATTGATGCTATTTGGTGGTGCTCTAAGCCATGGAGTACAGGTGATTCCTGCTGAAAGATGGTCATCTTTCTTCTGTTATTAAAAATATTATTGCTTCGCTCCTTTAATAGCTAAATTGCCTTTTCCTAGGTTGGGCATCTGAAAATGCTGGAAGGGTATATTGACTTTTTCATGGGTCCGAGTTTGGCAGAGTGCTATGTGAAGCTTAAGGAGGAGCTTGATAAGCTGCTTCAAAAGAAGGTAACAAGAAAAATGATTAATGAATCTCTCTGGTTTTTCTCTTCCTTTTAGTACAGTCGTGGAGAATGAATGAGAATTGTGAAAACCGGACGGAAATGTATAATTCACAAGCACATTAGAAGGCCAGAAGTAATGAAATGGACATACCTAAATGAAAGTTCATTCTGCATGCAAAGTGAACACGCATTTCAGAAAGACAGCCTTCCACCGTGATCTCATTACACAACTACCCATACATCTTCGGTAACTGATGAGTGATCATTTCCTTCTGATCTTGATATTGTATTCAGTGATGGTAGGTTCACATTCATGGCTGGGTCCTTGGTTTTTGTAATATGGTCTATGCCAGCATTATATTGCCCTTGTGCAGACACATTTTGGAATTCTAGAAATCATACTTCACTTTAGAAGATAAATTGACTTGGTCACCTTATTGGTGCTGCAGCTTCAGGATCCCAGCTTGGACATTCACAAGGAAGGGAAATATCTAATGCTTGCTGTGCAAGAGCTCGTTTCTGGGGACCAATGTGAAGGGAGATTTGTGTTTGGCCGAGAAAGCAAGAAGCCCAAGGAACCTACCGATGGCAGCAAATTCACAAGAGACGGATCAAATCCTAAGAGCTTGCTCCAAACTCTGCTGATGAGAGCGGGGCACTCTCCTCCGAAGTACAAAACAAAGCACCTGAAGACGAACGAGTTCAGGGCACTTGTAGAGTTCAAGGGAATGCAATTTGTTGGGAAGCCCAAGAAAAATAAGCAGCTCGCGGAGAGGGAGGCTGCTATTGAAGCATTAGCATGGTTAACTCACACTTCAGATGATACCCGTGATGAAGATGACAAATCCCCACTTGATGTCACCGATAACATGCTGAAACTCCTCGGCAGACGGAGAAGATCAAAGAGACATCCTCGTTGAGGGCTTGACAATGCCACTTTTCCGCATTCGAAATCTCATGCGGACCATTGATTCTCGGGCCGGATCCTCTGTCATCGAATTTGGGATGTTATATGGTCCTGGGACGATGAACTACATATGGACAGCTCCAAGCCCCGTGGCTTTCAGTAGAAGGGATGCCTCCTCTCAGCGGGGGGGTCGCAGTAACCAAGCTCGGGTGACTACTTCCTGAAAACACCGGTTTCAATACAGTATGTCATTCTTTTGTTGTATATATAGGAGGAATAACAGAGATCCCATCGAGATGAGCTAAACAATTGTTGTGTAGCTTGTTCATCGATCCCTCAGGAGAGCGTAATATGTAGTAGGACTGTTTAACTGTAGGTCTGTGGAAGGATTCTGAAAACCCACCTTAGGTCATACCAAGGAACAAATCTAAAATCTCATTAACATGTTTCAGATTCAATAATTGTTCGCGTGTTGATTCTTGGTGGCAATGAATTCGCCAACTGTACGGACATTAGCATACTACCCTCCTTTTAACTTCTGCTTCTGCTTTTATACTGGGGCCGGCGGCTATGGCGGGCGGGTCTCGGCGAGCTTAGCGAACCACAAGGGCCGTGATATTGGGTGACCCCGCCCGTTGTGTTAGAAGCTATTTGTTCAAAAACACCTACTATCTGCTCGACGACAACATGATTAGAACGTGGAACTTGTTTAGAGTTCATTTGGTTGGAGAAAATTTCATGATTAAGTTTTCATGAAAATCATTTTTAAGGAGAATTGTTAGTTTTCATCTGTATGGTGATTTAGAGAGGAAAAAATAACACAAATTGTCATTAAACTTTGCCTCGATATATAATGCGATCTTTAAACTTTTAATTTTTTTAATGTGCTCTTTGACCTTTCCGTGCATATTCAATTTAGCCGTTGAATTAGATAATCCAGAGACTAGATTAAATCCATGGATATAATAATTAATGAACTAAATTGAATATTTAATAAAAGTTTAAAAATCACATTACATGATCGCGTTGAGCAAATTAATAATTAAGGGATCACGTTACATATTCAGGTAAAGTTGAAGGACCGTTTGTGTACTTTAGGAAAAAGTGGTTTCCCTTCCTATCATAATAAGAAATTGTTTTTCCTCTAATATATAACCTTGTTATTTCCGGTTAACGAATAATGTTTTTCATGAATCGATTAATTTTCTTTCATGTGAACATCCAAAAATACTTATTATTTATTTATTCACGTAAGTAGTACAAACAAAATTTTAAAAGAAAATATTTTTTTTTGCGAATTAATTATCCATTCTATCTCAATCTTCTCCTTCCTCCATGGCCGTGAATCTCCCCCGTCCGCTGAGCTGAGTTCGTCTTCCCATTCTCAATTCATTCGCCTTAAGCTCGGCCACGAGTGCGCTGGTCTCCTCCTCCAAAATGGCGGCCGCCGGTGCTCTCCTCCTCGCTACCCCGCCTCCCTCCACGACGGCTCGCCGCGAGCTCCCCGCCGCTCCCCTCTCTCGCTCTCGCCGCCGCATCCCCAGCGCTCGCCGCAGTCCCGCCGTCGGTTCCCGCCAAAGACGCGAGGTTTCGACGACGCGTCGTCTCGGCGGCGCCGGCTCCGTGGGCTCGATGGCGAGGGCGGAATCGTCGGCGGCGAGCAGAGAGCCCATGACTCCTCCGTACAATGTCCTCATCACCGGTTCCACCAAGGGTCTGGCCTCCATCTCTCCCCCTCTCGTTTCGCATGATTTCTATCTAATGGGGCATGATGTTGAAGTTGAAGTTGAAGTCGAAGTGGAGATTTGTTTAAGGTTTGGCAGCGAGTGACGTTGGTTCTGGATTGTCCTGTTCTTTCTTTTCTCGAGTTCAGGCATAGGTTATGCGCTGGCTAAGGAGTTCCTCAAAGCGGGAGACAACGTCGTAATCTGTTCGAGATCAGGTCTAGCGTTTCTCCTGCTGCACCTACCTATCGTAAATTCACCACCTTGCTGTGACCATCTCCGTGGTTCGCGATGTCTCGTGTGCGGCAGGCGTTCGCTCTGTCAATTTCATGTTGGGTCGAGGATTTGAAGATTGTTTGAGTCTTTTTTTTTTTCTTTCTTTGCAGTGGAGAGAGTGGAATGTGCTGTTCAGGACCTTAGACAAGAATTCGGGGAGCAGCATGTGTTTGTACCTACTCCATGACCTCCTTATCACATATTCTCACATACTGGATGTTGTAAATTTTTCCCGTCTGCATTGGGGGTTTCGGCATCGTCTCAAAGGCCTTTTCCTCCAATTAGGGTACAAAATGCGATGTCCGTGAAGGTCAGGATGTGAAGAGTTTGGTAGGGTATGCACAAGAGAAACTGAAATACATCGACATATGGGTATGCAAACTGTCTTCTAATTTGAGTGTTTTTGTATGCGTCTTTGCTACGGTGGATGAAAGGTGGAACATGGAAGAATGTGTAAGAGTGGTTTCCTCTATCCTCTCATGCCATGAAGCAGCTCGAGGATTTTTCTATATTCCTGACTCAGGAACAGATGGGCCTGACTCTTGAGATGGGATTTCCATTTGCATTCTATTATTCTCAATTAGTCCAAGAAACAATGTAGGTGATTGAGGACCCGTCTTTCCTATAAACTGACATGAGTTTGGTGATTGTCTCTGCTACTTCAACTGAATGTAGTTTCACTAAGTAAGATGTTGGTCAATAAATACCATGAATTGGTTTTCGTTAGGAATATTGCTTTGCTAGCTGAAGCGCAAGATAGTACTGACAATACTTTTTATTTTAGTGAAGACTTCTAATTAGCAGTATACTTACGCCTGGAATAGCAAGGCATCTAACTCCTATAATTGTTATTTATCCGGTCCCCAACAATGATTTGATCCCTTGCTTTATTGTACCTGTGGTTGATTGTTTTTCAGAAATCCTTTTTCAGTCACCATCTTACTGACTTTGAGAATAATGCAGATCAACAATGCTGGATCAAATGCATATAGCCATAAAGCACTAGCAGAATCTTCAGATGAAGATCTTTTGTGAGCTTTTTGTCCCATCTCTGCTTCTTCTTGTGGCATCATTCCTGACCATATTGTCTCTTCTTATTTATTCAGCTTTTGTCATTTACTTATCCAGTTCTACATATGTAACTTCTTTCTGCAGAGAAGTAGTTACAACAAATTCTCTTGGGTTGATGCTTTGCTGTCGTGAGGTAATATACATGTATATCTATAAGTTCATTTGTATTTTTTGTTTGCGGTTCTCACTTGAATAACATCTAATGCTAGGTTGTTTTCTAGGCAATTAAGATGATGCTAAGCCAGCCTAGAGGGGGTCATGTTTTCAACATGGATGGAGCTGGTGCAGACGGAAGACCAACTCCCAGGTTAATATGATGATTTTGCTTTTAAGTTTCGTAAAAACCTGCATGTGGACTATTCATTTAAGATCACCAGTTTCTGATTTTTGTTTTTTTAATAATTTGATGTTGTAAGGGATTGTTATTGCCCCCACTATGTTTGAAGTCAAAAACTTAGGTTTGAGTGCTATTTTTGTTTTTTTGCCTGACAAGAGAGTTGTTCTTTATTTTACTGAATTGAAATAGGAATTTTGCTCCATGACGCATGATAGATTTCGTCATCTTCTGCCCTTTATGCTCCCAGAATTTGTTCTTGTTGACGGTAGCTCTTTGGAGTCATCTTGCTTGGTGATGGTACTTGTTTACATCTTGGATGTAGGTTTGCTGCATATGGGGCCACTAAGCGCAGTGTGGTGCATTTAACAAAATCATTACAGGTATCATTTTCTTGTTTCAAATTGATATTTGTTATAACAAGGTATATGAATAATTCTCCATTTACTTCTCGTTCTTATGGGACCGATGACATTATTCATTTGCTTGTCACCAAATTCTAGCAGTATTTCTCCTGTGGTTACAATACTGGCAGAGTACGGCAGTCTTCCTGCTTAAAACTAATCCAAGTCTCTAAAAAATTGTGTAAAAGGACCTTTAATATGCATTGACGTGCAAATGCCTACCTCACTTATCAATGACAAATTCATGACTGACAACAATTAGACATAAGCCATCAGTCAATATAGGATGAGCTTGAACTTGGTTGCGTAACAAGTACCTCTCTGTTTGACACTATAAATAGATATAAAGTTAAGTTGCTTTTTGATTTACTTTCAACAGTGATTATTTGTCATCTCTGTGAGGTGGTAAACCCTGGCTAGTATCTATATGTCTTCATACAAAAGAAATGTCATCAGGTCTTGATGCCAATTTTAATGAGGTTGATGGTAGAATGCTGCTACCTGAAATGTCTTTTGATTACTTCCAGTTGAATAAATGTCTTTGAGGCTCAAAATTGCATTTATATGTTTCTCATTACTCCTGACAGAATCTTATGAAAGAAGAGGGCATATGTTTCATTTCATGCTTCTGCTTCCTTCCATCTAGTTGTCCTATTCCGGATCTGCTTTCATATGTTTAATCACTATGAATTACAAAGACGACTTTCAGATATGTATTCTATTTATCTTTCTTTTCTAAGGACCTATGTATCAGACTGACAGTTTCAGAAGCCTATGATTCCTTTTGCAGGCAGAGCTGCAGATGCAAGATGTGAAAAATGTTTTGGTCCATAATTTATCGGTGCGTTGGTCTCTAAATTATCTCCTTTGTTTCTTATTTATGCATGTAAACGCTTGTACAAGAGACAAAGTTTGGTTGATTTCCATGAAAGATATATCTTTGGACTATTAGAGCTTCCACCTCTATGGGTCGGCGAGTAAATAACTGCAGGGTATAACACCTGCACACTTTTTTGTCCAAGCCATTGTCCTTCCAGATGCTTGCTTCTTTATATCCCATATGTATACTGACACGACGATGATTATGCTTATCGGCTATTAATTTTGATTGGAATCTGCTGAAAGGAATTTCACCTGTAAGGTCACTTTTAAAAATTATCTGAAGCATTCAGTATAATCAATTGCTTTGCCTTTCTCTGCATGATCATGCATGCTTGTTGGATCTGAAGAAGCTCGATAGCATAGTGGAACTTATTAGGCAGATAATGCATCGTTTGGAGGAAAGTGATGCCTTGAGTGCAGTAGAAACTTTCGAGGTCCATTAACAGGCTCCATAAAGCTTCATGTCTACCACAATTCAACGTACATACAGGCAGATAGACACCAATCGTTCAACTTTCTGCAATGATTTCTGCCTGTTGAAGTTGAAACTTAGTCAGACATGTTATGCACATTTCTCTTGAGAAATGGTGAAACTTTCTCCTACTTGGATATATCTTATCTGGGATGATCTCAAGCAAGTACTAACTATTACCTCTCAATGAGCTGTTGCAGCCAGGAATGGTCACTACTGATCTTCTCATGTGTGGTGCCACCACAAACCAGGTTTTCAGAATGTCATACAGTTTTTGGGATATCTTTTTTCTTTCGTTATTGGACCAGAAAGTAATATCTTGCTTATTGCAGGCAAAATTCTTTATCAATGTCCTGGCAGAACCAGCTGAAGTGGTAGCATCTTATTCACCAACCTGGACTAAAACTGTACTTTGGATTGATTGGTGGAGAGATATTAGTTTGGAGAGAATTAACTATCAGAGCATGTAGCTTTAGTGAATATGCACAATAAGTACTTGGGAGGTTATGCTAAGTAAAAGGTGATGCAGATAGCTAGTTGTATAATAATCAATTCATCGATAAGTGGACACGTCATGATGTACATGACTGAAAAGCTTGAGAGCATATATATTCGTACTTGATTACTTTCTGTTTTAAGATTTTTCTTGCCCTTGTCTGTCTATTCTTCATTTGTTCTGTCCCCTTGTGCATTTCCGCTTACCATTCTTAAACTTATTGGTGGATGCTCTGGGATAATACAGGTTGCCAAGTATCTTGTTCCAAATATCAGATCAGTTCCGACCAATGGATCACAGAAACCCACTTACATCCGTTTTCTTACGGGGATCAAAGCGTACACCCAAATATTCTCAGTTCAGAAACCATTCCCCTCTCTATGTTCGTTGAGAGCTTGGTTATATTTCACATTACATATACCTTTGGGGTGTTGGTTGACATGTTTGCCATTTCCTTCTGTCAGAGAATTGCTTTTGGTGCTCGAAGAAATAGATACGTTCTTGAAGATTGAAGAGCATCTGAGGCAGAATCGGCCACTGATTTCCTGAAGCAAATTCGAGATTTGTTTGTAAATTCATTTTGGTAGCTCCTTGGTTTATTCTTCAGTGGAAATCTATTTGCTTGAATAGTATAGGTAGATTGAGCTCATAGAATTCCATTTCGTATCTCGGGCCAGGTGCCACCAGTTACTGGGAGTTGATTCTTACCTTTTTATATGGAATGATCTATTATGTAAGTGAATTTACACTTCCATAGGACAAAACCACTCTTGATGCATCAATATCCAAAATGGAGTTACTTCTATCGTCTTTCCAATATATGTTGCCCTTCCATCTTTGGTGCATTATCTGACATATCAGCCGCTTATTTTTGTAGCACTGCTACTTCTGAGCGCTCCGGATAGAGAAATCTGAATTCCATTTTTTTTTAAGTTTCTGAAGCATTAGCATGCAAAAGCATAGGTGCTTCTTTCTGGAAAAGCTTTTTCTCTTCCCGTCATGAATTGGATCCGATTTGCAACCCTAATCTTGATCAAATCTTAGTTAGGACACAATGATGCTCAATTATTTGTCTCAATCTTCATCGAACCATCGATGCTCGATTTTCGTGAATATTGAACGATTTGCACATTTCATTTGGTTTATACTGCACTCAATCAAACGACTAATGCTTTGTTTGATAAATCGAACTTGGTTGATTGAATAATCAATCATGAAAAACCAATTTCTTCTATTTCATTATTATCATTATAAAAAGGAATTTGGGTAAACTGCTCATGAGACTTCATTTCTTGCACAATATTCTCTGAAATTGTCATATTTTAAAGTGAAGTCTAACAATACAGGCACCGTACCTCTTAGATGAAAGCTTCACTTTAAACTTCCCCTCTCCCAGGAGAAGGGGGAAAAAAACAGGATTCAGCTTCATTTCTATCACTTCATGTAGCTTATTGGCTTTTTTACTCACATCGGGTCAGTCACTCATTAATGCTCTCTCTTTTTTTTTCCATATTAATGCTCTCTCAGAGCTGGAGGTATACAGACAAGTAGAGTGCAATTCAAGTTGGCACAGAATTAAAAGAAGGGGGAAAAAAAAGAAGTAACCCCATTTCTCTTTTCTTCTCTCTTCCCAAGAGTTATCATTGGAGGAAGCTGTTGAATTGGCAGAACAGCCAAGTGGTTCACGTCGTGGGATCTGCACTACCTGAAGAAGAAAGTGCACTGACACGTATTCATTATCATCACTGGAAGAAGAAAATATAGTTGATCCTCAGTGAAAGCTGTGCAGTGAAGCCAAATGGTCCCAATGCAACTTTCAGAACAATTGCATTAACTAGTGCTTATCTTCTTTACCCACCATTTGACATAAATGTGAAGTCAGGTGGTACCATAGTGGGACTTTGATGGTCGATTGAACTGCTCTTCCGCACCAGACTTAAAGAAGCATTTCACTTTTACACAGACAGCAATAATGTGCAGCATGTCTTGGAATGTTATGGTAAGTGCCTGCGGTTGTAACTATTAGCTCCTTATATCTTCACACCTCGAGCTCACTAAATGAATCATTTACTTTACATAATCGAGATAACGCACATACACTGCCCTTATCGGCTTTCATTTTCAGAGCAGATATACAGTAGCTTAAGGCCACCAATTTCCTTGAATCTTCATAAAGTGAAATTAAGCAAGCTATGAATTACCCAATTCGTGATACCGCATCAAACATAGACAAACCGGTATGGTCAATATGATTAAACTCTCCTCATCTTTCATTTAGTGGTACATTCAAGACTATTTATCATTCTGCACTGACGACGGGGCACAACATTCAATGAGCTTACAAGATACACAAACCAAAAATTTCGAATCCAATTACTATGCACACTATCCTTTGGATAGCAAAACAACAAGAAACTGGCATCTAGTATATGCCCTAAAGATGCCAAAAGAATGTGATATCTTACAAAAGAAAAAAAATACAAAAAAAGAAAAAACACCTTGTCATCTCCGCTGAGGTTCCGAGATGGGATTCATTTCTATTTCCATACGTTCCAGCTCCCGAAAATTCCCAACCTTCTCTGCCTCTCTTGCTACTTGAATATCACAGGGGCTATAATACTGATGGATAACTTTTACAACAAAGCGGGGAATTAGCGCTGCCACGACAATGATGAGCAAGCATAACCAGAACGCTGCTGTTTTACCAATATGGAAGATGGCCCTGTCGATATACACAGATATCAAACATTAGGAAAAATAGGTTGACTCTTTATTTGAGATTGAAAGTGCAGCATCAATCATTTCAGAGGCATGAAACAGTGAGAGTATCATTTTGGTTTCCCTCAATTCATTAAAAGTCAAAACAATTCCAAAATTTTTAAACCTGATGTCCAGCTGTCTGCTTAGTAGTTAGTATATAGCATCAGAAAAATGTAGAAACCACCTTAATTTCATTTTCCACCTAAGCGAGTAATAGCAGATCAGTTGCTTAAGATGACAATCGACCATAAAACAGGTCTGGATTACGCTACCAAAGCTTCATGATCAAGGTCCAAAACATATGGGTATCCTGTGCATTTCTTAGTTGCCTACATTGGTCTATTCATGACTTTCCATTTAAACAATCAAGAGATGGGCTCACCATGAAGTACCAAACAATGGTACCTAGGCAAATAATCAAGAGCCGCAAGTTAACCAAGCATAGGTGAAAAAGGAGAAGAGGCCCTTCCATCCAATGAAGATTGGCCTAAGTATGGGGCGAAAATTTGCAGATAATATTTGGCCAACCAATAAAGGCAACTTAATCAATACATATCAGCTACAACCAAACCAAAAAGCATGCGTATCACTGAGCACTTGACAAGGGCAAGAGGGTGCTTATGCATATTCGTGGTGGGACTAATACGAAGACAGGAGGACGTACCAGTAACCGAATAAAAATGGCAATGCATCGATGATGATAACACAAATGCACGTAGCAAGAATAGACCCCCAAATGGCTGTGTGAGTAATCCATGTCCACCGAATGACATCCATGGCCAAGTGTAAATTGACCACCACAACCGATGCTATTGTCCAAAGATCTCCAAGGCCGGATATATCGATGGTGCTCCTCCAATATGCCAACAGAGGTATGAAGAAGATGGCCACACTTTGCCATATCGTATCCGTCATAATGAACCAAAACAATTTTGAACTGTAGCTCTCTTGCCTTTGCCCTGCCCCGTACAGTTGAGGAAACTTGAGAAGAGTCCTTCTGCCGAGATCCTTGTCAAGAATTCCGACAACTATCGTAGGAAATGAAGTGTAGATGATAGAATATAACATGCTGCTCCATTCATTAATTGCCGTTGTCAATGTGAAGCAAGTAAAGAGCACATACCTAAAAGTAATGTACACCGGATTTAGAAACCTTTCCCAAGTTAACTGGTAATATACATAATGAGCTTCTCAATCTAAAGAAGGAAAAACAAAATGTATCCATCACCCCAGCAATGGACAAGAGCAATTAAAAGGACCATTTATATAGCTCAAACTCAATGGCATTCTAGTAGCCTCTATTTGGGAAGTTCAAGAGTTCACCTACATGCCATCTGATCACGTGACAAGCCAGTTTACAACTACGACCATAACGAAATTTTATCCGTGTTTATGAATATTTGCTGGGCGAAACAATTTTACGACATGTTCTAAAGCACAGGCGACTAGCTTTTTAACCTACATGAAGCAGATGAGAAACTCAGTTATTTGAACTGAGGACCGCACAGATGCTAGAATACATCAATATAAGTACACACAGAGTGCAAGCATGAGCTTTTCTGTCCCTACGTGTTGAGTGCAGCAGTATGGAGGAGTCCAGCAGATTAATACTCACCAAAATAGAACAAAAACAAACACCGCATTTCTGTAAAAGTTGTACAATATCATGTAAGCCATCCTTTGGTAATTCCAATGCCCATGGACTAGTAATAGGGAGACTAAAAATCTGAATTGTCCCATTGCAAAATCTGATGCCATCACAGCTTGCCTGCCCTCTTGCCCGGTAATTCCAACTCCCACGTCAGCCATTTGGATCATGGAAACATCGTTGGCACCTGCCATTTATCCAGTGGAAAGATTAATCCATGAAAAATGATTTAGAATAACTTGCTCATCACACTTTTAATCATTGTCATTCATTTCAAAAGCAAACATTATTACCATCGCCAACAGCAAGGGTCAGGTCTGAAGTCCTTTTCTTCACCAGGGCAACAATACCAGCCTTCTGCAGAGGAGCCACACGACAGCACAATACAACAGAACATATACTGGCTAGTTTGAAGAGCTGCAGCACAACATCAATAAGCACTATTAGCATATAGAGAGTGATTTAGGAATTAAAAAGTGGACAGTTTTTATAAAATATTACCTGCTCTTCGAGCTCGCTATCAAGAACATATACAAGACTTGTACCATCAATAATCAAGGCCAGCGGAGTTACAGCAGCTCTGGAACTTCCTCCAGTGTTATTTGTGAAGCTGGACTGAGTTGTGAGCTTACTGGACATCAAAATGCCATCTTCCAAACTCCGTTTACACGACTGTTTGGAGTTGCTGTTTATTATTATCTGGGTCATCTTGCTAGTTAGGAGCTTTGAGGAGTAGCCAATAGATATGGCGGTTTCTTGCTTGTCACCAGTCAATACCCAAACCTTAATCGCTGCCATTCTCAGCGACTCGATGGCTTCTGGCACCCCTTGTTGCAGCTTATCTTCAATTGCAGAGGCACCCAATATGCAGAGATGCCTTTCCACATTGCTTGCAACTTTGCGAAGCAAAGCAGCCCTACCCATTAAAGCAGCACTTGCTGCCTCGAAGGCAGAATGCCACTGCTCAAATTCTGAAGAGCTTAGTTCTCGCATGCCGACCACAAGCGTTCTCAAACCCAAAGAGGAATAAGCAAGAAGGTGCTGCTCAGTCGCGTGTATCACATTCTGCTCCAGTGATGTATCTATCACACTAAACATGGATGAATCAGCACCTTTGACAAAGACCTTCACTGTCTTGTCAGGGAATCCCAAGATGACGGACATCCTTTTCCGGTCACTATCAAACTCATGCAGACCCAAGACATTAAACCTGCACTGCCCATTAGGGTGCATTGGACAAAAGGAAGAATTAGTACAGTTCAATTCATGTCATGTTTCATGAATACAATACATCGACTGCTAAAACACGCAGCACTCATGCAAGTGTGGAAATCCATATTCCAGGCTCCATAAGGACAATTGAAAAAAACCGAATGAGTCTCTAAATTGATTTAAAATGAAAAGGTGGTTACATAAGAAAATAAACAAACAGTTGAATATACCTCTGCCTTTCTCCTTGAATATCAATCACTATATGACCAGAGGTTCTCTCTATGAGCGTGAATCCATAGGCAGCAGCTGCATAAGCCAGTGCTTGTTCATCTGGAGACTCACCTTGGTAGTCAATCAACTTGACAGAAGGATCAGAAGTATCAACAAAAAGGGGAACTAATGTGTTGCATGAAGCCAACGCAAGGAAGAAATCATGAACATGTTTGCCTTCAGGCGAATCTTTTCCACTCTTTGCTAGTTGCAAAAGCTGAGGGTAAACTTTAACAGCCATCTTCGGCCTAACAATCTTCCCGTCCACTGATAGGAATAAGAACTTATAAATAAGATGATGGTTCGAGTTGATAAAATAATAGCATAATCAGCAGGCCGAACTAGAAATACTACACGAGATAACAAAATAAGTCTCACCTTCAACTGGGTTTCCAACCCCGTCATTCTGAGAACTAGCTTTTCCACCACTGTAATCTACTCCCCAGATGCTCGCACATTGAAACTCCATTTTGTTTTCGGTCAGTGTACCAGTTTTGTCAGAGAACACATACTTTATCTGTCCTAGATCCTCATTTATATTCAAGGCCCTGCACTGAAACCTTGTATTCGTGGCCTCGTCATACATGTTGGCATCTCGAATCATGAAGTAAGACTGACCAACTCGAACAAGTTCCATAGAGATGTATAACGATATGGGAATCATTATTTGGAAGACAATAACCGCCATGAGGAATGTCAAAAATATTTCCATTCCCCAGCCATAGTATTTATAATCTTTAAGAGGCCAGTAGTCCATTTTCCGGTAAAATGGAATGATGTTTAGCTCATCCTTGTGGCGCTTCAACCAAATGGCAGCAAGGACAGAGACAACTGTGCACAAAGCAATTAGGAAAAGGGAAAGTATGATGATTTCCAAGTTCATACGAGTCTCAAGGCTACTCCTTTTTGAAGGGGCTCCAGAATTGTTGAGCATAGCTTTGGTCTCCCGTCCAGCATATACTACAACTCCAAGCGCCCAGGTAGTGTTCTTAAGCTCACATCCACGAAGAATAATATTGGAAGGTCCAAGGGAAAGCCTTTTCCCATCAAATTCCATATTTGCCTGAAAACCGTAAATATTCCTATTGGGTTTCTCGCACTTGATCAAACCACTAATCTTCTCTTTCTCAGGCACTTTAGACAGGGTCTCTTGCTTCGCATATCGGGTTTTCAAATTCGACTCCCCATCCAAATTAATAGTCTGCACATAAGCAACTCCAGTTGGGTCACTGGTCGAAATAAGCACCATATCACACGGAAGAGTGTCATTTGCCTGAATTTTGATGATTTCTCCAACCCGAATATCCTTCCATTTCTTCTGTTGAAACTGACCATTTACAAAAACCCACGCCAGTCGGTTGTTCTCTATCCTATCTGAGCGGTGCCGCCTCCAATCCTCATATGCATCTTTAATTGCAGTAACTAGCAATACAAATGCCAATGGCATTATGGAGGCTCCTCGGCCAAAAACCGCCAGCTGGGGAAGCTGATTGAGTATGGCTATCACTAAGAAATAAATGTATGCAACTCTATGAAACTGTTCAAACAAATTTCTAGGCAAGAAAGTGATAATTGAATACTTGGCAGTGCGAATTGAGTTCCCAGTGAACTCGTACTTTTCGTTCGTCCTGTCCGGATCGTTTATGTAAACCAACCTTGCATCGTCATCGTTAATTTCTTTCTGTGACATGCTCATAAACTCCGAATCCGTGCCACGTGACCCATGCCGCACCCGCTTGGATCCTAAATCCGCCAAAATCACTTCCTTGACAGAGTTTGTACCAGACGTCTTCGACTGGTGCGAGGAAATGCTCTGCCTGGATGACGAGTTGTAATTGGACTCGATACTAGAGGGGTTGTCAATGGTGATATTGGACTCCATGGTAGAGATGGGTTCCGAATCACCAGAGCTGGGTTTTGCAAGATCGGCGAAGGTGGGTATGGAAGGGGTTTGTGGGGTATAAGGGGTTGTCGGGGACGGGATCAGAAGAGGGTGGTCTGCAGACATGATCCCCAGATCAGAAGCAGCATTAAGAGGTCAACCCTCAACAAATTCATAACAAGAGCACCATCCAAATTCGTCCGATCAAGAAATAGAAAATTACTTTACAACAACCACGACAAGAAGGGCGGCGGCAGCGGCAGCAGCTGAAGCAGAAGCAGCATGAAGAAAACAAGCTAACCACTTGAAATTACAACAGCAGCAGCAGCAGCAGCAGCAGGATTGACCAAGCAAAATTAGCAAGAGAGGCGAATTCCAAAGGAAAGAACACACCTTTCTCTTGATGGGCAATCGTTGCTCTCGTTCTGGCTCTCGTCGCTACAAGTTGCTGGTGCAAAACGGTATTCTAGAGAGAGAGAGAAAGAAGCAAAATCGACGAGGAACCCAGAGACGGGTCTAAAGCTCTTCTCTTATTCAGACACGGTGGTTCAAAATGCGTGTTTTTTCTGTGGTGGGGGATGGGCAATACAAAGCGAAATTTCAAGAAAGTCAAACTTGGAATGCACTCTCGAAGAGGAGAGGAGGAGGAACGGGGGGAGGGGCGAGGATTGCAAGATATGAGGAAGAGTCTTCTTGGGGTAGCGACAGCGACAACAACAACCCCCCCATTCAAATTAATCAAGAAAGTCAGACATTGCATCAACGAGAGAAATTAGTAACATCGATCGAATAAAAGAATCTCTCTCTTTCTCTCTGTTTTTGCCCCCAACACAGGCGGCGTCAGAAAGGTCCTCCTTCCAGAGAGCGAGGGGGCGATTTGTCTTTCAAGAAAATCCTTCCAGAAGACAGGACCGCGAGCGCGCTGAGAAGGGTCTTATTCAAATGGAGGAGGAGGTGGCTCAATTTGACTGGAACCCAGGCGAGGACGAGGACGAGGACGACGACTCCATTCTCGGGTTTAGATGTTTTTTTTTTTTCTCTCTTCCTACCTGACAACTTGGAGGTGAGAGAGTGAGAGACATAGCTGCTTTCCATCCTCTTTCTCGTCCATTTTCCTCGATGGAACAGAAACAAGAACCAAGAATCGACCCCTCGGTCGATGGTGATTGAAACCCAGCTGAAGGGGGCCCTCGGCTTTCAGTTACCTCGGCGCTCTCGAGAACTCAAAAGCCCTGCGAAAACTCGGTTTTACTTTAGCTCGTCCTCTTCTTCTTCTTCTCCTCCTCCTCCTCCTCCTCTTCGTGTTCGTTCTGATC
Source organism: Syzygium aqueum (assembly GCA_031216185.1). Lineage (NCBI taxonomy): Eukaryota > Viridiplantae > Streptophyta > Magnoliopsida > Myrtales > Myrtaceae > Syzygium > Syzygium aqueum. Next base: position 28,465,618 of record CM062237.1, on the reverse strand, counting down.
TCTCTCTCTCTCTCTCTCTCTCTCTCTCTCTCTCTCTCTATCTCCCTAATAATGACGAATTGCCGACGGCAACAACCATCTCATTCACCTTTCGTTGCTGTTGCTGATTTCGCCTCCCTTTTTGTTCCTTTAAATCTCCTCCTCCTCCTTCCTCGAGGAGAAACATCGCATTAAAAAGTCACGAACGCCTCTGAGAAAACATCGATTGCGCAGTCCCGTCCGCTCGTAAAATTTTTGCTTCGGAGGAGAAAAGAAAACGAGTTAACCTCGTCGAAAATCTCAAATCGATACGATCCATCCGTGCGTGCGTACGAGTCATGAGTGTCTGGAACCAGTCGCGTTGTAATAAAGTGTTTGGATGAGTCGTTATGCTGCTGTTATTAACGAGTCGCCGGTAATGTAAAATTGCTGTCTTTTTCTTTCCCCCCCTTTTGCCTATAAAAGGCATGATCTGTAACATGTTGAGGTAGACTAGCCTTCAGCAATGAAATCGCGTGTTCACGTGTTTAAACCATGCAAAGCTAATTTTTATCTTCTCCTCTTTGAATTTATGCGAGGTATTAGAGATTTTAGAATGGCAAGATAGCACCTTCATTTTGGTAACATGCCCTGCACTCGCTTTCGCGAGGATCCCGTGCATTGAAAACTGAGGCCGGAAGGCCTCGTGTTCGGAATGAGGGTTTAGATATATGCTAACAGTCGGTCTTGACAGGGGGGTAAGGCCGATGAAAGGCACCGCGAGGGAATTGAGTACCTACATTTGCTAATTTCTTGTTCGAATCACAAAAAATTGCAAACCGGTTCATTCGGTGACGTACCCCTTCAATTAACTTCCGTATGATACCAAGCAACTCGAGTGATCAGCATGCGATGTGGATCCAACGTGGAACTTCAACATAAATGGGTCTCATAAACGACGTTGTTTTGGGGAAGTTGGATATGAAGAAAACGAATTATTCACTGAGAGCTCCTCTCGCGTTTTCGGAAATTTGCTAGAATCCCTAATTTTACTTTAAATTTTTGGTAAATGTGGCACGAATGTACCGATTTAATTTTTTTATGACCCGAAATTAGTTTGAAGTAAATATAGCACGAGTGTTCCGGCTTTTGATTTTTTGTTACACGAAAATTAATTGGCGGTAAATGTCGCACTTGTATAACAATTTGAGATTTTTAGTGGCATTTTTTTCAATTATAATAAGTCAATATTAGAAAAGAGAATAACCAAAACATTCTAATGTCAATATCACCAAATTTTCAGACATCTAGATAGCTCAGTAAAAAAAAATTTGTTATTTTTTCTTCAGTAAGAAACGGAAATTGCGGATCATGTTTTTTGCTTATGGTTGGACGAACCAGCAAGCTTGAGTGTTAGAATGAAGTTGCGTAGTCAAATTTGGCTACTGTTTCCTCCATGACACGCATGTGCAACGATGCGCCAGTTGCTTACATAAAACGAGGCTAACGGGATTAACTAATCTCGAAATAAATATCATAGAAAATGAAAGCATCATTTTTAAAAGGATTTTGTCGAAGACACCAATTTCTTTTTTTTTTCTCGCATTGTATGTAGTCGGTATTTCGAAAAATTAAAGCGCTCGAAGTTAAATTCTTTTTTCGAATTTCGGACTACATTGACGAGACGGACATTTAGGACGGGCGCAGCTAATTAAAATGTTACGCGGTTCAATTAAATTCGCAAATTTTTGTTTGGGTTCCCCTTTGTCTTATGCTCTTGTACTTATTTAGACAAAGGTCCAAGGAATCCTTCCCATTAGTAGCACAAGTGTTGCACCATAATCTAACTATAAAACAAAAGTGCTTAGGAGGTCGTCCAACTTCCTCATGTGATTTTGCCCTTTGGCAACAAGGTTTTGGACCTTAATTTTCCATAAACCATAAAAAAAAAAAAGAATATTGATTCTAAAGCAAGTATCAAGCCCTAATATGCTAAACTATTTTTTCCATAATTGATAAAGAAAAGATGGCAAAAAATGAGATTGATGACTGCCCTACATAGGGCTGACCCACTTCATTTATGTATCTGTTTATTGCTAAGCAACAACTATCATAATTGTCAAAACAAAACATAAAAAAAACACAAAATAAAAATATCGCGACAAAACATAAATATAGCGAGTGACGTGTTAGAAATATATTGTCTGATTTTGAGTATCTCTCGTATCATACTAATGAGTTGAAATCCTTAACACGAATAGGCTATGCAATGACAACCTCAGGTTACAAATTTCAATTCGACACGTCTTTATTTTTTTTTAGCTTTTTTTTAATTGGAGGATATTTATTTATTTTTTTCAATTGGGTACGTGTTAATTACGTAATTCTCGTTCGTCCACACTTAATCTAAAATAATGGGTTCTAGAAAGTACGTCATTTTTCACCAATTCCATTCTTGATAGGGCTGTCCAAGATTGATTGAAAATTTTTGGAATTATATAATTATGTGATTAAGGAATGGTCAAAATAGAGACCCACTCCCCACGTCCGATCTTAAATTTTTTTATATTTAAAAAATATAAGCCTTCTAGATGGTGGTTGACCTCGACTCCACGCCCGCGATTGTCCACAATAAGACAATGAATTTGACATTGAAACGAGCACATCGATATCAATTCAAAAGGGGACGAACGACGAAAGTCCCCATCGCAAAGACAGTGATGATTTTGGAGAGGCCGTCATTATTAATTTGCATCTCTCTAAGTAGTGGGGATTAAAAATGTTAGGAAAGGCGAAAACATCGTCGAATCCCGCCGATTAATCGACCGTTGCATCACGAATTAATGGAGGTGCTCTGTAAGTCGATACGCGCGCCTTTTTCTAGGTTTCGAGGGTAGGATAAGTAAACGATGATAAGGTAGGAAAACAGACGGATTAGGGCTTAGGGGAGGACGCAACAACTTAGAAAGGGACGGGGCTTCTCGTTTCGATATTCAATTTAACGAGAAAATGTACGCCGGAGCTAGTAGGTAAGTAATATCTAGCACCGGCAATGGATCTAACAAAAAAAAAATAGAAACAATCGATATGATTTTTTGCATATAGCGATATGAATGACGTTACCTTATTTCTCGACACGGGGGAATCGCTACCGTTGAAGGATGCTGAGTTGTTGCTGATCAACGTTTTCTCGCCACTTTGTTTGGGGCGACAGTTCTCGACCATCGATACCGACATTGCTAAACTCAACGGATGTCAAAAGAACACATCGTGGAAAACGCTCCTCCGCCGGCGGAGAAATTTGCTGGGGTTAGCTAGCGAGGAAATCCAGAGCAATCTCATTCGGGACGGTTTCAAAGTGGACCGAACTCAACCGGAGCGATCAATCTCGACATGTGAACGTAGTCATGCGACACGACCAGCGTCGAGTGCATCCAAAGAGAACACAATGAACCTAACCGAGTTTGGCCCGGTCGTAGCCTTCCATAATCTTTTAAAATTCTTCCATCCACTCCTACACAAAAAGAAAGAATGCATTGTATCATCAGATAGTGTCAATTCCAATATATCAACATATTATTATTTTCTCCAACATATATAATATATATAATGAAAAGAAAAATGAAAAAAAATGGACCCAAGAAGACGTGGTGAGCGCGTCTCCACCGACAATGCATTCGTCTTTTCTAGCCGATTCCTAACGTTGCGTCGAATACATGTGATGTTGTCCAATGTTTCTTTAATTCTCAGCCACGTTGTTGTACTAAGTGCTCCTTTTCTTTTTTCTCAGGACATTATGAATCCATGATAACTATACTGCCCGAAATGGACTTTCCATTATGATGTCGGAACCAAATACCATCCTGTTTTCACACGCGCGGCCCCCTCGCTTATCGAATTCCACGTGGGTCGCTCTTAATCTAGCTTGCATGCGAGATGGGTTGTTAAAAGCATCCCACATTGTTCGTTTATGGGATTATATACTCTTAATGTACATATGCTTTGGAATTCGAATTTTCGATATGCTAAACGATCTTTGTTTTATTTTGTTTCCCCCATTGATCCCTCCCTTGATGCTTCTTGCCGTCCATGGATGCCAAAGCCTACGTCCAAGGAAAAGCATATCACAAGAAAAGAACAAAAGAAAGAAGCACCAGCGTATAGACCTGGTCGTGACAACCAAAATTCGTGCTTTAACCTATGTTTTTTTTCTGCACAAAGAAAGCTGAAACCGTCTCTCAACATGCCCTCCTTTGGATTCATCATCAATATGGGTCTTCTCAAATCGATACGAGGAAGCACGATCGGCGTCGCCTTGGCTCTGGTCGCGATTCTAATTTCTGGGATCTACATGTTCAGGAGGAGCAGATCAAGAGGTTCGTGGAGAATTATAATTTTGCTTTCGAATGGTCATTTTCTTATTCAGCATCCTAGCAAAAAAAATGTCTTGACGAGCTATGATGTTCGACGTATGAACAACCCTAAAATTCGTCCACTGGTGACTGGGCCGCGTGGTCCTTGAGCTATACGTAGCTTAGCTACCCGTCTCGATTGCTCGTTTTAGGGTTTGGCTCCATTAGAATTCAGACGATGGCGTAGAAGAGGAGGGTAAATTTGATGGCACCTTTCCGTGTTTGGACCGAATTATGTAGACAAGACATTGATTCTTGGAAGGAAGAGGATCGAATGGAGTTCAGCTGACCCCAGGGACGTGTTCCTCAATCCAAGGGGAGAGGAAACAATTTGCTTTCTAATTTTCCAAACGAACGAGACGTGTTTCGCGACCTAATTTACGTGGATTAATTCTTCTTGCAAACTTCATATACACGTCAAGGACGGGTCGGTGTGATTTGACAGTCTTTTTCCCCCTCCACGGCACTCAAGTACGTCCCTCTAATTTAAAAATATTTCACTCGTCATCGTAGATCTCGTGAAATTAAACCTATTCGACCATCTTCTCGTGCCGATTTTATTACATCGTAGCCAATTTTTTGTATGGTCCATTAAGGCTGCTTGGACCCCAAGAAGTTCAAGGAATTCAGACTCATCAAGAAGACCCAGATCAGCCCTAACTCAGCAAGATTCAGATTCGCTCTTCCCACGCCCACTTCGGTCTTGGGACTTCCTGTGGGACAACACATAGTTTGCAGGTATAATACAAAAAAAAATCTCAAAAATAATAGTTAATGTGTATTCGTAAATTTATAATGGACAGTATATATATGGAGTGCAATTACCATTTCGCTAATCTACGTCGAGCAGAGGGAAGGATAGAGACGGCGAAGAAGTTATCAGGCCGTACACTCCCATCACTCTGGACTCAGATCTTGGTTACTTTGAATTGGTTGTGAAGGTATATATTTTCATTAACGTAAATCATTGATCAAACTATGCCAATCTACTATTATTGCCAGAACCTTTTTGTGATTTGGCCAAGTTATAATGGATTGATCTGGCGAATGCTTTTAGATGTACCCAAAAGGAAGGATGTCTCACCATTTCAGAGAGATGCGTGAAGGTGACTACCTTCCTGTCAAAGGACCCAAGGTACCAATTAGTTCTATAATTCCTCAAGTTATAGATGATATGTACATTCTACTGGCTAGCTACCGCTTTCAACTTGATCTGAACATGTGCCGCTAGCTGCTTTCAACTTGATCTGAGCATGGGCCTAGATGCCCATGGGTTCTTGCCCGGGCCAAACGGCCCGGAGAGTTGACTTTTCGCCGGCTCGGGAACCGCTATTTAGCTGCGAAGCTCAGCCCCCGCCGGTTGTGACGGGCGAGCTTGGGCGACGAGTTAGGCCTAACTTCAAAGCTCGGCTCGGTCGAACACTAGCCCGATGATAACCCTCCTCTCGATTTTTTAGCTGGCCAACAAAATATAACGTCTTTTGCTCATCTCATCTCATCTCAAGGGACGATTCAAGTATAAGCCCGGTCAAGCTCGTGCGTTCGGGATGCTCGCCGGAGGCTCTGGCATCACCCCCATGCTTCAGGCAATGCTCCAATACACTCATCAACTCCTGCACAAAATATTCTCATTTTTCTTCCTCTCTTTTCTTTTGACATTTTCTATATCGACGCAGCTTATTCACGCGATCCTAGAAAACCCAAAAGACAAAACAAAAGCGCACCTCATATACGCCAATGTTACCGTCAACGACATACTCTTGAAGGTACGCGTGTATTTCTCCTCGGTTTTTCACTTTCCGAAATCGAATTCATCATTTATATTTCATTCATTCCACTCTTCTGTAATTTGGTGCACCCCACTAGAGCATCTCAGGCAACGGTTACTCATGCTTTCCCTGAAGTTGATTTTACTCTGCATTAAGTTGACCTGGTTTTGTTCCTGCTTTTACTGAGAGATTGCAAAGCATTGAGACAGTTTCAGCTTCCTCATTGTACAACAACGGAGCGATATTCGCATCCTAATGACTTCCTTCCTACATTATTTTGCAGGAAGACTTAGACAACTTCGCCAAGAAATTTCCCGACCGTTTCCAAGTGTACTATGTTCTTAGTCAGGTCAGTGATGGAAAATTTCAGGTGGCTAATAAATCTTCGCTTTAACACGGCAGATATATCAACTATCAAGCATGTTCATCAGTTATTATGCGCTGTTTATGCCGGCGTGTCGCCCTCGAAAATTAGTTTCGCCATTAATCGATCATTGCCATTTTCAATTATTGACTAGAGATGTTTACGTTGAGATAGTTTGTTATTATGAAAAGGGGCGACTCTAAGTTATGAAAAGGGGCTACTATTGGATACGGAAAGAAGTGATTGTTGACATGAAAAGTGATGATGGTAGGGATAAGGTACCTATTCCCAAAAGATGTGTTGATTGGTTATCTATAAATAGATCTAAATCAAACATACTACATTGTTCAAACAACATCTTCTTCTTCGTAACTCTCACTTTTTCTCTTTTCATACACCTTAATAACACATTCAAGGTGAAATTTCAAGAAAGAAATTAAGTAATTGCTTAATTCGTTTCTCTGCGGCATTGGTGCGTGTTTTGGAGGTATATTTGTTTTAAACTCGACAGCAACGATATTGATGGCAACTAATACCTTAAGGCAGTGATCGTCATCACGCATCAAAGTATCAAGATTCTATAACGATGCTCTATCTTCATTAAGAATCAAATTTCCCAACAGTTTATGCATTATTTTCAGCCTCATGAGAATTGGAATGGTGGAGTCGGGCACGTATCGAAGGAGATGATCCGAACCCGCTGCCCACCACCAGCTTCAGATATACAGGTTGGTCTCTCCGCTGTTCGCGTGCTTCTGCAATTCATGTTATGGAAATCTTTTCTCCTCAATGAAGCCCCTTTTTTTTTTTTCAGAAAATAGGAATTCAATATTTTTGGCGTTTTAGGATTGAAAAAGATGAACAATAATTGAGGGAGAAATTTTGGTTCTCTCTGCAATTTTTCTTTTGGTGATTGTGATCTGCTTTTTGGGGAGCTTCAAATTTTTTTTTTATTCTTCAAGAAAAAAAAATGCACTTTTTCATGAATCTGAGAAATACTTGGTTGCCAAACTAAGGTATCATTCCGTACATTTAAAAAAAAATTATGCTTGTTTATAATGTTGCAGATACTAAGGTGTGGTCCTCCGCCGATGAACAAGGCAATGGCTGCTCATCTCAACGAGCTTGGTTACATGCAAGATATGCAGTTCGAGTTCTAATCGGGCGAGTTCCTCCGTATAATTATTCGGGTCTCGTTACCCATCGTTAATAAGGAAATGATCTCATTGCCAAACACATAACTAGAGAAAGATAGCGTCCAAAAAATGACAACTTCGAGATACTTGTTATTTATTTGCATGTAAATGTCAATCGAATATTCATTGTTTAATGTGTATTTTCATGATAAATGATTTGGGAGGGAATAGTCATTCAATTTAAAGTGGCAATCTTTTAAGTAGTGATATTTTTATTGGAAATGTGGATTTAAGATAAGTTCCGCTTTTGTTGGTATCTGATCTTATAGAGAGAAAAATAGTAAATTGCCGTGGGAGACATTTAGATTGAAATTTGAAGAAGTTGATTTTTCTCCAAGTTTTATGATTGGAAGTATTTTAGTCATTGACTTAATACTTTAATATTATGAATCTTGTTCTGGATGTATTGAAATATAATTATTTTGTGGTGCTAGAAAGGACCAATTTTGGAGTTATGTTATTAACGAGTTCTATTCGAGGAGTTAGTAAGAATATAAGATCATAAAAAGTATTGGAAGGTTTTTATTTACATAAAGCTTCAAGTGACTAATGAGACATTCTTAGGCTTCATCTTAATTGAGATTACGGAAATCTCAATTAGACTGGTCGATGGCTAGTGAAAAAGTTCAAGTTGTGATGAATGTGAAAGAAGCTTTATATTGTGATCCGATAGATATAATGCAGTATAGAATTTAAGTTTCAAAGATGGTAACGCATTTTTGGTACCAGATTTTTTTTGTACAAGTACGACATTTTAAAGATCTTAGAGACTATTTAAGAATTGATAATTCTTTGAATTTGGAAGAAAAAGAAAAAGATTGCCAGAGTACTACCATAATGTAATTCGAGCATAGTAATGCAAAGTGGGTAGATTAAGAGCCCTTTTGGTTCAATTTTACAAATGAGTCTTGGGGGAATGCAAATAACTTTAGGTTAAAGTTCTTTAAGGGAATGCAAATGGCATTTGATAAAAAATCCATTGTAAAGCTACCTTGACCCAAGCAATGTTTGGCTTTTTTTTTTTGCATAGGGTTTTGGGATTTCTTCTTTATTAAAAAAAAAAGCTTACCATTCGCCGAAGCCGATGAAGGGCTACGGCCGCAAGCAACAGCCGGCAAGCCAGATCTAGCGCCGGCGAACATCGCCCGAGGTCGTGCGACTGCCGGCAAGCCAGATTTGGCATCGATGGCCGTTGCCCAACCTTAAGCGACGAGGCCTGAGGTCGTGCGACCTAGGTGTCGTCGCCTGGACTCACGCGACCTCGCCAGCCCTTCGCCGTCTAGATCCGATGTCGTCGGCCGCCCTCGCCGGACTCCTTTGCGCAAAGAAGATGAATAGTAACAACGAGGAGCAAAATCGGAATATCAAAAAATAAGTTAGTGTAGTTTGGGAAGAAAAAAATTGATTTAAGCATTTGCCAAATGTTGAAAGCCTGGTCTGAGCTTTGAACATTCCTAATGCTTGCTTTTGGCTGAAAGCCCATTAGGAATGCTTGCCAAATGCCTTAACATTTTCCCAAGGGCCTTTCGGCCTCGAAAGCCTCTTGGGAATGCCGAACCAAACGGGACCTAAGGTGATTTGAAATTAGACATTGTACAATGGAAAGAAGGAATATCATAATGCCGACGATGGAAACTCATTAGTCATAGCAGTAGTACCTTTGAAGACAAAGGTATTACAATATAATTTGAGGAAAGGCTTTAAAAAGAAAAAGGATTAAACTTTCAAGTGTCAAAAGATGGAGTTCTAAGATTTTATAGACATATTGCGTACGTAATGACGCTAATTTGAGGAATGAAATATTGTCAAAAGCTCGTCGAAGTAATTACAGCATATATCCAGGAAGCACGAAGATGTATTAGAATCTTCGTAAGCACTATTGGTAGAATGGTATGAAAGTAGACATTATCAAACATGTCTTGAGATGCTTAATGTGGCATCAAGTAAAAGCAGAACATCGTAAGCCTTGTGAAATGTTGAAACCGTTGGAAATACCTGAATAAAAGTAGGAGCATGTAACAATGGATTTTGACCAATGACACCAAAAAATCACAATTCCATTTGAGTAATAGTGGATCGGTTGACTAAATATGCTCACTTTCTAGCTGTGCAAGTAGACTATAGTTGGAAAAGTATGTATAATTGTATGATCAACAAATAGTTTGATTGCATGAAGTGCCTGTGCCTATCACATCGGATCGAGACTCAAGATTGACTGCAAATTTTGGGCGAAGTCTTGAAACTGTATTGGAAATTAAACTTCAATATAATACTGCTATCTATCCCCGAAGAACCATACAGACATTGAAGAATATGTTGGGAGCATGTGTGATCAACTTTAAAAGCTGTTGGGATGATCACTTACATCTTGTGAAGTATGCTTACAAAAATAGTTTTCAGCAAAGTATTGTCATAGCTTTACTTGAAGTATTGTATAGAAGAGCTTGTGAGACCCCTATTTGCCGGAATGAAATGGGAGAAGGAAGAACTACATGACCGTACTTAGTACAAAGAACTTTGGATGCGGTAAAAGTAATTCAAGATCGACTTAAAACTGCACAAAGTCAATTGAAAAGTTATGCAGAGAAGCATCGAAGGCCATTAGAGTTTAATGTTGGCGACCACGTATTCCTTAATGTCTCACCGATGTAGGCTGTGTCACGATTTGGAAAGAAAAACAATCTAATGTCCAAGATTTATTGGACCTTGGCAAATACTCGAGAAAATTAGAGATTTGGCCTGTCGATTAGCGTTACTGCCAAGACTTTCCAATATCCACGATGTCTTCAATGTATCTATGTTGAGAAAGTATGAATCAAATTCTACACATGTATTGGATTTTGAGATAATCGAGGTAGACGAGAGAGTAACTTATATGTGGAGAAGCTAGTACAAATTTTGGATCGAAGGGAACAAGTCCTTAGAAATAAGATCATCCATTTAGTCAAGGTCTTGTGGCAATATCAAGACTTGGAAAAAGCAACGTGAGAAATCGAAGATGATATGAGATGTAAGTATCCACAACTATTTGATTAATAAATTAATTTTAAATTTCGAGGATGAAATTTCTTTAAATGGAAGAGTTGTTAATCCATAAATTCTTATGTCAATTAATATGTAGGAAGTGAAGACAATAAATGTCACAAGTGGAAATTTAAGCTGAATTCATAACGTTGTGGTATGCAAGGATACAAAAAGTATTTTTTGTGCCGGTAGTTTTCGAAAAATGTTTCCATTCGGGTGAAGTGTGTATTTAGAGTGGTGATAAATGTGTATCGCCACATTGATTGCTAATAGAGATTGATACGCTCCGAGACTGCGTCGAATGAGTGGTAGGTTGAATATTTATTGTGTTGAGTTTCTCTTGTCATTTGGTAACTTTCGCGAAATATTTTAGAAAGTTCAAAATATTTTTCTGATTTATCAATTCTCGGAACGGGCACTAATTTTCTAGTTTTACGTACTGATTTACTTGATATCTTAACAATTTATCAAAATATCTAATTTGAAACTATATATTTAAGACAAATGACACTCCTTGATTTGTACACCTCTCTTTCGTGCTCCACCAAGCATTTTAAAGCCAAGCAATCACTACTTTTAACCCATAGTACGAGTTCTTATCCCTTTGTAACTCATTTGAGTTTCTAAATACATTTCCTAGGCCTTGCGATTGCGATTCCATTATGAGAAGCTTCAAGTCTTTAATCTCTCTCTCGATCTTCGCTTTCCAATCTTTTGAGTAGAAGCAAAGGTTCCACCCTTGTGTTGATCGAAGTTTCTAAATCAATATTTCAAGTGTTTACAATATGATTTTGTGGGCTTTACTCTCATTTATTAAACAATTTTTTTGTTACTTAAAAAGATTAAAAGTTATTAATCCACGCACTTGATTATTTTGCTTTGAAGGTAATTAAAATTTTGATTTTGCTTGAGTCTTTTTATTTAAGGTAAGTGTTGACCCCTAAATTTTGGCTATTCATTTGGAATTAATTGCATAGAAAATTAGGGATTTATCTTGAACCCCTAAACAAAAATGATAAATAGTGTAATTGCATATCATTTAATTTTAGGAGCATATTTCAATTAATTGCATTTAATTGGACCAGCGGTGGATGGTTCTGAGCTTAATTGAACTAAGCCTGCAGTGGCCAAAATTATGTGTGCCAAGTTAGAAAAATTTTATCAAAGTTTGAAATTATAAAGCTTTATATTATCGAGATTTTGATCACGTGGCAAATAAGAAGAAGCAATTGGCATTATCTCCGTGATATTTCGTATGAGATCAATTATTTGAGAGAATAAATGGTTGAGGGCAAGATTTGATCAACAAATGGAATATTTGATTGAAATATTATGAAATCCCTGGGCTTTTACATGCAAAAAGGAGAGGCACACAAGAAAATACACGGTGCCAAACGATCTTGTTTTCCATTGATCCCTCCCTGATGTTTCTTGCGGTCGATGGATGCCAAAACCTACGTCCAAGGCAAAGCATATCACAAGAAAAGAACAAAAGAAAGAAGCAACCAACGTATAGACATGGTCGTGATAATCAAAATTTTTAGGGTTTACATTTTCAAGAGGATCAGATCAAGAGGTTCGTGGAGAATTCTAGGTTTTTTTAGGGTCATTTTCTTATTTAGCAATTAGACCTATCAAATAGGTGGGTCAGGTCGGGTTTGGATCGGGTCATAAATGGCTCGATCCAAATTGACCCATTAACCCGTTTATAACTCATTTATGTGCAATGCAATTTTTTTTACCCATACCCGACCCGATCCATATCCAACACATACCTGATCAGACCCATATTGCTAAAATACTTCCATATTTAATTAAATATAGGAAAATTCATACACAAGCTAAAATGAGAGTGCGGAACGAGTGAGTGCAAGATTGAGTGAAGGCAAGAGAGATGCGTTGAGTTTAAATCAGTTGTAAACTCATTTATAACCCATTTGCGATACATTTACGATCAATTTAACACTAATATAAGACTTCTACCAATTTATGATCAATTTACTAAATATAATTAACTTATTTATGACCCATTTACTAATATATAGGTTAAGAAATGGATTTGTGAACTATTTTGCCAGATCTATTTAGTATCTTAGCAAAAATGTCTCGACGAGTTATGACGTTTGACGTATTAACAACCCTAAAATTGGTCCGTTGTGCCACGTGCTCCTTGAGCTATATAGCTTAGCTACCATCTCAATTTCTCGTTTTAGGACTTCCTGTGGGTCGCTACATAATCTGCAGGTATAATATCATAAATCCGTCTAAACTAAAATAGTTATGTCAATAATATATTTGGGTATAATAATATTATATGCAGGGATATAATATCATAACTCTGTCAAAAGAAATAATAATTATGTCGATTATATATTAGGAGTGCAATAACCATTTCACTTAACTGTGTTTGAGCAGAGGAAAGGATAAAGACGGTGAAGAAGCTATCGGGTCGTACACTCTCATTACTCTGGACTCTGATCTTGGTTACTTTGAATTGGTTGGGAAGGTATGTATTCTGATTAAGTCAAATCATTAATTAAACTATGCTAATCTACTATTATTGCCGAAAAAAATTGTAATTTGACCAAATATGATGGGTTGATCTGGTGAATGCTCTAGATGTACCCAAAAGGAAAAATGTCTCACCGTTTCGCAGAGATGCGTGCAGGTGACTACCTTCCTGTCGAAGGACCCAAGGTACTGAACAGTTCTATTCCCTAAAGTTAGGCTATGGATGAGAGGGATGTACATTGTCCGGGTGGGCGGTTCCAGCCCTAGAACCGTGGACCGTCTGCTACAGGACTGGTTCTAAAAATTGGAACTGAGACCCACCCGTCGATTTCATGGATCCACCGGAGAACCGGATCACCGGTCTGGTCCGATTCCCGAGTGGGTCTATGGAACCGGTCCCAATAAGTTTTCTTGGACAAATAAAAAATAATCTGTAGACTAACATTGGATCAACAGAATAACAAGAAAATAACATAACTTTCTATACAATTCATGCATTATGATCGGTTATATTAACCACATTATCCATAAATCAAGTGAGTACACATCAATTATTGAGAAAAATGACCAAAGTTATCTCAATTACATAAGACCTTTAGACATGATAACAAATTTTCTTCTTTTTTTAATTTTTTTGTCATATTTTTTAGTTAAAAATTTAAAAAATATAATAAAATATATTATTATTATATTTCCGGCTCGGTCCGAATGGGCAGGTGGACGGTCCCACACTAGGAACCGGACCGGTATCCACCGGTTCCAAAAAATTGGAATCGGGAACCGGACCGGTTCCCTTGGGAACCACCGGTTCCAATCTGGTTTCGGGTGGTCCGGGCGGGTCTCAGTTCTTTTGCACATCCCTAATGGATGATGCGTACATGCTACTGGCTAGGCCAATTTCAACTTGATCTGAACATTGGCCTAGCTGCCCATGGGCTCACCCGGGCCAAACGGGCCCGGAGAGTAAACTTCTTGCCGGATCAAGAAACGCTATTTAGCTATGACGCTCAGCCCCCGCCGGTTGAGACAGGCTAGCCTGGGCAACAAGTTAGGCCTAACTTCAAAGCTCGGCTTGGTCTAACACGAGCCCGGTGATTACCCTCCTCTCGATTTTAGCTGGCTAACAAAGTGTAACATCTTTTGCTCATCTCATCCCATCTCATCTGAAGGAGCGATTCAAGTACAAGCCCGGTCAAGCTCGTGCGTTCGGGATGCTCGCCGGAGGCTCTGGCATTACCCCCGTGTTTCAAGCAATGCTCTAATATTCTCACCAGCTCCCCGCACAAAATATTCTTATTTATCTTCCTCTTTTTTTTTTTAACATTTTCTATTTCGACGCAGCTCACTTGCGCGATGTTGGAAAACCCAAAAGACAAACCGAAAGTGCACCTCATTTAGGCCAATGCTACCGTCGCCGACATACTCTTGAAGGTGCGCGTGTATTTCTCCTCGGTTTTTCACTTTCCGAACTTGCAATCGAATTCATCATTTGTATTTCATTCATTCCACTCTTCTGTAATTGGTGCGCCCTACTAGAGCATCTCAGGCGACGGTTCCTCAAGCTTTCCCTGAAAGTTGATTTCACTCTGCATTAAGTTGACCTGGTTTTCTTGCTGCTTTTACCGAGTGATTGCAAAGCAAACGAGACAGTTTCAGCTTCCTCATTGCATAACTGCGGAGCAAAGCAATATTTGCATCCCAATGACTTCGTAAGTTGTTTTGCAGGACGAATTAGACACCCTCGCCAATGCATTTCCCGACCGTTTCAATGTGTACTGTGTTCTTAACCAGGTCAGTGACGGATCTTCGCTTTAACACACAGCAGATATATCAGAAGCGTGTTCATCGGCTACCATGCGGTGTTTATGGTGGCGTGTCGCCCCCCGGAAATCAGTTCCGCCGTCAATCAATCTTCGCCATTTTCAATTTTCAACTGAAGATGTTTATGCATTGTTTTCAGCCTCCTAAGATTGGGTATGTAACGAAGAAGATGATCCGAACTCGCTGTCCGCCACCAGCTTCTGATATAAAGGTTAATCTCTCTGCTGTTCGTGTGCTTTTGCAATTTACTTTAGGGTTAATACCACGAAAAATTTTAAACTAGTACATATTTAATAAATTTACATTAAATTAATTTTTTGACCATCAAAAACCCCACATTGGTGAATATGTGACAAATTTACCGTCCATTAAATTGGATTAATATCACGAAAAATAAAAAATTGATAAACATGTGACAAACGGAAGGGTGAAACCCCAAATTGATACACCTGTCAATTGTCACATGTCATTAAACTGAGCAATTTGATGGTAAATTTAACAGAAACTAATAGAGGGTAAATTTGTCATAGCTTTACTAGTTTTGGATTTTTTATGGTAAAAAATTTAGCTTAGAATAAATTTATCACAGGTGTTCCAGTATGGAGTTTTTCCTAATATCCACCCCTTTTCTAAAAATAAGAATTTAATATTTTTGGTGTTTTAGGAATGAAAAAGATGAACAATAATTGAGGGAGAAATTTTGGTTGTCTCTGCAAATTTTCTTCCAGTGATTTGTTGTTTCTGTTTTGAGAAGCTCCAAATTTTTTTATTCTTCAAGAGAAAAAAATGTACTTTTTTCATGAATTTTAGAAATCTTTAGTTTTCAAACTGAAGTATGATTTCGCATATTTAATTTTTCTTCTTTTATGATTGTTTATAATGTTGCAGATACTAAGGGTGCGAATGGTAACCATTCTACTTCAGAAATCAAATTCTTGCCAGAAACTAATTTCTGGAATTCTTGTTAAAAATTGATTTCTAGAGGAGAAATCTGTTTGGTAAAACATGACTAATTCTGCTCCAGAAATTGATTTTTGAAAGAGAAATCTTTTTTTATTTTTTTATTTTTTTGGGCACCTCAAAAAAAATAAATTTCATTCAAAGTGGGTGTTTAAAGTTATTCTAAGCCATTTTGTGAAATTTTGAAATTTTTGATTTTTTTGGGCACCTCAAAAAAATTAAATTTCACTAAAAGTAGGTGCCCAAAGGTATTCTAAGCCATTTTGTGAAGTTTTGAAATTTTTTATTTTTTTTTATTTTTTTGGGCACCTCAAAAAATATTAAATTTCAGTCAAAATGGGTGACCAAAGGTATTCTAAGCCATTTTGTGAAGTTTTGAAATTTTTGATTTTTTTAAATTTTTTTGGTCACCTCAAAAAAATTAAATTTCAGTCAAAGTGGGTGGCCAAAGTTATTCTAAGCCATTTTGTGAAATTTTAAAATTTTTGATTTTTTTTAAATTTTTTTGGGTACCTCAAAAAAATTAAATTTCACTCAAAGTGGGTGGTTAAAGGTATTCTAAGCCATTTTGTGAAGTTTTGAAATTTTTTATTTTTTTTTATTTTTTTGGGCACCTCAAAAAAATTAAATTTCACTCAAAGTAGGTGCCCAAAGGTATTCTAAGCCATTCTGTGAAATTTTAAAATTTTTTTTATTTTTATTTTGTTGGGCACCTTAAAAAAATTAAATTTCACTTAAAATAAGTACCAAAAGGTATTTTAAGCCATTTTGTGAAATTTTGAAATTTTTTATTTTTTTTTTAAAATTCACCAAATTTCCTATTTTCCTGAAATCTTGACTTTTTTATTTTCTGAAAATTTTTATGAATTTTTCTGGAATTTTTCAATTTTTATGTATTTTCTAAAAAAAATTAACAAGAAAAAGAGAGAAAATATGAAGAATGCATTCTTGAAGAGAGAAGCTATAAAAAGTAGCTTCTCTTTTTTTGCCCAAAACTCATTGTGGAATCAAGAATGCATTCTGGAATGAAGTATTTTTAACAAACACATTTTTATTTCAGAATGTGAAAATTGCTCCAGAATGCATTCTGGAAAGTTTTTAACAAACGCATTTCTATTCTGGAATCTATTCTGGAACAGAATTTCTATTCTAAAATGGATTCCGTGCGCGCCTTAAGGTGTGGTCCTCCACCCATGAACAGGGCAATGGCTGCTCATCTAAGTGAGCTTAATTACACAGAAGATATGCAGTTCGAGTTCTAATTGACTGAATTCCTCCGTATAATCATTGGGACTTCGTTAGCCATCGTTCACAAGGAAATGATCTCGTTCCCAAACGCATAACTGGTGGAGAAAGATAGCGTCCAAAAAATGACAATTTCGAAATTCTTGTTGCTTATTTTCGTGTAAATATCAATTGAATATTTATTGTTTAATGTGTATTTTCACAATAAATGATCAGTGTAAATTTTATATCGTGTTAGTTCAAAATTAGACCTTCTTTTTTTTATGGTAATCTTAGTTTTCGAAAAGACGGTAAATGAAAGCTTAATGCACATAGTGCTTAGGCGCGCTAATACCTATTATTTTTAGGTACATATAAAAATTTCCAAATATTAAATCGCATAAAGGAAAAGCGAGGCTCGACGTATTTTTTATTTTTATTTTTATGTCTGGTTCTATCCTATTTCTATTTTACAACCCACTGTGTGCATTATGTGTTGTGCGCGGGTTTCGAAATCCTGCGCACGCTCACTCATGCATCCCCATCCTGGCCTCCCTGAGAAGGTGGGGACTCGATCTCTCCACCTCTTCTTTACAAGTGAGAAGGGTGAGCACAAGGGCAATCTCAAAAGGTTGAGGCTAGTAAAGCCGTCAAAATGGGTCACGAGCCCATATTTTAACTTTTATTTATTGTAGTGGGTTTGTAAATTGATTACCTCAATTGTGAAATATGAGTAAAATATGGGTTGTAAAAAAAAAAGAGAGGCTAAAACAGCCCACCTAATAATAGATAGACAAGTCATTTATTTTTTTAAATTTTCTGATTTTTCCTTTTTTTATTTTCTTTCATTTCAATTTCTTTTTAGGAAATCCGGCACCAACTAGTCACCATTCGCCACCGGTCGTTGGTCATCGTCATTAGGCTGTTGCCAATCACCGATCGTCAATTGTTGACACTAGTCGGCAGTCGCTTGTCCCCATCGGTCACTGGTCCTAGTCATCGTTGATCGTTGGCCGGCAGTCGATCGATTGCCATTGGTCGCCATTTGCTATGTAGAAGAAAAAATAGAAAGAAAGAAAAAGAAAACTATTAAAATATTAAAAAAATCTGAAATTTTTTTAAATTGTCTATAGTGTTTTAGCAATATATATTTTTAAAAATTTATAAGAAACAATTCTTTCTAAATTGGATTTTTTTTGTCGACATTCTAAATTAGATTTAATATTGAAGTATTTTAGCAATTCGTTTGGGTCGAGTATATGTTGAGTATAGATCAGGTCAGGTATGAGTTGTCAGAATTATATTGTATGGAAATGGTCAAAACTGATTAAATTGGTTAATATGGATCGGATCATTTTTACTTGACCCGGCCTATCCGTTTGACAAGATTAAGGATTAGACGTTTGGTGGGGCATTTGTTTAAATTGAACGAGTGGTCTGAAACATTTGTTAAACATGCTAAATAAAGGACGTTTTTTTGACCAAAAAAAGGGATATTTAAATTTTCAAAATATCGATTGCATATAATATAAGTAAAATACAGTACTAAAATATTGTACGCTTTTATTTTTTTTCTTTTCTTGTCAAAATTTTTTTGTTACTTACGTGAATGATATCCATTTTGTTCTAGAAATCAATTTATTGTCAAAAATATATTTTTCTATTTATATTCCATTGACGAGTCTAGGTCAAAATACGCGTTTGATAACGACACGAAATTTTTATTCTCAAAATAGAAATTTGTTTTATAATGACATAAAATTTCTCCCTACCAAGCAGCAACGGGAGGTGGGTGAGAGGTAGAGGACAGCGGGAGGCAGTTGGTGTCGAGCGGCAGTGGAGGACAGACACTCGGCAGAGGATGGTAGAAGGTGGCCAATGGGCAATGGCAAAGGATGGCGGGCGATAGTGGGCGGCGGTGAGAGATGGCGGACGTCGACGAACAAAAGGATGGCGGCGAGAGGCCGCCGGCGATCGAAGGGCGGCGACGGGCGGATGCTGCGGGCGGCGGCTGCGGGGTGGGTGACTGGCTAGTAGCAAGAACGAGTGATGAGAAGAGTTTTTATTTCTCATTTCTATTCTAGAAATAGAAAAGTCGAAAATTTTTACTTCTGATTTCTGTTTAAAATCTATTTTTAAAATAGAAATTTGTTTCGAAAATAGAAAAATAAAATTACGTCGCTAAACGGAATTTTATTCAAAGCTTGTTTCCGGGAACACAGGAAATTACAGAAGCAGAGAAAACAACGTTATCACGAGAGATTTGCTAATGATTTTTTTTTTTAAATTGGAAAGGCCGGCCAAATCCGGGTCGGACTGGCTGCGGTCCAATCTGACCCGACCCGCTCATTTCCGAGGGAGGCCGAGACGACGAGACGAGAGCGCTGATCATTTTGGGACGTCGAGCTCCGTCACCGTCCAATAATACGGCGCGGCGTTGCGTTGCGTCGCGTCAATCGTTGTCGTTCTTCCAAGGTAGACACCGCCCAAGCAGCGGAGCTCAGTGCCGTCGATCGGCCGATCGCGCGTCCGCCGTCCGCCGTCCGCCGTGGGCGGCCGCCTGCCGGTCAACTCCTCTCTTCCTCGCCTCGCCCCCGCGCCTTCTTGTGGCGTCGCGATTTTCCCCTCCTCGCGCCATAACGAGGATTAGGGGGCGATTGGAGCGCTCGTCCAGCTTCGACCGGCGCGAGATTAAGCTCGATCGATGGCCGGAGCCGCCCTCCCCGCGGCGGAGCTGACCACCAGCGGCCGCCCGATCCTCCTCCCCGGCGAGATCGAGTGCTCTCTCCTCTCCAACGTCGAGCTCGAACCCGAAGGCTCGCCGCCGCGTGGCTCCTCCATTCACCTCAGGTCGTCCTTCTTGATCCTCACGACTCACCGCCTCATCTTCGTCTCCGACTCCTCCGCCGCCGCCGCCAAGGCCGCCTCCTATGTCCCCCTCGCGTCCATTACGCACATATTCTCGCTGAAGAAATCGATCAAATCGATGTTTGCGTCGCCGCGGCTCAAGTTCCAGCTGTCCGTGGGCTCGGACGGGCGAGTGGGCGGCGGCTCGGGGACGAGGTCGCTCGTGGTGACGCTGGTGATGAGAGGGAAGGATGACGTGGAGGCGTTTGTGGACAAATTTAGGCAGAATTGGGGTGCTAGAGCTTGGGAGAGAGAGAAGGAGAACGAGAGCGCGAGTTCAGGGTCGAGTTTAATTGTGGAGTCGACTGCCAGTTCGAGCGGGTATGATTCGAGAGGAATGAGAGTGGTTGGGGTGGCAGGGATACTGAGGAGAGAACAAGAGATGTGGGAGAGCACTGATAAGAGCTTGCAAGAGGCTTTCCAGGACTTGAATGCACTCATGGTAATGTAATACCTAAAAATTCAGTTTGTTTGATTGACATTGCTAAGAACTATTTAGGAGCGGTGGAGGGGAGGATTTAAATCCTCAGCATTGTGGTTTAGTTTGATTGCTTTGATTGACTTCTATACTGAAATAGTAGATTGTTGATGTGATTATTTGGGATGGACTAATCGCGGTTGTCCTAAACTTATGGCGAGAAGGATGTGTGGCAGTTAAAGAGTTTGATTTATGTGTCCTTGTTTGGCACATTACTTGGATTTTCTTTCAGAAAATGTTTATTGGACCCTATTGGTTTGAATTAATCTGCTCTATAAGGTGTAATGACTTGAGAGAACTGTCTAATTTTATGCTTTTGTTGACTAGCATAACATTTTGCACAAGGCATTGTTGCTTTGGGATGAGAAAAATGGGAAGGAGAAAAGACTTGATTTTCAGCTTACTATCCATGTATCGAATTGGCCCTGCTGAAAAAGCTTGAAGAAGGAGGAAACCCTAGGCAGATGTATAGGAATTGTCCTTTTTCATGGCAAATAGCAACTATGACTGTCTGTTCTGTTCTATAGCTCTTCTGCTATCAATGAGTGGATTGCACCGAGGGCTCCATATTCTTATTTCAATGTTGCCTTGTGCTTGCAGAGTAAAGCAAAAGAGATGGTGATGCTAGCTGAGAAAATGAGGTTGAAACTTTTATCTGCCCCATCTCAAGCTGGATCATCCAATGACGAGGAATTGGGTTCAAAAGAAGAAATACAGGATTGGTTGTTGAGTGTTGGGATTGTATCTCCAGTTACAAAAGAGTCGGCTGGTGCTTTGTATCACCAACAATTATCACGGCAGGTCCTCTTCTCTTGCCATTTCCTTAAAAAATGCAAGTTTTTCTTATTGATTGTTTGCATCTGTAACTCTGGTAAGCAGGACTTAGGACGGGTACTTAAAAATGGAACTCCTGGCTTTTGGTCGGCATTTTACATAGTAAATATGTTGATTCTATATCTTTGTCTCAACATGACAGGGTAAAATAGGGTTGCAGTCAATACTTATTTCGTATAATGCTTTCACAACAGTGGTAAAAAAAGAATTTTTAGAACAAAGTTGACGGTGGTCCATAGTTTATCCTATCTGACCGTTAGCACGCGAGTGCATATTGTTCCTATGATTCCTGGTTTTTGTGCAATGTGGACCTCCCAAAATTTGGAACATCTCAAGAGCGCATGGGAAGAGATATTATTAATATGCTTTTTGCTGAATAGCTGCTGTAGTCTAGTTGTTTCTGGGTCAAAGCTCGCTTATTGTATTTGATCTATGGTTATTATATATATAACAGCATGTTCAGTGTTTATCCTTTTGTGTATATGGGGGAAGCTCGATGTATATACCCTCTGTAGCAGTTTTTTTTAGTAGATATAGTGGGTCTACACCTTGTTCTGCAGCATGATGTCATCTAAGTGAGATAATGTTGATAAGCTTTTCAGCATTGTGCCTGTGGAACACTCGTAAAAAAATCAAATAAATGTACCCTGAATTTGGAATAGGATGACATGCTGTGGGACTTGAGAAAGCATTCTTTATATATGTATGAGGCTGAGCCCTTTGATGTGATATTAGAGGACAGGATGAACTACTGTTTGAAATGATTACAGCATTGAAAATGATACACCTCAAGGGAGAAATTATGGAGGTGTTTTATCTCTATACTATGCATGTGGGTATCACTGATCAATGGCTAAAGTTGGGGAAAAAATTAAAATGCTTGCTTCAAAAGTTTTTCCTTAAGGAGTTTGCTGGTATGTGCTTCGCAAATTACAATCTGAGGGTGTGCTCATGAGGAATTTGTTCCATTTTCTACTTTTTGACTTATATAGCCCGATTTCCTTACTTCTTTTTGTGTTGCCTTGTTGGCCCTTTTCTTTTATGGGGATAGAGAGGTAGAAGGAGAGGAGAAGGAGGGGCGGGGGGGCGGGGGAAAGGGGTTGTGGCGTGTCACATCCTGTATAGTATATCAAAGCAAGAGAATGAAGATGATAAGATGCATGCTGTTACAAAGCACTTATGGTGGAGTTATTCACCATTTGCTCCTTTTAGCAGTTGTGCAGTTATTCTGTACTGAAGCTTGTCTCTAATACACCTGCTTAATATGTTCGGAATTCTAAAAAAATGGACTACCTGTGTCATTCAATTTGTACCGTGTGATTTATTATCTTAGGTTTTTGATTCTTTTTTTTTTTAATTATTTTTTAACGAAAGGTTAATTATCCTTTTGTGGCTCTTAGTTAGCAGATTTTGTGAAGATTCCTCTTGAGAGGTCTGGAGGAATGATTAATCTAATAGACATGTACTGCCTTTTTAACCGGGCTCGGGGCACAGAACTGATCTCTCCAGAGGATCTGTTGCGAGCATGTTCTCTGTGGGAGAACTTTAATGCGTAAGGCTTTTTTATCTAGCTGAGGGATGTCAGTGTAATTATTACTTGTTTTGAGATGATGTTCTCATTTTATATATATACTTATGGAGCTTTCCCTTTTCTCAGTCCTGTAATGCTTCGGAAGTTTGATAGCGGAGTAATGGTTATCCAGAATAAGTCCCACAGCGATGAAGAGGTGATCTTTCACTTGCTTTCTAATCTATGAAAGGTGTTGATCGAGTTGACTTTGGGGAGAAATGCCCCATGTTGATTATCTGTGTTCAATATAAACTGCCGAGATGAAATGTTGTTATGCTTGTAGCTGCTATATAAGTCTTGCTTCGGGAACTGCATTATGGACTGGTTTTCATAGATATGCCACTTGCCTTTGCTCTCTAGACTGTAAACACCCTCTCCAAGAGAGAAAATTTTATAGTTTGAGGCAAGAGGCCGCCAAACTTGGTCATGATCAAGAGTTGCCTCATATTAAATGATCAAATAATGGCAAAGTCATTCCATGAGCAGTGTTAGTGGTGGGATATGCATGTTTCCTTTGACAGAAGGAACTATTGAGGCATGTGTGCTCTTTGGTTTATATTGCCCATGGAAGTAATAGTACTCTTACTGCTTATCTCCTACTTTGCCTGATAATAACTGAGGGATGCTGTTTATAGGTTTTTGCTAGAATCAAGTCTCTCATAACGCAGCCCGACGCCCTTCAGATGGGTGTAAGTGCTGGTGATGCTGCCATGACCCTAGGGATGGCTCCAGCAATGGCCAAGGAGCACCTCTTAACTGCTGAAAGCCAAGGTATGTGGCTCTTAGAGAGATAAAAAATAATGTTGAAACGACTGGCATGCTATTGCAACAAGCATTCTTACGTTGCTTTGTTCTTTGGCAGGTTTATTATGCCGGGACATAAGCCCTGACGGCTTTCGTTTCTACATTAATCTATTTCCTGAGATTCGTACAGATGACATTTACCTGTGAGTAAAAAGCTTCTTATTAACAACGGTTATCCTACTTTGCTATGGCTTGATAATGATATTTGGACTTTGGGTTTTCTTGTACAGCATGCTTTTTTAGTGAAATTTTTATATGCAAATGACTATATGATATAACTTCCTTGGACATGACCACACATGTTCTTTGTACAAAGGAATAATTTGGTTGTTTTTTAACTATTTTTGCTAGGCACTATTAATTAATTCAAGAAATTGAAGTTGTTTTTGCCAAAAAAACAAAAATACTGCTTCTGCCGGACTAACAACAGTAACAACTTCACGGAGCATTTTCATACTTGGGATAATCGCTTATCTCTTAAGTTCTTCCCAATGAACTGCCAAGTGCTAAGTACGGTAGACTCTTTGTTGCACTTCAGGGTCACAATTCATAAATTATTTATTTACCTAGCTGTTCAGTTCTTGAGCCATTAGGCTTCCTTAGATCTCTCGTAAAACAAGGAATAATATTTAAATAGATGTGTGATAATTATGTTTATGACAGAGTCTTCTGGACTATAGTATGTATACCACAAATTGGCTTTGTCGCCAGTCATTTTTTTTAAACATCCTGTGTCGTCTCTGTTTATCTCGCATTTCATTTCCATGAAAAGTGGCTCTTGGATCTGCTACCCTGTAGCTGCTGGAAAAGGACTTATAAAATGATGAAAGACTGCTGCCATGTTTAGCACTAGATAGGACAATATCTTGCGACTGTACAATATGTTGTCAGTGTTGTATGGATTGTTTGTTCAATTGTTGCTTGGTAAGCTGTTTTCGACAGTGGTCCATTGATGAATATGTGTACCAGACATCTCATCTTATTCTTACATGGTACGTCTCTAATTTGAAAGCACCGCCCATGAGGTCATCCAGTATGAGATTAAATGCAGACGGTGTTGCGATTGCGAATTGTGTTAGATGCTATGGTTGTTGCATATGTTTTCCCAACCACATACACATATTAGCTTTGGTTTTCCTTTGCAGAGTGAAAGATCAGGGAATCTATGCTACATGGATCGAGTGTGCATCTTCTACTTCTAGGCAAGACACACTTCTTCTATCTCTTTGATCTTTGGTGGAACTGTATATGATATCCAACTCGGGTTGCAGCAAACATCACAGAAATGAGGTTGAAATTGTGTTGTTTTCTTTTACTTGCCACAAACTTAAGTCGGTCTTTCTCCCCCATAATATTACAGGTTGGAATGAGAGAGACACCTCCTGGTTCCTTTACTTTGTTGCGATTTGGAGCTGTGCTTTGATCTTTTGATCTTCTTTCATGGTGCAAAACAATTGGAGCGGGATTGGCTGTTGAGGCATAAGCTTCGTCCCTATTTCGGAGACCAGAAAGAGACGACTTATGGAGTTCTAAGTCTGGGAGGTTTATCTTCTTTCATCCTCACGATTTGTTGTTACGGTAGATTTAGTCAAAATTGAGGGCCTCAGTCCATGTGATTTATGCGACGAGACGAAGGTTTAAGGGGATTGCCGCCAACTCGCCGTGGCATAGCAATACCCCCATTCTTTCCCAGCTTCGGGATCTTGTTTCTAGCAACATTTGTATAAGATCTCGAGCTCCTCTCTTCCCCTAGT
Organism: Syzygium aqueum; assembly: GCA_031216185.1. Taxonomy (NCBI): domain Eukaryota; kingdom Viridiplantae; phylum Streptophyta; class Magnoliopsida; order Myrtales; family Myrtaceae; genus Syzygium; species Syzygium aqueum. The sequence goes on along the minus strand of CM062237.1, from coordinate 28,440,032 downwards.
GCCTTTAACCTTTTGTTCTTGCGAGATCGGTCACGGTATATCCGCGAACCAAAGCCCGAGACCCATCTTATTTTATCTTCATAAATAGAAACGCGATGTTCACATGCTTCGTAGACGCACCTGTCTCGTCTCGTCGTCCTGAGCAGCTCTAGATAGAAGATTCATAGATCAGTGCAACACTTACAAGATATAAAACAAGTCTGCTCATCGCTCGAACTAGAAGTAAAAAGATCACATAAACTGTGATGGTTCTGGCTTTTCAATTCATTTCTCCAAAATCTCGGTCGTCCCTCATAGCCTCGCCCGGGTCATGGTTCGGGCTGATCTGATTGGAAGCTGCAAGTCAACCCAATGCGGGTCGATCCCAACGAGACCTGTGAAGAACTTGCTGACCATCTCGTCGGTGATCGATTCCAGATTGGGCGGGTCCCACTGCACTTGTCAAGATTAACAGTGAAAAGGGGAAACTATTAGAAAAAAAATTGAAATAAATGTAGGCAAATTTTTTTTTCTACTTTTCTAACTTCGTTCGGCTTTTCCTTCGACTATCAACGCTCAAGGGTGTACCAAAATTTTTTTTCAACAATTTAAAAAGTTTCGAATTTCTATGACACGATACATGCACAAATTTGCTAATCCTAAGATGATTATGTACCTGGGGCTTTCTGTCCTTGTCGAATATCATCGCTCTCGAACCCTGAAAAATGGGGATTTCGTCATCATATATACATAGATAATATGGATATATAGAGAATTAAGAAGGAATGGAGAAAATTAATTTAAAAAGGGACCTCATAGAAATCTCGATGCATGGACCGGCGCAACATGTGGCAAGAAATTGTGTATTCATGAGCCAGACATTGTTCAATAGTTTGTGCCCGTCCTTCTCTCATCTGGGGTGGGTGGCAAATTTGATGACGTCAATAAATGTTCCAAACTCACTTAAGTTCATGATTACTTGTATATTATAAAGTTTCACATATGAAAATAAAGAAATATAAGGGAAAAAGTGATGGAAATGCAATTGTGTACCGATTTCAGAGTTATCTTGAGGCTTGTTGGAGAGGCTGATCTCATTGACCTTATAGCATCTTTGATCCATTTCTTTTCTCCATCGTTTTCAACCTCACTTTCCTGCAATAAAAAAGAGAAGACCTAAGTTGACTGTTTAGTAAAAACGAGGTGCGAAATCGCACTAAATTTTTCACTTTTCGCTCGGATGTTACCAATGACGATAGAATCTCTTCGACGGTGGGTTTTGAGAAGCACCTATTGATAATCTCCAACCTGCATCGCCAAATGACCAATGTCAATCAAGCAGATAATTTTCGACCCCTTTTTGCGTTTAATTCGAATCGATTTAGTATAAAGGACACGTGATTACGATGCCAATAATTTGTATGAGAATTTTTGAAAGCACACAAATTAATTACCTCCTGAAAGTGCTGTTTTCCTTGAGGCTTGGTTTATGAGCGAATCTGTTTAATAAATCGGAAATGGTTGATTTCTTAAGAGGTGCTTCCTCGCACACACTCTTTTCCAGCAATGGAAGGTCCTGAAAATAAACTCAAAAGAAAATTAGTTTTTTTGTTTTTCGAAAAATAAATGATTATGAGAGAGAGATGATAATTATTAATCGGAGGAAAGATAAAATCTGTCATTTATATTCCATAATCTCAAATAAAGTAGAGTGTGAAGAATGCGATAATTACTCGAGAAATAACAGTCCATGTAAATAAATAAATAAATAAACAAAATTACCTTGGAGAGCACAAAATGAGATGCAAGGCCACAAGCGAGCATTTCGCCGCCGTCGAGGCGCGCGCCGGTGAGCGCCAGATATTCTCCTGAGACATTCGACCTTCCACGGTGTGATTCGCAAAAACAATAATGACTCAGAAAGAGAGATAATCAAATTCGTTTCCTGCACGTTCGAGTTCCGATAACCTATCGATTCGCTTACCGTAAGAGCCCGGAAGCTTGGACAGGAACTTCGATGCGCCAACATCCGGAAATAGACCTATCGATGCTTCTGGCATTGCAAATACCTATTCATTTATCCAACAAGAAGACGATAGATCCATATAATAAGTAAAACATCGATGATACATATATCTAATGTTCGTTGTGAAGCATAATCAGCATCGTATCACAGAGACTGGGCAATTGGTGGCCCATAGTTTGTCGCGCGAAGTAAAAACCGCATTCGAATTGATAGCGAGAGATCGGATAATCCGATACCGTGTTCTCAGTGACGACGCGAAACGCGGCATGCATGGCGAGGCCGGCTCCTCCGCCCATCACGATCCCGTCCACCAGCGCGATCTTTTACGGCATTCAAGTCATACGGTCAGGAGAAAATATGTATATAGGTGTAAAACGATTCCTCTTCGACCGCAAGCCGTTGCAATCGATACATTATTTTGATTGTGCAAAGGGAACTAGCAGTGAATTGAACTGACCACGGGTTTACTGTAAGTGGCTATCAGATAATCCAGCATGAGCTGGCTCCTGTAAAAAGCACCAGCAAAGCTCCAATGCCCTGTACTTTGATTCTCCATATGTAAGGAAGCATCCCATATATGAACAGCAAAAGAGCAGATGCGTGGGAGAGGGAGAGAGAGAGAGAGAGAGAGAGGGAGGACCTGCCACTGATGAACAGATGACTCCTTTGACATCTCCTCCGGAGCAGAACGCCTTGCCCTTTCCCTGATAAAAGAAGTTTGTCTCATGACGTCTCCACATCTACTACATCATACAGCGTCAAAAGCTCTTTCAATCTTAGACTTTTACTGAACAGTCTCGATAGAGATCAAGCCTGTTGTCAGATGGACAGACGAAGGGGTAAGCCTCGGCTTCTAAAGCCCCGCGGTCATAGTTGACTCTCAATCAATATGTGGGGGGTGGATTTATGAACAAAGGAATGGAGGGTCGGTTCCTAAGATTGGCAGATCTTAGGAAATTCTTCGGGAGAAAATTGTCCAAAAACCATAAATTTATTATACAATTGCGTATTCAGTCCTAAATTATTTAATTTGACTAATTCAGTCCCACATATCTTGACAATTTTTCAATATGGTCATTCTAACCAAAATTGCCGACGTTGGAGTCTATTCAGCACCGGCTATCTACGTGGCATGGCTGGCTCATGAAAATTTTCTTTTGTTTCTTGTTTCTTCTTTTTTTTCTGTTCAAGTCGAAGGACAAGGCCTCCTAGCAGAACATCCACCTAGATTAGGCCGCTGTCCTTTAAACCTAGGGGCCGTATACAACCCAAGTAGGCTGAGCTACAACCGGTCGACAATGGAGGGGCGGTGGCGGGCGATCCGAGCGATCATCAGTGTGGCGAGGGCATTCACTTACCTAAAGGACAACCCATGCTGCCGAGGTCTCGATGGGTAGCATGACCACAGTGGATATGTCGGTGGAGTGTGCAGGGATGCTGGAGAGCCTCTGCGAGGGCGTCGGCCCTCGCCGGCCATCCTTTGCCTATGACCGGCAATATGGTTGGCGAGCACAGCCATCGCCAAAACCAGCCATGGGTGAAAAGGAAAAAGAAAAAGGAAAGAAAAAAAAATCATAAAATTGCATAACTCGTCCACATTAGTAATTTTCTGTGAAAATTGGCTAAAAGAACTATAGTAAAAAATCGACAAGCCAAGTTAAAAAGTTTATGATCGAATTGGCCATCGTACAATATGTTTAGGATTTTTTGGATGCAATTTTCCAAATTTTTCAGCATCCGAAAGTAGGAATCACAGCAACATTTAGTACGCACCTTCAGAATTATGCATTCGACCGCAGGATCACATTCATATGCTTCCAAAACCCTTAACATCTTAACCACCTGTAATTCGGAACCAAAAAAGGTGCACAATGAAAACACCAAGCAATCCCATAATGAAAGCATCAATCTGATTACGAAATGGGTCTTGCAGAATATCATACAACATGTCTTCTGTATAAATCTCGACCGTGAAGTAATATTTTTCATATCGTAAGTTATATATAAAGTAAAACTCCTGAACAAAACATCTTGCAACAATTATCCGACATTCCTTCGAGTTTTGAGCAAAATTCATTGTACTATCAAATTATACTCCATTGCAGTAACTGTTCGTACCATTTCATAAGTGAGGCAGTTTAGTTTCGTGGGCCTGTTCAGTATCACCTTCCTCACGCTCGAGATTTCTTCGAACAAAACCTGTTTCACCAGCAGTTTTGCATCAAGAAAGATCACGCCCCAGAAACGAACCCCAGATCCGAAACCCGGGCAAAACATCAAGAAGCCGCATCGCATGCATACGCGGGCTGCGGCGACGACAAAGACAACAAACCATGTGTCGCTCAAGATACGAAGTACGTGCATGACGATATATGTGCACCTGGTTGTCGTCCTCGAGGTCGAACGAGCAACGGAACGCCATGAGATACCGGCACTCGATTTCAGAAACGATAGAGATCGAGCTTGAGAGAGAGAGAGAGAGTGTGTACAATGGCGAGGTACAGATTAGGGTTTATATGGATCTTGTTTTTTTTCCACCCTTCTCTAAATCAGAAGGTGCAAATTTGGTGGAACCAGCTCATTTAAGTCGTCCGTACATACGCACCGGCCTCGGGACTATGGTATTAGTTGGCGTGGCTGAGAACTTACCATTTATATGCTCATTTTGCAGATGCACCAGTTGCTCTCCCTCCTTTCATTGTTGCCCCAAATCCATTTCTCCATTTCTACTCGGTTCCCCACGACGAAACTTCTATCGACCACGTACTTTTAGAGTAAATAAGAAATATCGGTTCAATTTCCGGTTCGTGCTTTTCTTCATCCTTGATAGGACGGAACTTTCTTGAACCGGTAGTGGCGGGTTACAAATATGGAGATCGTCCCCGTGTAAACTTGATTTAGGAAAACAAATATGGACAACGTCGGTCCGATTCTCCATTTTCTTGGTTGGGGGGGGTCGCATTGTGGTTCACTTGCGCGGCGCAAACTCGGGCACCGCCCTCATGGGGGCCATGTGCTCCTCCCACCTTTGGTCGGAGGAAATTTGCTCCAACCATCTTTGATTGGCGGGTTACAAACATGTATGCCAATCATTTTCAGTTTGATTTTAGTTAAGAATGCATGTGGTGAATGTTTATAACTTGTATCCTAACAATTGGAGACAGGGTTGAAGAAGAATATAGTCCGCCTTTGTTTGTTTTAAGAAGCATCGTTGGATGTGTTCAGGGAAGTTTCCTTTGATTTGGGATGCAAACAAATATAACCCATGTTTATATTTATAAACTATCATCAAGAGATTAATCATTGAGAAAACTGAAGTAAAACATAAAACCTTTTTATTTTACCCTGCGCTACTACAATGGGGCACATGGAATAAGTAGGATTGGTCTTATATGATATCAGCGCAAGACCTCCACTATACATGTGCATATTTTAACAAGTCAATAAATGAAATATACGTGACTCAAAATAATTTACAAAAAATGATTAGCAATATTTGTATTACACGGCGTACATGGTGCGCCTTAAGAGATTCCATGGTCGTACCGTATTCTCGATGACGACACGAAACGTCGCATGCTTCGATAGCCCAGCTCCTCCACCCATGACAATTCATTCTACTAGAACAACCTCGTACATGGATAATGAACATATAAAAAGAAAGTAGCGAGATTTCATACTATGATTCGGCAAATAATCTATATTAACATTAATGTCAGGAGGCATTGCTACAGAAAATTAAGGATAAAGAACCCATATTAGTTCCTCTAATATAGTGAATAATCCTTTTATTTTAACTCAAGCACCATTTATGGAATGCAATGGGTAGAAACATATTTTTATTCGCGACATGGATAACAACAACAACAATAGTAATAATAATAATAATAATAATAATAATAAAAAAAAAGACATGAAGTGGGGCATGTGCCTATACTTTGATATGTAGAGTTGGGGGTCTCACCACAGGTTTTGGGTAAGTGGCCAGCAGATAATCTAAGATGAGCTGAAGACCATAAAATCTTGTACCCAAGCTCCAATGTCCTATGATTTTTTTTCCATATTTAATAGGGCATTCATTAAAAACAAAAAAAAAGGTAAAAATAGGAGCATAAATGGTTAGAAAAAACATATATATATATATATATATATATATATGCAGAGAGAGAACCTGCCATAGTTGTGCAAATCACTCTCATGATATCGCCTCCAGCACAGAAGGCGAGAGAGAGAGAGAGAGAGAGAGAGAGAGCCTGCCATTTGCACAGAAGGAGAGAGAGAGAGAGAGCCTGCCATTTGCACAGAAGGCGAGAGAGAGAGAGAGAGAGAGAGAGACTGCCATTTGCACAGAAGGCGAGAGAGAGAGAGAGAGAGAACCTGCCATAGTTGTGCAAATCACTCTCATGACATCGCCTCCAGCACAGAAGGCCCTACCATTCCGCTGATGAAATTCTTCCAAAAATGCATTAAATCACATGCAAAGCAAATTGCTAAAATTGGCAGATTTGTACATAAAAAAAAATAACCCCAAGAAAAAAGATTTATGATTCCTAGCACCAAAAAGGAAAAACATGAGAGAGAGAGACAGAGAATGAAAAAGCATGTGATTTGTCATTTTCACCTTTAACATTATGCATCCAACTGCAGGATCATGTTCATATACTTCCAATTTCCTCAAATTCTGAGAAGCCTATCAAGGGGATGAAGAGGAGAAAAAGTTAATTGTCTCTGTTTGTAGTGGGTGTGCAAAAGATCTAAAATATATAAAATAAAATATTTCTCCCACAACTAATATTACTAGACAATCCATGATAACCACAAACTTTTTCGTTTTTTCTTTTTTAGTTTCTGAAAATAAGGAAGCCCATTTGTGCCTTTGCATAAATTTAAGTCATCAAGAGCTGCGCAGAAGATCTCTCGTTCAGTGGTAAGAATGTTAGAGGAAGCTGTCCTTTGAAGGTTCACTAGTAGCACAAATTATGTGGTAAAAAACACCACAAAATCATCAAAACCAGTTTCATATATATATATATATATATATATAGAGAGAGAGAGAGAGAGAGAGAGAGAGAGAGAGAGAGAGAGAGATTAATTATCTGTACTATTTAGTAGCATTTCATAAGTGATGCAGTTCAGTTTCTTGGGCCTATCCAGTATTACCTTTCTCACACTCGAGCTTTCTTCAAACAGAACCTGTGGACCACCTCCATTTTCACATCAACCAAATAAGAAGCCAAAGAAAGAAAGTTAGTATACGCCGTGCTATAAAAAGAAGGAAAGAAAAGATAGGGAAAGATGAGCAAAACCCTAAAGAAAGATTTATCTGAAGACAAAGAGTAAGCTTGTTCATGAAGAAGATAAGTACATAAATACTTACATATACACTCAGACGTATAGATATATATCTGGTCGTCGGCTTCGAGTTTGAAAGACAGATGCAAAGCTATGACACCGGGTTAATTATTATCTGAAAACTCAGGAAGCGTGGGGGAAAATAACCCTAAAAGAAACAGAGAAGGAAAGAGTGAATACATTTTGAGAGGAATCCAAACACATTCAGACTTCAGAGTTCGCATGCAACCACTTAACACACCCTGTCGAGAGTTGACCCACCCTCACAAACTCGTTTAGGGTTTCTGGGGTTTGATGGGTTTTTTTTTTTTCTTATTGCAAAACAAAAGTTTCTTGCTTGTCTACTTCTGCGGAGAAAGAGAGGGGTTTGGTACAAGTACGGATCTGAAGAATTTAATGTTCTGCAGAGGATTGAGTTGGCAATGGCAGAGAGTTTTGCAATTTTCGGTCATCTGCTTAAAAGTACGAATCGGAACTCTGCTGTGAATCTGTTGCCATTCTCATATTTTAGGACTCATTCCTCACTTCTTTCCAGAGAAGACTCGTCTTTTCACTGGCCACGACACATGGGCTTCTGGTTAAATCCGATTTGAACTCGAGGATTGGTATAAGGAGCGCACACCCTGGCCTCACTCGAAAATAAAAATGGGTTGCATGTCTATTTTGCTGAAATTAAGAAATTGGACTTAATGCATTTACCAAAGATCAATTAGATACACAAGCCCTTGATCCAACCTTGGTTTCGTTGTAGTTTATAAGAACTCATTTTGCATTATATTCCACCTTAAAAAGCACGATCGGGTATTATTCATGCGCTGTAATTGATTCAATCCACTACATAACTCATTAAAATGTGCTCATACAGAGCTGTCCCTCACCCCACTATCTACCTTCTCCGAGAACTTGTGTTGTGGGCACAATCGATATTCTCCTTGATCAACCGGGAAATAAAACGGTTTTTGATCGGCTAACCAAGCATCGCGAAAGACAAGTCTGAAGAGTCGTCGTGCTAGCAGATTGATTTGACGATTATACTATTATCGAACTAAACATGCATGATGTCAAAGAAACTAAATTAAAGCAGTTACTCGTTATCGACGTGAATAAGTATATTGATGAGTAAAGTGAAACTGTTCAAACGTCAAAACTGAGTTGGGCCAAGTGCTCTTTGCAATCTTCAATCAAAGCCCCATGAGATTTTCCGGACCCGACTCGGCCATGTTATTGGCAACGAGATTAAAGCTTTTCCTTGTGTAAATAGCCGAAACGGGGATGTTGCCGATCACATCGGATTTCTCCACCGATGCCGAGTCGTTGGACTTTGATTCGATTGGCAATTTGCGGTGGCGCAACCTCGCTGCTGCGACGAGTGCTCTTTGTGTGTGCCTGTGTCTGGTACGCGCACGAATCGAGCTCCATTGATCACAACCTCTCTCGCGCCTGCGAGCTTGTCGGGCATGTTATGGGAAGAGCTATGATGGATGGACTTAGATCGTTGTCTTTGTAGTAAAACTCAGTGAGAGTAGCCAGTTGCGTGATGAAGTGCTTTTCGATGAATAAGGAGTGCCATCACGACTGACTGATGATGATTTGAGATCGAGCGTAGCATGATTGATTATTCATCATGAACATCCAACCTGGTTTTCTCAAAATACATGCATGGGTACCGAGGATTGTACTCTGATGCATCTTCAGTCGGTTGCTTTGAAAAGAGAAAATGACACAAATAGTCCCTGAATTTTGGCTCAATGTGCAATTTGATTCCTAAACTTTTAATTTGTTCAATATAATCTCTGAATTTTAATTCAATGTGTAATGTGGTTCCTAAACTTTTAATTTGTTCAATATAATCTCTGAATTTTAATTCAATGTGTAATGTGGTTCCTAAACTTTTAATTTGTTCAATATCATCCCTGAATTTTTAGTATATGTTCAATTCAGTCCCTAAACTATATCAAAATATTTAATGTAGTCATTTCTATTAATTCAAGTTCATGGATTACATTAAACATTTTCATATAGTTTAGGGATTGAATTGAACATGTACCAAAAGTTCAAGGATGACATTAAACAAATTAAAAATTCATAGACCAAACTGCACACTAGACCAAAGTTCATGGACTCTTTATGTCATTATCCCCTTTGAAAATTGCAATCTCAAAATAGCTAAGTGAAACTTGACCCCGCTTTTTTCCCATCATTCGATGTCCTTTTGAGTTTTCCGCGGTTTAATTATTCATCATGAACATTCCCACTTGTTTTACGGATCTAATTGTGACGTATGTACAGTTTACTTTACTTATCTGTATAGTAATTTACGTCAATATTATAACTACTTTAATTTAATTTCTCCTTCATCGTGCATGTTAAGTTCGATTATAATATAATCATCGTGGGATCAACCAGGAAATTAAACGGTTTGTAATTGCTGAACGAGCATAGTGCGACACAAGTCCAAAGAGTAGTCATATTAGCAGATCGATTTGAGAGCTAAGCGGGAGCGATTATTATATTGTTATCAAACAAAACTTGCACAATGAAAATTAAAGCAATTATAATATTGACGTAAACAACTATATAGATGAGTAAAGTGAACTGTTCATATGTCAAAATTAGACCTGTAAAATAGGTGGATAGGGTCGAAAATGATCAGACCCAAATTGACCCATTTTCATGCAATACAAAGTTAGTGTCCTATACACAACTCAACTATATTCAACCCGGTTCATATTGTTAAGACACTCTTATATTCAACTAAATCTTGAAAAACTCATACTCAAATTGAGGTGAGAGCGCGGAGTGAGGAAGCTCGAAATTGAGTGAGGATGAGAAAGAATGAAGAGAGAATCACGGACTTCTTCTGCTTTATCAGATTTGAACTCAAGAATGGGTTGCATGTTTTTTTTTTTTGGTAAGGCGAAATGGGTTGCATGTTTAATTTGCTAAAATTATGAAATTGGAGGTTCCGTATTAACGCATTTAGCAAAGATCAATCAAATTCACAAGCACCCAATCCAACCTTGGTTTCATTGTAGTTTGTAAGAACTCGTAGTGCACTATATTCCACTTCACAAAAGCACAACCCAGGTATTATTCATGCGCCATTATTGATTATATCCGCTGCATAACCCATTGAAATGTGCTCATAATGAGTTTTCTCCTACCCCGCTATCTACCTCTAAGAACTTGTGTCATGGGTAGAGCCGATATTCTCCTTAATCAACTAGGAAATTAAATGGTTCACAATCGCCGAATGACTATAGCGAGACACAAGTCCGCAAAGTCGTTGTCCTAGCAAATTGATTCAAGAGTTGAGCAGGAGCGATGATTATACATGATAATGAAGGAGAAAGTAAATTAAAGAAGTTATAATATCGATGTAAATAGCTATATAGATGAGTAAAGTGAACTGTTCATATGTCAAAATTAAACCCGTAAAACAGATGGGTCGGATGGAAAATGATCATACCCAAATTGACCCATTTTTGTGCAATACAAAACTAGTGTCCCATACTCGACTCAGCTATATCCAACCCAAACCATATTGCTAAGATACTTTCATATTCAACAAAATCTTGAAAAACTTATATCCAAACTGAAGTGAGAGCGCAGAGTGAGCGAGCGAGCTCGAGATTGAGTTAGCATGAGAAAAAGTGACGAGAAAGTCATGGGCTTTTGCTGGTTTATCCAATTTGAACTCAAAAATGGGTTGCATGTTTAATTTGCTGAAATTAAGTGGAAGTTTTGTCTTAACGCGTTCATAATCACTAAATGAGCATAGCGAGACACAAGTTCGAAGAGTCGTTGTGCTAGCAGATTGATTCGAGAGTTGAGCAGGAGTGACGATTATATTTTTATCGAACTAAACATGCATGATGAAGGAAAAACAAAATTAAAGCAGTAAACTATATAGATGAGTAAAGTGAACTTTTCATATGTCAATATTACATCTGTAAAATAGGTGGGTTGAGTCGCAAAATGATCTTACCCAAATTGACTTATTTTCATGCAATACAAAGCTAGTGTCATATACCCGACTCAATTATATCCGACCCAAACCATATTACCAAGACACTTTCATATTCAACAAAATCTTGGAAAGCTCATATCCTAACTGAGGTGAGAGCATAGAGCGAGCGAGCTCGAGATTGAGTGAGGGCGAGAAAGAGTGAAAAGAGAATCATGGTCTTCTTTTGGTTTATCCAATGTGAACTCAAAAATGGGTTGTATATTTAATTTGCTAAAATTAAGAAATTGGAGGTTCTGTCTTAAGGCATTTAGCAAAGATCAATCAGATTCACAAGCGCCCAATCCAACCTAGGTTTCATTGTAGTTTGTAGGAACTCATAGTGCACTATGTTCCACTCCAAAAAAGCATAACCCAAGTGTTATTCATGTGCCCGTGATTGATTCTATCCATTGCATAACCTATTGAAATATGCTCATACACAGTTTTCCCCCACTCCGCTATCCACTTCTGAGAACTTGTGTCATGAGTAGAACCAATATTCTCCTTAATCAACCAAGAAATTAAACGGTTCATAATTGTCGAATGAGCATTGCGAGACACAAGTCCGAAGAGTCGTCATACTAGAGATCAATTCGAGAGTTGAGTAGGAGCGATGATTATATTGTTATTGAAGTTAACATGCACGATGAAGGAGAAACTAAATTAAAGCAATTATAATATCGACGTAAATAACTATATAGACGAGTAAAGTGAACTGTTCGTATTTATCAAAATTAGACCCGTAAGACAGGTGAGTTGGGTAGAAAATTATCTAACCCAAATTGATCTATTTCCGTGCAATACAAAGTTAGTATAGTATACCCGGCTCAACTATATCCGACCCGATTCATATTGCTAAGACACTTTCATATTCAACAAAATATTGGAAAACTCATACCTGAATTGAGGTGAGAGAGCGGAGTGAGCAAGTTCGAGATCGAGCGATAGCGAGAAAGAGTGAAGAAAAAGTCATAGAGATGAGCTGGATTTGTGTAAGCCGTGAACCCGTTTAATACCTTATAATATTCTGGGTTTTACCATTCTAAACATGTTTATAACCAATTTATCGAACACAGCTAACCCATATAATAACTAAACCCATATAATAACTAAACCCACCAAATATGAGTTAAGAAATGAGTTTATAATATATTTTGACATGTCTAGTTAAAACTGTAGAACACAACCCCCCCGGTATGGACAAAACTGAGCTGGGCCAAACGCTTTTTGCAATCTTCAATCAAGGCCCGTAAGATCCATGGGCTTATTGACCCACGATCCAGCCCGGCCCATTTTACTAGCGACGGGATTAAAGCTTTCCCTTATGCAAATAGCCGAAACGGGGAACATCGCCGTCCATGTCGGATTTCTCCTCTGCTTCCGATACTCCACCGGTGCTGAGCCGTTAGACTCCGATTCCAGTAGCAATTCACGGCGGCGCAACCTCGCTGCTGCTGCGGCGGCGGCGGCGGCGGCGAGCGCTCGCTCTCCGTGCCAGTGTCTGTGCCGGCGTGCCCACGAAACGAGCTCCATCGATCGCGATCTCTCTCGTGCCTGCGAGCTTGTCGAGGTGTGGATTTGGACTTTTTTCCCCCCATTCATGGGAGCTCCATCAATTCGATATTTCAGTTTTGCTCACCAATCGTTTGATAAAAAATCCTCAGTGTATAGGAAAATCCCGTTTATTGGGAACTTTGAATTGCTAGTACGGTAGGGTTGCATTTCTCAATGTGATGAGCTTTTCGTTTCCTTTTGGGGGATTTATTTGTGGAAGTTGAGGTATAGTGTGGCTCATGCGAAGTGGTTTGTAGGCTCGTTATGATGCCAGGCTTGATCAAATGGGTTTGTGTTGGTAATTGGTTATTCTGGATTCGAACATTTGTCGGGCATGTTATGGGAAGAGCTATGATGGATAGACTTAGATCGTTGTCTTCATTGTAAAGCTCTGAAAAAGTATCTGAGTGGTGTGATGAAGTGCTTGTCGATGAATGAGAAGTGCCATCCCGATGGACTGATGATTTGAGATTGAGCGTAGCATGATTAATTATACATGCATGGGTATTGAAGATTGTAATCTTCAATATGCACATGTATATTGAAGATTGCTAATCATTTTTTGTAAATTATTTTGAGTCACATATATTTCATTTATTGACTTGTTAAAATATGCACATGTATAGTGGAGGCCTTGCGCCGATATCATATAAGGCCAACCCTACTTATTCCATGTGGCCCATTGTAGCAGCGCGGGGTAAAATACAAAGGTTTTACGTTTTACTTCATTTTTCTCAATGATTAATCTCTTGATGATAGTTTATAAACATGGGTTATATTTGTTTGCATCCCAAATCAAAGGAAACTTCCCTGAACACATCCAACCATGCTTCTTAAAACAAACAAAGGTGGACTATATTCTTCTTCAACCCTGTCTCCAATTGTTGGGATACAAGTTATAAACATTCACCACATGCATTCTTAACCAAAATCAAACTGAAATTGATTGGCATACATGTTTGTAACCCGCCAATCAAAGATGGTTGGAGCAAATTTCCTCCGACCAAAGGTGGGAGGAGCACACCCATGAGGGCGGTGCCCGAGTTTGCGCCGCGCAAGTGAACCAGAATGCGACCCCTCCAACCAAGAAAAAAGGAGAATCGGACCGACGTTGTCCATATTTGTTTTCCTAAGTCAAGTTTTACACGGGGACAATCTCCATATTTGTAACCCGTCGCTACCGGCTCAAGAAAGTTTCCTCCTATCTATTGGAAATACGGGATAAATTGATGGGTGAATGAATGAGAAATTGATACTCAAAGAACACCCTTGAGTTGAAAGTGGGAAGTGGAAAAACACTAGTCCCACATAGGAAAAGAAAGAAGGCTATGGAGTGCTTTATATACAGTTACACTTATTTGAAGTGGTAACTATCGTAGCAGAAACTCTCTGCCTCGCGCGCAGGCGCAGCGGGGGTGCAAATCCGACGCCCGACAAGCTGAAATTTGGGCGTAAGCGCACATCCTGCGTACACGATTGCCGGACCGAAAAGTGGGCCTCGCGACGAGCCCAATTTTGCCTTCTGATTTAATTTTTTCAACTCGAACAATTACGAATTTCATAACGTGCGACGGATTTAATCGGCCGTTATGCGTATTGATTTAATTTTTTCAACTCGAACAATTACGAATTTCATAACGTGCGACGGATTTAATCGGCCGTTATGCGTATTGATTTTGTAACGACGGATTTAATCGCCGTTATCTGCTCTATTTATAGAAATCACTCTTCCTCTGTTTGAAGAACATTCTCTGCATTTTGCATTGTTTTCGATAGTATTCGCTTCCGAAATTTGTTCAAGTTCGCCAGGAGCTTTGAAGTGCTGATTACTTCTTAGCCGTCTGCCGTTGTATCCTGGGAGACAGACGTTCACGAAACCTCAGACGCGTGCTAGAGGGAACGAATCTGTTTTAAGGAAACTGTGTCAAACACAGGCCTCGGTATTCATTTGTATCGATTCCGACTTTGTTAATTGTGATTTCGTTTTCTTTACATTTATGTATTGTTTGTAATATTTATACTGATGCCAATTTGAATTGTATTGTTCAACACTATCAAGGACGAAGAAAAGCACGAACCAGAAATTGAACCGCTATTTCTCATTTACTCTAAAAGTACGTGGTCGATAGAAGTTTCGTCGTGGGGAACCGAGTACAAATGTTGAAATGGATTTGGGGCAACAATAAAAGGAGGGAGAGCAACTGGTGCATCTGCAAAATGAGCATATAAATGGAAAGTTCTCAGCCACACCAATTAATACCATAGTCCTGAGGCCGGTGCGTATCTACGGACGACTTAAATGAACTGGTTCCACCAAATTTGCACCTTCTGATTTAGATGAGGGTGGAAAAAAAAACAAGATCCATATAAACCCTAATCTGTACCTCGCCATTGTACACACACTCTTTCTCTCAAGCTCGATCTCTATCGTTTCTGAAATCGAGTGCCGGTATCTCATGGCGTTCCGTTGCTCGTTCGACCTCGAGGACGACGACCAGGTGCACATATATCGTCATGCACGTACTTCTTATCTTGCGCGACACATGGCTTGTTGTCTTTGTTGTCGCCGCAGCCCGCGTATGCATGCGATGCGGCTTCTTGATGTTTTGCCCGGGTTTCGGATCTGGGGTTCCTTTCTGGGGGGTGATCTTTCTTGATGCAAAACTGCTGGTGAAACAGGTTTTGTTCGAAGAAATCTCGAGCGTGAGGAAGGTGATACTGAACAGGCCCACGAAACTGAACTGCCTCACTTATGAAATGGTACGAGCAGTTACTGTAATAGAGTATAATTTGATAGTTCAATGAATTTTGCTCAAAACTCGAAGGAATGTCGGATAATTGTTACAAGATGTTTTGTTCAGGAGTTTTACTTTATATATAACTTACGATATGAAAAATATTACTTCACAGTCGAGATTTATACAGAAGACATGTTGTATGATATTATGCAAGACCCATTTCGTAATAAGATTGATGCTTTCATTATGGGATTGCCTGCTGTTTTCACTGTGCACCTTTTTTGGTTCCGAATTACAGGTGGTTCAGATGTTAAGGGCTTTGGAAGCATATGAATGTGATCCTGCAGTCGAATGCATAACTCTGAAGGTGCGTACTAAATGTCATTGTGATTCCTACTTTCGGATGCTGAAAAATTTGGAAAATTGCATCCAAAAAATCCTAAACATATTGTACGACGGCCAATTCGGTCATAAATATTTTAACTTGGCTTGTCGATTTTTTACTATAGTTTTTTTAGCCAATTTTCACAGAAAATTACTAATGTGGACGAGTTTTGCAATTTTATGATTTTTTTTCTTTCCTTTTTCTTTTTCCTTTTCACCCATGGCTGGTTTTGGCGATGGCTGTGCTCGCCAGCCATATTGCCGGCCATAGGAAAAGGATGGCCGGCGAGGGCCGACGCCCTCGCAGAGCCTCTCCAGCATCCCTGCACACTCCACCGACATATCCACTGTGGTCATGCTACCCATCGAGACCTTGGCAGCCGTTGTCCCTTAGGTAAGTGAATGCCCTCGCCACACTGATGAACGCTTGGATCGCCCGCCACCGCCCCTCCATTGTCGACAGGTTGTAGCCCAGCCTACCTGGGTGGATGTTCTGCTAGGAGGCCTTGTCCTTCAACTTGAACAGAAAAAAAAGAAGAAAGAAGAAACAAAAGAAAATTTTCATGAAATTGCAAAAACCGTCCATGTCTCAGCTTTCCATCACTGGTCGGCCATGCAACATAGATAGCCGGTGCTGAATAGACTCCAACGTCGGCAATTTTGGCCGGAATGACCATATTGAAAAATAATCAAAATGTGTAGGACTAAATTAGTCAAATTAAATAATTTAGGACTGAATACGCCACTGTATAATAAATTTAGGGTTTTTTTGGACAATTTTCTCCCGAAAAATTTCGTAAGATCTGCCAATCTTAGGAACCGACCCTCCATTCCATTGTTCATAAATCCACCCCCCACATATTGATTGAGAGTCAACTGTGACCGCGGGGCTTTAGAAGCCGAGGCTTTACCCCTTCTTCTGTCCATCTGACAGCAGGCTTGATCTCTATCGAGACTGTTCAGTAAAAGTCTAAGATTGAAAGAGCTTTTGACGCTGTATAATGTAGTAGATGTAGAGATGTCATGAGACAAACTTCTTTTATCAGGGAAAGGGCAAGGCGTTCTGTTCCGGAGGAGATGTCAAAGGAGCCATCTGTTCATCAGGGGCAGGTCCTCCCTCTCTCTCTCTCCCTCTCTCCCACGCATCTGCTGTTTTGCTGTTCATATATGGGATGCTTCCTTACATATGGAGAATCAAAGTACAGGGCATTGGAGCTTTGCTGGTGCTTTGTACAGGAGCCAGCTCATGCTGGATTATCTGATAGCCACTTACAGTAAACCTGTGGTCAGTTCAATTCACTGCTAGTTCTCTTTGCATAATCAAAATCATGTATCGATCGCGTTAGCTTACGGTCGAAGAGGAATCGTTTTACGCGAGGGCCGTCCGAATCTCCTTTGAATCTCCTGATATGATGTGTGCGTGTATATATTTTCTCCTGACCGTATGACTTGAATGCCGTCAAAGATCGCGCTGGTGGACGGGATCGTGATGGGCGGAGGAGCCGGGCTCGCCATGCATGCTGCGTTTCGCGTTGTCACCGAGAACACGGTATCAGATTATCCGATCTCTTGCTATCGATTCGAATGCGATTTTTACTTCGCGCGACGAACTATCGGTCCACCAATTGCCCAGTCTCTGTGATACGATGCTGCTTATGCTTCACAACGAACCTTAGATATAAGTGTCATCGATGTTTTACTTATTATATGGATCTATCGTTTTCTTGTTGGATAAATGAATAGGTATTTGCAATGCCAGAAGCATCCATAGGTCTATTTCCGGACGTTGGCGCATCGAAGTTCCTGTCCAAGCTTCCAGGCTCTTTTGGTAAGCGCATCGATAGGTTATCGGAACTCGTACGTACAGTAAACGAATTTGATTATCTCTCTTTCGAGTCATTGTTTTTGCAAATCACACCGTGGAAGGTCGAATGTCTCAGGAGAATATCTAGCGCTCACCGGCGCTCGCCTCAACGGCGGCGAAATGCTCGCTTGTGGTCTCGCATCTCATTTTGTGCTCTCCAAGGTAATTTTATTTATCTTTCTATTTATTTATTTATATGGACTATTATTTCTCGAGTAATTGTCGCATTCTTCACACTGTACTTTATTTGAGACTATGGGATATAAATGACAAATTTTATCTTTCCTCTGATTAATAATTATCATCTCTCTCTCATAATCGTTTAATAATTTTACTTTCAGGACCTTCCATTGCTGGAAAAGTGTGTGTGCGAGGAAGCACCTCTTAAGAAATCAACCATTTCCGATTTATTAAACAGATTCGCTCATAAACCAAGCCTCAAGGAAAACAGCACTTTCAGGAGGTAATTAATTTGTGTGCTTTCAAAAATTCTCATTACAAATGCTTGGTGTCGTAATCACGTGTCCTTTATACTAAATCGATTCGAATTAAACGCAAAAAGGGGTCGAAAATTATCTGCTTGATTGACATTGGTCATTTGGCGATGTAGGTTGGAGATTATCGATAGGTGCTTCTCAAAACCCATCGTCGAAGAGATTCTATCGTCATTGGTAACATCCGAGCGAAAAGTGAAAAATTTAGTGCGATTTCGCACCTCGTTTTTACTAAACAGTCAACTTAGGTCTTCTCTTTTTTATTGCAGGAAAGTGAGGTTGAAAACGATGGAGAAAAGAAATGGATCAAAGATGCTATAAGGTCGATGAGATCAGCCTCTCCAACAAGCCTCAAGATAACTCTGAAATCGGTACACAATTGCATTTCCATCACTTTTTCGTTTATTTTTCTTTATTTTCATATGTGAAACTTTATAATATACAAGTAATCATGAACTTAAGCGAGTTAGGAACATTTATTGACGTCATCAAATTTGCCACCTGCCCCAGATGAGAGAAGGACGGGCGCAAACTATTGAACAATGTCTGGCTCATGAGTACACAATTTTTTGCCACATGGTGCGCCGGTCCATGCATCGAGATTTCTATGAGGTCCCTTTTTAAATTAATTTTCTCCATTCCTTCTTAATTCTCTACATATCCATATTTTCTATGTATATATGATGACGAAATCCCCATTTTTCAGGGTTCGAGAGTGATGCTATTCGACAAGGACAGAAAGCCCCAGGTACATAATCATCTTAGGATTAGCAAATCATGTGCATGTATCGTGTTATAGAAATTCGAAACATTTTAAATTGTTGAAATTTTTTTTTGGGACACCCTTGAGCGTTGATAGTCAAAAGAAAAGCCGAACGAAGTTAGAAAAGTAGAAGAAAAAATTCGCCTACATTTATTTCAATTTTTTCTAATAGTTTCCCCCTTCCACTGTTATTCTTGACAAGTGCAGTGGGACCCGCCCAATCTGGAATCGATCACCGACGAGATGATCAGCAAATTCTTCACAGGTCTCGTTGGGATCGACCCGCATTGGGTCGACTTGCAGCTTCCAATCAGATCGGGCCGAACCATGACCCGGGCGAGGCTCTGAGGGACGACCGAGATTTTGGAGAAATGAATTGGAAAGCCAGAACCATCACAGTTTATATGATCTTTTTACTGCTAGTTCGAGCGATGAGCAGACTTATTTTTATCTTTGGAGTGTTGCACTGATCTATGAATCTTCTATCTAGAGATGCTTGTGACGATGAGACATGTGTCCACGAAGCACGTGAACATTGCGTTTCAATTTATGAAGATAAAATAAGATGGGCGTCTCGGGCTTTGGTTCGCGGATATACGGTGACCGATCTCGCAAGAACAAAAGGTTAGAGGCACTAGGGGAAGAGGAGCTCGAGATCTTATGTAAATGATGCTAGAAACAAGATCCCGAAGCTGGGAAAGAATGGGGGTACTGCTATGCCACGGCGAGTCGGCGGCAATCCCCTGAAACCTTCGTCTCGTCGCATAAATCACATAGACTAAGGCCCTCGATTTTAACTAAATCTATTGTAACAACAAATCGTGAGGATGAAAGAAGATAAACCTCCCAGACTTAGAACTCCATAAGTCGTCTCTTTCCGGTCTCCGAAATAGGGACGAAGCTTATGCCTCAACAGCCAATCCCGCTCCAATTGTTTTGCACCATGAAAGATGATCAAAAGATCGAAGCACGGCTCCAAAGAAATGCAGGCGTGCAGAGTGCGATCCCTCTTCGATGTCAGCAGACGTGAGATTTGTTCGCGACAAAGTAAAGGAACCAGGAGGTGTCTCTCTCATTCCAACCTGTAATATCATGGGGGAGAAAGACCGACTTAAGTCCGTGGCAAGTAAAAGAAAACAATACAATTTCAACCTCATTTCTGTGATGTTTGCTGCAACCCGAGTTGGATATCATATACAGTTCCAGCAAAGATCAAAGAGATAGAAGAAGTGTGTCTTGCCTAGAAGTAGAAGATGCACACTCGATCCATGTATCATAGATTCCCTGATCTTTCACCCTGCAAAGGAAAACCAAAGCTAATATGTGTATGCGGTTGGGAAAAACATATGCAACAACCATAGCATCTAACACAATTCGCGATCGCAATGACAAGAAAGAAAGATTAAAAGAGAATGGTATCTTTTCTCTTATAATGGTGTGTGAAACAATGTACATGAGAAGCCTTTATATAGGCTTTAGAGGAGTAAAGGAGCCTAGCATTCTTCCTATGTGGGACCAAGAGAAAGAAAAGATGTAAAGGAAAACCTACAAAACTATACAACATGTTCTAACACCCCCCTCAAACTCAAGGTGGATCAAATAACGAGAGTTTGGAAAGAAGAAATTTAAATCGTTGTGATGTAAGAGCCTTCGTAAAACAATCGGCAAGTTGATTCTCAGTTCCAACAAAAGGAAGTGAAATAGTGCGAGCTTGGAGATGATGACGAGTCAGATGACAATCGATCTCAATATGTTTGGTACGCTCATGAAAGACTGGATTTGCACTGATATGAATGACACTCTTGTTGTCACAATGCAGAGGAGTAGGATCCAAAAGTGAAACTCCCATATCAGCAAGTAAGCGGCGAAGCCAAACAATCTCAACAGTAGTGTCGGCCATAACACGATACTAGGACTCTGTAGAGGAGCGTGAGACAATATGTTGTTTCTTGGAACGCCAAGAAATAAGTGAATCGCCAAGAAAAATGCAATAACCAGTGATAGATTTGCGATCAGCGACATTGGAAGCCCAATCAGCATCAAAATAGGCATGCAACTTGAGAGCAGAAGAAGATGGTAGAAATAAGGAACGCGATAAAGTGCCTCGAAGATAGCGCAGAATCCTTAGAACAGCCGCATGATGAGTTGTTCGAGGAGCAGCAACAAACTGACTAACAACATGAACAGCATAGGCGTTATCAGGTCGGGAGATAGTAAGATAAATAAGACTACCAACCAAAGTCCGATAGCGAGTGACATCAGAAAGAGGTTCTCCATCGTCTGGACAAAACTTTTGATTTAGCTGAATAGGAGTGGCAGCAGTACGTGAATCTGATAGAGCAGCCCTGGACAGAATATCAGCGGTATATTTTTGCTGAGAAATGAGAATACCAAGTGAACTGCGAGCAATCTCAAGTCCAAGAAAATAGCGCAGTGATCCTAGATCCTTCATGGCAAAATGTTGTTGAAGGTGTTGCTTGGTATGCTCAATATGGTCACGATCATCTCCAGTGATAACCATATCATCAACATAAAGAAGAAGAATAGTGCAGCCTGAAGAAGAGGTATGAACAAATATAGCATGATCAGCCTCACTTTGAATGAAACCAGCAGACTGAATAGCATCACTAAACTTCTCAAACCAAGCACGAGGGGCCTGTTTGAGACCATAAAGAGCCTGTCACAAGCGGCAAACCTGTCCAGAGGTATGAGCAAGACCAAGCGGAGGTTGCATAAAGATATCTTCTTGAAGATCACCGTGAAGAAAAGCATTCTTCACATCAAGCTGAAAGAGAGGCCAACTACGAATTGAAGCAACAGATAATAAAGTACGGACATATGTCATCTTTGCTACCGGAGCAAAGGTCTCCTCATAGTCGATACCATACTCTTGCGAGAAACCTCGAGCAACTAGACGAGCTTTGTAACGCTCAATACTGCCATCAGAACGAGTCTTAATCTTATATATTCATCGGCAAGATACGATAGAGCGACCTGGAGGAAGAGGCACAAGCTCTCAAGTACCAGTACTCTCCAAAGCCGAGAGTTCCTCAGACATAGCCTGGCGCCATTCTACATGCTGAACTGCCTCGCGATAACTATTAGGTTCTTGTACAGCATGAACAGCAGCAACATACCGGGCAAGTGGACGACGATCTCGAGGAGGATTACGGCGTGGCTCTAGTTGTGCAGAATCGTCAAGGGCAGATACAGCAGGAGGTGCAGCACAAGGGATATGTGAAGATGGAGAAGGTGGCAATATATCTAGATCCGATGTAAAAGAGGGACTAGAAGGATCAGGTAGAGGATCAACAGGAAAATCCATAAATGGAACAGGAGACGAAACATGAGGTGTAGTATTTGTTGAAAAGAAAGGGATATGTTCATGAAACGTAACATCACGAGAAATACGTACACGTCGCGCATTTGGGTCATAACAACGATAACCTTTGTGCTCAGTGCTGTAACCCAAGAGTGCACATGGGATAGACCGGGCGGTAAGCTTTGTACGTTCAGTAAGTGGAAGAATGACAAAACAAGTACATCCAAAAAACTCGGAGATGATTATAGCTAGGAGGTCGAGAGTAGAGACGCTGAAATGGGGTGTCTTGATGGAGAACAGATGAGGGTAGGCGATTAATTAGATGAACAGCCGTGAGAAAAGCCTCGGCCCAGAACTCAGTAGGAACGGATGTGCCAAGTAAGAGAGCTCGAGTGGTCTCTAGAATATGACGGTGCTTGTGTTCAACAACTCCATTTTGAGCTGGAACCCCAGGACAAGATAGTTGAGAAAGTGTATCATCACTAGCTAAGAGGGAACGAAAGACACCAGAGAGATATTCTCCCCCTGAATCTGAACGGAAAACTTTGATTTTTGTGTTAAATTGTGTGGAAACCATGGAAGTAAAAGACTGATAGATGGTAAAGAAATCACTACGTTGACGCATAAGATAGACCCATGTATAACGAGAATAATCATCAATAAAAGATACATAATATTTGAAACCACTCTTGGAAGAGAGTGGGGCAGGACCCCAAACATCAGAATGAATAAGATCGAAGATCGCACTAGTTCCAGAGTTACTAACAGGAAAAGGCTTAGCAAATTGCTTGGCCAAAGGGCAGATAGAACATGGAGGAAGACTATAAGAAGAAATAGGACCCAAAGCACCTTGTTGGTGAAGGACGGTGAGACGAGAAGACGGAATATGTCCAATACGCTGATGCCACCGAACAAGATCGAGGGTAGCCAACACAGGATGAGGACGAGAGGAAGTTGGAAGATGGAGATGTTGCATAATATAAAGTCCATCCCGTCTACTGCCCCTGCCAATCATCTTGCCACTCAAACGATCCTACACAAAGCAAAAGCTATTTGTAAAGCTTACAGTACATCCAGCATCGGTGAGTTGTCCAATGGATAATAAATTGAGAGCCAAAGAGGGAACATGTAATACATCGGGGACATTGAAATCCTCAGAGACGGTAAGAGTACCTTGTTGGGTAGCTAGTAGAGGAGAACCATTAGCACTAAAGAAATGTGCTGGTTGCTTGAGCTCAGAGAGCTTAGTGAGAAAAGCAGCGGAAGTAGACATATGTCTAGCAGCTCCTGAGTCAAGCACCCAAGTAGTAGAAATATCACCTGAAGGTGGAGTAGCTGCAGCGGTGCTTCCAGCAGATGAGAGAGTTGTAGAAGTACCAGAATCGGGAAAAGACCTGGGCAGAGAAGGACTCAAACGGGCAAGTTGGGCATCAAGAGCAGCAATACGATCATCTGTAGAGGGAGAAACCAGAGTAATAGGTTGAGAGATTGGAGATGTGGTAGTGACTCGTGGTGATGCAGAAAGGCGTGAAGCATTCCTCTTCTTCCAACAATGTGACTCGTCATGACCAGGACGACGACAATACGTACATGAAAGGCGGTGAGGACCACGAGTAGGCAAAGGACGTGGTGGAGCAGCCAAAACTGTAGGCGGAACATGTGGTGGAGCAGCCAGAATAGCAGTTGAATCAGAAACTGCCGAGGAGGAAAGAAGACCAAGACGAGTTTCCTCAGACTGTAATTCTTTGACAGCGTCAAGGAGGGATGGTCTTGGAGAGCGGTGAAGAAGTTGGCTACGAACACCTTCATAGGGAGAGCCGAACTTCATAAGAAAAGAATGTAAACGGTGCCTATCTTGAGTTTGAAGTCGAGTAGATGGACACCGAGTACAGTTCAGGCATGATGGACAGAGAATAGGAGCAAGAATGTCCAGTTGACTCCAAAGAAAGTGCATGTAATTGTAGAAATCTCGAATAGAGCGAGACCCTTGCGTAGCACTGTAAACTTCTTGCTCCAATTGATAAACTTGAATGTCCCTTGTCTGGGTGAACATCTCGGCAAGCTGATCCCATAAACTTTTCGCCTCAACAATATTAGAAAATTGTGGGCGAAGAACAAAATCAATGGAACCAAAAATGATAGCCCATGCTTTCCGATCAGCAACTTTTCATGCTCGAATTTCAGCGGCACGTTTCGCAACTTCATCAGATGATTCACTGTCAAGAGCACCAGGACAAGGACAAAGTCTCTCAACATGCTCAAACAAGTCGCGGTAAACAAGTGCTGCCATTGCCGATGGTTTCCAAATAGAATAGTTTGAACCATCGAGTTTGACGTCAATACGGTCACTAGAATCACCCGTGACGACAGAAAAAGAAATCACTAGCAAAGCTAGAAATACGGATTTGAGGTGATTGAAAGGATCGAGAAAGAAGAAGCGCGGATTAGAACGAGCAAGGATGATGGCCCAAAAGCCCTAAACTCATTATCTTAATTTCTGATGCGGAAAATCCAATTTATGGTAACCGCAGAGCATACTTAAAAAAAAAATAATGAGCTCATTGTCTTAATTTTTGATGCGGAAGATCCAATTGATGGCAACCGCAGAGCATACTCTTCAAGACAATGATCTTGGCTTTGATACCATGACAATAAAGAAAGATTAAAAGAGAATGGTATCTTTTCTCTTATAATGGTGTGTGAAACAATGTACATGAGAAGCCTTTATATGGACTTTAGAGGAGTAAATGAACCTAGCATTCTTCCTATGTGGGACCAAGAGAAAGAAAAGATGTAAAGGAAAACCTACAAAACTATACAACATGTTCTAACACGCAACATTGTCTGCTTTTAATCTCATACTGGATGACCTCATGGGCGGTGTTTTCAAAATTAGAGACGTACCATGTAAGAATAAGATGAGATGTCTGGTACACATATTCATCAATGGACCACTCTTGAAAACAGCTTACCAAGCAACAATTGAACAAACAATCCATACAACACCGACAACATATTGTACAGTCGCAAGATATTGTCCTATCTAGTGCTAAACATGGCAGCAGTCTTTCATCAATTTATGAGTCCTTTCCCAGCAGCTACAGGGTAGCAGATCCAAGAGCCACTTTTCAGGGAAATGAAATGCGAGATAAACAGAGACGACACGGGATGTTTACAAAAATGACTGGCGACAAACCCAATTTGTGGTATACATACTATAGTCCAGAAGACTCTGTCATAAACATAATTATCACACATCTATTTAAATATTATTCCTTGTTTTATGAGAGATCTAAGGAAGCCTAATGGCTCAAGAAGTAAACAGCTAGGTGAATAAATAATTTATGAATTGTGACCCTGAAGTGCAACAAAGAGTCTCCCGTACTTAGCACTTGGCAGTTCATTGGGAAGAACTTAAGAGATAGCTTAAGAGATAGCGATTATCCCAAGTATGAAAATGCTCCGTGAAGTTGTCACTGTTGTTCGTCCGGCAGCAGCAGTATTTTTGTTTTTTTTGGCAAAAACAACATCAATTTCTTGGATTAATAGTGCCTAGCACAAATAATTCATAGTCTCTTCTATCTCTTTTATGTTGAGACACAATTTCCCGGTCCTTTTCGCTGCGCGAGAGCAAGCTGAGCTTCCACTTCCACTCATCAATGTTCGCAACCGAAGATGATGCCTACAAAGGAGACAAAGTTTTCAAGACGTGGAACGACCAAATGTTTAACTTTGATTTCAAACGACATTCGACCAAGCCCAAGAGCCAAAGAATGCACCCAAACAAACACAACTTGCTCAAAAAGAATCACTTTCTCCTCATCAAAACCAAACCCATCCCCAAAAACTGTACATTCGACTAAAATTCAACCGAAACTGAAAGGAGAAGAAACAAAGAGCAAACCTCGTGGCCCTCGAAGTCGACCTCGTACTCATCGTCCGAGAACTGCTCCGCGGCATAGCCGCAAAACCATCTCCTCGTCGCAAAGAATCTCCCTTCGCAAACCGTTGCTTCGGTAAACAGACCGAACAGGGAGCTGCAGACCCTGCTCCGCCTGCTGACGAAAGCGCAGGGCATGGGCTTGGCGGTGCGTCCCAGAAGAGCGCATCTCAGCATGATGCTAGGCACGTTACCGAGGAAGGCGACCGAGGCGTCTCCATCTAAAGGCTGGATTGAAGAGCCGAAGTCGCCAATTCTTCAGGCATTGACAGCCTCTCTCTCTCTCTCCCTAAAGACTGAAGCAAGTGTTGGCGCTCTCTCTCTCTCTCTCTCTCTGGTTTCGGTCAGTTCTTGGGCTGTTCCTGAGAAAGAGGGGCCATGACAGGCCCAAAGCGAATCGGCCCATTCGAGAAGATGCTAAAGGCGCTCTGCAAACCGCAGCAGAAGAGCACGACAGGTCGGCCCCGTCGTCGTCGTCTTCCTTCTCCTTTCTCTTGCTCCTCCTGCTTTCTTTCTGTGCAGCGTGCGCCGACCACCGGAGACGCCTTCTCCGCCGGAGTTGAATTGGTAAAGAGACTCGACTTCCTACCTTCTTCCCCGTCCCGTGCCTCGTGCTTGGGTGTTGTTTCCCGGTCATCTGAATTACCGGGTGAATTTGTTGGATCCCCCTACCTGGTTATTCTTCTTCTTCCCCCTCTTCTACCTCTTCTTGATTGTGTTGATATTCGGCGTCCTGCTCTGTAACCAGACGTGATTTTCTTCTGCTGATTACTGCACACGATGCTGCTTCTTCGATCAAGACCATGTTGCCTCTGTGACTTTGGGATGTACCGCTACTGTTGTGAAATGATTCGGCTTCTCTTGAAATTGCCCCAGTTTCTTTGTTTGCTTGCTTGGTTACATGACGGTGCGGCTTTTCTTGTTTGCGGGTCTGATCGATTTGAGCTCATTCTGAATGACTTCAGCAAGTTACTTTGAAAATCACAATCTCAAAATAGCCAGTGAAACTCGATCCCGCTTTTTTCCCATCATTCGATGTCCTTTTGAGTTTTCTGTGGTGTGTTCTTGTTGCCATCGTGGCTACGCAGGAAGCGCAGATCTTGTGGAGGTCCTGGCATACATCCATTTCACATGGAACAACAATAGGAGGAGTCTTTGACTGTGGATCAACATCTCGTTGACAGACGTCTACTTAATTCGGTCGCCATGGATGGAGCAAACTCTCCTCCGACTAGACCCAAATGGAGAAAAGTGGCGTATGGAGGAATGCAGCTTGGATATGACGACAATTACACGGACGAGTCTTTCCTTGAAGATATGGTCACGAATGCCAATGTCGTCAAACGGGATTTGCTGAAGGTGATGCGAGACTCGGTTTCGATTTCTCAATACATATGCATTGTTGCTCTGGTTGGTGTCGTTTGGACCTACACCCTGAACTCTAGTCTCAGTGAAAAGTCTCTCCTGCTTATTGATGCTAGCCTTCTTATGTCGGGGTTCATGATTCTCCTGCTCACCGAAAAGATGCTCTCGCTCAATCAGCTCCTCCATTATTTAGCGAATGTTGCCTTTTTCACATCCGGGTTGTATGTCTTGGCTCCCATCTACAGAACTCTAACAACGTCCATAAGTTCGGACTCCATCTGGGCAGTAACTGTTTCACTGCTGATCATCCATCTATTCTTACACGACTACTCGCGGAGCACGGTACATGCTCCAGGAACCTGGAAAAATCCTGCCTTGACCAGCTGCATATCCCTAAATGCCTCTATCGTGGCTTCAGTTTTCATTGCTTCTCGGCTTCCTTCATCCGGAAATGTTTTTGCTATAATGCTCTTCTCTCTCCTCATTTTCCTTTTTGCCCCATTAGTCACTCATTGCATAAAGGAACAGTCTTTTTGTTTACATCTCCTGTTCTCGTTCGTGTTGATGGTTGTTAGTTTGACTTTTGTCTATAAATTGCATCGGGTGCTTTTCTTCATGTTTCTAGTTTTGCTGGTTTTTGTTTCCTTGGTGTGTCCTTATTGGCTTATAAGGATACAGGGATACAAGTTTGAGATCAATGGCCCTTGGGACGAGGCTAAGCTCTGTTTTGATGTAACCGACTGAGGGCAATAACAGAAGTTTCTTGTTTCTTTTCACTTTACATTTCACCAGCGACAGCCGAATATGTTGCGGTATTTATCGTTTGCTATTGCTTCTTTTCTCAAGCTAGGGATGAATTGAACTGTGCACAGAGAGTTCGGCTTCGCCTTAGGCTTGGCCAGAGCTTTGTCTGAAGTATTTAATGCCTGGCAAGTAGACTGTTTCCTTGCTGTGGTAACTGGACTGCTTCTTCGAGGAGAGAACTGAAGCAATTCCCCTCTGACCCGAACATTTTCTTGTTTCGCTTGTGATGTCGTGTTCCGTTAGGGTGACTCGTGCTACCTGAATGAGTTACAAAATGCAAAAGGGGAAGTATCACCATCGATCGCCCGCCCGACGCTGCGAAATCTACACTTTAAGGTGAATCTGCAGGGAACCATCTTCGCGGAAGCATTCAATAGATGTTGACCGCTCAACTCGGAACTTGCAAAGCACGTGTTTTGACAGTTTGTGTGCGCGTTGTTTGGGGATGGTAAGCAGGGACGCGGATGCGCCAACTCTTGGTGCATCTTAATCTAAATCTCGCGTTTTCTCTGGACAGAGCCTCTCTTTGCATCTCGTATCAGAGGTCTAATGCAGCTCCGAGATCCAACTTCGCGGCTCCCTACGAAAAAGGTCCATGATATGATAGGCACTTTACGAGTACAAAACCAGCAGAATCCAGTATGTCAAAATAAATCGAGGATGCCTGAAATACCTTGAGAACCGGTCGTAAAACACCAAATACCGGTCAAAAGACAATCGACAATTGAACTGGTCAGAGCTGACGTGGCGAGTGACGTCCGCAGAGCGGAGGACCATTGGCCAATGTAGGCACGTGTCGCTGGGGAGGCGCATGGCGGCAGTTGGCAGCGAGATTTCACGAGCTGCCTTGGTGGAGGACTACGATTCGTGGGCGTGTGTTCGTTTTTCGAAATACACAACGGAAGGTCTCCAAATCACCACCAAACAGTGGCAGGCTCCTTCAGGTCTAAGACGCGTGTGGCGACGTCTGCTGGACTTGGCCCGTCTGACGGTGGTGCCGGCTTTCCAAAACGAGCAACGGAAGTTTGCCAAACAGCAACTCAAGGCTTCGGTCTTGGCAGAGAACCGGGAGCGATGGGGTTGGTGCGGTTGGCGTTGTGGCGGGGCCGTCGTGTAGCAGACTCCACGGACGCTACTCAAGTAACAATGGCTCTCTCATAGCAACTTGAGATTTGTGATGTAAAGAGAAGAAAGTGTAACATACTCACATTACCAAATGAAGACTAAAAACCCTCCTTTATGAGAGGCAAACAGCTTTAATTACAATTATTGTTAACTACAATTAATCTAGTCTCGAACACATACACATCAAACATGATTATAACACACGTCTTCATTGCACACACGACTTAAAGGGAAGCCAGGAACAATGAAAGCGAGAGCCAAAACGGTTTCACTCATTGCTTAATAAGTGGCCGATATAATGCTCAGCCGAACAAAGAAAGCAAAAAAGCTCTACCGAGCAAGGTGGCTTGCTGATGAAGAAGCAGATGCCATTAATGAAGGAGGAAGACGAACGTGGCTATGGCTAGGATGGCGAGAGTTTTCATTAGACAAATTCGAAAGCCATGTGAGAGAGTGTCCGGGCGGGCAAACGAGAAAAAGACAGCGCAGGTCAAACCGGAGGAAAAGCAAAATAATAATAGCTTTTTTCTAACGTTAGGTAGCGCCGACAATGGCGCAATCTGCGACAGTGAAAGAGCCATCAAAGGAAAGATGGGAAGAGCCTGTTCGCCCATCCTTCATTCCCATCATTGTCGTCACCTTTGTCCTTTTGTCTTTCTTGGGTCGATCTTGATAACATAGTTTCCATCGGGTGCGTGTCGCAGCTCCACTCCCTTTCTTTCTTTTCTTGACTCCCCTCCTCTCTCGTGTTCATGGCTGTTTCGGCCTTCAAATCCGCTTCAAGAAGAGGCGCCGCTCAAGCTTCTGCCTCCGCCGGCGCGGCGGCGGCGCCGACTGCCGTCAGAGAAGCTTCCAGGGACGCCCAGAGGCGGGCCCCGCCCGGGAGATCGAGGAGCGTGAGCGCCTCCTCCAGGGTCCCCTCGGACACCGAGTTCTTGAACAAGAGAGACAACCCTCTGTTCTGCAGCGGCGATTCCCCGCCTGAAAACGGGACCTTGCCCGGGAAATCGATCAGGGGTGGTGGGAATTCCGGGAATCTCGAATCAAGAGTAGGTGGGGCTAAGACGGGAGGGAGAAGTCCGGGCGTTGTAGATGAGAGGAGGGGGAGATCAATCTCGAGGAAAGGAGGTGTCGGGTCGGAATCGTCGGGAGATAGGAGGGATGTCGGTCGGAGCTTGTCGAGAGTCGACACGAGGCGGCGGGTCCGGTCGGTGTCGCGGAATCCGGTTTCCAGGGGCCATTTTGTTGGCTCTGAGGTCTGGTCCTTCCTCTTCATTGGGGTCCTGAAATTTTGGGTGTGTTTGATCAAGTACTAAGCTTGTGTTTGTGGGCTTTTTTCTTTTGTTGTGGTCAGAGTGAAGTTGAGCGAGAGCATCATTCATCAACAAAGTATAAGAGTAGTCGTTCTGATGTTTTGGATCAGAGGAAGGATTTGAGGACTTGGACTAGCCAACACCCGAGTATTCAGTCACCTGATGATTCCGCCACGAGTTTGGTAGGGAGCTCAGCACAACCCAGTGTTGTGAGCAATCTGAATATATAATGGAATTAAACTTTAACTCACGCAGATTGATTTTTTAATATGTTTCCTATTTTAGTCTTCTTCACAGTTTTCGCATTTGGAAGATGGAGTTTCAGTGGGTTCTTTTTCTGGAGTAGAGGAGAAGACGATTAATGCAGTCTCTGTCTCTGAACAAATTGAGGTAACAAACTAACAATAGTTGCTCTGTTGTTGCTTTTACAGCTTCTCCAACGTTATAATGTGTGTGTTGAATTTCACTGCTCATAATGTAGTTCCCATTGTGCTATGACTGCAGGCGGTGTGGGAGGATCATTTAGGAGGTGATGCCTCTCCTAGCAGCATTTATGAAACAGTTCGATCTGAAGTGAGACGAGCAATCTCTGACATTCAAACTGACCTTGAAACTGTAGGTCCTATTGATCTTATATCCGTGTTCATAGCACTTATTCCCTTGCAAATTCAGTGACAATGTAGCATCTTCACCAATCAAGTTTTTCCTTGAGGTCGTATGACTTCATGCTTATTCTGGTAGACCCAATTAGGAAAAATTATTAATAATTAATTTTTGTAGAGCTTTTCAGATGGCTGGCATGCAGGTTGTGTGATCCAGCATGTATTCTTGGAATCCAAATTTCACGCATTTCTGGAATTTTCCTTCCTCATCTATTATAGGAAGGATAAAATGCATTGTGGAACTGAAACTAGCAGATGCAACTCTGAAGTTTGACTAATCAATGAAAATGAAGAAATATTGTTTTTGCATTTTAAGATCTGCGTTTGCATTCCATGTCACTTGTAGACCTCTACAACCTTGAATTGGGTAACTTGGTGAGGTGTACTCTCATCCAACCATTGCATTCCATAGAGAGAAACAGTTCTCACACTTGCATCTAGCTAAATCTGTAATTATTGTTGCCAGTGGTGAGTTGCAAAAAGTGATGACTACATTAGAAAGTTCTCTGCAATTATCAACGAGTGTTTTCTTATCCTTAAACCAAAAGAAATTAAATGGGCTGAACCATAAGGAAAAGTACCGTGGAGCTTTATCAGATATGTTTTAATATTTGTCGTGGCAGTTGCCATTGTCATTCTTCTGTACACCAGCAACTATGTACATGAAATTATATGCAAGGTACATGCATATGCATGCGGACTTTTTGAACAAATTTTAAATATCGGCTACTCTTTGTCCATTGTTAGGATACCTTGCATGTGTAATATGCCTATTAGAAGAATCTTAATTTGTAAAAAGGCAAGTTTAATGAATGATATATCTCATGTACTGGCTATGAAAGATAACATTGCATGACTGGTGATTGGAGGAAGACACAGAGTGGATAAATAACTTTTTGGGAAAATAAAGGCTGAAAATAAGAGTCATTTCCCATCTCCAGAGGTTGTGGTATGTGCTTCGGCAAGCAACCTCTGCCATTCTTTATTGCTTAGACTGAGTAAATACATCTGTTTTGTGCAATAATGATGTAGTGTTCTTGTGCAGTTTAATTTTTCTTGGTAATGCAATGTTCTTTGGGGCTAATTCTATTGCTTACATGAGCTGTGTGAAAATTGCACTATGACTACTGCGCTCCTCTGAATTTTCCAAAAACTCTTATAAGAATGGTAATAAAGCTCTTTCCCTTTAAAAAAGGTATGGAGAACCAAAGCTATGGAAATAAGGTAACACTAACAATGGTTTCCTGTTACCATAGATTGAGAGGTGTTTGGGCCGTATGGTGTCACTGGCACACTAGCTGTTGCGTATGAATAGGGAGTCTCATCTGATCTGTGATCATGTGTGTGCTCTCTATGTTGACGATCCATATGCATATTCACACATGTTTGCATGCGAAATCGAGAATGTTTGGAGCTCCAAGTTACGACATTTATTTTTGGATGCTCGTCATGAGCATGTAAGTGTGGTGGATATAATGTCCATTTCAATCCTTCGTCTATTTTTACGAAGCCTTTTTGTGCTATATATGTAATTAGGCTATTCGAAGGAGCAATACCTCTGCCATTGGAAGCTCCAACGTTGCAGATATTCCCCCTGACCTTGTAAATCCAGGAGCAGTTGAACTAGTCATGGACATCAGGAGAGAATATGCAGAAAAGCTCGAGGAGGTGTTTCCCTTGCTCAGGATCTTTTTGAACAAGATCTGTAGTTATTTTTGTGGGTAGACTTTAAGTTTACTTGTTTAAATATCCACTTGTTATCACTTGGCTGGCACATAAAGAAGTGCTTTACTGCTTTGTAGTGAACTGGGCTAGCAGATTAAGTTTTTCCCATTGTTGGATTTGTAGCTTGTGAGCATTGTCTGGCAAGTGGCAACTTATTTTCTTTTGCCTCTAAAATTGCTGATTGACATTGACTTGCAGTCCCAAGAAAGAGCCAGAAAACTAAGAGCAGACTTGGCTGTTGAGGAGCACCGTGGGCAAGAACTGAGTAGAATCCTGAAGGAAATTCTCCCCGATCCAAGAGCATCTTCCGCACAAAAGTCTCGCCCAGGACGAAAAGTGAGCGCTTTATCTATCCTCTTTTCGATTTTTTTTTTCCTTTTATTAAACAGGTTAAATTGCGTGAGTTAATTTCCCTTGTTTAAAAAGTATATGAGCTAGATATTAACCATTTAGATGAAAAGCTTCTTTCTTCTTTTTAAGTTTGGCATATGTTGGTAGAAATAATTATGTGATGCTTCTTTTAAAAAAAAAATCTGAGCTCTTTCTGTGATGTAGGAAGATAGTTTTGTAATATGTTTCCGGAAGCTCGCCAAGAACATGGAAAGATCCTTATGAATGTGATATGTAATTCGCAGGATTTTTCTGATGGCATATATACACGAAAAAACCATTTGTAAGGATTGCACCAGTGATATTTTGCGTGATGATAACTCATGCATTTGTTATGTCGTCGTTTATATTGATAACTCTCTCTCTCTCTCTCTCTCATGAATTTCATCAAAATGACAACAGGGTAGCCTTGAGAGAAGAAAGATGTCTAAACGTTTGACAGAAGAAGCCCTGGCGTACTTTGATGAGTGTGTTTCACTGTCGACATTTGATAGTTCCGACTTCTCATCGCCAGAAGATCCACCACTCAAATTAGTCGGCGATACTAACCCCTTAACTGAAGGTGGATCAGTTCGCGCATCAAATTTGAGCGTGTCAGCCATGCATAATCCAAGTGGTTATGTCGATGAGAAACAGGTCTGTGACCATACTTTTTGCTTTATTCTTATAGCCTTTTGTTTTGTCATCGACAGTGAGCACAAGATTCTCAAATCATTATGATTGGTCTTATGCCATGATTAGAGAGAGATTCTCTTATTTATGTACTGCATGCTAATTGAGAGACAAATACAGAATCTGGTCCGTTTGTGCAAATTACACGTGAGGATCAGATTTCTTGTGGCAAATGAAAAGGAGCGCAGTTCAAGATTCGTGAGATGGTTTTAACGTTCTAAATGGAAATCGGTTTCAACTGTGCAGCAATCATTCATAGAGAAACGGTTCGAGCTTGGTGGCAAATCCTCAAGAGTAGCTGCCGGCTGCAGTAATGAAAATTCTATCCCGGAGCCAGGTAGTTCTGAGAGTATTAACCGGGAACCGGGATGGCAGTACAAATTCTCTTTCTCAGGCGACACATTCAAATACTTTGACCTTCAACACGACATCAGCAACTGCGTCAAAGGCTCGAAGAACCACTCTAGGAAGGACGATAGTAGCACGGCAAGTACAAGAAGCAATTACTTCCATGTCGATGAGTACGACTTCCATGACTCGATGCAAAGCTTGTTGGTGGACAGAGTGACCCACAGAAACCGTTTGGAATCTGGTGGTTTTCTTGTTTGTGGTGGAGGGGTCACACTAACATTCTCTCCATTTGGTTCTTTCATCTGAGTCAAAATGATTGAGGACCAGGCTAGCAGAAGTTCATCAAAGAAGAGAGTAGCAAAATCCGCCCAGTGATGTTGTAATTATCTAATAGCTGTCGTGGTTTGCATTGCAAGGAAGTAATTATGAGAGGCGAAAAAAGGATTCCTATCTCCCGTAGCTCTTTTCATTTGCTCATCGTCATCGAGCAAGTCTCGGTGCTTCTCTCTTACGTCCGAGAGCCTCAAAAGCACGAGCCTGCTTTGAGAGACTTAAGTTGAATAGGTCATGTAGACCTATCTCGGGCTCGGATCCATCGAGGCGCGTTATTTTCTACTAAGGGCAGTAAAATGCTTAACCATGGAATGCAGCTTGTGTGATGAAGTACTACTTCCACAATGGAACGGGACAATCTACAATTCAAGCAGTGATGATCAGCTGTGTTGAGAAAGAGCAGTGGAACAGAAAGTTCAACAATCAGAGTTCATTGTCAACATCCTCTGCAGTTCTTGTTTCCTTAGTAAACGAGGAATCCTGGACCGCGAACCACATCCATCAACATAGTAATATACTAACACCCGGGTGTCCTTCTGCAAATCGAATCAGTCCTTTTCTTCTTGACGTGTGATGATCGATTCAATATTACAGAATGATCGTTGGTGCCGCTTTCTCGACACAATCCGAGATGGATTTGTGTGGTCCCACAATGTGGCCCTTGGGGGATGCGCAGCCATCAATGCAATTTTCTTAGCGATAATGACATAAATAATCTATAAAATTTGGCTCAATGTGTAATGTGATTCTAGGACTGTTAATTTCTTCAATATGGTTCATAACTTGTATCCTAATATGTAATGTGGTTTGTGAATTTTAAATTTGTTCAATGTGGTTCATAAAATTTTAGTACATATTCAACTTATTCTTTAAACTTTATAAGTTTGGAGATAATATTGAATATTTTTATGTAATTTAGGGATTAAATTGAAAATATATAAAAAGTACGTGGATCACATTAAACAAATTAAAAGTTCAAGGATCACATTGCACATTGCCTCAAAGTTCAGGAATCATTTGTCATTTTTCCATTTTTTTGCTGTACCTAATTGGATCAATAAGTGAAGTTACGCAATGAGTCGGCGACAGACGATAAGCTAAAACAATCACGAGGCGACAGTCGAAATGATGAGGGAGCACGAACGTAGACGATCGAGGCGTTGTGCGCCGACACCGACTGATCTCGGGATACGTACTTCTCTCGTACTCGCACCGTATTGGCGGAGGATCTAGCAAATTTTGAACAGTTCATTCTGAAAAAGACCCCTCCAGAATAGAAAAAAAAACAAGAAGCCCATTGATGGGAGCATGGCTGCTGCTGTGGCCGACTGCAATTCCTTTGCTCCTATTCACTCTGCTTTAACTTCCCCCTCCAAGAAGGAGATCTCATAAACCCTAATATAACCTCAAGCCATGCTTAGCCTTAACCCAAGGGTTAATGCATTCTGGAGTTAGGCTCTGTGTTATCTTCTGTATCTCATTTGCCTCTCTTTTTTCTCTTTCTTTTTCACTCGTTATTTGTTTTCTTTTTTCTTTTTTGTTTCTAGAGCTCGCCCCTCTGTCTTCCTCCCCTGAGTTCCTCCTCGTCTGGTGCACCTCCCCGATTTGGTAAACACCTTGGGATTGACTGCATACATGTCAGACAATCCATCTGGAGCGGCGCAAAGTCAAGAGACCCCGTCCATCTCTTTCTTTCATGCATATATATTTCCTGTCTGTCTCTGTCTCTGTCTCTGTCTCTGTCTCTATGTAAAGTTGGAGACAGAGCAAAGAACGGGAGAGCCCAAATGAAAAGGTCTCCTGCTACTTCGTCTTCTTCACCGTCTTCTTCTTCTTCTTCGATTTCTTCTTCTGGGTCTCATCCTAATCCTCGATCGGAGCAAAAACCGAAGAGGGAACGCGCCCGAAGAGCTCGAAGCGGTGGCGAGCCTCCGAATGGCGATAAGCACGGCTCGTGCGGGAGGAGCTCCGCCTACAGAGGAGTCACCAAGTCTCTCTCTCTCCCTGTCTCTGTCTCTCTCTCTCGCTTCCTGCTGTTGAGATTTCTCATTTCGTCCTGCTTCTGCAGTGGGGATACGAGATTCATTTGGCGGGCGGGTGGGAACAGGTACAGATGGGACGCAGAGATTCGAAGCCCACCTATGGGACAAGACTTCTTGGAACAGCTCCGGGAGCAGAAGAGGACGACAAGGTGTGTGTATTTATTTATTTATTTGAAAAATAGGCATCACCATTATGGACGATGGGAGGCTCGTATTGGAAGGGTACATGGCAACAAGTACCTATACTTGGGCACCTACGGTCCGTCTCTCTCTCTCTCACTCTCTCTACATACATGCATGTTGTACATACATAAATATTTGTACACTATACATTTTGTTTAATTAGGAGGAAAATAAATACTTAATTTAGTGCCATCGGAGAGTCGTCGTAAAAAACTTCGACGATCCTCGAGCGGGAAAAGGCCGCTCTCAGCCGCGAGCTTCGCGTTGAATTACGGAGCCTCGAACCGAGCAGATGAAGAGCCGAACAAAGTTCGAGTGATACACTGTTTCGACTCGGCCGTCGACTGCGACGCGATCAATTCCCGATGATGGTGTAATTAGGAGTCCCGATGAAGCCAATGATCTCTGCGGGCCGTGAATTTGTTAAATTAATCGCTTTCGTTAAAATTAAGCTGATGACCGTTGCGGTCGATGTAGTTGCGGATTCTACCGTGTCGGATATTTAACGGCTCGTGATTGGTTCCTCGTTTTTTTTTTTTACTGTGAACTACATTGTGTTAAGCTTAAATTTATCGGGAATTTCGCGAATTCTATATTTGCAAATATAACGCGAGCTTGAGATTTATTTGGGTATTTTTGTGTATTTCAGATTTATATGTATGTCAAGTGAGATTTCTTGAATGAAAAACTTGGGAGTTATAGCATCAGTTAAATAAAATGTCATGCGAAATTATATTTCTTTGGTTTAAACAGCAAATCAATTTTCCTCTCCCCGCAGGCACCCAAGAGGAGGCTGCTGAAGCCTACGACATGGCGGCGATCCGGTACAGAGTGGCCAACGCCGGCACCAACTTCGGCGTCGGCATCTACGTCGACCGCCCGAGGAAGAAACGCATCCGCATCGATCGCT
Organism: Syzygium aqueum; assembly: GCA_031216185.1. Taxonomy (NCBI): domain Eukaryota; kingdom Viridiplantae; phylum Streptophyta; class Magnoliopsida; order Myrtales; family Myrtaceae; genus Syzygium; species Syzygium aqueum. The sequence goes on along the minus strand of CM062237.1, from coordinate 28,401,732 downwards.
TCGGCTCCGACCAACCGCCACCACCGCTTCCAGATCCCGAATCCGAGGACGACGATGAGGAGCAGGACACCCGGAATGGATCACGCTCACCTGCCGCTGGACTGCAACGACAGCCCCAACCACCTCGAACCGAAGCTTCCGCCGCCGCCGGAGATGGCGAGCTTTCCGTGGAGCTTCTGCGCTAACACGGGCTTCGCGCAGCTGCCGATTCCCTACCTGCCGGATTTATTTGACGAGATCAACGGATTCGAAGACGACATCGGCTTGGTGTTCGATTCGGAGTCCGGGGAAGAGATCTTTCGCGGAGGTGCGTCGATGGAGAATAGTGATTCGAGCTCCGGAGCTGATGACGTGGACGTACCCGGGAGATCGGACGGCAGTGCCGGCGGGCACGAGAAGATGCTGTTCTCATCGTCGCCGTCCACGACCGCAGCACATTCGCCGTCGGCATCAGCCGCGACGGCCGTTTCTTGTTTCTTTTGCGCCTGAGGTTTTGCAGGCGAATTAGACGTAGATAGATTTTGCATGTGCTTTTGTGATACCGCAACTTGTTTATTTTTTACATTTTTTTTGCGTTTACTTTTACTATTATTATTCTCCTCACCTTAGAAATTATTTAGTTGATTTAATATTTACATAAAAAGAAACTGATATTGTTAAAATACTGCGATAAAATAACCGTTGCATTTATCGCTCGAGTTTAATCACCCCACAAACTACACATGAAAATCCATGCATAACGTGGGCTCAATAACTATAATTTTATGTAGAGGTGATCGATTTCCGGTCCGGTCCGGTCCAATGGAATCGATGACTATAGCGTTTTCATTCCAAACAAAAGCACAACACGAAGCAGAAGAAATCTAGATTGGAGAAGCTATACAAGCTTAACGCCATGGACGATACGGTGTGTCGAAAGAAAAGTCTGAAAATTAGAAATTACTCATATTAGGGTTTACTTAATTGTAACTGGTTCGGTCCCACCTCGGAATTGTGAACCGGACCGGTGGCCTCTGGAACCGCCTTGAACGGGGCCACCAGCTAATCCGGTATAGTTTGGGCGAATCCTGATTTAGGCGGTTCCCATTACACATCCCTAATTTTGTGGATGGTGTGACAAACGAAGCAATTATAGACTAGAAATAAATCGTGGAAGTTTGTACTGTTTGCGAGGCAGTGTCGAGCCTCACGATTTTTTGTTTTGGTTAATTTGAAGTGACTTTACTTTGAACTCTTCCACCGTTTTTCATGGTGCTCATGTCAACAACAAGCATATTTTATCTAGGATAATTTCGTTTTCATATCATGAACTATATTCATGGCACGAGACCGATCGATCGGTGCATATAACACAAGATGAGTCAGTGCCAGAAAAACTATATAGTTAATTATTACCGAATAAGCGATTGTAGATATTATTTGTTATTTATTTTTTATTTTTCGTGTGGGTGTGGTAGATATTTTGTGTTGCTAAAAAAAAGTAATATGTGAGGGGCTCGTGCTCCTTCGACTTCGAGATAGTTGTGAACAAGTTTTCTTTTCATTTCGCAGCTCACGTATTAAAATCATTTTAAATGTATAAAATTCGACATGTAAATTCTCATTAATCCTCATAATATTCGAATTTCCTCTTGTTCGACATCCAAAATTCCAAATACAAAATAGTATAACGTTGCTTCAAAAAGCAACGGCAGATTATTCTTACATTGTTTTTTTTTTTCGGGCCAAACCAACAGATTATTCTTAGTAGAAACTATCGTTCAAGAACTTGTAATTTGCTTCTTCTTCTTTTTTAAAGGGAAAACGGCACAAACAGTTCTGAAACTTTGACCCGATGTGTAGTGTGATTCATGAACTTTTAATTCGTTCAATATAACCCCTGAACTTTAAGCCAACGTGCAATGTGATCCCTGAATTTTTGATTTGCCGAATGTCGTCCTTGAACTTTTGGTACATGTTCAATGTAATTCCTGAACTATATGAAAATATTTAATGTAGCCCTTCTATTAATTCAAATTCAAGGACTATACTGAACATTTTCATATAGTTCAAGGACTATATTGAACGTGTATATTCGATAAAAAAAACACGTGTATAAAAAAAGTCCATGAATCACATTGAACAAATTAAAAGTTTAGGAACCACATTGAATATTAAGCTAAAGTTCATGGATCAAATTACACATTAGGCCAAAGTTCAGAGATTGTTTGTGTCATTATCTCTCAAATTGTTTTTGTTGCAAACGGGAGCATTTTTTTCTCCTAATTCTGTTTCAAATTTTTTCGACCAAAAAGAAAAATCTATTTCTAATTTTCAAATGATATTGCATGGCAGTCGATCATGTAATTGTTATATTAGCCGAGCATAATCCTTTTCCTTATCCTTTACATTTTTCAAAGATAAAAAACCGCCTAGGATCGGGTGGAATCATCATGAAACGTGCCAAAAAAATCTTGAAAATACATAATTCTTATACTATCGAAATTATAATCAACGGCGGAGAAAGACTTAGAAAAGAAATTTCGAGAAAAGTAGACGAGAGCAGGTAAAATTTCAATCCCGAGCAATATTTTACATAGAATTAATACCACGAAAAATCCCAGACTGGTATACCCATGACAAATTTATCCTTTGTTAGTTTCCGATAAATTTTATTGTCAAACTGCTTGGTTAAATGACACGAATTTATCAGTTTTGGGTTTTACCCTCTGTTTATAATAGGTGTACACGGTTTATGATTTTTTGTGGCATTAATCCAATTTAACAGAAACTAACGGAGAGTAAATTTATCGCATTTGTATTAGTTTAGATTTTTCGTGGTATTAATACTTTTACAATAGAAAAGAATCTACTCGATAAAGAAAAAGAGAAGAAGGGATAAGTAATTGAAATTAAAGAAAAATTGATTATCCTTGTAATTTTTCATTAAGAAAAATTCGGAAACCTTATCCAACAATTACACGGTTTAATTTTTAAATTTTTTTTAAACAAATTTCTCTCTCCCTCTCTTCATCTTTTATATATGAACACGACCACGAGACCTCGACCTCCCTCCGAGCGTACACACACACACACGACTGCCAGAGCATGCGGTTCTGCAGCGCCCGCGGGGCTTCCGGGAAAGTAACGCAGAGAGAAAGCGTAAATTTGGAGCAACTCCAAAGAACTCGAAAATTTTATTCAATGATAGTATGATTTTTTATTACAAGACGAACATCTTATATAGAGATAGGACTCCTAATATTAATGGAAACCAAATAATTAAAGATAACATCTAATAAACTAATATAGGAAACTGCATGAATGGTAATATTAGAAACGACCTGAATGGTAATATAGGAAAATGCCTGACTGGTAATATAGAAAACTGTCTGAACGGTCGTTTTCCCCAAAATCAGAAAACTGTCAAGATTTCTAACGATTACGGCGGTCACATTTTTCAAGATAATCACAGGCTAACTGTTCTACATTAGAAAGGAAGATTGAGGATGGTTGCCAGGGTCATGTTACGTGCCGGAGAAGCGGGCCGGGCACCCTGAGGGCGATAGCGCGCACTTCCTGTGCCCCGAGAAGGGCACCATCGGCATGTCCAACGGGGTCGGGGGCTGGGTTCGGCACGTCATCGACCCCGGGGAGTGCGCCCTGGGGCCTCATGACGAGCTGCGCCGACGAGGTCAGGAGGCAGGAGGCTAGCAGTGTGGACTCAAGGGGGTCCTTAGCGTGGCGTTCAGCGGGACCTCCGTCGGGGGATCAGCCACGGCGTGCCTGTTGATGCTGGTCGATGATGTGCGTTCCTTTTTCCTCGCGGACTGTTATTTTTTGTTAATTAATATCACGAAAAATCTCAAACTGGTATGTCCGTAATAAATATGCCATAAACTAATTTATTGACCATAAAAAACTCTAAACCGGTATGCTTGTGGCAAATATACCTCGGACTAATTTTTTGACGACCACAAACCCCAAACTGGTATATTTATGACAAATTTACCCTCCGTTAGTTTATGTTAAATTAGATTTATGCCACAAAAATCCATAAATCGGTACACCTGATAAACAAAGAGTAAAACCACAAACCGGTACACCAGTTGATGGTAAAATTTAACGGAAACTAATTGGGGGTAAATTTGTTGTAACTGTCACGTATCGTCAAACTCAGGAATTTGATAGTAAAATTTAACGGAAATTAATGGAAGATAAATTTGTAACAGATATACCGGTTTAGGATATTTGGTCGTCGAAAAATTATTTTTGGATATATTTGTCACAAGTATACCAGTTTAGAATTTTTGGTGATATTAACCTGTTTTTTTTTTCTTTTCAGTCAACTATCTCAAATGCATTTATCAATGAGATCCAATTTGGTGATGGAAAATGGGCGCAACTGTGAATACTAGGGAATGGAGGGTGGCGCCTTCCGTAATTAATACAAAATCCCGGGGCGAAAATGCAAACATCGACAATTTTACAAAAACGGCAAAACGTAACAGCCACCCGTCTTCTTTCTTCTTCGTCTTCTTCGTTCGGTTGCGGTGTCGCTCTCACGCCCCGAGTCCCGAAAATCTCCGGCGCTGCCTCGCCGAAATCGGAGCGGAAGCGAGCCGTGAAAGTTCGCCGGAGCGTACGAGCGCGGCCGCCGCCGTTCGAATACCGCCGCGCGACGGCTCGATTGATCGCCCGAGCGCTGGGCTCGGTGGCCGCGTAAGTTCTCTCGTCTCGTCGTTTGGGATTCGATTTCCGGGCCCCCCCTGTTTTCCGCCGGGGACGGCGGGACGCATTGTTCGATTTCGGGAGAGAATGCGTGTTCGGCCGTGCTGTTGGCGTGGCATTCGCGCCGCGGAAATGCCTCTGCGCGGTCGAGATCGAGATCGATGCTCTCTCGAGCTGTTGTGGTTCCGGATTTCGGAGGGTAGGAATTAGAGCGTTGGAAGTTGTTTGGAAGCAGCTACGGTCGTTAGCACTGTCGGATCATTTCGTCTTTTCTTAGATATTTGGGGCTGGTGATTGAAAGTCTCTGTCTTTCGGTCAATATTGTTCACCTGGTTGTGCTTCTTTTGGCTTTGCAGGATGTAGTTCCATATCATGGGAGATGCTTGGTAAGGCTCTTTTTCGCATCTTCGGTGATATGAGCAGGCGGAGAGTATCCCTATTGTAGCATTCTCGGCCGCTGCTTTCTGCTTTCGGTTATGAGTTGAGTAAAATGGAGGTTGAATCGGTTGGTAAAAATGGGGGCCCCGGGGGACACCGCATCGCTCGAGATGTCGCGCATGATCGGGGTGACCATCAAGAGAGTGCCAGCGACACTTCTTCAGACCGGGAGACGACTGCTTCCGGCAATGACGTTAGGGCAAAACCATGTGTCGGAATGCAGTTCGAATCGGAAGAAGCTGCGAAAGCCTTCTATGACGCGTATGCTAGGCATGTTGGTTTCAGCACCCAGGTCGGTCAATTTACCCGTAGTAGGCCTGATGGGCCGATTGTAAGTTGGGATTTTGCGTGTTCCAAAGAGGTTTTGAAAAGGAAAAACATAGAATGCTGCAATGCAGTGCTCAGGATCGAGAGGAAAGACTCGGACAATTGGATCGTGTCGAAGTTTGTGGAAGAGCATAACCATTCAACAGCAACTCCTAGTAAAGTGCGTCATCTCCGACCACGTAGGCATTTTGCTGGTGCTACAAGGAATGTGAGTGAACCTCAGGATGCTATAAGTGAAGCTCATGCTTCTTTGGATGGGAACCGTGTCTCTTATGAGCCTAATAGAGGAGGGAGGAATATCTCCCCTGTTGAATCAAATCGCCCAGCAAGAAACGTTGGTTCTGTTAACTACATGAGACCCAGTACTCGGAAGAGAAATCTGGGACGAGATGCCCAAAACCTTCTCGACTATTTTAAGAAGATGCAAGCAGAAAACCCTGGTTTTTATTATGCAATCCAGCTTGATGATGATAACCGCATGACTAATGTCTTTTGGGCTGATGCAAGATCAAGGACAGCATATACCTACTTTGGAGATACTGTAGTTTTTGACACAATGTACAGACCAAATCAGTACCAAGTTCCCTTCGCTCCTTTCACCGGTGTAAATAATCATGGTCAGATGATATTGTTTGGTTGTGCATTACTTCTGGATGAGTCTGAGTCATCCTTTGCTTGGCTCTTTAGGACGTGGCTGTCTGCAATGAATGATAGACCCCCTGTTTCCATAACTACGGATCAGGATAGAGCCATACAAGCTGCTGTGGCTCAAGTATTTCCACAAACTCGTCATTGTATCTGCAAGTGGCACATCCTAAGGGAGGGCCAGGAAAGATTAGCTCACATCTACCTTGCTCAGCCTTCTTTTTACGGGGATCTGTACAGTTGCATTAACTTCTCTGAAACTATTGAGGATTTTGAAGCATCATGGGTTGCTCTTCTTGACAGGTATGATCTCCAAAAAAATGAGTGGCTTCGAGCAGTATATAATGCTAGGAAGCAGTGGGCTCCGGTTTATTTTCGTGACACTTTCTTCGCTGCAATCTCATCAAACCCAGGGGTGAGCTCATTCTTTGATGGATATGTGAATCAACAAACAACGGTCCCTTTGTTTTTTAAGCAGTATGAAAGGGCTCTGGAAAGTTCATTAGAGAAGGAAATAGAAGCAGATTATGATGCCATGGGCGCCACACCAGTCCTGAAAACTCCATCACCTATGGAACAACAGGCAGCAAACCTTTATTCAAAGAAAATTTTTGCCAAGTTCCAGGAGGAACTAGTTGAAACTTTCGTGTATACTGCAAATAAGATTGAGGATGATGGAGTAATGAGTAAATACAGGGTCGCTAAATATGAACATGATGACAAAGCATTTATAGTTACTCTGAATGCATCTGAGATGAAAGCAAGCTGCAGCTGTCAAATGTTTGAGTACTCAGGAATACTCTGTAGGCATATATTGACTGTCTTCACTGTGACAAATGTACCCACCCTTCCTTCTCACTACATATTAAAGCGATGGACCAGGAATGCGAAATCTCTGTTGGGATCTGAAGAACTAAATTCTCATCCACACGGTATTGAAACTCTTACATCTCGCTTCAACAGTCTATGTCGGGAAGCTATCCAGTATGCCGAGGAAGGAGCAATTGCTGTGGAAACATATAACACTGCAATGAGTGCTCTAAAAGAGGGTGTTAGAAAGATAGCTTCCGTGAAGAAAGGCATTGCTAAAGTGGCTCTGCCAAGTTCAAAGAGCAGTGGAAGTAATGAGGACAGTAGCAAGAAAACCTCATCATCTGTCCCCGAGATGTTCCCAGCATTGTGGCCTTGGCAAGATGCCTGTCCCCCTCGTTTTAACCTTAACGACTATGGAGTTCCTGTGGCTGAATTAACTCAGCCCAGCCTCGCCCCTGTGTCAATTCAACGCGACAGCAGCACACCTGATGATACAGTAGGAAGCATTTTTCTTCTCTTGCTTCTAAATCTTTCCTGCAACATTTTTCGTCTTGTAAATTTGTTAAATAGTAGTTCGACAGTTTGTGTCAATTTCTGATTGTCTTTTCTTAATGTAGGTTGTTCTTACTTGTTTTAAGTCCATGACTTGGGTAATTGAGAGTAGTACTGCAACTTCTGCTGGTAAAGTCGCTGTAGTTACTTTGAAGGTATGAGTTTCTGTGCCTTTCCATATGGTTATGCTTCTTGTACATCGGGCCTTTTTTTCCTGATTGTAAACTAGTGTGAACCACTTGTATATCGTCGATAATTTCTATTTCAGAATTGAGACATTTACATTACGTCCTTGTTAGATATTTGAAAAGACACCGCATTGTTCATTGTCATCGGGAAGGTAGTTTTTGGTGCTTATCTGAGTATAAGCATGTGTTCTTTCTGTGGCTCCATTGGTTTAGTATGTATGTGGGGCTAAATGGAGTTATATGATTGTGCTGATATGAATACACCTGCACGTTTGAGCGTTTTATCTTTCTCTCTCTCTGGATATTGCTTGCAAGCTTATTTCATTTTCATTCACCTTTTAGCTGCAAGACTATGGAAAGATTCCTTGTGGACAGACAGAGGTGCATTTCAGGTTAACAAGAGTCACGCTAGAGCCCATGTTGAGGTCCATGGCCTACATCAGCCAACAGCTCTCATCCCCAGCCAATAAGGTTGCTGTCATCAATTTGAAGGTATTGCAAGGGCTCGACACCTTTTCTCCTGATGGCTTCAGTGTGTCAGCATTTAACCTTTCTCAGTGGGTAGAATCTTTAAGGTCATAAATATTTATGTGGTTTAGTGATATGTAGATATTTTACAGTGATATCCGTGATATGTAGCAGCTATTGTTTTGCACACTATCAATTTCTAGTTTTTCGTGTTAGGATTTGGAATTTCTTACTGTCCAACAATGATGTCAGGGTTTTATTTCCTTTAAATAGTTCCATGCCCCCAAATGTTTCAGGTGTAAGAGGAAGTATTATTATGACATTTTATAATTAGGTTATGTACGAGAAGGCGCATAAGAGACATGGGGGGTGAGCTAAATTTTGAATTTCCCCTAGCAAGCAAAAGCCCATAGAAGTTGCTTTTTGTTGGAAACTCTGTCCATGATTGCTCTGGCGACCTTCAGGCAATTGGACTTGTCCTGGATATGATGTATGTGCCTTTAGGATCTCAAACATGAGAAAAGTCACTGTGACACCTTTCATGGGGATTAACCTTTTTGGTTCCTCACATGCTTGAGAAGAAGCATCTCTTCTCTATGTTTGAGAGTTGTGTTCTTCAGTTCACTTAGGTATCTGAGGGTGAGCCTTAAAACCTTGGGAATTGTCCACAATAATGTGCTCTCATGTGTGGTTGACTTGATTCATTTAATCCTTGCTTACAACATTATATTGCTATCCTTTTTTCAGCTTCAAGATACGAAGACATCCACTGGAGAAACAGAGGTGAAATTTCAGGTTTCAAGAGACACTCTAGGCTCAATGCTCAGATCCATGGCTTACATCCGTGAACGGCTCTAAAAGGTGTAAGTAGAGTTTCTCAACTGTTTTCCTTGTAATCAAGCAATACTGCATTAGGTCGCTTGAGGAGGAGTATGTAGATCATATGCATTTTGTTCTGTGTGGTGTTTCAAATGTTTTGGTAAATTGTAGAATTTATATTGATGCATGAATGACTGCTCATACAAGCTTTGCTGGTTTTTGCCTTCATAAACGTTGAGTTTTTTTATCCATAGCTAGAGAGGGATATCAATTCCTATCAATTATTGACAGGTATATTTTTTATTCTGATATAGCCCACCTTACCATTTACCAGTCGAGCTTTACTGTTTGCTACAATTAACTCGGAGAGTTGGAATCTGCAGAGTTGCTTCAAGGATGGAGGCATTGCTGAGGTCCGTAGTCAGAAGTATACTGTATAATGTAATAAGTCTGATATAGTAATAGCTAGGATTGATTGTCACTAGAGATAGCACAACAGTCACCACATTGGGTGGATTTTGTTAGGTATATGTGCCCTTTATAGGTCCCAAGTGTTAGATAATGCATTATTTATTTTAGAGCTACCAAGAGTAGTTAGCAAACTGTAAATGTGAGTTGTGTGAATAATATTGTCTTAATGAATGAGGTGGAAGATTGGACGTGTATAACCTTCACTCGCGTTCTTCTTTTGATGCAATTTTGGAGGTTATTCGAGTTTAATTGCTTCTCCTTGTTACCTGAGAGTGGAAAATCGTCTATCTGAAGCTAAGCAAATACTGGAGCTTGCCCAGGAAAATACATCAGTTGAGTTACTTCAATTATTTCAATTATTGATATCAATGCTCAGATGGTCTGCCAGTCGAAGGAAACCTTGTCCTTCAATGGCGGATTTTTTAAAAAAGAAAGGTATGTATGGAAGTTTAACCAGGCTTGGCTCCTTGAAATATCATTACAATGAGAGTCGTCATTTGCCAACAGATAGAGCAATAAACATCAGTCTCTCTCTCTGCTCAACAGATTCTATGTGGCTGATACAAAGACGAAGAAACTTCATGAAAACAAAACTTATTCATTATGACATAACACAGAAGTAGCGGGAAACTATGACGGACGAAGAGAAGAGAGCACGACATCTTGTAGGGAGCTGTCTCTCTGCATCGCCGCCTTGAACTCTTCAAAGGTGACTTTCCCGTCACTGTTGGCATCCATCTGGTCGAATATCTCGTCTAGCTTTCCTGGTTCGGTGATGTCCATGGGAAGGCAATCGTCAGGCAAAGCCTGTGAAAAGAGTCATCATCGCCTTTTTTAACTTGGAGAACAACGAATCTAATTATGTCCAAAAAAAAAAAACAACGAATCAAATGAATATAGTGAAAAGTTTAAGGGTGGCATTACCCTAAGCATGGAAGCCACTTCTTCCTTGGTGATGCATCCAGATCGATCTGTATCGTACATCTGTAGTTCGCACAGAACAAAAGTCAAGCGTGGGATAATGAGTTTCATTTTTCTTACAGGCTGGTCTTGTGTCCAGACTTGCAAAAGAGGGATTTTTGGTGGGGTAAGAAAAGATAGCGTACTTTTGGTCGGTTTATTACAGTTATTACAGGAAAAGAATGCAGAAACAGTGCCTGTTTTCTGTCGAAAATTACATTTTCGAACTGGGAGGTGATATGTTTCTTCGGAAACTCTAATTTGTTGCTTCCCGGCACTGTATAGGTGATAAATAGTGTTCCTGGGGCTATTCAGATAATCAGGTGTACCTTAAAATCCCTCCAAGTTCTCAGTAGAGCATCTCACTTTCCAACTCTAAAACTTTCTTGTAGTGTTATCACTGTTATACTCTTCCATGGAGACCATGAAGATTAACGTACCTCAAAGCACAGGCGTAGAGCGTCATCCCCACGGGAGTTCCTGAGGCTGGAGAAGCCACACAGTATCTCTCTCATATCGACGGTTCCATCACGGTTGTTGTCAAATAAGTCAAAGATGCGAGGTGCCAGGGGGACTAACGACGACATGTTCATCGCTTTCAGAACCTCCTCGAATTCTGATAGGGTGGCATTGTCTCCGTTAGCGCATCTGTAATGAGCCAAGTATGCATTCTTGTAATTAAGACATATTCGAAGTTTCCATAAAAGCAGAGAACCTAAATAAAAAGCATGTGTGCAGGGGATTCATGTATTCTGGCTCACATTTTCTTGAAATTGACCCTAAGATTCTCAAGTTCCTCTTGCGAAAGGTCATGAGACCCAAGCAGAGATTTCAGCTTCTTAGTCCTCAGGAATATGGTGCTGCTCCACACACTTGCGATCGCAGCCGCACGTAATTTGCGCCTGGCGTTGAAGCTCTGCAGCCTCGAAACGACTTCAGGGTCCATCTGCTCCTCCTTGGCCAAATCACCTATTACCCACGGATGATTGAGAAGCTGTTTGAACAGCGAGTTTAGTGTCACTAGAAGAGCATCTACATTACTTCAGAAGTTATCATGAGCAAGAATAGCTTTTCATTCTCGATTATTTCCAAAGGACTATGCGATGAATTTTACCGTCGTCAGTCTCAGTCTAGTACAATTTAAGTCTCTAGTTATGAGAAATTTACAGATTTCTGTTGACAGCAATTCGCTTTTATAGCTACCGAATCCCTGTCTTTATACAGGAGAAATAAACTTGAGAGGCCTTATGGAGTGGTAAATTTGAGTATCTTACATCTAGGGCACTCGGTCTCCTGCTAGGATCCACAGTCAGAAGGCTGGAAATTAGTTCTTTTGCTGACGAGGTAATGGTCTTCCAGGTCTTTTCATCGAAGCTGAACTCTCCCTTCACAGAAGAAACACAATCTCGCCAAGTCAAACTATGCGTCCTTGGAATTAAGAATAATTCCTGGTCCTAGGGCCACAAAAGAGAGCGAAATCGTTTCCTGTTAGATAGATATGCTTGAACTTACTCTCATTATCATCTGTTGCTTTTGCCGATTGGATGGGGCAATGAATGGCGGATACCTGAAATTAACACAAAACAATGTCAACATCTGCCGACGGCTGCCCATTGCTGTAAGATCTGAGAAATATTTTTGATGCCTCTGCTGGAGCGAAACTGGAAGCGCAAAGCGAGTAAAAGGAACACTTTTCAGGAATCTGACAATCGTGAAGCCCTCTGGTTGCCAGGAAATTGGCAGGAATTGGGCATCAATGACATTTTCCAGAAGGATGGGAATCCTACTCGACTTGAAGAAAATTTAGTCAACTAGTGGATTCTGAGGCAGACAGGAATTGCTAAGCTCACAAATGAATCCGATGATCGACTAGATCCTGGAACAGTTGGTTTAAACTGTTCTAGGCTTTACAGTCACATATTACACTGTCATGACTCGAGATCTCTAAAGCAAGTGGTAACCTTGAGTCTATAGTATTCTAGGTGAGCTCTCAAACCTGAAACTTTCATATCAAGAAGTGATAAGCTTAATCAAGAAGGTGAGAATTTTCCAATCAGCGAAGGACCTATTAAACAAAGAAAACTGCAAAAGTATCGACTACCCTCTTAGATTATCATCCTTCTACCCGAAGTAATCACGAATCAGGAGAGTGAAAATATCGCAACATACCCTGAGAGCAGAATGTATAGAATGACTCCCAAAGACCACATGTCACTCTTAGTAGTTATTGTTCCCTGCGAGAGAGCCTCTGGTGACACATAATCTATCGAGCCGAACAATCCGATAACTGGGTCGGACTCCTCAACGGAGCTCAGCCCAAAATCCATGATCTTCAGTGGCGAATCCTCGCGCTTGTTCAAGAACAGGCAATTCTCTGGCTTCAAATCCCGGTGCACAATATTGGCCCTGTGGATAGCATCCAGGCCCCGGGCAATCTGCAGGACCACGGCAGCTGCTTCCACCTCCGAGTACTTCTTCCGATGCACGATCTGGTCAAACAACTCTCCACCTGAGCAGAGCTCAAGGATCAGATGGACCCCGCTCTGGTCCTCACACACGTCGTAGAGGTCGATGACATTGTCATGAGGGGAAACATTCTCAACTATCCGTCTCATGACCAGGATCTCATTGGTCAGGAGTGCATCAGAAATGGGCACTTGTTTCCACATGGGGAATGTCAGTGAAGCAAACTGCTTCTTCGCGGGGACTGTTGGCGGTGGAGTTGACAGGCCAACCCTCCTGAGCGTCTTGATGGCGACTTCTCTTCCATCTCCACTAGATTTGCAGATGCCTTTCCTGACCACCGAGAATCCTCCTCTTCCTAGGACGTCAACCACTTCATAGTCATCAGAGAGCCTTCTTGTTTCTTGGCCCATAGGCAAAGAGAGCTTTTCTACAAAAGCCGGCAAAGACTCAGAGAATTTGGAATCTTGGAGACTTGAGGAAAACTGGGTTTGGACTTGGAATTCAGAAAAGGTTTGAACTTTAAGGAAGGAACAGAGAGAGAGAGAGAGAGAGAGTACAAGTTGGGTTCGATGGTAAGGGATTGACATAAGCACATACCAACAGTTATTTTTGCATTAGTTTAAGATAATATAGAAATGCATGAAATTCAGATGGAAACGAGGGAACAAACTGGAGGGTACAACAGCTGAGGAAATACAGACAAAGGTGACTTAGTCAACTAAAACTAATCAATTAATCGCCTCCCACATAATCCAAAAATGTATCATAATTCTATGCTTTTATCATTTCCTCCTAAATCCATGTGAAAAAATGGTCACTCTTTATGAAATTGGAAAATAAAATAAAACAAGAGCAAAGAAAGAGAATGCTGAGCGGCTTGGTTGACTTATCTTTCATTGTTTTTTTTTTTGGTAAAGGTAAATATCTTTCATTGTTTTATGCACCAAGATTTCTAATGTTTCCCAGATTTTCATTAAACTCATATCAGACCACAGTAAACAATTTTCAGCGAGTTGCCTAGAACCCACAGCATAGTTCTCGTTGTCATCATCTGATATAAGGATAATAAAATCACGTCATTTGGCTGTAATTAACAAAATTTCTGTCAATTAGGGCATTTCTTGATCCTTCTTATATTAATTTGCAGCTCCAGAGAATTACCTAGTGTTCATTTAACATAAAAGAAAGTTTCTTCCCAAGGATCAGTTTGGGGTTCTGGACTTTTCCTCTTTTTGTCCCTTGTAGCTGTTTCTTTCCCTGCTTTGGAGCACTTTGAGCAAACTGATGAAATCTCTCAGAATAGATCACAAGCATTTCTCACTCTTTTCTGTAAAAATCTGTTAAAACATTATCAAATTCCAGTCTCTAGCTTTGTTCCGTAGACTGTTTCTCTTTCATGGTGATAGACAAAGAATAGAATGAAGTAAAATCTTCTATGTTAGTAACGTCATGTTCTCCTCTCTCATCCAGGAAAGGAAAAAAACAAAAGCTGAGTAGATTGGACTGAAAACATTCTTTTGACACCCATGTTAACTCCAGGGAGAATATTACCAAGAGATTAACACCAAAAAATGAGTTGAAAACAAAATTAAAGTGAACAAGCTAGATAATATGCATCAAAACAGAACCGAAAACACATAAAGAAAAATATGTGAACTTTTAAAAGAAAAATTAAAAGCGACAAACTCGGAAATGTTCCCTTTATTAGTTTTTCTTTCATTTCTTTTTGTACAGAGTCACATTTAAGTGTGTTCCTTTTGATAGTTAAGAGAAAGTGAAGTGATTAATGGAATATAATAGGAAAAATGATATCGGTATTTCTTTTTTTTTTCCTTTTTGTTGACGAAAGGAAATGAGTATATGCTATGTGGGCTTATTGAGAGATCAGATGGGTTCAACCTGGGGACCGAGTCGTACACGGAGCAGGTTAATTGGTGAAATTGACGGGCCTTGGACGGCGCCCGAATTGGAGTATTTAACAACAGCAGACCCTAATTTTTTTTTTTTTGGGTCGATAGCAGACCCTAATTCACCCAACTAAATTAAGACAACATGAAGAAGACAAGCCATACCATTGACCTTGGGAGTCACAAGCAAACGAATTTTGCAATTCAATAATCATAAGAAAAACAGCTTTGATTGAATGTCCTAATCGCCATTGACGAGAGAATTTGACGATAATCGGACTTGCTAACCCTCGAGAAAATAACAACATGATGAGGATTGTTAAACGAATGCTGTGTAAAGAAAACTGGAACCACACATACCTTTTGGCACTAAAAACTCTTGGCTTCCACTTGATCCGTACAGACCAAGTTGTGATTTTGCTGAAATCAGGGGATGTGAATGAATGTAATGGCACATCATTCACCAATTCACCCACCACAATCTCTGCAATGATTACGCTTGGGTTACCCTGGAGTTTTTTGAGTGCATGCAGAGAAGAGACCCACCATTCAAGCAAAAACAAGCAAACAGAGAATCTGAATTTAGTTCAACAAAAAGCAAAGGGCTAGAAGCTATTTATGTATGTATATTCCAAATCAGAATTTTTTTACAAGCCAGTATTAGTAGTTCCAACAAGAAAATAAAAATACAAAAAGCATGAAATTTTGGGACACCAAGGAGTATGGTTTTTGTTCTTCCCCATCTTGTTACCAACTCCTCTGCTCTTCAGTTACTGCAAATGCAATTGTAAGTTGCTAACCATCCTATAGAGAATGCTGCAGGAGACAGACCCAACGCTGAATCTCCATCTTCCGATGACAAACAACCAATTCCAGCCAAGTTCAAAACCAAAATATTCGACCAACTTGCAGCAAAACTAAACTAAACAACAGATCGGACTTTTCTTCTTTTCCAATGCGCCAGAAAATCATGACGCAAAGACATAGGCAGCGGCTTCAAAGGTACCAAACATCTTGCTTTGGAAGCAAATCCACCGTATTGCAGTCAGCCATGGTCACACTAAAAGGAGAACCAAATCGAGAGTCGAGTGTACCGTCATTGAGGCAAAATTCGAATGGAGAATCAAATGCCTTGCATTGATCATGTTGACTGCCCATCGATGGAAAGATCGATTGGTTCAAGGGTAGGTTTGTGTCTTCATGCGTTTTGCCTCCCATGAAAGCTCCATGAGCAAATAAGCTATCGCCCATGCTATGCTGAACATTCAGCAACTGCTGCTCATTTTCAGGCGCGCCAAGCTTACCCGCAATATTACTGCTCTGTTGGAGGTTTGTATCATAAAACGACATGAGATTGGATATCATCTTTTGTCCGTCTTCAGGAAGTCCAAGTCCACATATATTAAAAGATGGGGTATGAGTCCCCGGAGATGGAGTGGGATTAGGTTGAGCAATGGAATGAAGAAAGACTGCTTGCTGACCATTGCTTGCTTGGAAGTTTGAAATTCCAATGGCCTGGGAAGGAATAGGCTTACTCTGATAAGGGCAATTCAGCTGGTGATTATTTCTCGACGTCCTATCAAGAAAACCTAGGCGGTGATCACTGTAAGGGCATTGAGAAAACTCGCATGTGTATATCTTCTGATCCATCTTCGCCTTCGGCTCATCAGATGGTTGATTCCTCTTTGAAATTAACCGCGAATTGGTTTTGGTTTCACTAACTTCTCCTTTGATTTGAGAAACCAGCGGATGGATCAAAAGCTCGTCTGTAGACACCCGTGGCTCGATACCAAAAGCACTTGGATCAAAAGGCTTGCATTCGTCTGCCCCAAGCTTCGGTTCATCATCAACTCCTTCCACATCATAATCACTAGCATCGCTGATGACATAGGACCCAAACCCACTATCCGAACACACAGGTGGGCAGCTACTGGGGTACAATTTCCTGGAAAGAGCTTCTTCCTGACTGATTACCGCGAGCCACGTGGCACTCTCCTTTGCGGTCATCTTATCCTGTAGACATTTACTCTGACGGACGAGCTTCCTGATCTTGGAGATGTCTGGCGACATGTGCTTGATAACAGCCGTGAGGACGCTCACCTTCCAAGCCTTCTTAAGATCGTGAGGTTTCTTGTAGGGTGGAGGTCCCTGGTCATTGGGTAGGCCCAGCTGGGGCCACCACTCCTCGTTTCCTGTGGGCCACCATGGAGGAGCCACGCCCTTCTCTAGGGGGAATCGCCGCTGCGGTGGATTGCAGTGCTGCATCAGAGCCGATAAGAGCGACCCCAGAGTGGTGTCCTGCAGTTCTTGCAAGGTGTGAGGAGTGGGCCCGACGGTGGCCACGTCCTCGCCGAAACCGGTGATCAAGTGGTCCACCCGGTACTTAGCAATCGCTGCGGGTCCGTTCCGGTCGAACCTCACTTTCTCCTTCCACCATGCTCGGAGATTGTCTGAGGCACCGCTCACCGGCTTGCCCTTCTCGGGAATGATCCCGTACACGAAGCCTTGAGCTTTACAGACTTCCATCATCTTAAGCATATATTTGAGAATACCATCCTGAGCCCTCGACATCTTCTTCCTCCGTGCCTGCTCTTGTGACTGGCGCTGCTTTGCGCTGTCCGGAGCTTCTTTGTTCTTGTTTTGCTCCTTGAGACGCCTCCAGAGCATCCTGTCTCTCCACATCCTCCTCTCTAGCTCATGCTCATCCACCTCCTCATCGCTGTAGTCTTCCTCCACAACAGCCTCGGTTTCCTGTTTGGTATCAGCCTCCAGAGGATGAGCTGATAAGAAGTCGATGTTACTGCAAAAGCCCATTTCTTCGAGGATACCCATATTTGACAAGAAGGCGGCAAAATCGACTTGCTTCGAGCGAATTGCCCAGTTCTCTCTCTCTCTCCAAACTAATCAAGCAGATCTTAATCACTTGAAGGTTTCAATATCTTTGCGGATCCAGCTCAAGATACATCTCACGACACCAGGATATGAACAATCTGGTTCAGTCCCCTGCAACCAGAACGATAAATAAAGCAAAACTTAGGGACAACCCCCACCATAAATATGTTCACACGGTAAATGAAACTGGCAACAAAATCAATATTTATCCCCCATTTAATGCTCTACACAACCAATTAAAGACACTAATTGGGCAACTAAGGCAAGCAAACAAGATTTCACACGTAGAAAATTCGAGAACACAAAAACGCCACGCATCAAGAAACAAGCCATATATGGAGATGATCGAAAATGAGAAACAAAGCCTTATCCTCTCCCCAGCTAGTTCTCAAGTATCGGAACTGAAATCGAAACAGAATAAAATACAGAGACAGAAATGAGCCCACTTTTTCAGAGAGCAGGCATCAAAACCAATTAGGGAGAGTTTTATGTCCCACGCAACCCCAAGAGGGAAAAGAGATTTGTAAAGCTAAACCCACCCGGGAAAAGGACTTACAGACCCAAGAACCGAAACAGTGTTATTCAGATCTGCCACACACATCATCCATTGGTATTCAAAATCCTATGCAGATATCCCTGTCGCAAAAGTAATCAGCAGAGGAATCAGAGAAGCAGAGGAACGAGTACACTCCACATACAATGACAAGTACAGTGCCTCGCCAGCCACAATCACAGAACCCGCGCAAATATCTGACCCCAGGAAAGGCCTAAGGCCAAAGCCACGAGCCCACGTGCGCGTTCATGCAGTTGCAGAGCCAAAGAGATTCCACGCGAAAACACTCCATGCCCAACGAATAACAAGACAAGAAGAAGAAGAAGAAGAAGAAGACTTCCCGGTAAGCAAGAACAGTACTTGAAAGCAAAAACAAAAAAAAGACAAAAACCCGAGAATCTTGCAACACGGGCTACTTCCGAGAGACATCGAACCCAACCAACCACAAAGCGCGAAACTCACTGGCTTGGAGCTCGCTAACAACAACAACAACAAAACCAGCAAGGAAACGAAGCAGAGCCCACGAAGAAATGAGAAGCGGGAAAGGCTCCGTTTCGAGAAGGGCATGTGGGTACCGTTCGATCTTCCCCTCCCGGAGGCGCATTCAGACTCTTCTTCTCCTCCTCGTCCTTCCAGCAGATTCTTCAATGAAAGCAGAGGATAGAGAGAGAGAGAGAGAGAGAGAGAGGCTCTGTTTTTTTTTTTTTCTTTTTTGTTCCTCTTATGTGCGATTCTCCATGAATACGTTTTTCTCCTTTACGCGAAAAAGGGAGAAAAATGTCAAGCGGGCGGGTATTTATCAAACCACGGTCGGGTTAAATCCCCGACCGCGGTCAAGCCGCGGCTCCCTACGAGCCGAGCCGATCCGAGCCGACGCTGGGGAATGCCTACGGTGTGAAACGCTCGCACCGGCGGCATAAAATGTCCGATCCCTGTCCGGCCGACACGCGCGGCATTCAATTCCGGATCACTCTAAAATCTTCCCACGCGTGATTAATTCGATACGCCAATGCCAAATGATCTCATCATCTCCAACCTTAATTGGCACAATTACGACTAATCCTTCATTAAGTTAACGAATATCCGAACGGATCGGAGCCATGCGTCGATCGCGAACCCGGCGACCCGCTGGGCCGGAGGTGCAGGGCAGGGGCCGGTGAGCGCGGGCGCACCGGATCAGGCCCAACCGGGTACACTGTACACTCCGCTTCCCGAACGTGCGCGAAAGGGACGCCCCGAAACCAAAGCCTTTCTTCCTGGAAGGGACGGCTCACGTTCTCCGGTGATTTTACGATCGTGCCCCTCCCTAGCCTCCTTTTCCCGGTTGCGCCCAAAAAGGGGGGGGGGGGGGCTGAAATTATTAATGTTTTCTTGGTGAATTCACGGGGGGTCCATTCACCCGCCCCCCCCTCCCTCCCTTGGAATTCATGTGATTTCCGACCTTCTTCGATGGATATTCGATCGAATTTTATTTTCCGCGGGACGGGTTTTAAATTACTGGAAAAGATTTTTTTTCGGTTGCCCGGGAGAGAGCCGAACCGGGGCCGCGAGGGCAATGATGTCATTTGGGCGAGAGGCCCCTCGTTTGTCGGGGAGCGGAATGGGGCCATCCCATTGACCAAAGGGGAGGAGATACTTTTATGAGTTATCCTTTTGAGTTTCTGTGAAATAAAAAAAAAATTAATTATCTTTTTTTACCCTTTTTCGTCCTCTTGTTTTTCTTTGATTTTATTTTTTTTGTTTTTTTGGGGGGTGGGAGGGCCGCAGCCGCCGGAGCGCACGGGGGGGGGGGCATGTGCTGCGACTTCCGAAGGCCGCTGAGGAGCTGCCACGCGTCCCTTCCCTTCCTCGAGGTGGGGCCCCCACTGCTTGTTTCGTGCTGTTTGTCGGAGAGTGGAGGACACGTCACCTCCTCCGGCAGATGGCGAAACCTCTGCGGAGGAGGAAGGATTCCTAGTTCGGTGGTCCGGGCTACACGTAAGCTCAGATGGATTTGAGCCGTCGATGTTGGGTGATCCGGCGCGGGGCCCGTGTTAACCGACGGCCGAGATGCGATGGGCTCACGAGGACCCCGGGTCACTTGAGAATCATTCATTCTTTCTTCGACTCTCTCTCTCTCTCTCTCTCTCTCTATCTCTATCCCTCCTCCTTATCCTCTTCCCCTAGCCGACAAAACGGGGCCCGGCCCATTTACCAGTCCGACCCAGGCAAGCCACGACGTCGTGGCGAAAGGGAGGGATAAAAGGAAAAAAAAAAGAATTTAGAGAAAAAGGAAAATCCGAATATAGACGGTGACCATTCCATTCTAAAATTTTTAAAATAGCTAAAGACGAGCTCGCGATGTATTACTTGAAGACATTTGAACTCCCGGAACTAAAGCTAGACCCATCGCTTTTTTTGTCTAAAAGTTTTTAACCGGCGAGAGAGCGCGCGAAGCTATGCATCCTCGTGATCCACTTACTAAACCGCATCCGGACCGTCGAGCCCGGTGGGTCCCACCAGAGCGGCCCTTTCATCGAAACCGGCGGTGCGAATACGATTCGGCAAACTGAACACGGCTCACCAGACAATTTCTCAGGGGATATTGACACTAGTGATTCTTGAACTTTGGCTCAATGTGTAATGTTGTGCAATGTGATCGTTGGACTTTTGATTCGTTCAATATCGTCCCCGAATTTTGGTTCAGTGTGTAATATGATTTCTGAACTTTTAATTTGTCTGATGTGATCCTTATACTTTTAGTGCTTATTTAACTTAGTCGATGATCTATATGAAAATGTTCAATGTTGTCCATGAACTTGAATAAATGGAAGGACAATATTGAATATTTTCATATAATTTAAGGATTAAATTGAACATTTACTAAAAGTCTGAGGACCACATCGAATAAGTTGAAAGTTTGGGAATCACATTGCACATTGCCCTATAATTTGGGGACCATTGAACAAATTAAAAAATCAAGGACAGTATTGTACATTGAGCCAAAGTTACCATTCGTGTCGTTCTCCCAAGAATTCTCTCTCTCGCCCTGTGGAGAATGCTCGATAAATCCGTGTGGACCGGACAGGTTCGAAAGGCTCAGAAACGAAGCCCGGCCTATCAGAAGTTGGGCTGAGGAAGAGAAGTGCTCAAGGCCCTATCAGATTGCAGTGGTGGATCACTCCCATATGGAAAAAAACGAACCGATTGATAGATGCATCAGTCGATGATAAACATATTGGAGATCTAGTTCGACCCGTCATCGCCAAGCCATACCAAGAAATGAAAAGAAAAGAAAATTTGATTTCTTCAATCTTTATAGCTATATAATATTGGTCGGTTTCCGTGCCAAATCTTCTTGAAAATAATGTCATTTACATAAGTCAAACCCCACAAAATGTTATCTGCTGTTTTTGCTGCTGCTGCTTCGCAAACATGAGAACCACTCTCCACCATCATCATCTTTGACCATGTTTTCGCGTTTCATATGTTTGCTTTGTGCCTCGCACGTAGTCCCTCGCCTCACCCCATGCACGGCCCCATGTATGTATAGATATACCGCCGGCGTCCATACCAGGCACCACCACCACCACAGCAGCGGAGCGCAGAAGATCATCTCCGAGCTGCGCATCAATGGCTTCTACGATCAAGGCCTATGGGAAGATCAGTGAAGCCGAGCAAGCGGAGCTCGACGGTCGCCGCCGAACCCGGAAGCGTACCATCGTCGTGGGCTTGTCCTCCGTCGCTCTCGTTGCCGTCGTGGTCGCCGCGGTGGTCGGTACTTCGGTGCATGCCGGCAACAGGAGCGGCGGCGAGGCTCAACCTCTCTCTACCTCGGTGAAGGCCGTGTGCGATGTCACGCTGTACAAGGACTCGTGCGTCAGCTCCCTCGCCCCGAGGGCCAACTCGAACGGCCCGGTCCGCCCGGAGGATCTGTTCAAGCTGTCGATCCAAGTGGCCCTGGAGGCGCTGGCCAAGGCCGCGGGGTATTTCTCCGAGCAAGGAAAGGTCGTCAATAACACCGCGGCGGAGGGGATGGCAAGCGCGGCGCTGGACAGCTGCCGCGTGCTCCTCGGGCTCGCGATGGACTCTCTGAACAGCTCGCTGTCATCGAGCGACGCCTCGAACTTGCTCGATTCGGCGGACGATCTCAAGACCTGGCTCAGCGCGGCCGGGACATCCCAACAGACGTGCATTGATGGGTTTGATGGATCAGCGGGAGCGATTAAAGAGATTGTTGCGAACCATCTCGAAGATTCAGGCGAACTGACGAGCAATAGTCTTGCGATCATCACTTGGATTTCAAACATCGCGAGCTCAATCAAGCTACGGCGGCTCATGAGCTTGCCTCGCCCCCGCCACCACCTCGGCCACCACCATCACCACAAGGTGCCGAAATGGGTGCACCGGAAAGAGCGCGAGCTGCTTCAGAGCTCCGATTTGAGGAAGAAGGCGAATGCTGTTGTGGCCAAAGACGGTTCGGGCAAGTACAGGACCATCAGAGCCGCACTTGACGCCGTGCCCGACAAGAGCAAGCACAAGTACGTGATCTACGTGAAGAAGGGGGTCTACAGTGAGAACGTGCAGGTCGGGAAGTCGAAGTGGAACGTTGTGATGGTCGGGGACGGGATGGACGCAACGGTCGTCACCGGTAGCCTGAACGTCATCGACGGGACGCCGACGTTTCAGACCGCAACTTTTGGTAATTCACTCGTTCGCGAGCTCCTACTCATTTTGACTGTTTGATAATGATAATGTTCATGTCTTAGCATTACTCCCATTTGTGGATAGTAAGGTTTAACTAGAATTAAACATTTCCACTTTGCAGCTGTGTTTGGCAAAGGCTTCATTGCTATGGACATGGGATTCCGCAACACCGCTGGCCCGGCCAAGCACCAAGCGGTGGCTCTTATGTCGACCGCCGACCAGTCGATTTTCTACCGGTGCGGCATCGACGCCTTCCAGGATTCCCTCTACACTCACTCCAACCGCCAGTTCTACCGGGATTGTAACATTTACGGGACGGTTGACTTCATCTTCGGGAACTCCGCGGTCGTCTTCCAGAACTGCGCCATCCTACCCAAGACGCCCATGGTTGGCCAGAAAAACACCATCACCGCTCAAGGCAAGTTCGACCCTAACCAGAACACCGGCATCTCGATCCAGAACTGCACCATCTGGCCGGCGGGGAACTTGACCAATGTCCAGACGTTTCTCGGGCGGCCATGGAAGAACTACTCCACCACGGTGTACATGCGCTCCACAATGTCCAACATCATCAGCCCGAATGGGTGGCTGCCGTGGGTCGGCAACTCAGCACCGGACACCATATACTACGCGGAATTCCAGAATTACGGACCGGGGTCTAACACGAAGTACAGAGTCAAGTGGAAGGGACTGAGATCGAACCTATCTACCAAGCAAGCTAGCAAGTTCACGGTCAAATCGTTCACCAAAGCTGAAAAATGGATCAAGCCGGCGAATATCCCATATGACCCTAGTTTGTGAATTTGTTACTGTCGAGCTCTCCGATTGCCGGCTTTTTTTGGGGGGCGTCTTTTGCTTGCTGCTTGATGATTTTGTATGGTTGTCGTAATTCAATTCTCCTATATGTAATGCCTTGATTGATTGGGATTGAAGGGAACGAAACAAGAATACTAATTGAATGAGCTGATTATTCATCTTCATGGTGTTTCTTCCTTCAACAGTCTGTTTTAATTCATGTCCTTTGGTATGATCCTCTGGGCTTCCTCCATGTACACCTCCGAGTCAAAACCAGACTTCAAATTACAAATCAAGCCACCATCTCAAGGAGCCGATCCGAGTCGGGCCTAAAATTTGTTCGGGAGCTCGTCCAAATGGAAGAGTTGCACAGAATTTAGGAATGTCAATGGGTGGGGTCGGGCCGGGTCTTCATGATACCCGACCCAAAACCCCATAGTGATGCGCTTGACCCAACTTGACCCGAGACCCGTTCAGCATATAACCACAGCAACGGGCTGGGTTCTCCTCTCTCTCTCTCTCTCTCTCTCTCTCTCTCTCTCTCTCTCTCTCTCTCTCTCTCTCTCTCTCTCTCTCTCTCTCTCTCTCTCTCTCTTCTTTTTTGCAAATAAGTTGGAAATGTGTGTGAGCCTGAATAGCGAATAGTTATGGAATCACCACCCTCACCTTCGTATTTCCCCATTTATTCTTATTACAAATAGATTGGAAATGAGTGTTTAAATTCATTTCCTTGCATGATTAACTGAAAACACCAGCTAATCAACTGAACTCGCAAAGTTGAATGTGTCATGCGTGGTGTGGGCTAGGTGATGTTAAGTACTTGCAGAGCATACTGTTGCAACAGCACAACGATAAAGAAAACATTTAGGGTACCCGAACCAACCCGCAAACTTGTAGCTAGTGATTACCATCGATGACCGCTAACTTAGGTAGGTGGATGTGCACTCGACCTATCTGCTAATGGTGGAAAAGATTGGAGTTGAATGTTAGCACAGGGTAATCCTCCTACTAGCATTTCCAACAATTCCTCCACTAAAATGGACAATTACAAAGAAAAAGATACATCGTTAAAGTGCCATCAAGTTGTCTGCAGCACTTCACCCTAGTATGTTCAGCAACCCATTTGACAAAGATCTTGTCCTGTGGCTATCCATCCTCATAGCTCATAGTCTAAACCAGATCTGTATCTCCAAGCCTCTAAATGCCGCTTCCACTCGTACTTCATCTTAGCAGGAAAAATGTTGATCAAGGGCCTTCACAATCGCACAACTAGTTAATTCAAAATGTAAAATATGAAACCAAATGCAACTTCAGCTATTTCTAGGCTTCTAGCTAATAGACATACAAGGCAAGAAATATTTTTTTGCCAGGTAACCAATTCTAGCTTTGGGTTCACTTTGAAGATGGAACTTAACCATGGTCTAGATAGAAGAGACCTACCTAACCTAGTTACAGGGTCAACAAATGTAGCTGAGGCGGCGAGTCGATCAATCCGACCCCTGTGCTGTCATGACGACCACGTCCTGAAAGTCTTGATGGTTGACCTTTCTTCTGCATTTGACCACGAAATGTTAAGGAAGCATCTCAAATTGCTCCAACAAATTGCTATAGGGATAATGTTTTTGAGTAAACTAAGAGAATCCCAAGATTTTCATTTTACCAAGAGCAGCGGATTGGGGTTAGCTCATTTTCTGACAAACACCCTGCGAGCCTATTTCTTCTTCTCCTCTGCCCGCATTTTGTTGGGCCTGTATATGATAATGGTCCTACAAATCTAACCAACAACAGCTGATCCGGTGAGTCGATGACCAACTCCAGTTGCTTCACAAACCTCATCTAGGTCACCGGGACAAGTCCTGTGTAATTTGATCTAGGAAGCAAAACAAGTAATCTAAAGCACAAAACACAACTAATCTTTGCAAACACAAGCAGTGTCGCATCGCACAACTCCTCGGAGAGAGGACGACAGCAAGCAAGGCGAGAAGGAACGGAAGAGAAGGGGGGTGGAAAGGAAAACAGGGCTCAGAATGGTACAACGGTGTTTTTGGGTAGCGGTGTCAAAAGACCCACGCCGACCCGACCCTAGCAATACCCAATCCTAAAAGGCCCTACCCGAAGAAGACTAAGGCCCAACTCCAAAATACCACAAATTTTTTGGTAGGGTCAGGCCGGGCCGGGTCGGGTCGCGCCGGCGCGGGTTTTCTTAGCACCCCTAGCACAGATCCATCGATCTCATGCTTGTAAACTAGTCTACTATAGACCGAGTCATGGGTCTAGGGGGCGTGCTGGGACCTCCGGTCTCGAAGCACGATTTGAGCAAGCTTGGGAAAGTAATTCCTTCTTTGGATCAGTCTTTCTATGAAGAATATTTTTTGACATATTTTACAACATGAGCGAGCCTAAATGCGAAAGCTTAGACTCAGTATTTCAATATTCATTGCTCATTAATCAAGTATAGTCTAAAGCCACGAGAATCGCTTGCAAGTTTGATGTGTATGGGACCATTTCCATCATTATGAGCTATGGGGCTCATGTTATACCATCAAAGCAGCCATTTACCCATAGACAAGTCCATCCATTGCTTATACCATGTGATATATTGGTGGAACATAACAAATTATATGATGAGTTCTTTCCATTATAGTTCTCAAACTGTCTCGCACGTAAATTTAATGAAATTATATGCTCGAGAAATGTCATATCAAAACGTCATGTGATATGACTGTCACATAAAGATACCCTTCCATTCAGGCCAACTACAGAAGCACATAACCAAAGCTCCCAACATCCCACTTGCAAGAAACCCATCCATGGTCAATTATTTTGTGGATGGAATTGTATTATCATTTTGACAATTCTGGAAGAAAGAACAAAAAAAAAATGCGGCTCTTTCTTAGTTTCCCTTAAATGTGTGAATCAATCTCTCTATGGCATATGCTTGTGTTGTAGGCCGCTTTGTTACTATTAATAGACAGTAGCAACGTTGTGAATGTTGGCGATGGTACCATGTCAAATGTGTCGCAATTTTTTTTTTGGATTCTTCAAGAGCACTTGAGCATAGTTAAATCCTAGCCGTTGAATAATTTGGATCTCATGTAAGATGAACATGATCCAACGGCTGATTCATTAAATTGATGTTGTGCACCCGAATCATGCAGGTACTGCTCATACATCGTGGGGTTCGCTCGTTTCCAAACAGCACGAGCCTCCAAATTGCACTCCAACCTCTTCTCGTTAATTACAATCCCTAAATGGACTTTTATCTCGGACCACAACAAAAATTCCTCTAGAGAGGATATTATAGGGGAAATTATCAAAAAGTCATAAACTTATTGTACTCTTGCCAATTGAGTCATGAACATTTCAATCGTACCAATTGAGTCATAAATCGTTTCACATTTTGCTAATTGAGTTCATCCGGCCAATTGTAACTGGAAATTACTGACATGGATACTGACTGTCATACGTAGCACGATTGGTGGTGATGTGGTCACTTTTTTTTTTAATTTAAATTTTGATTTTTTTTATAATTTTTTTCTTTCTTTTTCTTTTTTTTTTTCTTCCAAGCCTGGTGAGGGCTTCACGGTCCTCGCCCAGTGGCCAATGAGGGTCACCGGCCCTTTGCCTATGGTCGGTGAGGGTCGGTCAGCCCTCACCTATAACTAGCAAGGGTTGGCTGGTGATCCTTGTCGGACTTGGTAGAAAAAAAAAAGTAAAAGAAAGAAAGAACAAAAAACAAGAAATTATAAAAAAATTCAATTTTAACTTTTTTTAAATAAATGCCCATGTCAGCTTCGGCCGTCCTACATCCACGTCAGAGATTTTTTGGCAATTGGCAAAACATGAAAAGAGTTAGGATTCAATTGACACAATTATAAGGTATTGGACTGAATTGGCATAATTGTAATACATTTATGACTTTTTTGATAATTTCACCGGAGAATTTATCACTAAAGTTCTTTTTTTTTTGGTCATTTTGGCTAAAATCAAGACAACAATTTAATCTCTCCCAACTCTTTCTATCAAATTTTCATACCATAAACTTGAGAGATACATAAATTAAGTAGATACATGAATCCAACAGATACATAAATTGAAAATACGTATCTCATTTTGCTCACATTCGTTGATCCATTAATCCTCTGTAATTACAAGAGTATCACCTGTAAGATCTCTTACCTTTGTCGAAACCTATGAACCCTCAGTACAGGTTCCAAGTTTTTCTGCCAGGTATATAGAGCTGAGAGTTACATCTTGGACTCAGCTTAGTACAGCATTGGTTTGGGGGATAGGATTGATTATCGGTCCAGCTCTGGGAGGTTATCTTGCGCAGGTACTTTTTGATTTATCATATCTCAACGCATAAATTGATTTATCATACTTTTAAAAATACGTATTTCGTCTTGCTCACATTCGTTGATCCATTAATCCTCCACAATGACAATAGTATCAAGATCTCTGACCTTTGTCGAAACCTCTGAGATCTCAGTACACGTTCCGAGTTTTTATCTGGCAGGTAAATAGAGCTGAGAGTTACATCTTGGACTCAGCTTAGGACATCATTGGGGGATAGGATTGATTATCGGTCCAGCTCTGGGAGGTTATCTTGCGCAGTTACTTCTGTTTTGTCATATACGCATGAAATTTAGTATTCCAAAAGCGATGATAATTTGGACACACGGGTGCGAAATACTTCTCATCTTTCATGCTCCTCTGATGCTGCCGGTGTTCTATTTAGATTCGCTTCAACCCGCGGAAAAGTTCCCATCCATAATTTCCGAAGAATCAATGTTCAGAAGGTGAGTGGAGGTTGGTTTCGTTTAGATTGATATTGCAGATCCTTTTAAGTGACCATCGACATGAGCGGTCGCATTTGATTTCCTGATTTCGAAGCAGATTTCCCTACTTTCTGCCCTGTCTCACCATCTCGTTTTTCTCATTGGTTGTTTACGTCGCGTCCTGCTGGCTTCCGGTATGCACTTCACTAAACTCACTTCATGTTTTTCATCCTTGACATTGAAACGATATTTATTTTCCTTTCTTCAAACATTACCTCTACTTCTCTTTGTCTATGAAAGGATTGGCAATTGCTTGTTGTGCTTTATAAGTGCCCGAAAATCTGGTCGTATTGCACGAAACATTGCATATATACCATGCAAATAGTGAGCTTGATGAGTCTCGCGAAGATGTGGAGACCGCATCCCCCCAGTCCGGGGAGCAACGCAAGACGCAAAATGTCAAAGGGAAAGCTCCGAAAAAGTATATGATTCGTAATTGGCCCTTGATGTCGGCCATGTTTACGTTGTGTCTTCTCGCTTCACAACATGGCTTACTCGGAGGTAACGTAAAATGTCGCTCTTTTCTTTACCACACCTCAGTTCTTCTTCATTCACCATATTCTACTGTCACAAGTGCAATGATTTCAGTGCTCATGCTGCCGAGTGCTCAATCGACAGTTGCTTAAAGAGCTAAAATTGTTTTGTTGTGGACGAACAGGAACTTGTAATCTGCGATGCAGCAGTCAGAGGTCATTCCTTTGGCTAGTTAAGATTTAATGGATGTCGAGAGAAAATTACTTTGGCTTGCTCTTTGGAATTTATCCTAGTTCGCAGTAGTTAATAGGAATGTGGTATCAGCATATCGTGCTGGTTTCCAAATAAGTTCATTTTCTCTTAAGTTCGGTTCTCTCAATAGCCTTTCCATGCTACTTTCTCTTTGTAGATCTTCTCGCTATGGGCTGTAAGCTTTAGGACGCTTGAAGATGTTGGAACTGTTCTTCCCATCTGTGGTATATACTACAGTTTCTTTCTTATATTTCAAAACTTCTTTCAGGAAAACAACGAGGTAGTCACTGAAACTGCAACTCAAACTAAACTTCGAGATGTGGTGGTCTGTATTCATTGATATGCGTTCTGCCTATTCGAAACTTAGAAGTATGCTGGTCTATTATCATTTAACGTATCTCTATACTCATTCAATATATTTGCGGGGATCGCTTAGTACCAAATTTTCCTGCTGGGTGTTGGCCTTCTCGTCTTCCATATGTGTATATACCCATGCGTGGACAGACTTCTCGGCCCCCTTTTGGCAGCACACATTTGTGGGGTATGTCTTCGACAGCTCGTAACTTGAACTTGATCACGAGCGTGTGAAAAATATATTTTCTGGATACTATATCTCCAGCTAAACATGATCTATTCGATGAAAAGACAATAATCCCTCGTGCTTCCTTCGCACAAATGCTTTAGTGCAGGTCTTATCGATAGCCGTCTCGTCAAGCTATCCATTTATAGCCATGCTAACCGGGCTAAGTCTCTCCACAGTGTTGAATTTCGCATCACTCGTGAAGAATGTTCTATCTGAGAGTATGCCTTACACTCTGAGCTTATGTATGAAGCCAATATGCACGTAAATGATTAGAATTACTTTTTCTGTATGGGAAGGAACAAGCAGAACCTTTGCTCATACCTAATTCTAACTGTCGAATTTTGCATGTCGACATCTTTCTGTCTACACCGGCTTGTTTCATTCTGCAAAACAAAGCCTTGGTAAGCTTCCAATGATCATCTTCGACGAGTCTGATCTTTATTAATATCTTCGAGTACATGGCTTACATCCGAATTTGAAATTGCAGGATTAAGATAAGAGAGAAGCTGCTAATGGAATCGTGATAACTGTCATGTCTCAATGTTCGAATATGAAACTGAAGAATGAATTTCAGTGAAATATATTTTGTTGACGATCCAATTTCGGCGAAATATCTTTTTTGACATGCCCAGTAGGATGTCTTGTGGTTTGATTTGAGGATTAATAATGGCGAGAAAGGAATCATCCAAATTCTGACAATGCTGCGGGTAACAATCCCAATGGCAGTGATAGGGTTGTGCACTCCGAATCTTCACCAGTTAATCGAGTGGTAGAAGACGGCCAATATGAGGGGGCAAACATTCTCCAATGCCTCACAAAAGAACAATCAAGAGAAGTTGCACCAAACCCTTATATGTTGGCCAAGATTGTTCGAAGAACAGCGGATCATTAATCAACCATCACTATTCATCTAGTGGTAACAACGTGCACCCCTAATCCCTCTTCATTTACTAATGTCAATAATGTTAGTCCGAGTAGTCAACCTCTATAAGAACTATGCAAAAGCTTGAACCATCTAATCAATGTCATAATGATGAGAATAATCAGGCTGATGTTGGTCAAAATAACCAAATTGGCAACAATGATTTGGTAAATCAAACTGGCCAACAAGCCGGTCAATTGCTAAATGTTGAAGATATAAGGCTAGTTCCACCCAATGTGAATAATCCTATTAGGCCTAACATGTCGATTAATGTTGATAATCTGACAAGACCAACGTCAACCAAATCCACAATTGAACCTAGCACGGTTTCTTAAAGAAATTTGCCAACGATTAGGGTTAGATAGAGGTATTATCATACCTGTTTGCAAAAAAATCACACCTTCAATGGGCCGATAATTAGTGTTTTTCAAGAGGCCTTGAAATCCCTGAATTTGCCATTTTTATAGGCATATGTGAACAATCAACTATTGAACACATCGGTCGATTTATAGCCTAGTGCGAAGAAGCATGGACAAATGGGTTTTTAAGACATAGGTTATTTCCTCTGCCTTTGTCGAAAATCGCTTTTACCTAGTACATCGATTTATCACCTAATTCAGCGTGTAATTGGGTAGAGATGAAGATAAAATTCTCTTCACAATTTTATAGAACAATACCTAAGGTATCAATTGCTATATGCCTACATTCTATCAATACAATACAGTCGGTCAACCAGTTTGTTGCTTAATTCAAAAAAGCTAAAAATAAATGCCTTGCTTCACTCTTAGAGAAAGAATTCGCAAATATGGCTTTCAAAGATTGAAATTCTATCTCAATGAAAAATTTGAAGGCCAAAACTTTGCCAATATATTTCAGTTGGCAACTCGAGTGTCTAAGTATGAGCAATTACTTAAGGACGGAGATTGAGGACCACATTAAGACTTTACACAAAATGTGGCTTTTGTGGAAAAACATGTCAGATGATGAATCTAACCAAGATAAAATTGCCAATGACAAGGGAGCACATGATGACTCCTGATTATCTAATTTAAAAGAACCTAATGATTCATACATTCAATTCTTTTAAAGGAGGCATATGTTAATACCAAAAAATGATCAACTTTTGGTTATTATCGACAAGTATCAAACTTAGTCGATAAGAACAGAATATGATCAATAATGAACAGAACAATCGACAATTTGAAGGGAACTTAACTCGCTAAGGAAGTCGTCGACAATATCAGTTATTGATGAGAGCATTTATCAAGACTTGAGAAGTTGATAAACAAAGTCACCAACAACGAGCAATTAACATGAAGACGTAACTACCGGGTAGTTATGTTTTGTTGTTGCTAATATAAGGATTTTATAACTTCTTGTGGATATTTGTTCTAGATAATAAGAATTAGCGGATAACACAACTTCTTGTAATTGCCATTAGAAAGTTGTTTGTTATTTGAATTCTAAAATTGTCACTGCCGTATGAAACCATCAATTGTGGGCTATAATAAGTCACATCAAACTCTTTATAAGTCTCATAAATCAATTATAGAATTCAAAGTTCTCACAAATTTATCTTTATTTTTATTTTTTCGCAATTTATCTTTTTTATAATTTAAATATCTTTCAATTCCTGTACTTTAGTCGTAGTTTCAGATATCTTATCGTCAATTAAATTCTGGCGTGTATTTTAGTTATACTTTTCAAATCTTCGTCGTTAATTAAATTCCAAAGTTGCATCTTTGCCATCGCAATTTATCATCAATTAAATTTCGGCAAAGCTTTTTATGTCATCGGGCCTCATCGTTGATTAAATTCCGTTGAAGCATATTTGTTTTCTATATTCGATTGATATAACTCATGTCTAGAATAGCCTCAGAATCCGTCTTCTTTTAATAAAAATCAAAAAATGAATTTCGTTGAAAGATATTTTGTCGGCAATCTAATTTCGACCATACAAGAACCATAGTTTTCAATCACGTATTGTTGCCACAATAATTTTGGAACTCTGTTGTCCTTTTCACGTGAATGAACATAAAAAACGACAGATGAATTGACTTATATGATGCCCCGTGCATTAATTCAAAGAGCCGTGCCGTAGATCGCATCTATTCTCTCCCCATGTATAAAAGTCCAAATGGACCATATTTCATTTCTTTTTCTTACCAAGTTTCTGTCGTTTAGGGAATGAACGTCTGTGACCACGTACTAATCAGCATGTACCTGTTGCTGTCAGTCTTTTAAAAATTGTTATTTTGTAGGCTGTCTATGAAAATTTTTCTTTATTAAACTCGAATTATAGTATCGTCAAAACTAATTTCATATGCCACTTGTAGGCCTGTTTTTCCAAAAATCACTATTCAAGACAGGTCAGTTTTATTTGAAATATTATGTTCGTCCTCCATTCGAATAAGAAAAAAAAAATTCAAATCTTTATGTTTTAAATGTTTCCGCAAAACATATTATCGACATCTTTGAATAATCCATTTCTTCATGAGATTTGATAGTTCTATTTGCAGTTTGTTTTTTCGGGATTTTGGACAGATTCGTAGTAATTTAATTGCAAATGATGGCGTCTCCTGGGTTAGCCTGTTCTATGGGCAAACAGCTAGTGTTATTTGCACCTAGTCCGTAAATAAAGCAATCCTCATCATCATCTTTGTTTCCTCTTTGTCGTAGCGCCGTCAACTTATATTATTCCAATATTCAGCTTCACAACGGCGGAGTGTCCTTGTTGTTGGATGCGCATTTCAATAGGGACCTTGCTCAGCGTATCTCATATATCAATTTTGTAAATTATCGTAATATTTAATTTTATGTGCTTTCTGCATATCCCGTTAGATATTTGCTAGGTCATTACCCTATATGATAAAAGCTCGATAATTTTTTTGATAACCAGAAGACCCCCTCTAGATAGTAAACCAAGGGCACTGAACCGCTATTTAATATCATGGACTAAATACAGTGCCAACCAAAATTTGAGTAGGTGGCTGGACATTAATGTTGAAAGGACAAAATCCAGAGGATTTCAATTCATATGTCACCAACTTTCTTGTTCACATTTACTCATCTGCTTAAACGAGAGAAAACTGACGTGTGCGATGACAGCATTTGGAAGAAGTTGGTTCACACATTTCCTTAATCACCTCCTTCACCTTCACCAGATCGATTGTTTTCCATGGCTTCCCTTTAAAAGCCAACCATACAAAGCTCCTGTATAATTTCACTCCCTCATGCAGAAAGCACAGAACCCTCGTTTATAGATTACACAATATTATTCTTTTTTCATTCAGGGTATGTGATCCAAACCTTTTTTTTTCCACACGAAATGATCCGAAGCTACAATCTATATTTTCAGCTTTAAACATGAAGCATCTTAACGATTTCAGGTCTTCTCCCTCTTGGAATATGCCTTGAACCGGAGAATCATATATGATGTTACGTGGTTCAGTTCTGCACTAACGCTTTGGGGTTATTCTCTCTCGAAGCAGATTTTCCGCGTGAGAAAAGAAGGGTTCTCGATTTCATTTATTCAGGAGCTGAATTTCGAAGGTTCAGCTCTATCTGCTGAGGTTAATAGCAATGGCGGGGGAAGAACACAGGGAGGCGTTGTTGCAAAGGCATTACTATGAGAATTGCCCCGGCTGCAAAGTCGAGAAGCTTAAAGAATCGCAGAGAGGCTTGCCGATCCGTGAGCTCGTGTCAATCTGGATTGTTGTGCTCTGCAACGGTAATGGCCATGTATAGCCCTATTGTTGTTCAAAAGCTTTCTGTCAACTTTTGGATTTTTTTTTCTTGGTTCACTAAACTTACCGAGTGACTGGACATAAGGACAACGCGAATTTACATGATATTTCGGGTTTAATTTGTTTGGAATAATCCAGTTGTTGATCTGAAGTTAAGCTGATAAACCCAGATGTATTATATCTCTGGCAGTATTAGTCCACTTAGCTGATTGTAAAATTTCATATAGCAACCATTAAATTAGTTCAGTAATCAGAAGCTATTTGCCAATTGGAAAAGATGTACTAACAAGATGTACTCCTAGTCACATAAATAATAGCTAGTTAGACTTACGATGTTACTGACCTGTGTTTGTCTTTTCTCTTTCCAGCATTGCCAATATCATCTCTATTCCCATTCCTTTACTTCATGGTAAGTTCTTACATTTTTGTACTGGAGTTTTAAGTATGATGTGTATATAATCGTTCTGTCTACACAAGAGATATTGTGTCCTGAACTGTATGGTTTGGGCTCCGTTTTCTCTAAAGGCTCCAGATTGTTATTCTTGGTCAATTAGTCCTGAAAATTTTTGCATTTGTTGCAAATGAAACAAGTATGAGCGAAGTGAACATATTTTTATCTGACCTTGAAGTGTTAGAATTAGCCGTTGGCATGCAGTCGCGTAGGATGGTTAAACTCGATTAAAAGTCCCTCTACTTTCCTTGGTAGATAATTGTGTAAATGACTCGAAATATATGATTTAGCCTCTTCTACTCAATAAATCCCCGTTTGTTTGTTGAATTTCGAATGGCAGGTTAGAGATTTCCATATCGCCACAAGAGAGGAAGACATCGGGTATTATGCCGGTTGTGTAGGTGAGATTAGCCTGTTGCTTATCTCTGCTCATTGCAGACTCCCTGGTTTGATTTTGACTATACCTTTCTCTGACAAACTCCTTGAAAACTGGAAGGTTGTTCATTCCTATTCGGTAGAGCCTTAACATCGATTTTTTGGGGAATTGTGGCGGATCGTTACGGGCGCAAACCAGTCATAATTATGGGAACAATTGTTGTGTTAGTACAAGATCACCATTCATTTTCAGTTTCCAAGCGACGAAAAATTTCTTGAATGTTTACAATCGATTAAATGTCATGATTCAATTTATATCAGGGTTATCTTCAACACTCTCTTCGGCCTAAGTGTGAACTTTTGGATGGCCATTGCTGTGAGGTTTCTTCTAGGAAGTTTAAATGGTTTACTCGGACCGATCAAGGTAAGATCTTGTACGGCTTATGAATTTTGGGAGTCGTTCTGGCACAAGTTATTTTGAGCCTCAAATAAGCTATACCTCCTATTTTGTTCCATGAATTTGCTATCATTCTGATATATCTATTTTATAATTTCATAATAGGCTTATGCGAGCGAAATATTCCGTGAGGAGTACCAAGCGCTAGGAGTATCGACTGTAAGATGTCTGACCTTTGTCAAAACCTTTGAGCTCTCAAGACAGATTCCTAGTTTTTTCTGCCGAGTACATGAAGCTAAGAGTTACTCTTTGGACTCAGGTTAGTACAGCATGGGGGATGGGATTGATTATCGGTCCAGCTCTGGGAGGTTATCTTGCCCAGGTACTTCTGATTTAACAATCTCGACGCATAAATTGAGTATTCCAAAACTGATGATAATTCGGACACACTTGCAGCGATTGCTTCCCTCATTTTCATGCTTCTCTGATGTTCCTGGTTGTTCTATTTTTTCTTTCACTTCAGCCCGCGGAAAAGTACCCCTCGATATTTTCCAAAGAATCAGTGTTTGGAAAGTGAGTGAAGTTGCTTTCTTCTAAATTAATATTGCAGATCCTATCAAGTGATCATCCACACGAGCTTTAACCATTTGATTTCTTGGTTTTGATGCAGATTTCCCTACTTCTTGCCCTGTCTCACCATCTCACTTTTTGCATTGGTAGTTTCTATTGGATCCTGCTGGCTTCCGGTATGCACTTCGCTAAACTCAGTTCATGTTTCTCATTCTTGATATTGAAAATATTTGGATTTTTTTCCTTTCATCAGACATTATCTCTGCATGACTTTATATTTGAAAGGTTTGGCAACTGCTTGTTGCGTTCTATTGAGTGCCCAAAAATCTGATTTTATTGCAGGAAACATTGCATATGCACCATGGATATTGCGAGCATGATGAGTCTAGAAAAGATGTGGATACCGTATCCCTCGAGTCTGGTGTGAAATGCAAGACACAAAAGGTCGAAGCAGAAGCTCCGAAAAGGTCTCTGATTCGTAATTGGCCCTTGATGTCGGCCATCCTGGCGTACTGCGTCTTCTCGCTTCATGACATGGCTTACTCAGAGGTAACGTAAAATAGAACGCACATCTCTACCACACCTTCTCAGTTCCTCTTCATTCACCGTATTCTAATACCATGAGTTCTTCTTCATTCACCTTCTCAGTTGTTTTATTGTTGACCAACACAAACTTGTAATCTGCAATGCAGTTGGCAGAAGATATTCCTTTGGATAGTCATGATTTAATGGTTGTCGCGAAAATATTATTTTGACTTGTTCTTTGGAATTCTATCCTAGTTCGAAGTAGTTCATAATATGGCATCAGCATATCATGCTGGTTTCCAAAATAAGTTCATTTTGTCTTTGATTTCGATCCTCTCATTAGCCTTTCCATGCTATTTTCTCTTTGTAGATCTTCTCACTTTGGGCCGTAAGCCCTAGGCGATTAGGGGGTTTAAGCTACACGACTGAAGATGTTGGAACTGTTCTTTCCATCTCAGGTATAGGCTCCAGTTTTCCTTATATGTCAAGATAAATCGTTCAGGAAAACAGAAAGGTAGTCTCTAAAACTGCAATTCAAATGAAACTTCGAGATGTGGCAGTTCCTATTGTTGATATGAGTTCTGCCTATTCGAAACTTAGAAGTATGGTGGTCTATTATCATTGAACGTATCTCTGTACTTGTTGAATATATTTGCCGGGATTGCTGATTGCCGAATTCTACTAACAGGTGCCAGCCTTCTCGTCTTCCAAACATGTTTATACCCATACTTGGACAGACTTCTTGGCCCCATTTTGGTTGTTCGCATTTGTGGGGTATGTTTTCGACATCTAATAACTAGAACTCGAGCATGTACTTGTGGAAAACATTTTTTGACGCTGCTATTCATGGTCTATCTGATAAAAAGAAGAATAATCCCCCGTGTTTGCTTCGCACAAATTCGTGAATGCAGGTCTTGTCGATACCACTCTTGTCAAGCTACCCTTTTATAGCCATGCTGACCGGGCTAAGTCTCTCCATAGTGTTGAATTGCGCATCAGTCGCGAAAAATGTCCTTTCTGTGAGTATTCCTTACGCTCTATGCTACAATATATGAAGCTAATACGCAGAAAAAACATTTGCATTACTTTTTCTGTATGGAAAAGAGAAAAAGCAAAATCTCTGTTCATACCTAATTCTAACTATCGAATTTTGCATGTCGAAAGCTTTCCATCTTCACCAGCTTGTTCCTTCTGCAAAACAAAGCCGTTGTAAGTTTCTAAATGATCATCTTCGACGTGTCTGATCTTTATTAACATCCTCGAATACAGACCTCTCTCATGAAGGTTTGGCTTAAGTTCGAATATGAAATCGCAGGATCAAGATCAGAGAGGGGCTGCTAATGGAATCGCAATGACCGCCATGTCTCTCTTCAAGGCGGCCGGTCCAGCTGGAGGAGGTGCAATGTGAGTTCCCCTTAATTTTTGTTCGATTTCATTATATCGCTACGACGGGACAATTAGCAGTGGATAATATTAAACTCGTTAATGCAAACAAACAATTACTCTGCATGCTTAAAGGGTAGGCTTGATTATTGTTCTCATCCATGGACAAAATCTTTTGCAGATTCTCTTGGACACAGAAGCGTCAGGACACGGCCTTTCTCCCAGGTAAACTGAACATTTCCAATTCCGAGATGACGGATCTGGCCTTCCTTGTATACCCATGACTAATACATCTGCTGTCATCTGCCAAAAGAAAATTTGTTGACATGAAGATGTGTATATGCACCCATTCATGATGTACAAGGATGAGATATAAGTCTATGGGATCTTGATAGACCGCGCTTGAGCTCCTAGCTGACTAAGGAACTTTAACGACCCTGTGCCTATGTGCAGGCAACCAGATGATCTTCTTCATCTTGAATGTGGTCGTGGCAATCGGGGTGCTGATGACTTTCAAGCCGTTCCTTGTCCAGCGCCGTGATTAAATGAAAGCGGAGTTGAACCCGCATGGATTCTAAGTATAGGGCTGCAAAAACTAAAGCAGGGCTTGCAAAACATTATCTGCCATTGGATTCTTTCACAAGCTGAGTCCGGCCTGAAACTTGTTCGCAAGCTCATCCAAATGGAAGAGTTGGACAGGTCCATCCATCTCGGCATGGGTCTAGGGGTGTGTTAGGCTCTCCAGATCCTAAGCCCAATTTGAGTAGCTTAGGGTAGTAATTCCATCTTTAGCCCAATCATCATATGAAAAGTATATTACATATCTTACGTCATGGTTGAGCCTATATACAAAAGTTTGGGTTCGCTATATCAACGCAGACTGCCTGTTGATCAAGTCTAGTCCATTGTTCAGTTCCTTAATTTTAGAGGTACCCCTCACTCTCACTATATTGTCATGAAATCCAGGTTAATGTCTCGAGAATCGCTTGCGAGATCGGTTTGAATGGGCCTATTCCCATCTTTTTGGACTACAAGGCCCATATTATACCATCATAGCAGCCATTCAACAGTAGACAAAGTCCATGCATTGCTTATATCACGTGATATATTGACATCGCATGACGAATTATTTGATGAGTTGTTTCCATTTTAGTTTTCAAGCATTTCGTTTATAAATTTAATAAAACTATATGCCCGAGAAATGTCACACGGAAATGTCATGCGATATGACTCTCACATGAGATACTCTTCCATTCAGGTTAACTACTTAAGCGTATACTAGGAACTCTTTGAAAGAAACCCATCGAAAGTTAATCATTTTGCGAATGAAAGCCGCGATCGTGTTATCATCCAGACATTTATAAAAAGAAAAAACATGTTTCATTTTTAGTTTTCCTTGAATGTATGAATCAATCTCACTATTGCAGTATACTTGTGTTGTAGTGTACTTTGTCACTATTAATAGACAATAGCAGCGTTGTGCATATTACCAATCACAATCCTTATGGTCCGATTGTTTCATTATGTCCCACTCCCCCCCCCCCTAAATATACAATTATGTATACAAAGGATTATATTTTTCTTCACTCCTGATTCGGGAAAATTTCCTTAAACTATTTCTATATCGGAAATTGTCCAATCAGTCCATAACCTGTTGCATACATGCCAATTCAGTCTTAAAAATTTTAATTTTGTCAATTTAATCCTAAGCCTTTACACGAAATTTCAATGCACCATTTCCGATCAATTTTTATAGAAAATTACTAACACAGTAGTGTGTCACGTAGAATTATCGGCGATAATTGAACTATCACATTAGCGATTTCGAACGAAAGTTGATTAGAAGGACTACAGTGAAATTTCACATAAATGTTTAAGACTAAATTAAAAAAATTTAGAACTGAATTAATATCCATACAATAGGTTTGAGACTGATGGTGTTATTTTCCTCTATATCATGCGAGTTACAAGTTGCGGACACCACACGTGTCCAACTCAATTTTGATAATAATTGCGGTGGACCTTCTCGTGACAAACTTGTTGTTCTTGGATTCTTCGGGAATACTCGGCCCCGACCAATCCTGGTTGTTAGAATCATTTGGATCGTGTTCCAACGAAATGAACGATGTTTGTTGGATTGACGTGCACTC
This sequence comes from Syzygium aqueum, assembly GCA_031216185.1. NCBI lineage: Eukaryota > Viridiplantae > Streptophyta > Magnoliopsida > Myrtales > Myrtaceae > Syzygium > Syzygium aqueum. Next base: position 28,361,376 of record CM062237.1, on the reverse strand, counting down.
AAATCTTCCAAATATTGTTTTTATGTTGCGAGCTCTGCTCGTGTCCTAACAACACAAGCCCCCTAATAGGATTCCAGCCTCTTCTCCTTAGTTACTATTCCAAAATGGATTTTTGTCTCCGGCCACACCAAAACTTCATCTGGAGAGGAAATTTTATCACCAAAGCTCTTGCTCTTGACCATTCTGGCAAAGATCAAGACGACAATTTAATCTCTTTCAACTCTTTCTAGCCGAATTTCACACTATTTTTACTTAAAAATTGCCGCAGGAATTGTTGTTTTGGTACTAAAAAACTCTTTCAAAATAGTCAAGGTCGCGTCCTCGGAATGTGACCAGAGTTTTCAATCATGTATTGTTGCCACAATGACGTTGGAACCCTTCGTCGGTCCTTTTTCCCGTGATTGTACGACGTCAAAAACGACAGACGAAGTGACTTGTGGATAGCACATACATTAATTCACGCGAAGGGCGCTAGATCGCATCTATCTATCCCCGTATATAATTCCAAAAGTACCATATTTCATATCTTTTTTCTTTCCAAGTTTCTGCCGTTTAGGGAATGAATGTCCGCGACCTCCTACTAGTCATGTCTGTGCTGACCTCTTGCCCTTTGTTCATTATAATTCTCTCATGTTGCTGGTGGTATTTTAATATTGATTAGTACCACAAAAAATTCATAATTTCATCTAGACTTGTCACGTCAACGTACAATATCACCATATATCATTCACGTTAACAAAATTAACGATAAAATTTAACAGAAACTAACTAAGGATAAGTTCATCACAAGTATATCAATTTGAGGTTTTTTTAATCAAAAAATTAGTTTGTGGTATATTTATCATATATATACAAATTTGAGATTTTTATGATCAATAAATTTATCATAAGTGTACCGATTTGAGATTTTTCGTGATTAAAATATTATTTTGAATAAATTTATCATAAGTGTTTTTGAGGATTTTCGTGATATTAACCCTTTAAAGATTGTTATTTTATAGGTTGTCAACAAAATTTTTTATCTATGGGCCACGAAAGTGTGCAAAAGAATCAGGAACAGCCCAGACCATCCGTAACCAGACCGAACCGGTGGTTCTCATGGGGACCGGTCCAATTTCCAATTCCAATTTACTAGAATCTGTGAGTATTGATCTGGTTCTCGATTTCAAGTGCGGTACCACCCACCCACCCAGACCAAACCAATACATATATATATATATATATATATATATCTAAATTTTTTTATGTTTTCAAATGAAAATCTTAGTTTCCTGCCCGTTTCTCGCCTCACTCATCACAGTTGCTTCGCAGGCCACTTAAAAACCTATCAAATATGTCTTCTTTGTCAACTCTCCTCCTTCGTTCTAAATCCCTCGTGGTTCCTCCATCTTGCTTCTTCCTCTCCTTGTCGATTCTCTAGAAACCACCATTCATCTTGAATCACTATCTCAAACCTCGACCCTCCCATATGGTGATGCGCGCCAAACGCGAAGTCGGCACAAGGAGCTCTCTTGGATGCCCCGACCCTAATCCAGTCAACCCCTCCGTCGTGGAAGTCCGCCGTCTTCAGTAACCTCCTGATCTTTGTCATCGGCCTCTCCGTGTCCGACATCGGAGCGGATTTCCTCTTGGGGACTCTCACCTGGCGTGCCTTTGGTCCCTCGGGGTTTCTCCTTGTTGCTGCCTACTTCATCATCATAAGTCAAAACTGTCAAAATCGTACAGTTGATTTTGTTGCTTATAACTATTGCATTCTAGTGTGATCGAAAATTTCTCCCTTCGTGGCGATTTATCTCCATTTGGTAAAATACTTTGATTTGCAGCATCCTAATCAATAATGAGTATGTTCGTGCTCATTACCTCTCCGTCTCTCGCCTCGTAGCTCCTCCCATTTTTTAGTTCTTATGTAAGCAAAACATGGTTTCTTTCATCCTAAATGGAATTAGGGATGCATATTCCGAATCGTCCTTTGAAGACCTCTTTTTATGTTCACTTGTGTAGAATGTCGTGATTTTGTTGGAGACATTTAGACCAGTTCCCGATTTTAATTTTTCGGAATCGGTCCTTAGTAGAGGGTTCCCGATTCCAGGGTGGGCGGTTCCCACCCCGGAACCAATCACCCCTATGGACCACCATTAATGTAAAATTTATTTTACTCGAATCACATTAACATCAAAACTAGTTTTCATATGCCAATTGTAAATCTGTTTTCTCAAAAATCACTATTCAAGACAGGTAAATTTTATTTGAAATATTATGTCGAGCATTGTCCTTTGTCAAGGTACTTAGATTTCGAATAAGAAAAAAATTTAAAAATTAATGTATTAAATATTTTCGTAAAATAGATTATCAACATATTTGAATAACCCATTTCTTTATAAAATTTGAGAGTTTTATTTACCGTTTCCTTTTTCCAGATTTTGGACCGATCCCTATTATTTTGATTGCAAATGATCATGTCTCCCACAAATTAGCAAGAAATATATGGGCAAACAATTATTGTTATTTGCACCTAGTCCATCTATAAAGCAGTCCTCATCATCATTTCTTATTTTCCTTTTTGTCATACCTGCGTTACTTTATATTATTATAATATTCAGATAGACGACGGCCGAGTATCTCCCATCTTGTCGTTGAATGCTTATTTCAATACGGGACTTCGTTTAGCATCTATTAATATGTCAGCCTTATCAATTTGTATATCAATGTTGTAAATTATCGTAACATTTAATTTTTTGTGCTTTCTGTGTATATGGTTAGATGATTTTATTAAGTCATCTACCACAAATAATATTTTACTATCTAAGGCTCGATAATTTTCTTAGATAGGCAGAAGGCCCCCCTTACAATCTAGATAGTAAATCAAGGGCACTAAACCACTAGTTAATGTCATGGACTAAATAAAATGCAAATCATAAGTTGAGTAGGTAGCTGGACATAAGCAAAATCCTGAAGATTTCAATTCATATGCACCAGTTTTGTTCTTACTCATTTTGTCACATTTCCTTAAACGAGAGAAATATGACGTGCGGAATGACGACATTTGGACATTTCCTATATCACCTCCTTCCCCAGATTCATTGTTTTCCATGGCTTCCTTTTAAAGGCCAGCCATATAAAGCTCCTGCATAATTTCTTTCCCACATACAAAAAAAAAATCCCTCAATCATGGAATACAAAATCTTCTTCTTTTTTTCATTCAGGGTATGTGATTTAAACCTTTTCTTCTGCATGAAATGATCTGAAGTTACGATCTATGCCTTCATCTTTAAACGTGAAACATCTTAACGCATTCACGTCTTCTCACCCTTGGAATATGCCTTGAACTGGAGAATCACATATGACGTTACGTGGTACTGTTCTTCACTAACGCTTAGTGATTATTCTCTCTCGAAGCAGATTTTCCGCGTGAGAAAAGAAGGGTTCTCTATTTCATTTGCTCAGGAGCTGAATTTCGGGGGTTCAGCTCTCTCTGTTGAGGTTAATAGCCATGGCGGTGGAAGAGCAAACGGAGGCGCTGTTGCAGGAGCATTACGATAAGAATTGCCCCGGCTGCAAAGTAGAGAAGCTTAAGGAATCACGGAGAGGCTTTCCGATCCGCGAGCTTGTGTCGATCTGGATTGTTGTGCTTTGCAGCGGTAATGAGCATGTATAGCACTATTGCTGTTCACAAGCTTTATGGGGAAAATGACATTAGAAGTGCCAAAAGACTCGTACGACGCTCACTTTAGTACCAAAAGTTTGCGTCGATTCACTTAAGTGCAAAATTGAAGAAAAATGATCATTTAAGTGCATCGGGCGATAAATTCTAGCCAAAAGTCATACATGGCTTATATTTGGGGCGAAACATGCAGATGTCATCGTTTAGGGGTATATAAGCTAATTAGGCATACAGGCAAGTCACACCAATCAGGGAAATTAATAAAATATTACCACGTCTGATTTTGGCAACCCAATCGGAGTTATCACTTAACTAATCATTTTTTTTTAAAGTGGCACTAAAGCGATTGGACAAAAACTTTTGGCATTTCCGCTATCGTTTTCCCAAGCTTTTTGGCAACTTTTGGATTTTTTTTCCACAGTTCATTGAACTTGCTGAGTGACTGGACATAAGGATGATGCGAATTTACATGATATTTCAGAGTTTATTTGTTTGGCATAATTCAGAGGTTGATGTGAAGTTAAGCCGATGTCGATATTGCATAGTGATGGAGAGTGCAAACCCAGATGTTTTATTTATCTTGCAGTTCTACTTCACTCAGCTGATTGTAAAATTGAATATAGCTATGACGTTAATTCGCTCAGTAATCAGAAGTTATTTGCCAAATTGAAAAGATGTTACTAAGTAGATGTACTTGTAGCCACATAATTTATAGATAATTAGACTTGTGATGTTACTGACCAGTGTCTTGTCCTTTCTCTTTCCAGCGCTGCCAATAGCATCTCTATTCCCATTCCTTTACTTCATGGTAAGTTCTTTCATTTTATACTTGAGTTTTAAGTATGATGTGTATATAACTGTTCTGTCTTCACTAGATATATTGTGTCCTAAACTGTATGGTTCAGGCTCTGTTTTCTCCAATATCGTCTCTCTAGGCTCCAGATTGTTATTCTTGGTCAATTAGTCCAGAAATTTTTTGCATTTGTTGCAAATGAAACAAGTATGAGCGGAGTGGACATTGTTTTATCTGACTTTGAAGCATCAGAATTAGCCGTTGGCATGCAGTCGCGTAGGATGGTTAAACTCAATTATATGTCCCGCTACTTTCCTCAGTAGATAATTGTGTAAATGATTCGAAGCATATGATTTAGCCTCTTCTACTCAAGAAATCTTCGTTTGTTTGATGAATTTCGAATGGCAGATTAGAGATTTCCATATCGCCACAAGAGAGGAAGACATCGGGTATTATGCCGGTTGTGTAGGTGAGATTATCCTGTTGCTCATCTCTGTTCATTGCAGACTCCCTGGTTTGATTTTCACTATACCTTTCACTAACAAACTCCTTGAAATCTGGAAGGTTGTTCATTCCTGCTCGGTAGAGGCTTGACGTCGATTTTCTGGGGAATTGTGGCGGATCGATATGGGCGAAAACCAGTCATAATTATGGGAACAATTGTTGTGTTAGTACGAAGTCACCATTCATTTTCAGTTTCCAGCGACAAAAATTTTCTCAGACGATTACAATCAATTTAATTGTTATGATTCGATTTATATCAGGGTTATCTTCAACACTCTCTTCGGCCTAAGTGTGAACTTTTGGATGGCCATTGCTACTAGGTTTCTTCTGGGAAGTTTAAATGGTTTACTCGTTCCGATCAAGGTAAGATCTCGTGCCGCTTATGAACTTCGGGATTCATAGAGGCACAAGTTATTTTGAGCCTCAAATAAGCTATCGCTTCTTATTTTGTTCCACCAATTTGCAATCATTCTGATATAAGTATTTCGTAATTTCGTAACAGGCTTATGCGAGCGAAATGTTCCGTGAGGAGTACCAAGCGCTAGGAGTATCAACCGTGAGATGCCTGACCTTTGTTAAAACCTTTGAGCTCTCAATACAGATTCCTAGTTTTTTTTCTGCCAAGTACATAAAGCTAACAGTTACTCTTTGGACTCAGGTTAGTACAGCATGGGGGATAGGATTGATTATCGGTCCAGCTTTGGGGGGTTATCTTGCCCGGGTACTTCTCATTTATCATATCTCGACGCATAAATTGAGTACTCCAAAAGTGATTACAATTTGGACAAACTTGCGGTGATTTTCGTTTTCATGCTCCTCTGACGTTCCTGGTTGTTCTATTTTTGTTTTTTCACTTCAGCCCGCCGAAAAGTTCCCATCGATATTTTCCAAAGAATCAGTGTTCGGAAGGTGAGAGGAGGTTGCTTTCTTCTAGATTAATATTGCAGATCCATTTAGGTGATCATCGACATGAGCGGTAACATTTGATTTCCTGATTTCAATGCAGATTTCCTTACTTCCTGCCCTGTCTCACCATCTCATTTTTGGCATTGGTTGTTTGTGTCGCGTCCTGCTGGCTTCCCGTATGCACTTCACTAAACTCAGTTCATGTTTCTCATTCTTGACATTGGAAATATTATATTTATTTTCCATTCTTCAAACGTTACCTCTACTTCACTTTATCTATGAAAGGATTAGCAACTGCTTGTTGCCCTTTGTGAGTGCCCGAAAATCTGGTTTTATTTGCAGGAAACATTGCATATGCACCAAGCAAACAGTGTGCTTGATGAGTCCCGCAAAGATGTGGAGACCACATCCCTCGAGTCCGGTGTGAAATGCAAGATGCAAAAAGTCGAAGGGAAAGCTCCGAAAAGGTCTCTGATTCGTAATTGGCCCTTGATGTCAGCCATCGTGACGTACTGCGTCTTCTCGCTTCATGATACGGCTTATGCGGAGGTGACGTAAAATAGCACACACTGCTCTACCACACCTTCTCAGTACTTCTTCATTCACCGTATTCTAATATCGAGAGTGCAATGATTTCCGTACTTATGGTGCCGAGTGCTTCATTGACAATTGCTTGAAGAGCGGAAATTCTTTTATTGTTGATGAACACGAACTTCTAATCTGAAATGGAGTAGGCAGAAGACATTCCTTTGGCTAGTCATGATATAATGGTTGTCGCGAGAAATTTATGTTGACTTGTTCTTTGGAATTCTATCCTAGTTCGAAGCGGTTCATAATATGGCATCAGCATTGTAGAAAAATAAAGAATTCTAAAAACTTTTCTGTAATTTTTGTATTCCAGCTTACGTTTATAAGGCTATAAGTAGATTAACCCTAATTGACCTACAAAACATGAGATATACATAGAAATAGGAAATATACATAGAAAGTGTACAAAATAATAAGAACTTTCCTATTTTGGCTCTAGAAGACAGCTCACGCTAACACTCCCTCTCAAGCGGGTCAAAAGATGTCTTTGATACTCAGCTTGACAAGTGAGTTGTGAAAAGCTCGATTTGACAAGGCCTTCATAAGAACATCCGCCAACTGATCTTTAGATCTGATGAGTGAAAATTTTATCACCTTAGCATCCAAGTTCTGCTTGACAAAATGCCTATCCACCTCAACATGCTTAGTACGGTCATGTTGAACTAGATTGTGAGAAATTTCAATCGCAGTTTTATTATCACAAAATAGTCTCATCTCGAGTTCAGGTGGGAAACCAAGTTCTGTCATCGACATTTTTAGCCATAATAGCTCACATAGACCTTTAGCTACCCCTTGGAATTCTACTTTAGCACTTGACAAGACTACAACCTTCTGCTTCTTGCTCCTCCATGATACCAAGTTTCCTCTCACAAATGTGAAATAACCTGACGTAGACCTCCTATCAGAGATACTACCTGCTCAATCCGCGTCCGTAAATCCTTCTACCTCAATGTGACCATTCTTTGCAAAGAATAACCCTTTTCTTGGAGCTGACTTCAAGTAGCGTAGAATTCGAACCACAACATTCATACGTTCTTCACTCAGAGTATGCATAAATTGGCTTACAACCCCTACGGCATATGCAATATCAAGATGAGTGTGTGACAAATAAATTAATCTCCCTACTAACATTTGGTATTTGTCCTTATTGGTAGGCACTTGATCAGGAAACTCTCCGAGTTTATGATTTTGAACTATAGAAGTGTCGACAGGCTTACACTCCAACATTCCAACCTCAGCTAATAAATCTAACACATACTTTCGCTGAGACAAGAAAATACCTTTCTTCGACCTAGCTACTTCAATTCCCAAAAAATATTTCAAGCCTCTCAAATTTTTCATTTCAAAATCATTGGCTAACCGCCCTTGAAGGTTTGCAATTTCTTCAAGATCATCCCCTGTGATGATCATATCATCCACGTACATGATCATGCTGTCACTTTGTCATGTCTACACTTTAAGAATAATACATGATCAGAATTACTTTGAGTGTATCTATACCTCTTCATCGTTGAGCTAAACCAACCAAACCACGCGCGGGGTGATTGCTTTAACCCATATAATGATCTCTGAAGTTTGCACACCACATTTGATTGATCAACACACGCATACCCAGGTAAGACTTCCATGTAGATTTCTTCCTCTAAATCTCAGTGAATACACATGTTCTTCACATCAAATTGGTGCAAAGGTCGGTCCAGGTTCGCAGCAAGTGACATCAAAACCCATACAGTATTCAGCTTCGCAACTGGAGAGAATGTTGCTTGGTAGTTCACACCATAGGTCTGGGTATATATCCCTTTGCTATCATTCATGCCTTGCACCTCTCAACTAACCCATCTGCTTTGTATTTGACAGTGAAGACCCACTTACACCCCACTGCCTTCTTCCCTTTCAGCAACTTTACTAATCTCCAGGTCTTATTTTTCTGCAAGACTTCCATCTCCTCTTTTATAGCTTGAACCCACTTGGGATCCCTCAAGGCTTTTTGTACTCCACTCAGAACTTGAATTTCGAAAACATTGGCCACAAACGCCTTCAAGTGTTCCGACAATCTCCTTGTTAAAACATAATTGGTAATCGGGTATTTTGACCTTCGTTCCTCCACATCTAGTGAGTATCTATTAGGAGCCTTGCCTCGATTGTGTTGTCAGGCAATTTATAACCAACAACTTCATAAATATCAACAAGAGAATTATATGTGATAGGAAAGCTTACCTCAGGAGTATCCTCAGGAGAATAGTCGAGTACTAAAGAGGGGATTATTTGAGGAAGAGAGGACTCCTCTTGAGGTTGTTTTATGCCTCTTGTAACAAAATAGTTTGCTGGTCATCTTCATTAAGAAGTTGCTGCCGTGAGTCAGATGCATTGCCAACCCCTGCCATCAATCCACTTTCCCACCAATTTGTAAAATCCCTATTTTGTAGGAAATACATTTCACGCCAACACTCCTCCTTAAGTGGGTGAGAAGATGTTTTCGATACCCATCTTGATGAGTGAGTTCTGAAACGCTCTACTTAACACAGCTTTGGTCAAAACATCGGCCAATTGATCTTCAGATTTGACAAAAGGCAACTGAATAACTTTAGCATCCAAATTCTCCTTGACAAAGTGTCTATCAACTTCAACATATTTGGTTCGATCACGCTGAATTAGGTTGTGGGAGATAGGTATAGCAGCTTTATTATCACAAAACAACTTCATCCCAGACTTTGGTGGATACCCAAGTTCAGACAACAGCTTTTTAAGCCATAATAACTCACACAACCCCTTCGCTACTCCTTTAAATTTTGCCTTGGCACTGGACAAGGCTACAACTTTTTGCTTCTTGCTCCTCCACGTGACCAAATTACCTCCTACAAATATGAGATAACCTGACGTCGACCTTCTATATGATGCGTTCCCTGCTCAGTCCGCATCCGTATATCCTTCCACTGCAAGGTGACCATTCTTTGCAAACATTATCCCTCTCCTTGGAGCCGATTTTAAATATCGAAAGATATGATATACTACATTCATATGCTCTTCACTAGGAGCATGCATAAATTGACTTACAACACTTACTGCATAAACAATGTTTGAGCGAGTATGAGACAAATAAATTAATCTTCCTACTAACCTGTGATATCTCTCCTTATTAGTCAACACTTAATCAGGATACTCCCCAAGTTTATGATTATGCAATATAGGAGTATCGGCGGGCTTACAATCTAACATTCCCACTTCAGCCAACAAATCAAGTATATATTTTCTCTGTGACAAGAAAATTCCTTTCTTAGACCTAGCTACCTCAATACCTAAGAAATATTTCAGTCCTCCCAAGTTCTCAAACTCTTCTGCTAACTTCTCTTGAAGCCTTGAAATTTCTTCAGTATCATCTCCTGTGATGATGATATCATCAACATATATAATCAGTGCAATCACCTTACCTTGACTTTGCTTCAAAAATAAAGTGTGAATTGAATTGCTCTGGGAATAACCATACTTTCTCATGGTTGAGCTAAACCAACCAAACCAAGCACGAGGTAACTGCTTCAAACCATATAACAACCTCTTCAGTCTACAAACAACATTCGACTTACTAACACGCCCATATCCAGGTGGAACCTCTATGTAAATCTCTTCCTCCAAATCTCCATGAAGAAATGCATTCTTCACATCAAACTGATGTAATGACCAATCCAGATTTGTGGCAAGTGACGACAAAACCGGCACAGTATTCAATTTTGCAACTGAAGAGAAAGTCTCCTGATAGTCCATACCATAAGTATGTGTATATCCTTTTGCGATCAATCAAGCCTTGTACCTCTCAATGGTACCATCCGCCTTGTGTTTAATGGTAAACACCCACCTACACTCCACGGCTTTCTTCCCTTTTGGCAACGCTACAAGTCTCCAAGTTTGATTTTTTTTTTTCTAATGCTTCCATCTCCTCCTTCGTATCTTGGACCCATTTTGGATCCTTCATGGCCTCTCCCACCCCATTTGGAATTCGAACAATTGATACATTTGACACAAAAGCCTTTAGAAAATTTCGACACCCTCCTTGTTGACACAAAATCAGCAATGAGATATTTAGATCTTCGTTCCTTGACATCCGGTCAGTACCGACTTGGAGGCTTGCCTCGGTTATGCCTGTCAAGGAGCTTATATCTAACAACCAAATCAGAATCATCAGAAACCTCAAGATCAGGAAAAGAGCTTACCTCAGGATCATTCTTAGGAGAGTGGTCGTGTACCGAAGAAGGGGCAATTTGCGAAGGAGCATGCTAATCTTGCTCATTAGGTGTAGATATAGGCTATTGGTTATCCCCATTTTCAGATGAAAAACGATCACCCTCCCCCTCATCATTTGCCATCCACCCTCCCCCTCATTGCCTGCCATCAAACCATGGCTTAGATCCTCATCAAACTGCACCATTGAAACTTTTCGTGAGCTGGTTAATGGTCCAGCCCTACCCAGTTGTACCCCAAACTCCACATGTCCTCCTGACTCCACACCCTCCATGCCAATGTCCCACCAATTTTTCTTTTCACTATAATTCTCTCCTTGAAAGGAACAATGGGGTGGAGAAAAATAGGACTTAGATTCCACAAAAGTCACATCCATGGTAACATGTGTCTTCTTGGTCATCAAATCATAGCGGCGATATCCCTTTTGGTGAATCCCGTAACCAATAAATACACACCATACCGCATATGGGTCAAGTTTGGTGTGTTGGCTCTTGTGAACTTGTGCCTCTTGTAACAAAATAGTATGTTGGTCATCTTCATTAAGAAGTTATTGCCGTGAGTTAGATGCATCACTAACCCCTGCCATCAAGCCACCTTCCCACCAATTTACCCTTTCACCATGGATCTCCCCTTGAAAGGTACAATTGGTGGCAGGAAAGAAGAGTTCAGATTGAACAAATGTAACATCCATGGTCACAAGAGTTTTCTTTGTGTCCGGATTGTAGCAGCGATATCCCTTTTGGTGGATTCCATAGCCAAGAAAAACACACTTGACAACACATGGGTCGAGCTTTGTTTGCTGATTTTTATGCAGATGGACATAGGCCATACACCTAAACACCTTGGGAGGTAAAGTCAAGACTGAAAGAAGTGAGACATGCGTCAAAAGTGCCTGAAGCGAGGTCTCAAATGCCAATATGCAGGAGGGTAAGCGATTCATTAGATGCACGGCAGTAACCATAGCAACATCCCAAAATCGATTCGAAACCTGCCCACCTACTAGAAGTGTCCTCGTCGTCTCTAGGATATGATGGTTTTTCTGTTCGGCAACACCATTTTGCTGAGATGTCTAAGTGCAAGAAGTTTCGTGAATTAATCCATGGTCTTGAAAATAACCAGTGGGGTGCTGGTTAATATATTCGTTGTCGTTGTCGCTGTGAACTATACGGACTTGAGCTCCAAATTGAGTCATGACCATGCGGTGAAATACATGAAAGATTGTCCCTGCTTCATCTTTATGTTTCATTAAATATAACTAGGTCATCCTTGTACAGTCATCCACAAAAGTTATAAACCAACAAATGCCAGACATAGTAACAATTGGTGAAGCACCCCACACATCCGAATGTATTAATGAAAAAGGAGCTGGGCTCTTATTAAAACTCAATGGAAAAGAAGCACGATGGCTCTTCGCCAAAATGCGGGTCTCTCAATGAAATTCAGACTCTGATAAACTACTGAACAATCTAGAAATAATTTCTTTAAATACCTAAAAGAAGGGTGTCCTAAGCGACGATGTCATAGCCAAATTTCTTTCTCCTTAGCAGTAGAGTGACTGCGGGTGTAATATGCTAAGCTTTTAGTAAAGTCATCAACAAAGTATAATCCCTCCCTCTTATTACCACGTTCAATAGTCTCCTTCGTGAGGATATCCTGAAATAAACAAAAGGAGGGATACACAATTACGCTGCAATTCATTTCAGCAGTGATTTGTCCAACAAAGAGCGGTCAGTTAGATAAAGATGGCACTAGCAAAGTATGAGATAATGATAAAGATGGGGAAAGTTCAACACTGCCAGCCCCCAACATAGGAAAACGACGACCATTAGCATTATATATATATATATATATATATATATATGTTGTCTCCTCGGAGTGGTGTGGCGCAAAAGATCTTCAGGATTGGGTGTCATATGATCAGTAACGCTTGAATCAACAATCCACCCATCTTTACCTCCCGCTTGAGAAGTATCGACAATCACAAACCCATTGTTATTTGTAAAATTGGAATCAGGTGCAGCAGTGGAGTCTACCAGCGGCACCAAAGATAACGACAAATCACTTATGGCCAAGAAAGCTTGTCCTCTACCTGTCGGATTGTCAGCCTTCTTTTTTTCCTACAATTCTTTGCACCACTCAGGATAGCTATGCAACTTGAAACAGGTCTCCTTTGTATGTCGAGAATTCCTGCAGTGAGTGCAACCCCTTGCTGCTAGCGGTTGTGACTTAGCTCTCGGACCAATGCTAGAGCGCCCTCCCCTAAGCGGAGTAGAACCAAGAACCATTTGTAAAGTAGCATGTCCGAAGCCGAATTCTAGAAATTTTGAGCATGTTTTGCTACCACGTGATACCATAGCAGCAATAGCGGGAGTCTGTGGGTGTGCCATCATAACGACATGGCGCACATCTTCTCTTCTTACTCGTGCGTAGGCTTGTTCAACCATAGGAAATGGTTGTATCTGTAATACATCAGCCCTAACCTTGTCGAGGCAATCATCTAGGCCATCCAAGAACATATAAACATGATCTTCCTAAACTAAAGTGTTGTATATGTCACTATCATGAGCACGGGTCCTAGGATTAGGTTGGCGAAAATCAATTTCTCGCTAAAGTCCTTGCAAGTCATAATAATATTTTCCAATGGGTCCGCCTGCCTGCTTCAATCGGGTTAGTCATCGCTTTAAATCATACACCTAGGAGACGTCGGCGCCATCAAAGAATTTTGTAGCCACTGCATCCCAAACGGCTTTTGCGGTGGGGTATCGGATGAAGTTGCCAATCAATGCAGGATTCATGGAAATGATAAGCTAGCCCTTCATAGTTGAATCATCAGTCTTCCACTTCCGGAAGTCGGGATCATTCGGAGAGGGTTGGGGAAGAACCTAAGTAATATATCCCAACTTGGGACCAAAGACCATAGTTGCTTCCATCTAACTTGACAGCAATTAAGGGAGCCGGAGTCTCAACATGAGATTGTGGAACATGTTGGGATAGGACCTGAGTCAAATGCTCAATAAGAGCATCAGTATTCGAAGCTCCCTCTTGTGCTACCAAGGGAAGAACATTGCCAGTCAGGTTTGTGTCTGCCATAGGGTGATGCAACACGGTTGCAACGATCTTCAAGAAATCTGGTCGGAGCAGCGACAAAGGTCGTGGCAATGGAGTCTAGTTGATCAGATTGAGTATGGAGTCCCTTGATCGGTGGCTCTGATACCATGTAGACAAATAAAGAATTCTAAAAAATTTTCTATAATTTCTATATTCCGGCTTACATTTACAAGGCTATAAGTACATATATATACAAAGAAAAGAATCGACCCTAATTGACCTACAAAACGGGGGATATACATAGAAATAGGAAATACACATAGAAAGAGTATAAAACAACAAGAACTTTCCGATTTTAGCTCTAGAAAATAGCTCACGCTAACAAGCATATCATGCCCGTTTCCAAAATAAGTGCATTTTGTCTTTGATTTTGATCCTCTCATTAGACTTTCCGTGCTATTTTCTCTTTGTAGATCTTCTCACTGTGGGCCGTTAGCCCTAGGCAATTGGGGGGTTTAAGTTACACGACTGAAGATGTTGGAACTGTTCTTTCCATCTCAGGTATATACTCAGTTTCTTCTTTATATATGTCTAGATAAATTCGTTCAGGAAAACAATAAGGTAGTCACTAAAACTGCAATTCAACAAAACTTCAAGATGTGGCGGTCTGCAGTGTTGATATGAGTTCTGCCTATTTAAAACTTAAGTATGGTGGTCTATTATCATTGAATGTATCTCGGTATTCATTCAATATGCTGGGAATCGCTGATTGCGGAATTATACTGCCAGGTGCCGGCCTTCTCGTCTTCCAAACATGTTTATACCCATACTTGGACAGACTTCTGGGCCCCGTTTTGATAGCTCGCATTTGTGGGGTGTGTTTTCGATATCTCATAACTTGAACTTGAGCACGTGCTTGTGAAAATCACTTTTGCTCGGTGCTATTCATGGTCTATCTAATAAAAGGACGATAATCCCTTGTGCTTCCTTTGCACAAATGTGTGAATGCAGGTCTTAGAGATACCGCTCTTGTCAAGCTACCCTTTTATAGCCATGCTGACTGGGCTAAGTCTCTCCATAGTGTTGAATTGCGCATCAGTCGCAGAAAACGTTCTATCTGTGAGTATGCCTAACACTCCAAGCTATGAAGCTAAGATGCCCGGAAATGATTCGCATTATTTTTTTTCTGTATGGAAAAGAGAAAAAGCAAAATCTCTGTTCATACCTAACTCTAACTGTCGAATTTTGCATGTCGAAAGCTTTCTGTCTTCACCAGCTTGTTCCTTCTGCAAAACACAGCCGTTGTAAGCTTCTAATGATCATCTTCAACATGACGGATGTTTATTAGCATCCTTGATTCATACATTTCTCGTGAAGGTTTGGCTTATGTCTAAATCTGAAATCACAGGATCAAGATCAGAGAGGTGCTGCTAATGGAATTGCATTGACCGCCATGTCTCTCTTCAGGGCTGCTGGTCCAGCTGGAGGAGGCGCAATGTGAGTTTTGCTTAATTTTTGTTTGTTTTCATTATATCGCTACGACGGGACAATTAGCAGTCGATAATATTAAACTCATTATTGAAAATTAAACAATTACTCTGGATGCTTAAAGGGTGGACTTGATTAATGTTCTCATCCATGGAAAAATCTATTGCAGATTCTCTTGGTCACAAAAGCGTATGGACGCGGCCTTTCTCCCAGGTAAACCAAACTTTTCCAATTCTGAGATGACGGCTCTGGTCTTCTTTGTATTACCATGACTAACTCATCTGTTGTCATCTGCTAAACGTAAATGTGTTTACATGAAGATGATTCATGATGTACAATGATGAGAAATAACTCTATGTGACCGTGATAGACCGCGCTTGAACTCTCAACTGACTGAGGAACTTTAATGACCCCGTGCTTATGTGCAGGCAGCCAGATGATCTTCTTCATCTTGAGTGCGGTCGTGGCAATCGGGGTGCTGATGACGTTCAAGCCGTTCCTTGTCCAGCGCCGTAACTAAAATAAAGTAGAATTGAACCCGCATGAATTCTAAGTATAGCGCTGCCAAAATTTAGAGCAGCGCTTGCAAAATATCAGCTGCCATTCGATTCTTTCACAAGCCAAGTCTGGCCTAAAATTTGCTCTCAATCTTATCTAAACGGAAGAGTTGGACAGGTCCATCAATCTTAGAATCGTTAACTTATCTACCATAGACCTAATCACGAGTCTAAGGGTGTGTTAAGCCCTCCAAATCGAAGCGCAATTTGAGCAGCTTGGAAAATTAATTCCTTCTTTGGCCCAATCATCATATGAAGAGTATATTACATATTTTACATCATGGGCTAGTCTAAATACAAAAGTTTAGTTTTTATATATCAATACCACCTACCTGTTGATCAAGTCTAGTCTGTTGTTCTATAACTCAAATTTGAGAGACACCACTTTACTCTCGCCACTTTTTCATGAAGTGCGGACCAAAGCCTCAAGAATTGCTAGCAAGATTGATGTGGATAGGCTCATTTCCATCTTTTGGGGCTCTGAGGCCCCTCTTATACCATCAAAGCAGCCATTCACCCATAGATAAATCCATGCATTGCTTATAGCATGATATTTGGGGTGACAAAAAATTATTGGACGAGTTGTTCCGCTATAGCTTTCAAGTGTCTTGTATATTAATTTAATTTATCGAGAAATGCTATGTCGAAACGTGAATTGATATGACCGTCATGTAAGATAATATTCTGTTTAGGATAATTACAAAAGCGCATTATTGGAGCTCTTAACAACTCACTTGAAAGAATCACATCCATAATCAATCATTTTGAGGATGGCCGCAGCGATTGTATATTCATTCTTATATTTACAAAGAAAAAAAAATCATATATGTTTCTTTCTTAGTTTCCCTTTCAATGTGTGAATCAATCTCTCTAATGCAAGATGCTAGTGTTGTACTCCATCTTGTCGCTATTAATGGACAATAGCAACGTTTTGCGTGTTTCCAATCACATTCCTTGTTTGCCCAATTGTTTCTTTGTACCCCACCAAAAGAAGAAGAAGAAAGAGCCGGCCTGTTATGATCGCCTATAAAAAAAAAAATAGAGTTGTCTTCATCCCTGATTCGAAGAAATGATGCCTATAATATATCATGCGGGTTATAAGTTGTGGGACATGATGCACAAAAAACTTAACCTTCATAATATTGCACCTCTTATCACAAACTCCATCTGTGCACATATTGGAGCCTTATGTGTTGTGGCTTTCGAAAGCAACAATACCATGCATTATTAACTGAGAAAAACTTTTGGGTTCTTCTAAAGCACATTAACCCATCAAATCTTAGCCAGTGAATCATGTAGATCACAAGTGAGAGCCACATGATTTAATAGAGGATATTCGTTGAATTGATGTGTACCTCGAATTGTGCAGGTGATGCACATGTATTGCAAGCCTCAGTCATCTCCAAACAAGACAAGCCTCATTTGACCCCAACCTCTTCTCTTTAGTTGCTGTCATGAAATGGATTTCTGTGTCGGACCATAACAAAAGTTCATATGTGGTCACGACCCGCGTCGATGCAGATGATAAAAGAGAAACGTGAAATTCGATTCGCTCCCATGACCTGGAATCGCTGCGGAACTTGTTGTTTTGGTAATGAAACTCTTCCAAAAGAAAAAGTCATGGTCGTGTCATCCGACCATGACCCCAGTTCTCAATCTCGAATTGTTGCCACAACGATTTTGGAACCCTTTTCTCGCCCTGTTTCCCGAGAAAGTATGACGTCGAGAAGGAAAAGTTGAATTGGCGTGCGACAATTACATTATTGGTTCAAGAGACGTGCCCTGGATCGCATCTCTCTCTTCCCATATGTCAACTTCAAATGGACCGTATCCTATTTCTCTTCTTTCCGAGCTTCTGTCGTTTAGGGAATGAATATCTGTGGCGTCGTACTAATCACGTCTCTCCTAATTTTGCCTTTTGACCTGTTGGCCTAATTCATCATAAACTCAACATGTTACTGTCGACATTTTAAAAATTATTATTTTGTACACGCTTAAAGTAGATTGTATTTTTTCGACCAAAGAAAAAGTAGATTGTATTTTTCGTCCCCCCAATGAAAATGTAGAATCTATTTGTGGGTCATTTGCTTTTTCCAGATTTTAATTGCAAATGATGTTGTCTCCTACTATTTGCATGCTTTATTAGTGGTATGCAACGACCCGCCCGAACCGGACTAGTTGATCTTGGGCTGTTCCAAAGGTCACCGGTTCGATTCCCAATTTCAGGATGAGAGCCAAATCAACGGGTTACAAATTTTTTTTTATTTTTTTAGAGAATAGCTTAAAATAAACTCTAACCTGAGTAATTTCTATTTTTCAAATCCCTCTCTCTCGTCTCATCGTGTCATCTAGCCACCAAGCCCATTGGCAACTGTGAGCATAGTCGCTTGAGACTCCTCTCCCTCATACGACGCAGCTTACGCTCAACCCAAGCCTCACACCTCTTCAGTTTCAGCATCTCTCACATGGCTCTCGCGTCTTGCCTCTCACAGACAGACTGTCCAGTCACGCTTCTGTGAATGTGACCCTTAGCTATCATCTATCGTCATCGTCATCTCCTCAAATTTTGTCGAACTCCAGCGCGATTCCAGAGCTTCCAACTCCAGTGCGTGTCATTCATCCATACTCCTCTTGACCCCGCACCTTGGGTAATTCCTCGACGTAATCTATCGGTTTCTTGTTCTATGGCCTAATTCCAAAAAAAAGCATCAATTTTAGGCAGAGGGACAATTCTGATCCGAACTTTTTTTGTTCCATAAAAAAACATCAACTTTAGGTCGAAGGATAATTCTGGCCCGAATTTTTTTTTTCCATAAAAAAACACCAAGTCGATGGACAATTCTGACCTGAACTTTTTTTGTCATGCAAAAAAGTACAAACTTTAGATTGAGTGACAATTCCGGCTGAGTGCGCCTTTGAATATGTGGGGCTTGTTCATATCCGAAAATAAGTCGAACATATATCACTTGATATATCAATTTTGCAAATCATGTTGATGCTCAAATTTGCCGAATCATTTATTTATGAATAATAAATTCACTTTCTTGGGCTCGATGACAACAAGAAAGCCCCTTTAGAACGATTGTTTATCAAGGGCACTAAACTACTTTTTAGTACCGTGCACTGAATAAAATCATGATTAGTGTGGCGCCGTGGTGGTGGGTCCTGCGCTAGCGTCACCCCGGATTTAGTACCGAATAGTCTGTCGGGCGAAAGGGAGGTTCCCGGGTCATTAAAAAAAAATCATGATTAGTGAGGCTTGCTCAACATCAATGGTGCCAAGCAAAAGCCGAGAAGATCGCAATTCGGGTGTATCATTTCGTTCTTCCCCACATTGACACATCTGCTTAAACAAGTGAAAACTGACGTGTGCAATGATGACATTTGGAGCAAGTTGGTTCTCGCATTTCCTGAATCACCTCCTTCACTAGACTGATTGTTTTACATGGCTTCCCTACAAAAGCCAACCATTTAGAGCTCCTGTATAATTTCATTCCTACATGCAAAGGCTCAAAACCCTCAACCATAGATTACATATTTTCGGTTTGTGATTGAAACCATGCTTTTTCCTACATGAAATGATCTAAGTTATGATCCATATCTTCAGTTTTAACCATGAAGCATCTTCATGCTTTCGCATGCTCTCACTCTCCGAATGTGTCTTGACGTGGAGAATCATACATGACGGTGTGTGGTATCGTTCTTCACTGACGCTATGTGATCATTCTCTCTTGAAGCAGATTTTTCGTGTAAGAAAAGAAGGGTCTATTCTATTTGTCCGGTAGCTCAATTTCGTGTGTTCAGCTCTCTCTGTTGAGGCTAATAGCAATGGCAGTGGAAGAACAAAATGAGGCCTTGTTGAAGAAGCATTACCACCAGAATTGCCCTGGCTGCAAAGTCGAGAAGCTTAAGGAATCACGGAGAGGCTTGCCGATCCGTGACCTTGTTTCCATCTGGATCGTCGTGCTTTGCAACTGTAATGATTATACATAGCATTATCGTTGTTCATAAGCTTTCTGTCAACTTCGGGTTTGCTTTTCCGGGTTCATTGAACTTACCGAGTAACTGGACATAACAATGATGCGAATTTGCATGATATTTCAGAGTTAATTGGTTCGGAACAATTCCGTTCTTGATGTGAAGATAATTAGACTTATGATGTCACTGACCTGTCTCTTGTCCTTTCTCTTTCCAGCACTGCCAATATCATCTCTATTCCCATTCCTTTACTTCATGGTAAGCTCTTCCATTTTATAGTTCAATTTTGAGGTATGATGTAAATATTAGTGTTCTGTCTCCACTTTTAGACATGGTGTCCCATTTTATGATTTGGGCTCTGTTTTCTCAATTGTTCCTCTCTCTAGGCTCCAGATTATCATTCCTGGTTGATTCGTCCTGAAAATTTTTGCTTTTGTTCCAAATGAAACAAGTATCTGCGAAGTGAACAATCTTTTGTCTTTATTAGAAGCATCAGAGTTAGCCATTGGAATGCATTCCCATAGGATGGATAAACTCGATACAAATTTCCATTACTTTCCTCGGCAGATAATGATAAATGACTAGAAGTTTATGATTTAGCCACTTCTTCTCAAGAAATCTGCATTTTTTTGTTGAATTTCGAATGGCAGGTTAGAGATTTCCATATCGCCGAAAGAGAGGAAGACATTGGATATTATGCCGGTTATGTCGGTGAGATTATCCGGTTGCTTATCTCTGTTCATTGCAGATTACCTGGTTTATTTTTTACTAAACTTTTCCCAAACAAACTGCTTCAAATCTCGAAGGTTGTTCACTCATGTTCGGTAGAGCCTTGACGTCAGTCTTATGGGGAATCATGGCGGATCGCTACGGGCGAAAACCCGTCATAATTATGGGAACAATAGCAGTGTTAGTACAATGTCATCATTCATTTTGAGTTCCCAGTGAAAGACATTTCCCCGACGATTCCAATCATCTGATAATCACTATGATTTGATTTATAATCAGTGTTATTTTCAACACTCTCTTTGGCCTAAGTGTGAACTTTTGGATGGCCATTGTGATGAGATTCCTGCTGGGAAGTTTAAATGGTTTGTACGGACCGATCAAGGTAAGATCTCGTACAGCCAATGAACTTTGGGATTCCTCATGGCACAAGTTATTTTCAGCCTCAAATAAAGTATAACTTCTTATATCGTTCCACGAGTTTGCTATTATTCCCTTAAATGCATTTTGTAATTTCGTAACAGGCTTATGCGACAGAATTGTTCCGTGAAGAGTACCAAGCGCTAGGAGTATCGACTGTAAGATCTCCAACCTTTGTCAAAACCTTCTAGCTCTCGATACAGGTTCCTAGTTTTTCTGCTAAGTAAATAAAGCTGAGAGTTACATTTTGGACACAGGTTAGTACAGCATGGGGGATAGGATTGATTATCGGTCCAGCTCTGGGAGGTTATCTTGCCCAGGTATTTCTGCTTAATCATATCTCAATGCATAAATTGAGTATTCCAAAATCGATGACAATTCGGACACACGTATGCGAAATGCTTCTCATCTTTCATGCTCCTCTGATGTTCCTGGTGTTCTATTTTTTTCACTTCAGCCTGCAGAAAAGTTCCCATCGATATTTTCCAAAGAATCAGTGTTCGGAAGGTGAGTGAAGATTGCTTTATTCTACATTGATATTGCAGAATCATTTAGGTGATCATCAATGTGAGCGGTAACCTTTGATTTCCTGATTTCAATGCAGATTTCCTTACTTCCTGCCCTGTCTCACCATCTCATTTCTTGCATTGGTTGTTTGTGTCACGTCCTGCTGGCTTCCCGTATGCACTTCACTATACTCGGTTCATGTTTCTCATTCTTGACATTGGAAATATATATTTATTTTCCTTTCTTCAACCATTACCTCTACTTCACTTTATCGACAAAAGGATTAGCAACTGCTTGTTGCCCTTTATGAGTGCCTGAAAATCTAGTTTTAATTGCAGGAAACATTGCATATGCACCATGCAAACAACGAGCTTGATGAGTCTCGTGAAGATGTGGAGACCACACCACTCGAGTCCGGTGTGAAATGCAAGATGCAAAAAGTCAAAGGGAAAGCTCCGAAAAAGTCTCTGATTCGTAATTGGCCCTTGATATCAGCCATCATTGCATACTGCATCTTCTCGCTTCACGACATGGCTTACTCAGAGGTAACGTAAAATGTCGCACGTTTCTCTTCCATGCCTTCTCGGTTGTTCTTCATTCACCATATTCTTCTATCATGAGTGCAATGATTTTAGTACTCATGCTGCCAAGTACTTCATTGACAGTTGCTTAAAGAGCAAAAGTTGTTTTATTGTGGATGAACACAAACTTGCATTCTGCAATGCAGTAGTCAGAGGACATTTCTTTGGCTAGTTATGATTTAACGGTTGTCGCGAGAAAATTACTTTGGCTTGCTCTTTGGAATTCTATCCTAGTTCGAAGTAGTTTATCGGAGTAAGGCATCAGCATATCATGCCAGTTTCCAAATAAGCTCATTTTCTCTATTAATTCGATTCTCTTATCAGACTTTCCGTGCTATTTTCTCTTTGTAGATCTTCTCGCTATGGGCCGTAAGCCCTAGGCGATTAGGGGGTTTAAGCTACACGACTGAAGATGTTGGAACTGTTCTTTCCATCTCAGGTATATGCTCCAGTTTCTTCATTATAAAACTGCAAATCAAACAAAACTTTGAGATGTAGCAGTCTGTATTCGTTGATATGCATTCTGCCTATTCAAGACTTAGAAGTATGGTGGTCTATTGTCATTTAACGTATCTCTGTACTCATTCATCATATTCGCCGGGAATCTCTGATTACCAAATTTTACTGCCAGGTGCCGGCCTTCTTGTCTTCCAAACGTGTTTATACCCATACATGGACAGACTTCTCGGCCCCATTTTGGTAGCTCGCATTTGTGGGGTATGTTTTCGACATCTTGTAACTTAAACTCAATCACGTGCGTGTGACAAATATATTTTCTGGCTATTATATCTCCGGCTATCCACGATCTATTTGATAAAAAGACGATAATCCCATGTTTCCTTCGCACAAATGCTTGAATGCAGGTCTTATCGATACCCCTATTGTCAAGCTACCCTTTTATAGCCATGCTAACCGGGTTAAGTCTCTCCATTGTGTTGAATTGCGCATCAGTCGCGAAGAATGTTCTATCTGTGAGTATGCGTTACACTCTGAGCTATACTATATGACGACGATATGCACGGAAATGATTGGAATTACTTTTTCTGTATGGAAAAGAGTAAGCAAAATCTCTGTTCATATCTAATTCTAACTGTCAAATTTTGCATGTCGACAGCTTTCTGTCTTCACCAGCTTGTTCCTTCTGCAAAACAGAGCTGTGGTAAGCTTCTAATGATCATCTTCGACCAATCTGATATTTATTAACATTCTCGAATACATATCTCTCTCGAGAAGGTTTGGCTTAAGTTCAGATCTGAAATCGCAGGATCAAGATCAGAGGGGAGCTGCTAATGGAATCGCAATGACCGCCATGTCTCTCTTCAAGGCGGCTGGTCCAGCCGGAGGAGGCGCGATGTGAGTTCCGGTTAATTGTTGTCGGCTTTCATTATATCACTACGATGGGACAATTGAGCGGTCGATCATATTAAACTCATAAGTGAAAACAAACAATTACTTCTGCTAGCTTGAGTAGACTTGATTAATGTTCTCATCCACGGACTCAAATCTTTTGCAGATTCTCTTGGGCACAGAAGCGTCAGGACGCGGCCTTCCTCCCAGGTAAACCGAACTTCCCATTCTGAGGGCGGCTCTGGCCTTCTGTATTACCATAATTAACTCATCCGTTGTCATATGCTAAAAGAAAAGGTCTTTACAAGAAGATGTGTACATGCAAACATTCATGATGTACAATGATGAGAAATAAGTATGCGACCGTGATAGACCGCACGTCAACTCTCAGCTGACCAAGGAACTTTAACGGCCCCATGCCATTGTGCAGGCAACCAGATGATCTTCTTCATCTTGAATGTGGTCGAGGCAATCGGGGTGCTGATGACGTTCAAGCCGTTCCTTGTCTAGCACCACGATTAAAAGAAAGCAGAATTGAACCCGAATGAATTCAAAGTATAGCGCTGCCAAAACTCAAAGCAGCTTGTGTGACATTCGATATTTTGTATGATCAATAGTATATGTAAGATATAAAGTCAAGTAACTTGGAGTTTTGGATGGCTCGTATGGAATCTCAAGTGGGTCATTAATTTTTTAGGTTTGAAGGTTACGACAAATGAATTTCCTGCGACCATACTGCTCGAAGTCCGATGCGTTAGAATTAAAATGATAGATGTTGACATACACGTAGTGATGTAGAATGACGGTAATTAATTTACTGCCATCGTAGCCATAGATAGGGACTGATATGCTTCGCATTACATTTTTTATGACTTCCAAGTTTTAAATTGAGATTTTTCTAGCATCCGATGTTTTCACTAATAATTTTAGTAAGTTCAAAATATTTTTCCAAATTATCAGTATATAAAAAGGACACTGGTTTTCCTTGTTTACTTACTTATTTAATAAATATTTTGGTAACCTAACAACATATTTTGGATTAAGACTTTGGTTTCTTTTCATTTGGCACACCCTCTCATCATTTTTCTACCAAGAATTTTAAACCCAAGCTTTTAATTTGAGACATTGAACTTCGCTAGCTATGATATCATGCATTACATTGTCAATTTCAACTCTAACCCATTAATGCCTTGATGACTCACCTATTTTACCTGGCCCAGAAGAAGCCATCTCTCATTTGAATAAAAGAAAATCTCCTTAAAGTTCATCTTATTATGCCACTTTTACATCCTAGCTATTTACTTAGGGCCACTTGAAGCATTTCTATTAGAACACACATACCCTTCTTCTACTCTTGGACCTCATGACTTTAACCCAAAGGCATTTATTACTTTAGCCTTAGGTTTATTCCCCTTGGCCGTATAAATGGGTCTTTGGAGGTCTTCAAGCTTCAAAGTGGGAGTCCTTCATACATTAACTTCCAACTTTTCCTCAACTTTCATTTTAAAATCTTGCGAGTAAAAGCAATGGTCTCACCTCTGTATTATTAAAGTTTCTACCTCAACCTTTCAGATGTCGACGAGGTGACTATGGCTTTGACTTGTCAAGTCTTTAATTCAAAGTAAATGAAAACTCTAGAGAATAAGTTAGGTTTATCCACTTAGTACTTTGGACTTGGTTGGTTGATGATTGTTAATTTTTATTTTAGTTAAATTTGATAGTAAGTGTGAGCATGTTACAATAAAGTTGTTTGGATTTATTGTGGTGATATATCTTGTTTTGATGAGTTTTTTTTATGCAAAAAGGTGTTTGATTGTTTTCCGTGAGGTGTGATAGTATGTTGGATGTTAGAAACATAAAAATGACAAAAATCGGGTTTGAGGGTGTCATTTCCGAAATTCTGGTTCACTGGACGCTTATGATATGCACCTTTTACATATTGGCCACAGATCATATCCATGTTTTACTCATTGGCCATTGATCATATCCACTTATTGAATATATTCACTTACCAAGTATATTCACTTACTTGAGTATAACCACTTGCTAAGTATATCTATTTGCCGAGTACCAAGTATGCCCAATTGCTGATTTTCAAAATATATTATTAATGTTTGCATCTGAAATGAAGGAAAATTAGTATGCTATTATTATGTGATCATTGAAAAGCATGATAAGAAATGAATGAAGAAATATGTGTTGAAGTGCATGAAATAATTTGTTTGTCTTTAACTACATAAGAAAGGACAAACTACTGGATGTATATGACAATGGTTGTGTTATAATAATTGTATGTGAATGATGCCATGTGATTAAGACATTTGCTACAACCTATTCGCCGTCGAGTGAATTTCCTTGTATGAGTTTGTGGATGAGACTCTGGAGTGAGCCAGTTGTTCTACCGTATATGACGATTCTCTACAATGAAATCATATGATGACATGGCTCATATAGTCATGGTATGGCATTGCTTGTGTAGTCATGGGTATGACATAACTTGTGTAGTCATGGGTATGACATGGCTTGTGTAGCCATAGTGTGATGTTAAGAAATGACCATAATCATGCAATTGTTCAGTGGTGTATTTATCATCGTTGATATAGATGACGCTCGTGATGAATGTACTGAGGCGAGGTAAAGGATATGAATGATGATGCCTCGTTAGTTGAGTTGCCTATGATCCTGGCTAGTGATGAATATTAACTCACTTGTATATATCGGTAAGCTACTATGATAATATTTGTGCATTATGAACTAATATGACATCTACTTGTAATTAAGTGAATAATCTTATGCAATATTGTTAATGGTTTCCATTGGCATATCATGATAGTCTAGATAGAGCATTTGCTTCATACATGATTGTTTTGTATTGCCTTGAACTCACGTTGTTTGCACGTATCAAGTTGAGTGGTAAGCCGATTTCCTATCTTAGATTTAGAGATTTCATTTACTGGGTTTCAGTTTATTCATTATTTTTTCAGATTCGTAGGATGGTTCCCCTGGATATGGCAATGGAGGGGATAAGATGATACCGAAGGCCACCAACTCCTGAGTTGGATGGTGGCTTGGTTAATGTTTAGGTTCGCTTTTGGGTGGGTGTAGAGGTGCTAGTTGACCTAACTTTTCTTTCCAGGACTATGTATAATTAAACTCATGCGATCTTCATGTATGGTATGTATGTTTTATTATGCTTGCGCTTGTGTAATTATAATTAAAAGATATAATTAGAGAGAACACATGTCACGAGTGATGTTCTGGAGCGTCACAGCTTGCAAAATATCAAATGACATTCGATTGTTTCACAAGCCAAGTTGGGTCTAAAATTTGCTCACAAGCTCATATAAATGGAAGAGTTGGACAAGTCCATCAATCTTAGATTCGTTAACTTATCTACTCTAGACCTAATCATGGGTCTAAAGGTGCATAGTGCCTCTAAACTCAAAGCAAAATTTGGAGCAAATTAGGGAAGTAATTCCTTTTTTGGCCCCATCATTGTATAAAGAGCATATTACATATTTTACGACATGCGCGAGCCTAGATATGAAAGTTTAGGTTCGATATATCAACACCGCCTGCCTGTTGGTCAAGTCTAGTCTATTATTCTGTCACTTAATTTCTCTAGGCACCCCCTCATTCTCACTACTTTTACATTGAATACGGGCCATAGCCTCGAGAATCACTTGCAAGATCATTTTCAATGGGCCCATTCTTGTCTTTTTGGGCTACAAGGCTCATGTTATACCATCAAAGAAGCCATTCACCCATAGAAAAGTCCATGCATTGGTTATACAATGTGACACCACATGACAAATTATTTGATTTGTTGTTTCCATTATAGTTTTCAAGCATTTCATGTATAAATTTATCAAAATTATATGCCCGAGAATGCCACATCGAAATGTCGGGTGATATGATTGTCACGTAACATACTCTTCCATGCGGATGAACTCTTTAAAAGAAACGCGTCCATAGTCAATCATTATGCATATGGCAATCGTGATTGTGTTATCATCCTGACAGTTTGGAAAATAAATGTTTCATTCTTAATTTTCCTTGTATGTATGAATCAATCTCTCTATTGCAAAATACTTCTATTGTAGTGCACATTGTCGCTATTACCGGTCAATATCAATGTTATGCATATTATCGATCGCATTCCTTGTTTGTCCAATTGTTTCATTATGCCTCGCCCCGCACTGCCCTGCTCACTCTAAAAATTCAATTATGTACGCAAAGGATTATATATTTCTCCATCCCTAATTTGAGGATATTTCCTTCAACACACACACACACATATGGAATCATCCAATTAGTCCTAAATTTATTGTACGGATGCCAATTCGATCTTAAATTTTTCAATTTTGACAAATTTAGTTTTAAATCTATATACAAAATTTCAATGTAGTCCTTCCGATCAATTTTCGCTAAAAATCATTTACGTGGTAATATGCCACATATGGCGACTAGCGATGCTTGGCCTGCCACGACGGAAAATATTTAGGACAATATGAAATTACAACATCTTTATCACTTTTTTGGTAAATTTTTCCATATTTTTGTTTAGATGAAAAAAGAAAAATGAAATTACTAATGCCGCCATTCACCTAAGATTGATAACGTGAAAGGAAGAACAGAAAAAGAGGTTGCCAAATTCGTTTGCTCTGGGTGAGGTCAAGACAACGAGAGAGGATTACTTGTTCTTGACCACTTCGACTGAAAATCAATAGAAGAATTCAATCTCTCCCAGCTCTTTCTATCCAAATTCCATACTCTCGTGGTTATCTCAGGATTTCAATCAAGTATTGTTGCTGCCACCATCATTTTGGAACCACTTCTCTTTTCCTTTTTTCCAGCACGTTATCAAGTCAAGAGACGTGCCCTAGATCGCATCTATCTCTTCACATATATAATATCAAAAAGACCGGGGATCATTTCTGCTTTTTTTCCAAGTTGCTGTCGTTTAGGAAATGATTATCCGTGACCTTCTGCTAGTCATGTGGAATGCAGCAAAAAGAAAAAAAAAACAGTACTACTTCAGGGATTTGACCTCTTGTACTAATCCATTATGACTTAGCATGTTGCTGTCGGCATTTTAAAATTTATTTTATTCGGGGTTGATGTAAAATTTATTTTACTGGAAACTGACCTAGAAATTCTATAGACAAAACAAGTTTCATACACCAACGGCACTCCTGTTGTTTTTTTCAAGAAACACTATCCAAAACAGGTCAGTTTTACTTGATGTAGTATGTCAATCTCTTGTCCTATATTAAGGTACTTAAGATTATCAAGTCATCGAATAAGAAAGAATTTTAAAATTTTGATGTATTGAGTGTTCTCGTAAAATTTATTATCCACATCTTTGGATAACCCATTTCTTTATTTTGTAATATTTCTACAGGTCTTTCCTGGAAGCTCGTCGGTGAGATTTGAGAGTCCTACTTGCAATTTGCTTTCCCAGATTTTGGACAGATCCCTAGTATCCTAATTGCATTTGATCTTTGTCTCCCGCTATTTGCACGTTCTGCGTTGGGCAAATAGTTGGTGTTATTTGCACGTAGTCCATAAATACAGCAGTCCCAATCATCATCATCTCTGCTGTCCTTTTGTCATCCAAGACCCACTTTACATTAGTTCGATATTCAGCTTTGACGGCTTCTGAGCATGTCATGTCTCGATGGGCTGTCAAGAGCGCAGAGGGCTAGGATGAACAATTGATCAAATCTGGACGTGCAATTCCTGTTCGATCTAGGGTTTTGAAAAATGCGTAGTCCTTTTAATTTATTTAATAGGATATGCGTGATGAGCAAGAGAAGCAATATCATCCTAAATTCGCGGCTTAACAAATTTTACGTGCTTTCTGCACATCCAGTTAGATGATTTTGCCAAATCGTTCACACGTAAGTAATACATCAACTTTCTTATGCTCAACAACTTTTTTAATAACGAGAAACCCCCGTCTAGATAGTAAATCAAGGGGAAATTTTTAATTAAGAACCCCAAGCAGGGGCTTTTTCTCAAAAAAGGATCCTAAGTGGACATAATATCAAATAAGGACTTGAAGTGTCAAATCAATCTTGAATAAGGATTCGAAGTGCCTAATTAGTCTCAAGTAAAGGCCTAAGTTTCTCCGACTGATCAAATGCTCACCAGCAGATGAGCATATTACTGTTTCGAGGACCGGAACAAGAATAGTTTCGTCTTTTTTTAAAAAAAATTTTCCTTTTTGTATTTTTTTCTTTTCCTTTTCTGTTTTTTTTTCTTCTTTTCCCTCTGCTAGCCATAGCAAAGGCTGGCGGGAGCCGCCCTTGCTGGCGTCAGGCGAGGGCAAGGGTTGCCCTTGCTGGCGTCAGGCGAGGGCAAGGGTTGCCCTCGCCCGCCCAACCCAGGCGAGGGCTGCCTTTGCTCGATGTCGGGGAGGGCAGCTCTTGCCTGGGCTGGGCGAGCGAGGGTCGACCCTCGCTTAGGCTGGGTGGGTGAGGGTTGACTCTCACCCGATTTGGTGAAGGCAAGGGTCGCCTCGCCCGCCCAGCCCAGGCGAGGGCAGCCCTCGCCTGACGCCGGGGAGGGCGGCCTCTACTTGAGGCCGGCGACCTTCGCCAACTCGAGCTATGGCCGGCAGAGGGAAGAGAGGAAAAAAAATAGAAAAGGAAAAGAAAAAAAAAGAAAAAGGAAAAAAATAAAAAAGAAAAAGATGAAACTGTCCTTGTTTTGATCGCCGAAATAGTAACGTGCTTGCCGGCCAGTGAGCATTTGACAGGCCAGTGAATCCAGGCCCTTACTTGAAACTAATTAGGCACTTCGGATCCTTATTTAAAACTGATTGGACACTTCATGCCTTTATTTAATATTATGTCCACTTTGAATTTTTTTTTTAGAAAAAGTTTCTACTTTGGGTCCTTAATTGAAATTTTCCCCAAATCAAGGGCACTAAAATCACTTTCTAATGTTTTGGACTAAATAAAATGCAAAACAAAATTTGAGTGGGTTGCTCTAATATTTTCTGGTGCCAAGCAAAATCCAGAAGATTTCGATCATAAGTACAACTTTTGTTCCGACTCACTTTATAACGGGTCCTTAAACCAGAGAAATCCGACGTGTGCAGTGATGACATTTGGAACAGGTTGGTTCTCACGTTTCCTATATCAGCTCCTCCTTTTTTTTGTTCTGTTTTGGGGTCAAATGTATCAGCTCCTTCACCAGCTTCATTGTCTTCCATGGGTCCCCTTTAAAAGCCTACCATACAAAGCTCCTGTGTAATTTTTCTTCCACATGCAAGACAACAAACCTCTCAATCATAGGGTATGTGATTCAAACCTTTTTTCTCCACATGAAATGATCTGAAGTTACGATCTATATCTTCACCTTTAAACATGAAGCGTCTTCGTGTTTTCACGCGCTCTCACTCTTGGAAAATACCTTGAAGTCGAGCATTATATATGATTTCTATGCAGTATTGTTCTACGCTGAAGCTTTGTGTTTATTCTCTCTTGAAGCGGATCTCGTTCGGGAGCTGAATTTCGTGCGTTCAGCTCTACCAGTTGAGGTTAATAACAATGGCAGTGGAAGAACAAAAGGAGCCGTTGTTGGAGAAACATTACAACGAGAATTGCCCCGGCTGCAAAGTCGAGAAGCTTAAGGAATCGCAGAAAGGCTTGCCGATCCGCGAGCTCGTGTCGATCTGGATCGTCGTGCTTTGCACAAGTAATAAGCATATATGGCATTATCGTCGTTCATAAGCTTCCTGTCGACTTTTGGATTTTCTTTTCTGGGTTCTTCTAAATTACCAAGTGACTGGACATAACAACGACGCAAATTTGCATGACATTTCGGAGTTAATTTGTGTGGAATAATTCAGTTGTTGATGTGAAGTTAAGCCGGTGGCGATGTTGCATAGTGATCTTTCATAATTAGAAGGTCTTTGACGATTCAAAGAGATGTACTTATAGTCACATAATTAGTAGCTAATTAGGCTTATGATGTTGCTGACCTGTGTCTTGTCCTTGCTCTTTCCAGCACTGCCAATATCATCTCTGTTCCCATTCCTTTACTTCATGGTAAGCTCTTACATTCTATACTTAATTTTCAAGTATGATGTATATATGACTGTTCTGTCTGCACTTGAGACATCTTGTCCTAAATTGTATGGTCTGGACTCTCGGGTCTGTTTTCTTAAACATTGTCTCTCTATGCTCCTGGTCGATTCGTCCTGAAAATTTTTGCTTTTGTTGCTCATAAAACAAGTATGTGCAAAGTGAACATTCGTTTATCTAACTTTGAAGTAGCAGAGTTTGCCATTGGCATGCGGTTGCTTAGGATGGTTGAACTTGACTAAAAGTTCCATTGCTTACATCGGCAGATAATTGTATAAATGACCTGAAGCATATGATTTAACCTCTTCTACTTAAGAAATCTTTCTTTGTTTCTTTAATTTCAAATGACAGATCAGAGATTTTCATATCGCCAAAAGAGAGGAAGATATTGGGTATTATGCCGGTTATATAGGTGAGATTATCCGAGTTGCTTATCTGTGTTCATTGCAGACTCCTTTGTTTGTCTTCGACTCATTTTTTCACCAGCAAACTCCTTGAAATCTCAAAGGTTCTTCATTCATGTTCGGGAGAGCCTTGACATCGGTCTTCTGGGGAATCGTGGCAGATCGTTACGGGCGAAAACCCGTCATAATTATTGGAATAATTGCAGTGTTAGTACCAGTTCGTCATTCATTATGAGTTCCTAGTGAAAAAAAGCTTCTCTAACGAATACAATCAATTAATTGTTATGATTTGATTTATATCAGGGTTATATTCAACACTCTCTTCGGCCTAAGTGTGAACTTTTGGATGGCCATTGCCATGAGGTTCCTTCTAGGAAGTTTAAATGGTTTACTCGGACCTATCAAGGTAAGATCTTGTAAGGCTTATGATTTTGGGGATTCGTCGTGGGCTGAATTATTTTGAGCATCAAATGAAGTATCCCTACTTATTTTGTTCCATGAATTTGCAACCATTCTCATATATGTATTTCGCAATTTCATAACAGGCTTATGCGACCGAAATATTCCGTGAGGAGTACCAAGCGCTAGGAGTAACAACCGTAAGATCTCTGGCCTTTGTAAAAACCTTTTAACACTCAATACAGGTTACTAGTTCTTCTGCTAAGTAAATAAAGCTGAGAGTTACACTTTGAACTCAGATTAGTACAGCATGGGGGATAGGATTGATTATCGGTCCAGCTGTGGGAGGTTATCTTGCGCAGGTAATTTTGATTTATCATATCTCGACGCATGAAATATAGTATTCCAAAAGCGATGACAATTCGGACACTGTGCGAAATGCTTCTCTCATTTTTCATGCTCCTCTGATGTTCCCGGTTTTCTATTTTTTCCGTTTCAGCCTGCGGAAAAGTTCCCGTCAATATTTTCCAAAGAATCAGTGTTCGGAAGGTGAGTGGAGATTGCTTTCTTCCAAATTAATTTTGCGGAACCTTTTTAGTGATCATGGACACAAGCATTAAACATTTGATTTCCTGATCTCGATGCAGATTTCCCTACTTCTTGCCCTGTCTCGCCATCTCGCTTTTCGCATTGGTAGTTTCTATCGCATCCTGCTGGCTTCCGGTACGCACTTCACCAAACTCAGTTCATGTTTCTCATCCTTGATATTGGAAAACACTCTGGTTGTTTTTCCTTTCACGAGACATTACCTCTGCTTCACTTCATCTAAGAAAGAATTACCAACTCCCTGTTGCGCTTTATTGAGGGTCCAAAAATCTGGTTTTATTGCAGGAAACATTGCATATGCACCCCGGAAGTAGCGAGCTTGATGAATCTCGCGAAGATGTGGAGAACGCATCCCTCGAGTCCAGCACCAAGTACAAGACTCAAAAGGTCGAGGGGGAAGCTCCGAAAAAGTCCCTGATTCGGAATTGGCCCTTGATGTCATCCATCATCGTGTACTGCATCTTCTCGCTTCACGACATGGCTTACACGGAGGTAACCTAAAATGTGGCGTGCTTGTCTACCTTGCCTTCTCAGTTCTTCTGCATTCACGACATTCTACAATCATGAGTGCAATGATTTCGGTACTCATGCTGCCGAGTGCTTCTTTGACAGTTGCTTAAAGAGCAAATAATCTTTCATCATGGATGAACACATACTTATAATCTGCAATGCAGTAGTCAGAGGACATTCTTTTGGCTAGTTACGATTTAGTGGTTGTTGTAATAATATTTCTTTGGCTTTTCCTTTGGAACTCTATCCAAGTTCGAAGTAGTTGATTGGAATATGGCATCAGCATATCAAACTGATTTCCTAATATATTCACTTATGTGTTAATCTAAGCTCTTTTAGTTCGATCCTCTCACTAGCCATTCTGTGCTACTATCTCTTTTGTAGATCTTCTCACTATGGGCCGTAAGCCCTAGGCGATATGGGGGCTTAAGCTACACGACTGAAGATGTCGGGACTGTTCTTGCTATCTCAGGTAGGTACTCCAGTTTCTTTCTTATATTTCAAGATAAATTCTTTCAGAAAAACAACGAGGTAGTCAGTAAAACTGCAACTCAAACAAAACTTTGGTTGGTGGAGGTCTGTATTCATTGATATGCGTTCTGTCCATTTGAAACTTAGAACTATGGTGGTCTATTATCATCTAACTCTCTCTATACTCATTCAATATATTTGCTGGGAATCGCTGATTACCAAATCCTACTGCCAGGTGCTGGGCTTCTCATCTTCCAGACATGTTTATACCCATACGTGGATAGACTTCTCGGCCCTGTTGTGGTAGCTCGCATTTGTGGGGTATGTTTTTTCGACATCTCGTAACTGGAACTCAAGCACCTGCTTGTGAAAAATATATTTTCTGGCTATTGTGTCTCTGGCCATTCACGATCTATTTGATAAAAAGACAATGATCCCCCGTGTTTACTTCTCACATACGCGTGAATGCAGGTCTTATCGATACCCCTCTTGTCAAGCTACCCTTTTATAGCAGTGCTGACCGGGCTAGGTCTCTCCACAGTGTTAAATTGCGCATCAGTCACGAAGAATGTCCTTTCTGTGAGTATGCCTTAAACCCCAAGCTGTTATATGAAACTAATTTGCACGTAAATATGGAAACGAGAAAAATCCAAACCTCTGTTCATACCTAACTTTAATTGTCAAATTTTGCATGTCGAAAGACTTCCATCATCACCAGCTTGTTCCTACTGCAAAACAAAGCCGTGGTAAGCTTCTAATGATCATCCTCAATGAGTTTGATCCTATTAACATCCTTGAATACGTGCCTTTCTTGTGATGGTCTGGCTTAAGTCTAAATCTGAAATTGCAGGACCAAGATCAGAGAGGAGCTGCTAATGGAATCGCAATGACTGCCATGTCTCTCTTTAAGGCGGCCGGTCCAGCCGGAGGAGGCGCAATGTGAGCTCCGCTTAATTTTTGTGGGCTTTCGCTTTATCACTAGGACAGGACAATTGAGCAGTCGATCATATTAAACTCATCACTGAAAACAGACAATTACTTGTGTATGCTTAAAGAGTAGACTTGGGTAATGTCCTCATGCATGGACTCAAAATCTTTTGCAGATTCTCTTGGGCACAGAAGCGTCAGGATGCGGCCTTTCTCCCAGGTAAACCGACTTTTTCGAGTTCTGCGATGATGGCTCTGGCCTTCTTGTATTACCATGACTAGTTCATCTGTTGTCTTCTGCTAATAGAAAAGGTGTTCACATGAAGATGTGTATATGCACATATTCATGATTGTACAATGATGAGAAATTAGTCTGTGACCGTGACAGACCGCACTTGAGTTCGCAGCTGACTGAGAAACTTTAACGGCCCCATGCCTATGTGCAGGCAATCAGATGGTCTTCTTCATCTTGAACGTGGTCGAGGCAATCGGAGTGTTGATGACTTTCAAGCCATTCCTAGTTGAACGTGGCGGCTAAAAGAAAACAGAATCGAACCTACGTGAATTCTAAGTAGAGACCTGATAAAACTTCAGAGCAGAGCTCGCAACAGAACAGCTGCCGTTCGATTCTTGCACAAGGTGGAGCAGCATTTGCCTTCCACGAAGCCGAGCCGGCCCTTTCAGGCCAAGTGTCGCGATCCTAGTTGAATTAGCAATTTAACACCTATGTGCTAGTTTTCTTAATACTCCAACAATGGCACCAAATGGAATTATGACGTATTGCTCATTATAATGTAACCTTCTGAAGAATTAGTTTTCGGAAAGGATTAGTCCACGACATTGTAAGGACGGTGCAATTGATTGACAACAGAATCACCAGTTGGGTTAATCAGAAGTTTCATTGGCTCAATTCAGTGACATTGCTACAGTTTCCACTTCATTCCTGCTTGTGTCCCAGCAACTAGCTTTGGAGTGTAGCACAGAAATTGTGACCCAAAACGAATGCTCGACGCCGGGCATAAAGCAAAGACAATCTGTACTCAATATCAGATCGCTAAAAAGGATACAGTTGTTTCACTAATTGGTCCACCCAGTTATGTAAAAGTCCTAAACACCGCGTCAAACATCTCAAGATGATATCTGCACTAGTCTGTAAGACGACGGGGGAAAAGGAAGGATGGTGCAGATATTCGATGCAATAATTGTGTGTACAAAAATACGGTCATATTTTCTTCAGTCCTTGATTTGAGGAAATTACCTCTAACTATATTCATCATGCGGGTTATTAATTGTTGAAGTCACATGCACAACTTTACTTTGGTAATAATTGCATTCGACCCTCCCCATCACAAACCACGTCTCCCACAAATTGGCGCCTTCAATGTCACGTGGCTCTCGAAAGCAACGGGACCATGCGATACGTGTCGGGAAAAATTGTCAGATTCTTCAACAGCACTATGTGGATCCCACGTAAGATCCGCGGGATCCAACATCAGATATATTATTAATTGAATTAATATCACGAAAAACTTCAAACTGGTATACTTGTAATAATTTCATCCCAAACTAATTTTTTGATCACCAAAAACTCCAAACTGGTACACTTGTAACAAATTCATCTTGTACTATTTTTTTTACTATCAAAAATCTCACATTGGTGCACTTGTGATAATTTTACTCCAAACTAATTTTTTGACTACCAAAAATTTCAAACTGGTACACCTGTGATAATTTTACCCCAAACTAATTTTTTGATCACTAAAAATCCCAAATTGGTACATTTGTAACAAATTTACTCTCAGTTAGTGTCCTTTAAATTGGATTAATATCATGAAAAACCACAAATTTGTAAACTTGTGACAAACATAGAGGTAAAAACCTCAAACTGATACACCCGTCAAACTACCACATGTCATCAAACTTAGCGATTTGATAATAAAATTTAACGAAAACTAACGGAAGGTAAATTTATCACGAGTATACCAGTTTAGGATTTTTGGTGATCAAAAAATTAGTTCAGGGTAAAATTATCACATGTGTATCAATTCAGAGTTTTTTGTTGTCAAAAAAATAATTTATAAGGAAATTTGTTACGAATGTATCAATTTGGGATTTTCGTAGTATTAATCCTTATTAATTTGATGTGCACCTCGCAAGTATTGCTAACGTTTCGCGAGCATCCGCTCGCGTCCAACACAACATGAGCCCTCTAGTTGGATCCCGACCGATTGTCACACTTCATTATCGATGATCAAGGAAAAGGTGACATTTGATTGACCGCCACCACCATTGCCGCCGCCGCCAAGACAAAAGTCCAGCAATATACCACAGTGCAACCAGAACCTTTAATGTGGCAATTGGCTCCTCCAAAATCGCTCATTTGATCTTGTGCCCTTCGTACTGTTTAACAAAAAGTTAACAGTTGAAGAAAGATCATTCTCTTGTCGATGTATCACTTCTTCCGGCGAGATCGAATGTTCGAGACCTCGCTTCGCCGGGAAACCAATGAGGGGGAAGAAAACGGACGGCCCGCCAGCGAAAATTCAACTAGAAAAGAAAAGAAAAAGCAAAAAGAAAGCAAACCTTTTATCTTCTTCTCACGGAGAACATCGAAATTTCGCCCGTTTTCCGGTCTCGCTTTCGTTCCCTCCCATTTGCCTCGTCTCCTCAAACGGAGCCTGATCTTTCTACAGTCGATGAAGGAAATGTTTTCACGGAAGTCGCAGATCTACTTTCTTGTTCTGTTTCCCGTGAATGATAGTAACATTATTGCCTCCAGCGAGGTGACCTGAATCGCATCTATCCCTTCCGATGTACAGCTCCAAAGGGGACCAATTTCCTTTTTCTCTGTCTTTCATTGTTTCTGTCGTTTAGGGAATCAATGCCTGGGACATTGTACTGGTCACGTCTCTCCTGACTTTTGACCTGCTGCCCTAATTCACCATCACTTCAACGTGTTACTGTCCATGTCCGTAGTCAAGGTACTCAATTGATTATGGATGTACACGGTAATCATTTTATTTTTTATTTTTTATTATTTTTCTATTCGTAAAAACAGATTTGAAATAAAAAATCTGTTTAACAATGCAATTTTCATTTTTCTATTTATAAAATAAATTTTTACTTTACAAATAGGTTTGAAATAGAAATCAGAAATAAAAATTTTCTACTTTTTTATTTGTGGAACAAAATCGGGAAATAAAAACTCTTCCCACCCGCCATCGCCACTGGTCGCCTTCCCTGCCGCCGCTCGCTGACAGTCGTTTGTCGCCATCCGCCGCCTCCTGCCACCGTCCATTGTCGTCTGCCATTGCCCGCCGTCTGCCGTCCTCTGGTGCCGCCTGACGCCGGCCACCTCCCACCATCGACTATCGCCGCCACCCGTTGCTTGCCTCTTGGCATCTTGCGCCTCCGCTCAATGCTAGCTGCCGCCTCCCATCGTCAACCACCGATCGCCTCCTACCGTCGCCCGCCTATTGTCCTCCGCCACTATCCAACACTGGCCACCTCCTGTTGCTGCTCGGCTCCCACTATCCGCTAGCCACTTGAGAGGAGAAATTTTACGTCGTTATCAAATGAATTTTCATTTCAGGAACAGAAATTTTGTGTCGTTATTAAACGCGTAATTTAGCTCAAAAACTCATTCATGAAATAAAAACAGAATTTATGGCTGAAAATTAATTTTTAGAATAAAATAATTATCATTTACGCTCTAAATAATCGAATAAGAAAAAGTTTTGAAACATTGAATTATTTGCACGTTGTCCAGAAATGAAGCAGCCCTCATCATCATCTCTGTCTTCTTTCTGTACTCCCTGCGTCACTTTATGTTATTTCAATGTTCAGCTGCACGATGGCTGAGCATGTCACATCTCCTCGTTGGGTGAGCAATTTTTTTTCGATCTTGGGTTCGCGAGAAGCAATATTATCTGCCTGAATTCGTGCCTTAGCAATTGAAGTGGCGCGGGACTCTCTAAGTTTACATAAACGCCTAAGATTTCACGACCTTTTGTTTCATTTAATTCACGGTAAAATATCGTGTAAGCTCAAGAGGATCTACAAAGTTGGTAAGCTAAGTGTGCGAGCCTCGTTCAGCATCCGATAATAAGTCGTCATATCGCTCGATATATCAATTTTGCAAATTATCTTGGTTTTCAATTTTATGTGCTTTCTGTGTACCCGGTTAGATGATTTTGCCGAGTCATCTGTCCATAAATAAGAAATTCACTTTCTTAGGCTCGATTTTTTTTTAATAACAAAAAAGCCCCTCGAGAGAGTAAAAACTGACGCGTGCAATGATGACATTGGAACGAGATGGTTCTCCCATCTCCTTGAATTATCTCCTGCACCAGACTCATCGTCTTCCATGGCTTTGCTTTTAAAAGCCAGCCTTAGAGCTCCTGCACATTTTCACTCCCACGTGCAAAAGAGCAAAACCCTCAGTCATACCCTACAGAATCAACTTTGTTTTATTTTAAGGGTACGTGATTAGAACCTTGCTTGTGTTTTCATGAAATGATCTGAAGTTACAATCCATATCATCAGCTTTAAACATGAAGCATACGATGTTTTCACGTGCTCTCACTCTCGGAATATGCCTTGAACTGGAAAATCATATATGATGCTGTGCGGTATTGTTCTTCTTTGACGCTTGTTTTTTTTTTTTTTGCAGAAAACTTTTGTTTTCTTTAACGTTTTTTGGTTATTCTCTCGTAAAGCAGATTTTTTGTGTGAAAGAAGAAGGGTTTTCTACTTCATTTGTTGGGAAGCTGAATTTCGCGTGTTCGGCTCTATCGGTTGAGGTTACAAGCAATGGCGGAGGCCGAACAAAAGGAGGCGTTGTTGCAGAAGCGTTACTATGAGAACTGCCCCGGCTGCAAAGTCGAGAAGTTCAAGGAATCACAGAGAGGCTTGCCGATCCGGAAGATCGTGTCTATCTGGATCGTCGTGCTTTGCGCCGGTAATGAGCATACATAGCCTTGTTGTTTGTTCACAAGGTTTCTGTCAACTTTTGGATTTTCTTTTCTGGGTTCTTTACTGATTTACTGAACATAACCATGACGCAACTTTACATGATATCTTGCAGTTAATTTGTTTGGAATAATTCAGTTGTTGATGTGTAGTTAAGCCGATGGCGATATTGCATAGTGACGGAGAGTGTGTCCCCAGATGTTTTATTTCTCTGGCAGTATTAGTCTGCTTATCTGACTATGAAATTTCATTCAGCTATAGCGCTACTTCGTTCGATAATCAGAAGATCTTTCCGGGTTTGAAAAGATGTACTCGTAGTCATATAATTAGTAGACAATTGGATTAGACATTCTGTTTTGGGTGATTTATGATGTTACTGACCTGTGTCTTGTCCTTTCTCTTTCCAGCACTGCCAATATCATCTCTATTCCCATTCCTTTACTTCATGGTAAGCTCTTGCATTTTATACTTCAATTTTAAGTTAGATGTATATATAACTGTTGTGTCTGCACTCGAGACATTGTGTCCTAAATTGTATGGTTTGGGCTCTGTTTTCTCAAATGTCGTCTCTCTAGGCTCCAAATTGTTATTCCTGGTCGATTTGTCCCGAAAGTTTTTGCTTTTGCTGCAAATGAAACAAGTAATGCACGAAGTGAACGTTCTTTTATCTAACTTTGAAGCAACAGAGTTAGCCATTGGCATGCCGTCACGTAGGATATTTAAGCTCCTTAAAAAGTTCCGTCACTTTCCTCGCCAGATTATTGTATAAATGACTGAATATACGCTTTAGCTTCTTGTACTCAAGAAATCTTCATTTGTTTGTTGAATTCCAAATGGCAGATTAGAGATTTTCATATCGCCAAAAGAGAGGAAGACATTGGGTATTATGCCGGTTATGTCGGTGAGATTGTCAGAGTTGCTTATCTCTGTTCATTGCCGACTTCTCTGTTCATTTTCGACTAAACTTTTCCCTAACGAACTCCTTGAAATCTTGAAGGTTCTTCACTCATGTTTGGTAGAGTCTTGACGTCGCTCTTCTGGGGAATTGTGGCGGATCGCTATGGGCGAAAACCCGTTATAATTATGGGAACAATTTCAGTGTTAGTACTAGATTACCATTCATTTGAGTTCCCAATGAAAAAATATTTCTCCGACAATTACACTCGATTAATTACTAAGATTCGATTGATATCAGGGTTATCTTCAACACTCTATTCGGCCTAAGTGTGAACTTTTGGATGGCCATTGCGACAAGGTTCTTTCTAGGAAGTTTAAATGGTTTACTTGGACCGATCAGGGTAAGGTCTTGTACAGATATGAACTTTGGGATTCACTGGGGCACGAGTTATTTTGAGCCTCAAATAATCTATCCCTTCTTATTTTGTTCCACGAATTTGCGATATTCTCATCTATGTATTTCTTAATATCATGACAGGCTTATGCAAGCGAAATATTCCGTGAGGAGTACCAAGCGCTAGGAATAGCAACAGTAAGATCTTCGACCTTTGTATACACCTTTGAGCTCTCAATACAGGTTCCTAGTTTTTCTGCTAAGTAAATTATGCCGAGAGTTACATTTTGGACTCAGGTTAGTACAG
Organism: Syzygium aqueum; assembly: GCA_031216185.1. Classification (NCBI taxonomy): domain Eukaryota; kingdom Viridiplantae; phylum Streptophyta; class Magnoliopsida; order Myrtales; family Myrtaceae; genus Syzygium; species Syzygium aqueum. The sequence continues at coordinate 28,320,057 of CM062237.1, read as the reverse complement.
CATGGGGGATAGGATTGATTGTTGGTCCAGCTCTGGGTGGTTATCTTGCACAGGTATGTCTGATTTATCATATCTCGACGCATGAAATTAAGTATTCCAAAAACGATGACCATTCCAACATCCGTGTGCGTGATGCTACTCTCATTTTTCATGCTCCTCTGATGTTCCTGGTTTTGTATTTTTTTCTCTTCAGCCTGCAGAAAAGTTCCCGTCAACATTTTCCAAAGAATCACTGTTTGGAAGGTGAGCACGGTTGCTTTCTTCTAAATTAATACTGCAGATCCTTTTTAGTGATCATCAACTGATTACCAGATTGCGATGCAGATTTCCCTACTTCTTGCCCTGTCTCCCCATCTCACTTTTTGCATTGGTAGTTTCTATCGCGTCGTTTTGGCTTCCGGTATGGACTTCGCTGAACTCAGTTCATGTTTCTCATTCTTGATATTGAGAACCTTTGTGTTTTTTTTTCCCCTTTCCTCAGACATTATCTCTGCTTCGCTTTATCTATGAAAGAATTACCAACTGCTAGTTGCACTTTATTGAGCGTCTGAAAATCTAGTTTTATTGCAGGAAACATTGCATATGCACCATGGAAGGAGCGAGCTTGATGAGTCTCGCAAAGATGTGGAGACCGCATCCCTCGAGTCCGGGACAAAACACAAGATGCATAAAGTTGAAGGGAAAGCTCCGAAAAAGTCTCTGATTCGAAATTGGCCCTTGATGTCATGCATCATTGTGTACTGCATCTTTTCGCTTCATGACATGGCTTACACAGAGGTAATGCAAAATGCCGCGCGCTTGTCCACATTGCCTTCTCAGTTCTTCTTCGTGCACCGTACCAGACATTCAACAATCACGAGTGCAATGACTTCAGTACCATGCTGCTGAGTGCTTCATTACAGTTGCTTAAAGAGCAAAATTTATTTTTCCGTGGACGAACACGAACTAATAATCTGCAATGCAGCATTCAGTAGACATTCATTTGGCTAGTTCTGATGTGGTGGTGGTTGCGAGAAAATTACTTTGGCTTGTTCTTTGGAGCTCTATCCTAGTTCGGAATAGTTCATCATATCAGTATATCGGGCCGGTTTCCAAATAAATTCTTTTTTGTGGTATATTGATCTCTTATAATTCAATCCTCTCCTTCGCCATTCCGTGCTACTTTCTCTTTGTAGATCTTCTCTCTATGGGCCGTGAGCCCTAGGCGATTAGGGGGTTTAAGCTACACAACTGCAGATGTTGGAAATGTTCTTTCTATCTCAGGTATGTACTCCAGTTTCATTCTTATATTTCAAGATAAACTCGTTCAGGAAAAAAACGAGGTAGTCACTAAAACTGCAATTCGAAGGAAACTTTGAGATGTGGCGGACTGTATTCATTGATAGGCATTGTCTATTCGAAACTTAGAAGTACGGTGCTCTATTAGCACATAACATATCTCTGCACTCAGTTCAATTATCTGTGGGGAAATCGCTGATTACCAAATTCTACTGCCAGGTGCCGCCCTTCTCATCGTCCAAATGTGTTTCTACCCATACTTGGACAGACTTCTCGGCCCGGTTGTGATGGCTCGCATTGGTGGGGTATGTTTTCGACATCTCGGAACTTGAACTTAAGCACCCGCTTGTGAAAAATATATTTTCTGGCCATTGTGCATCTCCTGCCGTCCACAATTTATTTGATGCAAAGACATGTTCACCCGTGTTTCCTTCGCACAAATGCCTGAATGCAGGTATTGTCGATACCCCTCTTGTCAAGCTACCCTTTTATAGCCATGCTGACCGGGCTAAGTCTCTCCATAGTGTTGAATTGTGCATCCGTCACGAAGAATGTACTGTCTGTGAGTAAGCCTTACACTCTAACCTACAATATATGAAGCAAATATGCACATAAATCATTCGAATTATGTTTCCTTTATGGAAAAGAGAAAAAGCAAAACCGTTGTTCGTACCTAATTCTAATGGTCGAATTTTGCACGTCTGAAGGTTTGCATCGTCACTAGCTTGTTCCTTCTTCAAAACAAAGCCGTGGTAAGCTTCTAATGATCATCCTCGGCGAGTCTGATCTTTAATAACATCCTCGAATGCGTACCTTTCTTGTTAAGGTTTGGCTTAAGTGCGAATCTTAAATCGCAGGACCAACATCAGAGAGGAGCTGCTAATGGAATCGCAATGACAGCCATGTCTCTATTCAAGGCGGCTGGTCCAGCTGGAGGAGGCACAATGTGAGTTCTACTTAATTGTGGTCGGCCTTCGTTTAATCACAACGACGGGAAAATTGAGCAGTCGATCATATAAAACTCATCAGTGAAATCAAACTATTACTTCTGCATGCTTAAAGAGTAGACTTGATAAATGTTCTCACCCAAGGACTCAAAATCTTTGGCAGATTCTCTTGGGCACAGAAGCGTCAGGACGCAGCCTTTCTCCCAGGTAAACTGGCTTTTTCCAATTCTGCTATCATGGCTCTGGCCATCTTTGTATAATTATGACTAGCTCATCTGTTGTCATCTGCTAAAAGAAAAGAAGAAGGTGGCACGATTATGAGAAATAAGTCTACGCGGCCGTGATAGACCGCGCTTCAGCTCTCAGCTGACTGTGGAACTTTAACGACCCTGTACCCATGTGCAGGCAACCAGATGGTCTTCTTCATCTTGAACGTGCTCGAGGCAATTGGGGTGCTGATGACGTTCAAGCCGTTCCTAGTCCAACGCCACGACTAAAAGAAAAGAACAAGGAATGCTAAAACTCAGAGCAGAGCTTGCAAAAGATCAGCTGCCATTCGATTCTTTCACAAGGTGGAGCAGCATTTGCCTTCCACAAAGCCGAGCAGGCCTTGTTCAGGCCAAGAGTTGCGATCCTAGTTGCATTAGCAATTCTCTCTATCATGTAATTTTCTACAGAATTAGCGTCCGAAAAGGATGAGTCCCGCGACGTTGTGAGGACAGTGCAATTGATTGAAAACTGAAAAACCAGTTGGGTCCATCAGAAGTTTCATTGGTTCAATTCATTTGACATTGCTGCAATTTCCGCTTCCTTCCGGCTTGCGCCACACCAACTACCTTAAGAGCCTAGCACAGGCATCGCGACCGAAAGAGAAGTCTCAATGCCGGGGCAGAAAGCGAGCACAATCTCAACTCAATATCATGTCAGGCTCCCCGGCATGGCACCGAAAGTTTCAAGGCAACGCCTATCATAATCTCAAGACAGATGAGGGTGAAATGGAAGGAAAGTGCTCGACATCCATGAAGTTAGCCGCGGCGTCGAATTGTCCGTTTCGTCGATATAACAGATCATTCATTTACTTTTATGGAATCTGGCTATGAGCAATGTTAATTACGTCCGGGGAACAAGATCCAAGCAAAGTAACGAAGGCATTTTTTTTTATATTTTTAGTAATTTACTAAATTTATTTCCATGCCCTTGATCTAAAATAATTATGGCCCGCGAGATATTATTAATGATTTAATAATTATTTAACTGCTAAAAATGTAGTTGATATGACAAGTTGTAACTTTTATGAAGATAGGAGAGAGAAGGACATTAGAAGTGCCAAAAGCTGCGTAATCGCTCATTTTAGTGTCGAAAGTTTTCGCTTGATCATTTAAATGTCAGATCGGAGAAAAAAATGATTACTTAAGTGTTAACGGCGAAATATGCCGACCAAAATTGATAATTAAAATTTTTAATTAAATTTCTTATATGAGTCGGCGTTATATTTAAAACAATCTCATCCGCATGGACTTGCAAAACAATGCCACTTCATTCAACGTGGCACCAACTTTCGCCATCGAACTTCGTTGGTCTCTGTCACCACCACTTGCCATTGCACCCCCATCGGATGAGGTGACTCTCTCTATCTCCGGCCCCTCTTCCAAGATCTCTCTTCCTTTGCAATTTCCTCATCGAATTGAAATATCTCTTTTTGCTCAGCATCGCAAGACCAGTGCCCAAATCACAACACCTTAATCAAAATGACATCAATTCAGATCTCAATTAACTGTCGAAGGGCGGAATCTACGAAGCAAAGCAACGAATCGAACTCGCTTGCAAGATAGGAAAATACGACGCGCAATGCACCCACCCGATGAAAAAAACACTAACGCAGAGAGGAAGAGAGGATCGGCACAAGGTCGAACCTGTCAAGAAATGGCAAGAAACGAGAGAGATGTCACCAATCTTTGTAGGTAATGCTAGGGTTTGCAGGGGACTGGGGAAGGAGCACCCTCTCTCTTTGCCTATTTTCTCTCTCTAGATTGAGGGTTCTTATTTGGGGGAAAGGCATTGAACAAAGTCATTTATGCTTTAGATGCTGACTAGACTCTCCGGCAAGCACGTCGGCTTAAGATATTAATAAAAAAAGGCCACGCCGGATTTCTGGCCAAACATATCGAAGTTGGCACTGAAAAAATAAATTTTCAAAAAATTTGGCACTTAAGTGATTCAAAAAAAACTTTTGGTACTAAAATAAGCATCGTACACAACTTTTGATGCTTATTGTGTTCTTCTCTCAACAATAGGATATGAGAAGTTGTAACTTTTATGAAGATAGAATATCTTATGTGTTTTGATGGAAAGCACCTATTGATAGCCTACATGAAGAGTTTGATCCTCTCTTCACCCATAGACAACGAAAGTTGTATTCTATTCTTTATTAGATAAAATATGTTAAATAAAAATGAGTTAAGGGAGAAAATTTGGATTTCTTCGTTTCTCCTATTTCTGCAATAATTTTTTTCAAAGTTATTGCTATGGATAAAGGTATGTGTCTTCATCCCTTTTGTAGTAAATAATTATGAAGATCTAAGATTCTTTTATATTGAATTTTCGCTTTTATCGCTAACAATTCGTATCAGAGCATGGTTTAAAATCTCATGCTTTTTTCGATTATTAAAATATATATGGTATCATTAATGTTCTCCCATTAATGCTCGTTAAAGATATATATGCATCAAATTGATTAATACAAGTACTTGCTTATTAAAATCGCGCATAAATTATTGTTTGTGTTTAATGCTCTTGCTGTATATATTTTTTCTTGGTTTACATAATGTTAATTGTTTTGCTATATGTATTCATATATTTATATATGAATTGACATATATATTATTAAGACGTCATAGTCTATAATTTAATTCTGATACCTTTATGACGATTTTGTCACCAAAGTGATTAAATCTTTATGTTTAGAGTTAATTAAATTACGAAATAATTATTGTGTATTACAATTTAAAAATTCAATTATGAATAGTTTTTTAGTGACCAAAGTAGCGAACCTTAAGGTCTCTTGAATTTTTAAAACTAAACAATGTTTCATTCAATTACCCATGATTAATTGATGCTATGATTGAAATTGATATATTACATATCTTTATTAGTGTCATGAGTTGAAGTTCATTAATTATAAGTACTTAAGGATTCACCTAAAGGTTAATCAATTTCTTATACTTCACGAACGTAATAGTTGTTAATTAAAATATTTAGTTAGATTTGTTTGTATATCCAAAGATATGAAATAAATTTATTAAGGTGCATTTATAATTACTAAATAAAAATTATTAACATCATTATGGTTTAATGTATATTGTGGGATCACCCAAAGGAGAACTATGATGTACATGTATTGTTTAATTTGAATCTGATTATGCGATATTCTTAAAGCACCAATGTATGAGTATTGACTTGCATATTTGTAGTATCTGTACCTATTTCTTTTTCTTCATTCGCATACTTTGTCCGTTCCTTTATTCAGTTGAATGAATTTCTCTAATTGGTATGAGCAAGTCTAGTTTCACATAGGTGTCCTGTATCTTAATGTAGAACTTCAAGTTGAAGAACTAGTTACTATTACTGTTGAGAGTAGAGATAACGAAAGGTCTTTCCATAAAGCTTGGGAAAGATTGAACATATTAAGCTTAACGTTTATGTGAATGACAGTTTCAAACAACTTAAAGACTATTCTTTCCAAAACGGACAATGCTTAGGAATTTATGAAATTTGAGGAAGACCGTTCTCAAACTACTGATAAATCACTTGTCAGTATATTAATAAGCACTTTGACCACCATAAAATATGATGGTTCATGTACCATGCATGATCATGTACTTGAGGATGACGAATTTAGCCGCAAAATTAACGATTTTGGGAATGAACATGGATGAGTACTTTTTGGTACAATTCATACTTAATTTCTTGCCTCATGAACAATATGGGTCATTTAACATGAATTATAACACTATAAGGATAAGTGAAATGTGAATGAATTGGTTAGTATGAAACAAGGATAAAGAATCAAAAGGCTCATTTTGTTCATCTATTAAGTCATCAAGAAGCTGAAAAGAATTCCAAAAGTAATAAAAATGGACATTTAAAGAAAGAATGCCTGAAGCGAAGCTCGGTTTGAAAGAAAGGTAAGCATTTTGCTAAAGTTCTTCTAATACTTGGTGGATTGATTCTGGTGCCATCACTCATGTTTCAAATATGATGCATGGATTTTTTACGATCCAAACCATAAAGCCAAACTAGAACTATGCGTTCGCGGTGAATCTCCAATTAAAGGCATTGGCACTTATTGGTTAATCTTAGATACCGAGCATTGTTTGAATTTGTTTCGAAACCTTTATGTACCTACATTTTCCCATATGGTCCTAAAAATATGGAAATTAAATACTTGCCCGTTAAAGAAGAAGTTTAGAAAGAGAGTGTCAATTGAGCACGTTAACAGTAACCTTATGATTATAGATCCCTTAACAGAATGATTGCCCCCAAAATATTTAATGAACATGTTGAAAGGGTGTGCATTGTTCGACGTCATTAATGATATCGTATTACGATTCTATTAAGTTTATTTATTTGACGCTCTGAACTCATTTATGTGTTTATGATATTTCATGTTTTTTATTTAGTATACATGATGGAGATAGGTCAATGTCACGATAGTTTTTAACAAAGACATTACGATACTTCTCATTTTATGGATCATGATAAGTAGAGAACTATAGTTGTAGTACATGGAATTGGAAGAGACAATGTTGATTAATGACATACAACCGCTATGACTCGCATTAATTTTCTTTACTTAATTGCAATTATTATGTGATAGCCAATTTAAGAAAGGTTTTAGCATAATGTTATTGTACACATTATGGTTTTCATTAAACCATGAAAGAAAGGTCATATGGACCTTATGATCCACATGATATTATTAATGATTTAATAATTATTTAAATGCTAAAAACGTATTGTCTATGAATAGTTGACTTTTATGAAGATAGGATATCAAAAGTTGCAACTTTTATAAAGACAAAATTTTTTATGTGCTTAGATGGAAGGCACTTATTGAAAGCACACATCGATGTAAGAGTCTGGTTCTCTCTCCACCCAAAGACAATGAAAGTTATATTCTATCCTTCATCAGATAAAATACATTAAGAAGAATTGAGCTATGTAGAGGTGTCAAAAAAGCCCACGCTGGCCCTACCCAATCCTAAAATTTGGGGTATTTTAGGGTTGGGTCTTAGTCTTTTTCTAATAGGGCTTTTAGATGTAGGTGCTATTAGGGTTGGGTAGGGTCAAGCCGGACTCATCGATACCCTGGGACCACCCACAAACTTCCTTCTCTCTTTCCTCTTCTCTCTCCTCTCTCGTTCCGTGACGAAACCCTAGATTTAAGCCAACAGCAGCGCTGTGCTTCGTCACCTGAGCAAAGAGGCGGCATGGCATTGATGCTCGAAGAAGCCACGACGATGCAAGCAATTGTGGCCGTCATCCTAGCTCTAAATCCGCCGGCCCATCATCTCCTCCACTCACCTCCCATTTTGGGAGCCCGCATCCGCCTCCACGCTTCCAAGGTGGTTCCGGTCCTCGGAGCTTTCGAGCCCAAGAATATCGGATTCCTTCGTTTCTCCTATATTTGCAACACATTTCCCCTAACTTGCTATGGATGAGGTACGTGTCTCCATCTCTCTTGTTACGAATAATCCATGAACATCTAAGATTTTTTTATATATTAAATTTCCGTGAAAAGGATAATCGCCAACGCATGATATTTTCCTCCGGGACCAACGGTGTTGGTACCTTTGAGTTCACGTCTGTGGGGATGATCGGTGGCCGCGTCGTGCTCATGCGTTATCCAAATCCAAAATGGTTGGAGTAGAATCGCGGCCTCTCTCTTCCCCCCCAATTTCGCTTACGGCCACATGTTCCGTGCCGCGTGTCAGTCCCTTGGCCCCACTCAAAATAAAAAAAAAAATCTCTCCTTTTATTGGTGCAAAAAAAAAAAATCTAAGTATTGTTATTTATGAAGAAAAAAAGAAATATCTACTCTGGCCCGATAATCTCTCACTAAATGTCTGTATCATTATCTAGGAGTGATATTTAGAACCAAAAAAAAAATGAAAGGCCTGAAAACGATGATTGGTGTTTATCTTTACTCGTTTACACTTTTTTTAACGTAAAAATTACCTATTAATTTCCGATTAGAACCCGACATTTTCTAGCGCTCCGTTTATTTCACGGAAAATGAATGACTTGGAAAATATTTTCCTAGAAAATGATCGCTTGAAATTATTAGTCGATGAAAAATGTTTTCCTTATCAATAATAATTTATATATAAATAATTTCGTGAACCGCGAAAATATTTTTCATTAATTCATTTTTACGAGCTATACGAACGACCATTTTCGAGGAAAATATTTTTCAGATCATACATTTTCCGAGAAACAAGCGGAGCCTGAAGAATCTGTTTGTTTTGGAAAAAAAAACGAACGGCATAATCTTGATTCGAAAAACAAACCGTGAGAGATTCTGCATGATCACAAATTAGCATAGGCGTATTTCCTGTTAATTATTAAGAAATAGTGACGTTTTTAAATGCTAAGTGCGAAAATGAAGAAATGAAAAGAGCATTTTGGCCTTCGTTGCTCGGTGGAGGGGAAAAATCAGAAATGTCGGTTATATCAGTTAGATGGAATTAGAAATTCGGTGTAATTTCCTTCTCTTTTTTTTTGTGTCTTTATTTTTTTTTTAATAATGACCGTCAGAAATAGGAGCAGAAATTTAACAAAATGGCCAATCCACCAGAATCACTCGCTTCAGCGCTCGATAGAATTACGAAGCCCGAGACCTTCTCCTTCCTCCTCCTCCTCCTCTTCTTCTTCCTTTCTTCTTCTTCGGTTCCCCTGGAAACCGCGACGGCGATGACCGCGAACATGGCTCTGCTCTCGCCGGCGACCGCCGGGACCGCCGCGGTCGCGGCTGCGGCGGCGGCGGCGATCAATCGCCCCAGCACGCAGGTCGTTTCCTCCTCCTTGTCTCCTCCCTCGGACTCGATCAAATCGGCCCGCGCCTCCCTCCGCCTCTCGCCCCTCCCGAGGACGGCGGCGGCGAGCATCGCGGCGAACACCTCGCGGACGAGGAAGTGGAAGGTCTCGTGCGAGGTCGCGCTGAAATCGGACGCGAAGCCGTCCTCCTTCTCCTCCTCCTCGTCGGCGGAGACCGGTTCTCCGTCGGTTTCGGGTGAAAGCGACGGTCCGGACGGTGGTTCGGCGAGGATTGGAGCGAGAGTTAGGGTAAAAGTGCCGCTGAAGGTGTACCACGTGCCGCGCGTGCCGGAGATGGACTTGACCGGGATGGAAGGCGAGCTGAAGCAGTACGTCGCGGACTTTAAAGGTAAGCGCATTTCGGCTAATCTTCCTTGTAAGGTGCAGTTCGTTAAGGAAATTGAAGGCCGTGGACCTGTCAAGTTCTTTGCGCATCTTAAGGAGGATGAGTTCGAGTATGTTTGATTGATGTCCGTGTGATAATGATGATGAGTTCGATCGGTGTATAATCGCTTCGGCACTGTGTATTTGCTTCCCTATACAAAAAGCAAATTAATCTCTCCCGTTCTAATCTCTGTTCCCATATTCATACATACTTTTTGCTAGCGCAGTGCAACGTGGATGGTTGTTTGTTCTACTGTTTTGCTCGATTCTTAGGGCCGTCGAACTCGACACTACGATTGTTCTTATCATGGGAGTGCTGTTTCGCCCTCTCCTGAGGAGCATTTTGCTTGTTCCTTGGTGATTGAATTTGGGCACACTGTTCATACGTTCTGCATTCTTTTATACATGGGATGTGACCTTAACGATGGAATGTTTTAATGGTTCTTGCTATCAAGAGAAGTGATATTGAGTGACTAGATTTGGTGCTTTGTGGTGATATTGAAGTCATCCATAATGGGCAGAGAATATGAATTTGCTTCTTTGGCACAAGAATGTTTTAATGGTGTCAAGGAAAGTTTGTCAGAATAAATACGGTAAATCCTGTTGATATTAGACCTGTCACTTCACTCCTGAATATTTCGTCTGCACTTCATATAATTTAAGAATCCACACTCCACATCGACCGCAATTGGCTTGGAGAAATGCAGAACTTCTTCAATGTGAGCTGAATCTTGTTACAAGGTTTAGTCCTTTACAGTACTTGTACAAGCAGCTGAGTGGAAACTTGTCATTGATGAATGACTGATAGGAACTATATGCAATGATTACAAATTTAATCCTTCCTTTGTTCTCTTTACTTTGCCAATGTCTAGATGATTTCATTTCTGATTTGAAGAGTGTGACTGCTGTTTAACACGCCATCTACTTGTGAAGCTTGAATTTGTTGGGGGTGGTTTGCTTCAATTAATATAGCTGTATGACAAATTTTTTTCTAAAGTTAGTTTAGAGAGCTCAAAAAGGAAAAGAGTGGTTCTTTTACAAAATACTTTGAGGGATCTACTGGAGATTTCATCAAATGGGCTTTCCAGCAACACCGCCACCGCAACCCCCTTCACGTGCATGAAGTGTTAAATATCCAATAAGTCCAATTTTGATTCCTTCAGATGTGTCAATTGGGCAAATGTGTCTTACGGTGACTAGGGTGGATATCTCGTATTAAAAAACTAGCAGTTCTCCATGTTAATCCTCGAGGGACCAAATTACGTACATGTAGCAATAATATGGTCATACATTTTATGTGAACTTCTAGTGTGGGTGGGGGCAAACTTGATAAAAGGTTCAATAGTAGCTTGTCAAAGTATTTCCTATGAAGAATTTCATGGGGGCACTCATAAAAAAACCTTTGCCAAATGAAACTAGACTAGTCTTAGCGCAATAATCAGTGGGGAAAATCCGTTTCTCCCCATATTTTAGCCTGTAAATGGGTCTCTGGATCTGTAAACCTTTATAAATATGTATAACTGAGAATACACCAAATCCACTGGGGGGTCTTTTCTAGGACTCCCATTAATATGAGTGGTTTTTCACCAAAGATGATCATAACTAAAATCTTACATTTCACCAATAATGGTCTTAGCTAAAATCTCTTTCAGATTTGCAATATCTGCTGAATGCATCATAATCTCTTGGTGTTTTACACTTCATTCTCTTCTTAATCATTGATCTTGTTTGCCATCGGCAGCTACTTTCGTATATGAGATTGTAGCTTTTTAGTGCTAGTGAGAGTTGTGTGATCCTATTTGGTTCATGAGTGAAGAAGTGGTGACTGGAATTTTCTTGCTCGGGGAAGTCGTTTAATATTTCCAACGACTTTGTTCTGGGTGTGCATCAACATCTTATAATTCCTTCTAGTGCTGTTCGATTCACTAGTGATAAGGTTTAGCCAATTCATGAAATATTCCATGTGATTGTTTGGAGGGTTGCCTCCTTGACTTTCAAATATTCTTGATGAAAATGCACCGATTAGCAAACTGCCTTAGCAAACTGCCCCCTTCATCAAGGGACTGTCTGAACGAGCCAAGCTAAAAAGGACTTTCTGTATGTGTGATTCACTCTTTCAGTGACAATATTAATTTCAATAACAGAAAATTTACAGAACGCTACTCCGTCTCTCGTTAGATATAACATGTTCATCAGAGGAGCATATTTAGATAGTGTTCTCCTTGGTGCAGAATGCTTTGCTAGATTTGTGGTTAGTTCTTGTTGAATGTGGTTTGGCTTTTTGTCTGGTGACACTGCCCAACCACCGATTGAAAATGAGAGGTTATTTTCTTCACCCTCTTGAGGTTGATGGGTCCATAATGTTATTTCTTGAGTTGCCGTACTCACAAATGAATTTGGTTCTTGTTTCTTTAGGAGGCAATCTGGATTCCCATATATAGATAAGTTATCATGCTGCAATAAATAACCAAATCTACCTCATGATTTGCCTTACATGATTTAGTCATGTATGAGCTTTACTAGGTGCACTAAGGAGATTATCGGACTAGACTGGCCTTCTACACACATTTCTCTTCGCTAAGTATTTCTGTTCACTTATGAAAAAAGTGGTAATTCTCGTGCTTGGCAACCTATTTCTCTCATCTTGAGGAGAGACTCTCAATGGTCTCATCAATGCACGCACTCATGCACCCACTTGAACTATTACAGCGTTTTTTTTTTCTGGGCACATACCTGCTGTCTTCCGCTCTCAAGCAAACTCCTCCTTCTATCTGATGAATTTGCTGAATATTTGAGGAACTTCCTTACAGCGGCAAATAAATCATAGTCATGACAGGAATGGCTTTTACGTATGGAATCAATGCGTCACTCCATTGGCTTTGCGTGGTAGAATTATCATGGTCATTTTTGTTTTTGCTCTGCACCAGCATTTCACTTCAAGAGTGTAACTTCTCGCGCGATAGGACCTTCTGCATTCTTCCGTTCTTTGTAGGGTGAGAGTTTTTTTAATGCCTTGGTGACTAGACAGCAAATTCTAGCCAAAAGTAAAATGTGGCAATTGTGCTTCTACTTTGATTATTGGCAGCCCCGCGCCATGGATCCCTTTTTTGTGATTGTCAGGAATTTTTGGCTGACCGGTAGTATATAAAGCATGTTCTTACTTGAGGAAACTGATGAATGCTTCGCGTCTTTAGTCACAGAAAGTTCGGGTGGTATGGAAGGAAAAAATTATATTGTCTGCTCATAATAGAAATCTGGAGCTAAACTCTGAGGCTATCCCTGCCGCAGTTAAACAAAAGGAAAGGGACTAACCAAGACGCTAATCTCCAGAATTTGGGGCTTTTGGCAGATCGGTGTGGTTGAATTATATAAAACCTACATTTTTAAGGATTTGCATAATCGATTCTTCCCTTCTAGTTATATTTAGGGTATGTTTGATAACACTCCAGATTCTCTGATTCACTGTTATTTTGTTTCCCGGAACAAAAAAAGAACAGAAATTCGTTTGGTAACGTCAACCAATTTTTTTATTCCCTGGAACAAAAAAATTGTGAGGGAATATATTTGGAACAGAATCAAGAAGTAAAAAAAAATTTCTTCTTAATTCTGGGAATAAGAATAAAAAATAGAAGAGATTTTTTTTTTCTTCTTTCCTATTCTTCTTCTTTTTTGGCCGGTGGCTGGCGACCAGCCTTAGGCTAAGTTTTAGCCCTCACTCAAGTCGGCGAGGACCGCCATCGAGGCTTGTGGCCTAGGCGAGGGCCACCCTCGTCGGATCTAGCGATAGCGGCGGCAAGGGTCCAACCCTCACCTAGGTCGCGAGCCTTGACGGCGGCCCTTGCTGGCTCTAGCGAGGGCTGGAAAAGGCCAGCGAGGGCTGCCCTCGCCTATGGCCGGTCCCAAGAAGGAGAAGCAAAAAATATAGAAAAGAAAAAAAATTAAAGAATTATTAAAATATTTAAAAATTTTATTAATAAAAAGAAATTTTATGCAGTTACCAAATGTATTTCTGTTCTTTTTCTGTTCCAAGAATGGAAATTTTGAGTCATTACCAAATGCTTAGAAATTATTTTCAGAAGTAGAATAAAAAATAATCATTTTTAAGTAAAAATTATTTTCGAAAACAGAATAGTTATTCACCACGCCCTTATTCTTCTTCTTGATTGATTATCAGTGTCAGTATCAACCCGCAAAAGGATACTGTGGCCTCCATACAGCAAACCTTTTTGCTTCTTTACGCACTTCACCACCACTGGCTTGTCTCCTCTTCTTGTCTTCCTTGACAATCTCGATTTACTTCAATCTTGTCACGCACTCACATGCCTCTAAAGACTTGAAAAGTGTTCCTGAAAGCGCAAGACCTTTATTTGCTTCTTGTTTTCCGAAATGGCTTTGGATCTGTAGACACTACATTTTGCGGAATACGAAAGAGTGGAGATCTGTTTGATCTGTTGTCTGTGCCATATTATCCAGACAATTTTGGGAAATACGGTGCTTCGACATGTGAAGATGTTGAGAGCCCGGTGAATGCAGCCGAGATTGCTGGTAACATAGCCTCAAGATTTGGATACATGATTTTGATAAAATAAATATTGAGCAAGTGTTCTCGGTCAGCGCAAGTTTCCACAGAAACACTTCTCAAGCTCTGTAGCTCTTTGGCAGATGCTTTCTTCTATACCCACTTAAGAACATCACGCATTCGCCTCCGAATGCTTCTCGGTCGCGCATTTCATTCGTAGAACAACGGGTCGTCAGCCCTTCTCATCCTGCCTCCGGGGCGTAAGCTTGTAGTGCGCAGAAGAGAGGCCACTTGTGGATGAGCTATTGAGGACATGCTATGATGTCTCTTCAGGATTCTCCTCTCTTGCTTATTGAAAAAGGCGCCGGAGAAATCAGTTTCGATCCTACCCAAACAAAGAAAGGGAGGACAACAAATTGGGTCTTTGATTAACGTTAGTCAACGCAGGCCAACCTATGGTTGGAGTCAGTGATGATACTCGCATATAATTGAAGGAAAAGCCAGTCCCGTTCGACCTACTACTTTGATATATCTGTTAAGATGTTTATATCAAGTTTCCTTCTCCTTACATAGTACTTGTCAAAGGTAACTTTTTTTTGACGAATCTCGCAAGTGTCATAATTGTGATACTTGGATCCAATTCGTTATTGAAAGATGGATATAAGAGGGCACTATGCTATGTGAACATATCTGTTGTACAATGCCCACATGACCATTTATCATATTTAAAGCTTTTTCATGTGCTGTTATCGCATGATATAATCGAAACATTACAAAAAAAGAAAACGATGTCGTGAGAATTTTTGAAAAATCTCCTTTCGGTTGAGGGATGCAAGGAACTATTACTTGTAACCGGGGGACCACTCCAATTCTTTAATTTGGAAAAAGTGTCAAAAAAGTCCTAAACCTTTTGCATTAGTGTCAATTCAGTCCTAAATCTTTTTTTGGTACCAATTCAGTCCTAAACCTTTTGCATTGGTGCAAATTCAATCTTAAACCTTTTGCATTGGTGCCAATTTAGTTCTAAACCTTTTGTATTAGTGCCAATTTAGTCCTAAATCTTTTTTTATATCAATTCAGTCCTAAACCTTTTGCATTGGTGCCAATTTAGTCTTAAACCTTTTTTGGTGCCAATTAAGTCCTAAATCTTTTAAATTGGTGCCAATTCAGTCCTAAATCTTTTGTTTTTGTGCCAATTTAGTCCTTCCGGCCAATTTTGACCGGAATTTGCCGACGTGGACACCTGCCGGCCGACGACTAGTCACCAGCGTCGACGTGGACAACTTAAATAATATTTTAATATATATTTTAAAATTTTTAATTTTTTTCCTTTTTTTCTATTTTTTTTGTTTCTCCTTCCCCTGGCCGATCACCGGAGGCCAGAGGTCGGCGAACTCGACCTCGCTAGCCATTGCCGAGGGCGGCCATGGTCGGGCGAGGCGCCATGGTCGGGCAAGGTCGGGCCTCGCCCGACCATGGTGAGGCTCGACCTCGCCTCGGCCTCTGGTGAGGGCTCGAGCCTCGCCATGCACAGGGGAGGCCCGACCTCGCCGGCCTCACCCGACCAAAGCGAGGCTCAGCCTCGCCAAGCAAGGCCGCCCTCTCCAGTGGCCGACGAGGTTGAGCTCGCTGGCCTCTGGCCGGTCGCCGATCTCGGCGATCGGCCAAAGGAAGGAGAAACAAAAAAAAGTAAAAAAAAAAAGAAAAAAAATAATTCAAAAACAATATTAAAATATTATTTAAGTTGTCCATGTCAACTCCACGTCGACGCCAGTGACCGGTCGCTAGCCGGCAGGCGTCCACGTCAGCAAATTCCGGTCAAAATTGACCGAAAGGACTAAATTGACATAAAACAAAAATGTTTAGGACTGAATTGATACCAATTTAAAATGTTTAGGACTTAATTGACATCAAAAAAAGGTTTAGGACTAAATTGGTACCAATGCAAAAGGTTTAGGACTGAATTGGCATAAAAAAAAGATTTAGGACTAAATTGGCACTAATGCAAAAGGTTTAGAACTTTTTTGGCACTTTTCCCCTTTAACTTCTTCACCTTAAAAACAACAAAATTAGAAAATTTGTTTCACCAAATTTATTTAAACTTGAAAACGACGTGCCAACAAAAAGGTTTCACCAAGACTGAATTCAATGGCGTGACCGTCCAGATTTACGTTCTCTATGGTCTGGCTGAGGTTTGAGAATTGCTCTGCTCTTGGAGCTCCGTTCTAGACCAAGACTTCAGAAAAAAAAACTAGGTCATATCAAGATCATTCCATCTCGAGAAATAAGGCGATTTCCATCTTTCCGAAAAAGACGACAACATGAAAGTCAAACGTAATGGGCGATTTTTACACAAAATGTAATTCACAAAATGGGTCCGACCCGACGTAGCTTTCCATTAACAAAATGCTTTGTACTAGATTAATTGGCATGCGTGCGATATCGCTATCGTGTGGATGGAAGAGCAAAACTGTAGGCGATGTGAGATTCAGAGTGACGGGGATGGCGGGGTTGGGGTGGTGTCCCACGGTGGCGCCGCCACCGACATCGGTTTGGTGACCACAAAGAAACCACCGCACCAACACACCGCAACGGGCATGCTTTTCATGTTTTCTGGCCATTGAAGCCATTCGTTCATTCACGGTTTTTCTGGGATTGTGAAGGACTCCCATTAAATGACTCCAATGCAACCATGCCAGCCATTAATTGGAGAAAGAAAAGCGGTGGCGGTGGTGGGAAGTTGTTTCATTTTATTTTAGCTTTGTAACTATCAATTAAGTAATTTCGTCTTTTTTTTTTCCAATGTGCATAACCTCTCGAATCTGATGTCTTCGGGAAAAAAACAAAACTTCACATCTTTTATCGGTGGAGAGCCTCGCGCAACTCACCGAGACGATCACACCGACATATGCGATCGTCAAGCTTCAATTGCTCATTTTGGCCGTTTAATCATGATGCCCTGAGCTTGACCACGTACGACATGCCCAAATTACTTGTGATTATGAATTTAGACGGAAGCGATGTCGGGAAATGACTTTTCACATGCTCCTTGAGTTATTTTATGGGCTTTCGCACTTGCAATTCGAATGAAAGCTAATAAAGGGTACGAGAATTTCGGATTAAGAATTGGTGCTTAGCCCTCGGAATCTCACTATGAAGATGTTTTCCATCCTAGTAGAAGTTTAAGTTTATATTTTTTTTTGCTAAAATAGTAGAAGTTTAAGTTATGTTGTGTATAAAGGGATAAAGAAGCAGAAAGAGTTATATAGCTAAACGCCACCAGATGTCAAAACCTAACGGATACCGAATATGGCTTTTAGACCCAAAAGAGCATTTGTAGTTTAACCTTGAAGCGTTGGAGCACCTTCTTGGTATGTACAGGCTTATGGAGCTGTACCAGATTAGAGTCGCATCCTAATGATTGTTGTGTGGCTCCCACTGTGCATTATTTAATCAAGAAACAGCAAAAAAAATCTAGAAAAATTAAAATAAAAAACTTAGAGAAAAGAAAGGGTAGGCGAAGAAGTCCAAGAAAGCAAGAATCGAAACGTGAAACACATCCCGCAAACCCCCCCCCCTCTAAAGAAAGCGAAATGAGCTTATAAAAAGATTAAGATTAATACCATAAAAAATCTCAAATTAATATATTTATGATAAATTTATTTCGAATTAATTTTTTGACTACGAAAAACTCTAAACTAATATATTAGTGATAAATTTACCATAAATTAATTTTTTTATCACAAAAAATCTTAAATTGATACATATGTAATAAATTTACCTAAAATTAGTAATCTTATGATAAATTTACCCTTTGTTAGCGGATCAATTTGGGATTTTTTATGGTATTTGCCTTATAGATTTCCACGTGGACTTGCCACGTCACCATGTGTGTCATCAACATCAACAAATTTACCCCAAACTAATTTGATGGAAGTTAACGGAGGGTAAATTTATCATAGATGTTCCAGTTTGGGGTAAATTTATTATAGATGTATCAGTTTGAGGTAAATTTATTATTGGTGTACTAGTTTGGGGTTTTTTATGGTTAAAAAATTAGTTTGGGTAAATTTATCATAAGTGTACTAGTTTTGGGTTTTTCGTAATAAAAAAATTAGTTTGAAATAAATTTATCACAAGTACATCAGTTTAGGATTTTTCGTGGTATTAACCCAAAACATTATTATCAATCCTATGATGCCGACCTATCTCTAAATATCCTTTGAGGAATTAGGTAGATATATGATGCGATCTCGTGTTTCATGCGGTTCATTTTTCAATTGTGTTTATTAGCATAATGAATTTCTATTTATCGTTACATAAAAATTGATTTCCTCTTTGTCTGAGAGTTTGTACGGATTTCGGCATCATTTAGACGTAAAACACAAAGAGAGTATTCCTAAGATAAAGTGGGGATTAGAAAGAGCAAGGCGTGCGGACATCATCACGTTAAAACAAGAAACGCAGTCTGGTAGCTCGCCATATTAATTGACAGACGCAGACAGTCCGCGTTGATAGAGAACTACCCCTGATTTAGTAAGGTTTTTCTCTCACATTTAGTACGACTCATTCTTCAATTACGTTTACTAAGCGTAACGAATTTCTCTTTTCTTATTGTTATATCAAAAATCGTTGAAAAGGCCAGCAGGCATGCGACCAGGCTGGTGAAGGGATCAGGGGGCGTGGCGGGAGAGTACCGGGTTCAGGATTCAATCACAGCACGCACACATATACACGGTAGAGATGAGCGAGATAAAAAGAAAAGGGCGGGGAAAAAGAAAATGGTTAATTTATTGGGAGAAAGGTGAGGAAGTAAAAGTGAGGAAATGTGGTTATAATGAGAGGAAGAGGAGGGGGGGACGGTGTGGGGCATGGGGGTGCTTATGAGACTTTACCGTTTTTGATTTGAGAGGGGAGGGAGAGAGGGTGAGGCGTTGGGTAGTTTTCAAATTGGAGCACACCCCACACCACACCATTTCTCATCTCATTTTCCTTCTCTTCCACTTTTTCCCTCCCTCCTCTCTCTCTCTCTCTCTTATTCTTATTTTATCATATATTTTTTTAAAATATGATTATTAATCACTGCTAATTATTGTAGTTTATTAGGATAAAAAAAAATATTGTTGATTTTCTTGAACCTGAACACAAATCTTGAAACCTTCTTCCCCCTGCTCTTTCCTTCTCCCACTTCTCCTCTCCTCCTCCTCCTCACTTCCTCTCTCTCTCTCTCTCTGCCACTCTCTCTCCCCTGCTTTCCTCCTCTCCCAGAATCACTGCGTTTTCGCCATTGTTGGCGTTCAAAGTTTCCTTCTTTTTCTCTTTGTGGCCGGGGGGGAAACGAAAGAGCTGTCACTTGTAGTTCAATACTTTCTGCTAATAGATTGTGCGTAATGACTCCCCCGTAACCGACGAAGTGGAAATGCCCTCGCTTCCCGAAAATTTGAATGCTTGCGCTCTACTCCCCGACCCATCTTCTTGAGTGCGAGCCAAGAACCGGAGGGAGCGACCCCGAAGACAAGAAGAAGAAGAGGTGGGAAGGAGGAAAAGAATAGTGGGTCTTCTCCTTTCGACCTGCGCCGTTCGAACGTCCCCGCAAAGGTGGCATTTTTTGTTTTTTTCGTTTCTCTATCCGCTCTTCTTCCGCCTTTCTTGTTGCCAGTTCTCGTTCCTTTGGTGATCTAGAAGCTCGCTGTTTTTGTTTTCTTTCTTCCTTGTTGTTGGGTATCAGGGGCTTGGTGCTGGCGATGGAGGGGGGTGATGCGGAGAGAACCTGACTTGGGTTTTTGAGATCTGGCTTCGTGTGTCGGATCTTGGGCGGGTTCGGGGACGACCCGTCGTGCGTTGAATGTCTCCGGAGCTGTTTCTTGCTGTTAGGGTTTTGCTCGCGTCTCCGCCATGACTACTAAGCGCGCTTACAAGCTACGTATCCTTGAATTCTCGTGTGTCGATTGATGCCGTGTGTTGCGGCCGCGAATGACAAATGAAAACTGCGGATCCCCGTTTGCTGCTGTCTGTGAAACTTCCTAGCTTTGTGGATTCGGACCGTTTTGTATTTCGGTTGGGAATCGTTGGAAGTTGTTGTGTTGTTGGTGTTATTTAGGTTTTCCTTAACTTGAGCTGCAAACACAGAGGAATTTGTAGCGCATTCTGCAGCAGTCAATTGCCTCAAAATCGGAAGGAAGTCATCGAGGGTTCTGGTCACCGGCGGAGAAGATCATAAAGTCAATCTCTGGGCTATTGGAAAACCCAATGCCATACTGGTCAGTTTCTATGGTCACATTGTTATATGAATTACATACCAATTATCGACCATCTGATGAATCTTCTCTAACGAATGTTTTTATGCCTAATTGATGGTGGCGTGTACCTTGTGCTCCTGCTGTTGCCATTTTCCTTTGATGAGATGTGATATTTATACTCCCTCGTCTTGACACAGTCATGATATACAGAATGTGACTACAGTATGTTTCTTTTATGCCTCATCAAGTAACCAAGTGAATTGTGGGCTTTCGAGTTTCTGATGGTCAATTAAGAGTAAGACACGTTTGAGCAAATTTGAAATCCCTTACCAGTGATCTGGCTGCTTTTGGATTTGAGTTCCTCTGAGCAATAGGTATTGTTGGTAGTTCATCTTTTTTCCCAGTGAGAAGAGGTTTTTTATGATTGCTTTCTTCAGATAAAAGGATCTGGGTACCCTAGAAACTGACCCATCAATAAATCATCAATTTGCTTGGAGCAGTGGCCATGCTAATTAGAATCAGCCTTTGATCGATACAGCTGGTCTAATATTCATTTCGTGTGTTCAGAGCTTGTCTGGACATAGCAGTGGAATCGATTCAGTGAGTTTCGATTCTTCGGAGGTGGTTGTAGCTGCGGGAGCAGCAAGTGGTACAATCAAGCTTTGGGATTTAGAAGAGGCAAAGAGTATGCTCATTTCAAACTCGTAATCTGCTAGTTATATCTTAGAAATCACGTCTTTGCTTATTTTTTTTCTCATCGCATTGATGTGTAACAACGAGTTGTAATGTGATTTTCTTTGCAGTTGTTCGGACTCTTACTGGTCATAGATCTAATTGCATATCAGTGGACTTCCATCCTTTTGGGGAGTTCTTTGCATCTGGTTCTCTTGACACGAACTTAAAAATATGGGATATCAGGAAAAAGGGGTGTATCCACACTTACAAAGGCCACACTCGCGGGGTCAATGCAATTAGGTTTACTCCTGATGGTCGTTGGGTGGTTTCTGGTGGAGAGGACAACACTGTGAAGGTTATACTTTTTCTTTAATCTATAGATTGTTTGTGAAAATAGTTAATGTGATAAAGTACGATGAAATCATTCATCTAGGTGTCTTCTTCTGGTAATACTTAAGAAGCATCTTAATCCCTGGATGTGGTAATTGGACGATGATTGTGGAGGCTTTATAGTTGTTACCTGGTTCTACGGTACAGGCTCGTTTACATGTTTTTAATAGGGCCAAATGCACATCTGGTGTCTGGCGTGATTTGTCACTATAGTGAAGCAAGCGTAGATTCTTTGAAAAAAAAAAGTACACTTGCTCCTTGCTGATGAAATTTGTAGGTTTTTGGTGCAACACTGACATTGGACAGATGACTAGACCTACATTAGGTACATAATTGGATAGCTCCGAAGCAATTACAAATACCGAGAACCTATATCATTCTTTGGGTTATCATAATATCTAGTTGTGGATTAGGGAACTGGGACTGCAGTTCCTTGTGAGTAATGAATACATGGTTTTGTGCAAGGAACTGTGATTTAGAGTCTCATTTATCATGGTTGCCTGAGTTGCAAACATGATTTGGACCATGTTGATTGGAGCAAGTGATGTTATCTATATTTCTATTATGGTTGCTTAATAATTTATGCTGATTAAATCTCCTAATGTAATTAATAGCTCTGGGATCTGACGGCTGGAAAGCTATTACATGATTTTAAGTTTCATGACGGCCAAGTTCAGTGTATAGATTTCCATCCCCATGAGTTTTTACTGGCAACAGGTGAGTTACCATTCTGCTGCAATTTTACTCAATGCAATATATCTCTTTATGTTTCCACTAATTGTTTGTATGGTCTGGCTGTTTTACAGGTTCCGCTGATAGGACTGTAAAATTTTGGGACCTCGAGACCTTTGAGCTGATTGGTTCCAGTGGACCCGAGGTAAGAGTTTTGTCTGACTGAGTTTTTGGTATCTAAAGAGGTAGTAAATTATCGATGGGTCTTTAGTTTGGCACTCTTACGAACCACATGACATCCCAATATTATGACAGAGCACTGGAGTACGTTGTTTGACATTCAATCCTGATGGAAGGACCCTCCTTTGTGGATTGCATGAAAATCTTAAGGTAAAAGTGGCGATAATTTTATGTTGCAATGAAACGGTACATGGTTCATTATTAATTCCTTTGTTCCATGTTTCTTCTTAGGTTCTTTCCTGGGAACCAATACTGTGCCATGACACCGTAGATGTAGGATGGTCCAGATTGTCAGACCTTAATGTGCACGAGGGAAAGCTTCTCGGCTGCTCATTTAATCAAAGTTGTGTTGGTGTTTGGGTTGTTGACATCTCGGTAAGTTGCACCTACTTTGTGTGCTGTAGTCTATAGTTGCTTCCTGTGTCATATTTGAGATTATAAATGATGTCCTTTCTTTTACCTCTTTTCAGCGCCTAGAGCCGTATGCTGTTGGCAATAACCGATTTAAAGTACCTCCTGAACCTAAAGCTCCTACGGTTGGGAATCTCTCTGTACTGAACGAGAATACTGTTAAGGCCAGTTCAGGGAGGTTATCAGTTTCCCAAATTTCAGATTCTTTAGTGAAGGAAACAAAGTCCCTTGGGAGATTGTCGGTTTCTCAAAATTCAGACCCTGTTAAGGAGCAGAAAAGTTTGGCATGTAAGACATCTATTTTTCCTTTTTGGTTTATATATTGCTTTTGCATCTGGAATGGAGTCCAGAATATGACAATTTTTTTGCTCTGAATATGCCTAAAGCCACAGGAAGTGTACCTGGTACTCCTCAAAGGGTCAATGTAAATGCTGGTTCAAAGGTGGCTCCAGCCACCTCAGTGACAGCTCAGAGCGCAGCAGCTTCAAGGAGGAATACTGCGAAGGCCAATGCTACAAGCGGTCTTCCTAGCTTCAGTAAATCAGATATCGCACCCGTCATTGTCCCTAGAACTGATGCTAGATCAGAACTGGCTGCTGAATCCAAAAAAGAAGTTGATCTTGCTTCAAGAACGATGCCATTTTCTTTGCAGTCAAAATCAATTGAATTACGAAAGCTCTCAAATGGCAGAGACGAATTAGATCAGCCAACGGTCTCAGGTCAATCTGAATTAGCTGGCCCAAATCCCAGTTCATCGGGCAACATTGCAAATAGGAACATCTTCTCTGTAGTGAGAGCCCCAGCCCAAGGCTTGTCTACTGCTGAAAGAAACACAATGGATGATTCGTCTGGTTTTCCAAGCAAGCACGACACAAGTTCAGTAATGGATGCACCGGCTAATTACCAGCGTGAAAATTGTATGTGTTCAATTATTGGAAGAAGAATGCTTTCCGATATTAATTGCGGCCGATAGTCGTAGAATATCGATTCATGTCTAATTTCAAGTCACCTTTAACTTTTAGTTGCCTGCTCCACAATGGTATGCCAGTTTTGCTGGATTTTATTGCCAGAGAATTGCTTCCAACTTGGTATGGACCTGTTCTGAGCATCAATAGGACCGTTTTGAAGATAAGAATTTTAGGAGGGAGGTAGAGTAATGCAAAATGAGGAAATTATGCACCTTAGTATTGTTTGGTAAATGCACAATGAAGGACCGGATAGGTGAATAGAAGATCCTCGTAATAGAGAATAGTATTAGTCTGGCAAAGTTGATTAATGCAATTTACTGATATATCATGTGCATTGTAAAGTGAGCCGGGTGCAGAAATAGTAGTGAGCAACTATATTAACATCTCCTAGAAATTCATATTTTGTTCCAAGGGTGGCAACTTGGTAAAAAAATTTTGAGTCTGTCTACCCTCTAAAGCCTAGGATCTGGTTAGACTCCTTGAACTACGAAAAAGCTATTCAATGAAGGAGTTGAGCATCATATACTGAGATGAGTCAAGGAATCGCAGTTGGAAGAATTCTTTCCACCTCAATGCAATAATTGATGGTCTCTGTGAAATTTATTGCCAACTACTGGCAAAGTGAAAACTCTTATGTGTTTGTTGGGTTTCACCTTCATAATGTTCACAATTTGCCTATTATAAAGCTGGAATGTTTGGCTTCCAACTATTTGGATTTATTGAAGATTGGATTTGCAAATGTGCATTTTTTTTCATTAAAGAATGATTCTCAATATCCAATCCTTTGTTGCAGATGAGTCTCGCATGCAGAAAGCAAACAGAGCACAACTTTTTGCGGATGGACAACGGGCTGGTACACCCCATTTTCATAAATTATTTGTGTTTGGGCATCATAGGAGGTTTGCTCATATAATCTTTTCAATATCTAGGGCGAATGCGTTCCCCTTTTGTTAATTGGGAGAAAAGAGAGAAAATTAATATTGATGGACCTACACCCAGTATTACCTCAAGAGCAGGGCCTGGTGTAAATGGGCTGCCTTTTAGTATGGTAAGGAAATGCACTATTTTTTCACTGGCCTTCTCTTTCAATGTTTTTTTTTTTTTTTTTTTTGGTAAAGTTCTCTTTCAATGTTTTGTATTTCCTTCTGACAAATTTCAACATGTTATTTGTAATCATGGAAAAAATGTCATTGCATGCAAGAATGGAACAACAATCCATTCTTTTTTCTTTTTTTTGAGCAAGTGCACCTCTGTAGTTGCATACATGTGAGTTCTGATACCAAGAAGGATTCCTATAATTGATTTGTCTGTTTTTGAATTTGTCACTGTGACTCTTGGTGGTGGATAAAACAACGAGTGGACAAAGATATTACCTTTTTGTTGCGGGCACCAATTACTTTTGTCTGGTTTTCTTGGGCTGAAGTCCAGTTTGGGGAATAAAAAGCTATGGTTTGGACAATGGTGCTTACAGCAATGCGATGATGCTCTTAAAAGCTGCCGTTTGGTCTCCTTGTGTGAATATTATTTGGGTTTGTCTTTGACTACTCTGTTGTGAAACAGAGAGGACATAGACCGTCTGCTGAGAAGGAAACAGTTTCTGCTAGTGATGAGGATGCCATCGCAGATGTGATGGAGCATCATGACCAGTTTGTTGGCTCCATGCAGTCTCGGTTAGCCAAGTTGCAGGTACTTCTTATAGATAACTATCATGATTTAAATAGCTATTTACACTTGAGTTTTTGAAAGTTATAATGTGGTTGTGTTCTCTATGTTTTTGGTGAACAACAGCTTATGCACTAGTCAATCTTGGTCATGTCAGTAGCTGTATAAGGCTGGAAGTTAGATAGATGGGGCATAGTGGGAATCTAACACCTTAGAAAATGCTTTTCACTTTCAGATCTGCAATCTGCAGATGCTTAATCATTAGGTCATTTTCTCATATTTCTCAAATTGCTGAGAACAACTTGTGGTGACTATCTTTCTCTGCTTAAATGCTTAACTTAGAGGCCATGTTAGAGATGGAGATTTAAAGGTTAGGATGTGAGTAGTATGAGCTCATCTCCCCTTATTCAGCAAGTTGAGCGATGTCCTCCAAAAAGAAGTTGTTAATTCATTTTTTGTCTTTTATATTAAAATTGCATTCTAGTATATAATTTATTGATGATATTTTATTTTATTTTTTTTATTATTTAGTTGGCTTCATATCTTGAATGTGATGGTATGTTCTATGGTAGTATGGATGGACTTGCATGGTGGAATGTCATCATCTGGAGATCCCAATGGTCATGATGCGAAAATACTATAAGCTCATGAGCATAGCATTGCGATGATGTCATCTTGTCATTAAATGCAACAATCATCTTCTGTAAATTCTGTGGTAGGTTGTCAATGGATTCTGGGGGAGAAAGGATATTAAAGGGGCTGTTGGTGCTATGGAGAAGATGGCTGATAATTCTGTGAGTAGCTTTCCAGTGACTCTATAGTGTTTTAACTTTCTTGCCCTTGAAGAAACATGGATTGCCTCATGAGGTCTTAATCAGTATCCTTGTGTTAACCACTTTCTCTATGCCCTTAACTGCAGGTGCTTGCTGATGTAGTTAGTATAGTGACAGAGAAAATTGACATGGTTACTCTGGATATTTTCACTTGTCTTTTGCCCCTTCTGAATGGACTTCTCGAGAGTGACCTGGATAGGTGAGTTACAAGTACTTAATGGTTCTTTGGTAGCTACTTTACTCCTCATCTTTGTATTGTCAAAATGGTTTTTTCTTGCCGTAGACATTTACATTCAGCCAGATTCTTGTTGCAGACTTTGATGCTGCGATTTTTGGCTGCTGCAGCTTCTTTTCATTTTTCTATCCCTGATAATTTATTTCTCGCTCTTCAGCTATAATTTTTTAATATGTGAAGGTATCCAGAACATTAGATGCCATGATCATGACTGTATCTGATGAGATGACTTTTCCTGGGACTGTTACTTTGAGGCATGTAATTGCCAAGCTCAACTCATGTTGAACAGATGCATTTCTATAGCTAGTGTTTGGCCAAAATTACAGTGACAATTGGGTTATTCATTAAAACATGAAGACTTTGTTGAGAGCAAGCTGCGACTTTGCATTCTACACTTATTCTGAGTGAAGTTGTCTTTTTATTTCCTGCCTACTAGCAGTAAAAGAACATCCTTGTTTCTTGTGATTGGTGAAGCATCAAAAGCTTTGATCATACACTTCATTGGCATTGTAGCTATTATAGTGCGTTCACTTTTATCTTTCTGGAGATATGTAGCTTTAATTAGACAGATGTAATTCTGCATTCATGTTGAATGTGGCACAGGGTCAAAAGAAGGGGCTGACGTTATGCTCTTTATGTGCAGTCTTCTTTAGTTTGATGTAGCATGCTCTTCTTTTGCCTCTTTTATGTTCCATAGACATTCCATTTTTCTAAAAGCTTCTCACTGTGCAGGCATTTGAGCATCTCTTTGGACATACTTCTCAAACTGGTCAGAGTATTCGGTTCCATGGTTTATTCAGCAGTATTGGCATCGACACCGGTTGGTGTTGATATTGAAGCCGAACAAAGGTGTGTTCAGTATCATCTTGTTCAGTTCTTGGACCTCCTTGGATTGAATTTTGATCCAAAAACTAACTTGACGTCAATACTGGTTGATTGGCACAGGTTGGAACGTTATAACCTCTGCTACATAGAGCTTGAAAGGGTTAAACGCTGCTTGCCTGCTCTTACCAGGTTCATTTTAGTTTGCCTTTTCTGAAGACCTTGTTTTATGCTTCTAAAGAAACCATAGAAGTGATGATGTTCTGATTTTCTTTGTTCATAGAAGAGGGGGATCTGTTGCAAAGTCCGCGCATGAGTTGAGTCTTGCTCTTGAAGCTGTTTGACGAATGCAGATCAGCCGAGTAGATTTTCACTCATGGGCTTTATGTAGGATACATTCCCCATGTATCTTGAAGGAAGTGAATCTGATTCTTCCAAGGAATTGATCACCTCATGGTCAAGCAGCGGGTACGGGTCGATGATACTTATTTCACAGTGCATATACGAATGTGGAAGCATTAACCTCACTCTAATATAACTACCTTAACTGGAGTGGATGGCCAAGTACTTTCGCACAAGTGCCTGGTGGTTTTTGCGCCGGCACCATCGTGGCTAGTGGATATGCTTTGGCAGTGAAGACAAGCCGTCAATACTCACACTAACCCATCGTGAAGCTCAGTTTGTAAGTTTTAGCCACGAGTGAGCGTGTATTTATTTCGATTCTTTTTTTTTTTTGGGATACGGAATCACAAAATTGTCAAATGATCATTTGTTGGAAGACGTTCAATTGGTAAAAAGTTGCATTATGAATCCTTCTGTCGAATACTTCTCGGAAGCTTTTACTTTCTCCATCCCGAAAGCTAAGGGCACCTTGCAAATCGGTGAAATTACTGTAATTTCAGTGTTATGGAGATCTGAAACTTGCGGCGGAGGTAGTATGAATTAATCAACTGAATTTGAAAAGGGTTGCCAGGTGAATCTGTGTTGTGAGCTCGGCACGCTCGAGTCGTGTTCTTTTGCCGGAGTGGGTTTTGACCTTACCATGATTGAGCTCTTTCAAATCCAAGCTTAAAGAAGACAAATGATCGGATTCTTTTGTCTATAGATTCTCGTTGTCTTTTAACCTATGATAACCTACATTGTGATAGCCCAAACGTAGTGAAATCAACTTGCTGTAAAGTGTCACCTGTCACACAGATATCAGCTAAGATCAACACAGCTAAGACAGGTTGTGGAGAAGGCAAGCCTCCTTAATGAACCTTTTGATAATATCAGAAAATAGTAATTATAAGGAAAATACCAACAATATGCATTACTTTTGATTTAATGATCACTTACATTATCATATCTTTGCAAATACCATTCACACACCTCTGAGTAAAATCTTACATTAATAAGATTAAGGGATAAGTGCACTACAAGTCCTAAAACTTGTCACAAAAGTGCATTTGAGTCTAAAAACTTACAAAAAGTGCAATTGAATCTTAAAACTTGTCAAATTGATTCAATCGAGTCCTAAACTTAACACCGTTAAATTTACTAACGAAAAATGCTGACGTGTCATATTTTATTACTTTTATTAGGATACGTGGCAATGATATGACGTCTAATAAGCGCCACGTCAGCAAAAATAAAAATAAAAATAAAAATAAAAATTAAATTGGAAAAAAGCTATTAAAAAAAAGGAGGGGCTGCGGCGGTGGCCAAGCCCTTGCCAGTGGCGGCCTCCACAGCCGCCGGGAAGGGTCGGTGGAGGTCGTCTGGGCCTTCCCAAAGCCCGGCGACCCTCGCCAGTCCCGAGCGAGGCCCCACCGGTCCTTGGCGATGGCATGAAGCCCTCGATCTGGGGGAGGGCGCGACCCTCGCCTCAGATTTGAGCGAGGGTCGCCGGGGGCCGGCGAGGGCCACCGAGGGCCGGTGAGGCCTTGCCTGGGGTCACCCACCCTGGGCAAGGCCTCGCCAGCGAGGGCCGGCGACCCTCGCTCAAATCTGGGGCGATGGTCATGCCCTCCTTCATATCGGGGGCTGCAGGCCCTCGTCAGGGACTCGCCTAGGGTCGATGAGGGTCACCGGGCTTCGGGAAGGCCCAGTCGACTTCTGTCGGTCCTTCCCGGTAGTTGTGGCGGCGGCCACTGGCGAGGGCTTGGCCATCATCGCAGTTGCTGGTTTAGGGTTTTTTTTCTTTTTTTATAGCTTTTTCTAATTTAATTTACATTTTTTTAAATTTTTCTGACGTGGCGCTTGTTGGACGCCACGTGTCCCAATAAAAGTAATAGAATATGACATGTCAGTGCCACGTCAGCATTTTCCGTTAGTAAATTTAACGGTGTTAAGTTTAGGACTCGATTAAATCAATTTGACAAGTTTTAAGACTCAAATGCACTTTTTGTAAGTTTTAGGACTCAAATGCACTTTTGTGACAAGTTTTAGGACTTGTAGTGCACTTATCCCAAAGATTAAATGATTTGTCCTTACAAACTCATTTTAACATCTTGCTTAGGGTTGTGATGGTTTCATTTTAATTGTAAACTCATGTCTTGAAAGTAATAGAAATTCGAAATATTATGAGTTACAGAAGAGCATATTTGTGCATAAAGCCAAATCGGGCATTTTCAACCTTTTGGTTATTTGTAAATGGTTTAGGAAACGTTGTATGAAAAGTATTGTGAAAGGTTATACATACTTATCCAGTGAATTTGTTAATGAAATGAATTTAGAAATGGTTTGGGAAATGCCTTACGAAGTGTATTCTACCTAATGAATTGATTTGTGAAAGGTCACACTTGGTTTTTAAAACGATTTATGAGATGGATTTCGGATTGACTTAGTAGGTTATTGGAGGATGATGTTAGTAGTTTGATGCTCATCGTCATTCTTTTCAAAACCCATAGAAGGTTTATTGGTATTAATACCATTCTCAATATATCTTTCTGAGTCGAATTGCTGGAAGTGCGCAACAGAAGCCCGATACCTTCATCTGAAGAGATCGCTAAGAGAGAGCCCAAGTTCAAGCTCGTTAATATATTCAGTTAGACCTATATTTACTAAAAATGTTAAGCCAAAGAGTTATGGATTAATTAGTCACGTCACTTCTTCAATGTGAAACTTTTCTAACACAATTCACACGCGTTAGTTACCAAATTCCTTCCTTTAGATGTTCACCAAAAACTAATACACATTGGGAGTGGGCTACCAACTAACCATCGGCTATGATACTACTTGTTAGGAGCACGTAGCAGAAGCCCAATACTTTCACTTTGAAAGATCGCTAAAAAGAAGCTCAAGTTTGAGCCCGTCAATATATCCAATTAGACCTACCTTCATTTAAAAGCTCAAGTCAATGAGTTATGTGCTAATTATGATATATTAACTGCTCCATACTACATCATTTCTCCGATGTGGGACTTTTGAAACACAACTCACACGTGCATCCTAACACGAACTACTGGCTGATATAGGTGGAGATCTAGTTATTTTGAATCTTGGTAAGACTTGTCACAAGTGATAAATGTGACCATAATTTGATATTGAGCATGATATTGATCAATGTATTGGACTATTGATGTTTACGTTGAATGAGTACTTCTCATATGCATGTGATTATATTAAAGTGATAAAACTCATTTTCATCTTGTAAAAATATCACATACCGAATTTAGTATAAATGAGCTTTGATATTGTCTTATGAATATGCATAGAAAATGTTTGATTTGGTTAGAAGAGATTTATATAATTCACTAAAGTGTGATTGCCCATATCATTCATGTCAAATCTTTTTCAAAATTTTTAGCTAACAATTAGCAGGACGATAACACATCAATAGGGAATTTTTGATAGTCAGATTTTGGGTGTGATCTTTGATAGTTGTGTATATATCTGGGAGGATTTTTGTTGGGTTTAGTTGAGTAGATATATATAGACACACACAATTACAAAACATTCTAATATAGGATTTTCGAAATTCTGATTTGGTAACCAACTCACTCTTTTATCACACATATATATCCATATATATATTTATAGGAGTCGGAGTGTGACACCATAATAACTATGCCGAGACGTTAATTTGATTTCATGATTGATGGAATAACATATCATGTCTCCATATGGTTTGTTTTGAAAGAGAATATTAAAATTTTCTTTTGGACTCAATAATCCATTCATGTGAAAGAGGAAGTTAATATAATTTTAAAAATTAATTGGATCTCGAGTCCAATACAAGTCTCATATATTCACAAAAAATGTGATAATGGACAATAAATGAGTATTTGCCGGACATAGACCACTCCTCGTGACTCCTCAGGAGGAACAAGGGAGGCTGGGGGCTATTATAACCTTGAATAATATATGTTTTGTAGTTAATTAAAATCGTTGACTACTATGTGACGTAAATGCATGTTAATTTCCGAAAATGCTCATTAACGTCAGAAGTCATAAGGTAATAATAATTAATGTACTTCCGATTATGGCAAACTATTAGAATTTTTATTTTATTTATTAATTTCGATTTTCAACTCTGCTCGCTTTGAAATCCCGTGGGCGCCCACTTGCTTCGCGGAAATTTTTCTCTGAAAAGGCGGGTGCATAAATTTGATTCTTTCTGAGTAAAGAAGAAGCCGACAAAATTTGTTGCTTTCGGTTTTAAGGCTTATAGAGAAAAAGAAAAGAAAAGAAAAGAAAAGGAGAAAAAGGAAACGTAACTGCTCTATGATCTCTTAATTAGAGTCCTCTTTCTCTTAACAAGTGGGAATGCATGCATGCCTCCCTTCACTAATTACAAAGTCCTTAATGCTGGATTCTATGTGAAATTGGGAAATCCACACATGCACCAACTTCAGCAACCCACCATCATAAACACAAGCATACAGCCCCAAAAAACACTAAAAAAACAACACTGATTTCATGTAATTACATCCTAATTTCCAAAACTTTCGAATTTAACCATCCAGCAATTTTAAGGAAGGAAACTGACAAAGGGGGTTGGGGTGTGGTCAGCCTGCCATTTGAGGAGGATTAGGTTGGTATGCTCTGTTTTGCCATATGTGGAGAGAGGCATGAAAGGGAAAAATGATGATTAATGGGTAAGTACAAGAAAAGGGAAACTGAGGGTTGAGACTATGAGTTTTGGGCATTAATTAAGGCTCTCCGGAAATTGCTAATCCTCTTGTTTTTGTTTTTTGTGAACACTAAGGCTTGAAGTGCAGTTTCTCTTTATCAAACCATTGCACTTCTACTAGTTCTCTCATTTCTAGAGAGAGAGAGAGAGAGATAGAAGAGAAAGAAAGAAGAGAGAGAGAGAGAGAGAATGGCACCATCAAGGTGGGACTTGAGGCTGGTTCCAGAATTGAGGTCCTGGACAAACATGGAGTGCGTTCCTTACTCTGTGACACCCAGTGTTGCGGTCAAGGAGGTCCCCAGGGTACTTCTCCTCATATTTCTCTCTGATTTTTGCCTTTTTCTTTTTCTGTAAAAGAAAAGGAATTTTTTTTTTGGTCATTTCCTCCATTTTCTTTTAATTTCGTCTGGGAGACTAGAAAGGAATTTTTGGTTTTCCAAATTCATCCGATACGATACTAATGCCATTGGGACTTAGATCTCGTTTTCACTTGATGGGGGACGAACAGATTACTCAGTACGTCATGTCAGTTCAATTGGCTCGATGAGGGATCGGTCTGATTTTGGATCGGTTTAATCCGATTTTGCCACCTACCCACTTATTAATCCTTTTTTCACTTGATGGGGGATGAATGGATTATTCCGTACATCATATCGGCTCAATTGGCTTGATTAGGGATCGGTTTGATTTTGGACTGGTTTAACCTGATTTTGCCACCAACCCCACTTGTTAATCCAATTTTCACTTGATGGGAGATGAATAGATTATTCAGTACATCATGGCGGTTCAGTTTGCTCAATCAAGGATTGGCCCGATTGGACCGGTTTAACCTGATTTTGCCTCCTACCACTTAATAATTTAGTTCGACCCATTACGAAAAAGAGTCGAGGTTGAAAAAAAATGCCTAGAAAACCAAGCCCGGTCTCTTATCATTATTCCTTTCAGGAGAATGACACTAAAAATTCAGTTTTGGAAAATTGTACGTCCTCATCAAATAATTCTTAGACACAAAAAAATAGTGATACCAATTTTCCGTTTCTTGGGTAATTTCCATATACTTTTAGGATGAGTACTCAGAAGATTTTGGTCCTTCTCTCAGTTACTCGTTTTGTGGTCGTCGTATGGTCACCGTGATCTCGACAGAGGCCTTTTATGTTCTATGCAAAGTCTTGCGATAGACAAAGGCGATGGAGATCTATCTTTTTTTATCCAACTTCTATCAACCTCGAACAACCATGGTCCTCACAGATCGTAGAAGCGCCCGATCTTGATTTTTGGGCACAGTAAAATGCGCACTCATGTGAGCCCATTGCATCGTAACTCCTGATTTTGATGAATTGATGGTAATGATGAATCGGGCTCACATGAATCCGGTGCGGTCATGTTGATTTTCTACCATAATTTCCAGTTCTTTCTTCTTGACGTTTGATTTATTATTTCGTTCACAGCCCAATGTGGAAAACGCAAGCAATCAGGGGTCACAAGAGCAAGAGAAAGACATGGTGGACTCGTTTCGCCTAAGAGATTTGTGGAGAGCTTACGAGGAGTGGAGCGCTTACGGCGCCGGAGTCCCGATCGTACTGCCTAACGGAGAGTCCGTGGTGCAATACTATTTCCCTTCCTTATCAGCAATGCAAATCTTCACTTACAAGAAGCTCGCTGAGCCGTGTCTCGATCTCGAATCTTCCGAGTACGATAAACTGCCTCAATTATTCAGTAATTCAGTTCTTGGAATTGAGATACATTGTTATGTGGCTTTAATGCTTCCTTCGTATTTAGAGATCATAAAATGTCGAAAGATTAACGTTTCGGGTTCAACATGGCGACGATTCAAACACAGCCGATTATTTAGTCGAATGCTTTTACTGTTTGAAGGAGGTCTGGAGAGGGGTCGGCTTCAACTGAGTCCGAGCGCGAGACCATGAGCAGTGATGGAAGCAAGAGCAGCTCAGGCACCCCAAGCAATGACTCAAGTAAGCACTTCCACATTTTTGCAAATTCCAGATGACCTAGCTTAATCACAATTTTATTTCGCTGAAAAATTCGCTGATAGTGTTCTCCGTTCTTTTCATTTGTCAATATTTTTTGGGGGCGTTCAGACAACGCATTTGCTAGGCGAGAAGGCTCAGAGCGAGTCGAAGAGTATCACGGCGAACTGTACTGCCAATACAATGAGATCGTGAACCCGTATTCCCGACTCCCCCTAACCGAGAAGGTAAATTCGTCCTTGTGTTTTGGGAATTTCGCATTCAATTCCTAGATTGGATTGAAACCGATCTTTAAGGGCCCTAAACAAATCTGATTTTGTACATGATGAAATCGTTTCGGGACTAGATCAAAGAACTGGCACGGAAGTATCCTGGCTTGACAACTTTCCGGAGCACCGACCTCACGCCTCACAGCTGGTTGGCCATTGCTTGGTATGCTAATGCTTTTCCTGAATTGCCAAGAGAATTAAAGGGGAAAAAACAGCTGCTGAATTGATATATCTGTCTGATCTATCCCTTTCTTCTTTAACTAAAGGAAAGATCAGCTTAATGCCGACCAAGATCGTTGATTGACGTTGACGCTTTTAGGTACCCGATCGTCCAGATACCCGTGATGAGAAACCGCAAGGAATTATCTGCATCTTTCCTTACTTACCACATGCTATCGTGGTCTCCTCAAGGTCTGTTCCGAGCATTCCCGCTATATCACAACCTTCTCCTCCTTGTTCCTCGAATCCATACTTGTTCTTGTTCTTCGTTTGTGCGCGACTTTCTTGTGTAAAGCTTGTGACCTGGTTAGCTAATCTACGATGTTAATGCACCTGGAAACGAACCTAGGTGGGCAATTTTCATTAGTGCGTGCTAGAAAGAACATCACCTAGATATTGGAATACCAATTTCGGGCGGCAGTGACTGAATTGAGAAAGAAAACAGGAATTGCCAATCCCGAGGGACAACATTTCGCAGTGGACGTGAAGATCCATGAAATATAAGCTGTGTCCTATGACGGAAACTCCTTTCTTGGCCATTTGGTTAAGATCAAGTCCTAGACAAGTACCAACTCTTGTAGTAGAGTTCCAAGATAGGGTTTGATCCAACTCAGGTGAACATGAAGGGGGAAAAAGAGACAATTAACAAAAATCTAGTTCCAACGAACTATTTTTAAGATATATAAACAAACGAAACGATCCCAATTGTTATGAATGGCAATGAACATTTTTCAATGCTTGAGAAAGTCGATCATAATAAGATGGTCCTTCACAACTATTGCAATTGGACTATCAACGAAGGTCCACCATCTAGAAACTCAACTGCACCATGGCAAGGAAGACATCTTTTCTCCCATACATCAAGGAGTACTACTAATGAGCAGACTTCCATCGGTTCCAAGGTTTAAAGAAGATTCTCTCCTCATCAAGAGGTAGGCTTGAAGATTCATTGGAAAGAAGATTCCCCGGGCAGCTTTGTCGGCTCAGATTGGAAAGGAGGATGATACAATGGTCATTTTAGGCTGCTTCGCCCAGAGGTTCAAATCAACCTATCACCTCTGCTAGCCTGGCTTCGTCTTGACCCTATCCAACTTTGGGCCAATCCCCCCAAGCAAGGAGGGTTAGATAGGCTCGACTTGAGTGATTTCCACACCAAGACCAAGCCGGCAGGAGTCAACTGTGAATCCATTTCGTTGCCTTTTTTAATCATTAATTGTCCATCCAATCACAAGTAACATGGGAGGATAGAAAAGCTTCGATCTAACATGCTACTTTTGTGCATGATTCATGGTAATTTAGCCAAATAGGATATGTCAAAGATGAATATTTCTCTTAGAATGCATACTCCAAATATTAACCTTCATGAACTAAATCTATTGCGTTTGAGCAACAATCACCAGCTTCTCGGATTCCTCATGCAATCCGAATCCCCAAAAGGGCCAGTTCAATAAAGATGGAGGGGTATCGCATCAATCACTACGTTGCAGTCAAGAGGACAAGTATGGGGATGTATCCCCAGCTTGCTTGGCTGGCTTAAAAGGACAGGGACTTAACCTCGTTTCACCCTCATAAGCATATAGATCTACCATAGTGCTAGGAAAAATTATCCAAAAAGCCCTAAACCTATTACATTTTTCTTAATTCAGTCATAAACCTTTCAAGTTTGTCAATTGAGTTTTAAACCTTTTTACTTCTTGCCAATTGAATCCATCCGGCCAATTTTGACCGCTCGGAGTTGACATGGACGTTAGTCGGCGTATGGCCAATGTTAACATGGAAATTTTTAATATTTCTTTCCTTTTCTTTTTCTAGCTTTCTTCCTTTTGGCTGGTCCAGTGAGGTCGAACCGGCCAAAGGCGAGGGCCGACAAAGTTGACCTCGCTGGTCACTGACGAAGCTTGCCCCCACCGACCACTGGTGAGGACGAGCCTTGCCGGCCACTGGTGAGGGCGAGCCTTGCCGGCCCCTGGCTGGGTGAGGTCAAGCCTCGCCCAGTCAAGGCAAGGCCAACCTCGCGGTCGCCTAGGTCTCCCTTACTTGGATCGCGACAGCGAGGTCAACCTCACCTTGGCTGGGCGAGGATTGACCTCCCCCAGATTTGGCGAGGTCGACCTCGTCGTTGCCTGGATCATGACGGCGAGGTCAGCCTTGCCTTTGCTAGGCGAGGTTCGACCTCTCTTAGATCTAGCGAGGCCGACCTCGCCGTCGCCTGGGTCATGATGGCGAGGTCAGCCTCGCCTTTGCTGGGTGAGGTTTGACCTGGCCCAGCTAGGGGCCAGCGAGGCCGACCTCGCCGTCGCCTAGGTTGTGATGGCAAGGTCAACCTTACCTTTGCCAGGCGAGGTTTGACCTCGCCCTGCTAGGGGCTAGTGAGGCTCGCCCTCGCCAGTGGCCGGTGAGGGCGAGCTTTTCCAGAGGCCGATAGCCGGACCGGCCAGAGAGAAGAAGGCTAGAAAAAAAGGAAAAAAAAATATTAAACAAATATTAAAAATTGCCATGTCAGCGATGGCCGGACGGCCGGCGTCCACATCAACTCCTGGCGGCCAAAATTGGCCAGATGGACTCAATTAGTAAGAAGTGAAAATGTTTATGACACAATTAGCAAACTTAAAATGTTTAGGACTGAATTGGCAAAAGTGCAATAGGTTTAGGACTTTTTAAACAATTTTCCCTAGTGCTAGAGCACTAACATTTTTTGGCTTCCTCTTTCACTTGAATTTCCAAATCCATATCACTCCTGGATTCAAAAAACTGACACAAGGATTTTCAGTCCTTTGCTCTAACCAACGCCTCCATAGACAATTGCCGGATAAGGTCTTTTAAATAAATGGATTCACCAAAATGGAGTAGATTTAGGTTTTCGATAACGACAAATTAGTACTTTCGTCTTAAGCTTGGCATTTCCTTTACTTTACCAAGATGACTCGGGACAGATAGGAGAACCAAGCTGGAGCACCATAAGGCATAGGAAATTTTCGATGGAGCGGTGAAATGCATTGATCGAGTAGATTGGATTTTCATGATGACAAATTAGTACATTCCTCTTAATCTTGGCCTTTCCTTTACTTTCTAAATATGACCCGTTACAGTTAGTGGAAACTACCAAGCTAAAGCACGGTAAGGCAAGGAAATTTCCGATGGAGCGGTGAAATGCATTTTCTCTAAGGATCCTACTCTATCAGAAAAAAAAAGAAACCTTTGAAGCGAACAATCATCTTCATATTATTTATTTATTCAACATGACATGCACAATTTAGATGGTGATGAAGGACAAATGTATGGATCTATCATGACATGAAAATGAGTCCTTGACAGACTTGGTAAATCTTAACAGATGCCAAAAACTCCAAATCTTAACATATGTTGAAAGCATTGATCAACTTTGGCCAAATTCGAACTATGACCACTTTCACAGCCAGTTTCTTTCATGATGCTACAATAGATTTATACCAATAAGGCCTTGAAAAAGCTGTAAGATGAAAATTGCTCTTTTAATTAAATGCCTTAATCACATATAATGACAATCAAGAGCAGGATTTCATTCAACGGTCATCAACTCATCTTAATTGTTCCTTCAATTCACCACTATAGTGTATTTATCAAGAAGAGATAATCTCATTATGGAGGATTATATGTGTCCATAAAAGATCATCTCATTATCGAGGATTGAAGACAAGAAAGATGGCCATGGGTGGAAAACATCAAAATAGAGCAAGATACTAGCACTACGTTCAAATGAGCTACAAAGAAATCACAAGCCTCATATTGCTTAAGAGATCGGAATTCATTCCTTCTACAAATATTTCATCGAGAAAGCTCTCTACTTCTATTGTAATCTATTGGCGGAAACTATCAAGTTGGAGTATTGTAAGCGTAGGCACTGAGGATCCTACTCTATCAAGCAATTGAAAACTTTTCCAAACTGATCATTATCTTCATACTATCTAGTTATTTACCATGACATGCCCAATTTAGATGTCGATAAAGGACAA
This sequence comes from Syzygium aqueum, assembly GCA_031216185.1. Classification (NCBI taxonomy): domain Eukaryota; kingdom Viridiplantae; phylum Streptophyta; class Magnoliopsida; order Myrtales; family Myrtaceae; genus Syzygium; species Syzygium aqueum. The sequence goes on along the minus strand of CM062237.1, from coordinate 28,281,103 downwards.
ATGCCTAAACCCCATCATGGCACGAGAATGACTCCTATAGTAATTCTTACTAGACTCTGAATTCGTGAATCTTTGTAGAAGCTGAAGGCATTTGTACAATTGCTAGCCAAGCTTCGAACTATAATCACTTTCTTTCCTTACGCTATAATATATTCATACCAAGGTCTGATAAAGAGCCTAAGAACCAATGTTGCTCCCTTCATACGCATAGCAAACTCAATTGCATCAGTGTCAGAAGTCAAATATTTTTTAGTTCAAAGTGGAACTCTTAATTTCTGAAGACACTGAAAACAAAATGAAGCAACTTGTGCATCAGTGATGACAACGTCACCACCGAACACATTGACTGGGGCACATCCACTAAAGTGACTTTTGAATGAGACCTACCACTCTGAAAACAAAAAAATGAGACCTACCACCGGCTTAGGGGCAGTTGATACTCAAATGGGTGTACTTGGAATGGACTTCTGATCTCTAAAAGGATCTGCTATAGCTACTCGATCTCTATCAAATGACTTTGGATCTCTCTCTACATCTTGTAATCATAACAATCAAGAGCAAGATTTCATTTGATGGTTCTCAACTGAACTTGATCTTGCCTTAAATCATGGCCACTGTAGTCTAATTGTCAATACAAAAAGATCTCATTGTCCAAGCGCCAAGCGCCAGTGGATCGAAGATGAGAAATAGCCATGTGTGGACTTCATCACAATAGAACCAGATAATAGCACAACATTTAGAGGAATTCCAAAGAAATCAGAGTCCCATATTGCTTGAACATCTTAAGAGATTGAAACTCATTCCTTCTAAAAGATCCATCAATGAAGCACACTACTTCTATTGAAACCTATTGATTCGCTTAACTAAGGTGGAGTACGACAAAGGGAATTTCCAGTATACCCTATTTTATCATAAAAGTTCGACCACCATCTTAAAACTATCCATCATCATGAAAACGCATCACTTACCATTTATATATATGGTTCTCATTTATACTAATATAGTAAGTATTTTTCAGTCCGAATCACAAGTGAATCCATTACTCAAGGGTCAAAATTGGTACATTGATTGAATTAAATGGCCAAACCTGTTAAGGATAGAACTTAAGCAATGAAAGAAGCAATTCAAGTGAAAAATGATTTTTATTTTTCCCCTAACGTCTATATCCTTATATGCATGATCACAACAAATTGTCACTCGACAAGCATTTATAAGAAAACTTCTTTGCAAGTTAAACGTGATCTAGTGTGCAAGCACAATGAATATGTTGTTTGGAAGGACTTCTTGTGGATGTCCAAGCGCGAGAGGTTGGAATTCTGCTAGTGGATGTCTAAGTGTGATGATCATGGGTGTCTTTGGTGGAAACTTTGAGTCAAAATCTTGGGATCTCTAATGTTCATGCACAAAAGGTGAAGAAAGTTCTTCCAGTGCTATTAGTTAAGGAAAGTTTGGTCACTGAAAGTCCATGTTCGGTTGTTGAAGTCCGTCTTTAATCAACAGTGCTTTCCAACCATTGAAAAAGTGTATTAAGAAAAGCAACCTAATGATGAAAAGGATACTGCACTTAATTGCACATTTTAACTACTCAAAGATGTTCTTCACATGGCTCAATTGATTAACAAGTAGAACCAAGACACAAAACCGAACTCAATCTAATCAGTACTAAATTTCTTGTAATTTATCCACAAACTTTGTGGTCAAATGATCGTGATGAAGATTTAGAGGTAAAACATTTTTCCTAGTAGGTTTGTAATTGTAGCAACGAATTTCGGTTTTGTTGCCGAGTGTATCTTTTCCTTGCTGTGTCTCAGAAACTCTTATCTTGAGTTCATACGTCCAAGCAACTATTTCTGAATAATCCATAGTGAAGTAAACCGCTAAAACTAACAGTTCTGCTCTATTACTTAATCCATCTTTCTAGTGACATTGTAGATGTAGTATTAACAATTATTTCGATCTTCGTCTTCTGGCTTTCCTATTTTTTTCTCTCTGATTTTGTGAGAAATATCTGCTTTAAGGAATTTCATCATCATGTGCATCTTTAGCTAACAGGCATGATGTGCTGAAGAATCTCAATATAGTAAGAATCTTTTGTTTCATATCCAACAGATCTTCCAAAACCCACATATTTGAAAAATCTTCATCATGTATAGGTTTTCTTTATCGAATAATATTTGATTATTCATAACTGTTAACCATATACGGTTAAGTACTCTAGGCTTCCAAAATGATCATCGACATTGTAGTTTAATCGATCATATTTGGCATATCTTCAATATGATAATTCTTGCAATCATGTCTATAGCCTAACCAGTATGAGACGTTTCAATCAAATTACTTTGGTTTGTGAAAGACCAGCTCACTAGCTTACAGTAGTTGATTTCCAAGGAGCCGACATTGACAAACTACAGTTTTTTCAATCATGCATTATCTTCTCACGGATCAAAATGATCCAGAACATGTTTTTTAGCATATGTTCTTTTGCCAGTTGAGTTTTTCTTGGAAGTGTGGTTGTAATTAGAAGATCTTTTCCTGTTATTGGTGAATCAAGTTAATTGTAGATCAACTTTCTGCATACATTGGCCATATTTGAAATAGTAGATGTACACAACTTCATTGTAATCTTTTTCTTATGTGCCACAAGATCATATTTAATTTGTACATGAACGTCATATAGCTTTGAGGCATTTAAATTGTGACTAACAGTACAAGCATGTGCTCCGTACTTGTTTAATTTGCTCATTTTGTTTCAGCCGGTTTACGTGGTTTAACTTGGAATATGATCTACCAATTATTTGTAACTTCATATAAGTTTATTTCTCAAAGAATGTAATTGACAATTTGATGTTCAGGTCTGGTGAGTGTCATTCCAGAAGACAATCAGAGAATTGAATCCATTATTCCACCAAGAAGAGAAAGCAAAGTCCTGACAAATGGAGAATGTAAGTATGAGATCGGGATTCCTCCATTTGCAATGAGCACATATAAGATGAATGGAGCGTTTTGGATCAATCCTAAGACGGCTGATCACGAGATGATAGTTTCCTATCAGCGTGCTGCTTGGTTCTGGTTAAGAGAGCACAAATTTAGTCATCATGATTACAACTTCTTTGTGTCTCATGGTATATGAAAAATATATAGCTCTAAGTCCTGTCTCACCGTGTCAACGATCTGGCTCTCATCTATACCTTCTCAGAGGTGCTTTTCCGAGGAATGAAAATGTTTCTTAAGGTGTTTCAAGCAGAGCACAATGACCGAACCCTATCAAGTTAAGCTAATACCTAGAGAAACATTTGAACTCTCGTGTGTTCTGTTGTTTATTTGCTTCTACAACTGAATTCTCCCGATGTGTTATGTTGGATTTCTTTCCCATCTATTTTGCTTCTTACATCTTATCCTGTGAGTAGCTGTGGCTAGGAATGATTTCAAGGTTGACATGTTGCCTTTTGATTCTTACAGTATGAAAGGTTTTATTTATACCTCATCTTATTATTGCGTGGTGCTATAAATAACCAATCTACACGTAGTATGTGGATTAGTACATCTATCTTTCCTTTTGCAGTTCCCATGAAACAATGACAAAACATAGGAGGGATGAAAACAGGAAAGAGTCATGTCTGACATTGTGAAGCTTCCGGTCAACCAAGGAAGACAGTAATACGTGAACCCTAAAGTTAACTGTGTACATATTGGGGCAAATGATGTCTCTGTCTGATGCGAACTAGGGGTTTATTATCACAAATATATATGATAGAAGTCTTTGAGGAACATGGAAAGATTTTTCTCCAGGCCAAGAGCAGTTATTGAGATGGCATAGGAAAATTAGAAATCCCGGTGCAAGTACACAAACATACTTGCTATCATATACAAAAGATTTTAGACAGTAATGACATGAGTGAGAAGATTTGAGACCTTTATGTAATAATTTACGCGTGTGAAGCTGTATTCCTCAGGGTTTTAATCCATGCTAGTCTAATGATACTTCAAGTGTAAGCGAGCCATATTTATCAATCACAGTTATGTGCAAAACTTACATACATTTAGTCTTGTTACATAAAGAGTGAATCATTATGACGAATATCAAACCCAAATCTTAGTGACTAGGGAAGGGTTGCCTAGACAAATTGGTCCAAAACTTGTTTAATGAGAGTTTTTCTTATTTTGGTAAAACAAGATGATTCCGGAGTATGAATAAGCTGGAAATGTATAATGAATGGCTGGACGAAGGCATATAACTTCTCAGTAAGTAAGACCATAGTGAATGATATTCATGTAAGAACCAGGGATTCGGGATAGATGAACTAGCATCGTCATGTTATTACTTATTTGACCTCCCACTCTTCAACAAAACTCCGATGCTCTCAGTCGGCAATTGACTTGCAATCAAAATCGACTTTCCAAAACCAGGACTTTTTACCTATGTGCTCTAGCGAAGGTGTAAGAATGTACATAAAGCATGGATCATTTAAACAATAATCACACATAAATCAAATCTTAAAGTACTTATATCCATACTCTGGACTGGTCATCCCTTCTTCCCAGTCACCCATGCGCCGACCACCAAAAACGATTTGTTGAATGCCCAAGTACCTGTTGAAATGGAGATCTTGATCAATGAACTTATTAAACGTCAAAAATGAAAGAGCTAATAGATTCCTTTGAATTTTCAAAAATCCTTGTTTCTTCCAGTAGCTTGAGACTTACTCTGAGCTTAAAACTGTCAAGCAGTTTAGGAGTACATCAATAGCAAAGTAATCAGAGGTACCAAGGTCTACCCTGCATGACAGATTGAAAGAATTCTTTTCCAATGAAAAGATATTCACAGAGAGACAAAAGTAGAGAAAGAAACCCAAGTGTCTCTAAACCACATACCAAAAACGACCCCAGTTGTCCTGGAACTCCACATCACCGATATCATGGAATGATGATGGCATCGCATTTGTACCCTTGTCAGCATCATAGAGAGGATCATAGTCCATTGACATATTTGCCAGCTGCAAAAATTACGATTTTAGTGAAACTTCTCTTAAGAGCACGCTGTCAGCCAAAACATAATAGAGAAAAAAGGTCATGGTGAACAATGAAAGGATGCCGTTTTCTGTAAAGTCTAAGCAAATCAAATACCCAGTGATTTCAGCGCCTCACACACACACACACACACACACACTGATTTGGTATCAGCAAGAGCAAAGGTTGGCCATGTAATGTTCTTTAAACTCCAGTTTGAGCTTATCTTGAGCCCATATAAGCATATTGATTTGTTCTTGGTGACGATTGAAGCCCATAATGTCACAAATATTGTAGAATAAGATATTTATATAAGGAAGTATTCCAACCTGCATATTAGAAGAATTGAAGGCACCCAGGCGCCCCATGACATACCATGATTGAATAACCTGCATATCTAGTCCTCATAAACAAGCTACGTGTAGAAGCATCAAGAAACAAAGGAACAAACAGATAATATTCAACCAATATTAGAAGACTGAGGAACAAAATGTTAACCCATTAACCTACACTTCCAATTAGATCAACATCCCTGTCTGATGGAGATCCATAGAGTTCAAACCATATGTAAGATTCTGCGTGATTGAAACTGCACATTAGACAATACAGAAATCATTACAAGAAAGAAGGTAACGAAAATCATCTAAAGTGATAAGTGCCAAAGAAAACTGATTTATGAGGGGGAAAAATGTATTACCCCATGCAGACTAATGTAAAGCATCATCCTTCAGGTATACTCATTTATGTGATTAAGCAAGCATAGCAAAAAAAAATGAAATAAATGGTCTCTAGAAAGTAAAATAGAATGGAAAAATTAAAATGGGATAGAAGTGCAACGACATAACTGGAGGTGAAAATACTGAAAAATAACAGCAAAACTAGATACCGCAACCAGAACAATCAAAAGTAAATGCACTGACATCAGTCATAAATTAATACAGGTGCTCCTTGAAAATAAGGATCTCATCATTTACTCCTAGACATGATGGTTCTGCATAACTACAGATTTGAGCAGGAATTCGTTACAAATGAAAACTGAAATGGCTCAAGTTTTACATGAACATGGTCCCTATTGTGACATGCATAGAGAGAGAGAGAGAGAGAGAGAGAGAGAGAGAGAGAGAGAGAGAGTACTCTCTAAAGCTAACTTTGAAAGCGAGGACCGATCCAGTCTTAGATTTTTTAAAATCTCGACCCTTCTTTCTCACTCGTTCTTCAACCTGGAGCATATGAACATCATCTCAGATATTCACTTGACAGCACTGTCCACCCTAGTGAAGACAAGACACAAAAAAAAATTTCTCTTTTTTTTTTTTTACTTTTGTTCTCGAACTGAATGCCAACACGAGACAAGGGAAAGCAGCATGGGCGGATTACTAGAAAACGTAACGGAAAGACAGATACGAGAAACAACATCGTCCAAATACTTAGGCTCTCACCACCGACGAAGCAAGAAAAAAGCCAAAAACAAAACCCACCCTTTTCCTCATTTGCTCGGGGTTGCCGATGCTATCACCAAGAACGGCGCGCAGCTCGGTGTCGTCCTTGCAGGCCTCCTCCAGAACCCTGCAGACCACGGGAAAAAAACGGCCCCACCACCAGCCAACAAAAGCCAAACCTTTCTCTTAAGCAATGCGAACTCGCACGGGAATATAATCAAACAAGTGCACGGCGTGACCGGGGGGGTGACTGACTTGGCCCACGCCGGGTAGCTGTGGAGCCGCTCGTGCTCGCGCCTCCGCTTCTCCTCGCGGATCTTGAGCAGCCTCCGCGCCCTCGCTGTGGTCCCCGACCCTTTCGCTCCATCCGCGCTCCCGCCGCCGCCGCCGCTCGCCGGACCATCGCCGTCTCCTCCGCGCGAGCACGAGATGGGGTTGCGGTTCCTCGGAAGGCGAGGACGCGGAGGGAGCGTCTTGGCGAGAGGCGGAGAGGACGGGCGCGGGCGAAGGAGGAGAGCGGAAGAACCGGTCTTCAAGCTCCAGCAGTGACCAGCACCGGCAGCTGCGATCATCTTTTGCTCGAATCGAAAATTTACCGAAGCGGTTTTCTGAGCTTCGTGAGTTTTTTCATTCAGCGCTCTCCTTCTCGGGAGCCGTTAATCTCGCGAAAACATAAATAATCTAAAGAATATTTTTTTTATAAAAAATAATCGTTTTTATAATTTAAAATAATTAATTAACTAAAAATATTTTTATCATCAATAATAATATATTTTCGTGAATAACACAAAATATTTTTTTTTTCAAATTATTGATTATTTTAAAAAAAGATTTGTCGGATAATTTATTTTTTGCGAAACAAACTCACTTAATAAGAAATAAGAAATGTTGTTAACGATATCAAACTCAGAGTGTCGCGAAGATGATGCAGCATGTGGATGAATTAGCACATCCCTGCTTGGTTTTCATTATTCATCTTGAAATTGTCTCGAGAAAAGACAGGCTTCAAATTCGACAATTTCTGAGTTTTCATAGATTTGAGCATCATCTTCAACTCTGTTTTTGGGTGAACGCATTGATCTGGTCTGCATATTCAACATCTATCACTAGTGTTCTTCGGGCAGCGGTACCGTATGGCGGTCATGGCACGGAGCAAGCACCGGGAGCAATCATCCTGCTGAGTGGTTCCCATGGCAAGCCGCATGCCCGTAACAGACGCAGTCGTCCAGGATGTCAGACTCGGCGTAGTAGTTGCAGCCTCTGATCGGTGTAGAATTTACTGAATCTTGGAGGACAACATTTCTGCTTCCATTACATGTACAATACACTTGAGTTTTACCAGGATCGCCTTCGGCATTGTTGCAGGTAGACAAGGAGAAATATCAAGATAAACTTCGTTGTTCGAAAGGCGACCATAATGTTTGGCTCTTTATGATCTTTTTCTGTGTCTCCAATGACTTTACGGGTCAGAAAAGCCAGTACGGTTGGGCTATAGATAGAAAGTGATGATGATAATGTAAGCTTCGCGATCTGTTTAAATTAGTGGATGAGGCCTTAGTTTTCTTACAGGGTTTTGCCTCCATCACTCTGGTGCCCTCCATAGCCAGTTGGTAGAAACTTTAGTGGTCATGAGGAAGTCAAGACTTGCTGCCTAGTTTTCTCAGATCGTGAAATTTTTAGTTTGAGCTTATGCTTTCCTTGTTCGGGCTGAGTAAAAACACCCTGTCCAGCTGCGACTGCATTGATTCAAGAACGCTTTAGGCAGGACAAATCTACTAATGGCTGTACTGCCATTTGGTAGCACCTTTTCTTGGTTACATCACTTGAAACTACATCAAGTGCGAATATCGAGGGACAGATTTGGAGAACTTTCTATTCCATTTTAGGATACTCATGCACTGGATCCGCCTTAGCTATGAAAGTTTTTCTGTTCTTTGTGGTTTGAGAACCTAAAAGGCGATCTGGGCTTGGGCCTTGAATAATTTTGCATCTTTAATAATGCTTCGGAAAAGAAAAATGCTCGAGTTAAAACAATGATATCTTGAAATATATGATTTACGTACTTCACCAGGACTTCTTATTGTAATTTTGACATCCATTAATCAAGGTATCATCACAACACAACTTTCTGAATCGTGGTACACGCTACAGAGCTTTTGATTCTTCCCTGTTTTGCTTGATTTCAAATTTTTCCCAGCAAGTACTTCTAGGGAAGGTTTCGTGAAAGTGGCAGGTTTTGTTAATATAACTATACCAAGTTTTTATTTGCTAATGCAAGTTGAATTCTACTTCGAATCATACATATCGGGCTTGGTATACTAAAATTTTCTATTTTCCTGCCTATGTATTGAACTTGCATTGAGATTGGTTCGACTCCCATATCGATCCGCATGGTTTCATTTAATGCTGACCCTTGTACATCGTAGTCATACAGGTGGTAACTAGCAAGGCATACATTAGACCTTGTTCGACACAACAAATCGTTCTTTTTTCTTCCCTTTTCGGTGCAGCATAACTAAGAGAGCTGTTCCGTTTAGGTAGGGCAAGACAGGATGGGTGGGCATGAGTGATCCAGTGTCCGAGCCAATTGGTCAGACGACGACCACTTCGCTTGCTAGATTATTATCAACCGCCTTTCCTGGAATGGAATGGCATGGAATAGAAAGAACACAAAGCGCTAGCGCCATGTATAGGGTCAGTCTTTTAGGGGGGGATAAGCTTTGAAAGTTCCCCAACCATACATGATTAGACTATTTTAGTTTATGAGCAATTATTTCCAACTCAACCTATTTCTTCCCTCTGTCAACACTGATTAATAGAAGTTCCCTCATACAAATTAACAGAAAATCCTTGTGTTCCTAGCTTCCTAACTTGTAACAAAACCTGAGACTTCACGGGTTTGAGCTTCTTGATTACAGTTTGGTTGCCAGGAATATTTAATGTGACTGTCTTGATCTCATTTTGGCTGTGCGTGAAATTCAGATAAATATAGAGATTAGATACAGTCCAGATAGAGGTACAAGTTAATGTTTCTGCATATGTGAAAACACTTATCATCTTTTTTATTGCGTCGTCTTGACTGATGTCTAGAGGAGTCGTTGCACACTAGTAGTTCCAGATGAAGGGCCCGTTAATGTGGCGTCAGGACGTACATCTTACAGGTATGAGAATCAAGCGTAGCATCCAGTTGAAGTTTAATCGAGGTTGTCGTCGAATGCTGAAAATTTTCAAGCCATCTTCATGTTAGACCGGGTAAAATGTGGCTTTGAGTGCGGAGAGACACATTCTGATCTTATTCACAGCATATCGTTTCACGTGGAAGCTTGAAAAAGAAAATGGAAATTCTTGCACTCATACCTCCCATAAGTCACGAGCATCGACAATCACAGAAGAATTTAGACCAATGTCACTCCATTCGGCAGTCACAGTGGCAGTAGAAGGCCCTCTATTCATGAGGAGCACAGCCACTCTGTCGCCACTCAGGGGACCCGACCAAACCTACACATTAACATAAAAAATAGAGGACTAGTGAGCATGTCATAACGCGAAAATCTTGTATGCTCCTTGTAAACTAGTGCATCGTCTAGGCAGATTCACCTCTAAATCTCCAGTTTTGTTCACCTTCTTGCCTTGAATTCCAAGATCATCTGCCACAAGCACTCAATGAAAACAAGGATCATGAGTTGTAACGTCCTTTTGCCTTCCCATTGACCATTAAGATAATCATAAATATCAACTATTTTCTCTAGACCTTGATTAACAGCAATGACCTCCTTGTTGCTGACCAAATCGAACGTGTCATTGTCCATGGACCTAATGTCGCAACCTAAGATAAGTGGAGCCTGTAAAGTGACAAACTGTAAGGAAACATATTCTCGGTAAGGTAATTTAAATAAGAGTCTACTCGATTCTTCTGTAGGGTGAACTTTTACCTTTGCTAAAGACCAAAGGCTAAAGTGACAACGATATTCTTCTGTAGTCATATTTCCATTACCTACTTCAAGCATGTCGGGATCTGAAATGACCACAGAATAGTTGCCAGAGGTTAGGACATCCATTAAACAAATCGAGTTCTATATCCTAATTGCGAGTGAAAAGATCGATCATTATAACCATTCCATCCGCCTGGTCCAGCATATGATGCCCAAGCATCATTTTGATCGGCCTTCGATATCATACTGCAACAGAAAAGAATCAAATTCTTTATGTTCCGCAAGAAAAGTAATTTCTCCTTCATCTGATTATCGAAACCGAGAATTCATGTCCACCAATTAATTGATCTGGTACATGTTACCTTCCCCAGGTATCCTTTATGTCTCCAGTAGTTCTCCAACTATTTCCGATGCTCGGTGCCCAAGTGGCAGGATCAGCATAGCCCCTACAGAGGCCACATGAAACTTTTGTGACTGATAATTACTATAATTGTTCACTTGCTGAACACTGTCATGCGTAGATGATGCATACACCAAAAGCAATTACGGGGTTTTGATGCGGTCACATACCATTCGCACAGAGAAAAGAAGATTGGCCTTCCAGTGGCCAGAAGGGCTTTGCTCATCTTTGTGTATCTGCCAATCAGTCTCCGAAAGTGTTCATTCACGAGTCATAGTTGATTACATTCCACAATCAAATCATATCTGCTTTACCTTTCTTGAGGGCTAATCCCATTGTTGTGACAGTTGTCATACTTCAAGTAATCAATCCCCTGCGGTAATTAAACCAAGAGGGGGAATTAATTGGTGAGATTATGCATGTCTGGCACTCGAAGATTTGAGACTAGAGATGATAAATTTTCAGAATGGACCCCACTGGCAAGCCTACTACTTTTCTGGAGCTTCAGTCTAGTAATTTTCAGGTAATTTCATACAAAAATAAACGGCGTGGAGAGTACCAAGAAAATAAAATCAAGATTTGAGAAATGTACTCAAATCCAAGAGCAAAAGTACCATATAGAATGGATGTAGTAGAATTTCAGTTTTGAAAGATTGAAAATATCAGAAAAGATTGCAGAAGAGTGAGTTGAACTGAGCCATGTAAAGTTATGGATGACATGCCAAAATCATGTTGCTGAGAAAATTTGGGGTAATAAAGGATCAGATAGGAAAATAAAAATAACTGCTAATCACACCTGTAGCAACAGTGGGAGAATGCTTTTCACTTGAATAACTGAAGTCCATTTACAATAACAACATATCTAGAACATCTGATGTCAAATCATAATCCAATGGTTACTGGATGCTTTTGGGAGAAACTTTCCATGATGGAGTGCCACTTCTTGTGCATCTACGCAGAAATTTTTGCAGACAATACATACCCATGAAGCAAAAGTGTTGGCATCTTGTTCCTCATAGCCGAGTGACCCTGGCATTGTCTTTGCACATGTCAATGTCCTGGTCAAGATAAAACAGCTTGTTGTGAGGTGGCTCATATGACAAGTAATGCTAAGCCTTAACTTCTCTCTCTCTCTCTCTCTCTCTCTCTCTCTCTCTCTCTCTCTCTCTCTCTCTCTCTCTCTCTGTGTCAAGGCTAAACTCAAGAACCTGCAGCAATTTCTCTCTTTAGTTAATCTGCTCTTGTTCCAACATTATCCCAACATGGTAATTAAAACATCTCCAATGTCATCACTGTCAACAGTTATTTATATCTTCAAGACTTCAACAGAGAAAATGTCAAGTAAGAGTTCATTGAAGGTGCCTTAGCGAATCTGCCAACTCACTTTAATGCAAAACATGCGATCCACTAAAATGGGACATTAGTTTATGTTTGCTCTTGCTTAAAAAGAAACTAGAGAGCATTCACTTGAACATTGCTGAATTTGTTCATTGTGCAAAGACTGCAATAATTAGCATAAGTTCATCTGGAAGATATGTGACTTAAAGGATCCACTAGATGTCTGTACCCGGCATCTCCATATATTCCAATCTTGAGACCCTTGCTATGGACGTAGTTGGCCAGTGCCTTCATACCAGAGGGAAAGATAGTAGCATTTGGAACTAAATTCCCCTGCACAAATATTTTGAATCATGCAGTCAACACATGTTTGCAAGCTCGCTGAGAAGCAGCTGCATCATGCAAGGCTTTCGCAGCCATTGCACCAGACCAATACAATCTTAAGGACTGGCCATAGTTGTGGAGTAAATGTAACAACCATGGCAAGAACAATCGACCAGGAGATTCAGTCTGATGATATCACGGAGAAGCACATCGAAGATTAAGCAAATATCTATTGTGTTAGCTCCGCAAGGAGCACGAGTGTGAAAACCAAGTACTTGCTGGTGCAAGAAAACATTACTCATTACAAGAATAAAACTTATTTGACATCCTGATAAGTGAGTAATTCTGGATTTACAAGCAAATATGCTGAAACAATCAGATTCCAGACAATTTAATGTCATAGCTTCCTGATTAAGAAAGAATCCACACTTATTGACTAAAAGGTCAAATATATGGAGAGATCCACCAAAAGAGAACCCGAGCAAGGATATAATGACTCTTATGTGTAGTGATTTTGCACCTGAGAATCTCGGTTCAGTTCAGCCCAACAGTCATCTGAATGAAAGCTAGAGTCAGGCAAAATAGAGAATTTGACCACTTCTTCGGCACATACAAAAACCAAAAGGAAAAGTTGCTACCAAGATTAATGTACTCGTATCCCAGAGCTGCCAACCCGGTGGAAACCATTGCATCGGCTGCAAGAGTGAAGGAAATGTGAGAATCGATGTATTAAGGGCTGTAAGGAGATAATTTGCCTGGTGATCACTGTAGCTCCCACGTGATGCCTTAATATTTCCATATGCACGCACCAGGGGAAAAAAAGCGAGATTTTATCCTGAATAAATTACCTGTCTGATGAATGAGCTCCTCATTAAGCTTGCCAGGGAAGTGATTAAAATTGTTCCATCTGCATTATCCAAACATTCCTTTTGCTTAGATCTTGAATAGGCGGCATGTGAAGAGTTAAGAGTTGGTATAATAAACAAATAAATGTCAAAGAAACTCGTGTCTCCTCTTGCAATGATCCCACAAGATGCTAATGGATTGTTGTCATATTGTTATCCGTTGAAAAAGAACCACGAAAGATGTTTCATATATTGCAAAGGCAAAGTACACCTACCCCATCTGCGGAGTCCGACCCAACCCATTATCTAACAAATCTCTTCTTGGTCTGGATTCACCGAGCTCCCTGTTTTGATTAATACCACTTGCTACACCTCCTGATACAGCGCTCAAAACAAGCAAGAACAAGGGAAGAGAAAGCGAAAAGTTATCCATGAGGGGCTCATGTATTTCCTTTTCTGCACGAAACCTCCATAAATAGGTGAAAACTAATTTCACAAGGTAAGATACAGCTAGCTTCTTTGAACCTACATGGTGATGTATTTCCCGAGGAAAGCAACAAGAACATTGCAATCTAGGAATGATTAGTAAACTTTCACGGAATGTCTGTTATCATTGTCACTTACTCGACGTGCCCGAATGGAATTTTTTGGTCAGAAGGGATGACTCACTCTAACAGCAGTGCTGTTGGGCAGTCTGATGTCTCATTTTCACGCAAAGAAATCAAGCTTTGCAAGGATTGCCGTGTGGGCTGTTGTTTTAAATGTGCTCTTTTTAACAGGCAAGTTAAGATTCCATCTCGCAAGTCACGGCTGTATATGACGGCTTTGAATTTCTTTGTTTTTACAGACATATTTCATTCATTTATGAAAACAAGAATTTGCCCTTATACAAGTCAGAACAGATAAGTAGCCCTAGAACTAGTGGACTTTGAATCATATATGCAAAGCTCTATCTGATGCACACAACAGCTTTGGCCTTTCCCGTTCAGAAGGCAGTCAAATGGCGCTTTCTACCAAACCACCTGAAGCCCAGTCTAAACTATCCCTCAGAAAAGCACATCCTCAAAAGGCTTTACCCAGATTAATGTTAAAAGAAAGAGGACTCGTATCAAATTCACTAATTAGAGGTTACATAGAGAAATGTATTTTTTAACCACCAGAAGTGCAAGGTTAGTCTGATACAGCTGGAGAATATCCGTAAACGGTCGGCCAAAGATACTAAGTAGCATAAGAATATGCAGAAGCTTCCAAACTTGAACCAATGTCTGCCAATAAAATCTTTTGTTGTCCATTTTAAAGTTCCTGGATGAATCTGTTACAGTGCATGAAACAAGAAGATCAATATGGACACAAAAGCCGGCTTAGATATTGGCTAGGAAATGGATGCAATTGCTTTTCATGAAAACAATTGCATTCTCAATCAAGACAATCTACATGCTCACAAAATTTTCTTAAACAGAACTAAACTGATAAAGTACATCGCATAAATTTAACTGCATATTCATCAAAGCTAATACTGCAGTGTGAGGATGAACATTTTGCATGCATGAGGATCCACCCAAGCGGCGATTTGATCTCGAACAGATGCCACAGTTACGTGCTGGCAATTTGAAGGAAAGATAACAAGAAAAGAAAACAATCAGAATAATATGAAAAAAAAATATTAAAATTCCTTTTTTCCATGGAAAATTGTTTGATGATACCTCCCACAAGTCTCGAGCATCGACGATCGCTGCTGAGTTTAGACCAATGTCGGTCCAAGATGCAGTAATATTTGCTGGTGAAGCACCTCTATTCCAAAGCACAACAGCCACTCTATAACCGGTTAAAGGACCAGCCCAGACCTAACAGTTTTTGTCCCAACAAATGAGAAATTCCCTTTCTTGTGTATGCGTTCCAAGTATAAGCAAGTATAAGCAAGAAGATGAAGATAAAATACCTCCAGATCTCCATCTTTCTTGATCTTTTTCCCCTGAACTCCCAGCCCATCTGTTAAACGTAAAATCTTTGCATTACCATGACCATAAGAATTGATCTTTACAAATCAAACCCAAAAGCTAAAACAGAAAAGTAACTGATATACCTTGATTGATTGCTATGACTTCTTGATTGCTTAGTATCTCAAACGTCGCGCTGTCCATGGATCGAATGTCACATCCAATCAACAGCGGAGCCTACAAGGGAAAGGGGAAAAAAACCAAAAGGGCTTTGATCATAAATTACAGGGAGTCTGATAATCAAATCTTTAGCACAAACCCACGATTGTACATAGAAAATCATGGAGTAATTAAGTGAACTCCAACTGATATTGATACTGATACATAACCTTCACCAAGGCCCAAATGCTAAAATGAGAGCGGTACTCTTCCTTAGCCATTGCCCCATTTCCTACTTCAAGCATATCAGGATCTGATTCAATCGAAAACACCATTGATCAATTACTCCAACTTCAGCACCCTTTTTTTTTTTTTTTGGTAAAGAACTTCAGCACCCTTTAGTTCTCACCACTTCAAAAGAGCCGAAAGGGAAAGAAGAAATGATATTTACTTAATCTCAAGAACATCTCATTCGATATAAGGTTAGAAAAAGTTCTGTGTATGTCCTTACCATTCCAGCCACCTGGTCCAGCATATTCTGCCCATTTATCATTTTGGTCAGCAATTGCTGTCATGCTACACCAACGAAACATGAAACCCAGAAACTTAATTAAAGAAATAAATTAGGTAAAAAAATTACAAATTACTATCATTTGCTTCACTAATTGAAAATATATGATTTGGTATGTACCTATCCCAATTGTCTTGAATGTCCCCGGTCGTTCTCCAACTGTTGCCTATGCTTGGTGCCCATGTCGCTGGATCTTCCTGTCCCCTTCATTCACAGCAAAAATACAAAGGTGAAAATCCAAAGCAAATCGTTAAATTCAAATAACCTTGTTTTCCAATCTTTATATATAGTTCAATGTTTGAAGACCCTTTGTTGGTATTGAAGGTAACTCACCACTCACATAAAGAGAAAAATATGGGTCTCCCTGAATTCTGCAATGCTTTGCTCATCACAGGATATCTGTACAAAAAAAAAACCCCAAAAAAGAGAAAAATTTGTAGTATTTATGACGTCATAAATGAAGGCAGTGAATCGACATACCTTTCCTTGGGGCTGATGCCTCTGTTTTCACAATTGTCATATTTCAAATAATCAATACCCTGGATTTTATGCACGGAGAAACTATTAATAAGGAATATATTTCACAGAAAACATCAAAAGAATGGTCAGAAAACAAATAATTACCCATGAAGCAAAAGTTTTGGCATCCTGTTCTTCATATCCAAGCGATCCCGGCATTCTCATGCTACAAGTCCGGATCCTGGAAATTTTACAAACATTTTGATTCAAAGATTTTTAGCACGGAAAAATAAATTAAAATCTCGTGAATAAAAATCCCTTTTAATAATGAGTTGATAAATAAATGCATGATTATATACCCTGCGTCAGAATAAATCCCAAGCTTGAGACCTCTCTCGTGCACATAACCTGCCAGTTCCTTCATGCCTGAGGGAAATGTTGAAGCTTTTGGCACCATGTTGCCCTGCTTATAATTAATGCCACCACTAATTAATTTCATTTTCGAATAATCGCGAGATCTCGATTCTCTTATAAATACTAATTGGAGGTATATCGTGGTAATTGAGGTAAACGGATAAATTCAACAAGAGAGCAAGGGAATGTCCATACCTCGGCGTCACGGTCGTGTTCAGCCCAACAATCATCTGAAAGCAATAAGAAAACTCGGGGAATTTGAAGTATTGTTTAAATAATACTATAGTTAGTAATTAGGTGAACGAATTACAAAATAAGTAGAAAGACAAATTAATCACCAAGAAATTAGAAAGTTGAATTACGTACCTAAATTGATGTATTCATATCCCAAGGCAGCGAGGCCACTTGACACCATCGCATCCGCTTTGCAGTTTAAACATTTCATAGCCAAATAAATCATCTTGATTTTCTTACTCGAAATACTTCGATATATATATTTCATGCTTTTAATTATCGAAATATTTACCAGTTTCCTTTATCAGCGTCTCATTTATGTCGCATTGAAAATGATTCCAGCTGTTCCACCTGCCCAAAAGCTCAAATTAATGTCTTATAAGCACGAATGGGAGATATTGAACCCGTAATATTCAATTTGACGGTGAATCACTATAAAATAAGTTAATTTTCCAAATATCTGATAGACTGATCTTTTGTTGGTCCGGACAAATTAGAAAAATCATAAGAAGAAATTACCCAATTGCTGTGATTCACTAGTTAAATGATTTGCCTAACTCTCACTAATTAATAGCATTACCTCAAATTATTTTGAGATAGAATATATGACCAACATGATATAGGAACTTTTTGAAAAGTGATGAATTTTGCATCATTTCATTTCTATATGCTCAAAGGCCCTACCACTTTTCGAGAAGTGTGGGAGAGAAGCAAAGTGAAGATGGAAAAGAACAAAAAAAGTTTCCCAATGTTCGATGTCAATTTGGATGTAGATCCCAAGGAAAAAGTAAATATGCTCGATTTTCGAAATAGACCACCACGATTCACAAGACAAGATTCTCGATACCATTTTCATGATGTATCCTATAAATGAAGCGTTTTTTTTTTGGTTAAGAATGAAACGTTCGTACATAGGAACAGGAAAATTTTGAGAACCCGATCATATGTTATATAAATTCAATCGTTATGTAAGTTTGACATTACGAAAACATAATGAAATGTTTAAAAGTGAAGATGGTTCACCAAGTATTAGCATATAATTTATGATGTGATACGATATGATGATACTTTTACCCATCATTTTGACTATATATTTGAAAAAAAAAACGGACACTTGTAAACTTCTAAACTAGTTTATTACTTAATATAATCATTATTACTTAAACAAAGCACAAGCACAAAATAATTGTGACCAATACTCTAGTATTTTATCCATTTACAAAGAATTTGCGTGCCTATTTGAAACTAATGTTACATTTGCTTCATGGAAAACATTTTTCTCATTTTTAGGCGTTTGATTCGCTCAGCAAAATGAGTTAACGAAAAATATTCTCCTAGTTAATGTTAGTATCGAAATAGTGAGATTTCAGTTAATATGTCCAGAATCGGAGATTGTCTAAGTGACAAGAAGCAAGAAAATGAAAAAGGAAAAATTCTTACTGTTCCTCCCTACTCTCACTGCTTTTCTAATAGAATTCTTGTAATTTTAATTTTTTTTTAATCAAGTCATTTTACTTATACAAAATACCTAATCAAATATTTTCGGCACCAAATTTGGTTAAATCCAACCAACGTGATTGTTGGAGGACGCCAGAGGCTAATACGAGTAAAATATTGCCTACTATCAAAAACTCCATACACTTCGTTCTCCTTATTTTTAAATTTTTTTTATTAATGTTCTTTAGTCTCCCGCCTATTCATTATCCACGGTGCGTGTCCATGTGTGCAATATTTAATTCAGGTCACACTTCAGCGTCATGAAAGTTGGATCTGATCGAATTTGGTGTCCGAGGAACTTCATTAATAGTTTGTGCGGTAGTAAAGGGACTTGATTAGAAAAAAAATGAGAGTACAAGAACTCAATTAGAAAAGCAGTGAAAGTGAACACTGAACATTTCCGATATGAAATTTGATTAAGCACTCATACAGTGTATAGTGCAATGAAGAAACAGCGAAACATTACCCCATGGGTGGAGTCAGACCGAGGCCGTTATCTAGAAGATATCTTCTGTATGAACCGAGGGATGATCCGACGCCGTCCTCGTGCCTCACCGGTCGAGCACCGGTCTCGCGGCGAGCGCTGATCATAACAAGCGACAACATGGAGATCACCATGAAATTGCAGAGAAGCCCACTTGAAGCTGAAGAAATGGCCATGGTTGTGGCCTTTTTCAACTTCCTTTCTTTCTTTTGGCTATATTTTCTTCTTCTTCTTCTTTGAAATAACATGGGTATGTAAACATATATACACAGAAGACGAGGAGGAGGAGGAGGTTGATGATGAGAGTCGAGGTCCATGGGGACGCGAAGTCATGGCACTTTTTTGCTGTCTAAAGCTTCTGATCGCACGCCTGTGGTTTCTTCTCCAATACACATCAAACTGTGCTTTTTTCCCATGCGGTGTGTCGTGGGGGTGTGCCCACTGGGGATTCTTTTCGACTTCATCTTCCCATTGTCTTACATGTCCTGAAAATGGTAATTGTTATGCAATCTCGGATTGATTAGCCCCAAGAAGCGAGCAGTGATTATTGATGGGACGTCACCGGGTCGTTAGCGCACAGAATTTCTGCGCATACGTCATGTACACGAACAAAAATAACTCTACGTCGCTCGTATGATTCTTGAGCGAAATCCATCACATGAGGTCCCCGCTTGACCATACGAGTGAGAGAGGCAGATCATCGATGAAGCTGTCAACGACGCTCAATTTGATACACAGGAAGGAATTCATGGCTTTCTCCTGATGTACGTGAACATGGTGGAGCAGCTCCCCGTTTATGGGTAAAGCCGTCTTCGAAAGCCAGAGGAGATGGAGGACAAGTTCACATTATCGGCAAGGAACCTTCCCTAGTGTGTGGGAGTGATCGATTTTGCTTTACGCATTGGTTTCTATTTGAATCCACGAGACCAATGTAATATCAGCTTGCGGAATAAGTCTTCGTCTCTCTTGCTTTTCGAACGAACAGTCCTTTGTTTGCTTCTTTGATTTCCGGTAAGCTTTTGCCGCCACCGCTCCCAGTTTTTCCTTGATTTCTGCTTCGAGATCGAAAAGCTGTGGGTGTAATGTACCATTTCGCATGAGTGATTATGGGTTCAGCTACAGAGATTTGTGATCTGCTGAGAGAATATAGACACACGGAAACTTCCTAGCTCTAATTCTGAATCAGTTCCAGACCAATATAAGAAGTTCCATTCTGATCATTTTCATTCGGGAACATACTTAGATTCGAGCCTATGCTAAGCTTAACGGCCATAGCTTTTGAGAGACCGTTGCTGATTGAACTTGAAGACTATGCATCTGAACACAATGCTCCAATCTATCCCCTCACAAAATAAAACACAATGGCACCTGGATCTAGAGGAGGGCAAAAGAAAGCATAACACTTACAAGTGCTTTCAAAAGTTCATGCTTGCATTTTCAGAATCTCTGATCATACATTTCATCGTTCATTTCCAAAAGGATCGATTACCCTGAAGATCAAGGACTTGGAACACTTCCTATACTACATCTGGTAAGTAATGATCCTACAAGTGTGGCAGATATCCAAACATAACCCTCAATTGAAAAATCATACGCGTTTTGGAGGCACATACTGCACACGTTCATCTTCACATAAATTCTGCAAGAAATCAGCAAAAGTTATATGTCCGTAATCGATGTGTACATAGCAAGGGTTCTGAAGACCCTAAACCCAAAATTAAAAAGTGCAAGAGCAATTTTAACACAAATGAATCATCTGACCATGAGTTATAGAAGAGAGAGAGCAGGAAATGCAGAGAATGCTTTTCCACAGCCAAACAAAGAACTAAACTAACACAACACCAAGAACAGCAAATGGAATTGTCCTCAACAGTCTCCAGGTCTGGACTTACTTTGCTTGAAATTGATACACACAAAGGACAAGCTCAAGATGGATGGATTCAGCATTCCAGACATCAGTAATATACAAAATACTAATGGAAGGTGGGATTCTTTTTGTATTTTAAATAGCCTGATTAGTCTCAAATAACAATCAATAATTTAGTTGAACCCCGTTCAAATCCTAGGATAATCAGATCAGTATGTCATTCTACCCCAAATAATTAGGTGATCCCTGACCATCAAACTGTTGGTGCATCCACCTTGCCATTTAACAAATTTTATATCTTCATAACTACTTACATTTTGATATATATGCCGAATTTATACTCAGCACAGTAAAGTGCAGCTGAGGTCAGGTTTTACTCCTCTATTTGTCGTCATCCACAACCCTGATATGTGGATACTGGCAGTGACTAAGACAAGATAGTCAGCTCAAAGCCAGAAGACAGCAATCATGCCCGTCGCAGGGTCGATGGGTCTCAAAAGGCCTAACATTAGCAGAACAAAGAACTGGGCAGCCTACAATTGATTAGTGATCGAAGCTTATAAATGCTTCTAATTGAAGATATGATTGCATTTACATGTGTAGAATTTTCTTCAACGGCTTGGTTGGGCAGTGAGCATCATATTGAATAATTATTCGACAAGCAATCTTTATTAAGGGTAAGTGGCGTAAAAGCAAGGATGCTTCATTCTCAGACACAGACAAAGAACGAAGAAGATTTGATAGTGATATCCCATGACAGCTTCTCTAAGGAATTGCAGCGTTTCTGCATGTGAACCTATAAATCAACTGTCCTCAACATCTGAGAAGTGTGGCACTCTCGGTGATATCAATTTACAGAGAGCAACAGAAACTCTATTTCATGTAAATTTGGCAATTAGCTTTTAACGACCATATTATCCTGAGCCAAGATGTCATAGCTAAAATACCCAATGTGAGCCGTAGCTTCCATATGGCAGAGTTTCACAAAGCACCCTCAACATTTTGAACAGAAATATGCCAAAGGGAGCACATTCAACATAAATTCTATCACATAAAAGAAGATGTCAACAATTCACGTCCGAATCGAATACAGACCTGCAGGTCCTCAGGTAGTGCTTCTGAGACTGCAAGTGTGTAGACACCAGGAACAAATTTTCCTACAAAAACATAGAATATAAGACTTGGTATCCAAGGGAATTTGAGCGAAGAAGCAATTACCAAATTGCAGAATCCTTACACTGGCAAATATATTGAGAAGAAGAAAACAACAATATTCTATGAAACTGTAAGGAAGGAAAGTCAACCTCACAGAACTAGAGAAAATTCTCAAAATATGTCATTCCTAAAGTTCATAACAACAAATGTTGCAGGACTCATTGTGCATATGAACTTTGCCCTCTACAGAGTTGAAAAGCATAAGATCTCAAAGCCTCTTCCCACAAATGAAGTGATCCTCTTTTAAGCACAAAGGCCAGAAATCAGAACTTGAAATTCATCCCTCACAATATACATTTTACTCACCTATGCCCAATAAGAAAACAAATTTCAGTACTAGGTACTAGATTAGTTCTCCCAGAAGATCCCAGTTCCCAGTGCAATATCACAGAAATCTTCTACAGCACAGTTGCGTTCAAGGAAGCAATTCCTCATGTCCGTACCAAATTATAAAGGCAAGACGTAAGGGCCAACCAATTTATTTGACAAATTTTATTTGAAAATCTCGTGCACAATCCTCCACATAAGCTTCTAGTAAGAGCACATAAGAAAACAACACAAAGGCGAGGGAAATTGCATAAAATATACAGGCACACTACTCTGCATACTAGCAGTACAAAATTACTTGGAGCATCTGTCAGCACAAAATAAAACATACCGATTCTCAGCCACCGAGCAGCCCAGCTCCTACTAGGATCCATGACAGAGATTATCCTGCGAGAATGAATTCCAAGGTGTTGACATCAGTTTTAGTAGGGAGACGAAACGGAAGTGCATTAGTGAAAACCTCATTAACCTAATTTAAAGTTGAGTTACGTTCGAAGCTAAATTATGGAACGAAAGGTTACTCCTTAACCAGAAGGAAGCTAGAACTATTCCTTTTTTTCATTTTAACGCTAGACTCCAGACACAAAACCCGTCCCGTCCCTGACCGAGCTACCCGGCTCATTGCCCCTAAGCAGAAGCTGACCCATCACTTCCTTCCTCTCTTTCGGAGAAATGAGGGAGTGCATTCATCAGTAGTATGAACAGGTCGAGCCACATGACCATCCAGACCATCCTTTTTTCTACAAAACATCAACAGTATACCCAAGAGGGTCACAATTCCTACAAACAGCCTGTGAGTCAGTTCTTACTCCACAAAATCTAAGCAACAGACCAAAACATGGAAAGGACGCGCCGTTCGGCATTCTGAAACATCACTTTTTTTGGTCCAAACTCTGGACAAGAAGATCCCACCGAACTCAGCTAACGGACCAGGTAACGAAAAACCTCATGCTAAGCAAGGATCGCGAGTTTTCTGCGATGAGACGAAATTGGTACCCGTTGAAATTGGGAGTGGTGCACTCGACGATGCGCTCGTGGTCTTCGTCCATCTTGAAGAAGGCGCAGTTCTCGCAGCCCGAGTCTCTGAACTGCAAATCGGCGCGGCGATTACACGGAGGGGGAAAAGAAGAAGACCTCGGAATTACAGAACGCCAAAGCAAAGGAGGCCGCGATCGCAGATGCAATGAACGAAGAAAAGATCACGCCGAACAAATCACGAGAAGATTCGTCCCGCAGAACCGCGAAATCGGCAGAACAGCATGGAGGGAGGGAGGGAGGGAGGACCTGATCGTAGGTCTTGACGAGACGGCAACGGAGGCAGGCTCTGAGCTCGTGGCCGAAGCTCGTCGGGATCTGAGCGGGCGGCGCGGCGCTCCCCATTGCTCTCTCCGGCGGTCGAGGTTGAAGCTTTCTGGTGGGGGAGGCGGAGGCGGAGGCGGAGGATTTTCGAGTGGGGCTTTTTGGGGTTCAGGGGTGGATTCGCCGTGGCCCGCCGCTCGGGAAAGGTCACGTGAGTGGCACGTGCGTGATTAGCTTCCAAGTTTTCCTCTCCCTCTTTTTTATTTTAGGAAAAAAACCATCAAAAACCTCAAACTTTATCATTTGTGACACATTTAGCCCGAACTTTTTTTTGTGACATCAAAAATCTCAAATTATACTATTTGTGATACATTTACCCAATTGTACTTTTAGTCCATAGGTATTTTCATCTTTTTTACTTATTTTTTTTTGCTTTTTCTTTTTTTTTGCTTTTATTCCTTTCCGGGGAAGATCTGCCCCCACTCGCCCAGGGTGAGGGCAGCCCTTGCCGGACGCCAGCGAGGGCTGCCCCCGCCGGATCGGGCGAGGGCAGACTCCCGTCGAAAAGGAAAAAAAAAAGTAAAAAAGACGAAAATGCCCATGGACTAAAGTACAATGGGATAAATGTGTCATAAATAGTATAGTTTGGGATTTTTGGTGTTACAAAAAAAATTTCGGGATAAATGTGTCACAAGCGATAAAGTTTGGGGTTTTTTGTGGTTTTTTTCCTTTATTTTAATTTAATTGCTCAAAACCCCCTCTAAACTACAACAAAATCGCACAATAACCCCCAAACTTTCAAGTGTCTGCAATTTACCCTCCCGGACTTTAGCACCGTTGAACAATAAACTGCAGACTCTGAAAAGTTATGGATTATTCCCACGAGCTTCGACCCCTTGTTACAATCGTTAATTCTTAGTTTGCGCAACGGTTGAGCCTCGTTGGATAAATTCATCCTTTGTGGCCGAAATAGCATCAACTGCGTGTCATATCTGATCTTTTATTGCCCCGAATTTTATCAGCAACATGATTTTGGTATGTCATCTGTAGCTTTGTCTCACTTTTCATGCAATCTTTTCCAAACTTTTCAATTTATCGGAACTGAAATTCTACTACTTGTCATTCATTATGGTGCTCCTGCACTTAGATTTGAGAGCTTGCATTTCTCAAATCTTACGTTATTGTCTCGGTACATTTCTAGATAATTTTGTATGAAATTACCTGAAAATTACTAAAGCGAACTCCCTGAAAAATTAGTGGGCTTGCCAATAGTCGAGTGTCAGACATGCATAATCTCATTAGTTGATCCCCGCTCTTGGTTAAATAACCGCAGACCCTCATATTAAACTAATGATTCTGTGCATATGCTATGGTGTTTCAACTAAAGGAAACACCTTGTGAGCTGAAGACCAAGAATTGCATATAGTTATTACCTACAGCATATTGTAAAAAGAAACCAATATAAAAAAAACCGAGGGCAAAGAGAAAAGAGAAGGCAAAAAGGGTAATTCGTTGCATCGAACAATATCTAATGGATGCCTTATTAGTTACTGCCCGTATGACTACGATCCACAAGGTTCAGTACTGAATGATACCATGTCGGAGCGATATGAAGTCGAACCTACCTCAATGCAGCTCAATGCACTGGCGGGAAAACAAAAGGTTTTAGTATACCGTGCCCGATACGTATGGTTCAAAGTAAAATCCAACTTGCATTAGCAAACAAAAACTCGGAATATGTCCCAAAAACATTAACATAACCTGCTATCGCACCACCTCCACAAAACCTTCCCCAGAATTACTTGCAGGAAACCCAAGCTAAACAGGGAGCAATCAAAAGCTGTGCAGTGTAGCATGATACAAAAGTTGTGTCCTGATGATAATTTGGATTAATGGATGTCAAGACTACGATCAGAAGTCCTCCACGAAGTATATAAACAATATATTTGGAGTTTTTACCGTTTTAACTCGAGCATTTTTGTTTTTGGGAAGCATTATTAAAGATGCAAAATCATTTAAGGCACAACCCAAATTGTCGTTAGCTTCTGAAACCACAAAGAACGAAATCATTCATCGCCATGACATATTCAGTGCATGAGTATCCTAAAATAGATCAGAGAATTCTGTAAATGTGTCCCTTGATGTTCACCCAAGATACATGGTTTCAAGTGATGTAACCAAGAAAAGATGCTACCAAATGGCAATACCCTTAACAGATTGGTCCTGCCTGAAGCGTTTTCGAATCAAAGCAGTCACAGCAAGGCGGGGTGTTTCCTGGGACCGAGTACGGAAAGCACAGGAAAGAAGTCTTGACCAGGTAATAACTACTAGACTGAAGCTCAATCCGTTTTTAAGTTCGACACGAAGACAGACTCAAAGATCACTTGAAGTGAGGGTTACTGATAATTTGTGATAGATGTTGAATTTGCATATAAGATAAATTTGTTCACGCAGAAAGGAGATCAACATGATACTCAAATTGCATGAAAACCCAATGTCTGGCCTACCTAGAATCCATTTACAGGGAAACTAGACTTAGCTGAACTATAGATCTATGTGACTATTGAACTTTAAACCATTATATCACTCTCTACAACGGCAGAATATAATGGATTACTGCGCTGGGGATGCCAACATGACCAAGCTGAATAGAAGAACAAAAAGTTTGACACGGAGGAGAGAGACCAAATTTAATCCAATTTAAAGTGCCGAAAACTTAACATGGAAAGAGTAGAAACAATACTCTTCGGAAGGAGCTTAGTGAAGGCAAATTGTGTACACCATGTTGGTGTCATGTCGAGAGCGTTGCGTATTGTGTACACTGTGGTTGTGTCGAGAGTGTGCCCTGCGACACAAGGACGCAAAGAAGCCAAACTGCAAGGATCATGATTCTCCAGAAAACAGCCATGTGATTCTCTCTTTCGTTTGAACTTTGCTTGTTTGACATCTGCTTAGATCGCTACATATGATTATGATGTTCGTTTAAGTTTTTTGAAATAGTTTCTGTCTATGCATGAACTAGAATACAAAATATGCTTTCAAGCCTTTATTCAAGAGAGCGAAACTAATACTAGGGAGATCTCCTGGTAGTTTTGACTAGTCAGTTAGATCCCAGATGGATGACTTCTCAATATATTTTTCATACAACCATGTTTCTTCAATGATATTAGTATTGATATGACAGTGGTTGAAGCACTTTAAACTACACAGAAGTTCAATTTGCTGAATGGTTATTTGAAACATGCTAATTGAGTTTCCAAAATATAACCAAATTACAGCCAAACCACACGCGAGCATTACATCATATTGGGCAGGTGGTTAAAACTGTTCCAAAGCATCTTTCGGGCTCAGATGTTGAAGAACATTCTAAGACAATCAAATGAGAAGATCATTGGCTATTGCATAGTAATGAATATTCTTATGATACTCAAATAAATGGGATGAAATGACTAACAATTTCTCTAACTGCTAGATATCCTTGTGCGAGCAAGAGGGGATGCTAAAGGAATAGGCATTAAAGCTTTGACTTCGCATTGTGCGACTCTTGGGACCATGTGGGAGGGATGATTCGGTACTTTTGCTTCGGCTCTTCCTCTTTCTTGACATCATCATCATCACCGCCTTCTAAAATTTCTTTAGAGAATGCACCGGGATTGGCTTTGATACAATTCTGCAGAGCAACAAACGGATGGACGCAATCCGAGCCCTTACAAATAGAGCAGTTTTTTCTTTGTTAGCAATGCTTCAAAGTTTTCAGTATGCATTCTAATACAGAGCTACACGGAACTAAAACTATACAGCTCTCTTGCTGACTAATAGCTTGCCAAAAGACTCAAGAGTATAAGACCTGACCCACAGAGCCCAAATCTATTTTCCATTAGTGCCAGATCACTAAAACTTTAGAAGAAGGTCAAACAAAAAATATTGAATGTCGCGAGACTATGAGGGAAAAAAACAAAGGCAATAGCACTATAGCAGGTAGGGCCTACTGTAGGACTCAACAGCATAGATTGAACAAGTATTTGACGCTCCACTTTCTATCAATTAGTAAATTAGAGTACCTTTTCTTCGGCAGTGCTTTTCAAGAAGCACACGAAAGCTTCAGAAAACTGGGTTCCACATGGGCCATTTCTCAAGTCAGCTATGCATGGACATTCCAGAGCTTTCTGTGCCTTTGCATCTAGAGACTGAAAGCAACATCAGATCCCTGGTAATTTACTTAAAGGAAGAAGTACATGTGAGAGAGAATCAACCTCATTTTCATCATCGCCGTATGCTGCCGCTTCTGAAAAATAAAACAATGAAGTCTTCAGAAAAACCAGTACAAGGAAAAGGATGACTACATCCGATCATGACAAGGATATTGGTATTATGTATGACGTTATTATAAAGAATTAACTCCTCACGGAAACACTCTCATATACTGGCATTTAAATTACTGAGATGGGGGTCTGACCTTGCGGCTTGCAGGCACGTGCATAAGCATATCTCCCCTCAAACTAGTTTTATCACAGATGTGTCTCAATAAATTTTGTGTTTCATAGACAGAAAATAGTGTAGCCAGTTCTGCAAGTAATTTTCAAATGGTGGTTCTCAAAAAACAATTTTTATAGACAAATCGGTTTCTCAGTTGTTTCCAAGTTACATTCTCGAGATCGTTTCTTTTATAGCATAGATTCTCGAGAACTTGAGAACTTGAGAAAGACCAATTACTATCTGATACAATTATTCTGCTTATCTAGAAAAGCTAAAGCAAAATAAGTTTCACCAATGGTAACTGTTCTTAAATAGATATCAGCCTTATGCAGGGTACATTTTAAACAACCAAAAATTGTCATCTTTGTCAAAGAAGCTCCAGGAAAACGAAAACCACAAAGTAGTCTTGTCCAAATACCTTTCTGGGTAGACTAGCCACTGTAATCAAATATAAGAGCTGATAAAAAGGAACTTGAACAGATAAGTGCATCAAATGAATTGCTTTAGAGTGGCACTGGATGTTCTCATGGTCATGAGAAGTTCTCACCATTTTAATCTCTTTAACAGGATCAATTGTCTTATGTGAAGTAAGACTATAAAAGAAGACCCACAATAAAAATGGAATCCCACCCATCAGAATTTTCTAAACAAAACCAAAACAAAGAGAGAAATACACGAGGAAATCTTTCGTATTTCCCAGATTATAACAGTGTAAAGTTGTAAACCAACCATAAAAACATGAAGTATCTTTTTCCGAGTACATCCACGATCAGAAGTCCTCGCTATTAAAGATTGAAAGGGTTAATACCATGAAAAACCCTAAACTAGTACACCTACAACAAATTTACCCTAAACTATTTTTTTGACCACCAAAAACCCCAAACTGGTACACTTATGACAATTTTACTCCAAACTAATTTTTTAACCACAAAAAATCCCAAACTGGTACACCTGTGACAAATTTACCCTCCACTAGTTTCCATTAAATTTTACTATCAAATTGCTAAGTTTGATGACACGTGGTAGTTGACGGGTATACCGGTTTGGGGTTTTATCCCTCTGTTTGTTACAAGTTTACAAATTTGGGATTTTTCGTAATATTAATCCAATTTAACGGACATAAACGGAGGGTAAATTTGTCACAAATGTACCAGTTTGGAGTTTTTAGTGGTAAAAAAATCAATTTGGGGTAAAATTATCACGGGTGTACCAGTTTGGGGTTTTTGGTAGTCAAAAAAATAGTTCGGGATAAAATTGTCACAAGTGTACCAGCATGAGGCTTTTGGCGGTCAAAAAAATAGTTCAGGGTAAATTTATCACAGGTGTACCAGTTTAGAGTTTTTGGTGGTCAAAAAATTAGTTCGGGATAAGATCGTCACAGGTGTAACAGTTTGGGGTTTTTTGTGGTATTAACCCAGATTGAAATGTGCGAAAAGGTAGGCTTCTATGGTACAAATGTACCACCTTTACAATCACAAGCACATGATACAGCTGGACCTATGACATCTATATTTATGAAAACTTCTTCTAAGTTTCTCCGTATGTCTCTAAACTTCTTCGTTCTGACAAACAGATGCTATCAGCAAATTCATAATGAAACAAGAACAAAACCAAATGTAATAACCTAAAATTCTGCAGAAGGAAATCATTAGAAAAATAAATCTCCAGTTAAGACAACAAATGTACTCCAAGGTCTGCACTCCAGTTTCCGCTAATCTTTAATGTCAGTCCATTCAGAAATAGGACCCCGCAGAAACACCTTTCCCCAGTCTCAAAGTATAATCCTCAACAAGTATATCGGTTGTACTTCGTTTTGGTAATTAAGAGAGAAGTATAACTACTGGCAGCTTTTTCAGGATTTAAACTAAGATCATGACGACTGACTCTTTCTCACTTATTAAGGACATGTGATGTCTCCTAAATGGGCAAGTACAACAATACTACAGACAACAAACTAAACCTTATACCACCAAGTGAGCTCGCCTGCACAAGTCCTATTATATCACACAATTGCCCTCGATTCTGTATCAGGTCTTGTGTAAGCTCTAAGAGCTTCACAGTGTTCCTTAACATCTCCTTCCACATCCTTTTAGGTCTTCCTATACAGGTATATACAATACAGAAGATTCACCTCAGCAAACTACGCTAGGTGATCGACTCTTTTTATTGGGCTCGGCAGCATTCCAATAGTGATACAGCATCATGCAGCACACAAGAAGAATCCTCCCACCCGCCCCTTTTGGCTTGATGAGGAATGAACGAGTTTAGTCAAAGACACATTGACAAAAGATTGAATTTCGTAAAAGACACATTGACCATTCAATCTTAGGAAACCATCTGTTCCAGAATTTCCCTTGTTTCTCCTAACAAAAGGAACATTCATTGCTAAGCAAGTGCACGTGCATATCTTTGCATGCGTCGCATTAAAGTCCTCCACTGTAATTCTAAACGACGATGAACATGGCTCTCAGTCCTCACTAACAATTTTCACCTCAAGTTCTCGCTTACCCAAAACCATAGTCCTGCATTTCATTGTCGATGAGAAAACTCGTAAGCTAATTTGAATCACTGGCCACAGCCAAAAACGCCAAAATACACACCCCTCACAAGAAACAGGCGAACATCTAAGGTACATATTCAAGAAATCAACGAACTCATCTACCCAATTTCGGTAACAGAATACTCGACATGTTCCATCTACCAAAACTACCGAGTGCAGCAAAAAGTGGGGATGAATCAGAGCCTTGTTTCGAGCTAAAACAGGCGTTACTCGTCGACCCCATCCCAAGTAAAAGGAAAAAAGAAAAGGGAAAAGAGCAAACACCCGCAATCAGAGAATCCATGGTCGCAGCAGCACCAGAAGATGGAGACGCCGACGGCCCGCCTCGAGATTGGTCATCCGAAGCCGCTACGCTCGCTGCTTCGTCGCTCTGAGCTTGACCCATCTTTTCTTGTGCAGAGAAAAGTCGATGGTTATCTCGATCAAAGGAAGAAGAGCTTGAAATGCGACGAACACCTCAGATCATTTCCTCACCTATCACTGTTGTGTTCGAGAGAACGGTCTCTCGTTAGACTCCATAGTCAGCAGCATCGACTGGAAATTTGTGGCGGCGGCGCAATCCAACAGGGGAGGCCGTCCCGTGGGGTCAACGCGCGGCGGGTTTTCGTATGCTCATTTTGACAAGAGAAAGTATTATTTTGACGGGAAAAAGCGACTAAAAATCCTAAATCATAGAAAGTGTGACATATTTATTACACCAAAAGTTACAAAATCCTATCAATCGAAGCCATTAAAAATCTACCTACATAGTCTTAAAGAGTAAATAGTGTTGATACGAAATAACAATCACATTATTTTAACTGAAAAATTATCTAATAGGGCCCTATCTTGAAAATTTGAGATTTTTTTATGTTACAAGAAAAATTTTAGGTAAATGTGCCACAATATACATAGTTTGTGATTTTTTTGTGGCTTTTGCCTTATTTTGAAAGAAAATACGAAAATACGTATCCCTCTTCACTTTTACCGAATTTTTCATCCGATCTCTACGCTCTTTTTTTTTTTGCTTCATTGTCTTTGATATACCTTTTCTTTTCATGGCGATCCTCCATCAACAAAATTTAAAGAAAAAGTCTATGCGAACATCCCGTTAGCGAGCATTTAAGCACGAGGCAGATTGGACATTGAATTGAGCCGAACCAAAATGCATAAATTCGATTAAAAAAGAAGTTAAATCAAACCAAGCTATATTAATATAATTTAAAATACAACCAAATCAAAACAGGTTTGCGAGTCTTCTCGTCGAAGAAGTACACTTGCACAAAATCGAGCCCCAAAAAATGATTTGGTCCTATTCAATTCGATAGTTCGAAATGTTTTTTTAGCTCGCCTCTACTCGTCCATATATACGGAATCTAATAAAAACTCGAATATTAAAAAAAAAGGAAGAAGAACATCAAAATACATGTTTATGGAATTAGATTCCACCAATTAAAAGGGTTTAATATTCGTTTTATTAGATGTGTCTTATTTTTTTTTCCGACGTCCATCGCAATTTTCCCAATCAAAATAAAAAAGAAAAAGAGAGAAAAATATCGCTTTCAAGCATTTCTGCCGTTCCCCAAGGAGGGAGGGAGCGAGCATCGAGGAGAGAAACGGCCACATCACGCAAGGCATTTCCGTTTGGCGCCGAGACGAGTTGATCTCGTTTTCTCTCGTTCCGTTCCCTCGAAGAAGACGAAGATCGAGAGCTCGCGAACACCAGCCCGACGAGCATGGACGTCGTCCCTCACGGCGGCGGCGTTGGCGGCGGCGGCGACGGCGACGGCGACGGCGACGGCAACAAGATGGGAACGCTTCTCGAGAATTTCATGAGAAGCCAGCGGAGCTCGTTGAGGTCCCTCTTCCAGCGCAAGAAACCGGGCGCCGAGGACGACGCCGATTCCCCTAGGCCCCTCCCCTTCCTCTCCCCCGTCGCCAACTCCGTCGTGTCTCGCTGTTCCAGGTGAGCGAGCGCGCGCGCTCCCGATTTCGCTCTCTGCTCGCGACCGGAGGTGAATGTGAGTTCCCGAGGTTTTCAAAAACTCTCTGTCAAGTGAATGTGCGTCGAGGCTTGTGCTACTTGGTGCGCGATGTTCGAAGAAGTGGTGATGGCTTTCGGTCCGGACAACGTCGCGATACGCATTTTTGTTTGGAAAAACTCCGTATGGACTTAGGAATGCTTTGTGAAGCTGTTCTTGTGACGGCAGCCGCGATTCATGGCGATTTGTGCTGACGTGATTGGGCTTGAAAAGCAGTTTGTACTATGAGCTCGTATGCGGTAGTTGCTGCTGAAGTGTGTGCATGAGATTGTCAGGAACCTATCTGTTCATACTTTCTTGATGTTTTCGGCACTTAATTGATGGTTAGACTCTATGAGATGCTGAGAAGAAGTGTCCATGATTGAGTGTTAAGTCATCTGTCCCTTTGCCTATGTTCTTTTATTAGTGCTGATCAAACATTGATGGACTTAGAGAAGATGTCCAGGTAATCGGTGAGCTGTTTCTAATGTGCGCATGCATGTGCGGACATGAGTATGTCCATGTGTTTTTGGCAGTCAGTGAGCTGTTTCTTGCTCTTTGATGGTTTGGGCGAATATTCTCGAGAGAGAAATGGTTTTTGAGAGGGGGCGGCGGTACATACTGTAGTATTGCTTCAGATATGGAGCTCTAACTTAATCCTGGAAAGTTGCTCGAATGGAATCTTGAATACTCACTCTCTCATTTCCGGATTTAATATTTCTCAATGCTCATGGGAATATGCCACTGCTTGTCTTTGATTCTACTTGAGTGGGGACCTGAATGGTGAGTCCAGGTGGGCTTCGGGAGTTTAGATAAAAAGTGGTATTGGCATTCAAAATGAAAATGGCGCTTTTAGGATTGTAGTCTTGCACTAGTGTAGCTACCTCAACTTAACCATTGGCCTGATTGGCTGCTTTTTCTTGTATTTCTTATAAATTGATTGGATTTTTGAATTTGCTTATATTCAGGATCCTTAAAGTTTCCACTGAAGAACTGTGTCGTCATTTTGATGAAGAGATTCCTGAAAGTGCTAGGCAACCTTCAGTAAACACTAGGAATTTTGTAGAGTTTTGCTCATACAAGGCAATGAACGTGGCGACGAAAGCTCCTGATTATCTGGGTGACAAGGAGTTCCGCCGCTTGACATTTGATATGATGCTTGCCTGGGAATCCCCGGATGTGGCTAGTGAAGTGCTGGCCAAAGTGAGACAAGTTATTTGATAACCCACTGATATTTGTAAAACGTCCACTAATTTATTTTGTGGGCCTTAAAATCCTCATTTTGGTGATTTGAAGGAACTGGAACACTACCGCTTCATACAACTGACTTTGATTATTTTGATTGCAGGACAAAAATACTGGCAAAGAAGCAGAAGATGGTGATGGATGGTCACTTTTTTACACAGCCTCAACTACCATGGCTGTTCAGGTGCGCAGGGCTCTTGCATGGGTCATTCAGTGTCTTGCTAAAACCCAATTGTTAAGTTACTGCCTTTCTCAATAGTCTTGTTTTTTTTTTTTGGTAAGGAAAAAAAAAATTGAGAATTGATGGTGGGGCAATTGAGAATTGTTTTCTCTCTCCTTTAGGTTGATAACAAGAAAACTGCTGGGATCGATGCATTTGCACGAATCGCTCCAGCTTGTGCTGCCATTGCCGATGTAATAACCGTCAAGAATCTTTTTTATGCTCTCACAGGCTCCTCATGCAACCAGCTTCATTTTCTTTTGTATGACAAGTACCTTCGAAGTCTTGATAAGTAAAGACTTACTCCCTTTCTTGCTTTTCTGGCTGTTATAGTTTGTACTGTGACATCATCTGCCAATTTACTTAGTTTTTGCCAGAATTGTTACAAAGAACTTTTAGTGTTTCTTTTCCTTATAGTGTTTGGTCTAAATAGTTTAGTTTCCATGACACAATCATATGAATCGATCAGAATCTGGATCTAGTTTGGTTTTTCTGCAAGGGTAATTCGAACATCAAGCAGCTGATAGGCCTTTTTGCTAATTTAACCCATTGACAAAGCACAAAAAGATGCAACATGTACCTGATAGGCTTTGCTAGTGTGATTTTGTTTGTGTACTTCAAGCGTAATACATGTGCACCAAGATAAAGAAGGATCATCGACCAGCCCACCATTGGTGGATTAATCAGATCAACCAATCAGAGTTAGCTTCAGTTAGGGCTCCAAATTGTTTGCATGAAGTCTCACAATACAGACAGCTGTATCGTGTTGTTTAGGCATGGTCAAAGTCAATTATTTCTAGAACTGAAGGTTGTTCCCTTGGAGCTCCTGCATGTTGGACTGGCGATTTGATAGAGTTGTTAGATGAAAATAATCACCCCAGAAGACCATGAGATCGGGGCAGGGAGGGTGTCTGGAAACAAACTGAGAAGCATTGAAGGAAGACAGTCATTTGATCCTTTGAAATTGGGTACAGTTCATTGGAGATTTAAAGTAATACCTTATGTTTGTATGAGATAATTGTTCAAAGTAGGAGTCAATAGCTATCCACACATCATCTAACTACTCAGGTTTGTTAGCTAGATTGAGATGGTGACTGGTTGGAGGACTGTCAAAGGTACTAGGAGGTGAAGAGAATTGAACCAAAATGGTACTGGTGCCATGTAGCTGACAATGGAAAAATCAGTAAAACCAGGCTCTGAAAATGGGAGGGGACCAGAAAGTTGATCTACGGGAACTACAATTTGCTAGTTACTGATTATGTCCGATGTTTGAGCAGTAACTTGTTGATTGCTCTAATTCTTTATGATGTCCATGGTACGTTAAGAAGGCTTTTCAAGATGCAAAGCACCTTTTAATGGACAGCCATTGAGAAAGATTTTGTTTCTTTCTTTTCATTTAAGAAAAATGTAGTTTTAACAATTACAGTAGAGGCACTGTACATACTATTTCAAGTGTTACAGATTCATTTTGCATCTCATTTGCTATTGCATGCGGTTTGATGGATTGGATGTTTACTAGCAAATGGTTGTCAATATCTACTTTAATTGTTCTATCTATGCAGAGTGATTAAGGCTGTAAAGAGTGTTTCGGGACCAACATTTGCTAACCTCCAGCTCGCTGAAGGAGAGATTATTCTTGATATAGATGGCACTGTTCCTCTGCAACCTGTATTGCAGCACATTGGTATCTCAGCTTGGCCTGGTGAGTTAGATCCTGACAATTGAGTCGTGAGAGTTTATCTTAGGTTGGGTTCCCTGGTTGACTATGTGGATCATCATCTGTTAGCTGGTGGGAACTGGAATGATGATTGACTGTATAGTAGCTGCTGGAATTCAATATTCATGGATCTTTTACTTGCAAGATCACTTCTGACTGAAGATTGAATTCTGCAGCCTTAGAAACTTTTGCTTCTCATCCCTAGCCTCCATTTGTTATGGGGAGAGCAAATTGAATTCGAATTTGCCAATTGAAATATATGTCCCACATACTTCAGCTTTAAGATGATCTCATCCAAATGTCTTCTACTTTGCAGTAATAGAGGTATTAGGTGGGTTATTTTTTATTTATTTATTTTTGTGGTTTTATTCCCATATAGTAGTTATGGATTTTGAAACACAGGTTAAGGTACCCCTCTGCTGGCAATACTGCTTCAAACTTTATATGGTGAATTCAAGGGGAAGGCCTGGATGGTAGGGCTGGTTGGACTTAATTACCAAAAACTCCGGTTAAACATCTACTACACTGTTAGGTCAGAGAACAGCATGTCAGTTTTAGAGACATGCCCAAGATGGAGAAATTGGAACTTTTTCTAGGTTGCTAGGTGTTGCTGGTTAACTTTACTTTGTGAGCAGAAGACCCTGTTAAGTGGAATTCAGGGAAAATAAACCTTTTTGTGCCGTTTCTCTTCATCACCCAAGGCTCTCAGTTGATTCTGTTGTGGAGGATGGCACTGTGGAAAAGAAAAACTCTAGAATTGGTTCTCGGGGGACTCTTCTATGCGAATGTTGCTTATATTGCAGGCTCGTACAGAAAACTTTAGATTGCGGTCAAAACTGGACTATCCTTCCACACCATCTCAGATATGATTGATTTGTGTTGTGAATGCTAGGTTATGATCTTATTCAAACATTTGCTTCTGGCTATTTTAATTTGTCTTTTTGATTTTTGGGTAGGTCGTTTGACATTGACCAGCTATGCTCTCTATTTTGAATCGTTGGGAGTTGGGGTATATGACAAAGCTGTTAGATATGATCTGGCAACTGACACGAAGCAGGTTTTAAAGCCTGAATTAACTGGACCATTGGGCGCTCGTCTTTTTGACAGAGCTGTGATGTACAAGTCAGCCTCTGTGTATGTGTACTTAATGCACATCATATTGAGATTTCAATGGATTTTTTTAGACAATTCTCAGTCCATGTCTTTTGTGAGCTATTATTCTTAAAGCTGACAACTCTCGACTATTATTTACAGATTGGAGCCTGTTTACATGGAATTTCCTGAACTGAAAGGAAGCTCCCGCCGGGATTATTGGTTGGACATATGCCTTGAGGTTCTACGTGCGCATAGATTTGCCAGGAAGAATAATTTCCGAGAGATACAGCGAGCAGAAATAATTGCGAGGGCCATTTTAGGCATCTTCCGATACCGTGCTATTAGGGAAGCTTTTAATATATTCCCATCAAACTACAAAACAATACTTCCGTATAATTTGGCTGAAAGTCTTCCAGGGGGAGATGTGATCTTGGAAACATTGGCCAGCCGCTTGGAACTTGTAAAAGTTGATGTTCCTTGTCATGATGACTCTGAAAGTCCCTTCACAAAACAGAAGAAAATTCCCTCCCCCGTCTCCGTTCTAGCGCTTTATCGACTCGGGTTCATTTTACTAAAAGAGATAAAACTGGATATTGATTTAGTTGCTGTAGGAGATGTTTGTGTTGCCGAAATCAATCCTTTGGAGACAGCACTGAAGAACTCAATATTGGATACAGGAAGGGCTGAAGCTGCTCAGGCATCTGTAGACCAAGTAAAAGTGGAGGGTATTGACACAAATGTTGCTGTGATGAAGGTTAATAAATTGATTCTATCGCAATACTCTTTGATGAATATAGTGAAAAATCCAGTTGACAGATTAAATTACTGAATGGTATACATTATCACTTCGATACTCAGAGAACTTGCATCTTCTGTCGCTGTTCTTTTAATGTTCCTCCTGCTTCGTGAGGTAGAGGAACAATACATTTTAATAAGATACTGGAGATGTGACTTTTTTAAGTTACTTGGTCAAAACCAAGTTGCAAAGACGCATTACGTCTCTAAAAATTGCATTCATCATTGATGCACCACCTAAGCTCAATAGACCCTGAATTCGAATCTTCCCTGTTAACCGCAAGATGATGGTATGTGAACCATGAATCGGATTTCAACCAAAAAAAATAAAAATAAACCAGGAGTGGGCTGTGATTGTATAATGTGGATTTTTCATTAACTTTTTGCTATGTTTTTGTGAATATGCACATAGCTGTATGGCCGGTTGGATGTTTGTATAAGTTGGTTGATGAGATTTTCTCTTAGAAAATGGCCACAATGATACACAATGTTTTTTGAAGGAACTACTGTTCCCAGTTATTGCATTGGCTAGCCATCTTCAGAGTTTGGCTTCATGGGAAGACGCTCTCAAGTCAATTGTATTTCTCGGGCTAGTTTTCTATACGATACACAGGTAGGTTGCCTTACGATAATTTTCCTTCTATCGTTGAATAAGCTTTATTGCATGCTATTAAGAATCTTCATGAATGCTTGGTAATGCAGTAATTAGTGGTCCTGACACTTAGTCTCTTGTACTGTATGTTCATCTCATTTACCACTCTAGATGCTCATTATATCTATACAGAATCTTTGAAACCAAAATCAGGAAATTTACATGTGCATTACGCAATAAGTTTTTAAGGCTGCCTCTTCAAGCTTCTCTTTCTTTTGGGTTAGTGGAAATAGTTGAATTAGATCTCTGTAAAAGGTTACTTATGACACAAATGTAGTAAGTTAATCGGCATTGATCAGGGCTTAACAGAAGAACTTTATAAGTTTCCAAAAATTGAAGATAAGGCATTCCGAGGAGAAAGATAAGATATTAGATCCAGGAACATTTGGAACATTTCATTTCTAAGTAGAAGGGCCGTTTTCAAGTAGTCTTTGATCCCAGCAGATAAGGTACATTCCATAGTCCGTTTTAGGGATTGGCGACTTACCCATTCAGTGACTTTGGCACTGGACATTCCCAAATTGGGCCGCTGAAAGTTTTTAAACAATAAAGCGGCTTCAGGAACTATTCCCTTGCCTATCTTGCTTCAAAAACAATGCTTCCTTGGCCCCATATGGTTATAACCCTGGTCAGAATCAACCAACTTTGAATAGGAGATAGCGCAAATCCCTCCTGCTTATTCTAAAACTTTCCAATGCCCATATTGGTGTTCCAAAAGTACCCTTTTGAAGTCCTGGTTTGCTCAAAAAAAAAAAAAATAGGACTAACATACACTGTAAGTAGAAAAGGTGCAGTATAGCAAGTTGATAGGACTTAACATATATTGCAAGTGGAAAATCAATTGGGGAATGTCACACTATGTGATTGAGAGTCGTGAAATCCAACTCATCTATGATTTCAGATTTGGCATGATGACATTCTGCCATAAATTTGATGACAATGTTATGTGAGAGCTTCTATTTGTCACAGGGGATGGATTCAGTATGTGTTTCCAGTTATTTTGGTATCGCTTGCCCTTGTCATGCTGTGGAGAAGGTACTTTAACAGGGGAAAGTCATTAGAAGCCTTCAGAGTTACTCCTCCTCCAAATCGTAATGCAGTTGAGCAGCTATTGACATTACAAGATGCAATCAGCCAGGTGGAAGCACTTATCCAAGCTGCAAATATTGTTCTTTTGAAGATAAGAGCACTCTTATTTGCTGTAGTTCCACAGGTATAGCCCTGAAGCCATGCTTGACTTATAATAACTATGTGTACGACTATAGATCATCTTTATTCACAAAGTGTCTTATTTGTCAACTTTATATTTTGTGCATAGGTCAAAGTATTGTGCAAGCAAATTTTCTATGTACTTCTTATATTTCTATGAATCTCTTGGATGATCAAACATGACGCAATAAATGCATGAGCATCACTTTTGCTCTAACCTGTGTATACTGTCTTGACTTGGCATGTGCTGCCTCGATATTCTACTCTATGGAATATGTGAAATCAGCTTCTTATTTGGCCCCAAACTGTTAGCCTGCTTAAAGAATAATAAGGCTGATAGAGGAATAAATGTGATGAAATTATAAAAGGCTTAATTTGTCTAAGTGGAAGCATTATCTAGATGATTTTGGTATGTACTAAAGACCTGGTAAGCTGGAAGGTTTCATCCTACTATTATCATTCTACATGAGTCGTGTAATTTTTGACTTCAGGTGTTATCTATTTACACAAGTTAACATACTTAACATACATTGCTAAGGCATTCTCAACTTCTCTGTGCATTCAAGTTTAAGCTTTACAATTCAAGGCATGCATACATAGACATTGCCATAAATTTAGAAATGTTTTACAATTCAAGGGACATATAATTCAGTAAACTTCGATTTGATCATCATGTCTGATGATGAAAGATTGAGTGAGAGCTCTAAGACCATGGAGCCGTAGGAGGCTTTAACCGTACCTTCAATACAAGACCTTGACCTGGCATAAGTGATGGAAAGTTGCTTTAGTTGTAGTTTCTCTCTCACTCCAGCCAACAAAATGATCTAGCTGAGCTGACCTTCTGTCTGAAACAGAAACAAGGTCGTTGTAAATAAAGAAAATTAACACACTGAAGATGTTAATGCCCTTAGGAAACAGCAAGGATAACCCAATATAATTGACAGTTTTTCTTTGAAACTGCAGCTATGCTGTTGCTGACTTCAGACCTGCAAAGATTTCGTATACATGTGTCATTGATCTTGATCAAATGATTTGTGCTAGCATTTGGAGCATAATATATCTATATTTGAAAGTCATCCTAAAATAGACTTTGTGGTTTTATTTTGACTGAATAACATGCTTTTGTCTTCCAGGCGACGGACAGGGTTGCCCTATTGTTGATCATCATGGCTGTGGTTTTTGCTTTTATGCCCCCAAGGTACTTGATTCTGTTAGCCTTTGTTGAAGTTTTCACTCGGGAGATGCCGTTAAGGAAGGAAAGCAGCAACAGGTGGCTAAGGCGAATGAGAGAATGGTGGATCAGAATACCCGCAGCCCCCGTTCAGCTTATTAAGACCGATGACAAGAAAAACAAATGACTGTACTTTCTACTTTTATAGTGACTTCCTGGTGTACATAATAATCTGAACGATGCACTTGTCATTCGGTTTCTAGAATGCCTGCAGCTCAATTTTTTTGGTTGGAGCGCAGGCCTTGGTGACATTTAAGATACTGACAATAGTTTTCGCACCCTTTTCGAATTACGATTACCATTTCTCAGGCAGGTGAAATGATGTTTGGCTGTTTACCAATTCATTTGGTTGCACTTTCCTGACATCAAGGTTGTTATCTTGCCTATCGAATCAAAGTTCTGTCATCTTGCTGAATACAACGGCCTTGTAAGAGTCGGTAGTATGATTGTGCTTTCCGAAGAAATTTTCTGCTAATGAGAAGAAAACTGGGCTCCACCCAGTTCTCCTAAGTTCCAACTTCTTCTATAGGTAAGGTCAGATTTGGTTCCCACCCTCCTCTCCTTCATTTGATGCCATGGAATAGGAAGTTGAAGAAAACGGACATTGATTTTTCGTTTGCTTCATGTCTGAACAGATTACATGCAATCCCAATGATGATGGTCTTATTGATTTTGCAGGCACTTCCTCCATCGTGAATTTGGAGATAGACAAATTTCGTAAATATGCATAGTGAGATTGTTCATTTAAGCTTATTAAGAAGCACAGTGATGTTGTCTATAACGTTAACAAGTCTTTTTCTTCTTTTTTATCTTTTTTAGACTGCTATAATTAAGGGTTCTAGTGTTTATTCTAAAAGATTTAGACTATAAAAAAAGCAGTGTGATTTATATCTGATATCCCAATATGTATGTATGTATGTTTTGGTCCTACGTGTTGTTGAAGAGATTAATACATCTGGTTGTCTTTTTCACTAATATTAAAGAACGTAAGAGGAAGATGCCCTTAGCATTACTTTTTGATTAAATGGGTTGAAAGTTGGTTATTTCCAAAGCCACTATCTCCCATCATTAGTTGGTCATTGGTCTCTTAGACTCATTCCTACCAATGTATATCACCCAAACCATGAAGTATGAGTTGAAATATGGATTTATGATCCATTTTGTCATATCTAAGAGCGCCTTTCTCTACTTCCGGCAATCTTATTCTCTTTAGAATTGTCAAAATTGCCGACGTTGCCACTCATGCTCGTGCACATGCATTGCACGTCTAATGCACATGCAATATTCACTTTTCTTATGCGCGCTCAATTGTTCATTTGAAAATAGACTTTCATGTGTGCAGAAATGGTCAAACTTCATAAATATGCATCGTGGGGATTATTCATTTGAACTTGGAAAATCTTTCTTGTTATCGAGTTTGGTTCCCAAACATCTACTTGCTTTTAAATTGTTCGTCTCGCAATCTAGTAACGCCCAGTGTCTACCTCCTCTTCCTTTGCGGATGTCACTATTTAAATGAACTTGTGATTGCTTATATGTAGTGTGATGACATAGGTCATTAATCGGCGTTTACTCTGTGCATGGCGTTGCATTAATTGCTCGAGCACTCTTCAAAAAGTAACTGTAGGTTAACCTATCTTGCAGTTGCATAACTTAAGTATCCTTATATATCGTTACATTTACATACGAGTTCTCCCCAGAAAAAGTTACCTGATTTCTACATTTTGTCGTGCTGTGTTTGGATGAGTTCAAGGAATACATGTTCCTAAAGCAGCTGAGGAATAAATCGGGATGCAATATACTCTTGGTGTGAACCTTTCGAATGGATTAAGGTATGGTAAATTGGTGTCGATTTTTCTAAGAAATTATTTATTTCCAGTTCTTTTTGTTATTACTATTAGTACGAAAAGAAAAAGAAGACACTTTGTCCATGTAAAAATAGAAACGAGCGAAACTTTTGCATATGATTAGAGAAATAGAATTCAAAGATTTGAAGGGTTATTAACGCAAGAACATCTTTTATCGAAGTTGAAGAATTTCTAATTCTCTTGTCGTGTAAATTTGCATCTGTGTTCAACAAATTAGATATAATTACTATTCTTTTTAAGCATGACACTGCATGAGCAAATTCACATATCATATGATGCTATGAATGGTTTCTAAATTATTCACATCTATTTGGTAGTTGTAGCTTTAAAAGAGACGTGGGATTTACCTAAAATTGAATCCGGTGGAAATATTATAATGAACTGTATAATTAATCTTCTCAAAAGAATTTTATCAAAGAGAAATCAAATTCTAAACTCATGACATTAAAATTCAGCAAATTTCAAGAATCACATTGCACATTGAGATAAAATTTAGAAATCACATTAAATAAAGTTAAAATTAAGAAATCACATTACACATTTACCAAAATTTCTGGACTATTTATGTAATTATCCCGTTGAAATATGCAAAGCTGGAGCAGCTAAGGAAGCAATTGGGTGTTGCTATCGCTTCGCACGGATTAAGTTTATTGGCAAAATGGTGGTCCCCACATGTCATTTTCGAACATTTTCCTATTTCCAAATCATGCGTTTTTTTAATAAAATTTAAGTCCTTGCATGTAACATCA
Source organism: Syzygium aqueum (assembly GCA_031216185.1). Classification (NCBI taxonomy): domain Eukaryota; kingdom Viridiplantae; phylum Streptophyta; class Magnoliopsida; order Myrtales; family Myrtaceae; genus Syzygium; species Syzygium aqueum. The sequence goes on along the minus strand of CM062237.1, from coordinate 28,237,538 downwards.
TTATGCATGAAAATGTGTGATTTCTGAATAAAAAAATTGAAGTACTCACATATGACGTCAAAATGCATATGATATTAGGGGTGTACAACTGGACCGGATTTACTAGGGAATCGGACCAAACCATCCAAAAAACAGATTTGGGAACCGGTTCTTATTTGAACTGGTCTAGAAACCGGTTCCATTTTTTGGGAACCGGTTGGAATTGGGGAACCGAAGACCCACCCGCATCGATTTTGAAACCGATTTTTAGATTGTGTTAAAAAAAAATTAGGTTTCAGGACAAAATAAAATAAATTCCAGGTTCCAAAAACTGGGAACAAGTTATAACAAGATAGATTTTAGGTTCGGAACTTACCCATTCTGAAACCGATCACCTCCATAAGATACGTGTGATTCGATAATTTCTTTCATTATTTTTCTCTTCATTTGCAGGCAGAAGAGTATACAATGGCGATACGGTATTTTCACGAGTTCTTTCTCTTGATACTTATAATAGGTAATATTTAAGACAACCGATTGATTACCGACATGCATACGATGCTCCCGAGCTTTTTTTTTTTCCCGCCTCGATTATTCACATTTCTGAAGATAGTCGTACCAAAAAAATTGGTGTGGCAAATGCAATTAGGGAAGGTTTTCATTAATACACTGCTGAAAATATTTTTGCCAATAAAGTATATACACTGCTGCAGATTTTTCTTTTTTTAGAGTATGTTAGATTTGAGTAGATTCCAAAATATAATTGGATAAGATTATAAAAGAAAAAAAAAAGGGAAAGAAAAAGTCAAAATCATGGCAAGAAATCCGTTGGGCACAGGCGCGAGTTCCCTTCTATACCTGCCGGGGGTTTTCTACTATTTAAATCGGACAAGATCGCCGCCGCCGCTCCCGCTTCCGCTCACGCTCCCTCTCCGTCGCTGCTCTCACACCGTGTCGTCGGACTCAACGGCGAGGATGAGCGCCGGCGGCGACTGCTCGGGTCCGATCGCTCCCCCGGCGGCGAAGAAGGTGGAGCACCGGATGGAGATGTTCGGCGACGTGAGGATCGACAACTACTACTGGCTCCGCGACGACTCCCGCTCCAATCCCGATATCCTCTCCCACCTCCACCAGGAGAATGCCTACACCGATTCGGTGATGGCCGGTGAGTTGGCTTTTTGCTCTGTTCATTGTCCGTCGTAGATGTTACGCTAAGACTGCAGCCCTTGTTCGAGTTAGTAGATTGAGGAAGTCGGACTGAAAATGGGCCATAGGTGTGGAATTTGGTCACTCGCTTGTCATGGAGATTGATGAGTTACGATTCAGCGTGTAGTGGAAGCTTGATTTGATGTACTTAATGGTTTGTAAAGTGGGAGTTTTTTTTTTTTTCCGTCTGATGTTCGTTTCTGTGTTTCTCTGGTATTGGAAATGTGGTTAGGTCTGGGAATATGTAGTTTCAAGATTTGAATTTAGCGTAAATTATGCGTCATGGAATGATCTTGGGATGATTCGAACGGAGAGAAGAAGCCACTTTGGATGAGATATATGGAAAGCTGGCTCGAGACTTGAGAATAGGGTTATAGGCATGTGCCATTTTAAGAGGTACCAACATGTGGGAAGTTAGAGACTTAGTGCTCAACAAAGTTACTGAGCAGAATTGTTTGGTTGAGTGGCAAATTCTCTTCTTTCTGTCCCAAATAAAGAGTCAGGAAGTAGAGTCTGGTGTCTTTATCTGAAGATTTACATGGCTAGTAAGAGCAACAGGCTTCTAATATCCCAGTCATCCTATTTCTTTATTCAGGCATAATCTGCAATCTTATCTTTTGTATGGAGTGCTGAAACACTCTACTGCAATCAAAAGTGACAATGTAATCAGAAAAAAAATATGTGATGAGCTTAATATCTCTGATAAATGACACAGGGACCAAGCAACTTGAAAACAATCTTTTTGCTGAGATAAGAGGACGTATAAAGGAAGATGACATATCTGCACCCATACGCAGAGGGCCTTACTACTATTACAAAAGGAATCTAGAGGGGAAGGAGTACGTTCAGCACTGTAGGCGGTTAGTACCAGATACGGAGGCCCCTCCTTCTGTTTATGATGAGATGCAAACTGGTCCTGAGGCTCCTCCTGAGCAGGTTATCTTGGATGAGAATATCAAGGCTCAAAATCATTCATTCTATCACATCACTGCTTTTCAGGCAAGAGTGACCCTTTCTTTTCTTCTTTTCCACCCACATCCGGTTCCATCATGAATTATTTTCTTGCTTCGGCTTTTTATTTTCATTACTTCATTGTGGTAGTTCTTTGATGTTATAGGTAAGTCCAAATAGTAAGTTGGTTGCATATGCAGAGGACACTAAGGGCGATGAGATATATACCGTTTATGTAATTGATGCTGAGACAGGAGCTACAGTAGGGAAACCTTTAGCAAATGTGACATCTTTCCTGGAATGGGCTGGTGATGATGCATTAGTTTACATCACAATGGATGAGATTCTTCGCCCGGACAAGGTATGTCTTATGTAGTATAGGATCTGTTGCTGTGGAAGTTTCTTTTGTTTGCTTCTTTAACAGAAAATTCGTTGCTGATGTCAAGGCATACTTCTCAGTGTTTTTATAAGCTTGTGGATCTTAAGTTGCGCTTAACAAAAATATCTACTTTGATCTAACCAGTGCGTTTAGCTAAATTTATAGGATCCAGAAGACTTTAGTTAATATTAGGATTTTCCGGATCCACAGGGAACCTTTGGCTTTTCTAATACATCAAGTTTCACTTAAACTCTAAAACAAATAAATGAAATATCAGTAATGTGCTGCCATTATAGGTGTTGCGGTTGAATCGAAAAAGATGATGCGGTTGAATCGAAACAGATGCGGGATCTCATTGATGTCCTCATGCTTATAGTTGAGATCTGATCTGGCCCTGATCTGATATTTAGCATACTCAGCCCGTAATTTGTAGCCATAAATTTAGAAGGGTAAAATCATAAGCCTATCTCCTCTGATATTAACTAAGCCTATCTCATCTTAAGTTGCACTTAACAAAAATATCTCCTTTGATTTAACCAGTGCGTTTTGCTAAATTTATAGGATTCAGAAGACTTTAGTTAATATTAGGATTTTCTGGATCCACAGGGAATCTTTAGCTTTTCTAATACATCAAGTTTCACTTAAACTCTAAAACAAATAAATGAAATATCAGTAATGTGCTGCCATTATAGGTGTTGCAGTTGAATTGAAAAAGATTGTTGCGGTTGAATCGAAACAGATGCAGGATCTCATTGATGTCCTCATGCTTATAGTTGACATCTGATCTGGCCTTGATCTGATATTTAGCATACTCAGCCTGTAATTTGTAGCCATATATTTAGAAGGGTAAAATCATCAGCCTATCTCCTCTGATAGGAATTTTATTTTCAGCACTCAAATGTTTCCATGTCAAATGACCATATGATATATTGTCAATTCAACTGCATCACTACTTTCTCTCTCTCTCTTGATCGATCAATATGAAAGTACTCTAGATTTCATTTTTCAACCTGGTACAACCATTGTTAGAAAGTCCAACCCAAAAGCTTAAGTTATTAGGTGGATGGAGACCACACGAATATAAAGAGCATTTAGGACCTGTTGTCTATCAATGTGGGATAATACTTCAACACCCGCACTCACGTGCAAGCCGGATTACGAGCAACGCGTGAAATTTTGACATTGCACATTCACATGGAATTTTTACCACGCAGATTCGCGAAAGGGATAGTATTGGCTCTAATACCATGTTAGAAAGTCCAACCCAAAAGCTTAAGCTATTAGGTGGATGGAGACCATATGAATATAAAGAGCATTTAGGACCCGTTGTCAATCGATGTGGGATAATACTTTAACAACCATGGAGTTTTGCAATCATTGTGTAATGCATTGCATCACTCTAAGCACATCACATTCAAGCTGCCTTTGTCTAATTTTCTATTGCTGATTAGTTAAGCTAGCTTAAGATCTCTGGTTGCAAATTTCTAAGAGTTATGTGTTGAATCGAATTTAATGTATGCACACATAAAGGGCACAGAATGGTGAACTGGGAACAGGACATCAGTAATATGCCAAACATCCATTGGCAGAAAGACTCGAAGTCATATGATATAGACAGCATTCATGAAGTTTTCTTGGATGCTTGGACACTTGTGATGTATAGTCATTCTCATGTGATGTATAGTCATTCTCAGAATCTGACCTATTAATTTTTCAGTATTAGCAATGGCATGGCATTTTGTAATAGCAGTTTGTTTCACTTTTAGGTGTGGTTGCATAGGTTGGGGACCGAACAATCAGATGACATTTGCCTTTATCATGAGAAGGATGATATGTTTTCTCTTGATCTTGAAGTTTCTGAGAGCAAGAAGTTCTTGTTTGTTGCATCTGAGAGCAAAAGCACGACGTTTGCTTTCTATCTTGACGTTTCAAAGCCAGAAGATGGTCTTCGGGTTCTGACTCCTCGCATACACGGAGTGGATACGCGCGTCAGCCATCGGGGGAATCATTTTTTCATTCGGAGGAGAAGTGATGTGTTTTACAACTCAGAACTTTTGGCTTGCCCTCTGGATGATGTGTCGAACATGTCTGTTCTTATCCCTCACAGGGAAAGGTAATATGTCTTAATAATTGACCCTTGTATTGGTTTACCTTGCCTGTAACTTTGGTTTTTGTACTATCACTTTATATTTGAGCTTGTTGTGGTTGATTGAAATGCAGTGTGTCTTTGTCTACACTTGGTGTTTATACCATAAAATTGAAAAGTAGATCCGACCTAAGTTTGGAATGGTAAAGGACAAGGATTATAACGAAGTGATGACATAGAAATTGCTTTTCTAATGACTGGATCACCTAGGGAGATTTATAATGGATAGAAAAAAGCAAACTAGTGTTAAGTCACTTAAAAAATTCGAAATTGAGCTAGTAAGTAAAGATTTTTTTTTTCAAGTGATATAAGTTGTAGGAATAACGACATGAAATCCTTGTCTGTTAAATTAGAATGATAATGCACCCATAAGTAGTTTCGAGTTTTGATATACTGGACTATTGCTCTACAACTAAGTTCTTCATTTCCAAATTTTATCATGCCCCAAGTTACTAGTTACTACTCTGTTCTTTGTTGTTGAAAAGAGAGGGAGGGATTTTGATGGCTAAGAATTAGGACTATAATATTTCATATCTCCTATTATTTGGGAAAAAGTGTCTTTATTTGTTATCTAAGGTGAAAAGCCATTCCTAATGCTAGTGTAGCAGAATGACTTGGGTGCCAATGTATTTTCATAATATGCATGTCACTGTAAAGCTCTAGAGAATAAGGACTAAGGAGATGGACTGATGTCTTGGGGGGACCATGGCTCCTGTCGTCCCCTCCTCAAATCCTTCCTTGCTTTATATGTTACTGCTCATGGTAAAATATAACATTGATTAAATGGTAACTCAGACATGTTTGATCATAATGTGCTTCAGTTTCTCCTGTCCAACTCACAAAATGTTAACAGTGGAGAGGAATGGAGTAAGTGCCTGTGGGGCTATATATCTGCTATTATTGTTTGCTTTTTGTTAGAAACATGTCTTTCCATAGACATCTAGAAGCTTTGAGCATCAGTTAATTAATTTATTGGTACATTGCTTCAGCGTCCTCTTGATTTTCTCTCTTACCCTTCACATGTCGATATACACATATGCACCTAGGCGTGCACACATGTACAGACACATATGAAAGCAAGGATTGTACCATGCATGGATGCTCACGCAGGTTTTCGTTTGTATATGCCTACAAATTTGTGGAGTTGAATGAATATGTGTCTCTTTAGTGTCAAGAATTTTTTGTTTCGGTCTGTATAGCTTACTGATCTTCTGACTTTCCAGTGTAAAAATCATGGACATGCAGCTTTTCGCTGATCATCTGGTTCTCTTTGAACGTGAAAATGGTTTGGTAAAAGTTATAGTGTATCGCCTTCCAGCTCTTGGGGAACCACTCACACAGCTTCAAGGTGGTCGTTCTATTGATTTTGTTGATCCGGTGTATTCTGTGGATCGATCAGAGTCACAGTTTTTGTCAACCATATTAAGGTTCACTTATAGCTCCATGAGAACACCTCCTTCTGTTTATGATCATGATATGGACACTGGCATAGCTGTTGTGAAGAAAATCGAAGCAGTAAGTACCGTGGGGTAGCCATTTGCATTTACTGGCCCTTTTGGTTCTCTCTATCTCTCTGTCTCAATAATCTATTTTTGGAAGCTGGAGTTCATAATGAGTAAGACAAACTTTATTTTGTATCTTGAGTCTTCGTATCTTACATTTTTTATCTATGATTCATTTGCAAGGTCTTGGCTGTTTTTAATTCTGCCTTTGCAAGATATTTCTGGTCACTTACCTGCATGGATCTTTAGACTAATGTCCATGTGTGGGCAAGGTTTTTTGATTCATTGAGTGATCTGATTATGATAAACAATTAAGTGCTCATGATGGCTGGTGACCTGCAATCTGCATTGTATCCGGCATGCATCAATTTTTATTTACTTATTTTTAGATTAATCATACCAGCTAATCTAGGAGTCTTTTCAGTGGACTGAGCAATTAAATCATTACTACTTTGTATTTATGTTTAGTGGGCTTGGCATGAATGCGCAGCCGAACAAATTTTTGCTCTAAACTTGTTCTTTATATCTCCTGTTAGTCTATATTTCAAGATTGATCATAAGAGTACTGTCCTGTGGTAGCATTATAGAAGCTTACTACTAGAGCTGTTGTCCCCAATGTAAAGTCAACAACCAAATTGGCTTTTGGAGCATTTAGTCATCACGAGGATTGGCCTTGACCTATCTCTAGCTCATCAGACACTCACGGACAAATCCATGCCTTGTAGTATATTTGAGGAGAGATTTAGTTGAAAAGCTTTCATGCTTCGTAAATATTGTATGACCACTAACTTCTAAAGATGCTGGGAAAAGGCTATGTAATGTGAATTAGCAGAGCTATTTTAACCTGTACAATCTGTCTAGCGAATACTATATGACATTGTCTCTCGCAAGACATCTCTATAAGACATTCAGTTTTTTCATCCTGAAACCTCACCTTTACCATTATTTTGTTCTTTTCGAGCTGGAGTTTTTCATTATGTGTATTTTCTTAATGTTGTACAGGGAGTGGTGGTCTTTAACTGTATATCTGTCTATTTTTCATGGCTTATGACATATGAAGAACTTTTCCACTGTTTTACTTAGGTATTAGGAGGTTTTGATGAGTCAAACTATGTTAGCGAAAGGAAATGGGCCACAGCTCCTGATGGCACTCTGATTCCCATGTCAATAGTCTACCGGAAGAATATGGTCAAACTCGATGCATCTGATCCCTTGTTGCTTTATGGATATGGTTCATATGAGGTAAGGTTAAACATGTGTAATGTGCTTGTTTGCGGGTAGATATTTGGATGTTCACATCAGGATGACACACCATATTGGCTTTTTCTATAAGTTTGGATGTTACAATGAAGAGACCCATTGGCTTCAGATTTCATAAAGAAGACTTGAAGCATGGATCTGTGGATTGTTTGTAAACAATGACGCAACGTTGGGCTGTTTCCATTGACATGTTTGAATTCGGTGCTTTAGTCTCTTAAGTCTTAACAAGGGGTGATTGTTCCTTCATTCCATGCCTTCTAAAAGTTGTCGGCATATGTTTTGGTGTCTGTTGCTGCGTCCAATCCCTCTCGTTCGCAATTTGCTACATGCTTGTTCTGTTTCAACTTATTTTCCCAAATTTGGTAGATTAGCAAAGCTTGGGTGACCTTTTAGTGGTTAGTCCAGCCTTGGCCAAATTTCAGTAGTGGAGGATCCAAGAGGTTATGCTTTACATGCTCTTGCCAAATGCAATTTATTGCGTAGCTTAAATTTTAAGTGTAACTATGTAATGGTTTCAATGTTTTTTACTATCGTTACCTTCTTTTATCAAATCTATTTTTTTAAAATGCTTGTATAAACATCTACTTGGCATTTGCAGATGTGCTTGAGGTTACAGAGGTTTCTTGTTCCATTGCTTTATGTTTTTTCTTTTACTTACCCTGGAAAAGCTTGTACATGCAAATCACAGAGCAGTCTCTAATTTATGCTGTCCGATCTTTCTATATTCCCTAATGAGTTCCCTATATTTATTCAAACTCACTGGCTATTCTCAATGTTTCGTGCTCTGATTAGATCTCCATTGATCCGAGTTTCAAGGGATCAAGGCTCTCATTGTTGGATCGAGGATTCATTTATGTGATTGCCCACATTCGAGGTGGTGGAGAAATGGGGAGGCCATGGTATGAAAATGGAAAATTGTTGAAGAAGAAAAATACATTTACAGATTTTATTGCCTGTGCTGAGTATTTGATAGAAAAAGGGTACTGTACAAAGGAAAAGCTGTGCATTAATGGGAGAAGCGCTGGGGGGCTCTTAATGGGCGCCGTTCTGAACATGAGACCAGATTTGTTCAGGGCAGCAGTTGCTGGAGTACCTTTTGTTGACGTTCTGACTACCATGCTTGATCCAACTATACCTCTTACAACATCAGAGTGGGAGGTAAGTTTTACCTCCTCAAATTTCTTTATATATGTTTAAGCAATAAGAACAGTTGAGTTTTCAGTGGTATTGCACCTTGTTGACACCCTACAGTGATATTAAAGTTATCATACAATTGAGACTTAAATAGTGGTACATAAGCAAGGGTCAGTTTTTCTATATGGAATTGTAATGTCCATTGTTGATTGGATAAACTGATAAACTGGCAAGAGAGTGTCATATGGCCTGATAGTTTAAGAGTTACAGATGACAGATCTCATTTCAGATATAATTAGGTAGCATAACTGGAATCAGCTTGATTTCACCTTATGTGGGACTTACTAATTAATGATAAAATTTAATGATTTTGATGCATCTGAATTCATATACTTAGTGGAAGAAAAATGAATCAGTTAGCGGGATTTGGCGGTGACAAATTTGTTTGGAAATACTTGAATATGCAAAGGTGACAGTGAGGCATGCATCCTAGGATGTATTCGTTGAAAGGATCTTTTTATGAGTTCTCTTGCTATATAACTAATAACTCTTTCGTCCTGGCGACCATCACACACGCGCGCGTGCGGTGAGCCTTATCTCAGATTCTGAAACATCTGGAATGTTTCCAGCTGTAAGTGACTTGGCGACTTTACTGGGTTTCAAGGCTCTAGTTGACTGTTTGCCATTGTGAATACTTCAAGATGGGATCAACTTGTAGCTACTTTGGAGGATGTTGTGTCATCTTATAGTTCAGTCAAGCTCTCTTTATTTGTTAACGCACCTGCTGCTGCAGGAATGGGGTGACCCTCGGACAGAGGAGTACTACTACTACATGAAGTCATATTCTCCAGTAGACAATGTAAGTATCGTCTGCAAACATTTGGTTGCTCATTTGCCCGTGTCCATCTTCGCCATCATCTTATTTCTTTGATGTGAAGTGGACATCATTTTGAAACATTAATAAGCTGACACTTAGTTGATTTTCTTTACTGAGCTTGCTTGTACAGGTGAGGGCTCAAAACTATCCACATATTCTCATTACTGCTGGGTTAAATGGTGAGTGTAACGCCCCTGTAATATGTGTTGTTATGTTTCTTCATTGAATCTTCATATGTTGGTATGATCTACTGGGCTTGTTACTCCAGTGAAGTGCACAGGTGGGACACTGCAGCAAGCTAGAAATATTTAAGTTGATAGTAGGAATATTTGGATGGCCACCAATGATGAGTGCATGGCTTGTTAGATATTTCCATGTCCAAGGGGAAGTACTGCTCTTTTCCTTATTATTGGCTGATTAGAAAATTCACTTACATGCTGCTAAGATTTTAGCGATAACAAGAGACATGGTGAGACAACACAAATGCTACACTTTTCCTCACTTTGCTTAATGCTACATTACATAGATGACTCTATTTTTATAGTATAGAGAGAGAACCTACTCGAGACCCAAATATCTAATTCGAGACCCAAATCTGTATCTACCTAATTGAAAATACCAGACTCTTGCTTGCGAACCACAGAATTGAAATTATTAAGTTTTGTTCAGCGCATGCTATATGTTCTCATGCCTCTCAATAGAGATTGGTTCTGAAGATATTCTTATGCGTATCCCACTATCAGGCTTTCACATAGCATGTAAGCAAACAATAAGTTTTAATGTTTCTGCAGGTATTTACTAGTATTGGTATCACTTCTTTCTTTTTAGTGAGACTTTTAACATTGTTCCGGCATTATATAACAGATCCACGAGTTTTATACTCAGAACCTGCGAAGTTTGTCGTCAAGTTGAGGGATCTGAAGAAGGATGACAATATGCTATTATTCAAGTGTGAAATGGGCGCCGGACATTTTTCAAAGTCAGGGAGGTAAGTCGGTGAAATTGTTAATTTCCGTCCTAATTTCAAGGGTTACCTGATTTCAGAATCTGTGTATAACCCGTTATGATACATATATCTTGGACTCAGTCTCGCTTTCTGAAAACATGAAGAAGGTAATAAACGCATGGAAGGTCGTAAGGCGTAGTTTCTCTGGATATATGACAGCATATTTCCTAAAACTTCAGTGAGTGAGTAGATGATCTGCAAGTATGTTTACTTTACATATGCATTCCGTCGCGCAGATTCGAGAGGCTCCAAGAAGATGCTTTGACATACGCATTTCTGCTGAAGGCTCTGGATATGATTCCTACTCATGGGTCTGCGTAGATCTTATGGGGGTCTCCGATGATCTTGGACGGAAAGAGCGCTTGTGGTTGAAGGTGCGTCATCTGAAGGCTAGTCACTGAAGTCCATGTCAAGATTTTTGTCTTGAAACCATTCGTCATAATTTATTTTTCTTTGGAGAGGGTAATTAAAGGTATCTACATCAACCAGTTCCATTCGTTTCGATGTGTTCAATTAGCTCTGATACTTGAATCTCTTGCGAACACAAGAAATCCGATTCCGAAGACATTCTTCTTTTTGTTATTATTATCTTCGATTTATTCTCGAAATAGTTAAATCGTATGTTGTTCATAGATCTCTCTCTTAAATGCCATTTTGTCCTTGTTAATCAAGTGAATGAAGTCTCAGTTGAAATCGAACTGATAAGCAGGAGGACTCTTATAATCTTATTAGTTTGTTTGTAAAAGATAAATTATTTGAAAAATGTTTTCTTAAAAGTAATCGCTCGTAACTATTTATAAAAATAAATAAATGAAAAATATTTTTATCATTCACGGAAATATTTGCACGTAACTGAGTTGACTTTTTATTTAAAAACTAATACATATGGATCACATACATGTGGACTTGCAAAACGTGGTGGCTTCATCCAACGTGGCATCACAGCACCAAAACGACCCCGTTCCATGGCTCAACTAAAAGCAATGCCCATTCATACATTGTGTTTAACCCTCCTTCGCCATCCCAGCTCTCCTTTTGACAGTCCTTCCTCAATGTCGCTATCACTCGGTCGCATTCGGTCACTGTCGTTCGCTCTCCCGTATCCTCCTGCACATTGCTTTCGTCGCACATTGCCGGCTTTTGCCGTTGAACTTCGTCGATCTCCGTCGTCACCACATGCCATCGCTGCCCCGTTGGACTAAGGAGACTCTCACACCCTGTCCGACTTTCGCCGTCGAACCTCATCTAGTGGCTATGGCCCTTGTTGTGAAGTTTCACCGCTGCCACTTACTTCCTTTGTTTCGCTTCCGTGGCTGAGAGGGTCGAAGTGGTTAAATTTCGGTTGTAACTTCATCGCTTGTGCCCATCTTCAATGACAACGAATTCCTGCACCTCTTCTTGTCAGTTTGATGGCTGATGGCGATTATGGTTCCTCCTCATTAATGCATATTCTTCGAACTTCGTTTTTGCTGCTTATGAACAAAGTAGAGCCTATAAATTTCAGTCACCGCCGGCGTGAAAACCGGCCATGATTTAGTATCCATTGTTGATTCAAGCTTGCTGTCATGATGTTGCGGTCCGTGGGAGCAGTGCTTGGTCATGGTATGGTGAACACTTCAGCCAAAAGATTTAAGAAACTCTCTCAAGTACATTTTACAACTTCATTGAGACACTTAGACTATGTGCAAAGAGATTGCTGGATCTAGTCACGCAATCCAAATTGTTTTCCAAAATTAGTAATTAGAACAACAATGTCGTCACCAATCATCAACTAACAACTCATATTTTCAATGATTTATGCATGGATTTCATGAACGGAAATTGGTCTCACGCTTATCTCGAATAACGCAGGCAAGAGTTCGACCGTCTTCTTTTCTTTTTTTTTTGGACGTAAGTTCGACTGTCTTCGGGTTTTAAAATAAATATTCTACTATGAAAGATAGGTCCGTTCATGTTCTCTTTAGTTACAACGTAGGAATTTCAAACTTTTTTTTATTTAGATCGATTATCTCCCGATATTTATTTTCAAGTTTCAGTGTCAGAGGAGCGGTCGTGGTCCGCACATTGAAGGTGAAGTTTTGAATTTCTTTTAATTTTTTTGGGAGTAGATATTTATTTTTTTTTATGTTAGAAACCCTTTTGGTTAATTCCAACAAATTATACTATAGCGTGGAAAATAACTTCATTTTTCTTCCAAGAAATTTTTAAAATGTTGGGATGTTAGTTAAAGAGATGGAGGATGAGGTTGGGGAAATTGTCCAATTAGTTTTAAACATATTGTACATATACCAAGTCAGTTATAAACTTTTAATTTTATCAATTTAGTCCTAAATTTTCTCCCATCAATTATTCATATTTTTTAAGATAGTTGTACCTAAAAAAAAAGGTGTAGTAGATGTAATTAGGGAAGGTTTTCATCAATATTTTGCTAAGCCAATAAAGTATATAGGGCAAATTTTAAGTAAGGAACTGAAGCGAGGTTATTTTCTCAAATAATGGTTCAAAGTGGACCATATTAAGGGTGATTAGTTTTCGATCCGGACCACCGATCCGGTCCAGTCCAATGGAACCGGCTGCTTTATTATTATTTTTTTTCTGAATTTACTAATTTACTGAGCTAAAGTTCACGTCATATAACTTGTTGGAGATGATTATTGTGACAGCCTCAAAAGTGGCTTTAGCTTCTTTGGTCACTGTTGATTTCATGTTCATGAACTTGTAAGGGAACGGCATATGAGCCCCAGAAGAGTTTAGCTATTTTTTGTTGGAGGTACGCATTCATGGATGAGAAAGTGGCTGTACACGGATGACCTGTTTTTAGACTGTCAGCCGAAGGGCTGTGAAAGTGAGCCGTTGGAGATAACTTCCATGTGAATTTTTGTTGTTGCATAAAAAGAGACATGTTTCTGCTCCCAAATCTGTTCTTCTTTGTCCAAAGTGGAAGAGAGCACTTTCTTTTGTGCTGCATAAAGAGAGACATATTTCTGTTTCTAAAATGGAGCTGGTTCAGTTAACATTTTACTATTTTTTTAAAAAAATAAAAAGAAAATATATATAATCGGTCCGGTCAAAAGAACTGGATCCACAGACATTATTTCCACTTTTAGGAATCGAAAATTGAACCGATGCTTTTGAAAATCGACTGGTTCAGGCGGTTCCCGGTTCGGCAAGCCCATTTTACACATCTCCGTATCTTATTTTAAATAGAGATACAAAGTAATAAGGACTATAGTTCGCCGGCCGGCGAGCGCTTGATTTTTCCAATGATCGAAAAATGGTATTTTTATCCGAAACAAAATCTGAAAAAATAAATTAAAAAGAAAAAGAAAAGTAAATTGATCTCTTTGTGTCAGACATCATGGTTCGTTTTCTTCAACTTCCTGATCGAGTCTCATCTGCACAACGAGAAAATATTAGGTGAGTTGAATATGCCAGGTAGGATATACAACACACCATTTGGCTGATGACACGTGGTGGATAGGGCCCGCCGGTCAGATTTTGCAGTCCCCGTTACTCCACTTTCAGATCTTCTCTCTCCTTTGTTACTCTCTTTCTTCTTTCACTGTTTTCTTCCGTTTCTTTTTGCGTTTCGAGACCATGGAATTGCAGTGTCACTAGCCAACCATTGACGACCGCTCGCGAGCACGCCGACGCTCATCCATGGCTGTTGTCGGCGTCGTTCAGGCATGCTATTGACCCCCTTGGGTATCTATCTTTCCCATCCACCATGGACAGCGCTCGCGGCCAGCCATGGACGACGCTCATCCATGTCCATGGTCGTCGTTGGCATCGAGCAACGCCGGACGGGACGGCTCGATCTAGAAGTTTGGCCAGATCTGGAGCCATGGCCGCTCGTCGCTCGCGGCCACAATGCAAAGATTATGGCCCCAAAAATAAAAGAAGAAACAAAAATGAAGCTATGCTTCAGCATTGTGGGTCCATAATGGCGGTGTGTGCTTCTGGTATGTGTACCAGAAGAAGACGAAGAAGATGGTGAAAAGTGGGTGAGACGGAGAGGTTAACGGCGGGGAGATAATGTGCAGGTAGAGAAGTAACGGAGAAGAGAGAGACAGATGGGAGAGAGTAAAGGTTTATAGCGGGACCCACCTTACTACATGACATTTATTGAATGGAGTGTTATACCATAGCACGTGTCATATTCAACTCACGTAATACTTTGTCGACCGGAAATCTTCCTCGTACTTTCTCTCTCTCTCTCTCTCTCTCCACTTCATCTTCCTTTTGCCTGCTCAGCGCTCTACAGGAGAGAGAGAGAGAGATGTCGTTGCTGCAGTTTGTGGAACATGCATCGCCCATGCCACTTTCCGAAATTCTACTGTAGCATAAACAAAGTGAAGGGTGACATGAGAATGGAGACCCAGAAGTCAACCATCAGTCTCCATCATGCTCTCACTCTCTCTCTCTCTCTCTGATAAACAAAGATTTCTACCCAGTCAGCTGGGTCAATCTTCATCACGCAGCACAACTCTCGTTCAAAAGCACGCCGCCGATTCGTAGGACTAACAACTCGAGCCAGAACACCTTCTCTTCCTAACACAGTGGGAACCCCACCGTAGCGACGGCGAAGCCCACAAAGCCTTAACCGAGAAATCCGTTGGGCACTGCTCCCTCTCCCTCGCTGCTCTCACACCGTGTCGTCGGACTCAACGGCGAGGATGAGCGCCGGCGGCGACTGCTCGGCTCCGATCGCTCCTCCGGTGGCGAAGAAGGTGGAGCACCGGATGGAGATGTTCGGCGACGTGAGGATCGACAACTACTACTGGCTCCGTGACAACTCCCGCTCCAATCCTGATATCCTCTCCCACCTCCACCAGGAGAATGCCTACACCGACTTGGTGATGGCCGGTGAGTTGACTTTTTTGCTTTGGTGATTGTCCTTGTAGATGTTACGCTAAGACTGCTGGCCTGTTCGTGTAGAAGGTTCGAGTTAGTAGATTGACGAAGTCGGACTGAAAACGGGTTATGGTGTTGTAAGGTCTGGAATTTGGTCACTCGCTTGTAATGGAGATTGATGAGTTGCGATTCAGCGGGTAGTGGAAACTTGATTTGATGTACTTAATGGTTTGTGAGGTGAGCCTTTTTTTGCCTGATGTCCATTCCTGTGTTTCTCTGGTATTGAACATGTGGTTTAGGTCTGGGAATATGTGGATTTAAGATTTGAATTTAGCGTAAATTATGCATCAAGGAACGATTTTGGGACGATTCGAACGGAGAGAAGAAGCAACTTTGGATGAGATATATGGAAAGCTGGCTTGTGACTTGAGAATATGGTTATAGGAATGTGCAATTTTAAGAAGTACCAACATGTGGAAGTTAGAGACTTAGTGCTCAACGAAGTTCCTGAGCAGAATTGTCCGGTTAAGAGGCAAATTCTCTTCTTTCTGTCTCAAATGAAGAGTCAGGAAGCTAGAGTCTGGAGTCTATATTTACATGGCTAGTAAGAACAATAGGCTTCTAATATCCCGGTCATCCTATTTCTTTCATCAAGCATGGTCTGCAGTCTCATCTTTTGTACTGAGTGCTGATAAACTCTACTCCAATCAAAAGTGACAATGTAATCAGAAAAGAAATGTGTGATGAGCTTAATATCTCTGATAAATGACACAGGGACCAAGCAATTTGAAGACGATCTTTTTGCTGAGATAAGAGGACGTATAAAGGAAGATGACATATCTGCACCCATACGCAGAGGGCCTTATTATTATTACCATAGGAATCTAGAGGGAAAGGAGTACGTCCAGCACTGTAGGCGGTTAGTACCAGATATGGAGGCCCCTCCTTCTGTTTATGATGAGATGCCAACTGGTCCTGAGGCTCCTCCTGAGCTGATTATCTTGGACGAGAATATCAAGGCTCAAGACCATTCATTCTATAATGTCACTGCTTTCAAGGCAAGAGTGACCTTTTCTTTTCTTCTTTTCCACCCACATTCGGTTCCATCATGAATTATTTCCTTGCCTCGGCTTTTATTTTCATTACTTCATTGTGCTAGTTCTTTGATGTTATAGGTAAGTCCAAATAGTAAGTTGGTTGCATATGCCGAGGACACTAAGGGCGATGAGATATATACCGTTTATGTAATTGAAGCTGAGACAGGAGCTCCAATAGGAAAACCTTTAGCAAATGTGACATCTTTCCTGGAATGGGCTGGTGATGATGCATTAGTTTACATCACAAAGGATGAGATCCTTCGCCCGGACAAGGTATGCTTTATGTAGTATAGGATCTGTTGCTATAGAAATTTCTCTTTGTTTGCTCCTTTTCCAGAAAATTCGTCACTGATATCAAGGCATACTTCTCAGTGTTTATATCAGCTTGCGGATCTTGGGTTCCACTTAACAAATTTTCATTTATCTACTCTGATTTTTTTTTGGTCGGATCTACTCTGATTTGACCAGCTGCATTTTGCTAAATTTTTAGGATCAAGAAGGCTCTAGTTGATATTAGGATTTTTTGGATCCATAGGGTGTCTTTAGCTTTTCTAACACGTCAAGTTTTGCTAAAACTCTAAAACAAATAAATAAAAGTATCAGTAATGTGCTGCCATTATCGGTGTTGTGGTTCAATCGAAACAAATGATGAGCAATCGAAACAGATGTGGGATCTCATTGATGTCCTCATGCTTATATAGTTGAGATCTGGCCCTCATCTGATATTTAGCATACTCAGCCTGTACTTTGTAGCCATAAATTTAGAAGGGTCGTAAGCCTATTTCCTCTGATAGGACTTTTTTTTTTCAGCACTCAAATGTTTCCATGTCAAATAAATTCAATTGCATCACTACTCTCTCTCTCTCTCTCTCTCTCTCTCTCTCTCTCTCTCTAAGAGTTATGTGTTGAATCGAATTTATGTATACACATAAAGGACACGGAATGGTGAACTGGGAATGGCATATCAGTAATATGCCAAACGTCCCCTGGCAGTAAGACTTAAAGTCATACGATATGGATAACCATCCTGAAGTGTTCCTGGATGCTTGGACACTTGTGATGAATAATCATTCTCAATATCTAACCTATTAATTTTTTAGTATTAGCAATGGCATGGCATTTTGAAATAACAGTTTGTTTCACTTTTAGGTGTGGTTGCATAGGTTGGGGACCGAACAATCAGATGACATTTGCCTTTATCATGAGAAGGATGATATGTTTTCTCTTGATCTTGAAGTTTCTGAGAGCAAGAAGTTCTTGTTTGTTGCATCTGAGAGTAAAAACACAGCATTTACTTTCTATCTTAACGTTTCAAAGCCAGAAGATGGTCTTCGGATTCTTACTCCTCGCATATACGGAGAGGATACGCGCGTCAGCCATCGGGGAAATCATTTTTTCATTCGGAGGAGAAGTGGCTTGTTTTACAATTCGGAACTTTTGGCTTGCCCACTGGATGATGTGTCGAACACAACCGTTCTTATCCCTCACAGGGAAAGGTAATATGCCTTAGTAATTGACCCTTGTATTGGTTTACCTTTCCTGTAACTTTACTTTTGGCACTATCACTTTATATTTGAGCTTGTTGTGGTTGATTGAAATGCAACGTGTCTTTGTCATGCACACCCGGTGTTTATACCATAATACTGAAAAGCAGATTTGACCCAAGTTGGTTCTGGTTAAGGAAATGGATTTTAACTAAGTGATGACAAAGAAATTGGCTTTTGTAATGATTGGATCACCTAGGAAGATTTATAATGGATAGAAAAAAGCAAACTTGTGTTAAGTCACTTTAAAAATTCGATATTACGAGAGGGAGGGAGAGAGTGGGAGCGGGCGTGGGCACGGCTGAAAATTAGGACTATGATATTAAAGATGTTTTTACCTGTCTTTTTTTATTATCTAAGGTGAAAAGCCATTCCTAATGCTAGTGTAGCAGAATGACTGGGGAGTGGATGCATTTCCATATTATACGTGTCACTGCAAAGCTCTAGAGAATAAGGAGGACTGATGTCTTGGGGGTACCATGGCTCCTGTCACCCCCCTCCTCAAATCCTTCCTTGCTTTATATATCTGCTCATGTTAAAATACGACATTGAATAAGTGGTAACTCAGATGTGTTTGATCATAATGTGGCTCAGTTTCTCCTGCCAACTCACAAAATGAGAAGAGGGAAGCTAGGAATGGAGTAAGCGCCTTCGTGGCTATTTATCTGCCATTATTGTTTGCATTTGGTTAGAAACATGTCTTTCTATAGACGTTAGTTGAAGCTTTGAGCATCAGCTAACTAATTTATTGGTACGTTGCTTTAACATCCTCTTGATTTTCTCTCTCACCCTTCGCATGTCAATATACACGTATGCACAGAGGCATGCACACATGTTCAGACACATGCGAAAGCATGGATTGTGCCATGCACGGACACTCACGCTTGTTTTCTTTTGTGTATGCATACAAATTTATGGAGTTAGTGAATGAATATGTGCCTCTATCGTGTCAAGAATTTTTTGATTCGGTCCATATAGCTTACTGATCTTCTGACCTTCCAGTGTAAAGATCGAGGACATGCAGCTTTTTGCTGATCATCTGGTTCTCTTCGAACGCGAAAATGGTTCGCAAAAAGTTACTGTGTATCACCTCCCAACTCTTGGGGAACCACTCACACGGCTTCAAGGCGGTCGTTCTATTGATTTTGTTGATCCAATTTTTTCCGTGTATCGATCAGGGTCACAATTTTCATCAAATATATTACGGCTCACTTATAGCTCCATGAGAACACCTCCTTCTGTTTATGATCATGATATGGACACTGGCAAATCTGTCGTGAAGAAAATTGAAACAGTAAGTACCGTGGGGTAGCCATATGCAAATACTGGCCCCCTTCGTTCTCTCTCTCAATTATTTATTTTTGTGGAAGCCGGAGTTCATAATGAGTTAGATAAACTTTATTCTGTATCTTGAGTCTTCTTATCTTACATTTTTTATATATGATTCATTTGCAAGGTCTTGGCTTTTTTTAATTCTGCCTTTGCAAGATATTTTTAGTCACCTACCCTGAATCTTTAGACTAATGTAGAGGTGGCAAAATGGGTCTAGAACTCATATTTTAATGTGGGTCATAAATGGGTTGCAACAAGTTTTAAAACAAGCTTAAGTGGATTATAAATAGGTTACCTAATAACTTAATAAGTTTTAAATGGGTCATAAATGGGTTACTTAATCAGATTAATTAAATCATAAACAGGTTATTTTTAATTATTTTAATTATTAACTTTTAAAAAAATTGAATTTGTAATTCTTTTTATTTTCTTTTTCCTTCTTCTCCGATCAGTCGCCGGCCATGGTGACGGCCGGCGACTAGCCGTAGGCAAGCTCGCCAAAGGTCGGCAAGCTTGAGCTTGGGCTCGCCTGTGGTCAGTGACTGGCTGAAGAAGAAGGAAAAAGAAAAAGAAAAACGAGAAAAGAAAAAATAATTTAAATTTTGATTTTTTAAAAATATAAAAATATATAAAAAAATTATAAAAATTGTCCATTAAATTTGTATTGTATGGAAGTGTTTTAACAATATAATTTTTTAAAAAATCACGAAAAACAAGTTTCCTATATTTGGTTAAATATGAAAGTGTTTTAACAATATGGTTCGAGCCGGATATGAATTGCTAGATTTGTATTAAATGAAAATGGGTCAAAACGAATTAAATGAGTAAATTTGGGTCGGACTAATTTTGACCCGACCTAAACCCGACCTGAGGTTCAAACAAATGTCGTATGGACAAGTTTTTTGATTCATTGAGTGATCTGATTATCATAAACAATTAAGTGCTCATGATAGCTGGTGACCTGCAATCTGCATTGCATCCGGCATGCATCAATTTTTCTTTATTTTTTTGTAGATTAATCATGCTAGCAAATCTAGGAGGCTTGTCAGTGGACCGAGCAATTAAATTGTTACTAATTTGTATGTACGTTTAGTGGGGTCGGTGTGAATGCGCAGCCGAACAAATTTTTTGCTCTAAACTTGTTCTTATATCTCCTGTTAGTCTATATGTCGAGATTGATCGTAAGAGTACTGTCCTGCGGTAGCATTACAGAAGTTTACTAGTAGAGCTATTGTCCCCTATGTAAAGTCAACAACCACATTGGCTCTTGGAGCCTTTAGTCATCAAGAGGATTGGCCTTGGCCTATCCATAGCTTGTCAGACAGTCACGCACAAATCCATGCCTTGGAGTTTCTTGAGGAGAATTTAGTTGAAAAGCTTTCATGCTTCATAAATATTATATGACCACTACCTTCTGAAGATGCCAGGAAAAGGCTATGTAATGTGAATATTCAGAGCTATTTTAACCTATACAGGTTCAGCTTCAGCCTAAATCTGTCTCATGAATAGTAAATGACATTGTCTCTCGCGAGACATCCCTCTAAGACATTTGGTTTTTTCATCACCTTTAACATTATTTTGTTCTTTCCGAACTGAAGTTTTTAGGTATGTGTGTTTTCTTAATGTTGTTTTAGGGAGTGGTGGTGTTTTATACGTATATCTGTCTATTTTTCATGGCTTATAACATATGAAGAACTTTTCCACCGTTTTACTCAGGTATTAGGAGGTTTTGATGAGTCGAACTATTTTTGCGAAAGGAAATGGGCCACAGCTCCTGATGGAACTCTGATTCCCATGTCAATAGTCTGCCGGAAGAATATGGTGAAACTCGATGCATCTGATCCCTTGTTGCTTCATGGATATGGTTCATATGAGGTAATAAGAAACCTACGTATTGTGATTGTTTACGTGTGGATATCTGGTAGTTCACATCAGGATGACACAACATATTAGCTCTTTCTATAAGTTTGGATGTGACAATGAAGAGACTCGTTGGCTTCAGATTTGATACAGAAGACCTGAAGCATCTATCTGTTGATCATTTGTAAACAGTGACTCAACGTTGGGCTGTTTCAATTGACATGTTTGCATTCGGTGCTTTAGTCTCTTAAAGTCTTAACGAAGTGTGATCATTCCTTTATTCCATGCATTCTAAAAGTTGTCTGTGTATGTTTTGGTGTCTGTTGCTGCATCCAATCCCTCTCGTTTGCAATTTGTTACATGCTTGTTCTGTTTCAACTTATTTTCCCACTTTGGTAAATGAGATTTTCAAAGCTTGGATGACCTGTCAGTTGCTAGTCCAGCCTTGGTCAAATTTCAGTGGTGGAGGATTGGAGAGGTTATACATGCTCTTGCCAAATGCAATTTTCTATGTAATTATGTTGGGGCTAACAATACAATCTAGAAGGAGGTGAATATGTTATTTCAAAGGTATTGACAATCTTTTGCGAAAAAGTAAAGTTCAGGTTGAGCTAATGTTTCAAATACCGTGAGCTGATTTTGTGCTTATGTAAGTAAAAAAGAGATAAACGATAACACATAATGATATATAGTGGTTTGGCTTTATTCCCAAGCCTGCGTCCACTCTCGTCACTAGCAGCCACAAGTCAAGCTGGATTGCACAAGTATTATGCTAAACAAGTTACAATCAGCACACATCAATCCCTTGAGATGAAAAATCACACTACTAGGAATTAGGTGCTGTTATCAATTGGTACACTTGACTTTTTACACGATTACAAGGCAGCAACTATAATGAAACTAACAGACAAATGAGAGCTTTTTCCTAAGAATACATCTTGTAGCACATTTTTGGATTTTGCATTGCACATGTCTAACATTTTGGATTCAAGGATCTTCTCTTATTTGGTCATCTTCAAACTTCCCGTTGGAGATGTCTTGGAGAAGCAAAAGAGCAGTTAGACATCCGTTGGTGCTGCTGTCCAAGGATAGAATTGCCTATACAATTTTTTGTAAACCATTTTCACGCTACCTGAAATACAGCTTACAAGGTAGCAAGAATACTACAATGAAAGTAACACTATCAGGAATTAGGCACTACTATCAATTGGTACACTTGATTTTTTACACGATTACAAGGCAACAAGAATACTATAATGAAAGTAACAGACAATGAGAGGCTTTTGCTAAGAATACAAATTGTAGCACATTTTTTGGATTTTGTATTGCACGTGTCTAAAAACTTGGCTTATGGGATCTTCTCTTATATAGTCTTCTTCAAACTTCACATGTCTACTTGAAATAGCTTTTGCTGCTTTCCTATCGATGCGGCTCCGACACATTTTTCAGACAGCCTTTGTTTTTATTTTCTGTTATGCTTGCATAGTCGATAATGGCTATAATGGTGAGCCGATGGACTCATTAAAAGATCCGTTGCTCTAACATCACAAATGGCTTGATATCTTCGACTTTAAATAATTCCACTGCTTTATGTTTTTTGTTTTACTTACCCTAGAAAAGCTTGTACATGCAATTCACAGTGCAGTCTCTAATTTATTCTGTCCGATCTTTCTATATTCCCTAATGAGTTACCTAAATTTATTCAAACTCACTTGCCATTCTCAATGTTTTGTGCTCTGATTAGAGCTGCGTTGATCCATGTTTCATGGGATCAAGGCTCTCATTGGTGGATCGAGGATTCATTTATGTGATTGCCCACATTCGAGGTGGTGGAGAAATGGGGAGGCCATGGTACGAGAATGGAAAATTGTTGAAGAAGAAAAACACATTTACAGATTTTATTGCTTGTGCTGAGTATTTGATAGAAAAAGGGTACTGTACAAAGGAAAAGCTGTGCATTAACGGGGGAAGCGCTGGGGGCCTCTTAATGGGCGCTGTTCTGAACATGAGACCAGATTTGTTCAGGGCAGCAGTTGCTCAAGTACCTTTTGTGGATGTTCTGACTACCATTCTTGATCCTACTATACCTCTAACAACATCAGAGTGGGAGGTAAGTTTTACCCCCTTAAATTTCTTGATATATGTTGAAGTATTAAGAACAGTTGAGTTTTGAGTGGTATTACACCCTGTTGACACCCTACAGTGATGTTATAGTAATCATACAATTGAGACTTAAATAGTGGTAACTAAGCAAGGGTCAATTTTTCTATATGGAATTGTAGTGTCCTTTTTATTGGATAAATTGATAAACTGGTAGGAGAGTGTCATATGGCCCGCTAGTCTAGGAGTTACAGATGACAGATCTCGTTTCGGATATAATTAGGTAGCATTACTGGAATTAGCTTGATTTCATCTCATGTGGGACTTTCTAATTAATTATAAAATTTAATGATTTTGATAAGCCTGAATTTGTCTACTTAGTGGAAGAAAAATGAATCAGTTTACAGGATTCCGCAATGACAAATTTGTTTGGAAATACTTGAATATGCAAAGGTGACAATGAGGCATTCATCCTAGGATGTATTCGTTGAAAGGATCTTTCTGCGAGTTCTCTTGCTATATAACTAATAACCCTTTCGTCCTTACGACCATCACACGCACACACACACATGGTGAGCCTTATCTAGGATTCTGAAACATCTGGAATGTTTCTAATTGTAAGTGACTTGGCGACTCTACTGGGTTTCAAGGCTCTAGTTGACTGTTTGACTTTGTGAATACTTCAAGATGGGATCAACTTGTAGCTACTTTGGACGACGTTGTCATCTTATAGTTCATTCAATTAAGCTCTCTTTATATGTTTATGACCAAAAAACAAAAAAAACTCTCTTTATTTGTTAATGCTCTTGCTGCTGCAGGAATGGGGTGACCCTCGGACAGAGGAGTACTACTACTACATGAAGTCATATTCTCCAGTAGACAATGTAATCATCATCTGCAAACATTTGGTTGCTCATTTGCTCATGTCCATCTTTGCCGTCATCTTATTTCTTTGATGTGAAGTGGACATCATTGTGAAACATTAATAAGCTGACACTAATTTGATTCTCTTTACTGAGCTTGCTTGTACAGGTGAGGGCGCAAAACTATCCACATATTCTTGTTACTGCTGGGTTCAATGGTGAGTGAAACGCCTCTGTAACATGTGTTGCTATGTTCCTTCATTGAATCTTCACATTTTCGTATGATCTATTGGACTTGTTACTCCAGTGAAGTGCATATGTGGGACACTGCAGCAAGGTAGAAATATTTAAGTTGATAATAGGATATTTGGATGGCCACCGATGATGAGTGCATGGCTTGTTAGATATTTCCATGTTCAAGGGAAGTACTGCTTTTTTACTTATAATCGGCTGATTAGAAAATAAACTTACATGCTGTTAAGATTTTAGCGATAACAAGAGACATGGTGAGAGAACTCAAATGCTTCATTTTTCCTCGCTTCCCTTAATGCTACATTACATAGATGGCTCTATTTTTAGAGCATAGAGAGAGAACCTGGACCCAAATCTCGAACTCTTGAGACCCAAATCTGTATCTACCTAATTGAAAACACCTGACTCTTTCTTGCTAACCACAAAATTGACATTGTTAAGTATTCTTCTGTACATGCTATATATTCTCATGCCTCTCAATATAGATTAGTTCTGAAGATATTCTTACGCGTATCCCGCTAGCAGGCTTTCACATATAGCATGTAAGCAAACAATATGTTTAAATGTTTCTGCAGTTATTTGCCAGTGTTGGTATCGCTGCTTTCTTTTTAGTAAGACTTCTAATATTATCCCCACATTATATGACAGATCCACGAGTTTTATACTTTGAACCTGCGAAGTTTGTCGCCAAATTGAGGGATCTGAAGAAGGACGACAACATGCTATTATTCAAGTGTGAAATGTGCGCCGGACATTGTTCAAAGTCAGGGAGGTAAGTTTTGGTGAAATTGTTAATTTCACCCCTAATTTTGAGGTACCTGATTTCAGAATCTGTGTAAATAACCCATTATGATACATATATCTCGGACTTAGTCTCAGCTTTCTGAAAACATGTACAAGGTAATAATAAACACACCAAAGGCCACAAGGTGTAGTTTCTATGGATATATGACAGTATCTTTCCTAAAACTTCAGTGAGTGAGTAGATGATCTGCTAGTATGTTTGCTTCACGTATGCATTCTGTCGCGCAGATTCGAGAGTCTCCGAGAAGATGCTTTGATATACGCATTTCTGCTGAAGGCTCTGGATATGATTCCTACTCCTGAGTCTGCGTAGATCTCATGAGGGGCTCCGGCAATATTGAACGGAAAGAGCGCTTCAGGTTGAAGGTGCGTCATCCAAAGCTAGTCACCGAGGTCCATGTCAAGATTTCTGTCTCGAAACCTTTTCATCGTGATTTCTTTCATTGGAGGAGAGGGCAATTAAAGGAATCAACTTCTACCAGTTCCATTCTCTTCGATGTGTGCAATTAGCTCTGCTACTTGAATCTCTTGCGAACACAAGAAATCAGATTTTCGAGGACATTCTTCTTCTTTTTTTATTATTATTATCTTTGATAGATTATCGAATTAGTTAAATGGTATGTTGCTTATAGATTATCAAGTGAATGACATCCTTGTCTTCTTCTTTTCGTTTTTTTTTGGAGGGTGGGGAGGGAGGGATTAGCTAGATTGAATGAATCGATAAACAGGAGAATGTTTTTATCCGTTTGTTTTGTGAAAAATGAATAATTTGAAAAATTATTTTTCTAAAAATGATCGTTTTTAATGCTTACAAAACTGAATGAATGAAAAATATTTTTATCATTCACGAAAATATTCAGATATAATTTGTTGTCGATAATGAAAATATATTTAACTATTTATTTCAAACGATACAATCAATCATTTTTTGGAAAATATTTTTCAAGATGACTCGTTTTATAAGATCACCTACAAATTTGAGTTGGAAAAATGATGACTAGCATTCCCTTTGGCCAGAGATTAGTAACTGCATTCACTTCACCAAACACCATTCACCCTTTGTCATAGTTATCCAATTCCTTTATAACATATGATATGACATAGTTTCCTATAATCACAATCTTGTATATTATCCAGATCTCGCTCCTTATATTGCATTTGACCTTCCCTTTGTTCCGTAAATTGATAATCCTCGTGCTTGGTCCTGTAATCCTTGAGCTGCACTTGAGCTTCGATATCGTCGGAGCACTTAGACATTATTTCAAGTTGGGCTTTAAAGTGATCGGCATCCGAGATGACTCCTTGCAGGCCGCATGGCCGTAGTAACCCTTGCAACCCTGGCCTGAGTCGACAGACTGGCTATAATAGTTGTAGCCTTGATTTGGAGTCGCCGGCATCAAGTGGTCAAGGACCTTGTCTCGTTCCAAAGTGTACGTCCCTCCTAATCGGAACTTTACTCCATTGCACATCTTGTTTGCTAAGGCTGTATCGGCATCTCCTCCGACATTACTAACGCCAGTACTCAAGAACCAAATTTGGATCGCTATGATTCTCCATAGAACAGCCATGTTTTTCTGTGTTTGCTAGATAGAAACCAAATGGAAGTAGCGACATACAGAGAGAAGTTTGATCTGTATGCAGTTGAAGTGCATTATTGTTTCCAATGTATTAGTAGTCATCGCTTAAAACTAAGATCCCTTAGATTGCTGGTTTTGTACAGCAAGACTTCGACTGTCTTCGGGGTTTTAAAATGAATATTTTACTCCGTAGAATAAGTTCATATATGTTCTCTTTAGTTACAATGTAGGAATTTCAAACATTTTCCTGAAATTTGTTTTCCACAAAATGAAGAGGGCCTTAAATCGATTATCTCCCGATAATTATTTTCAAGTTTCAATGTCAGGAGTGTTCGCGATTCGCACATTCGAGGTGAAGTTTTGAATTTATTTTAATTTTTTTGGTAGAATTATCTTTTTATGTTAGAAATCGTTTTGGGCAATTCCAACAAACTATAATATAAGGTGGGGAGGGGGTGCGGAAAAGAAACTTCATTTTTCTTCCAACAAATTTTTAAAATGCCCATATGTTAGTTAAAGAGATGAGGAAGAGGATGGGGAAATTGTCCAATCGATTTTAAACTTATCGTACATATGCCAATTCGGTCTTAAACTTTTAATTATATCAATTGAGTTATAAACTTTTATGTGAAATTCTAATGTAGCTCTTCCAATCAATTTTTGCCTAAATAGTAATTTATTTCAAATCATACAAAGCATCAAACATTTAATATATGCTCTACTTAAAGATAAAATCCTGCATTGCACTATGCAAACAATTAATTAGTAAGATTCATATTTGGTCCAAATGATGTAATCTTTATATTTGGTAAGTTTGAATTAATGGCACATGATTTAGGATCGTTAAGCATATAAGAAATATAGTGGCCGTCGGATTGCTGTTAAAAAGAAAAATGGAAAAAGCAATTGAGTCCCGACACGGTGATTGATTCCAAGGTGGGTCGGTTCCCACCTAAAACTGAGAATTGGCTAGACCGGACTAATAGGTTCGATTTGGTTCCCAGGTGGGTCCATAAACCGGCAGTGATATCTTTTTTTTTTTTTATTCCTTGCAAGATTGCAAGTGTTGTTACATAGTCTAAACTACCATCCTTTAGTGTTTTGAATCTTTAATTGATGAAAATCTCGGTGGAAAGACACTAAAGGTATGAAAAAATATGACCAAGTATTATTAACTTGCTAATAAAAAAAAAGTATCCTGGTCCGGGTGGTTTGGTCCCCACCTGGATTTGGACCAAGAATCACTGGATCCAAATTTTAAGAATCAGGAACCATCCAGAACCGGTCAATTCAGTCCAATTCCAATGCTCACCTTAGGTATCGATCAAATTCTTATAGTGAAATGGCTTTGATTATTCCGAAATTGATCTTGCTTTCATTTGCTAATCATCAAGATATTATTGATGATGATGATAGTACTACCTTTTGAACGAGAAATAATTGTTCTCCTAATCATGTAGCGATCGACCTCTCTCTCCTGATTCCGAGAATTGATGATCCTCGTATTCCTTGACTTGCACCTTCGACCCGTATTATCCTGCACTTAGACGTTGTTTCGACCATGGAGATTGCTAAGGCGCAAATAAAAATCATTCTCTTTTCCGGTACAATTTTTGCCCATATATTTCTATTCCCTAAACTAGTTTTAGAGCAAAAAGTAGCATTTGATAATAATACAAAATTTCCATTCTCGAAATATAAATTCATTTGATAAGATATTATTAAATTTATGTTCTCGATGGTACACAACGGGCGAGTGGGTGGCAGGGGCTAGCCATTAGACAGCAATGGGTGGTGACTGGAGGGCAGGCGGCAAGGGCAAGGGCAAGGGCAAGGGCAAGGGCAAGCAATAAAAAAGGAGTTGTTATTTCTGTTTTAATTTCAGAAATAGAAAAGTAGCAAAAAATCAACTTCTCATTTCTATTAAAAAAACCCTATTTCTAGGCTAAAAATATGTCTTCGAAATAAAAAAAAAATAAAGTTGCGTTGCCAAACAGATACCATTCCAAGCATATTCTCAGTAATTGAAAAATAAATAAATAAACATAATGGTTATTATTCGCACACTAAACATTCACCAAGATGTCGTCATTGCAAGCTATGAGGTTGTAGCTAGGTGTGTCGATGGCTAGCTTGGTTCAGATTCCCAAAGATACACGACCCGACATGGACATGAAAGGCACGGAGAACTAGGTGTAGTAGACATAATTAGACGCCGGTCCCGACCTCCTCTATCGCCTCCGCCCGCCCAAGAGTAGCTGGGTCCCAAGCTTTGACCGCAGTCGCCTCCCTTATTTTTTTCTCGTCTTTTTTGGTGTCTGGGTTTCCAGATTTTTTTAATTGTTTATGGTTTTTAATGTTGTTTGGTTTGCAATGCAGATGTCTCATAGCTCTGACAGACCGATGGCCGGTCGGCGTCCACGTCAACAAAATCAAGATAAAATTGGCCGGAAGAATTGAATTTGGTACAAAGATAAAATGTTTAAAACTAAATTGACATAAATGCAAAATGTTTAGGATTGAATTGACACCAATGCAAAAGGTTTAAGACTGAATTTACACTAAAAAAAAGTTTAAGATTAAATTAACATCAATACAAAAGGTTTAGGACTTTTTTGATACTTTTCCGTTTCTCAACATAATCCACTTTATTATCATGTTGCAAAAAGCTTGTGTTTATTCAGACACTCGAGTGAACTTGGGAAAGCTTTTCCCGAGGATTTCCATGTTCCCGCTTAGGTAATGAGCTCCAACACTCTCATAAGACACTAGTTGAACAATACAACAGACGACCATCCGATCCACTCTAACAATTGATCCCTCACTTATTCAGAAAATTGGTAATTCTCGTACCTAATTCTACAATCTCTAAGTTGCAACTGAGCCCCGGTGTTTAAGGGGCAGACCTCTTTCAGCCGGTCCCTAGCAGCAAATAAGCATGAAAAGCAATCGTCCTGTGATAGAGCTCCATTGCAAGCCGCATGGCCGTAGCAACCTTGGCCCGAGTACGTGTCGTCGCTGTAGTAACTATAGCCGTGATATTGCGTTTCCTCCACCAAATCTTGAAGAACGCTCTCCACCCGTGTGCCGTAGGTGTCTCCCCATTGGTACCTAATTCCATTACATATCTTGTACACCAACCAAAGATCCGGATCGCCTTTCACATCGGTGCGAATACAAAAGAACCAAACGGCCAGACATATGATCCTCCAGGAAACAGCCATGGATCGATGTCTCTCCCTACTTCTTTTTGCTCTTCGGCGTCTTTGTTATGATGGGTAGGATTAACCAGGCTAATAAGCTAGAGCTAATATAAAGATGTCGTTCATGCAAACTGTCGTTGCTTCCCATGAATATTTGCTTCGAAGTTATCGGTGTCTGAGCTGCGTCTGTCCTAGTAGGTATCAAGTAAACCTAGGTTCTGGATGAGCAATTTTTGTCACCTTGCTTTAAGTGCATATTCTGTGGAGCAAGGACGCCTATCGTTCGCGCTGGAGGAATCTGCACCGTCCCGTTTTGTTGTTTACGGTGAAATAATTCAATGGGTCGGACAAACCTATGTTACCCTTCTCGTACATGCAGACAACTAGATACGCAAGACCAAGCTTCATCACGTCTCTTTCGAATTTTATTGTCGTATCGTTCATTTTTTCAAGGGAGGGGTGCGATAATGTTGTCGTCTTTGGCCATTTTGGACCCTTCTGTACATTTCAAAGGCTCACCCAAAGAAAGGAAAAAAAGGAGTGGGCAATTCATCAAGAGCAGGTTCTTTTCCATCCCTAATTGAATGGATTATTTCAATCGTTCCTTTGATTGACGAGTTATAAACAAGAATATTACGCAATTTTTTTTTAGTTTAAGTTTTTATATAGGTGACTTTCATAATTATAACCCATCAATCAGAGACTTAATTGGAGGAACGAAGGACAATATAACCTTTTTTCGCTGAATGCAAGTTAGTTCCTTTGGATTGAATGTGATATTAAATCTTCAAGTACTGATATATTACATATACGTGATACGAAATTAAAGATATCAACGTTACTTTGCCTCTAAATAAAGAGGCTCCTAGTTCTAGTGTTGTAGGTTCCCATATCATTTGTGTGTATGGGATTTGACTGACTCCTTCTATTTATTAGTTTTTAGTTTTAAAATTGCATTTTCTCACACGTACTAGAGCCGGGAAATGAGATAGTGCTAAAAATTCCTAGAGTCGCCCACTATATCCATTGTATTAACAGTTGGATTTTCGCCTCGTGTCCATCCAACATCCAACCAAAATATAGCTTCCCTCTCTGTGCTCATCGCATGCCATCGTCTCTGATTACTCTCCCCCACGCCCGCGCCATCGATGAGGGCCATATAGTGATTGAGGCGAGAAGCGCAGTCCTCGGATCTCAAGCTCGGCCATACTTGATCCGATCCCTAGATTTCATATATAGAACTCCCATCCATGACCATACTCTTATTGAAATCCCCCAGTTACCCTCGATCCGTGGTTTGTCAAAGGTGAACGACGGCAGTGGGTGAGCTTTTCAAGGTCCACGATCACCGCCAACCTCGGGCGAAAGGTTTGCGACAGCGCTAGCCGAGGCACTGTTTCTTGAACGTTTACATGCCCACCCCAAATCGGAAAAGGATCTTAAGAGATGGTCCACAAGAATGCGTGTTGAATTGAAAGTGGACGGCTGCTATCTCTCGATTCGCACGCCGAAAACGCAAATGATGGTCAAGCCGTGATGATGCAGTCGAGCCGTGTGGAATTCGTGCTTGTCAAGATCGGGATTCGTCCTCAATTCCCCACCCCGTCCATTGGCACCCTCCCCAATAATTCTCTCCACTTTACGTTACTTTTCCCACTCGTGTTTGTGGCCACAAATCGAGCTTTCAATTCATGGACAGTGCTGTCGGATCATCCACTCGAGTGCATTCCCCATCTTAGAGCGACTCCAAAGTGCAAATCTCACGTGTGCTCCAACAGTTTCAGTATGAGTCCGTATCGCTATCATTACATCATGTGTCACTTCCGAAGAAAACCTCACAAGCACGTGGCAATATTACCAATTTAATTCTAAATTTTTATATAAAATTTTAATGTACACGTTACGATTAATTTTCGTCCGAAATCATTGATTATGATGGTCATCTTTGATCGTCTTACGTAATGTATCGTTGCATCAACGGTTTCTGGCGTAAATGAACTAGAATGATTACGTTGAAATATCGGGTAAATATTTAGAACTAAATCGACGAAATTATAAAATTTAAAATTAAATTGACATTTATATAATAGGTTTAATATAATACTTGGTTTAAAATACGACAAACATACACGAGTATGAAGTTGGTGGCATTTGGCATGATGCATGTGATCCTGACTAACCATAGGTGTCTTGTTCCCACATGCCTATACGGCATTTGTCACACCCTTCGGAATCGTCCCCCCAAAGAAATATCCTAGGCACGCCAAAGTGCAAATGGAACTAGCTCATTTTAAAGTAGGGAGGCAATCAAGTCATCCCTCTTTTGAGATGTTGGCACATCATACACATGTGCATTTTGGACGGCCCTAGGGATAAATAAAGGTTAGTTATGCAAAACCATTTGATAATTTAATCTCTCAATAATTGATAAATCACTCTAATTTAGATTGACCAATTTATTTTTCATGTATCTTGATATTAACAGTGCTTGCAGAAAAATTCCCGTTCTATCGATCACGGTATAAATTCAATGTAGTATTTTACGCAATTGGATTATCAATTATACGTCAACACAAATATATCCCCTCCATCAACATTCATATCAGTAATAACCATATGACCTTTGATCAAATTACTAGTGAACTGAAAGCGGTTATGAAAATAAAGTAAAAAATACGTATACACGTCGCTCGCTATCTTAACCCTTTGAATGTTATTTTACAAACTTCTCATCTCTTGTAAGGGATTCAATTATAGTTTTTTTTGTCTGAGGGATAAGGATAAATTTTATTCCGATTACCAAAACTAGCCTTGAAGACTTATTAAGTAAATTTTCTCTAATCATTCCTCTATCCAAATCTCAACAAACTCCAGGTCACGAGAGAACCTTATCTCCTCCAGCACACTCTCTCTTCTTCCACGGCCAAAGTAATCTTAAACTCCATCATCATCTCTCTACCAAATCCCGACAATGCCCTCTACACCGCCACCGCAACCTCTCCCTCCTCCGGCCGCCGCCGCCGCCGCAGGCCTCCAAGCCCTCCTCGATGCCGCGCGGCCCTTCCTGCGCGGGGAGCTCGAGGTCGTCGACCCGCGCCTCCCCTCCCTTGTGGCCACGCTCCGCTCGGTCGGCGCCGGGGAGTGCTGGCACAAGCACGGCAGCTTCCTCGAGCACCTCGTCGACATCTACCGCATCCTCCGTCTCTGGCGGGCCCCTGATGCCGTCTGCCTCTGCGGCCTCTTCCACTCCGCCTACTCCAACTCCTACGTCAACCTGGCCATCTTCGACCCCGACACCGGCCGCGAGGTCGTCCGCGGCCACGTCGGAGATGCCGCCGAGCGCCTCATCCACCTCTTCTGCATCGTCCCGAGGCAGGGGCTTATCCACGACGACCTGCTCTTCCGCTACGACGACTCGGAGCTCGTCGAGCACCTGAAGCTCTCGGAGACGTCCCTCCGGAATGCCAAGGAGAAGGGTGTGTTCAAACACGACGAGGCGTGGCGGGAGAAGGTCCAGTCGCTGTTGCCCGCCGAGGGGATAAGGGTGAAGCACATAAAGACCGGAGAGGACGTGCTCGTTTCGAGGAGGGTGATAGCGATTTTCTTGAT
This sequence comes from Syzygium aqueum, assembly GCA_031216185.1. NCBI lineage: Eukaryota > Viridiplantae > Streptophyta > Magnoliopsida > Myrtales > Myrtaceae > Syzygium > Syzygium aqueum. Next base: position 28,204,003 of record CM062237.1, on the reverse strand, counting down.
GATGACCATGGCCGATTTCAGCGACCAGCTCTTTGGATTTCAGGTAACGGATGTTGCCTCATGGTACTCGGATCTGCTATTCATTACTATTGCTGTTGATTTGGTCTGGTATGTTAGAAATATTACAACTATAGACAAAAGAGTCAATCCTTTATATATGAGTTTCTCTCTGTGAATTCGCACCTCGTTCGAGTCTTGTTGTGGTGAGAAATTGACACGGTTCACTTCTCAGGACATGCTGTTCGAGAACAGCGACGGGCGGTTGGAATTCACTGGGAACAATTTCTGGGCATTGTGGCCCGGGAACGTGAAGCCCGGGCTCTGGATGAACTCGATATCCAGGATGGGCGCGGTCTACATGCTGGTAGTGAGAGAGGAGGAGATCTTCATGCTCGAGAAGAAGAAGAGCAAAAGCAACGCCGGCCCCGTGCCGCTGTCGGAAGAGCGGGACGAGGACATAGAGCTCGTGGTGCCGCCGGTGTTCGAGTCCTGCACGCGGGTGCTTGGCGCAACCGACCAGATCGAGGCCAGGGACAAGTACTGGGAAGCGGTGTGCGAGGTGACCCAGTTGGGAGGGGGAGCCGAGCATTACGACGCGGCGGAACGGAGGCTGAGGGAAAGCATCGAGAAGAACCCGTTCGTCGGGGAGCCGAGGGTGGTGCTGGGGCAGCTGTGCCTGGGGAAATGGCGGTACGAGGAGGCGGAGAAGGAGGCCGAGGCCGGGCTGAGGCTGCTGCTGGAGTGGGGGAGTCCGTGGGACAAGAGGACGTCCTGGGAAGGGTGGGTGGCATGGGCGAGGGTCCTGCTCATGAAGGCCAGGGAGAGGTCATGGCCTAACACTTCCTGGGGGATTCTCAACTTGGGGCTTGTGAGGTGAACAGAAGGAATATGCATAGTTCATGTCTTTGTCCACATTCTGTATGCATCATAGCCTTGCTCTCTCAATCTTCACCTTCGGCTGTTCACTTCTATTTAGTGCTGCTAATTGGAATCAGACATGTCAAAATAGGTCATGAACCCATTTCTTAACCCGTATTTGATGGGTTTAGTTATTATATGGGTCAGTTATATCTACTAAATGGGTTGAAAATGTCATGTCTAAAATAATATGCGTGCTAAATGGGTTCACAATTTATTTAGACCAACACACCTCTATGATTCTCTCTCTCTTTCGGTCGATCTCGCGGTCGCTCACTTTGCGCTCTTACCATGGTTTGGATATAAATTTTCATGGATGAGATCGAATATGGGTCACGAATTTGTATTGCATGGAAATAGATCAAATTTGGGTTAAACCATTTTCGACCCGACATAAACCCGATTCAACTCACATGTTTGACGGGTCTAATTGTAACAAGCCTCGTCACATGAAAGAACTGGATTTTGGATCCTCTTCGATTAGAGCCGATGAGTGCAATACATCATGCAACAAAAATATCTTGTGGACTAAAATATCCATCAAACTCTAAGTACGTGTCAATGCAAATTCCGAAATCCTAGTTGTCTCAATCTCTTGTAGCAACCCGATCCGTTCCGTAAGAACATGCGATGCGTTGCAGTCCATTCATGTTCCCTCTGCGGTCCGAGAAGGTAACAATCTGGGCCATTCCATGTGAGCCAAAACAACTAAAAAGGAGTTTCCTGAGTAACCACACAAAACATTGACCATTTTAAAGAGCGTAACTTTATGAATCACTCAACATCTACGGTATTCATCTTCTTTTAGTGAGTAAGTTGCGCCTTTCTATTGCAAACTCGAAACGAGGGATAGACCCCATGCAGCTCAAAAGTCAGTGATGGCATTCCCTAGGCAAAAATATATGTCCGCCATCAAGAGAACACAGTGTGATGGGTATATGTACGTACTATATCGAGTGCTACTGTGTTTGGAGTGAATAATGCATGCAATTTTCGCTTTTGTATAAACCTTGCGGTTCTCAGAACTCAGAATTCAACTTTTAGCGAGCGAGAAGAATTTCGATCATTCAAAATTTGCCAACATTGATATATTGAATCGTATGTGATATTTCAGAACCCAAAAAGCAAAAAATAGTATTTGATATTTCATAATTTCTTGGAATTTAGAATATGCTCTCTCTGTTTTTTTTTTTCAAAATTTGGAGCGATAATTAGAAGGAGAAGTAATAAGTAGATTTTGTGATGGCTGTCACTAATTTTCCTAGTGTTGAAAATTATTGGTTAGAGTACTCAAATGAACTCAAAGCTATTCTTTCGTTAAAAAAAGAAAAAAAGAAAGTTAGGGTCCGTTTGATTCGGCATTTGTAAGGGGCTTTCGACTTCCTTAGTCCTAGGGAAAATCAACAAAATTTTGCTAGTGTTCGGGTCCAAGGTTACTTTGAGCTTTTAACATTTTCTAAAATATCAATTAATGAAATTTAGCCAATTACCTTTTTGTCCTCAAAAGCTATCAAAAGTCCAAATCTGCTGCCTTTTTTAAGAGAAAAAACCATCAAAAACTCTAAATTATATCACTCGTTACACATTTATCTTGAACTTTTTTTGTGACATAAAAAACCTCAAATTATACTATTTGTGACATATTTACCACAATATATTTTAGTCCATGGACATTTTCGTTTTTGTTGCTTTTTCTTTTTTTTTTTTTCTTTTCAGGCGAGGTCGTCGAGCGAAGGCCGCCCTCGCTCGCCCAAGCGAGGCGACCCTCCCTAGACTCAGGAGAGGGTGACCCTCACCGGCGTTGAGTGAGGGTTGCCCTCGCTTGAGTCGGGCGAGGGCCGCCCTCGCTTACCCAGGCGAGGCAACCCTCGCCCGACTCAGGCAAGGACGGCCCTCGCCGGATCTGGCGAGGGTGACACTCGCCCGATGCCGGCGAGAGTCGCCCCAACCTAAGTCAAGCGAGGGCCACCCTCGCCCGACGCCGGCGAGGGCATCCCTCGCCGAAAAGAAAAAAAAAAGAAAAAAATAAAAAAGATGAGAATATTCATAAACTAAAGTACAATGGGGTAAATATGTCATAAATAATATAATTTAGAGTTTTTAATATCATAAAAAAAGTTCAGAGTAAATGTGTCGTGTGACATGATTAGAGGTTTTTTGCGGTCCTTTCCTAAAAAAAAATGAAACCCTGCACGCATCTCCTGAGCCGTTCCGCCTCTTTTGCTTCGCTCTCCCTCGCCGTGGCTGCTCGTTCCGCCCTGAGTGTCGTTGTCTGGTCTGTGCTCTCCCGACTGCTCTGGGTGTTTGCCCTCTCCGGTCGCTCGCTCGCTCTCTTGCTCGCCTTCAATCTTCGCATCTCTCCGCAGGTTCCTTTCTCTCTCTCTCTCTCTCATATTCTTGTCTGTAATGTTTGCCAAATTGGAGTGGCGTGTGCTTAATCCAGTATTGTGGCTTTCTCGCTGTGCTGACCATGTATGGCCTCGTTGTGGTATTTCTGTTTTTCTGCAATTTATCCTCTGCTGCTTTCCATGACGCTTGAGGATTGTAATCCTTGTTGACCTTGGTTGTAATCCTCTGCTGCTTTCCTTGACGTTTGGGCTTGGTCGCAATTGTTCCCATACCGATCTTTGAGCCGAGAAGTTGGTACTTTGAATAAACCCTTTTTTGCATTGTGAAGTTGCTATACATGAGATCCACACAATCTGGGTTTTCAAGTTCTGCCTAAAGGCACATGGGTCGAATCGATTCCGTCCGAACTGACCGACCCGGTATGTGTACCCGACACTTGCTCATCAGAAACCCCTCTTCTTCTTCTACAGAAGTTCGTGAGTAACAGGCTCAGAGAAACTGAAGCTGACGGCCCCTCAACAATTAACCGCGAAATGTTTGGAATTTCTTATGGCGAGCTCTTCCTCTTGATCGGGGCAACCGCCGCCCTTATCGGTCTCTCTCTCTCTCTCTTCTCTCTTACACATCCATATGCGCGCAAGGCTTCTACGTTCATCCTTCTCCATTTGTGTCAGTGATGTGATGAGTCGAGTTTTCATTGGTGAACCATTGACAGGACCCAAGGACCTTCCGTTCGTAGCTAGAACCGCGGGCCGGTTGGCTGGTCGAGCCATCGGGTACGTTCAATTAGCCCGGGGGCAGTTCGATTCCGTCATGCAGCAGACTCAAGCCCGTCAGGTTGCTCCTTTTCCTCTTTGATAGGATTGTGTCCGCTTGCATTTCAGTGAAATTTTGTATCGACTAATGGTTCAATAGATAGCCATTCAGTTTTTCTCATCGGCAATATAGTCCTTGGGAGGTTTGATAAGGTAGAGACTGTCAATCGAAGTGGTGATGAAGATTTGGAGTAGAGTGGCAATGTACATTGCGTGAAAGACTAGGAGTTACAATCTGTTGATGTGAGCAGTGCACGGTAGAGTTATGGAATTTGAATTGAGGCATCCGGTTTAGCATCGAGCACATAAACTGGAACTTGTGAAAAATAGCTACGTTGCTGAAAAAAAACAACATTTTGGAAGATGTCTGGATTGTCATTTATTGAATAGTTGGGCTGTCACTTAGGCTTGGATGGTTTTCGCACACTTACAACTTTACTTGGACATTCAGGTGCACAAGGAGCTACAGGACACGATGGCCCAGTTGGAAGCCATACGCCATGAAATCAGAAGCATATCTTTCATGAATCCTGGCCCGTTAACTCGAAGGCTGGTGGATGATCCACATAACACCTCTGCTAGCAGCGGTAATTGTTGATGATTGTTTGCTGAAAGCTGGTTGCTATATAGCCTATAACTATAACGCATCTCTGATTCCTCATGTTTTCTCTCTTTTGGTATATAGGTGATAAATTGCCTGAAGTACCTACCGAAGGAGATACACAGATGACTAACTTCACGAAGGTTTTGTCTGGCAATATTATTGTTTTCATATCTTAAGATCGCAGAGTTGAATTTACTCTGACACATTAAACTCTTTTGGTAGGATTGCGGTAGCGCTGGATCCGACCTAACTAATATGCATAGCCAGGCAATCACATATGCAAAGTTAGCTGAATCACCGGCCATTAGGTCTGGTTCACCACAAAGCAGTACTGAGGCAGACAGACTTGATGATGAATCTGGCTCTCCTACCATCTTACCCGTGTCAGCTGAAACTGCCGGTTTATTGCCAAATCGGAAAGGTAACACATCTCTCAGGTTCTATCATTGTATGATTTTGTATGGCCTTTGTCAAGGGTTTGGTCATTGGGTTTTTGACTGGCCTCCTGGATAAATTGAAGACTTGTTCTTCTCAAGAAAGAATTATTGGAGTTGTTCTGGTCGTATGCTGTTTAAATTGTGTCCAATAAGTGGATCTCTGATATTTGGCAGACGATGTAAAAGGATCTGACATTGTGTTAGAGGCTATGTTGGAGGCAGAGGTGGCTCGCAATGCCAAAGAATTTTTCTCTCAACCCCAGAATCAAATAAAATATGAGTGAGAAGGTATTTATTCAGGTCTGCTGTTGCTCTTAGTTTCCTGAGGAGGAAGATTTATTACTCATACTGATTCTCTGATTGTTGGGTGGATTTTGTTCAATTCATGCTGCTCATATACTCACTTCGGCTTTGCATCTTGCATGCACCTCTTAATTCCACAGATTACATGATAATAGGGTGATAAATAGTATGCCTGTGCACTTGCATATAACACATGTAGAACTTAATTATTGGTTGGTGATGAGAAGGGACTTTGTCATATCAAATCTTCGAAGTTTTGAGTGGAGGATAAATGTTAGCATTTTTTACCTCGAACATTTCCGCGTATGGTCATATCTGCCGTTAGCATTCAGTTTTTCTGCGTCACTCTTGTATGATGGTTGAAATTGATTTGCCCTTCCTTCCCAGTACCCAAAATTTTGACATCCTTTGACATGCTGAGCCCAAGCAAGGTCTAGCATCATGCTGTGGACAAGGTAGAAGGATAGTTTTCGTGGCCTGTGGGTAAAGAATTCATATATTCAGGGAGCATCGTCGGCGTCTCCCTCTCTCTCTCAGAATTGTGGTTCTCACATGGGGTGGAGTGTGGAACACTTGAGAGTGCCCTTTAAACCTCTTGGTTGCCTGCCTGTCCATGTCTGGAGGTTCTCAAGGCTAAACATTCTGCAAGAGCAACGATATGGACCAAAGAATGAAGAATTCAATTCCACCATGTTTTTGTGATGTCGCAGCTCGGGGGAAAGAAAGGAATCTACGAAGGACATGGATCATTTGTTTCTTTCCTCCTTGTGTATATACTACTTTCTAAAGCTTTTACCCCATTCTTCATTTATGGCAGTTCTCATTTCATTTCTCTCCTACATGTAGTTACTGTGATGAGATTGCAGAAACTTCGAATCAATTTATTCCCTTTGCAGCTGCACTTTGAAGGCAGACGCATGGGATATTGATGCTTAGTGCCATTTGAAAACTAAGATCAGACATAAGACAACCTGACCACCATGATTGCTTTAAAGCTATTGGGAAAGTAAAATGGAATAGAGCGGCCTAGATTTTGCTGCAAAACATCTTTGTATGCCCTTTTCCCCCCATTTTCCGTCAGCCAAGTTTAAAAAAAAAAAAAACCCAACTTTTGATAATAGGATAAATATGCTGACTTTTCAAACGATCCGACACGAAGCATTGAAAATCATCACATATTGAAGGGTGAAGAAGATTAGTCCAGATCACGACGGCCGAAACCCTGCCTCTCTATTTTCTACTGAAATGTGAAGCGCATTAGTCCTAATTCAGAGGAATAAGAAAGATGTGGTACTGATTTTGCTTGTGTGTCCGTATTGTCTTTTAGCTCTTGCCGATGTCTCTTTTTTCACGTCAGCGTCATTAGCCGCGTCAAATGTCACATTAGTTTGCATGGACTGGACTGCAAAATTAATGGTGGATTTTGTGGGAATACGGCCTTTTTTGGGCTCTATCAATTCATCCAAGTAAATGAATACAAATGGGTCTTCAAGTTCATAAATTATGATCTCACTGCAACATTTCTGGATAAACTCAAGGTCACGTCAATCCAATGTCAAAGCCTCTGGAAAGATGGTCACAAAATGAACACAGCTGCACATCCATGTGGTCCCCATGCAGCAGACAATCAGGGAATTAAGGGAATCGTCGCAAGAGCAGGTAAGACCAAGAATAAGCTTCTGCCAAAGATGACTCGAGTGCAAGAAGGCTTGTTTTGTTAAAGGGTCACTTCAAAGGTAGAGGTGAATCATTTGATCAGACCAACGATATGGCAGAGGAGGTGAAACTGTTCAGGACATGGTCGAGCCCGTATGCTTTGAGGATCGTTTGGGCACTGCAGCTCAAGGGCATTCAATACGAAACCGTCCTGGAAGATGTCTTCCAAAAAAGCGAACTTGTTCGTCGGTATAACCCGGTTCATAAGAAGGTACCGGTGCTTCTCCACGATGGAAGACCGATCGCGGAGTCCCTGATAATTCTCGAGTACATCGATGAGACATGGAAGCAACACCCGCTTCTCCCGCAGGATCCTTATGCGAGGGCCATGGCGCGATTCTGGGCCCAATTCGGCGACGACAAGGTAACTGATCAGATGTCGTTTAGCGTTTGTTTCTCTTGTGCTCCCTGCACATGGATAAATGTTGATCGCAAAGAAAGAGTTGCGTCCATTGAGTTCATCAGATCATGTGGTTTTAGAGAAGTCGAAGACAATGTTACACGCAGTATTCAGCGCATGAGCTTGAAAAGTATATTGGAAACTACTCACCAAAATAATGTATATTCGAAACTAAACTGACCCAAGTTCTGATTACATGTTTCTTTAAGATTTTAGATGAAAAAAGAACACCACAATGGCGTATCTATTTTGTAATCTGTTTGTTGGTGGGGGGAGGGAATTTTGCAGGTTATAAAATCAATATGGACTGCTTTTCTAAGTGAAGGCAAAGAGCAAGAAGCAGCTCTTGCAGAGGCAAGTGAGCACCTGCAGAAGCTGGAAGAAGAGCTTATAGGGAAAAAATTCTTCGGCGGAGACAACATTGGATATGTGGACATCGCACTTGGATGGTTGGCCAATCTAATCAGGGTCTTTGAGGAGATATTAAGCCTCAAAGTGGTAGATTGTGAGAGGTTTCCACTTCTATTTGCATGGTTAAAGGAATTCTCAGATGCTCCAGTAATCAAAGATTGCTGGCCACCCCATGACAAGCTCATCTCCAAGTTCATTGCTCTTCGACAACTGCATCATGAGAAATCGTCGTCGACTTGACCTATTTCCTTTTGTTGGAGGGTGTTAAGACTCATGTTACAGTCAATTTTCGTCTTCATATTCCAGAATGATATGCTGTGCTTGCTTACTGATCTTTTGAATCAGTTTTCCCTTCAACTATGAAAGAGTTTGCTATCCCAGATGGTCTGTTTCTATAAATACAATGAGTTTGCCGTGAGTGCATGCTAGAGACAAAATTGCTTTGAATTCAGTGAACAATGGAATAATTGCTAGTTTAGGACAGGAAACAATCGAACAGTTCAAAGCGTAACTAACGAAGCCATTACTAGCACACGGCTATTGGCTAATTGTTCATCCCGAGCTGTGTCATATACATAAACATACAGGATAGTGTACTCACCAGAAAGTGTAAAATGGCATCACATTGAGCTTTCTAGGAGGTGACGACGATAGCTTGAAAATTGAAATAACGCATCGACAGCAAATTATGGAACTTGATTTAGTGATCCATAGGTCCAACATGATAACCTTGCCACATAGTTCTGTATGAATAAGCAAGAAAACCAAGAGAAAACTGAACTTTCATGAGTATTTCGAATATAAGTTTATGGGTTGTTTTCGTCTTTTGGCCTTTTTCAGCTCTGCCAATCTATCCAAGTAAATGAGTACAAAATGGGTCTTCAAGTTCATCAATTATGATCTTTTTGCAGCATTTTTTGATAAATTCAAGGTAAACTTGAGCTAATATCAAGGCATCCAGAAAGATGATCGTAAGAAAACTAAGCTAGTGGAAATGGCACGTCAGGTACAACTATTAGAATCAGAACAAACGAGTTGATTCGAATGCCAGCTTCTCCAATAATAAAGATATCAAAGATTCACGTCTGTTCCATCCGGCTGGGGCTAGATGGAGACATCCATGTGATTCCCACGCAGGTAATCAGGGAAAAAAAAAAGGAGAATCTTCGCATGACCAGATCAGACGAAGAATGAGATGACTTCAGTACAAGAAGGCCTGTTTTGTTAAAGGTGTCCCTTTAAAGGTTGAAGTGAATCTTGTGATCCAACGAACGACATGGCAGAGGAGGTGAAACTGTTCGAGACATGGTCAAGCCCATTCGCTTTGAGGGTCGTTTGGGCACTGCATCTCAAAGGCATTCAATACGAATCCGTCCTGGAAGATCTCTCCAACAAAAGCGACCTTCTTTTACAGTATAACCCGGTTCATAAGAAGGTACCAGTGCTTCTCCACAATGGGAGACCGATCTCAGAGTCCCTGATAATTCTTGAGTACATCGACGAGACATGGAAGCAACACCTGCTTCTTCCACAGTATCCTTATGCGAGGGCCATGGCGCTATTTTGGGCCAAATTTGGCGATGACGAGGTACTTGATCATGCACCAAGTAGCATTTGTTTCTCTTAAGCACCTTGCACATAAATAAATGTTGATCACAAGAAAGAGTCGTGTCTATTGATTTTCATCAGATTATGTGCTTTTAGAGAAGGCAGAGACAATATTACTCATAGTATTTATCATATGAGCTTTGAAAAGTCTATTTGAAACTACTCACCAAAATAATGTATATTCGACACGAAACTGACCTAGTTATTATTTAAGATTTGGATGCACACGTAACATCCATTTTTGGGTTGGGGGTTGAATTTTGCAGGTTGTGCCATCAATATGGACTGCTTTTATAAGTGAAGGCAAAAAGCAAGAAGCAGCTCTTGCAGATGCAACTGAGCACCTTCAGAAGCTGGAGGAAGAGCTCAGAGGGAAGAAATTCTTTGGCGGAGACAACATCGGATATCTGGATATCGCACTTGGATGGTTGGCCTATCTACTTGGGGTCTTTGACGAGATATCCAGCCTCAAAGTTGTTGACGGTGAGAGGTTTCCGCTTCTATCTGCATGGTTCAAAGAGTTCTTGGATGATCCGGTAATCAAAGATTGTCGGCCACCCCATGACAAGCTCATCTCCGGGTTCATTGCACTTCGTCAATATTTTCGTGCAAAATTGTTATCAACTTGACATGTTTTCTTTTGTCAAAGGGTGTTAAGGCTCATGCAACTATCAATTTCATCTTCATATTCCAGAATAATATGCTGCACTTGTTTACTGATCTTTTGAGTCAGTTTTCCCTTCAACGATGAAAAAGTTTGCTATCACAGATGATATGTTTCCATATAGAGAATAGTTTTCCCTTGAGAGCATGCTAGAGACAAAATTGGTTTGAATTGAGTGAGCAGTGGAATATTTACTAGTTTAGGACAGGAAACAATCGAACAGTTCACGGTTTAATTCGCAAAGGCTACATGGCTACTAGCTAGTTGTTCATCTTGAGCTGTCATGTGTATAGACATAGACCATAGTGTACCAACCAAAATGTGTAAAATGCCGTCACATTGAGCTTTTTAGGAAGTGACAACAATAGATTGAATATCGAAATAGTGCCTCGAAAGTAAATTTTAGAAATTGATTTAGTGATTAATAGGTCGAACATGATAAGCTTGCCACATAGTTCCTTCTTCCTCCGAATAAGAAATAAAACCAAGAGAAAACAGAAACAACTATGCAAATATTGTAGAGTCAACTGACAAAACCTTGTTACTGAAGATTTCATCTTGGAACTTAGAACATGTACAACTCCACCATTCCATCACCTTCACAACCGACGGTTGAAAGGTCAATGATGCAGAAAAACCATTTGGATAAGTCGATACAAAGCATATTGTAAATGCAACACAACCACTGCAATTGGGACAACTGTCTGCAAGCTGTGTAACTATATATCTCGACCATTATTTGATCAAGTAAGGCGGATCCATTCACAGTCTTGAACGTAGTTCTCCAAGACCCAGTGGATTCAGCTATGAAACTGTAAATAAGGAATCTTCTCAGGCTAACTTCAGATCTGATAGCACGGCAAGACATTTCAACAATGACATCTGAAAGGAGATGGCAAAGAGGATAAAAGAATCAGATTCTAGCATCTAACGGTACTTTTGTCTTTATGGTACAAAAACATCCAAATGACTCTTTCCTATAGTTACTCGGAGATTGATAAAACCAGAGTCCTTTTGATAAAGTTCCTAGGCATTGGTAGATACATATCTTGGATGCAAACATTTCCAATGCAATAAATCACCAGAAAATGCCATTTTATTCGTTGATCGTATCTTTCTAGTAATTCAAATGCTTTCAAACTAGCATTATGTCCCTGAAAAATTTTCTAGGTATGCCACTTAACATTGGACATAGACGAGTTCCCTTATAACATGTATCTAACATTGGCTAGCTTATGGAAAAGGAAAATAGAAAATAAAATAAAATGCAAGACATCCATGTGGTTCCCATGCAGGCAATCAGGGCAAAAGGAGAATCTTCGCAAGACCAGGTAAGACGAAGAATAAGCATCTGTCAAAGATGACTCGAGTACAAGAAGGCTTGTTGTGTTAAAGGGTCCCTTCGAAGGTTGAAGTGAATCATATGATCAAGCCAACGAAATGTCAGAGGAAGTGAAACTATTCAATACATAATCCAGCGCATTTGCTTTGAGGGTCGTTTGGGCGCTGTAGCTCAAGGGCGTTAAACACGAATCCGTCCTGGAAGATATCTCCAACAAAAGCGACCTGTATAAACCAGTTTATAAGAACGTGCCAGTGCTTGTCCACAACGGAGGACCGATATCAGAGTTCTTGATAATTCTCGAGTACCTCCATGAGACATGGAAGCAAGACCCGCTTCTCCCGCAGGATCCTTATGCAAGGGCCATGGTGCGATTTTGGGCCAAATTTGGCAACAAAAAGGAAGTTGATCGTGCGCTGTATAGCATTTGTTTCTCTTATGCACCTTGCGCATGGATTATTGTTGATCACAAGAAAGAGTCGTGTCTATTGACTTCATCCGATTATGTGGTTGAACAGAAGTCCAAGACGACGTTACATGTATGATTGATCGAAACTAAACTGACGTAAAGTTTGATGACATGTTTCTTTAAGATTTGGATGCAAACATAACATCCAATGGGTGGGGTGGGGGTTTTGCAGGTTATGCCATTAATGTGGACTGCTCTTATAAGCGAGGCAAAGAGCAAGAGGCAGCTCTTGCAGAGGCAAGTGAGCACCTGCAGAAGCTGGAAGAAGAGCTTAGGGGGAAGATTTTCTTTGCCGGAGACAACATCGGATATCTGGACATTGCACTTGGATGGTTGGCCAATCTAAATAGAGTCTTTGAGGAGATATGCAGCTTCAAAGTGATTGATGGTGAGAGGTTTCCACTTCTATATGCATAGTTGGAGGAGTTCTCAGATGCTCCAGTAATCAAAGATTGTTGGCCACCCCATGACAAGCTCATCTCCAAGTTCATTGCTCTTCACCAAGAGTACTGCATGAAATCGTCCTCGACTTGACCTATTTTCTTTTGTTGGAGGGTGTTAAGACTTGTTTTAATGTCAATTTTCATCTTCATATTCCCAAATGATATGCTGCGCTTACTTACTGATCTGTTGAATCAGTTTGCCCTTCAACTATGATATAGTTTACTAGCCCAGATGATTGATATGTATCTATATAGAGTGTAGTGTGACCTGAGCACATGCTATAGACCCGGAAAGAATTATTTTAGGATGTTCTTTGTGCCATAAACACTGAGGCATAAAATGGAGGTATCAGGTGATTATTGCATTGCAAATGTTTGCATCCGAGCATTGTGTCTCCAAATGCCAAGCAACTCTATCAAAGTGATTAGCTTTCCACTTCTATATGCATGGTTGAATGAGTTCTCAGGTGCTCCAGTAATCAAAGATTGTTGGCCGCCTCATGACAAGCTAATCCCCAAGTTCATAGCTCTTCATCAAGTGTATCGTGCAAAATCATCGTCGCCTTGACCTGTTTTCTTTTGTTATAGGGTGTTAAGACTCGTGTTCCTGTCAATTTCCATCTTCATATTCCAGAATGATATGCTGCGGTTGCTTACTGATCTTTTGAATCAGTTTTCCCTTCCAATATGAAATAGTTTGCTATCACAGATACATGCAGAACAGCTTGCCATTGCATGAATTCTGTTTGCTAGTTTAGGAAACAACCGACCCGTTCAAAGTGTAATTCACAAAGCCACTAGCGATGGCCACAGGCTAGTTGTTCATCTTGAGCTGTGCCATATATATAAACACAAAATAGTGTACTGACGCAAAAAAATGCACAGTGGCATCACTTCAAGCTTTCTAAGAAGTGACGACAACAGCTTGAAGATTCAAATCACGCCTCGAAAGCAAAAAATGAAACTTAATTTAGTGATTAGTAGGTCAAACATGATAACCTAGCCAAATAGTTTCTACTTCCTCCAAATAAGAGAGAAAACCAAGACAAAACGGAAATGACAACTATGGGAATATTGCAGAGTCAACGGACATCATTAAACAGCAACAAAATCTTATAACAGAAGATTCAATTTTGGAACTTAGAACATGTGCAACTCCACCATCCCACCACCGAGGGGTGTAAAGCTCAATTATGCAGCAAAACCATGTTGATAAGTCAATATAAAGTATGTTCTAAATGCAACACGACCATAACATAAGAGAGACCTAAGGACAAGCACGATGAGCCATCTTGTAGCAAGTTGTCAAGTCTGCACAAAAATTTCAAAACAAACATGCTGAGCAAAAATGATTTCACAATTTGTAAAATTGTGCTTTACAACTGATAAATAGTCCAATCTGTAGCTGAAGAGCTCAAAGAGATTCATCTACAAATAGAAGTCTCGACATAGTCCAATCCCATTTAATTTGCTATATAGAGGCCTCCACTAGGCAATATTACCTGAATCTAGGATGCTACACTCTTTCCTGAGACATTCAGATGCAGAACTCACTTCACAAATGGGACTCCAGAAGGGACAGTTTGGGCATATTCCTCATACTCTCGCCCGAAGAATTGTCTTAGGAAAAACTCTTCATATGGTATCCGTGTCGCAAAGAAGTGCCAAACGACTCCTGCGAACGCAAATGTTGACACGGGATTGCACAGCATTATCTGAGTCCCAACCGACCAGATGAAAAATCCGCAATATCCAGGATGACGGATGAATCGATATATTCCATGAGTTATCAGCTTGTGATGATCCTCATGATAGATTTTGATCAAGTGCGTGAATGCCCGCCCAGCAGTTATAATCGCCATCTTCCTGATGATTTCCCCAACTACAATCATGGCCAAGCCGAAATTGCTGATCCACCAGCATTCTTTCAAAGCTGGAAATAAAGAAACTTCAAGAACATACTCCACCAGCGAAAAGAACATTGCAAGAAGATAATTTCGGCTGACCAAGAGGGATTTAAGAGTTACATTCGATCTTCCATGAAAGGCAACTGCGAGGATATACTCAGACCCATGAAAGAAGATGATCGACAAGAGCAATTGGGACAACTGTCTGCAAGCTGTGTAACTAAATATCTCTGCCATTATTTGATCAAAAAGGGCCCATCAAGTTATAGTCTTCAATGTACTCCTCTGAGTCCCAGAGGATTCAGCTATCAAACTGTAGGATTAGGAAACTTCTCAGGATAAATTCAGACCTGAAAATGATGCCAGGCTGAACCTCGAAACTGAATGACAACATCCAAGATCCTCCGATAGACATCTCAACAATGACATCTGAAAGGAGATGGGAAAAACGAGTGTTAGGTTATAAAGAATCAGATTCTAGCATCTAATAGTACTTCTATGTTTATGGCACTAAGATATCCAAATAACTCTTTCCCTTTTTTAATCAGATATCAACAAAACCCAAGTTCTTTTGAAAGAGTTGCTTGGCATTTGGAGCACACTGCTTGGATGCAAACATTTACAGTGCAACAGACCACCTGATAACTCCGTTTTATTCGGCAATCGTATCTGCCTAGCAATTCAAATTTTTAAAAATAGTATTATCTCCCATAAAAGTTTTCTAGGTATGCCACTTAACATGGAAAGATACAAGCTCCCTTATAACAGGTATATAAAATTGGCTAGTTCATATAAAAGAAAATAGACTGCAAAAGTAATCTCCCTTAGTAGACAAAACGTAACCTTAATATGGATCCATACTTTCACCACGTTCCAAGCGGGCATAAAACAATCATTCTCCGGCATAACAAACCAACAGCATGCTAGGCCAAATCCAAGCACCAGCACCGCGAATTAAAATCAATCACTGCAATTAGCGATGCTGCAATAGAAACTAGGACGAAAACCGTCCGACAACATATGGCGTTTGAGCTTTAATTATTAAAACACATAGCCACGGCAGCATCTAAAGACGACCCGGTGATTCCAACCTCTTCAATGTAAAGAATACATTAAAATTTACCGATTCAAAGCAATGCATCCAAACTCGACGAGATCAAAAGCACAGCCAGGCAGATTTTCAGTCAAATTCAGTAACCAGCGGGTCATAACTACGCGAATCAAGTTCGTCTCGACAGTCGGAGAAGATTAGCATCAGGAAATCACACCCCCCCCTCCCCTCACCGAGAACGACAATCAAGCCATACCTAAAAGAGAAACGACGGTACGAACCAAGCAATAAACAAAGCATACGCAACCAGATCGTCGAAGCAAAATTAGAGCGAAAAGCAGGGGCCTTACCAGTGAAAGTGAGGAATTTGACATGACCAGAGGTCGAAGACGCCCGAAAAGGAGCGAACTTCAACAACGGATGCACCCCCCAAGAAACCTTCCACGACTCCAAGAAAGACTGATGGAGGTTCCCAGCTGCACTGGAAGAGGAAGGATTTGAGGCTGCAGAGTGCAGAGAGAGAAGATGGAAGGGGGTGGCGACGGTAGAAGTCGCACAAGAGACCGGAACGACCGGTAGCAGGTTAAGGATGTTCTCAAGACTCACATGAGTAAAGTGCAGCATGGTTGATTTTCTTTTATTATTTTCTCCTTTTTTTTATTTTTGGGTTCTGTAATTATGGAAAAAAGTAGTCATGCGACAGATTTCCCTACCTGCTGGCTTAAGAACGGAAGGCACAAATGATTCTTTCAAACCACACGATTGAATCATGAATCGACTTAAATGAATTGGAAAAGGGATTATCAATTTTTGTAATCTTATAGCCAAAAGAATGCGATGTTAGTCGTTATTTTTCTATTTATTTATGGTTTTTTTATCCTTAAATATGGTACAAAAGAAAGACAACACCCGAAATCAATTGCGAGCGGGGCCAATAACCAATGACGATGCATCGATGGTTAGATAGAGACATTAGAGTCAAGAATGTGAAAGACTAATGAGTGCAATAAGAGAGAGAGATAGAGATATTGTAAGAAATTGATGTAGGATTAAGATGTGGTCTATGATCGAGTGAGACAAATAGTGATTTACGACTTTTTCTGATTTCTTGTTTAGTGTGGAAATTTAGTTATAAAATAAGAACAAAGATCCTACTTGATATCCCGTGAATTGAGAATTAGATCGGTTTAACTAATAATCAAACTTATCAAATTATATTCCGAGGTGAGTCGACTTGTTGGCACGCCTCTAAGAGTGATCAATGTACCCGCGATGTTGATCGAGTTTCGTTGCAGTTCTTGTTCAGCTTTTTACCCATTCGGAGGGCTTCATATGCAACTTTATTGATGCAATTCGTTGTTTCATTTGTATAATTCTGCCCATGTTTTGTGACACTCGTTCGTTGATTATACTTTCAACAAATCAAAAATGATTAATTACTCCATGCGGTTAGTAATTCTTTGATACCGAAAAATACATGTTACTTTAAAAAGTTCTGCTATTCTAGAAAATTACTTTCAAACTAGCCAAACCAATTTGTTGTCTTAGGTTGAATTTAGTCTGATCCGATGGTAGATAATGTTTCATTGAAATTCGACGATCCAAGATTCTCGAGGCCACTGACTCCGCCACGGAAGAGTATTGACGATCCTCTTTACCATAGTTCAAGCCGCTCAAAATGCAAAGTCTTCCTCAACTTCTGTCCACTTCACATGTTTTGTCAAACAACACATTGCATGTAACATTCTCGGAATAAGTATTGAAGCACATACCCAAAAGATCTCCCGAAAATGGACTACAACACATGAGCAGCATGAGGAATGATGATATGCAGATTGCACCAATTCCAAAACTCGAGGACTAACTCTGCCGGAATAAGTTTCTAAACTTAAGAGGCAACACAGAACTCGGCCTCGGCTAACCTTTGCATCTAAAATGCTCCCAACTCCAGAGACTGTCTATTATGAATGAGCAGGTTATAGCAGACCTATGCAGAGGGATTCAAATCACAGGGTGGTCGTATCAACTATGGCTTCCAGTATTTTCTTCTCTAATTCAGTCTGATCAACCCAGATGGAGCTTTTCCGGCGCAACAGCTCACGGGCATCTTTCGTCTTATCTTCCCTCGATTTCTCTTTCATCCTCCAGTTCTCAAGTTTCTCAGCCCTTTCTTTCATCTGCATTCAAGTCATTTGGGAAAGGACATCATGATCTGAGTTCCTACCAAAAGGGGAAAAAAACGAGGAAGAAAGGAAATAGATTTGGTTCTTAAGAAAAGAACAAGCACATTATTAACTGCACTACAACCTCACGAGCACCAGAAACATTGTGTGGTAGAAAGAGCTCGGCCACTGCTAAACTTCTTGAGAAGCACAAAAGAAGAAGCACTGCCATGTCCTAGAATAAACTACCATAACTGATAATTTACTTCGATGAACATACACAATCCACTAATGCATAGTCTAATAAGGTGAATGAAGTGACATGACACAGTTCAAACAAAATAACTTACCCTTCTTACCCGACACTATGGTTAACTGCAAGTTCACCAACATTTCTTAAGCCTCATCCATGTACCCTATTATAACCATATTATCAGTGTACCCAAAAAGAAATACCCATGTCGTTGTCATTTCTCCTTGCCATGATGGTGGGATGGGCCCCGCACATATCAACTGAACTAATACTAGGGTACGATCCAAAGTAATACATGTTCAACATGAATCTGTTGGAAAATCACAGTGAGCTTCATGTCCGATGCATGTTGATCCTTGCAATAAGAGAACATAATGCACTTCAAGAGGGAAAGCATGGGAAATGGAATCGCAATAATAAGGAAGGAAGCAGCCTTCTTCAAGCATACAAAGGTTGCCAATCAAAGATCGGACTTTGGATCAAAAGTTTGAAGAATCTGCTGTCCCGCACTAGTGCAGAAGATTGGTATTTTTTCTTTCTTTCCCTTTCTATAACTAAAACAGACACACTAGCAGAAAAGGTTTCGCAGCAACTTATGAACAAAAGTTAATCTGGGAATTAGACATTCAAGAAAGGCACTCCTTTTTTTTTAGGTTGAACCATCATTCATCAGGCCGTATGTGTGAACTCATTGGTCAGAAATTCTATCTCGTCTGACCTATAAGATCCGACAGAAGCTGTGGAAAAGGTGCCAACATTCACCATGCCAACTAACTTACAGAACATAACGGATCAAAGCCCAAACTCATCATTGCATATAAAAAATTACACCTAGGGGGATTGAACTGCAATTTCCCTACTGATAATATGCCTTTTGTAGTAGAATCTATTGACAGAGGTGCCCTTGCCTCCATAGCTTTGGTCTATTCCTGCCCTGCCAAACTGTTTTTGGAGCAGTAAGACTTCCAAATAGGCAGGGTGACCGCAACTTCTCAGCTTTGCTTATGGGTTTTGGTCCAAAAGGTTGTCTTAATACTTATCAAAGGAACATTTGAATCACTTTAAAATCTAGATATTTCTACCCTACGAAAAGAGTATCGGTAAGCTAAATCAAGACAGCGCACTCAAATTACAGACTGCCGAGGACTGATAATAATCCATGGTCCCTAAATGCCATCGACTAGGAAGATTGTGCAAGAAAACAAAGCCTTTTTAGCACTAATGTCTTTGCACTTCCTCATTCAGCTTTTTACAAAAAATTAATCTTGTTTTCCACTTACACTGACACCCTAGTTTTATTGAAAATCTGTTGATTCACGTACTGGGCTTTGGTCAAATGTTAGCAGTTCATACTCTCCAAGAGCCACTATACAGTATATTTCGAAAAATCATTCAATTCCTCTCACCCCATCATTTTCTTCTTAGTCCCGCTTTTAGCAAGGTTTGGATCCTCGAATCCTTTCTCTCTAAAATCACAAAAGCATATATGAAACTAGCTGACAAAGATCAGTTTTTGAGCCAGTGATCACAACAATGATATCATTTGCTTCATATTCCATTGTCAAGTGGCAGACAACACTTCTCTGCATTCAGCACTTGCAAATCACGCACCATGCTATTCATGATATACTCAGTCCAGCATCTACACGAACAAAGCACCTAGCCAAACAGTTTCATGAGCCATTCAACCAACAAAGAACCGAGAGAGAGGACTCACAAGCATCCGCCGAAACTCTTCCTCGGCGACCATCCTCTCCTCGGCCCTGACCTTCGCCTCGGCGGCCTTCACCCTGTTCCGCTCCTCCCTCGCAACCCTAATCGCCTCTCTCTTGGCCTCGTCCTTCCTCTGCTGCTCCAGCCTCATCACCTCCACCTCCCTGATGTACTCCTTCCTCAGCTCCTTCACCTGCTTCGCGTACTCCCTTCTCAGCCCCGCCAGCTTCGCCTCGGCCTCCTTCGGGTCCTTCGGCGTCTCCCAGCTCCCGACGTACGGGCTCGGGGACAGGAACTTGTGGTCCTGCGGCGGTTGCCGGTGGCCAGTGGCGGCGGGGGCGGCGGCGGTGGAGGAGCAGAAGCGGCGGAGGGAATCGACGGAGGAGGCGGCGGTCGCGCGGTGGACGGCGCGCTGCGTGGCCATCTGATCGAAGAATGACCGAGAGGAGGGATCGACGAAGGAGATTGATCGGGAGAGAGAAAGTGGAGCTGAAGAAATTTGATTGAATTTTGGGGTTTTTGTGCGGGGTTTTTCCACGGAATTTTTTCTTCTTTTTTTCCTTTTTCTATTGCTCTAGAAAATATGCAAATTAATAGACACCCCCTTTATTATTATTATTATTATTATTATTATTATTATTTTGGTCGGAATTATTAACTTTAATATTAGAGAAAAAAAATATTTTGAAGAGCAACAATGTAATTATGTGAGTAAATTATTGAAAAAAAAATGGCTCGATTGCTTTTTCTCCCTCGGGTAGGAAAGCAGAACAAGAATAGGTAACACAAATGGGCATACGCATTGTGTAAGGATCTAGCGGCAATCCTATCAAAAAAATGGTACTGCAACGATCAGCATCCAAGATGTTCTCGCGAAAATTATCGAGCAATTGGAGATGAAGATTGTAGTAGTTCCAAAGGAGGTGAATCCCTGATCTGTCAGCTCGAAATCCAGCTAGCTTCTTCCTATTCGAGCGAGATGGTCTAGGCTTTGGTTCACTCCTGGAAAATATGCTTCACTCAAAGGTGTGTAAATTGTCCTACGAGCGTCCTACAGGACGTTAGAGAAAATTCTAAATAAAAATTCGAAATGGAGTCATTTTCTCAAAAAAGGATACAAAGTGAATACTATCTCAAATAAGGATCCGAAGTGACTAACTTAGTCTCAAATGAGGATCTCAACTTCCAATCTCATTCGTAGCCAGGGGCATTTTTGTCCAAGAACATTTTATCTTTACTTTTCTTTTTCTTTCTGTTTTTTTCTCTCTTTCCTTTTGATTTCTTTTCTTTCTTTCTTCTTTTTTCTTTCTTCATCTTCCTCACCTCTCCTCCTTCGCTCTGCATCACCTCCATCTTCAACGCCATCATCACTATTCATCAGCACCTCTATCCTCTGTGATGAGACCTGTCACAATCTGGTCTTCACTCACTAACCTCTCTCTGATTGTAAAGTAAGGTGTTCCTGCTAAATTGGCAGAACAACATCATTATATATGTCAGAAACATAGAAGGAATCACTGAGGAGGACAGAACGGAAAGGCATTTTTGCTGGAATCAACCATATTCGCGATCCTTTGCGAGTTCTCTGAATTGTTGTTGTTGAACTTGACGGAACTCAAGATAAAGTGACGTGGGATTCCATCCTTGTTCGTATCAGCGAGATTTATTTCTTTTAAGATAATGTTTATGCTTGTTTTGCCTGGTCTTCCAAGAAGAAACAGACTTTTTGAGGACCTGAAGAGAGGACTTCAATTCGTATTCCACCTGCTCATGCGATTCTTGAGGAGTGGCAAGACCTTAGATACATCTTTATGCGTGGATTATGATCAATTTTCTCACTAGATCATCCGGCGGATTCCAAGTCCCGCCTCGGAGATGTGGAGGGTTCGTGCGAACAAGATGATATGCATCACAGCTTCTACCATTGGAGCACATTTCGCAATTGAGATGAAGCATGTGGACCAATTTGATTTCTTTGCACGCTCGGACAAGAGACACGAAACAACGCATCCCTGACCCGAGGATGGTGAGAGATCCCAAAGCTAATGGACGCTTATCTTACTCGAAAGCGCGCTGCGAAAGTTTCGTTAGGGCAAAGATTGGTCAGCATTTGTGCTAAATTACTAATAGCATGTCTATGCATATCTCCAAACACACGACAGGTCATCATTGATTAAAGAAGTTTCTGGGACCATCCTTGCTTGGTAGGGTTCGCTTTTACTATTACAAATGCCTATGCCTTGTTTCAATGGCTCTTCCGAGGATATAAATCCATAAGTTGGTATGATTCGGTATTCTAAGAATATCGTCTATGAGCTTATCTTATTCATCAGTTGGTATCATTTTAGGTTGTATGTCTGAAAAATAACAATATTTTCTAGTGTTTGGCTGAAACCTGAAAATGAACTGAAAAATATCTTTTGCAATTTGATATGGAAAATCGGATTTGATTTTCTTCCATGCACTCCTTTTAATAATTTTTTATTTTTATTTTCTTTTATTTTAAAAAAAATCAAAATTTTAATTATTTTTTTATCTTTCTCTTTTCTTTTTCTTTTTCCTTTTCCTTTTCCTTTTCCTTTCTTCTTCAGCCGATCGCCAGCCACTGTGATCAGCCGCAAGCGAGCTCAAGCCTCACCATAGGCCGACAAGGCTCGAGCTTGCCAAAGGTCAGTGAGGCTCGAGCCTCACCACAAGTCGACGAGGCTCGAGCTCACCTATGGCTAGTCGCCGATAGTAGCTGTGGCTAGCAACCGGCCGAAGAAGAAGAAGGAAGAAATAAAAGAAATAAAAATAAAAATAATTAAAAAATCAATTTTTTAAGAGAAGTAAATAAAAATAATAATAATTAAAAGGAATTAACAGAACGTATTTGGTCTAGGTGAAAGAAAGAAGAGGGAAAGAGAAAATCATTTTCTCCGCTTTTGAAGGTTTTTTTTTTCCATTGACGGAAATACTTTCCTTGATTCATTTATTTTCTATGAACTAAATGCCGAAAAATCTGGAAAACATTTTCCTGAAAGTTATTTTCCACAAAACGAATGGTGATCGAAAGCTCCTAAACTCCAAGTGCCTATCCAATCGTTAGGGACTAATTGCAATCTCCCGTGGCTCATATAATTGATTCTCAAAAGCTTGAAGCACACAGTATCTACGAGTTGTGGCTCCAAGAACTCGTGATGACAGACAAAAGCTCAAGTCTCTCAGCTTTAGATTCTATTTGCCACTTCTATACTTTCATCGGCATTACAGTTTTTTTTTTTGGTAAGGATCATCGGCATTACAGTTTGTATTGCACAAATTCAAAAATCGAACACATTTCCTTTTTGTGCTTCCCTTGTTTGTATGCGCATCATATCGGCCGAAACCTCGTGCATGTTTAGTATCCGCATTTAGGAAAATTGTCCAAAAATTTTTAAACCTATTGCACTTTTGTCAATTTAATCTTAAACCTATCAATTTTACTAATTGAGTCCTAACCATTTTTACATTAAGCCAATTGAATCCAATTGATCAATTTAATAGGAAATCGCTAACATAGACACCCGTAATGTCACATAGGATGGCCGGCACAGACATGGACAATTGTTAATAATATTTTAATATTTTTTTTCTTTCTTTTCTTTTTTTTTTATGGGTGAGGGTCACGGGGCTGCGAAGTTTAGGGTTTCATCTGGGAGCTACACTGCTAAAAATTCGAGATAAAAAAAGGCAATTTTTTTTTTTTGCCGAGAAACGGTAGACAGATGGTGGTGGGTTGATCGTGAATATATGGACCAGAAAAATTTATTCGTCTCTGCCATGCTATTTTGGGTAGGGCCACACATGGTTCAAGTTGGTCGTTTCCACGTGCTCGATCTTTCTAGGATTATATTGTGCGGATTGGTTCGATGGGATTCAGGGGGCGCATAGGATTCCTTTTGGGTCCGCCCCCCTCCCCTTCGTGCCAAAGCACGTTGTACTTGCTCGATGGACAGTGTCGGGACTCGGGCGGATCGACCCATATATTTTAAGGGGATCGGCTAGAATTATTGCATCCGTCCACATACAAACGACGGAATTCTAATGTCTGGTTTACAGTCACCTACCGCGATGCCATTATTGTTGGATGCATGGTTGTTTGTAAAACAAACAAAATAATGCTTTTTTCTTTATCTCGCATAGAAAAGTTTTGAGAAAGTGGGTCACTTTATAACTATGAATATCTTCTTACTTTTTAGAGTGAAGACAATGGGGTGTGTGCTAGTCTACATAATACACGAGTGCGGGTGCACGAATAATTGCGCGATTTTGGCGCGATTCGCACTAATCCCTTTATTTTTTTATTTTATTTCGTAAGGTTATCTCATTAATCTTTATTAGTTGAAAGGTTATTTTTTGTTTATTAAATAATTTTCAAAATTATGAAAATTCGGAATTTTATTTATATATATTTTATTTTATTCCGAATTTTACATGTGTCTTTTCAAGACAACCTTTGGAGATTATACTTATTCAGTTTTCAATCTTTCCCGAAGGGTTGCATTTGGTCAATTTGTAACTTCTTCCGAAGGAATATCTTTATTAGCTTTGCAACTTTTCGTGAAGAGTTGCCTATGTTCTTTAAAATCGATTTCTATAAATGTCAGTTTTTTTCGCAACAAGGAGAACGATATCAATTTTCAAGTCTTCTTTCAAAAACTACAGCCATCATTTTCAATTGTTTTCTAGAGAAATACTAGAATTGCTATTTAGTATTCTCATTTTGAGACTTTGTTGTATTTTGGAGGATTTTTGCCAGTGACCATTAGCAATATTGTGGGGCAAATAAATCTTCAAGGAAAGTGATATCACGCCTCAAAATCCGACTTAATTGCTCTTTTGATTCGAAGCCATTTAGTTTTATAACAATTATAGTACGAAACAAGTACAAGATGCTTATGATTAAGGTGCTTTCCTATTCCCAGACAGAACATATCACATGATGCACGCTGGTTCGATTATATATATGCAGGAAAGAAAGCTGGTAACGATTACCGATCAACTCAAATTGAATGATCCGATTTACAATAACCGTGTGTAAAGAAAAAATTAATCAGCGAGAAATGTTTTTGTTGTCAACAACAATCTACGGTTAAGTATACTTGTCGATGACAAAAATGTCGTTCTTTCATTCGTTTTTTTGAGCGATACAAGCGCTCATTTCTAGGAAAGTATTTTCCAATTCGCTAAATAAGCATATGCCTTGCATTCTTCTTACCCTGATCAGGGACTATCAAGGCAATCTTTCATGAACTTGATTAGATCAAGGCATGCATTTATGTTCATTTCTACTGTCGCTAAATTCACATCTCACTTGCCGAGCCGTCATTCTCAGCCTTGAATTTGATGTTGTTGAGTTGAGGAAAGTCAATTACTCTTTTTAGAAACTATAATCTTAATTGGTGTGATTACTGACTTTTATCCGATTATATTTTCAATGACTTTTGCATTACTGACTCTTATTTGAGGTAGCTACTTAGGAAGCAGTTTGCCTCAGTGGCCACCCTTTCTATTTGGAAAAAGGAAGATGGGGTTTCGATTCTCCACCTTCTCATGAGGAGTTAGTGGTGAAGATATATAGTTTCAGATGTGGGTTTCGACTCTCACACCATGCAAGAGACAGAACAAAAATTTAAGAGTAAGTTAAGAGTTAGAGTGAGATAGACAAAAAAACAAAGAATGTAGCTACTGATATTTATTTGGTTCTTTTAGAACCAATTTGTATTCCAGAAAATGGAATCCTACGGGCAACCTCCATTAATGGAGGTTGGCACCATCGATTGAGGCAAGCAACCTCACATTTGAGGTCATGCGACTCATATCTAAGGTCGCATGACTCAATGCCCCTGACCGTTTTGCCGAAATCAACACGTGAGATGCATGAGCTCTCCGATCGGCAAAGATTTGGCTAGTCAACAAGCTAGGCTTTTATTTGGGACTAAATAAGTCACTTTAAGCCTTTATTTAAAACAAGTTCTACTTTAAACTCTCTTTTGAGAAGATGGGGGTACTTCGAGCCCCTATTTGGAATTTTCCCACTTTTATATAACTTTCTTAGAAACACTTTTAAATTCATCAACTATTACTTGAAATTACTGATCCCTCTTTGTTGACTTTATAAACTTTATTCCTGATTAAGTAACCCAACTAAAATGTTGGTAAATTAAGTTGATAACTAACTCAAATGAGATTTGGTTATCTGAAACTAGTTGATAAAATGAGAGAATAGTTGATATTTTACTTGAATTATATTATAATCAAGAAAGCTAAATAACTCTAGTTAAGGTTTGTAATTTCTAAAAGAATTGATAAAATTAAGACGTTACTAACAAATGTAAATAAAAATTTGCAAATGGCAACAAAACTAGGAAAATTAAAAAAAAATCAAATTAATATTATTGATAATTAACTCAAATAAAGTTGGCGAGTCATGCTAATTTATATTAGTAATCTCTAAAGAGGGTTAGTAAATATAAGGGGTTCTAACTAACAAATAAAAATCAATAACTCAGAGAAAATAAAGTAAAAAAAAACATAAATGTTGATGAGTAACTATGTACCCAAAAGCTAGTCGATATTTAATTTGACAAAAGTTGATAAATCACTCTAACTTAGATTGATAGATTCATATAAGAGCTTGTAAATGCAAAGCATTGGTAAATTATAAAAATAAAATTTGGTAACATAATACAAAATTGATAAGTCGCAGCTATCATAAAATGTTGGTAATTTCATAAAATTGTTGGTAATTTACCAATGATTATCTGTATGAGAAGTACCTGTCATTGTTTTTTTACTGACAGTTTTTTAACACTTACTAGCATTTGTTTATATTGACCAGCAAGGAAAAAATCCGTTTTTCTTCTGCACAATTTCCAAATCAAAACTGATATTGTTAAAAACTAGTAAAGTTCGCATTGAGTCCACACAAAAATACAAATTCTTCACATATCATGAACACTGCTATTGATTTTGTCCCTCGTATCGCCGTTAGTCTATATATGATATTTTTATCCTAAATTTATAATAAAAAAATCTTATACTCATGTCATATGAAACGAAGAAAAATAGATTAATGTGAGTATTTGAATAAATTATCATTGCCATCAATAGAGATGATTCTTTTACACCAACACTATTTTTCTGATCATGACAAGTATAAAAATAAATTCAATTATTGAAACTAATCTATTCTTCATGTATTTTGAGATTAACTGTGCTTGCATAATAGTTATTGCGCTATCACTGAGAGTATAAATTCAATGTAGTATTTATGCGATTGAGTTATCGACTATATGTCCACAAATATATTTCCTCCATCAACATGAACACCTAAGAAACGAAACTCTATGTCTCATACCAGTAACAAATAGATGGCCTATGATCAAATTATTAGTAAATCGAAAGCAGGTACAAAAATAAACTAAAATATGTACATGGGTCAGTAAATATCTTAACCCTTCAAAATATTATTTTACAAACTTCTTACTAGTGATAAGGATCCCATTATAATATTTTTTTTTATTTCGATCTTTGATCTTTAGCCCAGTCCCAGTGGCAAGCATGCAGTCCTCCAAAAGATACTATAAATGTCTCAACAAACACAAACTCCAGCTCACTAGAAAACCTTAATCCTCCGACGGCATACCCAACTATGGCCTCCTCAGCGCCACCACAATCTCTCTCTCCTCCTGCCACCGCGGACCTCCAAGCCCTTCTCGACGCTGCGAGGCCCTTCCTGCGTGGCGAGCTCGAGGTCGTCGACCCACGCCTCCCCTCCCTTGTGGCCACCCTCCGCTCATTCGGTGCCGGGGAGTGCTGGCACAAGAACGCCAGCTTCCTCGAGCACCTGGTCGACATTTACCGTATCCTCCGCCTCTGGCGGGCCCCCGACGCCATCTGCCTCTGCGGGCTCTACCACTCCGCCTACTCCAACTCCTCCGTCAACCTTTCCATCTTCAACCCCAACACCGGTCGTGACGTAGTCCGCAGCCATGTCGGCAATGCTGCCGAGCGCCTCATCCACCTCTACTGCATCGTCCCGAGGCTGACCCTTATCCACGATGACCTGCTCTTCCACTACGACGACTCGGAGCTCGTCGAGCACCTGAAGCTCTCAGAGATGACCCTCCGGAACGCCAAGGAGAATGGCGCGTTCAAAGGCGACGAGGCATGGCGGAAGAAGGTCCAGTCGCTGTTGCCAGCCGAGGGGATAAAGGTGAAGCACAGGAAGACCGGAGAGGACGTGCTCATCTCGAGGAGGGTGGTCGCGGTTTTCTTGATGACGGCCATGGCCGATTTCAGCGACCAGTATTTTGGGTTTCAGGTGACGGTTATCGTGTCATGGTACTCGGGTCTGTTATTCGTTACAGTTGCTGTTGAGAAATATTACTACTATAAACAAATGAGCTAATCGGTTATTTCGAGTTTCTCTGTGTAAATTCTCACCTCGTTCGTGTCTTCTTGTGGTGAGAAACTGACACCATTTACTTTTCAGGACATGCTGTTCGAGAACAGCGACGGGCGGTTGGAGTTTACCGGGAACAATTTCTGGGCATTGTGGCCCGGGGACGGGAAGCCCGGGCTCTGGATGAACTCACTATCGAGGATGGGCGCAGTCTACGTGCTCGTAGCGAGAGAGGAAGAGATCTTCATGCTCGAGAAGAAGAGCAAAAGCAATGCCGACTGCAAGCCGCTGTCAGAAGAGCGGGACGAGGACATCGAGCTGTTGGTGCCGCCGGTGTTCGACTCCTGCACGCGGGTCGTCGGCACAAGGGACCAGATTGAGGCAAGGGACAAGTACTGGGAAGCGGTGTGTGACATGAGCAAGTTTGGAGGAGCTGAGCATTACGACGCGGTGGAGCGCAGTCTAAGGGAAAGCATCGAGAAGAACCCGTTTGTTGGGGAGCCGCGGGTGGTGCTGGGCCAGCTATGTCTGGGGATTGGGCGGTACGAGGAGGCGGAGAGGGAGGCCGAGGCAGGGCTGAGGCTGCTGCTGGAGTGGGGGAGTCCCTGGGACAAGAGGATGTCCTGGGAAGCGTGGGTGGCCTGGGCTAGGGTCTTGCTCATGAAGGCCAGAGAGAGGTCTTGGCCTGACACTGCTCGGGGGATTCACAGTTTGGGGCTTGTGTGGCGATTTGATTAGGTGGTGATGGGGTTGATTCGACACGAGCGATGTTAGGATACGAATGGAATGTCAAGGACGAGATATGGAGAAAGCTTTATGTGTCCGTGTGTGTGTTTGTATTATTTGTGAGGATCGTGAGTCGTGCCGTTTTCTAATACATCGACGAATAAATGGTGTAGCGTCATATGGATAGGTCATATCTTTGCCCGCATTCTGTATGTACTGCTCGTGTATGCAAGTTGCTCGAAATAAAACTCCGTGTATTAGCTTCTAATAAAAGTAAACCCCTCTTTCGGCAATGCATTGATGATCTTGATGTATACGATTAGACCCCGTCTAGAAGATCTTGTCGATCCTTTCCAGGCTAGCTTCATACTGGGAAGAAGAGCCGCAGACAATGTTATGACGGTTCAAGAGATCATCCATCACATGAACACTAACAAGAGAAAGAATGGTCTCGTGGCGCTTAAAAAATAAAAATTTACCTCGACAAGGCTTATGATGGGCTTGAATAGGGGTTTCTCTATGACATTGCTCCAATCTTGAATGGTTTGCTCGCTTTAGCACACCAATATGAACATAAGATTCCGTTTCATGCAGACGAGTGTCGTTTCTATCTGTTGGTAACTTGTAATGAATTATTGCATGTGAAAGGGTAAAGGTACAGCTGATGTAACAGTGGCAGCAAGGAGAAAAAGGGGAAAAGTGGTATCAGTGGAAATTTAGTTCCAAACCTTTTCTTTTTACTAATTCAGGTCTGAACCTTTTATTTTTGTACTAATTTCATCATTCCGTCTAATTTTGGCCTAATATTATTGACGTGAATGATGGTCGACTTACGTGGCACCGTCGATAACGATGTGGACAACTTTTAATAATATTTTAATATTTTTCGAATTTTTTTGTTCTTTGATTTCTTTTTCTTTGTTTTTCTTTCCCTTTCTTCTTTCTCCAGATCCGACAAGGGCGAGCCTCACCTAACCCAACGACAGATTGGCGGCTTCGTGCTATTGCAGAAGAACCCCGATCTCTAGTACCTCGAGTTGATGGTCTCGAGACTGAAGGTGAGCGTAGGGAGCGACGGTAAAGTCGCTTGGAACCAGTCTTCGGGCCTGTTTGGTTCAACTTTTGGGAGATGCATTTGGCAAAATGCAAAGACCTTTAAACTAAAAGGGTTTTCTAAAATGCAAGTAGTGTTTGATAATGTGTATTTTAAAATCACATTTGAAAGCAACTTTGACCTAAATACCGTTTGGTAAAAATTATTTGTAAAAGACTTTTGCCGATATAAAAAAAAAAAAAGTTGGCCACCAACCACCACCGGCGGCCAGGATGGTGATTTGATAAGGTTTTGATGGGGAATGTCAAGGATGAGATATGTGAGAAGCATTATGTGCTGGTGCTTATTTATTATTTGTTGAGATCGCGAGTCGTGCTATTTTCTAATACATGGATGAATATGTTAGAGATATATTTAGGTGTTTGTGCTCCATAAATGGCATAGGATGATATGCATAGTTCATATCTCTGTCACCATTCTGTATGCATAGCCTTACTCTATCTTCATCTCTGGCCATTCACAACTGTGTAGTGCTGCTCGTATATGTAATGAATCGAAATAAAGCCCTTGCTTTAGCTTCTAATCCAAGTAAGCATTTGATAAGGAGAAAAAGGAGGAACAGGCCTTGTCACATGAAAGAACTGGGTTTAGATCCTCATCGACCACAGAATAACTGCATTTCATCATGTCCATTTACCTCAAATGTCATTACAGCGAATTTCAATCCCCAACCCAAAATCCTAATCGTCTTTGAATATCTCTATATCTCTAAGAGATCTTTTATAACCGATGTGGAATTTGAGATGTTACAAACTCTTACTCATAAATTCTCATAAGTGTTGGCTCATATTGTCAAGCGATACTTTCCCTACTCAGTATAGTCTATTCCTGTCCATCTTCGACGTCCTAGAACTATGGTAGGGGTTGTTACTGCTCTATCATCTATCCACACACTAGTCTTTAGAGAGTCAACACTTAACTATTGACTTCCCTTTATACCCTGAGAAATTAGTGCCGAAGAAAAATATCTGTAGTAATTGAGATGTTAAGAACTTCACAAATACAATTGCAAAATAACTTTCCATTGGTAACGAAGAGGAAAAAGTACTATAACAAGTATGCAATATGAAATTTATAGGCTTCACCCTATATCGAGTGCAAGAGTGTTTCGAGTGAGTAAAACTTGAAATTTCACTTTTTATTAATCTTGCAGTTCTCAAAAGCCAGAATTCAACTTTTATTTAGCAAAACACTAGGATTTTCCAAAATTTGCAAATATCTATATATATGTATATATATATATATATATATATATTGAATGGTGTATGATATTTCACAACTTTTCAGAATTTAATGTGCTTTTTTTCTCCAAATTTGGTCCGAAAATTAATGATGAGGAGAAGTAATAAGCAGGTTTCGTGTATCTCCCAAACATGGGTGTCATTAATTTTCCTAGTGTCAAAAATTATAAGTTATGCACTTAAGTTAACTTTGGAAAAATTACCAAAAAAGTCTTAAACATATTACAATTGTATTGATTCAGTCCCGAGCTTTTCAATTTAGCTAATTCAGTCCTAAACATTTTGACAATTTGTCAATGTAGTAATTGTGGCCAATTTTGGCCAGAAATAACTGGCGTGAACTCCTGCCATCCTACATGGCCCGACTAGATACGTTTCATTAACTAGGGGACAGTTTGATTCCGTCTTGCATTTCATGTGTAATTTCGTACAGAAGGATAAGCCCACGTTCAAGGGCTCATATGAAAAGAGAATCCCTTGACCCACCTGCCCAGGTGGATCCAAACTCGGGTTACCAAACACCAAGCCATCAAGTATTCAATTTGAACAGACAGATAAGATCCGAACCCGGGTATGCTTGCTTTAGCATACCAACTTATGAATCTAAGGGTTTGCTTGCTTGCTTTAGCAGACCAACTTATGAATCTAAGATTTCATTTCAATCGTAGGAGTGTCATTTCTATTTATCGTTGCTACTTGCAAAGTTCATTCGAAAGAACACATTATTTATTGTTTTAGTAACAGGGCAAAACTTTGCCATATTGAGAAAATCTCAAAATATAGTGCGAGGGTCGCCGGTCATCAATGAGGCCTAGGCAACCGTGCCCAACGCTTTCTGGAGATGGGCGGTGGCAGCAGCCACCAACAAAAGCTTGGGACTGATTTAGTTAGTGTTTTTTTTATTTGTAGTTTGTGTTTTTTTTAATCTAATTTAGTTTGCATTTCTTTTTAATTTTTGAATACTTTTCAGGTGTGGCACTTGGTGGGCACTATACCACGTGTTTTACAAAAGTAATAAAATAAAGCATGTCAGCATTTTTGTTCGCCTAATTGGATAAAGTTAACGGAATGGCTTGATTGATCAATTTGACAAGTTTTAGAATTTGATTAAATTTTTTTGAAAATTTTAGCACTCAAATACATTTTCGTGACAAGTTTTAGAACTTTCAATGTACGTACACTTTGATCGAAAAATCAATTAGTGCCCTCATACTTTGATTTTAGACACGAATGTACGATATGATGAGTTTATTGATATTTATTGAAAACATGCAATGCCAAAGAAAAGTTAATTTACGCATTCCACGATCCTTATATTTGAAATATAGAGGTTGTAAAATGTTACTGCTACCTGTTAAAAATAAGGATAAAAGTCATTAAAAATCTTAAATTATGCTTGCTGTAACATATTTATCCTAAACTTATTTATTTGACATAAAAAATCCAAAACTTATATCCGTGCGACACACGAGGAAATATTCAGTGATTGCTAGCCGCCACGTCAAGAGCTGACGTGGCGAACATGTTTTCTTTCTGTCCAACTATTAGTGAACACGTGGTTATTACGTGGAATAAAAAATTGATGTGGAAATTGTTGGAAAAAAATTGACAGTCTTGAAAAAACTTAGAAATGAGAGATGAGATTTCTGGGGTTTCTATAGACGGTGGTGATCAGCACGGACGACATCGGCGTCCATTGGCGACTGCGGCTTGTCCACAATGGTGCCTCCAAATCTAGATGGCGATTAGCCATATATCTGAAGCGCGCAGGGGTGGCCATGGACGGCGGCTCGTCCATAAGTTGGGCGGAGGTCAGCCATGGACAAGCACTTCATCTTCCTCTGTTTGCCAATGGCTAGCTGCTCGTCGCCAGATCCGTGAACAAGCCGTGTTGCTCGCAACCATGGCTCCAAATTTGGAGCTCGTCCACTTACTACTCCAAACTTTATCACTTGTGACATATTTATCCTGAACTTTTTTTATGACACCAAAAATCCTAAACTTTACTATTTGTGACACATTTACCCAAATATATTTAGTCCATGGGCATTTTTGTCTTTTTCTACTTTTTTTTCTTTTTTCTTTTCCGGCGAGGGGGCCCTCGCAGGCGTCGGGCAAGGGCGGCCCTCGCAAGCGTCAGGTGAGGGTCGCCCTCGCCCAATATCGGCGAGGGCCTCGCCCGGGCGAGCGAGGCCGCCCTTGCCCGGGCAAGCGAGGCCGCCCTCGCCCGACGCCGATGAGGGTCATCCTCGCCGGATCTGGCGAGGGCCGCCCTCCCTCGACGCCGGCAAGGGCGGCCCTCGCCTAATGCCGGCGAGGGCCCTCTCGCCGGAAAAGAAAAAAAAAGAAAGAAAAGAAAAAGTAGAAAATGCCCATGGACTAAATATATTGAGGTAAATGTGTCACAAATAGTAAAGTTTGGGGTTTTTGGTGTCACAAAAAAAGTTCGGGGTAAATGTGTCATAAGTGGTAAAGTTTGGAGTTTTTGGTGATTTTTTCCCTTTCATTTTTTGGGTGAAGAAGAAAAGGACAATTTTCACGTCATTTTTTTTATTCCACATCGTAGTCACGTGTCCACTTATAATTGGACAGAACGAAAATATGCTCTCCACGTCAGCTTTTGACCCAGAGGTTAGCAACCATTGAATATTTCCTCACGACACATTGACTCTCCATCAAAATTTCGTCAATAAAAACTATTAAAAATCTATCTACATGGAATTTGGAAAGCAAACAGTGTACTTGACATCACCTGGCTTGAGTGAAATAAAAAAAATATTGTTCTGGTTGAAAAATCACTTGATAAAACTATGACGAAAAAGTGTATGATAATGAGTATAGTTTGAGGTTTTCAGTGTTATAAAAAAAATTCATAATAAATATGTCCAGGTAGAGATAATTTAGAGTTTTTTTTGTGACTTTTTCTCAAAATAAATTAGAAAAAGAAAAAAGATGGAGGAAAAATTACATTGCTAAATTATCTAATTATGAAAAAAAAAACGTATAGCTATTATTCTCTGACGATTATACCACTCTCTCTCTCTCTCTCTCTCTCTCTCGCTCTCTGGCTGAAGAAGAAGCGATAGTGTGATCCTGTGTCCGAGTGGATGAGCTGAACGTGGGTAGTGCGCAAGCTCCTTCCCCTTCAGTTCCATGGTTATTTTCTGAGAGCAAACCCACCCACCCACCCACCAGCCTCAAGAATTCTTCACTCACGATGCTTCCTCTATCTCCTTCGCTTTCCAATCCACTCTGCTTCAGGTTCTCTCTCTCTCTCTCTCTCTCTCTCTCTCTCTCTCTCTCTGAGTACTACTTAGCTTGTCGATGGTGATGTGCGTTTTCCTTTTGTGGGTTCGGCTCCAGATGCCAGAACAGAGCCGTGGTTGCACGGAAGGAATGCGGGTTAGTTCCGAAAGCCATGAGTGGCGGAACCGAACCCTCCTTCCTTAATGGTTTTGGAAGGAGGGATTTGATGCTGTTTGGCCTTTCTTCTTCCTTGTTCGTCGTCGCTCCTTCTTCAGGTGAGTTTCTTCAGCTTCCCAAATTCCACTTTTTCCATTTGTGGAACGAACAGAACCGGATGTAGAAGTGCTGCTTGCGAGTGTTATAGGTGATTTAAACATTGACCTTTACATCTGGGAGGGTACTTTTAGCTACTTCCTAAGCCCGCCATTCCGAGGCAATCACCGCACGGCCAGATGTCATTTCAAAAAGGATTATTAGGATATTCCCAACACCCAGGACACAACACGGGTTTTTCGGGTGTGCAGGGACTTCGTGTTCCTCAAGCACCTAAAAGATTTCTCCGCCTATCCGGGTCCCTGCGCACATTTCCTCGTACAATGTTAGTGCAAGAAGCCCGTGTGTTCTGGTGCTGAGCACCCCGTTTAGCATAAGTTCATGCTTTATGTTTAGGATGAACACCGGCCTGCTCATGGGGAGAAATATTAAATTATTTGACTAGCGAGCTCATGCTTGTATGCACCAGCTCTAGTGTCTAGACAGACTGAAAACGGTACTGTAAAAACTTACAAATAGCGCGTCCTCATTCCTATGGAGTCCTCAGCTAAATGGGGGCCTCAGAAGGAATGCAAAAGTTCCAGTAACTTGCAGTGAAAGAAGTGATGAATCGGATAAGTTCCTTGTTCGAGTCGTGCCATTTGGAATTAGTTTTCAGGCCATGATTCAGGCTTAGTTATATTACCCTGTTTTGCAGGGTCGTTAGCCGAGGAAGAGTTGAAAATGGCTTCAGTAGTTGATGACATAAATGCTTATACATACTTGTATCCAGTGGGCCTTCCATCGAAGAAATTCATGTTCAAATGGTATGTTAATTTCCATTAACTTTTCATCTTGAACAAGAAGTTTATCTCTGCCTTAGTATCCTATTACTTCCAAAATATCTACTTGAATAAGGGATCAATTCCAGATGTATGAGAATGGATGTGTCTATCTGTTACTAAGTATATAGGACAACATTGAGGTTGTCTTATTGCTTTCTAGCCTATGTTTGACCCTAAAGCCACATTTTGATGACATAATTATCACAATGATTTGAATGCTCAACTGCGATAGAAAATGTAAATGTTGTGCAGTGTCTTTGAGGGTTTGGTACCTCAGACCTTAGCCACTGGAGTGCATGAAGAAGTTCATTATTGAGAATATGTTAGGATCGTGCAACTTACAAGCCTCATTTCTGATTCCACAGTTGCTAAGATTGGTCCTTGCTGAATTGGTAGGCCAGGCTCAGAAATTCCATTGCCTGATAATCATGTGTCCTTTTAGGGGGTTTTGCCAATACTCATATGTACTGAGTTGTTTTTTGTAATTAATCAAAAAAACTCTCTTGCTGTTTTGCCTTATGAAATTTCTTGAATGGGCAGTATAAGCCCCATGATAATGAGTTTTCGTAACTCGTGATTTTGTGAAATCCTGGATACATTAGACTGCCAATCACCAGGACCTCATCATGCATTTCCCTGGGTCCTTCTAGTTTGTGAATTTTTGGGCTTTTGCTGGCCAAATTGCATGAGACATACTCATCTTGATTGATTTGCAGACCTAAAGAAAGCTTACATCTGTAGCATAGGAGATTTTGTGTTGGCATGTCACTAACTTTATTCATTTGAAGGGTGGAATCCAGAAAGCCTGAGCGCTATTCTTCAGCTGCACCACTGTCCCGTAAGTTAGTCTATCTCCCTCTTCAGCATTGCAAAGACAGAAATACAACATCTCTCTTTAGCATAGTGTACCCCTTTTACTTTGAGAGGTGTAAATCGTGAGTTTAAGCTCAGGATAATTATATCTAGATAGTGAGATTGCTGCTGGATGCCTCAAATTATGCATTTCAAATTTTGTCGATATGCGATCTTGAAAAATGCTAATTTCCTATATTTATATATTCTTCTTTAAAAAAGAAAGAATATTACTGGGCCCTATGATTTTGTTACAGCATTAGTTGAAATTATGCAACTGCTTTGAGCAATTATATGCAAACGGTGACATGCCATTGAACTTGCATTTAATGGGTTTCTGTTTGTTCGTAATTCAGCTGATGCACGTTTACGCATTGTTTCCGAGCGAGTTGACATTATTGATAACCTCATCATCTCTGTTTCGGTAACGTCCAATCACTACCATCTCCTTTTACACAATGCACAATTTTCAACATTATGTTGTCCCTTTATTGCAGATAGGTCCTCCAAATTTTCAGATTTTAAAATCAAAAGAAAAGAGTTCATGGTCAGCAAAAGATATTTCTGATTCCGTTTTATCAGATAAATCTGCCCTGGTAAGGTGACTCCCTTCTATGAATGAACTTTTGACTGCATAGATATGGTAAAGCGATGGTCCTGATGGGCTGTCTTATAGACAGTCAACTCATCCTTATTTACCAGGCTAAAATTGTAATGCAGCTGGTAATTAATGTAACAGTTGTGTAAATGCAAGATTTTATCTTAATATGATGCTTCTGGGAATGTTAACATCCAAATAAATGTGGCAAACTATTTCCTCAGAGTATAGTGCAGTACTAAAATGCGTATTTGTTTATGCAGCGAGTCACTTCAACCCAGCGCTTGGCTGAGAGTTCGGTCCTCGATGCTCATTCTAGTGATGTATGCTCCCATATCTATGTACTTGATGAACTAAATGCAATTCTCTTTGCAGCTAATTAAGCAACTTTTCTACATTATGCTTTGTTCATATAAACATGGATTCTGTTTCCATCTGACCTTTTCATTTTCAGATTAATGGCGAGCCGTACTGGTATTATGAATACCTCATTCGCAAATCTCCAACGAAAAATGTAGGTCATTTCTTTCTAATAAGTGATTTCTTAGTATCAGGCACGTGCCAATGCGTCAACTGCTTACATGCCACGTGAATACTGCAGGCTCAAGAATCAAATCTTTACAGACATTATGTTGCCTCAACAGCGGAGCGAGATGGTAGGAACAAAAACATATATTTTCTCAAAATTTATTCCACGTGTTTCAAATGTTATAATATATGAAACCTTAGGCCTTACTGCATACCGTCTGTATTTGTCTTTGAACTTCCATATCCTCTTTGTTTTTGTGTTAATGAGGCTGAAGCCTCTGTGTTTTCTTTCTTATCTTGTGTTTTTACTGAGGGTTGAAACTTCTCAATATCTATGTTGTGGAACTTTTTGCTCCAACTCATCTGCTACATTCGGTGTTACTCAATTGCTCTTCAGAGATCTCATCTCACTTCTGCTTTCAGGTTATCTATACACACTGAATGCTTCGACGCTCAGCAAGCAGTGGACAAAGGTTCTCTCTCTCTCTCTCTCTCTCTCTCTCTCTCTCTCTCTCTCTCTCTCTCTCTCTCTCTCTCTCTCGCGCGCGCGCGCGCGCACGTGCACGAGCGCAATAAGTTCGTAGCAATTCCGCTCTGGAAATTGTAAGTAGTGTATCAACTGAACCTAAATTGAGATCTTCATCTTCTCGATGCAGATGGGACCATTCCTCGAAAAAACTGTGTCGTCATTTCGTCTCCTACCGCCAACAGAGAATTATGTCCCTCCATATAAAGATCCATGGAGATTTTGGTGACTTCAATTTGATGATTCTTTGGTTGATCCTTGATTTCTCCTGTCAGAATTAGTAGAGAGGTCTGTATACATGTCGGCAAAATTTTGCCCTTTTACTTCCTCAATGATAAAAACGATCACCCTTCATATCATATTGAAGGCGAAGAGCATGGCGTGTTTCTTTGAAAACTTGCGTGGCTGACAAGAACATGCGCGTTGAGAGACCATTCACCTCTCTTGATCTTTGAAGTTTGTGGGCAGGAGGGTAAGAGAACGAGTTAGCCGATGTACGGCAACTCATGTCAGCACTTATGCACGAAGTCATCCCTTCTCTGATCAATTTACACATTCCTTTCCGAACCAAGTACGTGATCATTTACGTGGCGGCATCTCATGCCGGCTGATCTATCTTGCGCAATTTGGAGTTGGAGGGACGGATTGAGAAATAAAGCTCTTGTATAGGAGACCCTACAACAAGACCCCAAATTATAGGGAGAATCTAGAAATCATATTCGAAAGATTGTAACTTGAAAGTTTTTATGCGGAGAATCAAAGCCATTTTTCTTAACACACCAATGTCCTTGTAATCTAAGGGGAAATGATACAAATAATTTATGAATTTTGACTTAACGTGCAATTTGATATTTTCAAATAGTTCAGAGACTAAATTGAATATGTACTAAAAGTCTAGGGATCATATTGAACAAATTAAAAGTTCATGAATCAAATTAAACATTAGGCTAAAATTCATGGACTGCATTGAATAAATTTAAAGTTCATGGATTAAATTACCCATTAGGTTAAAGTTCAAGGACCAAATTGCATATTGAGTTAAAGTTCAGTAACTCTTTGTGTCATTATCCCTGATTTAGCGATTGACCACATGATAGGAGAAAAGCTCCATGAAGACCTTGCTTTTTGGAAACGATCTCCTTGAAAGAACTCGGTATAAAATTAACCCAATCAGACTACTTCTGAGAGTTGCTTAATAAAGGGACATGTTCACTTCTCTTCCAGTCCCTTGCTGATTAAATCGTCATAACATTCAAAGAATTCAAGAAACTCTCTCCCTCTAACCACCAAACAAGCATTTTAGCGAATTAGGCATCACAAATAGTATCGAGCACGATTGTGCAGGGTTAAAAGAATAAAGTGTCGTGCACGAGGTCGTAGGTACCAATGAGGCTTGCTATCTCGTGTGGTCAGTGGTCACGGCGATAGCCTCATCATTCGGACGTTCGGGTCACAAAGCGGAGTATGTAATAACGGTTCGACTCGTTCATCACGAGTGCCAGACACTATAGAGAAATTATGGGTTGTAATTTACCAAATGGCCAGAAAAGAAGGAAGAATGAAGAAGAAATGGCCATCATGATTCACGAGCATCCATGTGCTCTCGTGCTCTCGTGAACGCTCCAGCAGGACGCAGAAATTGACCGATTAGTCGGGCTACCCTTTAAATTCAGAGGAGAAGAACACCCACTTGCATTATCCATTCAAAGTCTCGTCCTTTATCCAAAAGAGAACGCCGATGGCGGCGGCCGAATATAAAAATAGAAAACTTTCATCATTGGACTTTGGATAAGGGATTACAACCCCCATATGATTGAAGTGTGCCCAGAGACAAGATAAAAAGGAACTTGAATTCATATCTCTTTTTGTGGACTAGTTTATTTCTGTCTTTTCTTCACATTGGCCCCTCTCGTTTGACCGTGGTACTGGGACTTCGCCAAGAACAGAGTTTGCAAACTTTGACGGATCTTCGTAGGCTTCGCCAACCGAGAAGAAGAAGAAGGAAGGTGATTTTCACAGACCCAGATCATTTATCAGACTGCTTTCCTGGTTTGGATGGGAAGAAAGTTACTGGAAATCCGCTGTCTCTGTGTTGGTTGGTCAATTTCTGATGCTCTGTATTTCTTAGATGTTAATGGGTTTTCTTTTGTTTCTTGTTTTTTACGAAGAAAAGATATCGATGGGTGTTGGTAGATTCCAGATTTTAGCGATTTTGGTATGGTTGAGAGGCTTTCTGGTTCGAAGTTGTCGGATTAATGGCAAGTAGTTGTTTATGGAGATGGGACCAATCTCGTCCCATCATCGTGCTCTGCTCCCTTTTGTTTGTATTGCTTTGTAAGTGGTACCCATCCTCATCCTGTGTTTGTTGCATATTTTACTCCTTTTTAGGACCATTTCTCGACCTCAATTTTGTTATTCTTTCAACGGGTGTTGGATTTATCTGGATTTAGGAATGGCTAGTTTGTTGTGAAATGCCAATCACTGTTTTTGGAAGTTTTGAGCTCTTTTCTTTTATTGCTTCTATAACTGTCTTACTCTGAGCTAAGCATGAGTAAGATTTGGTCACTGTCACGGGTTAGATTTTCGCATTGCTCGGTTAATTTAACTGTTTCTTAATGCTCCGTGAGTGAGATTTTTAGTGTCGAACTCTCAGAATCTTGGTACTTAGAAGTGGTAGTTCTGAGCTGTTTTAGGTGATAACCAATTTGTTACAGTACTTTAAATAATCTTCTGTTCTGAATTTTAGGAAAAGGAAGGCCCTCAGGAGGATCCTGCTTTCTTGTTTAGACATAAAGCTCGTTGGTTTAACTAGTTAAAAGAATACTGCGGTTTCTGGTGTTTTGTCTTTCAAAAAATTACCACTGGGGATTCAGCTGTGATTCCTGTTTCCCAGCTTTGATTGTGCAGAACTGCTTATTAAGAACAGTACTGCTAATCTATCATGGAGAACGTGATTTCCAAAACGGTTTTCTCTTGTTCTGGCAGTTTTAATGACGCATCATTCTCTTAATTATGCTTGAAGGTCATTATAACAAGTTGTAGACCTGTACGAGAAACAAAAAAAGGAGAAATAAGGAGGCAAAAGCATGTGCTGTAAACCAGTTGTTGGTGATGCAGTGCAAAAGGTGTAAATTGCTGTGGGCCTGTGCTGTTAGAATTGTTCTTAGCAGTGGGCAAGTGGTTGGCCAGAATTTTTTTTCCCTGATTTGTTAGAAAAGTTTGAAGCAACAGATGAAAATGATTTAATGACTCCTGGCTTGGTTCTATTTTGTTTGTCTTTTTCTTGGTCGCTTTCAAGACTCACAATCAGAAGAGCCCAACTTACCATTCTCCAGAATTCACCATGACAATGATGACTATACTCATTACGTGTTTGGTAGTTAGATATTTCTCATGGGTGAAATTGACTCCTAAGGCGGTTGCCTTTTCATTTATTCAACAGGTCATCAATTCACAGGATTCAAGTTTCCAAATAGGGGGGCTAGATACAATTCATTTCTTCACACAACCCTCACTGGGGTTTTTTGATATTTCTTCAAGTCCAGCTTTCTTTATCTATGCCTGTCTGTTTCTCTCCGGGCTCAACTCTAAGCTTTGGCCAGGCTGTTTGGGAGTCATTTTTTTTGTTATATCAACTCAACCTACAGTTGTTATTGGCTCCTTAAACCAAATACATACCCTTCTGAATCCTACAGGCTGATTTGGACTAATTGTAGTCCGTCAATCAACGATCTCTTCTGGTAGCTGACGTAGCTTTAGCTATATGACCAAGGACGAAACGACGAGTGACTGCTTCTGGAGTAGAGAGCAGGATAAAGCGTTTGAGAATGCACTGGCGACTTACCCGGAAGATTTGGCTGATCAATGGGAGAAGATAGCCGCCGATGTGCCCGGGAAAACTGTAGAAGAGATTAAGCGTCACTATGAAATTCTGGTCGATGATGTCAATAGGATAGGGTCGGGTTGTGTGGAACTGCCTCCTTACAGTTTTTCAAAGGGTTCAGTGAGCCATGGCAGCGATGAGACGAGTAGTAAGAATGGCGGTCATGTTGGGAATCTCCATGGCGACTCCAATCACGGGGGGAAGGCATCGAGGTCGGACCAAGAACGTCGGAAGGGAATTGCTTGGACGGAAGAAGAACACAGGTGCTTTTCTTTTCTCTTTTTTTCTTAAACGACTCAAATAACATACATCAACTAGTTAAACAAAATAAAACAAAATCTAGCACAAATCTTCATGACAATATCGAGATCCAGTCATCATAAATACAAATCGATAGATTTATGGAAGATTAAAGAATTGTTTAAAGTAGGAGAGCCTGCTGGGCAAAATTTCACAGAGTACGCAACCATGACACTTTTGCGGCTTTCAAACCACCATATACTTACTACGATGATGCTTGCCTGTGTATGTGCATTCCTGCCTGTGTGCTTGTATGCATATAATTCTTCTACTTTGGCTTATTCTACATGATGTTACTTAATAGTTTTTGTATTTATGTCAGATTAAGCTTTCATTTTAGGGCATTCTGTCACCATCCTGAGTTTAAGACAGGTTTCAGGTGATAGATCTTAAGGTGGTCTCTTGAGATTTCTTTTGTCCTTATGGTTAGTTAGATTATATAGTTGGTTGGCTGATTCTCGTGTCTGTCGATGGTGATGCAAAGTATAGATCTAGAATAGTTAGAAAGAAGTAACCAAGAGCATGGATTGCATGCGTGTTCCCTTGAGTTTTCTCATCTCTTGTATTAAAAAAAAAGCTCAAGAAGGTAACATACATTGCCATTTTGCTGGACGGGGAAGTTGG
Source organism: Syzygium aqueum (assembly GCA_031216185.1). NCBI lineage: Eukaryota > Viridiplantae > Streptophyta > Magnoliopsida > Myrtales > Myrtaceae > Syzygium > Syzygium aqueum. Next base: position 28,161,275 of record CM062237.1, on the reverse strand, counting down.
CCTTGTTTCGCTCTTCAGCATTGAAATTATCGATAATCCTGAAGACATTTACCTTTCCAAGATTGCGCGTCATTTTGTTTAGCAAGTTTGAGGCCTATCCGACTTACATTTTTTTCATGAGAGCTCTCTCTCTCTCTCTCTCTCTCTCTCTCTCTCTCTCTCTCTCTCAAAGTAGATAAGTACAATACAACTTTCCAGTAGACAGTCCATTGAAGTTTCAACAAATCCAAAACAAACTGTAAACCCTCTATATCTTATTTGGGGAGCAAGAGATAGAGAGGAGAGTTAATGCTTGTAAAGAACTCGGGATTGTATTCGGTTGAGGCTAGCAGATCAAAGTTTCAATAAATGGCTGTCTTGCCGGGCCTCTGGATTATGGACTGTGACAAGGGTTCATGTGGTCTGCAGAGATGACAATGGTATGCTTGATCTTTTAGTATAAGAGAAAAACCGGGAAGGAGAAATAAAAGGCTGAGGTAAAGTCAAAATCCAAGGTTTAATTGATACATGAAACCAAGAACTGAGCATTTCATAATCTCTGAATTATAGTTTTCTTATTATTTGAAAGAGATTATCTTGCTCTATGGATTTTGGCATTACTAGTCTCAGGAGGACTCAACGCTGTAAATAGGCAAACTGAAGACTCGATCAGTCCAACCTCCAAATAAAATCGTAGAAACCTTGCTTATATATAAAACGAAAATAATGGAACCCTTGGCCTAAACTCGGGCATCGCATTAGCCGGTCTGATTTGCATCAATCAGCTGAAGAAATAGGGAAACGTGGAATATGACGATATCAATAGCCTCAGTATGAATTGATGCGACTATGAGCAAAAGCTTCATTGCGCACCTGAGTCTGAAATGGCACGGAGTCTTGTGCTAAGAAATCAAGCTTTCTGAACCGATGAGTGGATTATGTATCAGCCAATTAATCTCCCACTTCCCAACGGTAGACTTGATCGTGAATGTCCTGCATCATTCTTTGTGGATTAAAATTCCCTTCAACTCTTTGGTTTTCATACTAGCATGATTACGACAATGTGTTCTAAACATTTTGACTGATTTCTTGTTTCTGGAAAGCAGATTATTCCTACTTGGCTTAGATAAATATGGGAAGGGAGATTGGCGAAGCATTTCCCGAAACTTTGTGGTGACAAGAACACCTACACAAGTGGCTAGCCATGCCCAGAAGTACTTCATAAGGTTGAACTCGATCAACAAAGATAGGAGGCGTTCTAGCATTCACGATATTACCAGTATTGACAACGGAGAACTCTCCGCGCCCCAAGCACCAATCACTGGTCAAACAGACAATTCTACGGCAGGAGTTTCATCCAGCAAACCTAGTAAACAGCCCTCTCAACCACCAACTGGCCCTGCCAGTGTCAGTATTTATGGTGCTCCAATGATCGGGCAACCGATAGGCAGGCCGCTTGTTTCTGCTGTCGGTACTCCAGTGAACCTCCCTGGTCCCTCACATATGGCATATGGTGTTAGAGCCCCGGTGCCAGGGGCCATGGTTCCTGGTGCACCCATGAGTGTAGGTCACGTAACATATTCGATGCCGCATGCATCAGCTCAGAGGTAATTAGTACATGAGATGTAAATTAAAGACTGAAAGGTATATTGGTTGTGCTCTGTCATACAGCGAGGATCACTACATAGAGTCCTGTTCTGTGAGGTCTATTTTCTCGATTCTTTGGTGGCCTTCGTTTGGCCTTGTATCTATTTTCTGGATTGTCTCTTCTCTGCTTACGAGTAGTGCTTGTGAGATGAAAATATATTATTCTTAGAAAATCAAACCAGTTCAAGTTCTCCGATTGATAAAGGATCTTGGGAGTGACTTCACAAAGATTTTAGTGATAATTCTTACTTGAAATTCTAGTGCCAATCTCATGTGATTCCAATATGACCAATTTGGCTATGTCAGTCCGCAACTATGAGAAAACCTTTCTATGGAGACCAGTAGGGGAGGTTAGCCACTAAAACAAGACTAGGCTTGATTCAACTTATCCTCCAATTCCAGTGACCTAGTTTGAGAATCCAACCTTTGGAGCATGTGGAAGCTGCTTTTTAGGGAGGTGACCAGCATTAAGGACTCGATCGAGCAGAAACTGGACACTTGATAATAAGGGTGAGCATGGTTCCAGGTTCTACCCTGGAATCAGAAAATCTTACCAATGAGAATACGTAGGTTCCAGGTTCCAAGATATACAGGGTAAATTATAAGTTCCAAAAATTGTGTAACCTGTTTCGATGAATAGGTTTTAGATTCTAGATAGGTAGAATCTGAAATCTGAACCTGTCTTCTCGTGATCCTACAGTGTTTCATGACTTTGGATTATGAGTATATAATTTGGAACTACTAGTCTGAGCTTTTATTTTATGACTTGTTAATATTTCATATTATTCGTGTGTCTACATATAAGTTGTGGTTAGTAGATCATAACAGTAAGTGGTGATTATTAAAGGTGATGATTCACTGTAATTGTTCAATTAATAATATAGGTGGAACCTGAGTAGACTTTAAAATCGATCCTCGAACCTGTGATAGGGTAGATTTCAAATTCCAAAAAATGAGAAACCTATTATCATGGGTGAAACCTATACAGAACATGAAACTACTCACCCCTAGTATCGATTCACATAATGACTTCTAATTTTAGTTATATTTATTTGAACCGTAATGTCAGAAAATTAGTCTTTTGTATTCTTTTTTATGAATAACAAACTTGTTCAGTATGGTTGCATTCATTTTTGTTTTATTTAACTAAAAATGCAATTAAAAAACCTGTGAGACCTTGGAACCTATGACAGGATAGGCTCCAGATTACAGATTCCGATGGGTAGATTTTAGGTTTCAAAAAATGGGGAACCTATACTCGAGGGCAGGTTTCAGGTTCTATGTGGAACTTGTAAAGAACCTGGAATCGCTCACCCTTACTTGATAATGAAAGGTTTTTAGGACTAAAAAGGAGCACAATTTCTGGCCTACCCGCTTGGTCTACTCAATCCAGTCATTTAGAAGTTGACATAAATCAAATTAATATCTTCTAGCCTAAAGATAGTTTCGTGGTTGGCTAACACTCTTTCCTGTACGATGTCGTCCTAGAATGCAATTGAGATGGGGGCAATATGTCATTCGAACTTGTTTTTTCCTAAATGAAAAGGACTGAATACTTGAGTTCAAGGATGGCTCAGTAAATTTTCAATCTTATAGGATGATGTAGGTAGATATTGCCGAAGACCCGGAAAGCTATTGCAAATTAGGCTCGTTTAGTATTTGAACTCAAAATTTCTCACGATCACAATTCCAAGATATTTGAAATAGTGGAGATTGATATTAAACTAAAGTCTACATGAGATTCAAGTATTAAGATGGATGTGTCAACTATTTATGTTAGTCTGTCTCATCTACACACACTAAACAAACGAAATGAGAGGCTAGAACGAGGAGTTCGCCTCTCCATAGTTTCACTGCCGAGTTTCTCTCATACGATTAATAATACATTGTGTCCTATTGCCCTCTTCCCACTTCTGGGTGCTTGTCAATCGGAGGCTCAACTATTCTAATGGATTGCTTGGACAAGGTCATGAAATTTTGGGGGGTTGCTGCTCTTTGCCTGATTGGAAGATATTGCCTTTTTGCATATCCTTTCTCTCTGTCAATCCAATGTTCTTCTTTAAAAGAAGTCCTCGGCTGCGTGTGATGTCGTTAATCATCTGATGTTACAATGTTCTGATTATGCCACTCGGGGAAAGATGCAGACAAGTGAAAGGAATTGCAATTCCAAGATTCTTCATCATCTGCTTATCTTGTCATTTCTTGGGAAGTCAGAGAAATGACAGTTGACCAGGAGTTATCAGTTCGGCAGTTACCTTATGAACCAAGATATTGTATGAGATGAGACACAGACCATCACACCTTATCAACTGCTCGACACTCTAGGTGGGAATGAGCTCTTTTCGCTTATCCGCCTTTTGCTTTATCTTTCGTGCTGCCTTTTAATGCCTTAAAGCTTAAGGACCCTAATTGATCGATCAACTCATGTGGGTGACAAGGCTGATGTGGCTGTGACATGGCAATCCTCAGAAGAAGAAGAAAAAGTAAAGAAGTGCTTGGCTCTCGCAGCTGCACTACTTTCATTCGTCCAGTCTCGACTGAGTTGTATGCTGAGATGGGCATGAACAGTAGTTAGGTGGCATGTGCAGCTTAGCCTGGCGTATTGCCCACTCAATCACACCTCAGCACCAATCGTCTAATAAAGAAAAAGAAAGGAATAGGTCATGTGAAAGAGATTCGTGCAAAACCTCCACATGGTGGCCTATAACTTGTGGCTTTGTGTTGTCTCTTCCAATCTTTTTGTTTATCTTTTCTTTTCCTCCGGTTCTTTTTTTAGTTATCTGGTGTTGGCCTATGAACTCTGCATGACGAGAACAGAGGTATGATGTGAATATGTCCCCAACTTCCTTTAAGAAAAGAGATCGAGTTTGCTGCTGTTTCATTGCTCGTTCTGATAGATGAGTGATTGCTACGACAGCAAAAGGCCTTTGGGTTCGTTTTTTAGACCTCCGACACTGCACGATACTTAGCAACGTGTTTGGTTGTCATATCCTCGGATATCGCCCAACTGTAATGTTGCAAACCCACACAAAATCCTGAAAAATGGAAATTCTAAACATGGTGACGTGGGTCATACTCATGTTTGCAGAACATGGAAAAGATCATGCACGGTCTTACATTTCTTTTTTGGGCCAACATAGTCGCCGCCCGGGGTGATGAGACTATGGGGAATTCTTTAAAGACCTTTCTCGTGCTATCCAAACAAGAACTGGCGTCAGAAAGTTGCAATTCCAGCTCAAAAGCAAAATTCGTTGACGCATCCGAACAGTGCTTAGACAAATGGATAGATCATCACCAAATCAACATGTTTGGTTTACCCTTTATTAAAAATAATATTATCTTTCTCATAGTTGCTTTTAGAGACCGGTATAACTGATTGGAAGCAAACCCCAAACCCCCCAATCAAACAGGAGAAAAAGGGGTAAGAAATTAAATAGAACAAAGAACATATAAACAGATTCATTCCACATACTTGCAAACAAATAAAATTTAGGAACTATATTTTTTTTTTCATTGAAAGTTGATGATCTATTCCTAGAACATCTGTCAATATATATTGCAATTACTATTAGGCTAATTCACGAACATTTCAAATCTCTACTAAAATCAAATTAAATGATGACCATAGAACCTAAAATTCATGGAGTTATTCAATGAGAAGAAGAAATCTTGAGCCATCTACTGGGAAAATAAATAAAAGAGCAGGACACAGTTCCACTATCTTTACAATGTCTTGATGAAAATCTAGATTTTACCAGTCCTCTTTCTAAAAGCACAAGGGGGGTTACACATTGTCCTCCTAAAAAACTCCGACAAAGTGTTTGAGTCTGCCTTTATGGCGTTGATGATCAAAAGATGAGTCTGCAGCCAAAAGTTGGCAGTCGTCAGCCATTTTACCACCTCTTTATATAGACCTGAAGATAACCAAACTTCAGCAAGCAAAAATCTTTCTTCCTTAACAGTTCAGGAGCTTCTAGGGAGTACTTTGAGAGAAAAGAGCATAACAACTTGTCATTGAAGATGGCAACCAGATTTCTTGATCACGTAATGGGAATTCCAGTCATTGCTGCAGCATACGCAGTTCAGAAGTCGTCAAGAGCCATTTCATCCAAGCCATACAACCATAGTCAATCTCATAAACGTTCTCCAGCAAGTGTGTCTTCCAAGCGCAATTCAGTGCTTAAAAGAATGAACAAGTTGGGAAAGAAGGCAGATGTTTTCGCACACGGCATCCGAGAGCATGGTAATTACACTTCTTTTTATCCGAAAAGATCTCAAATCCGATGAAGAGTTGATCAAATTATTTGAAGTTTGTGGGGAAGTAAAGTTCAACCCTTGTGGGAAAAACTCAAATCACAAGAACAACCCAGTTTTCACAAATCCTTCAGTTTTCCTGTTGGAAGAAAACTCCGTCTTAAAATTTACGACTTGCCGATTCAGTCCAACCAGCTACTTGTAGCCATTTTAACTCACTTTATCAGTTATATGGACTGAATCAGCATCAAAGACCTGTATTTTCAATAATGAGCCATGCAACGAAATAAAAACGAGGGTAGCGCTATAAATTTTTGTGAAGTTCTCTCTCTTTGTGATTCTGTGACCAATCTGTTTTTCATCTTGAATAATTCTATTGTTTTGACTGTGCAGTGAGATTAAGTTCGAAGATCTCCGAAACTGTGAAAGGGAAGCTGAGTTTGGGGGCAAGAATTCTCCAAGTAGGAGGGATGGAGAAAGTTTTCAGGCATCTGTTTAGTGTCAGAGAAGGGGAGAGACTCACAAAGGCTTCCCAGTGTTATCTGTCAACAACAGCAGGTCCTATAGCAGGTCTTCTCTTCATCTCTACAGAAAAAGTTGCCTTCTGCAGCGAGAGGGCGATAAAATTGCCATCCCCAAATGGAGAATCTGTCCGAATCAATTACAAGGTAATTGGCAAAGCGAACATGAAACTCTTCTGCTCTATGCTGCTTTATACCTTTTTTTCTCTTTTCTCATAAGCTAAATATGACGAACTTCTTGCTTATCTACAGGTGTCAATCCCACTTTCCAAGATAGAGGAGGCAAACCAAAGTGAAAATGTTGAGAGGCCGCCAGAGAAGTACATACAGATAGTCACGGTCGACAATTTTGATTTCTGGTTCATGGGGTTCTTAAATCATCAGAAGACACTGAAGCACCTTCAACAGGCAATCTCTCAAGTATAGCAGGTATTGCAAGTTGGTCACTCATAATTGACAAAAGAGCTGCTCACTCAACAGCCCACTGCGCCAATTTTATTACTTGAAAGTGGAAACTACACGATTGTAGAAAATGTATAGAATTCTGTTAGCAATGCAGCTGCTAAAATTCAAGTTATTCTGAATCTTGCTTCCTGAACAACAAATTAACTCCAGCTTATGAGCCTTTCAACTTGCTCATTACAAGCCGATTTCATGATTTGAGACATGTTCATCCTCTTAACTGAAGGAAACTATCCATAAGAACGTATATTGAGTAGAGTGAGAATTTCCCTCCAGTGTTTATCCTTCTTCTGGACCTTCCAGAATACAAGTTTAAATGAACCTATTGAAGCTAGAAGCAAATGACATTCAGTAAAGGCAAATAGCATAAGGATTCTTAAAATCGAGGAATGGAGCCATTTGCTGAAACAATATGACCCTTTTGAGAAACATTTCATCACATATCACATGTTACCTTAAAAGTACTGCCTCCAAATACTGGCTCAGTTCCAATAAAATTCCATTCCCTTTCACTCCCTCAAGGGTAGCCTACAATGTGTACCATCCGCATCCTTTCTTTTAATCTTCATGGGAACGAAAATTTTAAGTCAAGACAGATTCCCATGATCCTTTAAACTAAAAAACTTGGATTAGTCAAATAAGCTGGAGCATGTCCAGGCAATAGCAGAACAGAAAGTTTTTACAACGTCACTCGTCACAACAACCGAAAAGGCCATCACTTCTTCTGATAGGTCAATTAAACTCTCTTTCAAGATAATGCAAACCAAACTCCGAGGATTTTCACAAATTTTATAAGGTAACTTGCACGTGGAGTGTTCGCCGGAATCGAACTTCCAGCCACTGACCAAGATGGAGAATACATGTGTTGATCAAATGCAACTTATCCCAACATCCTCTTCTGTGTAATACTACATCTAATCCATAATCTCTAGAGGAGAATTTGCAGAAAATATACAGATAAGGCACTGCATTAATATGCCAACACCCAGCATATGAAAAGGAGCATTGAAAAGCAATAAAATTGTATGAATGTCATGAAAGAAAGCAAGTTTGCTGCGATTTACATAGATAAACTTCTGGTTAGATGTAACTCAAAGGAAATGACTCTCCATCCCATATGCACAAGAACTAGGAATAGATGGATACCCCTTCGAGTTGTGGTATAGCACCCCTAACAGATGTACACGATAAGTCTTGCAAGGAAAATCCATAACTGAAACTTCATCAGTTTCTTTTTGCACTTGAAAATCAGCCATGCCCAGAAGTAGTTCATCAGGTTGAACTCGATGAACAAAGATAGGAGCCGTTCTAGCATTCACGACATTGCTAGCATTAACAACAGAGAACTCTCGACACCCCAAGGACCAATCACTGGTCGAACAAACAGTTCTACAGCAGGAGTTTCGTCCAGCAAACCTAGCAAACAGCCCTCTCAACCACCAACTGGCCCTGCCGGTGTCAGTATTTACGGTGCTCCAATGATCGGGCAATTGATAGGCAGCCGCTTGTTTCTGCTGCCAGGATTCCAGTGAACGTCCCTGGTCTCTCACATATGGTATATGGTGTTAGAGCCCCAGTGCCGGGGGCGATGGTCCCTGGTGCACCCATGAGGGTAGGTCACATAACATATCTGGTGCCGCGTGCATCAGCTCAGAGGTAAATTGTATATGAGATGTAAATGAAAGACTGAAAGGTATATTGGTTGTGCTCTGTCATACAGTGAAGATCACTACATAGAGTCCCGTTCTGTGAGGTCTATTTTCTCGATTCTTTGGTGGCCTTCGTTTGGCCTTGTATCTATTTTCTGGATTATCTCTTCTCTGCTTACGAGTAGTGCTTGTGAGATGAAAATATATTATTCTTAAAAAATCAAACCAGTTCAAGTTCTCCGATTGTTAAAGGATCTTGGGAGTGACTTCACAAAGATTCTAGTGCCGATTCTTATTTGAAGTTCTAGTGTCAATCTCTTGTAATTCCAATATGACCATTTTGGCTATGTCAGTCTGCAACTATGAGAAAACCTTTCTATGGAGGCCAGTGGGGGAGGTTAGCCACTAAAACAAGACAAAGCTTGATTCAACATATCCTCCAATTCCAATGACCTAGTTTGAGAACCCAACCTTTGGAGCATGTTGACGTTGCTTTTTAGGGAGGTGACCAGCATTAAGTAAAGGCCTCGATCGAGCAGAAACTGAAGAAATTTAACACTTGATAATGGGAGGTTTTGAGGACTAAAAAAGAGCACAATTTCTGGCCTACCCACTTGGTCTACTCAATCCAGTCATTTAGAAGTTGACATAAATCAAATTGATATCTTCTAGCCTAAAGATAGTTTCGTGGTTGGCTGACACTCTTTCCTATACGATGTCCTCCTAGAATGCAATTGAGATGAGGGCAATATGTCATTTGAACTTGTTTTTAACTAAGTGAGAAAAGACCGAATACTTGAGTTCAAGGATGGCTCAGTAAATTTTCAATCTTATAGGATGGTGTGGGTAGATATTGCTGAAGATCCGGAAAGCTGTTGCAAATTAGGCTTGTTTAGTATTTGAATTCGAAATTTCTCACGATCACAATTCCAAGTTATTTGAAATAGTAGAGATTGATATTAAACTAAAGTCACCACCCGCCTGGGTAGCGCTGCTGGAACGCGCACTCTTCCTCTCGCAAAAGGTTGAGTGTTCGAATCCCGGGCGCCGCAGGGTGACTTAACCGGTGGCACGTGTGTGGTGGCTAGCACGTGTCGCTCCCAGGGTTTACTCCCCGGCTGTCGGCCGTGCGGGGGTTCCCTGGGTTATCAAAAAAAAAAAAAAAGACATTAAACTAAAGTCTACATGAGATTCAAGTATTAAGATGGATGCATCAATCTGTCTCGTCTCAACACACCAAACAAACGAAATGAGAGGCCAGAGCGAGGAGTTTGCCTCTCCAAAGTTTCACTGCTGAGTTTCTCTAATACGATTAATAACACATTGTGTCCTATTGCCCTCTTTCCACTTCTGGGTACTTGTCAATCAGAGGCTCAACTATTCTAATGGATTGCTTGGACAAGGTCATGAAATTTTGGGGGGTTGCTGCTCTTTGCTTGATTGGAAGATGATTGCCTTTTTGCATATCCTTTCTCTCGGTCAATCCAATGTTCTTCTTTAAAAGAAGTCCTGGGCTGCGTGTGATGTAGTTAATCATCTGATGTTACAACGTCCTGATTATGCCACTTGGGAAAAGATGCAGACAAGTGAAAGGAATAGCAATTCCAAGATTCCTCATCATCTGTTTATCTTATCATTTCTCGGTAAGTGACAGTTGGCCAGGAGTTATCAGTTTGGCAGTTACCTTACGAGCCAAGATATTGTATGAGATGAGACACGGACCATCACACTTTATCAACTGCTTGACACTCTAGGTGGGAATGAGCTCTTTTCGCTTATCCGCCTTTTTCTTTATCTTTCGTGCTGCCTTTTAATGCCTTAAAGCTTAAGGACCCTAATTGACCGATCAACTCATGTGGGTGACAAGGCCGATGTGGCCGTGACATGGCAATCCTCCTCAGAAGAAGAAAAAGTAAAGAACTGCTCGGCTCTCGCAGCTGCTCTACTTTCATTCATCCAGTCTCGACTGAGTTGTTTGCTGAGATGGGCATGAATAGTAGTTAGGAGGCATGTGCAGCTCCGCCTGGCCTATTGCCCACTCAACCACACCTCAGCACCAAGGGTCTAATAAAGAAAAAGAAAGGAACAGGTCATGTGAAAGAGATTCGTGCAAAACCTGCACATGGTGGCCTATAACTTGTGGCTTTGTGTTGTCTCTTCCAGTCTTTTTTTTTTATCTTTTCATTTTCTTTCTTTCTTTTCTGTTATTTGGTGTCGGCCTATGAACTCTGCATGACGAGAACAGACGTGTGATATCAGTATGTCTCCAACTTCCTTTGAGAATAAAAAGATCGAGCTTGCTGCTGCTTCATTGCTCGTTCTGATAGATGAGTGATTGCTTCGCCAGCAAAAGGCCTTTGGGTACGTTTTTTAGACCTTCAACACGGCCTGATACTTAGGAACGTGTTTGGTTGTCATATCCTCAGATATCGCCCAACTGTAACTCTGCGAAACAGCACAAAATCCTGAAAAATGGAAATTCTAAACATGGTGACGTGGGTCATACTCATGTTTGCAGAACATGGAAAGGATCATGCACGGTCTTACATTTCTTTTTTGGGCCAACATATAGTAGCCGCCCGGGGTGATGAGACTATGGGGAATTCTTTAAAGACCTTTCTCGTGCTATCCAAACAAGGACTGGCGTCAGGAAGTTGCAATTCCAGCTCAAAAGCAAAATACGTTGACGCATCCGAACAATGCTTAGACAAAGGGATAGATCATCACCAAATCAGCATGTTTGGTTTACCCTTTATTAAAAATAATATTATCTTTCTCATAATTACTTTTAGAGACCGGAATAACTGATGGAAGCAAACCCCAAACCCACCAATCAAACAGGAGAAAAAACGGGAAAGAAATAAAATAGAAGGAAGAGCACGTAAAAAGATTCATTCCACATACTTCCAAACAAAAAAAGTTTAGGAACTACATATTTTTTCTCATTGAAAGTTGATGATCTATTCCTAGAATATCTGTCAAAATGTATTGCAATCACTATTAGGCATATTCATGAACATTTTAAATCTTTACTGAGAATTAAATTAAATGATGACCATAGAACCTAAAATTCATGGAGTTATTCAATGAGAAGAAGATATCTTGTGCCGTCCACTGGGAAAATAAATACAAAAGCAGAACATAGATCCTCCATCTTTACAATGTCTTGATGAAAATTTAGATTTTGCCAGAGTCCTCTTTCCAAAAGCTCAAGGGGGGTCACACATTATCCTACATAAAAAACTCCGACGAAGTGTTTGAGCCTGCCTTTATGATTTTGATGATCAACAGATGAGTCATGCAGCCAAAAGTTGGCAGTCGCCAGCCATTTTATCACCTCTTTATATAGACCTGAAGATAACCGAACTTCAGCAAGCAAACATCTTTCTTCTTCCTTAACAGTTCAGGAGCTTCTAGGCAGTACTTTGAGAGAAAAGAGCATAACAACTTCTCATTGAAGATGGCAACCAAATTTCTTGATCACGTAATGGGAATTCCAGTCATTGCTGCAGCATACGCAGTTCAGAAGTCGTCAAGAGCCATTTCATCCAAGCCATACAACCATAGTCAATCTCATAAACGTTCTCCAGCAAGTGTGTCTTCCAAGCGCAATTCAGTGCTTAAAAGAATGAACAAGTTGGGAAAGAAGGCAGATGTTTTCGCACACGGCATCCGAGAGCATGGTAATTACACTTCTTTACATTTGAAAAGATTGGGAATCCGATGAAGAGTTGATCGAATTACTTGAAGTTTGTGGGGGAAGTAAAGTGCACCCCCTGTGGGAGAAGTCAAATCACAAGAACAACCCACTTTTCACAAATCCTTCAGTTTTCCCTTTGGAAGAAAACTCCATTTTTTGATATTTACGACTCGCCAATTCAGTCCAACCAGCTACTTGTAGCCATTTTAACTCGCCTCATCAGCTACAAGAACTGAATCAGCATCAAAGACCTGTATTCTATATATTAAATAAGCCATGCAAATCTAAAAGAAAATGAGGGTAGCGCTATAAATTTTTTTTTGAAGCTCTTTCTCTGTGATTCTATGACCAATCTGTTTTCCATCTTGAAATCAACTAACCATTCTATTGTTTTGACCGTGCAGTGAGAATAAGTTCGAAGATCTCTGAAACTGTGAAAGGGAAGCTGAGTTTGGGGGCAAGAATTCTCCAAGTGGGAGGGGTGGAGAAAGTTTTCAGGCATCTTTTTAGTGTCAGAGAAGGGGAGAGACTCACAAAGGCTTCTCAGTGTTATCTATCAACATCAGCAGGTCCTATAGCAGGTCTCCTCTTCATCTCTACAGAAAAAGTTGCCTTCTGCAGCGAGAGGTCGATAAAATTGCCATCCCCAAATGGAGAATCTGTCCGAATCAATTACAAGGTAATTGGCAAAGCGAACATGAAATTCTTCTGCGCTATGTTGCTTTATTCCTTTTTTCTCTTTGCTCATAAGATAAACATTTATGACGAACTCCTTACCAAAAAAAAAAAGATTTATGACGAACATCTTGCTTATCTACAGGTGTCGATCCCACTTTCCAAGATAGAGGAAGCAAACCAAAGTGAAAATGTTGAGAGACCGTCAGAGAAGTACATACAGATAGTCACGGTCGACAATTTTGATTTCTGGTTCATGGGGTTCTTAAATCATCAGAAGACATTGAAGCACCTTCAACGGGCAATCTCTCAAGCATAGTAGGTGTTGCAATCGTAATTGACAAAAGAGCTGCTCACTCAACAGCCGACTAGGACAATTTTATTACTTGAATTGTGGAAACTGCACGATTGTAGAAACTGTATAGAATTTTGTCAGTAATGCAGCGCTGCTAAAATTCAAGTTATCCTGAATCTTGCTTCCTGAACAACAAATTAACTCCAGCTTATGAGCCTCTTGACTTCCTCATTACGAGCTCAATTTCATTATTTGAGACGTGTTCATCCACTTAACTGAAGAAAACTATCCATAAGGACATACATTGAGTACAGAGAGAATTCCCCTCCCGTGTTTATCCTTCTGCAGGACCTTCCCGAATACGAGATTTAATCAACCTATTGAAGCTAGAAGCAAATGACATTCGGCAAAAGAAAACAGTATAAGGATGCTTACAATCAAGGAATGGAGCTATTTGCCGAAAAAATATGACCCTTTTGAGAAACATGGTACCACATATCACATGTTACCTCAAAAGTACTGTCTCCAAACACTGTCTCAGTCCCACTAACATTCCATACCCTCTCACTCCCTCAAGGATACCCTACAATGTGTAGCATACGCATCCTTTCTTCTAATCTTTAGGGGAATGAATAATTTAAGTCAAGACAGATTCCCATGATCCTTCAAGCTAAAGAACTGGGATTAGTCAAATAAGCTTGAGCATGTCCAGGCAATAGCAGAATAGAAAGTATTTACAACTTCACTTGTCACAACAACCGAAAAGGCCATTGCTTCTTCTGACAGGTCAATTAAACTCTCTTTCAAGATAGTGTAGACCAAACACTGCGGATTTTCACAAATTTTACAAGGTAACTTGCTCGTAGAGTGTTTGCCGGAATCAAACTGCCAGCCACAGACCAAAACAGAGAAAACTCATGTTGATCTAAGTGCAACTTATCCCAATATCCTCTTCAGCATAATACCATATCTAATCCATAATCTCTAGAGGAGAATTTGTGGAAAATATACAGATAAGGCACTGCATTATTATGCCAACACCCAGCATATGCAGATAGAAAAGGAGCATTGAAGAGTAATAAAATTGTAGGAATGTCAGGAAAGAAGGCAAGTTTGCTGCAATTTACATGGATTAACTTCCGGTTACATATAACTCAAAGCAAATGACTCTCCAAACCATATCAATCACAAAATGCACAAGCACTAGGAACAGATGGATACCCCTTCAAGTTGCGGTATAGCACCCTGGACAGATGAACACAGTAAGTCTTGCGAGGAAAATCCATAGCTGAAACTTTTCTTCAACTCCCATAGCTGAACTTTCATCATTTTCTTTTTGCACTTGAAAATTGGCCAACAACACTCGATATACCAATTCAAGCAGCTAAAGTAACATATCAGGCTCAGACAACCTGCCGGCATAGTTGACCTTATAACAATCAGGAAACTTTAACCCAGTCTCATCACAAGCTGCCTTTGAAATATGTGGACATGTTCTCACGTCAAGATATTCCAGGGAGCGGTATTTGTCCAAAATAATGCCTAATCCTGTCACTGTTATATTGGGACAGTTGCTGACTTTCAAAGTAATGCCTAATCCTGTCACTGACATTGTGCCCTATTGCCCTCTTTAAACCTCTGGGTGCTTGTCAATCAGAGGCTCAACTATTCTATTGCATTGCTTGGACTAGATCGTGAAATTTTGGGGGGTTGCTGCCCTTTGCTTGTGTTACTAAGCTGATTAGAGAACCCGCAGAAAAATAACGAGAGAAAAGAAGGAAGAGAGAAGAAAAAGAGAGGAGAAGAAGAGAAAAAGAAAGAGATTGTAAAATCCAAGAAAGGGCTCTTGGTTTCTGTATGTAACAGAAACCTTACACCCATCACGATATGTTTATATTAAATACGAATTGTATATGACCATAATGCCCTTATTTATGTAAAAAGGAATAAAACCTAGAAAATAAAAATAATTCTACTCTAACACTCCCCCTCAAGCTAGAGCATATAGGTCACCCATGCCCAGCTTGGAACAACCAGCAACAAAGGCAGGACGAAACAATGCTTTAGTGAACATATCAGCAAACTAATCTCTAGAGGCAACGTAAGGAGTGGCAACTGTAAGAAGAGAATAGTATTTTTGTATTAAGAAGAAGAATAGGATTATAGGGTTACAAATATATATATAAGTGCTTAACCCTACTCATTACTATTCTACCCTTAATATTCACAATATTTCCCAACACTCCCCCTCAAGTTGGGATGTAGATGTCGAATAATCCCAACTTGTTACACAAGAAGCTCACTCTATTCCCCCGTAGAGATTTAGTAAAAATGTCTGCTAGTTGATCTTCCGTCTTTGTGTGCTGAAGAATAATCTCGCCTTTTTGAACTTTTTCTCGTACAAAATGACAATCAACCTCAATGTGCTTAGTTCGCTCATGGAAGACGGGATTAGATGCAATATGAATAGCGGATTGATTATCACAATACAACACTGATGGAGTTAACGGTGACATTCCAATCTCTGATAGTAACATCCTCAACCATACTAATTCACTTGTCACGTGTGCCATAGCTCGATATTCAGCTTCAGCACTTGACCGGGAAACAACATGCTGTTTTTTGCTTTTCCACGCAACTAAATTGTCTCCTAGAAACACACAATAGCCTGAGGTAGATCTCCTACTCATAGGACATCCAGCCCAGTCGGCATCAGAGAAGCCTGCAGTGTTTAGATGACCATAATTCTTAAACTGTAGTCCTTTACCTGGTGCTCCCTTCAGATATTTGACAATTCGAAGCACAGCATCCCAATGAGTAGTACGTGGAGAACTCATGAATTGGCTTACTACACTAACAGCAAAGGATATATCAGGTCTTGTGATGGTAAGATAATTTAACTTACCAACTAATCTTCGATACTTCGCTGAATCATGTAATAATTCTCCATGTTCTGCATCAAGTTTTACATTGGGATCCATAGGAGTATCAACTGGCTTTGCTCCAAGAAATCCAACCTCATTAAGAATGTCAAGTACATACTTCCGTTGCGATAAATTGATACCAGCATGTGAGTAGGATACTTCAACACCAAGAAAATATCGAAGACGTCCCAGATCTTTAGTACTGAATTCTATATGTAGAAATTGCTTAAGTTTTTGAATACCACCTGAATCACTGCCAGTAATGATAATATCATCCACATATACAACTAGAAGAATACAACCAGCTGGAGAGATAGAGCTGAAAACTGAATGATCTACCTGACACCGCTTTAATCCAAATTTGATAACCGCATCACTAAATCTACCAAACCAAGCACGAGGAGATTGTTTAAGTCCATACAAAGCCTTATGTAAACGACATACCACATTCTCCCCCTGAGCAACAAACCCTGGTGGTTGCTCCATGTAGACCTCCTCAACTAGATCACCATGTAAGAAAGCATTTTTCACATCCAATTGATGAAGAAGCCAGCCAAATCGCACAGCCAGAGAAATAAAGACACGAACAGATGGTATTTTGGCTACTGGAGAGAAGGTGTCATCATAGTCGACACCATAAGTTTGAGTATACCCCTTCGCAACTAACCGTGCCTTCAATCGATCAAGAGTGCCGTCCGGGTGAACTTTAACGGTAAAAACCCAACGACAACCAACAGGTTTCTTATCAAGAGGTAAAGAAGTAAGCTCCCAAGTTCGGTTCTCCATAAGTGCTTTCATTTCATCCTCCATAGCACAACGCCAACCCGGATGAGCAAGAGCTTCAGCAACACTGCTAGGGACAGAAATAGAAGACAACAGGTTAGAGTTACCAGTCATGTGATTGGTAGCTCCAGAGTCTATAACCCAAGAGTCAGATGCTGCAGACAACAAACAAGATGAACTACCTTTGGAGGTTTGTACTAGGGTTGCAGTAGGAGCTGAAGATCCTGTCACCTGTTGAGAGCGAACCAATGTATCATACTCAGCACGTGTTAATGTAACTGAATCGCCTGTATCCTTCACATTAGTCGAACTTGGAGGACCTATGGAGGGAGGAATAAGAGAATCCTCAACTTCTGCATATGCAGCCAGGGCTGGTCTGAGTTCTGGGTGAAGTGTATAGCAATAAGCTTCTGTATGTCCAGCTCTTTGACAATGATGACAATACCGTGAGCCACGACTATTCCCAGAATTCACGGTACCACGAATACTAACTCCCCCATCACGGCCTCCACGACCTCCACTATGAACAAAACCACGTCCACGACCTCGAAAACTACGACCTCGACCTCCACGTCCGGCAGGACCATGGGAAAGCATAGCACTCATCTCCACAACTGGCATGGAAGAAATCTTCTCAGGAATTGTGGAACGGAGAGCCTGGGAGAAGACTTCATCCACTGTAGGAAGAGAACTCTGAGATGTAATATGTTGACGGAGAGATGAATACTCGGGCCCCAATGATTTGAGATATAATATTACCCTCAAATCCTCTTGGCGTTTGGCCAAAACATCTGGATCATTCGAGGCAGGAAGATAAGTATCCAGTCGCTGGCAAAAGGTAGTGAACCGAGCATAATGATCGGATAAAGATTGATCTCCACGTTGAATATCAAACAGCTTTTCCCACGTATCACATACGCGCATCATATTATTTTGCCCCGAATAGAGTAATGCACATTTATCCCAAACTGCCTTCGCAGAGTCACACTGAATAAAGTGAGGACTGACCTTAGAATCCATGCTATTCCACAATAGAGTCCGAATCACCGCATCTCCTACAACCCAATCAGCAGCTTTACTCCTATCAGACGGGACCGTAGATGTGAGATACTCAAGTTGTCTGGTGGCAGTAAGATAGACCTCAACAGCTTTAGACCAGGATGGGTAATTAGTTCCATCCAACTTAACAGATGTTAATTGAAAATGACCAAAAAGAGACCCTGATCTTGAAGCCGATCCACTGTTCTCCATTAGTGAAAGAAATAGTGTGATTGAGCCCAAAAAACTAACTTCACAGTAACCAACACTTCAATTCAATAATCCAATCAAATGTACAAGTAATTCCGAACGTAAAAAGAACTCAATCCAAATGCCACCAGCAGTTCACCAACACTTCACAAAATCATTCCATCTATCAGTGGGTAATAACATAAAATACCAAACCATCAGCAAGCTTATTCTCGCTGTAGAAGCCAAAAAATCCAAGTAACAGTGATATTTATGGAGACACAGCAACAGCAGGTTCAATCTCGGTCAGACACCAAGATTGAGCAACAGCAACAGTGACACAGCAGCGAGCAGCTTGGATACTCCGAAATTGGAGCTTTGGCCATACAAACACCCACCTAGAGCTCCCCAAGCGAGGGTCGTAAGTGCTCAGTCCAAAAGAGAAACCAGCATTTCTTCTGACCAATCACTTGCGTACCAATAAAAGTAGCCTGTCACACACAAGACCAGATTGAACATGGATAAGCCAAATCAGAGTTGGCTTGCAGTACCAAAGTTTGCTTCTTCTGCGATTTCTTTGGAGCCTTCACCACGTCGTGCAGGTGTTTTCTCGCACACCCACGAAATCAAGAGCCCAAGCAGCAAGTATCAGCGACGAGAGACTCGACCATAGCCAGATCTGAGTCGTCGGGGGTCGGCGAGGGCTCGTCGTGGGTCGCCGGGGGTCGGCGAGGGCTCGTCGTGGGTCGTCGGGGGTCGGCGAGGGCTCGTCGTGGGTCGCCGGGGGTCGGCGAGGGCTCGTCGTGGGTCGCCGGGGGTCGGCGAGGGCTCGTCGTGGGTCGCCGGGGGTCGGCGAGGGCTCGTCGTGGGTCGCCGGGGGTCGGCGAGGGCTCGTCGTGGGTCGCCGAGTGTCGGCGAGGGCTCGAATCACCGAGGCACGACCAGATCTGGGTCGCTAAAGGTCAGCAACGAGGTTGCTGAGGGTCCGGCGACAGAGTCGCCGGAGTTTGGGTGCCGCCACCTGGCGGCGGGGACCGGTGACGGAACAGTAGTTTCCGGCGATCTGGCGGCTAGGGTTTTGTTTATTTTTTTTTGTGTGTAGGCTCTGATACCATGTAAGAAGAGAATAGTATTTTTGTATTAAGAAGAAGAATAGGATTATAGGGTTACAAATATATATATAAGTGCTTAACCCTACTCATTACTATTCTACCCTTAATATTCACAATATTTCCCAACAGCAACCAACTTCTGCTTCATAGCATCACGAACAAAGTGACAGTCAACTTCTATATGCTTAGTTCGTTCTTGAAAAACAGGATTTCCAGCAACATAAATAGCTGCCTAATTATCACATCATATCAATAGGATGATTAATAGAAAATCCAAGCTCCTGGAGAAGATATTTCAACCACAGCAATTCAGCCACAATTTGTGCCATAGCACGATATTCAGCCTCCGCACTAGATCTAGCAATGGCAGTCTGTTTTTTGTTTCTCCAAGTAACCAAATTATCACCAAGAAAGGTGCAATACCCAGTCGTAGACCGCCGATCACACTTTGACCCAGCCCAATCAATATCAGAATAGCCAACTAAGGTGGAAGAACCATTCGATTTATAAATCAGTCCCTTACCAGTAGAGCCTTTAAGATATTGAAGAATGCGACAAACAACATCCCAATGAGCCTTCTTGGGTGATTCCATAAACTGACTCGCTACACTAACAAAACAAAAAAAATCAGGACGTATAACAGTAAGATAAATTAGTTTCCCAACTAGACGCCAATACCGATGTTTATCTTCAATAGCATCTCCATCATCAACTCCAAACTTTTGATTTGGATCCATAGGAGTATCAACTGGCTTGGAAGCTAGTGTACCAGTCTCAGATAAAAGATCAAGAACATACTTTCGCTGAGACAAATTAATACCTTTCCTACTTCATAAAACTTCAATACCTAGAAAATACCTAAGAGCTCCCAAGTCTTTAATCTGAAATTGCTATTGAAGAAAAGATTTAACCTCAGAAATTCCGGTCGCATCACTACCAGAGACAATTATATCATCTACATAAACAACAAGAATGACCACTCCCGACTCCTTGCGAACAAAAATAGAATGATCAGAATAACATTGGTGAAAACCACACTCGAAAATCACTGAATTGAATTTCTCAAACCATGCTCTAGGAGATTGTTTCAACCCATAAATGGCTTTATGTAGTCAGCATACTTTACTGCAATCCTCCCCCTGGGCAACATAACCAGGAGATTGCTCCATATATACTTCTTCAGACAAATCACCATAAAGAAAAGCATTCTTGACATCCAATTGATATAATGGCCAATCAAAATTCACAGCAAGAGAAATAATAACACGAACAGAATTGAGACGTGCCACGGGGGAAAAAGTCTCAAAATAATCCACTCCATAAGTTTAAGTAAAACCTTTAGCAACGAGCCGAGCTTTGAGACGCTCAACTGAGCCATCCGGGTTATACTTGATAGTATACACCCAACGACACTTCACCACATCTTTCCCAAGAGGAAGATCAACCAAAGACCACGTTTGGCGGGAAACCAAAGCTTCCATTTCTACATCCATAGCTCTCTTTCACTCGAGATGAGGCAAGGCCTCAGTGGTAGAAGTAGGGATTGTGTGAGTATGTAATGATAGAGCAAAGTCATGTAATGGAGGAGGAAGATGTGAA
Organism: Syzygium aqueum; assembly: GCA_031216185.1. NCBI lineage: Eukaryota > Viridiplantae > Streptophyta > Magnoliopsida > Myrtales > Myrtaceae > Syzygium > Syzygium aqueum. The sequence goes on along the minus strand of CM062237.1, from coordinate 28,140,448 downwards.
AGAGACACATAACGCTCGATAGGGTAAGCAAAAGAGGATTTTTGTGTACAAGAACGAGTACCTTTGCGAAGGGCAATCGAAAGATCGTCCGGACCAGGAGACAAGGAGGGAGATTGAACGGAGGGCATAGAAGAGCTGGAGACTGGTGGTGCCGTAGACTGCTTTCGCCGCTGATATACCTGCAAGGGAGTATGTACGGAAGGACTAACAGAATCTAAGGGAATAAGTTGTGGAATAGGAGGATCAGCTACAATGTCGGTTGAAAACTCTTTACCCTCAGTAACATAGTATGGTGTGCCCTCGAAAAAAGGAACGTCAGCACTGACATATTGAGTACAAGTCATAGGATCATAACACCGATATCCCTTTTGAGTACGTGAATACCCAAGAAAAACACATTTAGTAGCACGAGGGGATAGTTTATCAGCATCAGGTCGTAGATTATGGACAAAGCAGACACACCCAAAGACACGCGGTGAAAGAGGAAATAATGGCTTGTCAGGAAATACAATACTGATTGGTGACTGTTAGTTGAGGACAGTGGAAGGCATACGATTTATGAGGTACAAAGCAGTAAGGACAGCATCACTCCAAAATAATTTTGGGACATGCATATGTAACAAGAGTGAACGAGCAACTTCCAGAAGGTGACGGTTCTTTCTCTCGGCCACACCATTCTGCTGAGGAGTATAAGTACAACTTGTTTGATGTATAATGCCAAGACTAGAACAAAATAAAGAAATTGATTTTTGTGAGTATTCTAGAGCATTATCTGTTCGCAAAATTTTAAGGGATGTGTTAAACTGATTAGTAACCTCACGATGAAATAATTGAAAAACATGTAAAAATTCAGAACGATCATGAAGCATATAGAGCCATGATAGATGAGAATAATCATCCACAAAAGTAACAAAGTACTTAAAACCATTTCTATTAGCAACACGGGAAGGTCCCCAGATGTCCGAATGAACAAGTTCTAATAAAGTAGATGCACGAGAATCACTACAACTAGGAAAAGAACTACGATGATGTTTCCCAAGTTCACAAGCCTCACACTCAAGAGTAGAAATTGATTTATACTCCGGAATTATTTACTGTAACTTAAATAAAGATAAATGCCCTAAACGAGAATGCCATAATAGGGGATAATAGGACTAGTAGCTAGACCATTGGCGTCAACAATGGAGACACCATCCAGATAATAGAGTCCATCATGTTCATGCCCTCCACCAATCTCCTTCTTTGTCTGAAGTCCTGAAAAATGCAATAGGAGGGGTAAAATGTAACAGAACAACCAAGATTTTTAGTTAACTAACTAACAGATAACAAATTCAAAGGAAGTTGGGGAACATGTAAAACGGAGGATAAAGATAAGGATGGTGTAAGTGAAACAGCCCCTGATCCAACCACTTGAGTAGAGGAACCATTAGCTAGAATAACTTTAGGTGAAGGACTAGAGTTATGGTAGGAAGAAAATAAATCTTGCTTACCCGTCATATGACTAGAAGCTCCCGAGTCAATGACCCAAGAGATGCTAGGAGACAAATTAGAGAAAAAGGCCATGTTACCTATACGTGCAAGAGTGGCAGTGGATGAGAAATTGGAAGCCTCCAGTTGTTGGACACGCTTGATGAGTTGTGCGACCATATCATCCCGAGACGCGGACTCAGAAGAACTACCCCCACTTGGGATAGATGGATTCGTGTCGCCGTAAGACACATTTCCAGCACTCCCTTCAGGCATAGCAGCATTTGCAGTAACTAATCGCTAAGCCCACTTAGGCTTGCCATGCTTGGCCCAACATGTGTCAACAATATGACCAGATTTGCCGCAGTATATACACTGACGGCTATCTCGATCAGAATTTTGTCCACTACGTCCACCACCACGACCGTGACCTCCCCCTAAACCACGACGTCTATTAAAAAATCCACCACGACCACGAACACCACTACTAGCCACAAATGCTGAATTATCTTTAGATGATGTAGAAGACGGAGGGACAATACGCTGAATCCAACAAAATGCTTCATTCATAGTAGGAACTCTCTCTCCAGCAAGAAGCTGACTCTTCATAGGCTGTAAGTCAGCATTCAAGCCTGATAAAAACTTGGCCACCTGAAATTCAGCTCGTTGTGTCTTTAGTGTCTCAAGATCAGTAGTGATGGGTTGATAAAGATTTAGTTCTTCCCACATGGCTTTCAAAGCACTGTAATACTCTCCAAGAGACTTGTTCCCTTGTTTAAAATTAAAGATCTTCTCATAGAGCTCATAGACTCTAAACATGTTTTTGTCTTGTGAGTAACTCTCCATAAGATCATCCCACACTCTCTTGGCAGTTGTGTGGAACATGACATTAGCAGCAATGGATGGTTCCATGCTATTCCATAACCACACCAAAAGTATATCATTCTCTCTCATCCAGTCACTATAATCTTTAGAGTTTTCAGCAAGGGGTTCTGTAGTAAGATAATTAAGTTTCCCTTTGGCATTAATATAAACCTTCACAGCTTGAGCCCATAGCAAGTAATTAGAGGATCCATTCAATTTAATGGTGGTAATTTGAACATTGACACTGTCCATAGAAGACTTAGTGCCATTCATGGTGAAAATTTCAATATAAATATATCTACCACCAATCAAAAAAGGCCGAAACTTCAGTGCAAGAATTAAAATAGCAATACCAACATATAATCAGATGCAATTGGCTCCATCAATCAAACAAAGGGATGCTGAAATCTTATAAATATAGGCTGCTGTATAGAAGAAAAAAATTTGACCAGAAATTTCAATTTAATTAATTATATCTTCAATGGAAATCCAGCAAAACCAGTCAACCATAATCAACGAAATACCCTGATCCTTGAATCTGCTGATCAGGAAGTGTTGTGATCTATTGTCACAAACAGAACCTAATAAATTTGGTTTCTCCTGATCTTATATGTATCGCGACTTGAAGAGAAAATAGGTAAAAATTACAGCTTTAGGTGGCTACGCACCAGAGAAGGAATAGGGTTATTAGGGGACTCTCAAACCAGAAATAGGACCAGGGAATCAGGTAGTCAATCCGTGCTCTGATACCACGTTACTAAGCTGATTAGAGAACCCGCAGAAAAATAACGAGAGAAAAGAAGGAAGAGAGAAGAAAAAGAGAGGAGAAGAAGAGAGAAAGAAAGAGATTGTAAAATCCAAAAAAGGGGCTCTTGATTTCTGTGTGTAACAGAAACCCTACACTCATCACGATATATTTATATTACATATGAATTGTATATGACCATAATGCCCTTATATATGTAAAAAGGAATAAAACCTAGAAAATAAAAATAATTCTACTCTAACAGCTTGATTGGAAGATGATTGCCCTTTTGCATATCTTTTCTCTCAGTCAAACCAATAATCTTTAAAAGAAGTCCTCGGCTGCATGTGATGTCGTAAACTATCCGATGTTACAACATCCTGATTATGCCACTTGGGAAAAGATGCAGACAAGTGAAAGGAATGGCAATTCCAAGATTCCTCATCATCTGCTTATCTTATCATTTCTTGGGAAGTCAGAGAAATGACAGTTGACCAGGAATCATCAGTATTGGCAGTTACCTTATAGGCCAAAAATTTGGAAGGGATGAGACACGAACCATCACACCTTGTCAACTGCTTGACACTCTAGGTGGGAATGAGCTTTTTTCGCTTCCCCGCATTTTTCTTTATCTTTTGCGCTGCCTTTTAATACCTTAAAGCTTAAGAACCCTAATTGACCAATCAACTCATGTGGGTGACAAGGCTGATGTGGCCGTGACATGGCAATCCTCTTCAGAAGAAGAAAAAGTAAAGAAGTACTCGGCTCTTGCAGCGGCTCTACTTTCATTCATCCGTTCTCAACTGAGTGGTATACTGAGATGGGCACAAACAGTAGTTAGGAGGCATGTGCAGCTCAGCATGGCCTATTGCCCATTCAACCACACCATAGCACCAAGAGTTTAATAAAGAAAAAGAAAGGAATAGGTCATGTGAAAGAGATTCATGCAAGACCTGCACATGGGCTCCTATAACTTGTGGCTTTGTGTCGTCTCTTCCGGTCTTTCTTTTATCTTTTCTTTTTCTTTCTTTCTTTTCTGTTATCTGGTGTTGACCTATTAACTCTGCATGACGAGAACAGAGGGTGATATGCGTATGTCCCCAACTTCCCTTGAGAATAATTAGATTGAGCTTACTGCTGCTTCATTGCTGATTCAGATAGATGAGTGATTGCTTCGCCAGCAAAAGGCCTTTGGCTTCATATGCCAAACCTTCAGCATGGCACGATACTTAGGTATGTGTTTGGTTGTCAAATCCTCTGATATTGCCTAACTGTAACACTGCAAAACTGCACAAAATCGTGGAAAATGGAATTTCTAAACATGGTGACATGGGTCATTCTCATATTTGCAAAACATGGAAAAGATCATGCACGGTCTTAAATATCTTTTTTGGGCCAACATAGTCGCTTCCCTGGGTGATAAGATTATGGTGAATTCTTTTAATGACCTTTCTCGTGCTATCCAAATAAGGTCTGGCGTCAGAAGTTAAAATTCCTGCTCTAAAGCAAAATACGTTGACACATCCAAACAGTGCTTAGACAAAGGGATAGAACACCAAATCAGCCTGTTTGGTTAACCCTTCATTCAAAACAATATTATCTTTCTCACAATTACTTTTAGAGACCGGTATAACTGATGGAAGCAAACCCCAAACCCGCCAATCAAACAGGAGAAAAAACGGGAAAGAAATAAAATAGAATAAAGAACATATAAACAGATTCATTCCACATACTTCCAAACAAAGATAGTTTGGGAACTATATATTTTTTTTCAATGAAAGTTGATGATCTATTCCTAGAATATCTGTCAAAATATATTGCAATTACTACTAGGCTAATTCATGAACATTTTGAATCTCTACTAAGAATCAAATAAAATGATGAGCATAGAACCTAAAATTCATGGCGTTATTCAATGAGAAGAAGAAAACTTGAGCCATCTACTGGGAAAATAAAGACAAAAGCAGAACCCAGATCCACTATCTTTACAATGTCTTGATGAAAATCTAGATTTTGCCACAGTCCTCTTTCTAAAAGCACAAGGGGGGGTGGGTTGGGTCACACATCATCCTACTTAAAAAACTCCAACAAAAGTGTTTTGAGTCTGCCTTTATGATGTTGATGATCAACAGAAAAACTCTTAACAAAGTGTTTGAGCCTGCCTTTATGCTGTTGATGATCAACAGATGAGTCATGCAGCCAAAAGTTGGCAGTCACCAGCCATTTTGTCACCTCTTTATATAGACCTGAAGATAACCGAACTTCAGCAAGCAAACATCTTTCGTCTTCCTTAACAGTTCAGGAGCTTCTAGGGAGTACTTTGAGAGAAAAGAGCATAACAACTTCTCATTGAAGATGGCAACCAAATTTCTTGATCACGTAATGGGAATTCCAGTCATTGCTGCAACATACGCAGTTCGGAAGTCGTCAAGAGCCATTTCATCCAAGCCATACAACCATAGTCAATCTCATATGCGTTCTCCAGCCAGTGTGTCTTCCAAGTGCAATTCAGCGCTTAAAAGAATGAACAAGTTGGGAAAGAAAGATGATGTTTTCGCACAAGGCATCCGAGAGCATGGTAATTACACTTCTTTGCATCCGAAAAGATCACAAATCCGATGAAGAGTTGATCGAATTATTTGAAGTTTGTGGGGGAAGTAAAGCGCACCCCTTGTGCGAAAAGTCAAATCACAAGAATCACATATCCTTCGGTTTTCCCTTTGGAAGAAAGCTCAATCTTTTGATAATTACGACTTGCCAATTCAGTCCAACCAGCTACTTATAGCCATTTCAACTCCCTTTATCAGTTACATGGACTGAATCAGCATCAAAGATCTGTATTTTAAATATTAAATAAGCCATGCAATCTAGAGAAAAAAGAGGGTGGCGCTCTAAATTTTTGTGAAGTTCTCTTTCTTTGTGATTCTGTGACCAATCTGTTTTTCATCTTGAATAATTCTATTGTTTTGACTGTGCAGTGAGATTAAGTTCGAAGATCTCCGAAACTGTGAAAGGGAAGCTGAGTTTGGGGGCAAGAATTCTCCAAGTAGGAGGGATGGAGAAAGTTTTCAGGCATCTGTTTAGTGTCAGAGAAGGGAGAGACTCGCAAAGGCTTCCCAGTGTTATCTGTCAACAACAGCAGGTCCTATAGCAGGTCTCCTCTTCATCTCTACAGAAAAAGTTGCCTTCTGCAGCGAGAGGTCGATGAAATTGCCATCCCTAAATGGAGAATCTGTCCGAATCCATTGCAAGGTAATTGGCAAAGCGAACATGAAACTCTTCTGCGCTATGCTTCTTTATACCTTTTTTTTCTCTTTTCTCAAAAGCTAAATATGACAAACTTCTTGCTTATCTACAGGTGTCAATCCCACTTTCCAAGATAGAGGAAGCAAACCAAAGCGAAAATGTTGAGAGGCCGTCAGAGAAGTACATACAGATAGTCGCGGTTGACAATTTTGATTTCTGGTTCATGGGGTTCTTAAATCATCAGAAGACACTGAAGCACCTTCAACGGGTAATCTTTCAAGCATAGCAGGTATGGCAAGTTGGTCACTCGTAATTGACAAAAGAGCTGCTCACTCAACAGCCCATGCAACAATTTCATTACTTGAATCGTGGAAACTACACGATTGCAGAAATTGTATAGAATTTTGTTAGTAATGCAGCGCTGCTAAAATTCGAGTTATTCTGAATGTTGCTTCCTGAACAACAAATTAACTCCGGCTTATGAGCCTCTCGGCTTGCCCATTACAAGCCCGATTTCTTGATTTCAGACATGTTCATCCTCTTAACTGAAGAAAACTATCCATAAGGACATATATTGAGTACAGAGAGAATTTCCCTCCAGCATTTATCCTTCTTCAGGACCTTCCAGAATACGAGTTTAAATGAACCTATTGGAGCTAGACGCGAATGACATTAGGCAAATGCGAATAGCATAAGGATGCTTAAAATTGAGGAATGGAGCTATTTGCTGAAACAATATGACCCTTTTGAGAAAGACGTCATCACATATCACATGTTACCTTAAAAGTACTGTGTCAATTCCAATAAGATTCCATTCCCTCTCACTCCCTCAAGGATCTGCATCCTTTCTTCTAATCTTCAGGGGAATGAAAATTTTAAGTCAAGACAGATTCCCATGATCCTTCAAACTAAAGAACTTGGATTAGTCAGATAAGCTTGAGCAAGTCCAGGCAACAGCAGAATAGAAAGTATTTACAACTTCACTTGTCACAAGAACCGAAGAGGCCATGGCTCCTTCTGATAGATCAATTAAACTCTGTTTCAAAATAGTGCAAACCAAACACTGAGGATTTTCACAAATTTTATAAGGTAACTTGCTCGTGGACTGTTTGCTGGAATCAAACTTCCAGCCACAGAGCAAAACAGAGAATACTCGTGTTGATCTAAGTGCAACTTATCCCAATACCCTCTTCTGCATAATAGTCTATCTAATCCGTAATCGCTTAAGGAGAATTTGTGGAAGATATACAGATAAGGCACTGCCTTAGTATGTCAACACCCAGTGTATGCTGCAGATAGAAAGGAGCATTGAAGAGTAATAAAATTTGTAGGATGTCAGGAAAGAAAGCAAGTTTGCTGCAATTTACATAGATAAACTTCTGGTTACATATAACTCAAATCAAATGACTTTCCATTCAATATCCATCACAAAATGCACAAGCACTAGGAACAGATGCATACCCCTCCGAGTTGTGGTATAGCACCCCGGACAGATGTACCCAGTACGTCTTGCAAGGAAAATCAACCGCTTAAACTTTTTTTTATATCCCATGGCTGAAACTTCATCAGTTTCTTTTTGCACTTGAAAATTGGGCGGCAATGCTTGATGTACCAATTCAAGCGGCTAAAGTAACATATCAGGCTCGGACAACCTGCCAGCATAGTTGACCTTACAACAGTCAGGAAACCGTAACCCAGCCTCATCACAAGCTGCCTTTGAAATATGTGGACATGATCTCACGTCGAGATATTCCAGGGAGAGGCATTTGTCCAAAATAATGCCTAATCCCGTCACTGTTATATTGGGACAGTTGCTGACTTTCAAAACCTTCAAACTCAATTCATCTTCCACGCTAGCAAGACCTTGGAAGGCGGCATCAGTCACCTCTTCACAACACCCAATGTCAAGAGCCTCCAGATATCCGCATCGAGCAAGGATGTTGCTCAGAGACAAGTCCGATATGTTCAAACACCAATTCATTCCCAAGATCTTGAGACTATTTCCACATGCAGCTGCCAGAGATTTTATAGACTCGTCAGAGATATCACGGCAACCACTAACAACGAGGGTTTCAAGACCCATGCAAAAGCTGGCCAAGGATAAAACGGACTGATCTCCTACTTTACAGCAATCCAACAACTTGAGGGTCCTTAGAGAAGAAGAACAAGACTTTGCAACATTGGAGATCCCCACATCTCCTACATTGCTACATTTACTAACATCTAACAGCTTGATTTGTTGACACCCACTAACAAGGTCCGTGATTCCTTGATCAGTTATATTGGTGCATCCTTCCAGCACCAACTCTTCCAAGTTGGGACAATTCCGTGAAAGATCCATTAACAATACATCACCGACAAATCTGCAAGAGGCAAGATGCAGGGTGCGCATATCATGACAACCCTTAGCAACCGCCCCCAATCCCCGGTCCGTCAGCTTTCTGCAAAAGGATACATCTAATGACTGCAAGGACGAAAGACCATCTCCAAGTTCCAGCATTCCTTTATCGGTTATTCCTGCAACACAGGAGAAACAAAATCGTCTATGAATAGGTAATCTACAGTGCACCTGTAAAGTGATTAATATCAGTACCACAGCAGCATGGCTCTTGCGCAAAACAGTTTTGGTAGTGGTACAAATAAGAATATAATCAATCCGGGACAAACAAAGAATACACAACAACCAGCAAAAAGTCAATTCTATCCCAAAAGAGACTCATCCCATATTCAGAAAGATTGAGCAATAAAACAGTTTAGGGACGACAAAAAAAAAAGCCGTACCTTTACAGTTTCTCAGATTGAGAACCTTCAAGCGCTTGAACTTGTTGGCGACGACGGCGAGGTCGGCGTCCGTGACGCCCGGGTAGAACGAGCGCGAGACGGACTGCGAGAGGTCCAGCTCGACGACCCGGCCGAACCGGGCGGCGAGCATCATGAGCATGTGGGGGCCCGCGCGGGCGGCCAGCTTCCGGCGCTCGGAGCTCTGGAGCGCGAGCCACCTCTTGCACACCAGACCGAAGATCTCCTTGTCCTTCTCGGACTCCAGCTTCGCCAGGACCGACCTCAGCTCGTCGTCGGTGAGGATGTCGTTTATGCAGACCTCGGCCGCCGGACCCCCCGCGTCGCCGCCGCCGCCGCCGACGACGACGACGATCGGGGCGGACATGGTCGGAGATTTGGGGGGGTGAGGAGGCGATCGCAATGGGGGGGAGAGATTTGGGGAATTAGGGCAAATCAGAGAATATAATCTGGGGTTGTTTCAGAAGCAAGCAGAGTGCATAAAAATGCAACCTTTGAGAGAGACGGAACAACCTTTTGCGTTTTAGTGAATTGGTCCAGTGGCTTCTCTGTTGCCGACTCTTGCTTGGGTCAGAGGTTGTTGTTCTGTCGTTGCGCGGCCCCTTTCCGCTCGCTCTGGTGGGCGGCGACGGCGGCGACGGCTACGACCACCATTTCTTCTTCTTCTTCTTCTTCTTCTTCTTTTTGAATTTTCATTTTTTTTTTAGTTCTATCGTGTTTCTTATCTGACTCCATATTAATAGGGCGCAACTTTGTTATTTCGCGCTAAAAAAAAATTATGATTTTTCTCCGTGCCGGTGGTAAAATGTCAGTAGGTACTCATTAATGACGAAGAAACTGTCGTGAGAAGTCGCCGAGTTGATTACTCCTCCTTCGTTTTAACTTTTCGGATAACTCGCGAGTAAGATGCTGACACAATTATAATTTGCAAAGTTTTAATTTTTATTTAGCGTTTTCAATTTACCAACTTTAATATGAAATGATCAACCTAAATAAGAGTGAGCCACCAACTTTTCTTGAACTATTATAAATTAGTTTTGAGCTACCAACTTTTATCCAAATCACTCATCGATTGAGTTATCAATTCTTATTTATCTTGATCAACCCCCTGGATTATTTAGTATTTTTTTTGCTAGAAATGGATTATTTATTATTGTTACAAATTATTAACGTAAATTAGCGTGACACGTTAACTTTTCTCCCGTTAGATTACTGCCTAATAATGGGTTATCAACTTTTGCCCGAGTTACTTATTGACGTTTTTTTTTATTTATTTATTCATTTGACAATTTTTATTTATCTTGGTTAAAAACCTCTTGACTTCCTAACTCTTTTCAAAGGTTATCAACATAAATTAGCATGATCCACTAACTTTCTTCATTAGATTACCATTCATTATTAAGTTACTAAATTCATCTCGAGAGAGGATGTAGATATCGACCATACTACACACTAACGCTATACCAACCACACATTTGCAACAAAACAAATAAAGAGGCTGTTCACGATGAGGATATACTTCAGTTTGACAAGATAGTGGGATGGGATCACGTACAAACGAACACTTCCATTATTCAATTGAATCTAAAAATGGGCAGTTGAGATTGGTACCCTTGGAACCTTCGTCAGCCCCAAGAGCATTCCCTAGAAAGGACAGATTTATTGACCGTGTGGTGTAATTAACTGCAATTCGAGTTTTGACTAATTGTCATGGGCCCAACTTATCGCTTAATTGAACGATCGACTGATTGTAAAAACTAAACAGAAGCGACAGAAAGATGACCAATGGTTTTGCAATCTTATGACATATTTAATCTGTGTAATTAGCTCAGAAAGGCTGACAGTCTCAGATGCTGTCATATATGCCCCTTGAAATTTGAATCTAAAATTTGAATCTAAATTAGCTGAATCTGCTTCACATAGACTGTGCACGCAATGAAAATCATAAAAAATTTTCTCACTTTCAAATGGAGTAGCTAGGCCACGAATAACGCTTCGAAATAACAATTTCTCATTAAAGCTCTGTTTTATCATGACTCCAAATCAGACAGATTCAACTTGTCTATGTTCCCTCGAGGACAAGGAATGGCACATTTTATCTTTCTATTTCAGATAACGGACGGGTGGCCACAAAAGGGTATCTTGTGAACAGATAAAGAAATGTCCATGCACACACTTTAAGGCAATTCAAAATAACGGTACTGAATCTCACGTATAAGGAAAGATAGCGCGAGAGTCAATGGAAATTTTTTTGTATTGCAGTCGAGTAAAATTTACAATATGTTCACATCTCTGTGTCTCCCCAATATGGTGATTACTCACCTCTCAAAACAAGAAATTTCAAACAGAAAGAATCATTTAATCATTTGTAGATGAGAATTAAGTCAAGCAAGAGGAAAAGAATAGAGAACCAGTTATACTATGTCCCTTCCTGTGGTTACTACTCATGAAGGTCTTCTGCAACAAGTAAGGACGCAGTCCTCCAAAAAATGGGTAAGCTCGGCGGTATACAGTTTTGGGTTACTTCTAAAATGATCAACGTGAGGCGTCGAGACAAAATCGCAGGATCTGACCTCGAGACCCATCCTCCGCTGCTCCTCTATAAACGACTCCACGGACCCTGAGGGAATGACTCGGTCAGCTGAGCTATAGATGTATAGCTGGGGACAACTCGGCGGTCGAGATGACAATACGTCCAGCACATTGTTAAGCCTCCTGGTATAGATATGGAATAAGATAAGAACGACATCAATTGAAGTACACAATTTTTGCAGCTTTTCAGAGCATAACCAAAGTATGATCTTTATGTTTATGAGCACGTGCCTTTGTATGGCACGATGCGGACGTTAATAATTGCAAGGAGAATACTTGAAACAATTACGAAATCTCATGATACATTTGTTTATGTGAATGCAAAAGATATGTACAATGGGAGCAACATACCTGTGCACAGAAGGAAGATTCAAAACAACCTGGAAGAACTTCTCCAGAATCAACAGCAAAGCTGCTTCGGTTACTGCAGGCTTTGGGTCCGAGGCCACTACATGGCTGCCCACCGCCTCCGTACCCAACTCATTCGAGCTTAAGGATCCTTTTGTCGCCACACTATGCTTTTTCAGAAATGCCGCAGAGAAACCAGATGCCCACACCTAAACATCCAAAAGAAAAGAAGAATCATGGTACTGATCAAGGAACCAAAAATCACTCAACAGAAAGACCAAGTTCCCAACAGATTTTCACCTTGCCAATGCTCATCACAATCATAAGAAAAAGCAAATATTCCACGAAAAGAACTACTAGTAGAAGAAACTAATAAGAGATTAATAGTAGAAGATTTAGAACCTATTGACCAGCAGATTATAGAAGAACGCCAACAAAGAGACAAGGTGAGGTAAGCTTTGAAGAATTATCTACTGGTAGAATATAAGTCATCAAACTGAGAGGAACTTGACATTTATGGCAAACTTTAATGGCAGGTCTTAAAAGTGCGTCCAGATGATTATGTTCTAACACTGTGCTGTTACTAGAGCACAAGAGTCAATTACCTGGGCATCTGGTACCGCAACTGGAGCAGAATCTACGATGCAACCCCTTATTTTTCCCATCATAGAAGGATCCTGCTCCTGAAACTTCTCCAAAATAGCTCCATATCTGTAGTAGAATAGATCAGCTAACATGTCAGACCAATTTTACCAACCAAAAAAATAAGATGAACAGTAACATGCTCAGACAAGGTAATTAATAGATTAACTCAGAGAGAGAGAGAGAGAGAGAGAGAGAGAGAGAGCTCTCTTACGTTAACCATCCAGTATTGCTAAAAGTGTGAAAAACAATATTCTTCCCATGCTCATCCTCTAACCAATCAGCCAGATGCTTCACAAGTGACTCTATATCCTGCTCTGCTTTCCCTCCAACCTGGTAAGTCATAATCTTGGCCATGGGGAAGGTGAAGGTGATTGCATGAAATCCCATTGAAGTGTACCACTCCGCATATTTCTTCAAATGCTTCTGCTTCGCTCCCAACCAGCCCAATAGCACCACAACTGTCCTTTGCTTTTCTGAAGAACAATCTGAAAACCCCGAAATGTCTAGAGAATGCGGTTCAGGTAAATGCCATCTGTACAGAACATCAGAAGCCGAAGCCGTTGCCGAAGCCGAGGTAGGGAGTGATCTCGCAGATGTGTTAGGCTTCGGACCTTTCACCAACTCCGCAGATTGATACAAATTTACTAAGGTCGGAGAAGCCACAACAAAAGAGCACGAGAGATTTGCATGAAGATTGTGACCCAAATGAGGAAATCGATCCTTAGTGTTGGGAAGAGGTATTCGGATTCTGCTCACAAATGACAAACTCGAAAGCTTCGAGACTGATATTTGGGAAACCCATGATGAATCTGAGTCGTGCAGTGCATTAGATGTACACGAAGAGTCGAGTTGTTCAGGATTGGAGCAAGTGACCAATGATTTCGAAGGCAATAACTTCTCGGGTAGGTCAGCTGTGACGGATGCTGCGGCAACTGCGGCAGCTGCCACAAGGGGGCGTTGAAAGATCCCGGACAACGAACCCATCAGGTAAATGTAGCTCAAATTCTATTATGCCAATCCAAAGGTACCCCAATCACACAAGCAAAAGAATTATAGTAACAATGCCAAGACAGTCAGGTTGCTCTGAACCAAGAAAGCCCAGAAATAAGATTGACCCGCAAGAATTACGACAGACCACCGATGTAGCAGGAATAAAGGGACCCGAATCCAAAGAAGAGAACCCGGCAACAAATCAAGATACAAAATGGGAACTTTCTCTTTGACCTGGCAACAATTCAAATCCTCGCCTGCTTATAATACGCATGCTCTGGGTTGGTGCCGTTCAAGGAAACCGGGCTGTCAAATGTGGATTGACAGCCCGAGCATGATTAACCAGTAAGACCCCCACCGACCAGGAACGCTTCTTTGACGGTCAAAGCGTCCCCTGCTTAGAGAAAGGCAGCTGCAACGAACAAGAGGAACACGGCAAGAGATTAAACAAACAAAAAGAGAAGGGTCAATTTGATGCAGTTCACCAAAAAAAAAAATGATTTAAGAAGAATAACGCGCCTATCAAAACGCGGAAGCCATCTATAAATGGGCGAAAGAAAAGATCAAAATATGATTTTGCTGAGTATGACCAGTGGGTCATAAAGGGCACACGAAAGCGGTTGAGTGGCGATCACGCTCCGATGACACAGGAGCCCATACACATCAGAACCGACGAGCATAATTGAAAAGAGACAACCGCGATCATGTGAAAGGTCGAAAAGGGGCAAAACCGGAAAAGGCGACGGACGGGTCGGTGACGCGTGTCCGAATTACCTCTCTGCCCCCCTGCCCCCACCACCGGAGTCCAAAACGAGTCGTACGAGTCTCGCAAAGGACTCCGATCGCGGCCACGCAATCCCTTCCTCCTTCCTCATCAAATTTTTGAACCCCCCGGAATTTCCCAAAAGAAAAAACCCCCGAAACTCCTCCCCCTCCATCGCGAGGAGCGATCCGAACTCGACCGCGAGCGCGCGAAATCTGCGGCACTAGGCACATCTAGAAACCGCATTCCAGCTTTCAAGGCCTCATCCTTCGTGAATTTGCCATCGCAAAACGCATTTTTTGAAATCAAATTCACCGGGAATTTCTAACGGGAAGCTCGAGCTTCTCACGCAAGAAGGGGAAGGGAGGGAGGAAAAGAAAGGAAAAAAAAAAAAAGAGGAGTACTTTTCGGTCATCGAAGAAGGGCCCATTGCCCACAAGATCGAAGGCTCGCCGAAACTCAAATTCCAACAAAGCGGAAAACCCGACGCGCCACGCTCCAAAGGAGAAAGGAGCTCCGGCAATGCGGCGGCACCAATGGCGGAAAAAACACGAAACCCAAACCAAAAGGCCCGAAAACCAAAACCGAACGCACCTGGACCCAAGGGGCGGCGGCGGCGGCGGCGGCGGGGGCGACGCCGCGGGTCCTCCTTCTCCGGTCCGAGAGCACGGCGGCGAGCGGAGGAGAGCGGGGGGAGGAGACCGGAGGGGAGACGGAGAGACGGAGGAATCTCTCCTTGGTTTCGGGAGAGAGGGTAGTAACTCCGGGATTTCGTTCGTATTTATTTTTGCGCTTTGGGGGGGTCCTAAAATCGCTCGCGCGTTTAAATTGATGCGTTTATTTTTGGGTTTTTTTTTTATTTTTCTTCCTTTTTTTTTTCCGAGCGCGAGGCTGCCTGCTTGCTGCTCCGCGTGCCTTTCATGCAAATCCCCCCCCCCCCTCTCGATATTCGGACGAAATCCTCGCCCGACATTTGATTCGCACTAGTTTCCCCTCATTTGACTTCTCTTTTCTTGGGTCTGGCCAAGAAAAACATAGAGAGTCGTTTTTTTTTTGGGGCGAATTCCCTAAAAAACCCCAAACTTTAGGTCAAGTCTCAAATCTGCCTCGAACTTTTTTTTGTCCAAGAAAAAACCCTAAACTTTAGGTTCAATCTCAAATCTGCCCCAAACTTTTTTTTGTCTCGAAAAAAACCCCAAACTTTAGGTTCAGTCCCAAATCTGCCCCGAACTTTTTTTTGTCTCGAAAAAAATCCCAAACTTTAAATTCAGTCCCAAATCTACCCCAAATTTTGTTTTATGTAGAAAAAATCAACAAATTTCAATTTATTTTAAAAAATATACCCCGTGATCCCGTCCCAACTTAACGTGACACTTCTACGTCATAACAAATCAACATTAGCAAAGTAATGGGGTGACAGGAACAGACCGACGTTGAGTTTTCACTTCAACAACAAATCAAACCAAATAAAAATTATTGAAATTCTCCGAAATAAAACCAAATAAAATCATTTATTATTGACATGGAAATGCCACGTCAAGTTGGAACTAGATTATCGGGGTATATTTTTGAAAATAAATTGAATTTTGGTGATTTTTTTTACATAAAACAAAATTTGGGGTAGATTTGGGACTGAACCTAAAGTTTGGGGTTTTTTTAAGACAAAAAAAAGTTTAGGGTAGATTTGGAATTTGACCTAAAATTTAGGGTTTTTTCTGAGACAAAAAAAAGTTCGGGGCAGATTTGGGACTTAACTTAAAGTTTGGGGTTTTTTCTTAGACAAAAAAAAGTTCGGGGTAGATTTGGGACTTAACCTAAAGTTGAGGGTTTTTTAGGGAATTAGGCCTTTTTTTTGGGAGTCTTTTCCAAAATTCGAAACCGATCCGTCTGATCTGAATATTTTTTAATATTAATTATCCTTTTAATTGAATTTGAGATTTCCTTTGTGGGACAAGACATGCATTTTCGGGCCCCGTACGAATAAATCAGGATGGAACGCGAGATATAGTTTAAATATTTATGCGTATTGTTGAAAGCACGGCTTTCTTAAGGATTTACGTTTTTTTTTTCCTGACTATATACATGGACCATTGGATGGATAAAACTACGGCCACGATACGGATTTATAAGTTAAGATGGAATGGAGATATACTAGTTGAGAATCACTCTAAACAAGAAATGTTTATCACGAGACCTGAATTTAAAACTAAAAACTCCCTCTTCGTTGCTCTTGTAATCTCTTAAATTTCTACGACGATGATTGGATATTTACCAACACGGAACGCAAGAATCGGTAACGGATCGATGCTGTGTAAGAGCTCTTTTTCAACTCTGTCTTCCTCCTGCGATGTGGAACCGACATACGCAAGTTCGGAGAATATCCTTCGGACATGCTCGTAGAAAAGGAATAGGACTAGACGACATATTTAATATTCATATTCAAAGGTGGTTGGGGTCCCTGAAAGTCTCCATGCTGCGGAGCAATTGCCCATGATTCTTGCATGTCGCTTTCTGTAAATGGACAGAATCCGGTAGGCATTGAACTGTGGCCATCAAGCCTTTCCATTTCAAAGCGCATGTACCGTCTCCAGAATATACCCAAGCATCAATGCCCACCCACAACTTGTCCCCATCTTTACTCTCACCGACTTTTTTTTCTGGATTAGTATTGATCATTGAACCGAACCCAGATCGCCGAAAGCCGAAAGGCCTGCTTCAAAAATTGGATGGGTAAAAGAAATTCTTCAGTTGAATATGGAAACAAATGAGAACCTAGCTTTTCCTAATTCGCAGTAGGAGGACCTTCGAGCAGAAGTGGCCCCCAAAGAGATCACATCTCATCCTCCGGTACTTTCCCTGTCAGCATCTTTAATATGAGAATACTGGGGGTTCAATGCCACCGCACTGCCGCGCAGATTGTTGTCATTCTTGCAATGCAATGGCATTAAGAAAACATGAGAGAGAGAGAGAGAGAGAGAGAGAGAGAGAAACTTTTGCCTTAACCCTCTGTTTCTAGACTTACATGACTGGACGGGTTTCTTAAAAGAGAACCTAGAAAGTTCCCATCCTTATAGTGATAATATGATTTGGTAGAAGGCAAGTAGCCAGTTTCATCTATAACATCTACAAAAGGAAGAAGAATTTGCATAGTTACAGCAAAAACAACAAACCTTTTTTGGAATGTAAAGGTCGAATCGATCAGGCTAACGTAGCTTGACACTCCAAACTCAGTTTAGCCATCCCTACATCACACTCGAATGTGCATACTTTGGTTTTGCTGGTCAACCTGGTTAACAGGTAAAGAATAATGAAATGGTGCATTTCAAAGAAGTTTTCTCAAAATTGAATTTGCTACAGCACCCTTAGAAGCTAAATATGTCACGACGATAGCTTCCACTTAAAAGTATGCCTTCACCTGCATTGTGTGTCTTCACAAGTCACAGCCCAAGCCCCTACTTTATAGACTGCAAAATAAGTTTATCAAACTAAACATTTAAGAGCTCACAATCGCCAAACGCTAGTTAAGAAATAATTGATCTGTTGAAAGGAAAGAGAATGATGTTAAGGAAATTGCATTCAAAAATTATTTTTTATGGCAAAGCATCTTAAGAGAAAAACGTGAAATAATCACATTCGCTAACTCACAGGCAGGTAACCGACCCAAAAAAAAAAAAAAACACTCAGAGGCAGGTCTATTAAAATGACTGAATGAGTTATGAGAGACAGAACAATGAGCAAGTTTACCGACGGAACTAGACCAACGCTACAAGGTAAAATCATCAAACACTAAGCTTAGAGGACAATTTGAATTGAATTTTGACTGAACAAGTAAATTGCAGATTACTCACTTATTCTCTTGAGGGTCATATCCACCGTAGACATTTTTCCTGAATCCCCATGCATGCACATTGAAGGAGATATTACTCCATCAAATGGTATATGTTTGCTCCGATGATGAAGGTTCGTATTTTGTGAAATCGGAGTAATGTAGTAAAGAGACAGAACATATTTGCCCCTAAAACCACGAGCAGCCCTTGACAGCTTTCATGTCTATAGAGAGTAAATCACCACCGAACATGGCAGAACACTTAAACTTTACTAAAAAGAGAGAATCACCGGCCATATATTATACGCGTAGTCAGACTCTTGAATCACCAAATTCAATACGCAAGAGCTGAAAGTTGGGAGTACCAAAATCATTACATACACCTGTTTCATCCATTTGCACATGGATAGTTGTCGTGTCTATAACTACTCTACATGGTACTAAGTTTTCCTGACCAATGACAACGAAACAATTATCATATGTTCCATCTTTCGGGGCAAGATTTAATAAACTGGATTTGGGAGCCGAAATACTATGTTTTTGGCCACCAACTCCTTCTTGACCCTCGGTCTTTATAACAAGACGATGACGGCGACCCAAGAGCTCAGACACATAGCTCATATCTCCCGCAGCAAGTGCATGCCGTACACGGGTGGATGAGACTTGTCCTCTCTCTTTTAAATCGCTGGCATCCATGTGGCTGAATTCTTGGTTCTTGTCCATTACAGACTTTATTATATAAGCACCCATACCACATTCCCGACACAGCCTTGCTAATTCCAATGCATCACCAGCAGCTTTATATCCAAACCGGTAATTTTCACCTGGCATAAGCACCAAAGCAAACTCAACTGACAATGAAGCGAGAAGAAACCTACATGACCTTACAAGGTCTGAAGTCTGGAGTCTCTTTGACCCAAGATGAAAAAAAGGGATGAAGGCTATCCTCTGTAATTGCAAAATAAATAGTACCTGCCACAACTCCTCGCACGCCTAGCTCCTTAGACAGCTTCTCAACAAACTGTTCAGGGCTGAGATATCGGACAGTTGAAAATTCTATTCGAAACTCTATAGGGACGACATTGCCACAGTATGATGCCCATGATGACAAAACCCGCCGCCGATCAGATTGGGCAACTATAGGTACCCTATTTGAGAAACATATATATGATGTGAAATCTTCATTTAGAAGTTGCATTGGTATTTATAGCCATATAAACAGCGAGCAGACAATAAAAACACTTCGTCTGCAAAATATCACTAGCCTTGAAGTTTGATGACAAGGAGCAATGAGATCAAAAGGAAATGAAGATGCAAAGAAGATCATATAAATTGCAAAGTTCAAAAAATGCTAGAAAGTAAGCAAAAACGATAACTCAAGCGGAAAGCAGAATTCAAGGAAACAATAATGACTATTAGCCACTATAGTTCAAAATCCAATTACAATTAGCAATTCAGAGAGCCTCCTCTTACTGCATCTATAATGATGATGTTTCACAAATTCACCAGAACAGGCATGGTGTGTGGCTAAGAATTTTTGTGCCATTCCTAAGCCGAAAAGTACATCCTATAGTGCTCGGTTTGTCTACTCGGATGACCAAAGTCCATAAAGGGTATTCATTTCATTTCATGGCACTAACAGCTGCCCTTCAACATATACCAATGTCTTTATCATACATGCTCAAGTGTAAACTGTGCAGGAGGACTCTATGAGATCAAACATACATGAATCACCTGGTAAACTGATAACTTCCCAACAAGCTGACCAAATGGCTCTCAAGAAAAAGAAAATTAATTTCGTAAAAATTAACAAGTAAAGAAGAAGAAGAAACTAATCACGTCTAGCCATATTTACACAAAATTTTCCTTTCCCAGGTATGTGCGAACATTCCAAGTACCATAAGCTGATAAAAGATAGGCTAATGAGAAATATTAGAACAAGATATTATGAAGAAGAGAGACCGCAGAAAATTTGCAGAGGCATAGTTTCCCACCTAGGTTCCCAACCAAGTACCTCAGCCATTCCTACAAAGGACAAAAGGAATGGCGTTCCAACTTTTGATGCTTGAACGGCAAGTTCTCGATGACCAATGTGAAGCGCATCAAACTTTCCAAGAGCCACTACACCTCCTTTTACAATGAATGAAAACAAAATCAATGCACTGTATGAATACCGAGTGCATAAATGAAGAAATCAAAGAAAACTTAAAAAATCTCCATGAAACAGGTAGGCGACAAGCAAAATGAAGACGATGGCACTTCCAAATGTTTTATTTTTGGGTAAGAAAGGCACTTCCAAATGTTTATAGTTGCAAAATATCAAGAAAGCTAACCAGAGGTGGCTCCACGGATAACTTCTAAAAAAACATAAGGTAAGGAGTGAATAGTAACATTTTTCCCTTTTGCTTCTCCTTTCAGCTAAGAGTCTAATTCAACATAAATGTTTGTGGAATATTAATCATGCACGAAGAGGTGAAAGTTTTACAAATCAGAGGAACTGATAAGGCATACTGTCTGTGTGCAGTTGAAGAATTTCTCAGTTTGAGGTTTGACGGTACACTCGGTTCGGCAACATTTGCCGTGATATTTACATGATATTAAGGTGAAAAGTAGAATACCAATGGCAATTCACCAACACTAATAAACAAGAAGCAGATGGGGTCATGCGGTCTTCTATGGTACTTCAGGAAACGAACATACCGACTTAAAATCATTCTTTTTTCTTCCTTTTATCAGAAAAAGGGAAGTAGATGAATCGGCGGCCAAAGTACATTAACTAGGGTTGGTCATGGTTCAATTTGGTTTAGTTTGGTTTGGTTTGGAGGTATTTTCAGCCCATACCGAACTTATCGGTTTGGAAAAATCTCAACCCAAACCAAATCCAAACCAATAGAATCACAACTTACACAAACTAATAACTTCCGCTTGTCATCGGTTTGGTTCAGTTTCAAAACCAATAAATCAAACTTATCGGTTTGGTTCGGCTCGGTTTCTCAGTTTTTGGTTTTCTAGGAACACCTGTAACATTAACCGTTATTAGTTGCTGTCATCTTTTAATCTGGCGGCCAAGAGAAATGCAAAAAAAAAAAAATGAACATTCCCAGTTGCCCAGGTTAGCTAGTAATTTAAATGGAGGCGTGTCTTCAAAGAATGGTAAGCTGAAGAATGACATCGGTCCAACTGCTGACACACGAGTGAGAGAGGTACCAAGGACAGAGAATTGAAAGAACCTGGCTGACGAAGACGAGACTGATACTAATGTTCTTCAGTATACGGAATCAAAATTCAACTTCAAGCAGTGTGAAGTAACAAAATACAGGACTACTCATTGAAATGAACCACCGAAAAGCACGAGCAGTAGGAAATTGCTGGGAGCTAAAAAAAAAAGGAAACCTGCCACCGAGGACGACCCTTCAGAGACAGGCTCGCGAGCATTTTCCTGTTGGCTGCGCAAAGAGAGGCAACAGGAAGAAAATCCCAACCTCAGCCCAACAAGCAATACCAACATAAAGCTCCACTCGAGCAAGCACACGCGCTCGCAGGTGAAGACAGAAAGCAGGAAGGATTACGCGAATTCGCAAAAGTCGGTGAATGCAGCTCGAAACAAGCTCAAAGTATACCCAATCACAACAACCGAGAGCGAGTAAAGCAGATTAAAAGTACAGAAAAACCCAATACACGATCGAGCGAGTTTCCAGAACCTGAAACAATCGGAGAGAATGGGGACGCCGCCGCGCGATTGGGAGGGGCCGCCGGAGCAGGAGGAGCTCGGTCGGGTCCGTGACCGGCGGCCGCCGTCCCCGGAGGCCGCGGCGGCGGCGGCGGGGGGCTTCGGCATGAGGGGAGAGAGCTGGACGATCCTGGCGCCGCAAGGCCCGAGCCCAAGCCCGAGCCCGAGCCCCAGACCCGGGTGGCGGCGGCGGCGGCGGCGGGGATCGCACACCCGGAGGTGGTGCGAGACGCGACAGCCGCTCGCCAGCATCGTCGTCGCCGCCGCCCGCTAAGAAGCAAAGCACGGAAGGGAAGGAGGAGTGCCTTTCATATTTCCACGCGGCTGCGCTTCGCTTTTGAACTGCTGGCCGTTTTCGGTATGGGGCTAATCTTGTATTCCGGGCACTTTTTGAGCCACGTCATCGCTGAGGCCCCGCTCGTGAAATTGAGCGACGAACCTTACGTGCGATACCTCGAACGAAAGGACAGGACATCATGGGACACTTGCTGCATCTTTGCCCGAAATTGTAGTTGGCTTTTTGCCCATCGCATTCAGGTAACGATAGAAGGAGACTCTGATTTGATCCGACCCGGTCGATTCAATGAACATCTATGTTAAGGTTATAAGGTTCACGGGTCCGGCTCGATCGCGATCTTGATCTCGTCAAGCTCGAGTTACGGATGGCCTAGGCTCGTGGAAAAGGAGTCTAGGCAGCGGAGATGCGTCCTCCTCCTCGTCCCCATCCCGTGTGCCCTATCATCTTGGTTTCCTTACCTCACTTTTTCATCCTCTCCAAGTTTGGTCAAAACTGCAATCAGCTCTCGTCTAATCCAAGCATCACGACAGTCGAAATGCTAGTTTCCGACCAACGCGAGATCTCATCAAAAGCTAAAAGAAAGATCAAACATCATGAGAAGTTCAGTGCATGTATTAATTGACCGAATCGCTGCCGCAGCTTGAAGCTTCTACACCACCACTTCCAAAAGGCACTCGAGTATTGACAGAATCAGAATACGTTTCATCAGCATCGCACACCAAACTTCAACAGTTTTGCCGTTGAATATCTCAAGAGACCGACTTAACAATTCAAACTTTACTTGATCGCCCTGATGATAAACAGGACCCGCGGTCGAAACTAAATTACTCACATCTACCAAATTTGATCTTTTAGAAATGATGTACATCTTGGTTTCACCGCGCTCTCCCAAGTAGCTCGCCAAAACATTCTCACAATCTCTATGCATCGATCTGATCTCGATTCACAAATATACGGGACTAATAGGTGAACAATATCAAATGAAATAAACAAAATGATATCAGTTGATTCTGGAACTGTTTCTTCTTCCCCACCATTTCTTCTTTACCCTGTCAGCAGCACCCTCATCGCTTCCAAGCTTATGCAAAATCACCTTTGTTTCCCGCAATCTCGACCCGAAATCCTTCTTCCAAGTTTCGAACATCTGCTTAAGCCTTCTAAGCTCCCTGTCGGGGTTCAGACTCGCGTCGACTTGACCTGACTTTACCTCCACAAGGAACTTTGCATCGTCACCAAACACTTGACTCCGCTGCTCGAATTCTTCAGCCAACCGGCTTATGACACTAAGGCCAGCGCTCATTGGTCTCATGCCATTACTGTCTTGGCCCTTGTAACTACTTCCGGTATCCCAATTGAAGTCTTTATCGTCACTATTATTGACTGAAGCATCAGAGTTTCTAGCAGAATCATCAATGGCCAGGCTTTTCTTAGCAATCGAAAGGCTGGATTGCAGAGATCGCATTTGTTTCTGCCACACTTCTTCCATGGACTTCATTTTTAACTCGTATTCAGACCAGCGGCTTTCATATTGTTGTAGACGTTGATGAAGGATGTCGTTTTCCTCCTCTTTTTCTCTCAAAGCAGCCTCAGCTCTAAGGACACGACGCTGCAACTCAGCAAGGTAAGATGCCTTCACAAGCACCTCTTCTGGTTCACCACCCTGTTTAAAAGCTCCGGGTTATTTACCAGCCAAAAGAATTAACTTTTTGAGAGCTAAACAGGAAAAAGAGCAAATATGAGAGTAAGATATACTTTAGATGCAGCAGCAAAACTTAATTGTCCAGGCCAACTTTGATTGCAGAATCCAAAACATAGAGAACAAGAAAAGTACTAATCAAGGATATTAATTCACTCTACTTGAGGAGCTTTTTTAGTACTCCTGACCTACGTTAGCCCACAATGATCTAATGGCTCATGGAAAGTGGGCAACATAGGCCAAGAGTACATATAATTTTGACTACTTTGAGACACTTTTTTTGGTACGTATACTTGGACGCTGTCCCCATATTGAGCACATTTCGCATGCTTTCTTAGGCAAGATCTTCGTTTCCATTTTTTCGCTCTCTTGGTTATTCGCATCCATGAGAAAATTGAGGATAAATACTTACGACAGAACGCACCAGAAAGACAGCTGCACCTTAAAAGGGACACGCAAAAGGACTTTGCAAATCACTAAACTGGCTTAATCACTAAACCGTGCATTAAGGCTAATTATGTTAAACAAGACAAGAAAGTATCAGGAAAAATATCTCATATAACATTGAATCAGTCATCAAGGCCAAAAAGTAAAATTAAATCACGAAATACCTTCATCCCAGATTTCAGGAATCCTATGTCACCTGAGCATCTTCTGACCAACCAGCCACGGATTCCTATAAAAACAAGATATGTAGATAGTAAGAGGAATTTGATTTCCAAGAGCGCGCATGGAATTCATTCTGGAGTAGAAATTCTGCTCCAGAATGCATTCCGGAACAGAAATGCGTTTGTTATAAAATTTCCAAAATGCATTCTGGAGCAATTTTTGCATTTTGGAATAAAAATGCGTTTGTTAAAAATACTTGATTCTAGAATGCATTCTTGATTCCAAAATGTATTTTTGATTCCAGAATGAGTTTTGAGCAAGAAAAAGATAAGCTACTTTTTGTAACTTCTTTCTTCCAGAATGCATTCTCCCCATTGTCTCTCTTTTTCTCACTAATTTTTTTTCAAAAAATGCATAAAAATGAAAAATTCCAGAAAAATTCATAAAAATTTCCAGAAAATAAAAAAAAAAGTCAGATTTCGGGAAAATAGGAAATTTGATGAATTTTTTTCAAAAAATATATAAAAAATCAAAAATTTCAAAACTTCACATAATGACTTAGAATACTTTTGGGCACCCAAGTAAAATTTAATTTTTTTGAGGTGCCCAAAAAAATCAAAAAATTTCAAAACTTCACAAAATGGCTTAGAATACCTCTTGGGCACTCACTTTGTGTGAAATTTAATTTTTTTAAGGTGCCCAAAGAAATCAAAAATTTCAAAACTTCACAAAATGGCTTAGAATACCTTTGGACACCCACTTTGAGTGAAATTTATCTTTTTTGAGGTGTCCAAAAAAATAAAAATAGATTTCTGTTCCAGAAATCAATTTCTGGAGCAGAATTAGTCATGTTTTATCAAACAGATTTCTCGTCCAAAAATCAATTTCTAACAAGAATTCCGGAAATCAATTTCTGGCAAGAATTTGATTTCTGGAATAGAATGGTTACTATTCCCGCCCTAAGTGGCCCAAATTTGTAGGACTCCTGATTAGGATAGGCCCATTTTACTGGAATATTTGGAGACATGCAGGATATTTGATGCAAAAGAAACTTGTTCCTCTAGTAGAATAGCAAAAGAAAATGAGAAGAGAAGACAGAAAAGGAAAAAAAAAACTAGGATAGACATGACGAAGCTCAAGTCATTTTTCCCATCTAGCCAAGTTCAAGATACGTATATCAAACTCAAAGCAAGTGTTTGGATCTTACCTGATTGTATCATGACCGATGAATTACAAAGTTTATCGTATTTTTGCATGGCTATCCTGCCTTTAACCCTTTTTTGTATTGTAACTGCAGCTCTATGCCTCTTTATTAAGACAGCATATTCCTTCCGAACTTTCTGCCCACGAGCAACTGCATCAACAGTGCAAATCAGACACCAAGCGCAGTAACACTAGTGACTTCCTTCAAAACAAAAAAAAACAAACGCAATCTAATATTTAAGAGAAGGAGCGAATAATACATGATTGAAGAGTCACAATCCCCTTCTTAAGCTTCCTCATGTGAAGACGAGCTTGATGCCCTCTAAAGCAACTCTGAACACGTAAAATTCCATGCAGGGTACGGTTTCTAGTATCCTCAAGGACCCCAATCTGCGTCAACAATTCGTACTTAACGTGTTAATACCAAATCACTGAGACACAGAAACATTGCAGAGCTGCTGAAACCAGCCAAAGCATAGATTAGAGAGTTATGGAATTTCTGCCAATGTTAAGAGAGAATGAACATGAAAGTATGGAGATATGTATGAAAACAAAAAAAAAGGGGAAGCGAGGAGGAGATGCGAATTCAAAACTCATTGGTCATGTTACATAGATGTCGATTCAAGTACTAGATCAAAAGATTTCAATTGAGATATCAAGATTTACAGTTCATCAAACATCTCCTATGTGTATAGTTCAAGAGAAACATGAAAACTATAAATGAGTAATTACCCACATTACAAGCCATTTACACTTAAAACACAATTGACTAACAAAAAGATGGAGGAATAAAAACCAATAATTTCACATTTCAGAATTTGTATCATTCAAAGCCATAAGGCATTATTAGGTATCATAGGGAAGTCACTCTAAAAGATCTTGGCGTAAAATAAACTAAAGAACATTTTCAGCGGATAGTAACAAGCTATCCAAGCCCGGAAGTTGGTGTTAAATACTCACTCTAAAAGATCTGGCTTCTAATAGCATACTATTGCATGATCAAATACATGTGTATTTTAATTCATATTAAGTTAAACCGAAGAGCCTTCAGAAGCAAATTTATCTGCCCATCGTACTGTAATTGAGGGAGAGAATAATTGAGCTGAGAGACAGAGGGAAGGGTACTCTTCTGACCTGGCCGGTTCGGAAAAACAATTTCGTATAGCCAACTTGGTACATCTCAGGCAAAATGTTGAATTGATGAAGAATGGCAACTGAAACACTGAGTGAATCCTGAGAAGCCACATCATCCAAAAGAAGGAAACCATATCTGCAGAAGGACAACCAAAACCATCAAACATGAAAAATACCGATGAAAAATGAAAAACAAAGATGATAGGCAGATGAGAATTGTTAACGAGTTTGGTGTGCATCGAACCCAAAAAAATTACCTCCTTGCGAATTTTTGGTGAGACATTCTGGTAGGAAAGCCAGACCTGGAAATTCGAACAACTTCTAGGACTCCACAACATCTTAACTGCTGCAGTACAAGACCTTGCTCGTATTTTCCAGGAGACTGGAAATTATTGGGCTTAATACAACGTATGAAGTGTGGAGTGGTGCTCTCAAGGCGTTTCATTAATTGAAAAAGTTGACCCTGCGAAGAAGGGATCAGCACATTGAATTATCTGAAATGGATGAATCTAGTCATAAGTACACAGATCACCAATCTCTAAGCATGAAGTAACTCCAATGACTCGTACTTCGAAGTCAAAACATCCTTCTTTCCATGTCACATTATCCAATTTTTCCTTTTAATTAGTACAAATCATATTAAGAAGAAAAGAATTACATACGTTTTAACAGAGAATAACGGAGCATGAAACACAGCTGTATAGGAAAAACAGATATGGAATAGCTTAGTTATAGTTTACTCCAATGATGGCTCATCTTTTTCTCCTGAAAATTTTATTAAAGCTCCAGCCTCAAAGACGCACATTGACCCTATCATAGGTTCTCATCAGAACATCATTTTCGTAGTTTTAACAACTGCAGTCTGTTATTTCCTATCTGATGCAATTATTTTGTGAAGCATAACTTTCCAACAATTACAGCTGAATTAGCCATTGAAAGACTTAAGCTTGCCTATGATTAATTACAACTCATTAACAAACTCTTTTGTCCATGCTTGGCACTGGAATGGCATAAGTTTTTCGGAATATGCTAAAAAGCAAATTGATTCTCAAAGAATCGACGGTGCTTCGGGAGCTTCCTGCAATTATCTGCTTGACTCTATCAATACACTTTAAGAAATCAACATTGCCTTGTATGATTTCCACTTGCCTAAGATTTTCTTGCATAAGCTTGTGAAGCTCGGCACAATAATTTATCTTGTTTCAATCGCAACAAAGCATACCAAGGCAAAGAAAGTTGAAGTCTAGAAGAATTTGACAAGTAATGCTAAGCCAGATACAGGAATGCAGCACTTCAAAATTTATCCAAGGAAAAGCACTCTATGCATCCTTGATCTCACTTAGGCTTAGTATAACTTGTAGAGTGTTATTTTGTTCATGGCTAGCCATCCATAAGTTAGAGAGTTAAAACTTAAAAGGCATGTCAGAGTTTCAAAAGATACCTAAAGCGAGCAATCAGAAGAATAAAGCGACTTCAAAAATGTAGTGTCAATTTACTTTCCTTGACCAGTTATAAACAGCATATGCACATATGACACCACATCTAGAAGAAGAGCTTTCTCCTCGCTAAACATATAGAAATGTAGGTCAATACACTAAAGCCCCTAGCCTAACATACACTGGAGCCCACCATGACTAGATGCAGCTTCCAGTCAGAATCCAAGCAGAACAAATTTTCAAGAACCAGTCATTCGCATACCTTAAATTTCGTCGTAACACTCAGTTTCTGAGATTCTGCACCACCCGTTTTAAAAAGGGGGCCAGTGACGTTCTTCTCAGATTGAGTCAACATATTCGACGCAAATATCTGAGGCAGTTGACAAGAGCATGAAGAAAGCAGTTGGATCGAGTCCAAGTGAAGCAAATCCCTGTTTTTCTCTAGGAATCCCGTGGTTTCATACGTAACCTGTAATTTGAAGAAGAAGACTGAATCTATTAGCTGGTCAGCAGCTTTCAGGGAAATGAACCAGAGAAAATTGTAGCCTTCAGAATCTCAAACACAAAAAAAAAAAAAAAAAACTGGCTGACTAGTTTAAGACTTAATGATCAGACAATTACCTTATTCACTTAATCCCCGTCATACACGTTAGGTTTTAATAGTTAGAACGAATAACACAGATAACCATATGCAGCAATTAATAAAATGATTTTGACTAATGCCTGAGGATGATACTTTTTTAACCAGGAATTTCGGGATGTCAACAACAGTAATGAAGCTATGATTGAGAGAACTGTGTTCAGCCCATATTCCCATTTATTGCTCATCTTGGTCTAAAGGTAATATTTTGAGGAATACAAGAAAGAATCAGTTTGTGAGATGTCGAATACCTCCCCAGCATAATGACAGACAGTAAATGCTTTGCCTCTGTCTCCTCTGAAACAGGAATTAGAATGCAGATGCTGCTTCAGTTTATTGGCAAATGTCAAATCAGTCCCATTAGGAAAGGTGGACTCCTCATCTAGAAGGGACAACAAACCTAATGGCTTCTGCATAAAGATTAAAGAAACCACATTCAAGAGGTTCAGTTAATATATTTAGTAAGAAGAAAATAGCCTACATGAGTAAAAATGATCGTGCTTTTCAAACAAAAAGACAATATGAGACATGTGATGAGTATTTTAAATATAGTGCCGTGTCAAGAATCAATTACGACACTGTCTTAGCATGAATGAATAAACACAGCTTTACTTTTAAGATGGACAATAGCAACTGTTGAGGATTTCAGCTTAGAGTAATGCTAGGCATACTAAGATAAAGACTAGTTTACTAAATTAAATTACTAACTGATGTGGTAGACTGTAATTGGGCCTTTGAACAAGTGGTTCGCAGTCACCATCCAATAAAACTTTGCTATATCCCATAGTAAACCAATTTAGTAGACAGTTTTTAGTATACCTAGCATTATTCTTTCTTTTATCATTAAGTGTCATGATTATAGCTCTTCCTACCAAAAAAATGAAAAGCTATGACTGCTCTTCTGCACCCAATATACCATAATTTACAGTTAATAATTGCAAGATAACTTACCAGAAATTATAGAAATGGCTTATATTATTGCAAATCCCACATAGTCAGATGAGAAAACACGTTACAACATACCTTCTCGAAAAGATTAAGGCAATCTTGATTATCTTCAAATTCAACTTTCGCCCAGTCAATGCCATCTTGAATATACTCCTGGTACAGGCAAGACAAAAAAATGAATCTGTGGTCAAGAAATTGATGGGCAAGCGCTTACGTTTAGAAGTAAAAGAAGAACTGTAGATTTTAAACTGCGTTAGTGCATACACGAGAAGCATAATTCAGTGTTCTAATGCATTCCAAAACGAGTGTATCTTCTTGAAAAACTATTACAAACCCCAGAGCCTTTTTATCTATCAAGATGAAATTAGGACTATATGCAGAATATTGGATGGATTGCTGACTGAAGTTAAATAGCACCTAGATGGGCATTGGAAATTTTGTTACCCAACAATGAGTTCACTTCACGATAAGTTCTTGGAAACATTCAATCCAATTTTCCAATTAAAGCAAATAAAGGACTTCTTTATTTTCTTACTACAATGGAGATACAATTTACAGCGACTGCAAGCGGAAATTTTTACTCTTACCAATATTGACTGCATTAAAAGGATATTGCAAAAGTCTTCAAGATACACATACAAATGTATGTGATTAATGACCCTATTGAAGTCATTGTATTTGTTTGGGTTTGTATAGAGAGAGTGAGGTAAAGAGAGTTGTTGAAGAAGAGAGCATTGAGAAGAATGATCTGTTGGTGTTACCCCAGATAGGTATCTCCTTTTATTAACAAATAACATGTTACAAAAGTACCCTTCAACTTATTGCTCTCTCAGCAATATTGATGTGGACAATTCAGTATATCAGGTGCTAGTTAACGTGATATTTTGAAAGACAGTCAATGATTCGTGTAGCTAGAACCTCGCTCATTTGCAATGAGAAGGCATTGACGGATGAGTTGATAGCTGATTTCAAGTTAGTATTTCGCCCAAATTGAGGAAACAAAATATACAACCCACCTCCTGCTCCAACTTGAATAAATGCCGATTGAAATGTTGCTGCAGCCTTTCATTTGCATAATTTATACAAAACTGCTCAAAACTATTTTTCTGCAACAATAAATGATTAGCATAAGACACAGAAACACTAAAAAGAACTGACGATTAATTAAAGAGAAAGTTCAATACATACATCAAAGGACTCAAAACCATAGATATCAAGAATACTGATGGATCTCCCAGAACGCCATTTGCCAACAGCAAGGGACTTGTTAATTTGTTCCACTAGCCAGTCAAACAAGCAAGAATAAATTGATTTGGCCAGGGCATCTCTTGTGTCAATAGCCTGAAAGAAGAAAGCCATTACAGAGCAGTAAAAAAGTTCAACCACTCTTAATTGTTAACATAAAGGGATCTCAAGTTGGAAGGCAAGGGAAACAACAAACTCTAATGATCACAATGATAAGAAAACTGGTTAACTAGACTTTTCATTACCTAGTGATCGATGACATCGGGTATTGTATTTGTCTGTCTTCCTTTTATTCTTTCTTTTAGGCAAACTCTAGTGATTGAATCATGATATTTGAACATTCTTTAACTGATGAAATAAGATACAGAATAATACACGGGTGGCAGAAAAAGTGCTGACTAGATATCAACAAATAAGAAT
Source organism: Syzygium aqueum (assembly GCA_031216185.1). Lineage (NCBI taxonomy): Eukaryota > Viridiplantae > Streptophyta > Magnoliopsida > Myrtales > Myrtaceae > Syzygium > Syzygium aqueum. Next base: position 28,108,804 of record CM062237.1, on the reverse strand, counting down.
ATAAGACCGTTCCTACATCAAAGAATTCATGTGTACTTAACTTAGCAACCATCTATGGACTTCTCACCTGTGAGAGCCTGAGTTTTTGGACAATCGTATCATTCCCAACTCTCATTTTCCGAGTTGACAGGGCTAAATTGAGTTCTCCACAATTACATCCTATCAGCTTTGCTACAGTACTAAGACCTGCAATATGACATAGAAGAGAGCCAAATCAAAGAATCTGTAGGCAAATACTATGAATTTGGACATATAGAAATTTCGACATAACCCATGTCACCTAACAATAGAAATGATCATGGCTATGAAGAAGCTGGTGGGAAAAATGCAGATACAGAGAAATTTCACGAAGACAACATTTGTTTCAGTAAGTACAGAAGAATTAAATCAATGGTTGTTTACAAAAAAGAAGCTTAAGTCCTGCAATACATGAATTTGCTGTATGTTGAAGCAAGTCAATGTTTACGTTGCTAATGTCCTATGCAGTTAATCTCTCATTGAAGCTAATAAAGTAGGTTGATTAATTAAAAAGTGTTCAATTCTATTAACTCTTAAAAAAAAACAGCTTTTTCTCTGGGAACAAGAATACTAAAAGGAATCTAAATAAATATTCAGACATAAACAACTGGAGATTTCTTACCCTCATCTTTCACAACCTCCACATGGTTTTCATTGTCAATCACTGTAAATGAGACATTTCCCAGCCACAATACTGCAGCAAGCATTGCAAATACGCTCTCTTGGTCTTCCTTGCTTACATGGACAACATCCAGAGCTTCCTGCCTCAGTAGCAGTGACAGTTAGGTTTATGTGACCCACTTCCTACTGCACAAGGTCAATATACAGATGTCTGTGAAAGAGGGAAGAAGACATACCACAACAATGCGGAACTGTTCGGCATCATCAACTCCAGGGATCGAAAAGCAGTTGCTCTGCCTCAAATAGTTATATTCATCGACACTTCTAAGATTTAATTTTTCTATGCCACAAGAATAATAAAGCAAATGATCAGGTAAATTCTCAGTGTAAACCTTATATAATATTAAGGCATCAGAATCGCTGTATGAGTTCTTGCTATGCTACAAATTGTCGGGAGGCCAGAACTGCTTTGAAAGATAATTAGCGAATACCAAAATGCACTATAACATATAAATCTTAGGTCCGGGGAAAGAGGACAAGAAAGAGGTACACCATGGGCTATGTACTACAGTAATACAGTATCCTCAGTTTTGTCTTTCTGGATATCATCTAAAGATGGATTGCCTCGGCTTCTATTCCAAAAATGGCAATTCCCAAACATCTTTCAAGATGACAATATTACCACTTTCTACCATTACGAGTAACTAGATCCCACGTTACTGTCATAGTCTATACTTTAAATCAGCCTCGTGTTTCGACGATAGAATGATTTCAGGCAAATATCACGGAAATTAATCAAAAAGAGGGTAAAATTCAAGCTCCATGAAGAAAAGGACATTTCAGACAATCCTTCTAATGGCTTCAGCTGTTTTGGAAGGAAAGTAAGAGGACAGTTTTCTATATTCCAAAGAGCCATTCTGCAAAAATTGGGGGTTATTGGCATTTTATTCTGAATCTTTTTAATACACTATCAGCATGTCTCGTTCTAAGGTCATTCTAGATCTTCTGGACTCTTTTTCTTGTAAATGATCTTGTGTATATAGCAAAAATTAAATTTCTTCAGAAAAAGAGATTGACAAAATGGAGATGCCAAGTATAGACTGTATAGTATATCTCAGTCCATTTGTGCACAGGGTCAAGGGTGTTTTCTAGAGTATTCTATTCTAAGTTGGACATGGTAATATAGCACGCCTGTATTCTTTTGTAGATTACCATTGTCATCGTGATATTCTTTCGAATAATATCAGGCTTTTTACCAGTGAGAGAGAGGTAAAGTCCTGTTTCTTCATTTTTGCAATGCTGATCCATCAGTTTCCTAGAAAATGGAGATGCCAAGTATAGACTGTATAGTATATCTCAGTCCATTTGTGCACAGGGTCAAGGGTGTTTTCTAGAGTATTCTATTCTAAGTTGGACATGGTAATATAGCACGCCTGTATTCTTTTGTAGATTACCATTGTCATCGTGATATTCTTTCGAATAATATCAGGCTTTTTACCAGTGAGAGAGAGGTAAAGTCCTGTTTCTTCATTTTTGCAATGCTGATCCATCAGTTTCCTAGAAAATGCTAAATGAAGGATTCAAACAAAACTTATACCTCTCAGGGAGGGAGGAGCTCCAGCACAGAGCTGATAGAAAACGTGGTAAGACCTTTCTCCTTCTGCACATTGGACTACTCTAGACTGTTCATAGAATAAGTATTTAATTAAAACAAAATACTGGCAGCACTCCGTTTATCCACAGCTGATAAAAAATATTACCTTCTCAAGTAGAACTGCATCATAACAGAAGAAAAACAAGAAAGAGAAACAAAACATTAGTTGGATGAGACCTATAGAAAGCCTAAAGGCAAAAAAAATGAGTAAAAAATAGAATCATCTTACAGGTCTGAATCTTGGCTCCAGAGATTTTTCCAGTTTCGCTGAACTGTATTTCAATCAGCTTCCCCTGTCACATGAATAACTCAAGTTAACCCAACATAAAATGCAAAAAATCTCCTCTAAAGCATGTGAAACTGCTTCCAAGCAACACAAGCAGGTCAAACAAAAGGAGGCAAGAAAGCTTACAAAGCGGCTTGAGTTGTCATTTCTTAAAGTTTTTGCATTACCAAAGGCTTCCAATATTGGATTAGTCTTCAGTATTTCATATTCAATTCCACTCCCACCACCAAGGGCAGCCAAATATTGCATTGCTATCTTTGCAGTCTCAGTTTTGCCCGCTCCACTTTCACCGCTGGAGGAATAAAGAGATGAAACCATAACTACAGGATTCAACAAATGACAAAGAAGCCAGATACTGATATCAGAAAGGCCTAGAACTAAAGCTCTTTTACAGAAGGTAATGCACTCAGAATTCCAAAGGGGGTCTTAATTTAATTGTCAAGGTACTTTCTCGCTCTTTATCACCATACAGCCTATTCTCCGGCTGCCTCAATATTCTGCTGTGTGCTCACTCCACCATTGTTTCTAGTGCGCGTTCAATAATCTTGGACATGCAAAGACAAACCAACAGACCACAATTGCACGATCCCCTCTCAGGTGAAAACAACAACTATACTTCAAAGAGGATTTAACATCCTAAGCTCCTTGGTAAATATATTCGAGTTAGTTAACATCAAGCCACAATGTAAACTAGTATTAAGAGCAGAAAGTTCTCAGTTGCCAGAACAGAGATAAAGTAACTCTTCTTATTTCTCATAAACGAGAAAAACAAATCCAGTCTGTCCTATTCTAGCTTATCGTCTAACAGTATAGAACTAGTCTTTTGCAGGTAATGTAGGATGTTAACGATTCCAGTACATCAGAAATGTAGAAGGAAAGGAAAAAAGTGAAAAAAGAAAAAAATCGAAAGAAAACATCACAAAACTATGTGAAGTCAAACAAGATGTCCAAAGCCAAATAAAAGAGCACAACACAAAAGCAACCGAAGATTTTAAACCCTGAAAACAATCTGTTGTTGTGTTCCTTTCAAGTGCACCACATGAGACAAAGTGATGCAGCACTCCAAGACTTCTCACAAATTGAGCCACTTCCCTAAGCATTCCAACAGGTAATAAGCCAGATGGTACGACTTGGCATAACCCATGCCACCTTAGATGAGCTAAGAATATGATTTTAAAGCTTAAGAGCAAAGTCACAATTAAGAAGAAGATGATCAACAGATTCCGCCGAATGCTTACACGTGCAACACCAATCCGTGACAGTGAAAAGTACAAAGGCGGGTGCTCGACCAAAGGACGGTCCATCATTATTAACCAAAAGGTTGTCACAAGAAACCAAAACCTCAGATATCTAGGATGAGATAATCACCAATAATCAACATATCGCATGATTAAATAAGTTAAAGAATCCAAAAGAAAGATGCGAAACAAAAATTCCCCAAATTCATCCCAAGAAGCTGTGATGGGATGATTGGTATCTCGATGCGCAGTACTCGAGTCTAATATACAAACTGTAAATCAAAGAAAAGTGAAAGGAAGACAATGCTATAATGCTAACCTTATGATGATGGACTGGTTAACTTCATCTGAAAGAAAGAATACTCATATAAGAACTTGGGCACAACTGCCAGAGGTTGTATTCAAAATTAGAAATTGACTCAAGTCGAAAAACACCTCGTATCATTTCCCTTATTGCTGTATCAGTGATAGCATAGACATGAGGACTCTCCATACGCTTATTCTTATATGCCTCAATGTAATTATTGCCATACAAAGGAACTTTCTTGAAGGGATTTACTGCTACCAACACTGGCCCTGCTTTGGTCTTAGATGCATAATTTTTACAGGGAAAATGGAGTCAGCAAGAACAGAATCCTCTAAAAGAAAACTGGAAATTAAAACATTAGAAGACACTTACGTAGATCATGTCTTGATTATACCGATATTGAAGATTGTACAACACTGACGGTTCATTCAAATAACTTAACTGCATGAGATCATCCACTCCATCCAGGATATCGGGATTTGCTGGGAGCAAACTTTCCTCTTTTACTTTAAAAACCTACACTTAGTATAATAAAATAAATAAATATACATCAATCTTCAAACGCTAATGCAGTGGTTTGGAGTTTCTTTAGTAACTCACTTTCCCCTCAGGAAGTGAAACTAGGGTCTCCACCCCTGAAGTTGATAATATCTTCACCAGCTCCCAATCCCCATTTGGAGTTTGAAACCAAGATTGAAGTTTCTGGAACAAACAAATTTACAAAGTAATTGTGATTAATCAAATAGCACGTAATTTTTACTATCACTCAACCCCTTCCTGAGCTACTAAAAATTAGTCAACAAAACATCTCAATAGCTTAAGCAAGGCAGCCGCATCCTCTAAACACAAGGATGAGGGATAGGATGATTAAAAACATGCTTTAGTATGTTTACTGAACCGCACTTTATTTACAGCTCTCTAAAACAATTGTTAGGAAAATGAATAAAGAAAGATGAACTTCCTCGCAAATACTAATAACGTTCTCACAGATCAGACAAATGCAGGCATTGACATAAACATGACCTTAGATTTATCCTCTTTTGAGGGAAGGCAAATGTGCCAAACTATGATCCCCAATGCAACAGTTTCGACAGCAGGATTGTTTACTAATCACATCCAAGATTCAAAAGTAATTCACATTCACAGTAGAAGTAAAGCTGATATTATTTGTTACACAAGAATAAATCACTGAAAAGTAGCTCGCAATTGTATCATATGCTTGCTAACTAAACACAAATCTAAATAAGCAAAGACAGAAAAACAAGGAGCCAATAGCAAAAAGCTTTACAAAAATCTACTCGAAATGAAGGACATCCTGTCAAAAAGCGACAGCTGAGAAAATAACTGAACTTCACCGACCAAAGAGTTCCTTTTTTTCCGGGTTGAAGTTCAAATCTGGTGGAAAGCAGCAAAATTGAAGCCAGAAGCTAATAGGTACCTTCTTGGATGCATAAGGAGTCATGTCACCCCATATCCGGTCAATACGAGAAGTGGAGGTTGAGGGCAAGGGCAAAGCCACTGCCTCAGAGTCTTCATCACCTATAGAGGGCCTTTCTTCGCCTGATACAAGAATTCCACCATAGGGAGAATCCTCATTGGCTGTATCCCCGTTAGAATTACTCCTTCCAGCACCTTCAGCTACCCCGTCCCCAAGAGTCCCATTTCCTAGAGTACGGGGTGACATCACATCACCGCTACCCAGGCTCTCGCTCGTTGCAAGGCGATCAGATGCTTGCGTATCCATGAACCTAAACTGACCAGGCAAGGATTTGATTGACTGAAGGGGAGGCGAGACTTGGGACCTCCCTGACATTTTTCACTTGAACTTTGTCTAGAATTGCCCACAAGCTGATACATAAGATAAAGACAGCAATCAGAAAGCTTGCTTTACACCAAGACATTTCAACAAACTTTGAAAAGGACCCACTCGACGGCTTATCAGCTTGGCTGTGGTGGGGACCATAATTCGACAGAGAGAGCCTAATGCTCGTCAACCCAAAGCTCCAAGAGACCTTGAAAGCAAAACAAACCAACATGCTGCAGTCGGTCGCATGAGAATTTGAGCCTCCAAATCAACCAACGCCTTGGGTTCCTTCACATGGACCAAACTACAGCAACTCCCCCCAAAACTAAAAATGCAAGCTAACTCCGAGAGCACCGTCCCCGAGCAACACTAGCAAGACGAGAGCGAGACGTTAAACAGCACCGCACATACTCCCCGCTCTTCACTCGCATTTCCCATCCGTTCACTCGCCGAACAACTACCGCAACGTACACAATCCGCCGCGGCAACGAATCTCAACCCCGATCTGCTCGCGCAACGGATCATCGCTAGTCCGTACTCGGACCAAAATCGGCAATGCAAAAGGGGAAACAAAAATTCGCGAAGAACAGGAGGAACCGAGAAAATGCGAGCGCTCCTTCACATACCTCCAGAGGAACTAAACAAGCTCGCGAGAGGGCGACACTCGACGCACCACGCAGCCTCGATCTGCCTCCCGAAACCGCCTCCGGACACGCAACCGCTCCGCACTGAGCTCGGCCAGGGAAAGCCGACCACCACCACCGCAGCAGCAGCAGCGAACGAGAAAAGCACACCAACCGAACGCCGCGGCGGACCAGGAGAACCTCCGACAAGCGGCCGTCGGCGAGAGTCCGGGAGCTCCCTCGGGAGAACGAGAGAGAGAGAGAGAGAGAGAGAGAAAATCCGAGGAACGAGATCGGTCCGAAATGGAGGAAAATCCCAGGCGTGGGTGGGAGAAGAAGAACCAAAGCCACAACAACGCCTTTTTGCTTCTGTGCTTGTGTGCCTTTTTCTTCCTTTCTTTCTTTCTTTCTCCCTCATTTTCTTTTTTTCTTTTTTTTTTGCCCTGCTTCATTTTTCGAATTCGATTTAATTTAATTACTTAAAAACCGCGGTACCCTCTCGATTTCTCTTTTTCTTTTTTTTCCTTCTTTTCTTTTTTGAATTTTTCGTGGTCGCGATGTACCGACCAAATTTTGAAAAGACATCTCTTGGCGGTATGACGGTTTTGGCCCTACCTTTCCGGGGAAATCACGGCGGGAGTCTTTCCGAATACGCAGGGGAGTAATTTGCGCAAATAAATGAGTACACGAGCACGTGATCAAGAAAAACACGTGTGAACATAAATACAGATTTATACGTACACCTTATCCCTATGAAATCTTATCCTACGATGGTCCAAATCGCACTTCTAAAAATAGCTCGATTCCACTCGATTATTTTTTATTTTTCTATCGTGAACTTCTTAATAGGTGAACCAACAAAAGTTATAATGAACTCTTTCTTTTTTCTCTTTTTATTAATTTTCCTAAACAATCCATGCAGTTCGAATTTGCTTTATCACATGAATTTGAAAGATAAGAGTTGTAACCTTATTTGATATCATGCTTACTTAATTTCTAACAATAATTTATCATAAATTGATGCCAATATTAAAATGGGTTCTTTCTTCTTTCGTTAAAAACACATAGTAACAAAAATTTAAAGCCTCTTCAGTAAAGGACAAGCCATATGTTTTTCAAAAATTGCATTGGCGATAAATTTATGCAATCTCTAATCAATAAGTAGAGAGCTAGCGTGTGTTATCATATTGAATTTCAAATATCTTGATATTCCCGCTTCCATGGAAATAGAAAGAATATTTTCAGAAATTAATGTGGGTTTGGAATAGCTTGGGATTTCTTAATACGTTTTGATTTGATTTCTCACCGATTAAAAGCTCGCGATCTCGCACGCACGGGTAGAAAAAAAAAAGAGGAAAGAAATATCACAGTTAATAAATGCGCGAGCGGGAAAAAGGACCAAAAGGGCGTTTTCGTCAATCCGCCCCGATGCCGGTCAGAAAGGAGAGGGTGCGAGCGTGACGCGAAGTGCCAAAACCCGGGTCGCCTGAAATTTCGTGGGAGGGAGTCCAAGTCAAAAAATATTGCGGACGTGGCGGAAGTCAGCCCGTCGGATCGAGATGGGGGGCGATCGTGCGGTCAATCCACGGCGCCCCACGTGGAGGCAAGACCATGCGATTGCGGCACTCCAACGAAGCCGTTCCAGAAAGCCGGCAAACCGCGAAGCGCGAGCGCGCGAGATTCGAGTTGCTGTCGCGATCGGCAAACCGGTCGGGCGGAGGAATCGGCTGCTTCGCGCCTACGGCGACTCCGCCAAAAAAATACATGATTTAAAAAATATTTTCCTGCAAAATGATCATTCATATTATTTGAGTCAATTAGTTAATGAAAAAGATTTTCCAAATTGTTCATTTTACGTGGAACAAACGGGGCCTGAGTATCATGCTAGCAATCACATTTTGGAATTCCATGACTCGCTTCGATTTCGATTTAGAATGGGACCGATGAGGTTGCGTTCATCGTGAATTTTAAAATATCCCATTAGAATTAGTTTTGGTAATACTCAAACACCTTATAGAACCAAGCCGAAACCATCGAGTTTTTGAGCGAGTGAGGTGTTGATGCCGATGGCTTATGTAGTGCCAATGTGGGGGCAATATGCTATCCACTTCGTCCTCGATCGAACCAACATTAACATGTAACAAAACGGTCTGACGAGGGTGGGGAAATGGAATAGTTGCTGGGGCTAAAGGGCTTTGACAAGCAACATGGAGAGAGCGTGTCTAGGACATATAACTTAGGAAGATACATTTTGAAGTAACGGCAAATTTTATTTTGAAAACTCCAAAGTTATAAGGATAGGTGACTTCCTGGGAAATGCATGTGCGCCAGAGGATAAATTCACAAGGCTAGGTACGAGAGAGGCCAAAGCAAATCATATTTCGAGTGAATTAATCAAAGAAAAATTCATAAATTTTAAATAAAATATACGGAATCTCTTGACTCCGTGAGTTTATTGCAAAGGTCTAAGTAGCCTTCCACTACAAAAATCATAAAAGGATTGCAAAACTCATTTCGCCCCGCAACGAAAAGAGATCGTTCCACCTCTTCAAAAAACTCAACCCTCGCCCATTCGACACTCATCATCAATGCAGTTATCTGGCTAGACGAGGGCTTACTGCCAAGCGATTCTCCTTCGGACCTAACCCGGTGAATGAAAACAACCTCGTATCTAGTTCGTTCTTTGGTGGGGTCACGGTGACCGGTTGGCTCGTGACAGGTTAGCTCATGACACGGGCCAAATTTTCAAGCAAAACTATACCCTCGAGCACTGTTCCATTATCGATGCGAACTGCAACGAGATCAGATGAACTTGGCAACATCATCATTGTCCGAGATTTCCTTTTCTTTGCTTTTCCTAAATGTGTACGAACGGAGAAAAAGGTGTCCCCCCCCAAACAGAAATCCGAAGCCCGTAAAGGAAACGTCGGGCACTCCACCAAAAATTAGATTAATGGTGGCACCAAGACGGAACTCGACCAAAACGACCGCGCATCCTCCAAAACGATGGGCCTAATCGTGCGAATTGATAGATCCATTTGAACCTCTCCAAAACGACTCCTCAGCTTAAACCCTCTCTCTCTCTCTTCCCCCGACACGATATGTCTGTCAAAATTAGGATAATCAAGCTTTTTCCTTGTTTTCTCAGGAACCAAAAGGCAAAAAAAAAACAAAGAAAAAAAAGAATTTGTGCACTGAAAGTCGTGCTATTTATCACGAAAGTACAATCGAATTTTAAAATTTATCACAAAAAGTGTAATTAAGTCCTAAAATTTATCACGAGAATCGATTTTTGAAACTTTTAAAAAGTGTAATCAACGAAAATGATTTTGGACTTAATTGCACTTTTTAAAAGTTTTAGAACTCGATTACACTTTCGTGATATATTTTAGGACTTACGATACACTTATCGCAAAAAATAATCGAAGGGGGTTGAAAATTCGATCCGGAGAAGTCCCCTCTATCAATTACGAATTGGAATGTTTCGTGCGATAATTCGAACCCCCGTGAATGATTGAACTTTTCCTTTCCTTTTTCTTGTGCTTTATTCGTATCCTTATTTCTTGCTACGAAAAAAAAATAAATGAAGTTCGTTATCGATTGGTCAAACGTGCGAAGATAATAAATTTAAGGACAAATGGGTCCGAGCGGGAGGGGCTTTGGAGGAAGCTTTTCCCTTTCTCTTTTTTTTTTGGGAGGGGGGCACGTCCCTTTGGAGCACAAGCTGGATACGAGCGTGCCGTCGTCATCAAATCAAGACCTTATGAATTTCCCTTTTCATAATTCGGGGACACGATCACGATCGTAATTAGCCGATCACCCGAAGAAGAACTGGCGTCGCCACCAATTACTACGACCCCCCGCCTAAATCCGAGTTCCCCAAAGCACGAGTCGAGGGCCGCAGCCATCGGATCAGGAGCCGAACGCATCGGGTCGGACTCGGGATGGTTAACGATACAAGGGGGGAAAAGGAAAATGAAACGGGAGATACTCGAGAGCAGCTGGTTCGGATAGGATAATCAAAGAGGAAAAGGAAAAGCTATAGAATAACAGGATTCGAATGCTCAACACTGATGAGCAAAAGCACTGAACTTGATGTGACCATCATTTGTGACCATCATTCGTATCATGTATAGATAAACAGTGAAGACAAAATATATAGATATATATATTGCTCAATTTATATTTTGTCGTGCATGTGATGAATATATATATATGTATATATATTTCCTTTTTTTGAGGTGAAAGGAGGCAAAACACGTGACGATGGATTCCTCAAGTTGCTGTTGCTGGCCTGTGTTTTGTTTACAGTTTCACTCACATTCAAGCTGTTCTTTATTCCGCACACGGAGAAAAAGGGTTGATTTGAGTTCCTTTTTGGCGCCTCACCTTCCAATTTCACGCATAAAATTTGGAAAACTTAGGCTATCTGATTTCTCCCTTGTCACACAGCATATAAAAGCGAAAGTTTGATTCTAGGCTTTATTTATGAAAGAAGTCGAAATCCCAAAAAGCGAAAATCATCTCAAAAAACCGCCTACAACACTTCCGGATCGCGGCGTGAAAGAACCGGGAAACCGACCGGATTGTGTTTCACGCCGGGCAAAGCTGGAATTGTGTTCAGAGAATGTGTTCTATGTAAAGGAAAAATTGTTTTAAGTGGCGTAAAATAGCAACATGGCGATAGGTAAGGTGATTCGTTTCTTTCCCAAACGCAAAGTGGGATCGGATCATTGATTGGGAGGGTTCAAGGAACTATGTTGGTCAAGATGATGATGACAACACGGAGGTCCAGATCTTGGTAGAGAGAGAGAGAGAGAGAGAGATGGGATAACACGGGGTGTTGCATTAGATTGCAACTAGAAAAGGCAAATGCTAGGAGCAGATACAAAGGAGGAGTCAGTTGGAGAGGTGCATGTGAATGTGGAGGTGCAGTTCCAATGGCACATGAAAGCAACAGCAAAAAAGAGAGGGGGGGATGGGAGTCTGGTAGACCCAACCCCCCCACCTTCAATTATTAAAGCTTTTCTTCACTCATGATCACTTCAATCCTCATTGCCTTTTTGGGGGATTTCAATCCCGTTGAAACTAGCCCATCTTCCATCTCTAGTTCATCCATAAACGTTCGAGTTAAGTCGCGGCAAACAACATTCGCCTTTCGACAATTACGAATCGAAATTCGTCCTCGTCGATTAGTTTAGAATAAATTTTAATCGCTATCTCGTTATGCATGACATGACGGTTCTATTTGGTCATAACACGACGAGAGTACGGCGGTTTGCCCTTTACGCGGGGAATACGTACTTTTGCATCTTGGTAATGCATAGTGTCAATTGAGGTTTCTGCTGTGTTTATCCTACTTGATTTTTCCCGGATTGGTATTTCCACCCCTGGATTTCTTTTTCCGGTGCATTATTATTTAAATGCTTATGAGGAAGCTACTAAGAAGAGACTCAAAAAGAAGAGTGTGGGCTTTTATGGGCAGGGAGACATGATCACAGCCCCACAGCTTCTCACCTAAGCTTGTGAGCAAAAAAGAAGTGTGGTTTTAGGCTTAATGCTTTTTCAGTGATGGCCTTGTCCACTACAGCTGTTGCATTATTGATCTCTAATTGACGCCCACTGCCAAAATAACTAATTTCAGGTTGGGTCTACTCCTGCATAATTAATAAGGAGATTGAACACTTGCTGTGACCTGGTCATTGAGAGTGATAATTCTTGTGTTGACTCTCAAAGCACTCTATTTTTGTCCCAACGTTTTATATCTCATCCCTAAGCAAGAGGTGACCACTTTGTATGATTACCCTAATTTGGAAACAAATCCAGATATTGTTTCTACTCTGAAGCCCTACACTTGTTACTTTTAATTGCCCTTTTTCTATAATGGGTGGTTCTTTCCTCAAGGCTGACCCATGACACCCCAGAATAAGTAACAGGAGAGATTTTGGTTAGCTGTGCTTGTTCTTTTCTACATGTGTATATCCTCCATGACAAAACAGTGCATGTGATGGTACAAACACGGTGCACGTGTCCGAGGCCTTTTGGAGCCGGCGTGCTGGGTTATGTGCCGAGACTTTTGGAGCTGGCCTGTTGGGCTCTGCAGGCGGGGCTTCTCTTTCTTGCTATTGTCTCGTCGCATTAATAAAAACAAAACAAGAAAAACACGACAATATCAGTAAGAGAGAATCTGCCGGGTTCTTTGAAAGGATTTGCCAAGAATCCTTACTTCTCCGAACTTCGTATTCATAATGCATGCCGAATCTCAATCTGTATTGTGCAAATCCTGGTAAGACGATATGTTGGTATCATCTCCAGCGAAACTTATCTTTCTGCGCTCAGTCTTTATACTTCGCTATACTGATATACCACATCATCTTAATGAAAGGGCTAATGACTGAGCTTGACTTCGCATTTTTACGCATAATAAGCATTTGTATTAGTACTATGGAGAATTTGAACTTGGCCATCGGAAGTAGAAATTTACTTGTTTGCCCATGCCTGTTTGTGTTCTGTGAATTGGACTAAGTTCCTAGGAAAGTTGCTAGATCATATTCGAGTGACTCAGTAGAATAAGTTTCAAGCCCACTAGCACAAGCCATACATTAGAAAACACATCAATCAGGTCTGGCTATAAGCATTAACCAAAAACAAGCACATATAAATGCAAGACAATGAAAAATGGGGCGGCAAGTTTCCGATTTCTAATCTCTGCCTCAGCTATGATCACAAATTGGTACAGCACAGTCACTGGCGTGTTCATCAGATATACATATTATATTGAAAAAAAAAACGAGAGGAAAATGTGGGGGAAAAGAGTTTGACTAAATCCTGTTTTATGTCCTTAAAAAGAAAAAATCATCCGTGATCTACGTCTACATCCCGCAAGACTACAAAAACAGCTGCTTCTTGAAGTTGAAGCAAATCATGCAATGGGGATCTTGGGTTCGCCTAAATTAACAAAGGCCTCTGCACGGATAATCCGGACTGTCGCGACATGCCAGGACACAAGGTGATTCATGAATGCATTAACATATTTCCCTCGATCATTCTGTATGGCAGAATCCAAGATCAGTACACACACATGTCGATGATGTTAAAAGATACCGAGAATGGTTTTTATACCTTGTAATCTTGGTAATAAGCATGCTGCAAAGGAAAATAAAGGATTTAGGAATATCAAAATCAGAACACACACGAGAGAGAGAGAGAGAGAGAGAGAGAGAGAGAGAGAGAGAGAGAGAGAGAGAGAGAGAGAGAGAGAGAGAGAGTGCTTACTTCCCACGTATCCAAGCAGGTTAAGGGCTGCAGAAGGAGGAGGATGCGGATTAACATCTAAGAAGAAGAATGTCTCAGAAAACAAACAGGAAATGCTGACTTACAATGTCGTCCCACACAATCGGGTTAACAGCATTTGATGTCCTCACTACTTCAAGTCTCTTTTCTCGTCTCTTCACTGAACAGAAAAGAAAATGAATAAATATATCACCAGAAAATTACAACCCGTCAACTTTTATGCTTCGGTGACAGTTTCAAACTCTTAAGACAAGAACCATCCAAAAAAGGCAAATCAGCAATCATCTTTTCAGAATGCACTTTGGTACATTTGGTATTCATTATGGAGTCACTATTCTGTAATCAAAATTGGATTTTGGAGTAAGAGAATGGATGACTTCTTGGTTGTTATTGGCGCTGCAGTCAGAATATTACTAGATGGATGTTAAAGCAACAATCAAACGAGCATCAAATGGGAAAAGATGCAGGCTTACTTTAAGAAATTAACTTACAGACAAGCCAAACCCAGCCCGATCCAAACAGTGACAGAGCAGCTTCAATGAACTTCTCCTTGAAATTGGTAAATGAACCGAAGTCCTTTTCAATCTGCTGAAGAAGACCCAGTTCTGGCATGCCTCCACCTCCAGGTTGCATGGATTCCCAAAAGAAGTCGTGATTCCAAACCTGAAAATTTTTATTTAAATTGGAGTCCACAAAACAATTCAATGCACCGTACATCAGCATACAAGGACATCCTAAGATATAGTGAAATGCTACTGCAACAAGACGAGCAAAACCAGGATATTCTTCTCTGTATAACGGTAACATGCTAAACTTTGTGTAAACATAACTCGAATCAGATCCAGCTACTTGCTAAAAGTGCTGGGCTAGTATTAGATGTTGACGGTCAGCAATCGGTTAGGTCTGGCTAGACATACTCAATCCTGCCTGATATTCCAATTCTTTTGGATATTTCTTCCCCTATTTACATCAATATCCATATAAGTAACGCTTGCATCAAGCAAGGCGGTCATAAGTAACATTTCCATGACTCTGCCCAAGGCTCTAGCAGTTTGAACCCTTTTGGGTACAAAGACTAGCCCTAAAAGCAAAATGGCTTGTCTAAATGACAGTTACAAATTTGCCAAGCTGCAATCCTGTCTAGGTGCATCACAATCTGGAACTAGTGCAGAAGATTCAGGAATCTCACTAAGATTATAAATAGCTTTTTTAGTACATGTAAATGGTCTCTTGCACACACACATACTACCCACGATGCGCTTCCAGCTGCGATTGTATGGCCTAAAAGAGGCTCTCCATCGAATGATTATAGCAACTAATTACTCGCTAAAAATGCTAATCAGTTGTCGAAATACTACTTTAATCTTTTCCAACCATGTAATTCTTATTTATCTGAGCAAGATGAATTGGAATAATGAAATGTTCTCTTTTATAGTCCAGAAAGTTCACAACCACATGCATGTACATTACCTGAATGTCAGATATAAGATGAATACATAAAACCCTTATCATATGAACTGCTAAGGCATTCACATGATATCTCATAGCCCATGAACCAATTACTCAGGGTCAGATGACAAGCTATGCGTAAGAACATGTTAGATCCTCATGCTTGCTCACATTTTGGGTGAAATCCTTACTTGAAATCTGAAAGGCCCATGGAATGCTATTGAACAAAAACTACGCCATACCAAAAAGGCTAACTATGCGTGCTGTTAAGCAGCTGAACATCCACAAGTACTTTAACAAGGTCCACTGAAACTCAGCTCTCTTTTTGTATGATAAACACAATAATTTTGTATACCAGGTTCCTTTAGTTAGATCCCTTGTAAACAGCAATTAGAAAATGAACTAAAGGATGTGCAAGTGAAGCAAAAGGCCCAATCGACGAAGTATCATGAACTGAATGTGCTCGTGGCTGCTCCGAAAGAAAGGCTTATGTACAGTTTTCTCAGAAAACAGCTTCCATCAGCTGCATAGTCCCAGTGGAGAACGAAAAGGCAAGTTCCCTAAGAGGATACAGCACAACCAGTAAGTGAACTTGCTGAAGAAAAGAGGACATACCTGTGCAGCATTATTGAACTCCGGTAGTGGGTTCCCATTGTTGTAAGTTACTTTGACAAGTTCGTCAAGAGTGTAGCCATATAATATATCATTCTTCTCAAGTTGTTTGTTCAAGCCTTCCACATAACCATGATGATGTTCTCCCCAGTGTGTTTCCATAAGCTTCTTGCTCATGTATGGTTCAAGAGCATCCTACATATTTGGACACAGTTACTAGCAAGAATAGTAAAACTTCAAATGTCAGAGTGTAAATGTTCTACGTTGAAATAACTGGCATCGAAAATTTCAAGAGTGGCGAAAACTCCAAGTTACTGGAGTAGGCTTTTCCATCAATAGACCTCAGACGATTAAGTACAGAACTAATAATTATGGATAGATGATGATATAGTTTCTTCTTTTCCATTATTGGTAAGAAAGCCCAATTTTTACATTATCGATCAGAAAGCTTCACTTTTTTAAGGTTCGCTGGCAAAATACCAGACTTAATTCCTCTAATGATTATTTGCAAAACCTGTATCACATGCTTGTGAAATAGAGTGGATCCCAGCTACATATTAGAGTCTCGAACAAGCTTGGATCATGGCATAAAGCCGCTTCATGGCTTAAGCCAAACACTCAATTAAAAGCATGGGCCACTTTAGAACTTCATTTGCAATGGATGTTCGTGGGAGGAAACTTCGTACAGTTGAAGTAACTTCAAAATTCAATTGGCGCAACCTCAACTTTATGCCACTACGCTTATCTCCAGTTCGAGTGATAAGCATCAGTAACTGAAAAAAAACTAGCTTAGCTTAATTAATTATGTTGGCCATGGCAATGATAATTACACTACAATTATCAGCGTATGTCTTACTCCTTTTGGATAAAACTGTCAGATTGAAAACTCGTACAGAAAACTATCAACTAACGACTTACAAGTTCATATGGAGGACTCTTCAACCCATAGAAAGCAAGAACTTTTGAAGCTTTGCGTGAGCAAAAATTGGGTCCTCTCTGCTGCTTTTAAACAACAATTGGACTAAGATGTAAGATTAACAGCATATGTAGAACACTGGTTGAAATCAATGTAGAACGGTAACACAATTCTGACGAATGGAATTGGTGAAAAATGGATAAATAAACATCTTTTCCTGAACTGATTCATTTGTATGATGATGTCTATCCTATTCTTGCATCACAAGAAGTAAATGGACCGTTCCTGTCACTTTGGCATAACATTTCTCCCATGTATCACACTTCTAAAGTCTCGTCACAGGTGATCAGAGGAAGCTCATGGATGACAAAAATTTAATCAAACTTGAACAGATTTTTCGTATTTATGCTCAAAGCACAGCTCACAAGAAAAGCGCAGCAAATAATATTTGATCCAGAAACTCCAAAAGCACAAGAATTGTCAGTTTTGCAACCTAGAACTAACAGAGACTCTCTTCAAAATACTGCGTATGCACCTAGAGATATGCTTGTTATTGCTTGAGTTGCACCTAAACCCAAACCAAATCCCGAAATCTTCACTCTATTTAGATTGAGCCTAGTGTCACCGTCCAGAGGAAGTGACCCAAATGATTGAGCCTCAAAGCTTTTGAGGGTTTAGGAAATCTTGAGTACTCTATAATATTCTTGAGGACAATATAGGTTCTTGGTAGATGGTGAGATAGAATCTCCACCCATAGATCAAGAGGCAACGCATGGCTGTAATCAACGGGGTTCTTGTTTAAATAGGGCCCCCTCCTATCATCTCACAAGTAACAGAAATCCAAAACTTCTCTTTACGAGTTCCTCTCTAATTTCTCTCTAGAATCCAGGCCGCACAGGTATAGGCAACGCTAGATCAACCAGCCGCGACCCTATTCTATATCCTCATCAATTCACAAACACCATCACTACTTTCAGATTCCGCAATTCACAAACACCATCACTATTTTCATATTCCTCCAACAACTGCAACATCATATTGCTATTCCACTATGATAGACAACAGGAAGAAAAGAAGACGGCAATCAGTCATACGATCAACACCAAATAGCCCAAAAAAAAAAAACAGTAAGAGCTAAAAACTGTACCAGAGCAGGAAGCTTGAGGCTGTTCAGGTTCTGAGAGCAGTCATTACTCCATGGGAGCTTAGGCTGTGCCAAGCAAGACGCGTGAAGAGAAAAAGACCCCATCTTTACCAGCCACTTTCCTCAACTTGTCATCAGACAGCCGCCATCTGCAACAAGAAAAGCCACCCACTTTGCTGAGCGCAATGAAAAACCAAGACACCCAAAACCACGTCTTTTCCAAGACCCACTAATTGAATCCTCGTTCCAAAGCAAATTTCGGGGCAAAAAAAACACATATGGGTCGCTCTTTTCTACACAGATGAGCGCAAATGTTTCTGCTTTTGCAGCTAAAACACGCGAAAATTGAGGTGCGGAGAACCGGGGAAGGCTCAAACGGGCAGAAAGTGACAAGGGAAAAAAGCAAATTTCACCTTGAAGATGTTCGAAGCTGGGTATGAAGAAGGCGACTGGGGCAGAGTTACAGTTACTCCAGTGCAGTGGATAAGAGGGCGCAGTGGGACTCGTTGGCTTCAAGGAGCGGCAAAAGACTCCTTATGCTTGGCCAAGCAACGGCAAATAGAGAATTCAAGGAATTATATGTCTCTCTCTTTTTAGGTAAACGAATTTGCGACCATCAAATCATCGAATGGGCGTGTAATTACCACGTACAATTAATTTAGGATGAATACCAAAGGAATGAATTCATCGCTAGTTTGAACAATTTATGAGTATGTTCTTGTTAATCACGTAAAGATTATTTTTTTAGCCGGAAAAAAACTCGCTATTATGAGATTTAATGGTATCGCTCAAAATTAATCCCTTTATAAATTTTCCCTGTTATTTTAAAATATTCGAAACAGGTTTGTACCCGTCAAAATTGTCCGCGAAATTTAAAACATTCATGGAGAAAATGTCTCATTTTACAGTAATCCTATATCATTTTTCTCAGGCATCCAAATGTTTAAAAAAAAAAGGAACAAATATATGGCAAAAAAAGAAAAGAAAAGAAAAGAAAAAGGCTGGGAGAAGCGGCCAACGAACTCCAGCAGAACAGCCAGGTCCCGTCCCGGACACATCGCTGAAGCATATGCTCCGAGCACGTATTTTGCTTCGGAACGCCGTTTCGTTTCGGCCCCCTGTTGACTTTTAGCAGCAAGAATTCGGCGCATCCGTAGCTCTTCGTAACTTCTTCTTCTTCTTCTTCTTCTTCTTCTTCTTCCGCACGAAACATTGTCTCAGTCCCTCGCTCAAGAACACCCGACTAAGTCCCCCGTTTCTCACCACCAACTTCGCTCGCATTGTCTCAATACAGTCGTTACCGTCACCCGTCCGATCGGCGACACCGAGGCGTTCCGACCATGCGCTGAAATTCGTGCTCTTTGTTCGTGGAATCCGATTTCGGAATTCTTTTTGGATGTTTTTGGGCTCGATTGATCTGGCCTTGCAAGTGTTTGATTCATTGCCTGGCGCGGAAGGAAGGAAATCGCGCGGGAGATGATATCCGTGCTTCTTGAAATCTTGCGGTGCCTTCTTTGCTGCGAAGAGAGGCGCGAAGAGGACGATGGTACTTCCTACAGGGACCCTCTTCGGTAGTAGTCTCTCTCGCCCGCCGATTCGCAATGGGTCAGTCCGAGCCGACCGCAGCGAGGTCCGCAGCCCGATCGGGTGGCGTGAATACGTTACGGAGCCTATGAGACGGCGCGGTGACAATTACTCGGCGTGGCTCCAAAATCCTTGAAGTTGCCGGTTGAATTTATCAACTGTTTCTCTGCTGCTCCATGATCGATTTGTTCCTGAGGATGCCGCGGATTCAGGAGATGGGAGAAACATCATTTGCTGATTAGAGTGACTTTTTTTTTTTTTACTTACAGAAGGTGTCCTCCTGTTTGTGGAAATTCTGTCGATTTCAAATCGAACGGTGAACTGGTGTCCTCAAGCTACTTGTTGCTGCAACTGTAAGTACAATTCATTTCATGAATAGTGATGCACTCAATTCGCCGCCGCCCGTGGCACCGCGATCCAGCGTATCCCTGAACCGTGCTGCCCTTGCTCTGAGTCGCGCACATTTATACGGTGGCCAATGGTGGGATTCTTGTAAATTTTTTTGCTCGAAAAGTCCGAAGATAAAATGCTGTTATCTTGTAATTGACTATCTATGATTGCTCATTTCAGGGGGATAAAAAGAATGAAAATCTCTTTGCCGACTTATTGGTTTGCGGAATTCTTGCCGAACTAGCTAGCATGTTTGATAGTATAGTCTCTATCTGTAGCAACATTCCCGTTTATGCGCTATTTTTGTGGGGAATGTGAGGGCTGCATGGCTCAAGCAAGAGATAAGTTGTCGAGGCCCCCTTTGGTTCAGCATTTGAACTAAGTATTGGGGTTCCAAAGTCCCTTGCCCAAATGTAAATGGCTTTTGGCAATTTTTTTTGGAGCACTTTGGAGAAATGCAATTATATTTTCAAAGGCCTTTAGAGTCCCTTAGCCCAAGGCAGATATGAAGACACTTTGGCACAAGTTGCATTTTCGGAATACTAATATCACTATTCATGGACTGTTCATCTTCCCCGAGGATCTGGTCCGGAGACCGGCGTCTACCGCTTGAAGGGTCGCGCAACCTCGGCTACCGCCGCCTAGGGGTCGTCCGACCTCAAGCGATGCCTAGGTCACGCAGCCTCAAGCCACCTTGCCTGAGGTCGCACCACCCAGGCAAGCATTGGCCTGGGTTGTGCAACCCCAGGCAGCGATCGCTGGGGTCTCGTGACCCAGGTGATGCCTGAGGTCACGTGACCTCAGGCAAGGCTAACCGGCAGCCGTTTTGGCCTGCCGGTGGCTGAGCTCCATCTCAATTTTTTTTTAAATATTAGCAAAAATCCTTTACAAAATTAGTTTTTACCAAATGGTATTTAGATCAAAGTTGTTTTCAAGCGTGATTTTAAAATACATATTACCAAATACGATTTGCATTTTGGAAAATCCATTTAACCCAAAGACCTTTGCATTTTACCAAAGACATTCCCCCAAAGTCGAACTAAACAGGCCCTGACCGTGACTCCTCTTGGGTTTTTTGCCCATCCCGGCGCTGTTTAAGTGTCGCTTTGGACAAATTGACGAGTTGGTCAGGAGAACCGCCGTAGCTAATTATTTGAGCTGCTCTGTTTGATAAACAGTACTTCATTGCTGTATCACAATGCAAAGAGTCTGGAGTAACTTGGATTTTGCTTACAAAGTTGTGGTTTAGGCAATCATCTGTCTCTCACGGGAGTTGCAGCCACACTGGCGAGCCAATAAGTAGCTGAGCTTTTTGCAAGCTAATGCTGCCCAAGCTCGATCGAATCTAGGTCGAGCGCTTGACTCGCTGTATCAGAAGTCACCGGTGGCTAATGCTTTGGAAACAAAGAAAAGGCGCCCTTACTTTCTCCTAGTCATTCTTGGTCCTTTCTGGAGTTGCATATGGCAGGTGTTCGAGCTCTGTGAGTTTTGTGAGTTGCAGTTTACCCAGACTGCTTGTGACATTAAACTTTTGTCTGCCGCGTTATCGATGAGCAGTCTTCAGGATGAATGAACAGACACCGGAAACGAGCATGACCTGTGCTTTTCGTTGTTTTCGTTTCTGTTGAATGCATCAGCTAGTGCCCAAGTTGCCCCGAACGATTTGCTCCCGGCTACAGAGGGAAGATGAGATGGCGACGAGTTCTCCCAGTAACGAAGATTACACGGGCCATCGCTGGCGCTCACGAGACGTGGGCGAAGTGATTCTTCACACTGATTAGCGACGCACAAGTGCTTATATTGAATATCGACCGAGCCTGGGTCACAAGATTCTTTGTTCCAACTGCTTATGACATCGTCTGCTTCGTTTTGTCATTGTTCTGGTCCTGACTCCGCGGAGTCCCGACTTCGTTTTGTCATTGTTCTTGATGGGATGAATCTTTGTTCTGCTGAGAAAGAATCAATCGTGCCTTATTGGGAACTGGTCTTGCTAATGTAGCGATAAGTATGTACAGGCTTCTAGACATATACAGTCTTTGATTTTCGACGTAGTAAGCAGCACCGTAACCGGATTTGGATTGAGTCGACTGGTCCTGTATCGCTTCTATTTCTTCCTGCCAGTGACCATCATTGTGCCGAACCTCATACCCCGACATTCGGCGGCCGGATGTATCTCGGATGTATCCGATCCCCTCGACATCGCTTGACATTGATCGATGCATTCTCGAAAGAGAATTAATGCATTTTCAATGCACGATCTTGCCCGCGAAGTCTCCTTGTACTCGCAGGAGGTGGATTTCCGACTCGCTCTGAGGCCGGGAAACTAGGGAAAATGGGAGCATCGAAAATTCTGATGTCGAAATTTTTTCTAAAAGTACGAAGAAAAACAAAAATGTAAAATTGGGTGCCCCTTCCTCTCTCTCTCTCGTTATTCACCTCCTACTCTCCCAAACATAGCATAAAGATCGCGAGTTCGATTCAAACCATGTTGGAGGGAATTTTCCAATAACAAAGCCTCAATTTCTCTTTATTGGGTGGTATAAAGTTATACCCTTACGTACAAATTTTCCTAAAAATGATCGCTCATAGTGTTTGTAAAAATGAACAAACGAAAAATAATTTCGTTGTCCATAAAATTGTTTAGACATAAGTTGTTGTCGATAATGCAAAATTTTTTTATTGTTCTAAATCATTCATTTTCGGCGAAACAAACGAAGCCCTAAAACTTCGATTTTCATCTCCCCGATGATGTTTTTGATGCATTTCTCTTGAAGAAGTTGCAAACTTTCGAATTCAACAGGTTTAATTTAAAGAGCTCACATTATTTCCACCCCTCAACTATAGCTTCAGCGGGCATATCCAAAAATTTAAGTAGTTCCAAATAACACTAATGAAGACCTCATTAATGGTAAGATTGACGAAAAAGAAAAAAAATTTATACTTTATTATAGATCAATCAATCTAATGATTTATATCAATCTTTTCTAAATTGTTTCATTTTCTTTCGCGTTCGAATGGGCAGAGTTTACCTGCTCTTTGCTTTTTTATGGGAATCGTCTAAAGTTGGAGTATTTTAATAGACTTAATGATCGAGATTATGATTTAAAAAATACTAATAAAGTACATTTATTTACAATGTCTCTCGAAGTTCAATCCGGAATAAATCTTGTGGCATATAATTATTTTGTTCTTCTTAAAAGAATTCCGTGGTTAAAGTTATGAACTCTTTAGGAACATAATTTGTATTTAGAATATGTTAATTAACAAAGATTACCAACAAAGTTCAAACTAATTACAAATAATCCTTTTTAGAAATCGGCTTGGGCATATTAATAGGTTGGAGAGAGGAAATGAAGTATGCATAAAAGCGAATGGAAAACAGCATAAGGTGGTGATTAAAACATCATTATTTCTCCTTACCAAAAAAAAAACATCATTATTTCTAATAACACAAACAGTCATGTATTTTCACGACGATGCGTGGCTTTTGCATTTTCAATAAACGGTGACTTTCACCCCTTTCATTTGTGCTTTTAATTAATTAGTTCTCTTGAGATTATTTGTGTCAACTCAACAAGTTAAGAAGTGTAATAATCATTTAGGTTGCGTTTGGTCGTCCAAATTTTCTAGTCAGGATAGGACTAGATAAGATAGAATAAAAAATCTAGGCATTATGTCATATCCTATATATTGTTTGATAAATTACGAGTTTAAAGTCAAATAATTTTATATCCTAATATCCATCGTTTGATAGAAACTGAATATCAATATAAAGAACATAAAAATTCGGCCATAAAGTTTTAGCTCCAAAAACATCCATGTGGTCTTTAGTGACTAAGGTGCTTATGGGACGTCGAAGGTTTGCTGGATGTGAGCCATGATCAAGGACACTGCGCAGAGAGAGTCGGCAAACATGAAGGACCGCCGGTAATAGTGAAGGGCCGCAGATCACCGAGAGAAAAGTTATGGGCTTGAGAGTCGATCGGGGCTGTTGCTATGGTGATGGTTGAACACAACAACGGTGATGACTTTGTCAGACACGACACCAAGGGGAGCAGCGGGCTGGATTCCACGGTACGATTGTTGTTTTAGTGACTGGAATTCGTTGGACATGGCAAGAATAAAACCTGCAAAAGTCGATGAAGTAATGCAGGAGCGGCATCTGGGCTTCGAGCACTCTAGTGCAAGTTGTCACGGGAGCAGGGACGACACTGGAAGCTAGTTTGGAACAGGCGAGGTGGGACAAAGGACGGGATGTCACCGATGCTAGCCAAGCAGAGGCAAGGCACGGCTAGGCATGGTAGAGAGCTGGCTAGGCACTGAGGAGAGGCGAAGGTCGTGGGAAAAAGGCCGGTTCTTCTCATGCGTTTGCTATTTTGAGCGTGCAATTTTTGCTCTTCTGGACAAGAGAAATCATATCCTGCTCCCTCTATATATCCGACTTCATCCTGTCATGGACAAGCAGCTACCAAATACAGCCCATCTTATTTTGACTTTTATCGGGATGATCAAACAGAGCATTAAACAGTGGAAATAATGTGAGCCATTCTGAGAGGCCATGGTAATCTGGCATACGTGTCAGTAACTTTATAAAAGTGCAAGTGGATTACGTAGAGGCAATGGTAATTTCCGCGATCCAAAGATCGAAGAAACGGTTCCTCCAGCGGTTCTAAGAACAACCCCTTAACGGGAGCTTGATTAAAATCCCGATAAGAAAGGACCCCACTTAACAACACAATTATTCCTGCCGAATCTGAGGAAAGTGATAAATGTGGGCAAAATGATTGGGTGATGGGGGAGGGGTAGACTCTGGCTCCTCATCAGATCACCACCACCACCACCACCTTCATCTGCAGCTTGCCCGATGTGGAAAGCGAGAGGTCTCCTGCCATCTCAACTGGTCGTACGCTTTCTTTCTGCAATCTGGAAAGTCTCAGCAAGACCCAGAGAGAGAGAGAGAAAGTATGCAGGGGTCCATTAACTAGGGTTGGTAACAGACTGCACATGGTACACAGTACAGTTGGATCTTTCAATGTGTACATCAAGATTAGTCGTTTGAATTGAGAGTGAGGCCCTTCTTCGATTCTCTTCTCCAATGGGGATTTACAGTGTGCCTATTAGCTACTCTAGTTTGTTGTTCTCCTGCTTTTTCATTTTGACAATCGAACGACAAAATCACACATTGCAGACACGGGAATTTGTAAAGGCCAAAAACACCCATCGGGTCGTTGAGTGGCTAGAATGAAGTAGACCTCGATACGAAATTCAGATAAGACTCGCGGCTCGCTCTGTGAAGGGCGCTTGAAATAAGCACGAGAACAGGGGCGGGGCGGCGAAGAAGATTTGATGCTCGGACGAGCACGATTCGTGCGCATAGAGAGCAGTGAAGCAAAGTTGAGCCAGAGAGCAATAGAGCAGATGATGAACTGAGAAAGATTATTGGGTCTTTTTCATTTTTCTTTTTATTCACACAAGCAGCACCCAGAAGAAGCAATCCAGTTACATACATGAAAAGCACATTATTTTCCACGCTGATGAATCTAATACGGAAAGGCATAAGAATTACAGACAAAATTATCAAAAGCGAAAAAGCAGAGGCCTTACAGAGAGATAACAATAGTCTCCTCCTTCACATCTTCGTTTCGTACCATCGCCTCCAAGGGGGCACTGGATGAGAGAGCAAACACAAAGCTGAACTGGCAGAAACCTCCTGAATTCTCCTCGAAGACTGAAGGCACCTCAATTGAAGGCAAAGCACCCACATTTTATTATCCCGATTTCAAAGAGACAGAGCTTAAAACATATTCGAGGAGGCCCGGACAATGTTGTGCCGAACTTCAAGAACTCAGCTCACTCAGCACGGAAATTTGAGCGAAGATGCAACAAATTGAAGCTTTCTCACTGAATTATGAAGCAATGGGGCCACCACACGAGCAGCAAATCGAGGAGTTACAGACTAGAAAAAGGTGAACATACCCCCCCATGGGCATGCAATGCCATAAGTCTTCAAGACATGTGACAAAACAGTGTCAACTTGCGCAAGAATCCGCCTTAATCCTTGCGCAAAGTACGTTGAATTAACCAACTCGATGTCCTTTATATGGGCACATCATCACAAGACACACCTAGGATTTTGCACAAGAAACCCATTTTTCCCTCGAACAACAGACCCTTGAAATTCCAAACAAGAGCCCGGATTTCCGTGAAGTCCCGTGTCCTGTCAACGAAAACTTCCCACCAGGAAGAACCTAAGAATGACCCTAAAAACGCTACACCAGAAAGAGTTAAAAGAAACCCCTAAAATTGAATCATGCATTGAGCGGACTCCTACTTCTTCCTCCACCCAAAGAACTAATAGCCTAAGCCCCCCTAAAACTTCACCTAAATTCCTTCTTGTCCATCCTCACACGACACGCGCACACACACTGACTGACTGAGAAACAACAGGACTTGCACATATTTATATATATACCAACGCAGCAACCGCTGGGTGGTGCCTTCGCTGAATCAGCGATGGTCATCGTCCCTCCGGCCCGAATTTCCGGACCCGCCCGATAAGGACGCGAGCAAATTCAGGTGGCCCGGGATGTAATTCCCCACTCGAGCTGCCGACGCCTCCCCGATCCCCTGCTGCTGCTGATGCAAGAAGAAGGACGGCCCCTGCTGCGACACGGCCCCGCCCTGCTGCACCACCATCTCCGGCGGCGCCGCTGCGGCCGCCGCCGCCGCCGCGAAGCTCCAGAAGTCCGGCCGCGCCGGCAGCGCCCAGAAGCCGCCCGGGGCCCCGCCTGCACCGACCATCGCCTCCACGGTGGGGCCCACGACGGAGACCTCGTCCTTGCCGTTCCCGCCGTCGTCGTCCGCCCGCACGCGCTTCCCGAGGATGAACGGCGTGGGCCCGAGCAGGGGCTTGTGCTCCAAGGACGAGGCGTTGGGGGACATAGAAATCGAGCAGGAGAGGCCGCCGGAGCCGGACCCGCCGCCGCCGCCGCGGGCGGAGGCGGAGACGGTGGAGAAGCTGGCGGGGGTGGTCCCGGTCCCGGTGGCGGCGATGATGGAGGGCTCGGCCTGGCGGAGGAGCCACTCGATGGTCTGGCCGTCGGACTTGTGGCCGAGCTCCCGGGTGAGCTGGAAGACGCGGGCGGCGCATATGATCGGCATCCGTATCCGGCGGCCGCGGCCGTCCACCTTGCTGTGCCGGTCCTTGGAGGGGGGCTTCTTGACGGCGAGGGCGCCGTTGGCACCCCCCTGCTGGTGCGCCTGCCTCTGCGGATCGATGATCGCCCCGTTGGCGACGGCGTTGCCCCCTCCTCCTCCGTCGGAATTCGACATGGCGCTCTCGAAACCAAACCCTCGGCCCCTCTCCCCTCCAAACTCCGCCCCCGTCGTAAGGTTCGTTCTCTCTCTCTCTCTCTCTCTTCCCTCAACAGCGACGCCCCGCAGGTTGAAGAGCAGGAGGGCACTTCGCTATTGCCGAGCTCCGAGCTCCTTCAGCTTGAGCTTGAGGCGAGGAAGGTGGTCGAGCGGTCTCTGCGGGTGGGGCGTGGCTCGTCGTCGTCCGCGAGCTCTAGAGAGAGGAGAGAGAGTGAGGAGGTTTTTCTCTAGGGTTTGGAGGGAAGGAAGGAGGGAGATGGAGAGGGAGAAGGAGCTAATGATTGAGAGGCAGGAGCTGGTGGAGACAGGAAGGAGGGCACATGGGGAGCGGGGCCCACCCGGGAACATCCCCCACAGCTCACGCCCCTTGGGCGGGTAAAAATCTCCCCCCTCTCCCTCCACGCGCGCCCCCCCCACCCCCACGCGCCTCGCACGTGCCGCGAGCCAATGCGAGCGAGAGCGATGGAGAAAGGAATTTAATAAGAGCCTGGATGGGTTGTCAGAGCATGGGCCCCACTCTCTCTCCCTCTCTCTCTTCTCTCCTCTTCTCTTCTCTGGTTAATGAAATGAAAACGAAACCCGACCGGAAGGTTCGGGTGAATCCCAACTCCGGCTGGAGCGAAACCTCGCCGCAGATTCGCGTTCGCCGCCCCCGTGAGCTCCCGATTGGATCATTCGTTGATGCGAGATCGTCGTCCCCCCGCCGCCGCCGCCGCACTCCTCCTCACAACGCAACGCCGCACTTCGATGTCCCGTTCGGAAAAAAAAAAAGAAGGAGCTTAGATAGCAAGGCCTACATGGAATTTTAAAATTTCCATGGATGGGGGAGGGAGGAGATGGAAATTTCAAAATTTCAAGACCAGCTCTCTATCTTCGGTTTTCTCCCTCCCTCCCCCGTTGACGTAGCATAAACATGTGGCGAGAGTGCGCAAGCATCTGACAAATAAACTACGCAAGGAACCCGAATGGAATATGAAGCAATTACTAGGCCAATTACGCCAGCAGCATTGTGATGACGCTCTTCTTCTGCGCGAGATCTGTGTTCGTGGCGTGCTCAGTAGGGCGACTCACCCCCCTTTTTTAACCGATGCTCTCCGAGCGATTGCTAGAGCATCCAATTCACAGTCACGAGTTGCTCGGTTATATAATGCATCAACCTATTATTTCTCGCGATTTTTCCTGTGTAATGCAGCTTTATTAATTAGTTCAAGTTTGAATCCAAAAAAAATGTGTCGATTCAACATTGTCAACTTAAGTAAGTATTTGTTTTGTCTTATGCAATTCAATATCTCGATGCACAACTCCAGTTAAAGAGAAGAAGACTTTTGATCGATTGATTGCATGCATCTTTCACCTTCTAAATTTCTACATGTCCAGTCTACTTGTTTGGAATTGATCAAGTGATCCAGTTGGGTTGATCGCAAAATTCACATTGCATAGTAATTTTATGTGCCGTGGCATAGGATTATCTCGACTCTAATCCCACGAGCATCACGTTGTAGCGACGATTACGGGCTTACTTAAATGAGCAGCAGTTATGGTTCAAAAAGAACATCCCGTCGTGTGTGTGAAATCCCAATAACGACGCCCATGTGCGGCCACTCACGCCAGCCACCTATGTCTCGGTGTTTTTGAGCTTATCAAAAAGATGCCCTCCAATTCCAAATATTTGCAAAAGATGGCAGATAAGAGGCAAAGAGAGATCAATAAGCCACTAAAGAGTTCAACAAAGGCCGGTAAAGATTAGGATTGACCCACGAGACCAAGGGTCTTTCCGAGCCACGTCGTCCATCGCAACATACTCGAAAAGTAATAAATGGCTAACGCTCGCAAATCGCTGTCCCATGCATGGTACACAGCATTATTGCCATTGTACCCCCGAGGAAGAAGAGCGTCGCGGTGAGGTCGAAAGGTCATCTCATTTTGTACCGTTTTTAGTCGCGGGAATCGCTGAAACAGCGTCGATTCAGGTCATACGGACGGCAGATTTCCTCTGTAACTAACCCGCGGCCGCACTCGTCCTTTTTTTTTACTTTCATTTCATAGATTTTTGTGAGGTGCTCAGGACGCTGCAACTGGAAATTGCACGACCTGAGCACCAAAACTCGCCACGTGTCATTGGGGATTGTCCCGGCTCACGCCCAAATACATATGCCGCGTTTTGCAATGCTCCCATGGTTGCATGCTTCCATAAGCAAGAAAGTAATTAATATTATATTTATTTCGCAGAAAATAAATGATTCGAAAAATATTTTTCGAAACACACGATTACTTAAATCATTTATAATTAAAAAAATGAACAAAAAATGCTTTTGTCATCAACGAAAAGTATTTAGATATAAATTATCGTCGATAATTAAAATATCTTTCATCGATTGATTATTTCATACGATATACAAGCGATCGATTTTACAAAAAACGCTTTCAAAGAATATTTATTTTCTACGAAACAGACGGAACCCGAGTAGGAAGATTAAGCCGGAAATAATAGTACACTTGTTTGTATAATGCGGATATTGGTAATTTATCTTTTGCTCCATTAAAGTGAGCGAGCACCGGCAGTTCCACCAAACATTTTTTTTGCTTTGTTTGTTGCCTCGGCGCACATCCGAAATTCCACGTATTGCTTGGCAATTTATTTATCAATTTAACATAGATGAGGAAAACCAAAATAATAATTATTATTATAAAAAAAAAAAAAGCAGCGTAAACAAAGACGCTAGTTTGATCTCCCGACCGATGTTACCAGGAAAAGCAAGATAAGAAAGGAGCAAGAGCTCCCGGTCGGAGCACCAAAAACGGAATGCCACGTGCACGCGCTCGTGCATCGCGTGGGGCGACCGGGGTCTCGGCATTAAAGAAGTCAAGTCAGTGTTTTTTTTTTTTGGTTCAGTGAGCCCCAAATCGACGTCCGCCCAGCCGTTATTTACGAAACTGCCACTTCCCGGTCGGGGCGCTCGGTTTTTGCTCCTTTTCTCCCAGCTGGACGTCCACATCAGCAACAGCCGGGCCGTTGTTTCCGGAACGCGGGCAGCCCGTCCTCCCGCGACGCCGGGATGATCCGCCGCACGTCGCCGGTGCCCGGGGTGATTCGAGTGATCGGGCTGTATACCGTGGCTTAGAAGTGCATATCACAGTCTTCGGTTTGTCGCTTATGGGTAGACCTGTTTAATGGATTGGTCCGGATCGAAAATGGCCTGATCCGGTCTGACCTATTTTCGTGCGGTATGAATTTAATGACTCATGTCCGACTTGAACTCGTATTGTTAAAATATTTCAATATTTAACACGATATAGGAAAATTCATACCCGAGTTGAAATGAGAGCGCAAGTGAAGGAAGGAGCGCAAGATCGAGTGAAAGTGAGAGAGGGTTTTAAAGGTAGGTTGGATCTAAGTTAAGCCATGAACTCATTTCACACTCGTATTATTTCGGATTTTACCATCATAAACTCATTTATGAGTTATGACTCATTTACTGAATATAATCAGCTCATATAACAAGTCAGCCCATCACTCGTGACTCATTTTGACAAATCTACTTATGGGCTCTGTATGTTTCACAAAACAATGAATGATTTGAAAAATAATATATATTTTTAAAGTAATTACTTATATCGCTAAAATAATTAGTTATTGAAAAATGTTATCACTATTGACAACGGTTTCGTGGACGATGAAATTACTTTTCGTTAATTTATTTTCGTGAGCGATAAAAATAGTTATTTTTAGGAAAAAAAAATTCGAATAATTTATTTTGTGCGAAATAAATGGAATTGTGTTCGAATTTCGTTACCAAAAACAGAAACGAAGATTATACTACCACCATAAAATGGATGGCAAGTGAACATAAAAATTAGCTACGTCGTTAAAATGCACCGATTGCTCATCGAAGGATAATTAGTTGAAATGTAATTCGAAAAGCCCGACGGCCATCGTAATTTGAAACAAGACATTTCCACTTGAGAAAGTGTCGTTGTATCAAATGCGGACTAAACTAATCCGGCTCTTTGAGCTAATTTAATAAACTCGAGTGCATCTCAATTAGTTGTTTGATAATTGGCACATGTTATGGCCACATTGCAATAAGGAACTTCGATATCAAGGTATAAGGTAGAAATTTATCATACATAATTCGCCAATGCCCTATATATTGTGATAAAATTAAGGGTTAATATCACGAAAAATCTAAAATTAATAAACCCGTGATAAATTTAGCAAAAACTAATTAGTCAACCACGAAAAACTCTATACTGGTACACCCGTGATAAATTTACTCTCTATAAGTTTTCGTTAAATTTTACTTTCGAAGAGTATACCGGTTTGAGGTTTCACCCTCCGTTCCGGTTTGTGGTTTTCCGTCGTATCAATCCAATTTAAAAGAAACTAACACAAGGTAAATTTGTTACAGGTATACTGGTTTGAGAGCTTTTTGTGGTAAAAAAAATCAGTTTATGGTAAAATTCGTCACATGCGTGCCAATTCGGGATTTTCGGTGGTCAATAAATCAGTTCGGGATAAATTTATCACGGGTGCACCGATTTAGAGTTTTTCGCATTATTAACTCTAAATTTAATAAGTGCTAAACAAAATAACGGGCACAATTAAATTTATTTTTATAAGGCAACTAGGGAGTTTGCATTATTGTTTCCTACCTTATCCAGTCACGTCATTTAAAATTTGCCACGTGGCCAACCTCCCCCACATTATACTAATCAAACCAGCTACCAGAATTTCCGCTGATTATCCGTTTTTTTTAATTATTTTAAAGCTCTAAACTTTATCGGGGCAACGGTCAACACATGAAGATTATTTTCTGGGGAGTCAATTTTCGGGGCCCAAATCCGGATTTTCACCAGCAGACATTTCCGACACCCGAAAGGAAAAAAGAAATTGCACAAAAGTCCTCGTCGCGAATACTTTTTGCAACGTGGGGCCTCCAAGATCTTAAAGTTGCTCCGAGTGGGGTCCCTGCAAAAACCACTAGTTAAATTATTCGGGGGGAAAAAACACGGGGCACCACCGTCCGCCCGCCGTGACGCACCGCACCGCACCGCGCCGAGGTCATTAACGGCGCGAACATCGTGTCCCGCTTTCCTAGTTCCGTCGATCGATTTCGCACACTCGCCCTAAACAAAAAAACAAATCGGGACCAAAGACGTGCTAGCCAATCCAGCCACGCCTTTATTAAAATATCGATTATTTCTTGACCCGTACGTATCGTCTTCTTTAATCTGGTGGTCCGAGCAACGCGGTTTTCGCGACGTAAGGACAAATCAGCAAGGCCCGAAAATAGAGAAAGATATTATAAGCACACGAGGGCACGTATTCCCGCTATGCTGATGGTGCGCCTATTACGCTGCCGGGGGATTTGTTGAGTCGCCAAATTTCAATTAAAATCGAATAATCATATGCGTGTCGTGTCCTTGCCCTAACCACTACCGCGGGATTATATAATAAGAGCTATTGTTCAGCAAACGGCACTGCATAATTGCACCACGGATTTGATGTACTTATAATACTCGATCGCGTCCGATTTTTATAAGCGACTACGCGGTGGAACATTCCATGTTGCGCACCCGTAAAAAAAAAAAATAATTAAGCTCGCGATCGTAAATCTTGATTATTTTTTTAATAATAATCATGGGTTTGGTGATGATTATGGTCTGACCTGAATGGACCCGAATGGAGAAACGGTCTCGCGACATGTATTCCTCGGATCATGGCGTGTGCGGTTTGGGGGCATTGATGGTCCCTTCCTTTGCGGAGTCCGAACCAAAAGCTTTCTGGATTTGGGGAACTTTTGTGCAATTTTTAATATTGTCGGGGTGCGACCAGAAAGGCATGAAACCACCTGAATAAAATGACACGAATGATTTATAAACTTTTAGAGATCCCATTAAATGGATAAGAAAGTTCAGAAACTACATTACGCAAATTAAAAATTCATGGACAATTTGTGCCACCATCCCAGATCACTTCTATGGAACGGGATCTGATAAATAACCGAGAGCCTTTTCGGAGATTATTCGCTAGGGGCGAGCAACGGCTGGTTGGGCTGACCTTGCTAGCCCTTGGCTAGGGCCAGTCGCCGGAACTCGGCGACTGGGTAGAGATTGAAGATGAAAGGAGGAAAAAAAAAAGGAAAGACAAAGAAAATAAAAGAAAAAGGCGAAAAGAAAAGAAATATAAAAAAATCATAATAAGTTTTTAAATATCATTCAAAATTGTCTACGTCGCCGTCGATTGCGCCACATAGGACGGCTAGCGTCTACGTCAGCATCTTCTGGCGGGGAGAATTACCAAGACAGTCCTAAGCCTATTGCAATTATATCAATTCAAATATAAACCTTTTTTTCGTGTCAATCTAATCCTAAACCTTTTGTATTTGCGTCAATCCAGTCTATTCGATCAATTTTATCACAAAAAATTTGGGATAAAAATGTCATTGCGGGCATAATTCGAAGTTTTTTTTGTGACTTTTTCTTTTATAAATGGAGAAATTTTCTAATCTAAGAAAACTAGGTTAATGACACAAAAGTAAAATGGCAGGGGCCGCGTGTGCCTTTTTATCTTCCGCACGTGGCCATCCGTGTTGGGTCCATTAATAGACATCACGTCGCTCTTTCTGTGCATGGGAGATTACGATGCGCATGTGCCATGTCATTCCGACCACAAAAATATAGGGAATCCGAAAGAATAAGGCTCTGCATAGCAACGTTTCTGTTCCCAGAAACAATTTTTGATCAGAAATAGTTTTTTCTATTTCTATTTCTTGGAACAGTTTCTGAGCAAAAAATAGCGTTTAGTAACTGCACAAAATTTCTATTCCTGGAATAGAAAAAGAATAGAAACGCGTTTAGAACGCAAAAGATCTATTTCTATTCCATGGACGAGTTTCTTCCTTCTGGGCTACCGGCGGAGGACGGCGAGTGGCGGTGAGGGGCGGAGGACGGTGGTCGGCGGCGGCAGAGGATGGCAGTCGGTGGTGGGAGGCAATGGAGCACGGCGGTCAGTGGCGGAGCATGGTGGCGTCCAGCGGCGGTGACGGCAGCGGGGGGCGGCGGCGGGAGGTGGTTGGCGAAGGAGGGTGGCCATCGTCGGTCGATGGAGCACGGCGGCCGGTGGCGAAGGATGGCCGCCGATGGTGGGTGACCGCCGGCGTCGGGTGGCCAAAGGCAGGAGATGGTCGATGGCCTAGGGCAACCAGCGCCAGGTGGTGGCCGGCGTTGGGCACTGGAGCACAATTGCCGGCGGTGGAGGATGGCGGCTGGTGGTGGGTGGCCGACAGCGGCGAAGGACGGCGACCGATGGTGGGTGATCGCCGGCGTCGGGTGGTTGGCGGGGGGAGGCGACCATCGCTAGGTGGCGGCCATCGGCGGCGGAGGACGGCGACCGGTGGTGGGTGATCGCCGGCGTTGGGTGGTTGGTGGGGGGAGGCGGCCGGCGCCGGGTGGCGGCCAACGTCCAGCGATGGAGCACGGCGGCCAGCGGTGGAGGATGGCGGCTGGTGGCGGGTGGCGACAAGCATCGAGCGGCGGAGAACAGTGATTGACGACAAGAGGAGGCCAGCGGGAGGAAGGCGGCCGACGAGCGTTGGCCGGCGGAAGGCGGGCGGTCGGTGGCGGCGAAGGACGGCGAGAGGCGGCGGTGGGCGGGTTGCGGCCGATGGATTGTTTCTTATTTTTAGAGAATTTTAGAAAAAAATTGTTTCTTTTTTCTTGTTCCAAAAACAAGAAGCAGATTTTTTTTGCTTCTTGTTTCTGTTCCAAATCTATTTCTGGAACACTTTTTTGTTCCAGAAACAAAAAAATAGATTTTTTTTACTAAACGGATTTCTGTTCTTTTTCTGTTCCAGGGAACAAAAGAACAGAAAAACAAAGAAATAGAAACGTTACTAAACAGACCCTAAGAGTCTCGAGTTTTTGTTTTTGGTGCGCCTTCGATCTCGTACTAATGCTTCTAAACTTCCCTTTTATAGATATCTTATCGATATCGTCGATCGGACCGGGGCCAGCCTAGGGCGCGAGCGGGCGACTCTCGCGTGGCCTCCGGCGAGGGCTCGCCCGCTCTTGTCCGACGCCACGCCGAATGGCTAACCGCGGCTTCCGTGACCCGAACCCGAAGCATGTCGCTATCCGACAGGATTGGACTATTATGTGACCGAAAATATGGATAGGGAGGGCAAGGTTGGTGCTGCGATCAATTTTGGGGAGGGGAACAGTTCGCCCAGAACGTAACTACAATTGTCAACCTGTCATTACAGCTGGAGCCCATCGTCTCCCAGCTTTTGGAGTTATTGTAAGAAAACGACTCGACCACAAAATAAAAAATAAAATAAAAATAAATGAATTATTTATCGTGTATGCTCTCCTCTATTATTCATCTCGAGCTCAATTATTATTATTATTATTTTATATATAATATTTGTTTTATTTCTTGTTTTCTTGTGTGGTCTCGGAACGTCTTGCTCGACCCAATGTGAAACCGGAAACATTTCCGCGCGACGTTTCCACACCTGAAATTTTTTGACCTCTTTTGGGGTTGACGGATGGCTTGATTGAGTGGACGCGAAGGTGGTGTAGCGTGGGATTTTCTCGCCTAGTCACCCTCCTGGATTTTGGCCTGATTTTGACGTACGATGATGTCAACTGGGGGACTTGAGTGCTCGTTGGGATTAGGCTTTTGCTTAATCACGTGATCGCCAATTGGAAGGGAATGAAAAAGGAACACAAGAAGGGAATGTTCAATCCTCGTAAGGCCGATTGTCACTATTCTCCAGCTTTTCCGCTCGCCTTGTGCTGCAAGGTGGGCCGGTGAAACGCCCCGATCGGAGGAACCCTAGCGAGCGGGGAGTGGCCCATAGAATGCGCTCTTTATGGATTGACGAGACTCGGCCGATGAGTGGGGACCTTGCGGATCTGAAAATCCTTCTGCAGGCTCGT
This sequence comes from Syzygium aqueum, assembly GCA_031216185.1. Lineage (NCBI taxonomy): Eukaryota > Viridiplantae > Streptophyta > Magnoliopsida > Myrtales > Myrtaceae > Syzygium > Syzygium aqueum. Next base: position 28,072,548 of record CM062237.1, on the reverse strand, counting down.
CCGCGATTGCAGGAAATTAAGTTCTCTTGTGGAATTGGGCGTGCTGGACGGTTTGGGTGACTCGAGACGGGCGGGCCGGGATGAAAATGATAATTACTTTAGGATCCGCTTGTTTCGGAAAACATTTTCCCTATTTTCCGACATTTGTTTTGTCTAGAAAAATGAATTTATGGAAACCGTATGCTTGAGTTCGGAATAAATAATTTTTTCTAAAAAAAATTAGAAATTATTTTTCCAAAAATATGACTAGACATCGACGCTTGATTTGAAACTCTACATTTGGGCACAAAAAGTCCAACATTGGTTCTCGGGTCCTTGGCATCTAGGACCAAGTCTCTGGCACTCGGGCCCTTAACCTCGATGCCAGTGCCTGGATCCACGGCACTCGTGCCCAGGTCCGTCGAGATCGAGCTCGGGACCACAGTGCCCGTACTTAAGCCCCTAGCACCCGAGCCCTGGTCCACAAATGCTGAGTGCGAGATCTTGATACCAAAGCTCGGATCATCAAAACCTAGGCCTGGTTCCACAAAAGGCCATGCCGGGTCCATTGGGGCCTGACTTGGAACCCCGATCTTTGTACTTGGGTCCATCAAGATTGGGCTTGGGACCCAAGTGCCCTAGTCAGGGTCCACCAAGGCTAGACCCTTAACTCTAGTGTCTGTACCCAATTCCCCGGTTATCGATACATAAGTTACTAGCGTCTGAATAATTTATATCTATTTAGGAAAATCAAATCAGAGTTTTCATATCAAACAAGGGAAAATATTTTCTAGTTCATTTTCGAGTTTCAACCAAACACTAGAATAATATTGTCATTTTCTTGTAAAACATTTTCTAGAGGAGTCACATTTTCCGCGAAATAAATATTGCCATTTTTTATTTGGTTGAAAGAGCCGATAAAGTTGCGTGATCGATTTTTTACACTCTTGCTTGTTAAGTCTTGCGGACCCAATGCGTGCCAAGTCCTGACAAAAAGGCCGTGACCATCGAGGAAAGATTTTAAAAGAGCTTTTCATTTGATTTCCAGGGACGCGACTACGCAAACGCGACGGGCCCACTCCTGTTGGGCCGAAGCGATCGGGTCGGGTCCGACGAGCTGCGGTTGGGCCGGCCACTCGAGGTCAAACCGGTCCGCGCAAGCGACGTAAATCCCACGACGGTCCCCGCGTTTCTCTGGGGTTGGGCCCGGCCCAACTAGAAAATTACGCCGCAACTCCGCTCACCGGATCCCCTCTCGCGCCACCGCACGTGCGTGAGCCCGCTCTATCTCCGTCGTTAGATTACGTTGGTCCCGCGCGGGGTCCATACAATTCGACGTCCGAAATTCAGCGGACTTACGTGGCCCGGGAAATACAAGATTTCTCCGCACCCCCCACGATTACGTATTCACTAAAAATCAAACGCACCTACGGAAAAAGCTTTTTCTCTTGCGTCTACACAAGTTTAAAACCCAACCCCCGTCCTCCCCCCCCTTCTCTCTCTCTACAATCAAAATCGCACTCGAACATCATCATCATCTTCTACAGTCTCTCGTGCGCCTCCGATTCTCCGATCGATCGACCGGCTCCGCACCTCCGCACCTCCGTTCCCGAGTCCCGGAACCGTGCTTTCCTGATGGCGGACGACGGTGAGCAGGCGACCAAAACCGACGTGGGCGAGGCCCGCGAAGAGCGGCAGGAGAACCCTGGGGGCCCCGCCGGCGGCGGACTCGCCCCCGTTGCGTCCGATGGCGGCGACGGCTCCGGGCGATCGCGGGCGGGGAGCGATGGTGGGGAGGAGGAGGAGGAGGAGGCGGCGGCGGCGGCGGCGGCGGCGCAGGAGCTGCCGCAGGCGAATCCGCGGTCCTCCAGGAGAACTCCGTTCACCGACTTGAATCAGGTCGATGCAGACTGGGCTCTCGCCCGTGCGCTGCAGGAACAGGTACTCTCTCTCTTTCTCTCTCCCTTGCGCTCCATCCGTTTGCCTTAAGATTGTGTTTCGTCGTTCCGATGGTTGAAATTCAGCTACTCGGTAAGTCTCGAAGTTCGTTGCGATTGTGTTTTTGGAGGACGGTGGATGGTTGCGCTGTTTGGTTCTTCTCGAGCTCCGTGTGGACGGAATTGAGACTTTGAAGACCCGAGCGCGTCTTGATATTGCTGAAAATGGAATTGTCCCGTGTCGTTGAATTGACTTGCGTTCGAGTTTTCATACTTCGGTTTAGTAGGATGGCTGTTTAGCTTGGACCTTAAAGTCCCCACGCGTGGTGTTGTGCTTTTAGATATTGCTTCTTCCCTTTTCTGGACGCAGGGTTTTATCCAAGTCGAATTGCTTGATTCAAATCGTTACTCACCAATGGATTTTTAAGCTGTGCTGATTCATTTTCAAACTGCAAATTTCCGATCCAAGAGTGCCCTTTATTTTTGGCTGCTTACAACAACTGACAATATATGTTTCCGGAGTAGGAAAGGGCCTACATGATGCTTAGACTGAATAATGACGGCAGTGATTATGGAAGTTGGGAAGGCGGGAGCTACATACAGGACGAGGATGATTTTGAGGATCCTGATGATGAAACCGATGATGAGGACAATGACGTTGAGGGCTCGTACAATGGCACTGATATGGATGATGAAGATGCCTTTGATGTGCATGCTGCTGAAGATGCTAATGGAGGTAGCAACCAAGCTGCTGAACTTGAGTCAGAAAACTTCTCAAGTGATGAGGCCTATGCCAGAGCTTTACAGGATGCTGAGGAGAGAGAAATGGCGGCTCGAATGTTGGCCCTTGCTGGACTAAATGATCGTGAGTGTTTCTCATGTTTCTCACGATACAGTTATCTATCCTTATATTCCTGCTTCGACAGTGCTGAAATTTTAAAAAACTGTTTGTGTTTGCAGGGGTTGTTGAAGAAGACGAGGATTCTCATGATAGTCAGGTATCTGTTATGTCTCTCTCTGTGTCTCTTTCTCAGCCAGAAGAGGCTGGATTGGTTTGAATCTCATCTAGTCCTTTCTAGTATACAAGTATACTTAACTCTGCCAATGTGCTTTGATATTAATAATGGGAAGAATTTCTCATGGGACCTCTCTTTATCTCACTGTTAATAATCCTGTTGACTAGGTTTGAGTTGCTCAAGCAGCTCTTGTAATTTTCTATGTCTTCTTCTCATTCTCAGATACTATGATCAGGCCAGATAGGCTTTGCCTTACTGGCCGTATTATTCTCAGGGTTTATTTTACCTGGATTATTGTGTCTGTGAGAGAATTTCTTGATGGGAACAATTATGGGGTTTTATGCACAATGTGCTGAGGAAATGAGGACAAGATGAGACTGGTTCGCAGGAGATAAATAACATCAAAAGCATTCATCGATGGAAAAGTTCAAGTAAAACATAAACAATGGATGCCATGCACGATACCGCTATTTTTTATGTTGGATATAGAGAAATGTAAAAGTTAGAACATATAGAAAAAGATGTGCTAACCCTCTTAACTTGGTGGATGACTAATGTTGCCTTGCCTAAGGAAGTTGTGTGGAGTGCTAGCAGGGTAATATTTTAACATACGTGTGATATTAAAGCTTTTCTTATTCTTTCTAGTTGCAAAAGTAGTTCAAACTTCTTCTGAATATTCAAGCTGGGGTTCTTCATGCGCTAAAATGTTGGAATGCCTCCTTTATCCTGGCTGACTTGTTGAGAACCCCCTATAACTCGAGAGATGCTGCATTCCTATCAGTCAGCGCTACTAAATTATCGATGAAATTTGAGACTGCTTAGCTGCTTTAACTGTCTCGTTTTCTGTTTAAGTTGGGTAATCATTATATCAGCTTCAACAGTTGAAAGCCTGATAAATGTGGACTCCCGTGTTGGCGGGGAAGTGGGTCAGTGGCATTAATAGCAATCAAGTTTTTAAGCTAGACCTACTTGGACAGAAAAAAAAGGGCAATTTATGCCACCTCTTCATGCTCATGATATTCTGGTGGGACATGGAATTACTACTAGGATATGTGACATTGACATAACAAATGTGTACGGTATGGTCATTCAATTCAAGAATGGGAGGTCTCATTGTCTTTTTGATAGGTTTTTGGAAGTTATTCATGATGATGTTATTCTACCTAGACCTTTACTACTGCCTTTTGTATGTAGGGTACATTAAACTTTGGAAGAATTTTTTAAAGACTTAACCATTACAATAAAATAGAAAATGTGTTGCACAATAAAATCTAAGAATTCAAGCTGTGGGAGGCAAGAGCTAATAATGGTGTGAGAAGCCGACTGCTGTTTGAAATGTAATTATTATTTTAATAGTGGAGTGAACATATTACCCAGCGGAAATGCATACCGTGCTTTCATTTTACATCCCTGACAATGTTTTGAGGCCTCAGGATATAGTAAAGCTCGAGAGTTTTAGGTGCCATGTGTACATTCACGCATTTGCACAAGCATGAATCGTCATTCTACTTTCTTTATAAACTAATAAGAGTTAATCAACAACACTAAAGCAGTTAGCAAGCCATCTGTCCATAGTAGCCTAGTAGGCTAGGTCAAATAATTGAGGTCTGTTATATGTACTTTCTTGTAGTTTGTTGTGGCCATTCTTTTTCAAGTGAAGACTGAATTCTTTCTTCTAATGTGTGGATGGGATTACAGGACACGTGGGAGGACGTCGATCCAGATGAACTTTCATATGAGGTAAGAATATAAGATAGCTTGTTGTCCTTCTTTTGTTGGATCTCCTGCTTTCATTATGTTAAGCATTGATCTCATTTTGCAGGAGTTGATCGCGCTAGGTGATGTGGTTGGAACAGAGAGTAGAGGGCTTTCAGCTGACACAATTGCTTCTCTGTCTTCTGTTAGCTATAAGACAGGCAGCACTCAGAATGGCACCAATGATTCGTAAGTGCCTATTTTTACTTTTACTACACGTCGTCGAACATATAGTTCAGTTTTGGGTGTTATGATAGCTCAATGAAAAATTTTGTATTTTCAGGTGTGTCATTTGCCGGTTGGATTATGAGGATGGTGAGAGGCTAACTGTGCTACCTTGCAAACATTCATATCATTCAGAATGCATAAACAATTGGCTGCAAATAAACAAGGTACGATTATTTCTCGAATCATCTTATGTCGTTGCTCTCTAGTTTATTATGTTCTTATGTCCATTAATGCAGAATGAATTCCATCATCTCGAACCTGTTTTTCTTTGAAACTTATGTTTAAGTGAAAGATATGGATCTTATAAAAAACGGTTCGTGGGTTGTTTGTTTTCTTTATCTAACAAAGAGTAATTCGTTTTGGTTGGCACATCCCCGTACTTTTCTTTTCGATAGGTGGCACATCCGTATACTTAGTTGCCTTTGGTTTGACTTTGGGGGAAAGCCTCCGAGAAAATGCAAAGGACTTTAGGTGAAAGGGGTTTCCAAAATGCAAATAATGTTTGGTAAAGTGTAATTTAATACACATTGGCAAGCAATTTTGACTTAAATGCCGTTTGGAAAAAAACTACACTTTGTTTTGGACTTTTGCTAGTTTCTTTTTTTAAAAAAGTTTCAAACATTTCTGCCGAGGCTCAGGTTGCTGACGGGCTGTTGGTGAGCTAGATCTGGCTCAGTCCAGCCGCTGGTGGGCTAGATCTGGCTGCTTGCAGCCTTGCCTGAGGTCTGGCGACCGTAGTGTTGCATGGGCTCACGAGCCGTCGTTGCCTGGGTCGCGCGAGCCCTGGTGACGGTCCCCTGGGTTTGTGCCATCGCCTGGGTCATGCCTAAGGTCATGGGACCTCCAAGTGGTGATCGTTGGCCTCTTTTTGAGTCCTCTGTGCAAACGTGGGGAAAATGAACAGTGCAAGAGTGGAATAAAAAAGTCACTAAATCGAAGACTTGCATTCCAGAGTACCCCGGACGTGCCTTGGGCTAAAGCCCTTTGGATAGCGTTGGAGATGCACTCCCCAAACCTCCCCAAAAATTTTGCCAAATCGCATTTGTATTTGCCCAAGGGCCTTTAAGGCTCCAAAGGGCTTTGGCAAAACAGAACCAAATGCACCCTTAGTGATGAATAAAGTGGTCATAAATTTCCAATTGGTGTATAGCATCACTGGCACTGTATGTGCATAATATTTTTGCGTATGCAAGACAAGATACAGCAGGCCTTCTGCATTGTTGTATGTCCATGCTTTTTACGGTATGTGGCAGAGGCAAACGGTTCAATTTATCTATGGTGTTTGTTTTATTGCTTGGCAGGTCTGTCCTGTTTGCAGTGCCGAAGTCTCTGGATCTGCGAACAGCTAGTGAAGTATTGTGGAGGCTACATGCTTAGCTCAAATAATAGACGTAGGAGTTCAGTTCTTTAAAATGGCTAACGACCCGATTCATACTCATGCTCCTTATGCTAGAAAAGACTATATTGTCTTTGCATCTTTCTAATTTGTGGCATGGACTCGATCATTCTCTTATGGTTATATATATGATGATATATGAAAGGACTTGAGGTTCTGTTTTTCATTTTTTTTTATCATTTTTTTTTGGAAATTTTGGATCATGAAGCCACCTCCTGCAGAGAGCCGTCTTAAAGATGGAATTCAGGGGATGCAAATACGCGAAATGTCGTGTGAGGTTTCGGCATATGATGGAACACTGGTTGATGTTTTGCATCGTCGCATCGAAGCCATCCTCGTAATTTGTTAGTGTTGGGAGTCAAAGGGAGTCTTTTAAGGGCTGTGTCTGAGCAGGCGAGTGGACCGAAGGCCTTGCCACAGTTGTCTTTCTGTGGCCGTAACCGTAACTAACGAGGTAATTGCACTCAATAGCTCTCATTCTTGATCGTGAAAAATTCTTTGGGTTGTGGCATTGTATCGGAGCATGTATTGGGTCGACATGAGTCCAAACCTTGCACGCATCCGTGAAAAATCATTGATTTGGAAAATAACTTTTTTAAAAAATAAACAAATGAAATATGTTTTCATCATCAGAAATATTTAAGTATAGATTGTTGTTGATAAAGATAATATTTTTTGGTTAATTAATTTTTTTTCCGAGTGATATAAATTTCGATAATTCGGGAAGTGGCACTATAACGACGAGGTTCACTTCAACTCCAAGGATTGTCCCAAACGTTCGGATTTGGAACTCCTCGAAAAAGCTTGACGACGATTGATCCAAAGGACCCAAAAAAATACAGTAGTTCAACAAATATCTCATCGGAGAGGCGCCAAAAATATCTAAAATCTCATCTTATACGCCTCTCTCTCTCTCTCTCGCTCGCCCGCTCGCTCGCTCCCGTGTTCTTGCTCGCTCGGAAACCATGCGCGCGTCGTCGAGCCCGTGCCTAATCGCTCCCCCAGCTTCGATCGCGACGACGATCTCCTCGAAGCCCAATCGCTTCGGTTTCGAGCTCGGCGCGAGGAAGCATCGCTCCGCATCATGCCGAGCATCTTCTTCCTCTTCGTCGTCGTGGATGATGACGGACTTCGACCTGTACGATCTCCTCGGCATCGACAGCTCCTCCTCCCACTCCCAGGTCAAGCTCGCCTACCGCTCCCTCCAGAAGAGGTGCCACCCCGACATCGCCGGGCCGGAGGGCCACGACATGTCCATCATCCTCAACGACGCCTACGCCGTCCTCTCCGATCCCGCCTCCCGCTCCGCCTACGACAAGGTCAGCCCACCCTCGGTCCTTCGTTTGCGCGCGCGCGGGTTCCGGTTTCGGATTTGGTTGATTGCGTAGTTGTTGTTGTTGTTGCTGCTGTTGCTCCGAACGGCGGAAACGAGACGGGGAGAGCAGGAAATATTAGTTCATCAACAATAGTATCCTTCTTTTTCGCTGGAAATCTTCAGCTCGATTTCGTAGCGCCTTTTCGATTCGAGATTATGCTCTTCGTACTTTGAGTGCGTTTGGAACTCAGCATCTTTTGTGGGAGCAAACGTAAGAGCAAATGCCTTTCTGATTTAGTAGGAGCGAAAATCGGAGTCCACTGATGCCTGATTGACTTGAGAAATCTTATGGCGGACACGGCGCGGCTCAGTTCTGCGAGTACAAGTAATTCGTAAACGATCAGTTTGTGGTTTGCGGTGGGAATTGGTTGCACTATTGCCTAAATTTGGTTGTTTACTCTGTAATGTTGATGAGTTTCTTGCTCTTCTCCAAACTTGAAGCTTATGGTCATGTTTTAGTCATGGAGGTGAAACTGGAAGCTTGATGTTAATCACAAGTGTACTGCGCGTCCGTACAGGAACAAGCAAAGACCTCTGAACTTCGAGGTTACACGGGGGAGCCTATCTACTCGGTATGGCTCGGGTCCGACAGCGAACAGAGAGCGGTGTTCGTGGACGAGGTCAAGTGCGTTGGCTGCTTGAAATGCGCGTTATGTGCAGGAAGGACGTTCGCCATCGAGTCGGTTTACGGGAGAGCACGGGTTGTTGCGCAGTGGGCTGACCCTGACCATAAGATTCAAGAAGCAATAGAAGCTTGTCCCGTGGATTGCATCTCGTAAGATCTCATCTAATTTCTCATTAATGCTTTAAGTAGCCCTGCTGATGGTACAGGCAAAGGCATGTCAAATACTGTGTGGATAACTGGATGCTCAAAGAAATTTTTACATGACATAATTCAAAAATAAGAAAGATATGACTGAGGAGCCAAAAAGTGAAACATGGGAATTTAGCTTGAAGCTTCGAAATCAGGTATGTTCCCTCTGTTTTTGGGAACTGTCTCTTCAATCTGGAGGCATCTTAGACGATGTTTTCAATTTGTGCGAGTGGTAGCGAAAGTGACCAAAACGTGGTGTCATCTTAACGTGCTGAGCCTCAGATTCTTGCCTTAGATATAACTTCGTTAGAAATTCGAATTCTACTTATACTCTTTTATCTTTCGCGAATACAGTATGGTTGAGAGATCGGACCTGGCAGCTCTTGAATTTCTGATGTCTAAGCAGCCACGGGGCAACGTAAGAATTGGTGCTGGCAACTCAGTTGGTTCACGCGTCTCGAACATATTCGTTGATGTGAAGAAGTTTCAAACCCGAGTTACTGAGGCGAAGGGCAAAGCTGCAACAAAAGATGATGAGGTTAGTTTGCGGGCTCCCTTCAGCAGAAAGTTGTGTTCTACATGTCAAAATTTTCACTTAAACTGGCTTCACCATGGGCCATTTTGGAATTGGCCTTGACAATTATTGGTGGAAATAATTCTTTCCAATGGAGACTTTTCGGAAAGGCTAAAATGTCATGACCTCTAGCCCAACTCATCTAGTTTCTGCCTTATGACTGGTCGAACTTTTTGAACAAAAGAGGTGTTTTGGCTTTTTTTTTTTTGGGTCAAAGAGGTGCTTTGCCTTAGAGAACTGCTTGTGCAACGGTTTATTCTCCTAATTTAGATTAAGAGCTAGGCTTGCGGATTTTTGGCTTCTTCTTCATTATGATTATAGTATGAGGTGTGGTTGTGCTAAATTCTTGAGTTTATGAAAGCACGTTTTTGGTTTTAGTTTAGATTTGTGCCTATCGAATCTACATCTGCCTCATGAATTAGTTGCCTCTCATAACAAAACTCAGGAGACAAATTTGTATCACCTGTTCTTTATGTTTGCATTCTATACTTTACTCATGCTGTTATACCGAGATATTTAATCATGGGAAGTTCATTTCCAGCAGACTGATCTGCAGAGAAAGGCTCGAGTTTCAGCTATCCAGGCAATCAGGTCGATCTCAAACTGGATATACTGGCAATCGCCCGACACAGGAAGCAAAGCCCTGACACGTAGAACTGGAGATTCAAGTGAACCAACCATCAAGAAACTCCGCGATGCTGCGGCGTCTAGGAAATGGGCAAGTTCCAAATCTGTGAGTGCCAAACGAACTGCCGTAAGCCACTTATACCATGATGAGTATTGGATTCCCACCCTCCACATGCTTCCGCCTGCGAGCGCAACCGAGGAGGAGACTGCTCCTAGAGTTTCCAAGGATTCCTCATCCAACAAAAAGCAAAAGAGACGCGATCCTGGTCCGAGCACAAGGGGGAATACTTCAAAGAACCCACTACTGTGGGCGTTTCCAATCTGTGCAGCCTCGGTTGCTGCCGCAATTGTGAGGTCACAGGTTGGGGATGGAACGGTTAGTGAGTTGAAACAGCACTTCGGCGGATCTCTAGCGCTGGAGATCGTTAACAGCTCCTGGATGCAGGTACTCTTAGCTGGGATGACATGGTATTTCATTGGTGTGGTGGTCGTAGGGCTAGTAGAAGCCGCTCTAAGCAAAGTGGGATCAGATAAAGAACCAAAGAAAATGTGAATCGCATTGTATAGTTGGAATATACCCAAAGAAGTTACAGGTACGTAGGACAATTTCGATAACCACCCCAAACTCGGAGGAATGTCTGATACAGATGCTCGGCGCAATCATTGAATTTGCCTATAATATAGATTATTGATGCCGTGATTGTTTCCATCATTTCGCTGCTAACATTTTAAACTTTCATAGCATCGTCCCAACAGAAGTAGAAACGAAACATTCAGGGCGGGACTTCATGGTTGCATTCTATTTCTACCCGCGCAGTTTTCTAACCCTCAAGGCTTCACGGCCTATGTTTTGACCAAAACTAAATTACAGATTTGGCTTGCTGGAATCTCTGCCATTAGAAATCATTGAACTATTGAAGATAAGGCTTCGGCCTCGTAAATAGAGCTTTGCTTTGCGTTTTTTCCTTGTAAACACGTGGGCACAGGAGAACACGAATCTACCCTATAGCTTATTAAATTTGGCAAGCACGACTTCCCCATCTCAATGATCCAGGAAAAACAGTCTGAACAGAAATTAACTATCATCGCACCTGACTGACAAACTCTACCTTGGCGTCAATATTCTACAAATCATGTCACGTACAAACTTGATTTACCTTAGCAAGTTTTGGCAATGCACCAATGATCTCATGGCCGTTTTTGGCTGAAATTGGCCGCGTCTTTTTGAAACCGTAGGAGCTATCCCTTCTTGCTCTCATTGATTCAATAACATCATTCATACACAAATGAAACATCATATCAGCCGCACAACACAATAAGGGAGCAGTTCATAACTTTATCAAATTATCCAATATGCCGTACCGAGTCAGAAAAGCTCCATAAGTTTCGCATGGAGTATTCACTGAACGACAGTTTCATCCAATAGAGGAGAGACAAAGGTCGCAATGGGTTTCTGAAGACTTGCATGCACCCAATAACTACAGTTTGGCACAGAGAATTAATAGCGGTACTTAGTGGAGTAGTCCTTGGGAGCAATGACCAGACCACGACCCTTCCTAGCACCCCGATATACCGTCTCGACGATATCGATGAATTCCTGCTTATCCTTGAGAGCCCAGTTGATCTTGTTGTTGTTTCCAGTTCCAAGATCTATCATGATGTGCTTGTTCCTGAAGAAGAACATGACTGTGGATGGGTCATAAAGCTCATACATGGTGTTGAAATCAGGCACCTCGGTTATGTCCACAAGGTATATGACAGCAAAGTTCTTTATGGTCTCGGCAACTGATGCCAGCACTTCATCCATCTGCAAAACCCAAATTCATACAGATTATTACCCAAATGAAGGCCATCAGTACTTAAAATCTATAGAAAGGAAAATGACAATAACATGACATCTCATGATCATCCATACAGGAAGCAAAGGCATAATCAGCATAGTAATGACGCTTTTTTCCTTGTACTCTGGTAAAATGACTTACGGAGATCTTTAAGGCCAAAAGCTAGGTATCCTTCACAACACTGCACAATGCTTCATGCCATTTACGTAGCTAGATGACAATCAAAAGTACCATATAGATCCAGTGGCTACACAGAGCATTTAAACACTCGTCCACCCGAACTAATTGTTTCCGCATGCTGCAGGATCAGTTCTTGAGCGTTTATGAAACAAAAAGTTTGTATCCCGATGATATGGCCTTGAGAATTTTGTCGCCATCCCCAGATAAAACCCAAAGTGATGGTCGACATAAAGAAAGTAGAAAGATTGGTTATGGCTTACAACTAAAGCAGTGAGCAACTAAATGCATATGCCAGCATATTAGTCACAAAATTAGGACAGAATAAAACAGCTTAGGTCACAAGCAGCTTTTCTTCTTTTGTTTCTGATAGACGAGGAGTGCATTCATTAACAGACATGATTAGTCACAAACGAAGCCTCGGTACAGATTGATGAAAAGCTAAAACTCATTACATCAAGAGAACAGAGCTTCTTTAACTTCTATAGTAAACTATCATTGATCGATCAATTCCGTCCAGAGACCCACGACGAGGAGCATCAGCAACCTCGTTTCAAACTCTGGGAACCCAAGCAAAACGCCCAGAGGGGTTGCACTAAATCACACCACAACCAAAGAACAAAGAAGAACCTTCAAGTAAAACCATCTAAACCCACTAGAAGAAGAACAGCGAGGGCTCCCAACAACGCTCGATGCGTTACTCGTATTGATCCAAGACTCTCAAAAACCTAATCCATTCAATCGACGGCATGATCCGAGACGAAATCAGCACCGATCCAAGCAAAGCAAAAGAGAGTGAAGCCGAGCTCTAATCAGCTCCCAAGGACAAATTCCCCCAAGCTGAGCTCGCAGATAGCACAATTAAGAAGCAGGAAACCGTCAGGGCGAACACAAACCAATTCACAAAGGTCTGAATTTCAGTGGTTCTAGATCCTCAGAACCCTAAATCCGGGGACGAAGCTGATTGCCACACGAACCCCAGAACCCCCAAGCGGAAGCAAGTAGCCAGCCATCGAGAACGAAAGAGAGAGAGGGAGTCAAGGAGAGCGGGTGGGGAGGGGAGAACCTGCATGCAGGTCTCGTCCCAATCGTGGCCGAAACGGATGACGACGAGCCGCTCTTCCTCCGCCAGGATGGCCTGGTCGACGGCCCATCCCGAGTGCAGGTGGGGCAGCAGATAAGACATGGTCCGACCCGATCGATCGACGACTGGATCGCGCTTCTCCCGCCGCTTCTCCGAGCCCTAGCTATGGATGCAACCGACGAACTCGAAGACGAGCGTCTAGCAAAATGCGTCGCTCGCAAAGCCTGGATGCCGTCTTTCGTATGGCGACTTCCTTCCTCGCGTAGCGCGCGGGGCCCACGCGCTTCGTGCTGCGTTTGGGGCGGCTCGGTGCGTGTGATTTATTTAGCCTCTTTTTTTTTAAATTTTATTTTCTCCGCCAATCAGTCGGTCGGTCCCTTATTCCGAAATATGACGCAATATATCCGTCGGATATTCACGGAAAAATCGGCCAACAAAAAAAGAAAAAAAAATCCCCCGAAGGCGATGAAGAACAGTAAAAGATGCGCATTAACATGAATTCAACTTCAGACGTAGGATACGTTTGGTTCAACTTTCAAAATGCTATTTAGGAGAATACAAATATCTTTAGGTTAAAACCCTTTTGGAAAAGTGTAAGTGGGGTTTACTTTGACCCAAATAATATTTGGTAAAAAAATTTTACAAAAGAGTTTTGAGAATTATCTTTTTTATTAAAAAACACAAAAATACCTACCCTACCATTCGCTGGAGGCTGCAACCAGTGAAGGCCTACGGTCGCCGGCGAGCTAGATCTGGCATCAGCAGCCACTGCCCGAGGTAGGGCGACCCCGGCGAGCCAGATCTGCCGCCGATGTTTGTCGCCTGAGGCTAGGCGACCCAGGCGCGCGACCTCAGGCACCGGCCGCCTAGATCTCGGGACCCAGGCGGCCGACGGCCTCGCATGACCAAGGCCGATAGTGCTTGGGCGGTTGCGCAATCTCAAGCGACCGTCGCCTTGGTCGTGCGACCTCGCCGACCTCCCGCCGGCCCAATCCGGTGTCGGCCGCTCTCGCTGGCCTCCCTTATGAAGAAGATGAATAGTAACAAGAGGGGTAAAATCGGAATAAACCAAAATAATAAGTGAGGGTAGTTTGGGGATAAAAAATTTGAGTTCAGCATTTGTGGAATGCCAAATGCACAAAACTGGTCCGGACTAGATTTATGCTTTCAGCATTCCAAATGCTAGCATTTGGTCAATGTTAAGCCAAAAGTTGAGCCAAATAGACCTATAGCTCCATATCGATCTGCTGCTCAACGAGAAAAAAAGAAGTAATCCAAGAGGAAAATGGTCGAGACAGATTCAAAATTGGGGGGAAAATCTACCTCCACTCGATCCTTGTCAGAAGAGGTTCGTCCTCGCAATCAATCTGCATCGCCATGGTCATCTAAGGAATGGAAACAGAAGAAGATTACGAAGATCCAATGAATAGATGCGAGCAAAATTCAAACGGACGCAATCGACGCATTCAACCTCAGTAGACGAGGACGGTAAATGCAACGAAATGAGAGCGCATCGCAAAAGGACTAAATAAATGTAGAATGTGCATGCGTGTGGTGATCGGTGAATATGGGAGAATCACTTTTTGCAAAAATAGAAACTGTTCAGGCTCCGTTGTATGTGACCGGCGACCGAAAGGGTGCACGTGTCTCGCTTGCGGCCTCGATCGGGTGGCCAACCGTGCCGCACCCCCACTCGTCCCTGCCTCCATCGACAGCATCACACCTGCAATCGCACAAAGACCGCCTATCGCACTCCCGAAATCTATTTGGATTCTGATGTGCACTCTTCTGTCTTAGACCTCGATCTCTTAGTTCTTCCGATGTATGCCGTCCCGGAAACACTATCTATATTGAGTTCGAGCAAATCACCCGACTAAGCAAGTAATTTACCACCTCTTTTAGAGATTAGAGATGCCATTTAGCTATGCATGCCATTTAAGTAATTCAAATAGTCTTTTTTTTTTTATAACCCAGGGAATCCCCGCACGACCGACAGCCGGGGAGTAAACCCTGGGGGCGACACGTGCTAGCCACTACACATGTGCCACCAGTTAAGTCACCCTGCGGCGCCCGGTATTCGAACACTCAACCTTTTGCGAGAGGAAGAGTGCACGTTCCAGCAGCGCCACCCAAACGGGTGGTTAATTCAAATAGTTGGAGCGGTAGGATTCTAAATGTGATTCTCACGGGATTTATCAAGTGGCTTTTACCGTATAAAATTTTACCCTAACATAATTTCGCGACCATTTTGTTCCGTCTTGAGCAGATATCAACCTATGCCCTATGCATGTGATGCGACGATTCGTTTTACCACTTATAATGTACGCATATTAACCTTAAGACAGGCTAATCCGAGTTATGCGCGACCGAATAAGATGATCACTTTATCAAAATCCTCGAGCGGGGGAATTAACAGACATCATCAAAGCTGCTCTAATTCATCCCGATAATCTTCTCGTCCAAATCAATCGCTTCGAATTCTCCTGAGCCAAATCAAATCTCACGAATTAATCTATAAGATTAATGACGTGGCGTGATGATGCGAAAGGCCAATCATGAAAAATCAGAAGCAATTATTGCCGTCTGGGGGCATCCTACTTGGGGTCGAGGATAAATTGGTAATTTCAACGCCCAAAGAACATCCTCGAACATCACGACGGATTCTGAACCAGAGCAAAACAATCAGGAAAGCCTGCGTTCATCTCTCGTCGGAGAATCGATGGCCGCCAAATCCCCCAGCCCTTCGCCGTCCTACGCCGAATACAACATCCGGACCCGGAAACCCGACCCGAAATCGTGCGCCCTCCTCGTGATCGACGTCCAGAACCACTTCGCCTCCATGGCCGGCCCGATCCTCCCCGCCCTCAACGCCACCATCCGCCTCTGCCGCCGCGCCTCCGTCCCCGTCCTCTTCACCCGCCACTGCGACGCCGACCCGTCCGACTACCCCTCGCTCGCCGAGTGGTGGGGCCACGACTCGCGCATCCTCGACGGCTCCGGCGAGGCGGAGCTGATGCCGGGGCTCGACCGCGGGGACGGCGACCCGGTGGTGCGGAAGCACACGTACAGCGCGTTCCGGGGCACGGGAATGGAGGAGCGGCTGGCGGGGATGGGCGTGCGGGAGGTGATCGTGGCCGGGGTCATGACGAACCTGTGCT
Organism: Syzygium aqueum; assembly: GCA_031216185.1. Taxonomy (NCBI): domain Eukaryota; kingdom Viridiplantae; phylum Streptophyta; class Magnoliopsida; order Myrtales; family Myrtaceae; genus Syzygium; species Syzygium aqueum. Next base: position 28,056,587 of record CM062237.1, on the reverse strand, counting down.
GCGAGACGACGGCGCGCGAGGCGTTCGTGAGGGGGTTCAGGGTGTTCTTCTCGACCGACGCGACGGCGACGTCGAGCGAGGATCTGCACGTGGCGACGCTCAAGAACATGGCCCACGGGTTCGCTTACCTCGTGGACTGTGGATCCCTCGAGAAGGGCCTACTTGGGTAGTTTAATTTTAGCTTTTCCTTGCTTCTCTGTTCATCTTCCTCCAGTGTGTTTCTTGAATTACAGAACATCTGTTAACGAATGATGGAGAATCGGATCGTGTGTGTCTTGGAAATGTTAAAAAGGGTTTTCGCATCGGCTTTGATGCCCTTTCATCTCGTTCAACTTGCGGCGGCATGATCGATGGTGAATGTGATTTGTAATTATTAGCACACCAAATAGTAGCCGGATATCATACCAACGCAAACAGCAAGAAATTCCGGATCACGCAGACGAATTATCGATCATTCGCTTGTCAAATCAAAAGCCCTTAAAAAGAACAGAAGCAATGCGGAGCTTCGGTGGATCGGCTCGCTAGCGACGGGTGGACGGCAAGGCGTCGGTGGCGAGGAAATGGGTGAAGAGGGAGAGGGACTGGTCGGGCGCGAAGACGGGGACCTGGTGGCCGGCGCCCCGCACGGTGGCCAACGTCAGCCCGCCCTCGTAGACCTCCACCCAGCCGGCCACCTGCTGCTTGTGGAACCACGCCCTCCATTCCTCCTTTACCCTCAGCTTCATCTCCTTCACGCTGTACCTCGTCGACGTCACCGGCACTCGCCCGTCGGTGTCGCCGCTGCATCGCAGAGTTCCCCGTCGAATTCAACCTCGTTCCGATACCCAAGTCCCCCCAACTCATACTTCAATAAAAGAGAGGACGGGGAGAGAGATTCGCATAGCGAGAGTACCTATATATCCAAATGCGAAGACCCGCGTCCAAGAGCTTGCTGATGATGGGCAATATGGTGTCTGCAGATTCCTTCCAGCCCTTAATCACGCGGCTGCACATTGATTCAAGGACGTAAACCACGGCGTTAATCGGGCTTCTCTTTAACTTTCACATCATTTTGACTGCTGAGTACGAGTAAAATGATTAACAGATAACGAACATTCGGATGGGCAATTTTAATGGCGGATACGTGCAGCTCTGCTTTCAGTACCGAGGCAAAGGGCAAATTCAAGATTGGTCCCCAAGGAATTAATGAGGACAGAGAACGAATAGCGACAAAAGATCGAGGGCTCGAATGATTGGAGGTGGAACGTAAACGCGACTACGTGAAGTATGAAAGGGAGAAGAAGTGACAGTCCATCTTCCCGGCTGTCATTAAATTCACTCTACAAGTACTGAACAGAACGGAAACAAATTAAGGAACTGACACGTGATGATCTACCGGTGAATGGTCCAGAGCTCTTGGTTCTGTCTCTCTCTCTCTCTCTCTCTCTCTCTCTCTCTGACGCTCGCTCGGTTCTTGTGTTTCGACACTTCACTGTAAAAACAGAGCATCACCCAGGATTACTCATATTCTTTCACTGAGGTTCCTGAGGAAATTCAGGGTTATGTTTTTGTGGATGACGCACGGTGTACCAGTTTTACTTACCTAACACTTGATCCGCTAAACTGCTGGTTTGATAATCGAAGTGAATCAAGATCATGCGCCTGTATCTCTTTGATTTAATTTTTTCTTATTTTTCTGATCTATCGAGTCTTAAAGACGATCTGATCTCGAGAGGAAAGAGTACCTGCAAGTTGTGTAGCGATAAGGGAGTCCGGTGAGATTGGCGTGGAGGGCGATCTGAACATCTTTCCTGTTGAAGTATTCCTCGACGTACTCTTCCGTGCACGGGTCGTAACCCGACGGCAACTCCCGCCACGAGTCCTGATTAATCAAACACCGCATCGAATATATGTTTGTTAAGGGCAGTGTAGGAAATGAGCGACAAGCACCGACTCTCATCTTGTAAAAATCAGAGTGGAAAGAAAACGAAACAGATTAGGCTAGACTCTCACATGGCCGGCGAGAAGTCGAGGCGTGATGGTGAGCCTTCGGGAGGCAGACCAGTCGGGAAGGTCGCAAACCGGAGTGTAGATGCTGTAAATGTCGATGTCGGAGTAAGCTACCAAGAAGTCCCTGAAGAGGGAAGAGCAAAGCAGGGTTACGGTCATGTTGCTCGAGCTGAAATTGCATTCCTTGAAGATGCCATCGTGGAGCTGGTCCGAGATTATGGCGTGGCTCCATGCGTAGTCGATTAGTCCCTTGGTGTCCGTCGGATCATTGATCACCGCATTCCCGATCTGCGCTTCGGCATTGTTAAATGTAGCGAAGCTAATCACTATTAGTATGTCAACGCATGCTTCATGAACTATATGCAATTGGTTCTATAAATCAATAGCTGTACCACATCTTTCCTTAGGGGAAAGAAACTGGAGAAAATGATTGTGCAAATCCAAAGTAATCGGAGAAAACGAATTCTTAACTCAGGAAGGGCTGAGTAATTAAGGAACCAAGTAACTTGAAGTAGGATTTACAATGGTTAAAAACACAATCATCGGAGGACAAAATTACCATGAAACCTTTGAGATTGATGAAGGAGCCATGTCCTCCCTTGTTTCTCTCATAAATAACTTCTGCAAGCTGAGGTACGTAGTGCCCTGGAACACACGGAAACTTAAGCCCCGTGTATGAAAGGTATACGGCATATAGAATTATAGATTGGACAAGCATGGCAGAAGCTATAAATCGTTTTGACAGTCCGTCAATTGAGTCCTAAAACATTTTAAAAAACGCGTAATTGAATCCATAGCGCATTCGTCCCGTCGAAATTTTACGGAATCAAAGTCAGTGGCGTCGGACTAATTATGAATTTATGACTTGAATTGCAATTTTCTTAGACATTTAAGGCTCAATTAATCGCTAGGTAAAACGTTCGGGACTTCTAGCTAGAGTTATGGATAGAGACCTGCATAGCTCTCTCCGGCGATGTAGAAGTCGTGGGATCTGAAACTTGGGAACCTCTGGAACCAACCCATCAAGAACGAGTGAGAGTCGCCGGCCGTGACATGATCCCCGAGCCTGCTCAGATCCTCCGACCTGTTGGTGTACGAGAACCCGACCCCCACCGGCGCCTCCAAGAAGAGCAGATTTGCCACTGCACACATCCACAGATTCAAAATGCTCTCACCAATCAACGGACGGTCCATTCTTCTCCATCATCGTCTTCGCAACACCAACGATTCAAGGAATTCAATGAACAGATTCAAAGCGAAAAGACATTGTGAGATATACCTCTGTTCCAGGAGAATCTGTTGAGAACGAGATGTGTTCCATTATGGAGGTCCTTCCTGACCAGGAATGGACCCAGTTCCTGTGCAGCTCCAAAGGCCACCGACGAGCATCCAGGCCCTGGTTCAATTCAAACGCCCATCATCTTTAATTTGAACGATATTCTTATTAATTTTAGCCACTTTTTTACTGTTTATGAATTTAAACAGGCGCCTTTCTTGAAAGCAAAGAGGAAGATGCTCCTCCCCTACTTTTCTTTGGGTGCCAAAAAGCTGTCTCCCCGAAGAAAAGTGTCTCCTTGTTGACTGTTGACAGCTAAAAATGCCGGAAAAAAACAACAACAGTTTTTTTCAAACACTTTCGTCTTTATCTTCTCTCTCTCTCTCCCTCTCTGCGTGCCCACATACAGTGTTGAAGATCAGAATCCCGAAGTGCATTTCGTGCGTGCCCATGCGTCGGTTACCAATGAGGCATCTTCTGTTTGATCTCGGAAAAGAAGACAAGATACTGCAGCTTTTATGCTGTAATAAAGCTAAAAGAGAGCAAATACACGCAGACAAAAGTGGCGGTAAAGGCTCTGCTCTGATGTTCTCTGGACGTGCAGGCAACGGCGGATGTCTATGTTTCTTAGTATGTTACCAAGAAGATAATGTACTTGCCATATCTTGCTGTGCGCATAACCCTGCACTCTTATCTTATTTCCTCGAGAAAACTTCAAGACAGATTGATTGGAAAACCGGGGCAAAAGGACAGATATAGCCGTTGTCGATCTTGTTGTTCATGAGGATTGTAGGAGGTCAAGACAGGCTGAACCAAGAAAGAGGTATGACCCACACTAGTGAAGTGACGTGAAGTGAATCCACGACTGTACAGAAGAATCGTATCGCATTTGCCGTGAGCGATGGTGCGAGAACGCGGACAGAGGGAGAGAGAGCTTAGGGAGAGAGAGAGAGAGACCTCCATTGAGCCAGAGGACGAGAGGCTTGCGAGGAGCGTCCGCTTGAGCTTCGAAGAACCAGTAGAAGAGCGCCTTGTGCTCGTCGGGGTGCTGGAGCTCCACGTACCCCGCGTAGTGCCTGAACCTCGCCCCCGCCGGCTGCCCCGGCAAGCCCCTCACCCTGTCCGCCTCCCGCCGCAGCTCCTCGCCCCCGGACGCCGCCGCGGCTTCGGCGGCGGCGGCGGAGGCGGCGGCCAGGAAGAGCAAGACCACGTGCATCCATGCGCTCCCCATCTCAGATTCTTTAGGAGAAGGGGGGGGTGGGGGGCTTCTGGGTCCTTTGTCACCGAACGCGGAAACGAGAGAGAGACACGCCGGTCCTCTCACGGAGGAGGAGGAGGAGGAGGGTTCGTGGAAGATGCCAAGGACGAAATGGGATGGGCCATTTTTTGTTTTATGATTTTATCGCTGGCTCCCCCTTCAAAGGTGCAACTTTTTCCATGGGACCTTTGTCGGGTTTGATTTGATACGAACTTTGGAAGTTTTTCACCAAAGGACGCGCTGATTCGATAAGGTCTCCCAGATACAGACGAACGATTCTCTCTTTACATTCCGATGCAAACATAGCTTGTTCGGTCACGCCCTTTCAATCTGCGAGGGTTTCGCCCGCGGTTAAAGATTTAACTGAGCACACCCGGGTGAGGGGAGCATTGCAAGGACGGCTCGGTCCCGGGCGAGCCCATGCCCGTGTTACGTTAACACGCGAACGAAGGGCTACACGAGCATTAGCAGGGATAAACACGTCGTTTTTTCTTTCTTTCTTTCTTTCTTTTATTGAAAGGTTTCCCGCCTCGACGAGATCGATGCTTGCTCGCGAGGATCGGAATGAAATAGGGCCGGAGACTCGTATGGACTCGGATACACAGAGCAAGGGGGGGTCGCGACATTCGTATCGAATAGGACACCTGTTCATGTACGATTCGCGGCGTGAAAAGTTGAGTGCCGGGGACTTACTTTAAAAGGGCCCACGAGGGGCTAGCGAGTGATTCGGGTTAATCGCGCATTCGAAAATAGATTCCCTCAGATATTGAGAGTTGGACTTGGAAATCGTCTAGACTCGGTCCAAACTTTTCGAACGCGGCATTAGGAAAGCAAAGTCCTTTCGTCATTTGCCCCCGGTCGGCAAAAGTGCGGGCGAGATGTCCGTCGTTAAAATTACACTTCACCGGATTAACTACAATAGTCATATTCGTTCGTATTCGAGCCCAATTCGTTCGTATGTATGCGAGCCCAATTCATATTCGTTTTCGTAATTAAGTTATGGAGTTTGCCCAATGCTTTCCCAATTAAAATTGGGCCTGAGCCTAGAATGGGGCAAGGCCTCTCATTCAACTACAATCACTTCGACATCACTTTAAATAAATGGCAAAAAGATGGGATGGGCGAGTCCAACTCTCGACGATCTCCCTTGACTTTATCATTGGAATTTCGCATCCTCGATCCGAAAGCTCGGTTCGAATCACTGTCTACCGTTAATTCCGAGCGAGTCCGTCGTTACCGCACTGCCGAGTGCTAGTTCTAGTATAGCTAGAATCATCCCTCACACCATGGACAAGACAAAAACAGCAGCACGGGGCAAATTAGGATTTCTTGATCTCGATGACCGATCGGGAGATTCATGCCTTACCATCGAAGAGTGCTCCAAATCGCGTGGAAGTAAGTTTTAACTCGGCTCGATCTATCGCTTCGTCGGGTACGGACAAATTCGGCCTCGATTGAGTACGAGCCGTGTAGAATTCCATTACTCGGATCACGACATTTGCAAGGCCGCATCAAATAAACTCCTCGAATAGCTTTTCGGGTCACGTTTTTATTTAGTGTTCTAATCCAGAAAAATTCTCCAACCAAGCAACTACAAAGAAAAAGAGATTGGCACAAATTTCAGCCACGATTTTCTAATGACCATATCAACCGATGGTCGATGCTCATCTAACATGGGAAAAGTGGTCCTCAAATCTTAAATTCCATCATATGCTCCAAGTTTGTATATGAAACTACTCATTATATTATTTTGTGAAAGCATGGTTGACAAGCATTTCTTTAATGTTTCGGTATAGAGGAGGTTGGTGGTGGGTTTGAATGTCTTACGGCTTAGAACCTGAGTCGATAGAAGACGATCCAGTTTGGAGTCGATGAGTATTGGCTAGAACCATGAGCTCTGATCATCAAGAGCCAACCACTAAGTAACCTCCACGTACTTTAATATTAGGGACTATGAATCACTTCAAAACCATAGTTATTTCAAGCATCACATGTTCATTGAGAAAGTACCAAAGAAGTCATATGCATATTGTATTTTTTTTTTTTTGGTAACCGAGGTGTCCGGGCCAGCTTGCGCGCACCTCGACTATTCCTCGGGTGAGACTAGCACAGCAACCCACTACCATGGCCCCCACTTAAATCACAAGTGCTCAGCTGAGGAATCGAACCTGGGACGAGTGCGCCTAACCACACAATCCCAAGTACGCCCTAACCAACTGAGCAACCCATGGGTGGGGTCATATGCATATTGTATTGATATCAACTTAATCATAAAATTTTTAATTGGACCAATTTAGTTATAAACCTTTCACATTGATATCAATTCAGTCCATCCAGCTAATTTAGGTCAGAAATCGCCGACATAGATGCCAATCATCCTACGTGACAGGTTGACGCTGAAGTGAATAAATTTTACAATTTTTAAAATTTTTTCGGATTTTTTTTTTACATTTTGAACCAGTGACCATCTCTAAGCATAGGGGGAGGGGCTTGAGCCCTTGCTCAAATCCAAGCGGCAACTAAGTATCTAGGAACTGCTAGAATTTAATCGATGGTGAGATATCTTGAAACTACAGTCGTATAGAATTGAAATATAATTGAAAGTTAACAAATTTGTGTTGCCTTTTCAAGGGATTTTCGAAGAGTACGTTGTGGTAATCTAAAACCTACAATCATCAGTTATCAATGAGGTTAGCGAACGGTTACGTTAAAAGTTATCGAACGGTTACGTCAACTCCACTACCTTGACAGTTTCATCAACTACACTGTCTTGACGGTTTCCTCGACTCCGCTATCTTGACGGTTTCTTCGACTCCATCGTCTTGACGATCATTTTATTTCATTGTGTTGATAGTTACTTTTTTTATGGTTACATCCGAAATCATCGACTCCACTTTTTGTTGATTCATCAAGTTGTCAATTTTTTAAGTTGTCGATGATTATGTTCATAAATAACCAAACTGTGCTATCATCAACTAGTCTATTACCTATTGATAATAACCAAAAGTTAATCATTTTTTGGCGTAAACACCATCGAATTAGAATATCATTTGATTCAACGGGTCTAAACCGGCGCTATATATAACCCATTTACATTTATATTTTCGCTCGAATTCTATCGCATCAATGAGTATGCTACTTACATATAAATCAATCTTCCGTATGCGTAACATCGCAACCCGGGCATTCCGTGGCCAGTAAATATTCAAGTGCCTGAATTTGTGGGAAACATATCTTCTTCTGGTAGGTCGAAGAGACGTAAAAGAATGAAACAAATCAAGAAAAGTTTCCATTGATGTTGATTCCACAACCTAATGCCATAATCTAATTAGAAGCACGACCCTTACCCCTTAACATCAAATTTATTAATTTAAGAAAGAAACCAATCCCAATTCGGTCGCGACAGGATTAGATTCGCATTCCGCGTACGTTTCCTATTCATATTTCACCGATGAGTAGACGACGACGACGACGCATCGACGGGAAGACAGCTCATTACGTGAAGTTTTTTCCGAAGGATTTCTCTCGAATCCAGCAATAATTCTTAAGCAAGGTCAATGTCATTTCAATATCAAGAGTTTCATCGACCAGCAGCATTTGCTTGCGTGCGCTTGCCCTTCCAACTAAACAAAGATCAAATCATTTTTTTTTTGTGCGATGATAAAACCCAAATCTGAGCGATCTTGATTAATATTTAGGGATAATAACATAAACAGTCCCTGAACTTTGGTTTAATGTATAATTTAGTCCATGAACTTTTAATTTATTCAATATAATCCTTAAACTTTAGGCTAATGTTCAATGTGGTCCCTGAAATTTTATTTTGCTCAATATCATCCCCGAACTTTTTGTTCATGTTCAATTCAGTCCCTGAACTATATGAAAATGTTCAATGTAGTCCATGAACTTGAATTAATGGAAAGGATTGTATTGAACATTTTCATAAAATTTCAGGGATCACATTAAACATTCGATTAAAGTTCAGGGACTACATTGAACAAATTAAAAGTTCATGAATCAAATTACATATTAAGCCAAAGTTCAATGACTATTTGTGTTATTTTCCCTAATATTTATAGGGTACGTGCGATCTTTTGGGTTCTCTAGTATCGAAGGGGTACTTTGCAATTGCAAACATGGAAGGTGAAACTCCAATGCAAAGCGGCCAAAGCACAATGGTCAAAACAGATGGACACCTGGCTGAATAGTAGCCACGTGTGGTGGCACGCAACGATCCCAATTTAAACCCAATTTAATTTTCGTTAACCCGCACGCTGCCCGCCCTAGGTTTTTTCCCCATATTTCAATTTGTGCCCCCGGCTTCCAGGACGAAACCTGTAGAAAATCGTTGCGCTTAGGTAATCCGCCTTAACCACTTCTTATCGCCCAAAACATTGATCATAATCTTTACGATATTCTTGCAAGTGAATCTCGGGACACACCCAACCGTAGCGAAACCTCCGACATTCCCCCCTTCGGTCGTCCGAAAATACGAACTACTCCACCCAAAAGAACATAAATTCCAAGATATCCGTGTAAAATTTTGTCCGGGGAAAATCCCAATTTCGCAAGTTTTGCCGAGCTGGCAAATAAAACCATGGAAAAATCGTTCGAAAGCGCACATCTTTCAGCTCACCAAATCGAAACCGCTCCTGTGCAAAATTACGCACGCCAAGAAACGCATCCGAAATCGGCACCCCCCCATATAACTCGTATAACTCGTGACCGTGGTTCACAGCTTCACATTATAACTAAACACAACCTGTTCATGCACCACCACCACTCCTCTAGTCCCCTTCACTGCAACGCCATGAGCCCCAGCAACCACACGTCCTTCTCCTCCTCCGCGTCTTCGGTCGCCACCGCCGGGAGCTTCGTCTCCCGCCGGCTCCACCTCGTGGAGCACGTCCAGGTCCTTGAGCTCCTCCTCGCGCTCTTCGTCTTCGTCGCCATCCACGCCGTCCGGCAGGGGAAGCGACAAGGGCTGGCGGTGTGGCCGGTCCTCGGGATGGCGCCCTCCCTGGTCGCGGGGCTCCGGACCGACATGTACGAGTACATCTCCGACGTGGTGTGCCGCCAGAACGGCACGTTCTGGTTCAGAGGTCCCTGGCTCACCAGCCTCAACTGCGTGGTCACCGCGGACCCGCGCAACCTCGAGCACCTCCTCAAGACCCGGTTCTCCAACTTCCCCAAGGGCCCCTACTTCCGCGACAACGTTCGAGACCTCCTCGGCGACGGCATATTCAACGCGGATGCCGACACGTGGCAGCGCCAGAGAAAGACGGCCAGCATCGAGTTCCACTCCGCCAAGTTCCGGAGGCTCACCATCGAGTCCCTCCTCGAGCTCGTCCACGCCCGGCTCCTCCCGGTTCTCGAGGAGAGCCTGCGCACCTCCGCCGCAATTGACCTGCAGGACGTGCTTCTCCGGCTGACTTTCGACAACGTGTGCATGATCGCCTTCGGGGTCGACCCGGGCTGCCTCCGCCCAGGGCTCCCCGAGATCCCCTTCGCGAGGGCCTTCGAGGACGCGACGGAGGCGACGGCGCTCCGCTTCGTCGTGCCAACGTGCGTGTGGAAGCTCATGAGGTTCCTCGACTTCAGCCTCGAGAGGACGCTGAGGAAGGCGATCGAGGGCGTCGATGAGTTCGCAAACGAAGTGATCCGGACCCGAAAGAAGGAGCTCGCCGCTGACGACAAGTGCCAGAGGTCGGACTTACTGACGGTGTTCGCGAGGCTGAGGGACGAGGAGGGGAGGCCGTTCTCGGACAAGTTCCTCAGGGACATATGCGTGAACTTCATACTCGCCGGGAGGGACACGTCGTCGGTGGCGCTGAGCTGGTTCTTCTGGCTGCTCGACAACAACCCGGACGTCGAAGAGCGGATCGTGGCCGAGCTTTGCAAGGTGGTGAGCGATCGCGAAGGAGAGAGCGACGGCGAGGACTTGGTGTTCAAGCCGGAGGAGATAAAGAAGATGGAGTATCTGCAGGCGGCCATTTCCGAGGCTCTCAGGCTCTATCCCTCCGTCCCCACTGATCACAAAGAGGTGAAGCCCCCTCCCTAGATCCCTTTTCTGCAGCGAACCCGAAAATAGTTCGATTTCGAAAAAGCCTGATCATCCAAAAAAATCGATAATCTTTTTCCTCAACCGTCACGAAACATTCGTTAACGTAACATCGATTCTATGTTTCGCATCCTTCTATTAACAAGAAGTTTGGTGGGTTAACGTGATCTGGATTCATTACACAATATTCCTTGAGGTTAATCCAATTAGTGGGAATTTGATTACAAGTTGTTGAATCGTGAGTGGGACTTTGCTCTGCGCATCTACGAGGTTGACCAAAAGTTGTTCATTCATTTGGAGTGTGCTGTTGGGTTCATTTCTCGTTCACCTACGTACTAACTGCTTTGTGATTATAAAAAGAGATGCTTAGTTTCAAGGACGTAGCCTTCTGGAGAAGAGGCGCGAGTCACGTAATTGCATCATCAAGGAGAGAATGAAGGGTCGACTTGGTCAATGAATGCCACGAAGACTTTGTTTTGACTTCAGTTTATTATTATTTGTCCTATTTTTGTTCCCGACGCGGGTCCATAGATTATTAGTTTAGTGTTTTTCGAGCCACGAATTTAATTTGGAAAATTTGGAGCATCCATTGTCAATGTTTCATAAACAATTTTATCCATCTTGATCAATAATGCGTGTCAACTTTAGGTTATCGAGGACGATGTGTTCCCGGACGGGACGGTGCTCAAGAAAGGCACGAAGGTCCTCTACGTGATCTACGCGATGGGGAGGATGGAGGCGATATGGGGGAAGGACTGCCGCGAGTTCAAGCCGGAGCGGTGGCTGCGGGACGGCCGGTTCATGAGCGAGTCGGCCTACAAGTTCACCGCGTTCAACGGCGGGCCCCGGCTGTGCCTCGGCAAGGACTTCGCCTACTACCAGATGAAGTTCGCCGCCGCCTCCATCCTGTACCGCTACCGTGTCAGGGTGGTCGAGGGCCACCCCGTGGTCCCGAAGCTGGCGCTGACGATGTACATGAAGCAAGGGCTCAAGGTCAACCTCTTCAGGCGCGGCGAGTCCGAGCGCCAGAAGTGCCTCCTGAAGTACGGTTAAGGAGCGGGCGTCTCGAATAAACGCGGTGATGGCGATTGTGTCTGTTCTTTCGATATGTGAAGATGGTGTCGGACTATAGATATGTGTATTGGAAAGAAAAAAAGTACCTTGGAGAGGGGGCTTGGAGAAGGATGTACTAGGAAAGCTGGGTTTGTCTTTTTTTTTTTCAGTAAGTGGGGTTGATATTTACATATTTCTTCATTGGTTTGTTGTAATTCGACTGGTATCGTGTATCATCTTTTGCTTTAGCGTGCCCTGAAATCCAAGAATGAATAGCCATGCCGACGTGAATGAATGAATCGTGACTCGGTAAGAAAGAATGCGCCATCATCAGTCAGCTTAGTTTCATTGCAAATGGGTACGTTGGAAAATTATGGTTCGAAGTTGACATGTTTTGTAGTAAATCGACAAGGGAAAATCACCAAAAAAAAAGTCTTAAATTTATTGTATTTGTACCGATTCAATCCTAAATAATTCAATTTGGCCAATTTAGTCATAAACATTTTAACAATTCACCAATTGAGTCATTCTGGCTAATTTTTGCTGGAAATCGCTAACGTGGACGTTAGCCGTCTTATGTGGCACAGCCGACACTGACTAGAGGTGCGCATGGTTCCAAGTTCTATCTTGGAACTTGAGAACCTGACCGGTGAGAACCCGTAAGTTCCGGGTTTCAAAAATTAGGAAACTTGTTTTGAAGAGCAGGTTTTAGGTTATGAGAACCTGAAACCTGAAACCTAAACAAGTTTTTTGTGTTTTTTCTTAGTCTATGTCTTCGCGTGATCCTGTAATGTTTCATTCATGCGTTAGATAATAAGTGTATAATCTAGAACTACCGGTCTAAAAGTTCATTTCATGACTTGTTAATATTTTATATTCTTCATATATCTAAATATAAGTTGCGGTCAGTAGATCATAACAGCAAATGGTAGTCATTAAATATGATGATTCGTTGCAATTATCCAATTAATAATACATGTGAAATCTAGGTAAACTTTGGAACCGATCTGGAACTTGTGATAGGGTAGGTTTCGGATTCCAAAAAATGAGGAACCTATTCTCATGGGTAGGTTCAGGGTGGAACCTGTACAGAACATGGAACCACTTATCCCTAGTATCGATTCACGCAATGATTTCTCATTTTAATTGCATTTATTTGAACCATAATGCAAGAAAAACTAGTTTTTTGTATTCTCTTTGATGAATAACAAGCTTGTTCAGCATTGTTGCGTTCATTTTCGTTTTATTTAACTAAAAATGAACTAAAAAAAAAGAACCTGTTGGACCCTGGAACCTGTGACAGGGTAGGTTCCAGGTTTTAAAAAATGAGGAACCTGTACTCGAGGGTAGGTTCTAGGTTCTAGGTAGATCCTATAAGGAACCTGGAACCGCTTACTTCTAATGCTGCCGTGATCAATTTTTGTAATTTTTAATCTTTTTTTTACTTTTTTTTCATTGTGCTGGCCAGGTCGCCCGTGGTTGGAGAGGTCGTGAAGGCCCTAGGTGAGGCAATTGTAGCCTCACCGGTTGTGGGCGAGGGACTTCGCAACTGGCGAGGGTCGCCGGTGACCCTTGCTAGCACAATGAAAAAAAAAAGTCAAAGAAATTTTTTTAAAAATCAAATTTAAAAAAAAAATTATTGTCCGAGTCAGTGCCGACTGTCCAATTGTGCCACGTGGGACAGTTAGCGTAGGATGGTCAACGTCCATGATAGTGATTGACGGCCAAAATTGGCCGGAATAATTCAATTGGCAATTTATCGAAATGTTTAGGACTAAATTGATTCAGTTGAAAGGTTTAGGACTAAATTAGTACAAGTACAATAAGTTTATGATTTTTTCGGTAATCGTTCCATATCGATGAAGAAAATAAGATACCTAAGAGCCAGAATCTCCAAAATGGAGGGATCAAAACCTTTGACGCTTTCAAAACGAGAGAGGGACTGGACTGCTATTTTCTGACCCCAGAAACAGTATCATACTTAGGTCATCTCATCTCTTGATGGATCCATGGGCAGTGACTACTAGGCTTCAGCACCATCGTTTTTTTTACGAACAGAAAGAGCTAATTCGATTTTGTTTGGTTAGACTTTCGATTTATTTGGTAGTTGTTCAACCGTGCAAACCTCAATCCTTGTTGCATTCGAGCGTGGACTGAAAAGCATGTTGCTGAGTACGGATTATGCCTTACAACAAAAGAGTCAAGGTTGGTCTATCCGACATCGCGTGTCCCACATTGGACATAAGGTAAAAAAAAATATATGTATCTAACGTCTATATGTGGTGTGGGCCATTCTGGTCGGGTTTGAATTCTATTCGTGCGTCGTCTCCTCTGAACTTTTTGGGCGATTTCAGGCATGTTAAGGTCGGTCTATTAAACTGCTCTGTCAGAGTGACGTGTTCGATTGCAATTGGACATTCAAAGCGGGCAATTTTGGGAACTAGTTCCGTTGGCTTTGCAAAAACGGGCGATTGTTCCTCCTTTCGGGTCTTATTCGTGTCGAGAGTATTCGCACCGTCATCTTGGACGTAATGCAAGTTCGTGTCGCGTCGGGACTTCGTCCCGAAACGAGAAGAAACCTGGGTAAGCCCAACCCATGAGAGGTCGCCGCTAACTAAACAGCCCAGGACCAAATGACATTTGGGCATGAAATCTCTGACATATCCAGCCCGATCAATCAAAGCCTTCTTGCGCAATTCCAAGAGCTTAAAAGATGGGCCGGCTAGGTACCGGACAAACCCCCAATCAACATATTTTTCCACGGAAGGTTAGGAAATCATCGGGCGGCTTCACGGACGAGACGCGCATGAAAATCGATTGTCACTAAAGAATCAAAATTGCACAATAAGTAATCTAGCTAGAGCCACGAGTAAGCGAGAAGTGAATCGATGGGGAAAAAAAAAAGTTTTGCCGCGCAATGGGCAGAGCCGAATATCGCTCTTGAAGATATCGCTACATGTTTAAAATTCAAATTCATGGTCTGAGTATCAGGCCGGGCCGGGACGGCACTATAGAACCTCTGTAGGTTTCATTCGTAATGAATTTAGGTTCCGAACCAACTATCGCAGAGAATAGGTGCCGCGATAAGAGCTTTCTTTCCTTGCCAAAGGTTCCCTCAGATCGAATCCAATCCAGGCATACGGATACCTCAGCGTTCTCCACCGCCCAAATTTGTCCAGCTGACCAGCATGGCGAGGGTATTCAAATAAGAAGCAAGTTTTTAAAAAAAGTAAGAAAAAAATCACCAAAAACCCCAAACTTTACCGACTGTAACACATTTACCCTGAATTTTTTTTGTGATACCAAAAACCCCAAATTATGCTATTTGTGACACATTTATTCCAATGTACTTTAGTCCATAGGCATTTTCGTCTTTTTTGTTTTTTTTTTCCTTTTCGGTGAGGGGGGCCCTCACCGGAGTCGGGCAAGGGCGACCCTTGCCGGTGTCGGACGAGGGCCGCCCTCGTCAGACACCGGCGAGGGCCTCCCTCGCTGAAAAGGAAAAAAAAGAAAAAAAATATGAAAATGCTCATGGAATAAAGCACATTTGAGTAAATGTGTCACAAATAGCATAATTTGGAGTTTTTGGTATCACAAAAAAAATTCAAGATAAATGTGTCACAGGTGATTAAATTTGAGATTTTTGATGATTTTTTCCCAAAAGGTAGTTTCTTTTAAGGAAAAAAAAAGGAGAGAAAATTCCTGACTCGATGAAACGGTAGAACGGGCAAAGGGCGGTAACCAAAATACCTTATGAGAGATCACTCTACTTGTGCGATTTCAAATATAATCTTTCGCGAACGGTTGAGATTCAGAAGCGTGTACACGTGTCCTGATCCACCCGGAATTACATCTTTTTTTTTTTTTGGTCGAACCCGGAATTACATCTTTAAAATGTGCGGGGGGTGCGATTCGTCATCGCATACGTCCCCGGCAATGTGTAACGTTGACCAATTAGGTGGCGGCGAGGACCAAGTCCTCCCCCCACAACGTTCCCATTTTTTTTATTTTTGTAATTTCGTGTCGTTTTTTAAGTCCAATAAAAAAAAACAACGGAAACTAATATGACGTCATCTTTGTTTGTTTGTTTGTTTTCCCATAGTTTTATTATTATTATTATTATTCCGAGATATCGCCGTCTCTTTCCCAAGGTAAAATACAAGAGGGGCTCACGATTTTGGGAGGACTTTGGGTTAAAAAAAAATTGTGATCTGCTTATTGTGACGTCACTTTTTGAGCGGGGGATTTAGTTTTACTTTGTGCGATGGTGGAGTTGGTGATCATTGATAATTGCATGTTGGATCAGAAGTCAAATCCCAATGGTCTAGTTATTTTATAATATGTTTTTGGGTCTAATAGCGAGTTCCATGTAATGCCAGCCATTTTGCGTGAAACATCTTTTTTAGAGCTCCAACGTAAAGAAAAATCGAATTTGTTTGTTTCATGAGAAAAATCAATTATATGGAAATCGTTTTTTTGTAAAAGATCAGAAATCGGTTGACGAAAAATAGCTTCATTATTGACGAAAATTTTTAGGTACAGATTGTTGTCGATCGCGGAAAATATTTTTATGTTGGCTGTTTTTTTCCTAAGTAATAAAAATAATCATCCTTAGAGAAATATATTTTGAATCATTCATTATCTCCAACGTAAAGGGACAGTGGCAAAACCCTGATTTTATCTTTTTGTTGGTTACATGTGATGTATTGCATCAACTGCAAAAAAAAAAGTTAAGAAGTTTAATTTATATAAGCGAATGAAATCATAGTTCAGCGACCTAATTGTAACTAAACTTCATGGGTTCCACATGTTATTTACCTGTGCACTTTTAAAAGCACATATACCGAGAAATCGTATGTCAAGATCTTTCAAATGTGACTCAAATTACCTTTTGTCTTTTGCTATGCTGGCGGGCACATGTTTCCTCGAGAGAAATCTTATGTATACTGAGATTGGTTTTGTAGAATTGGTATACAAAATTTCAAATTACCTTTTGTCTCTTGCTGTGCCGACGGGCACATGATTCCTCAAGAGAAATCTTATGTATACTGAGATTGGTTTTGTAGAATTCGTATACAAAATGACATACAGATTATTGTGAATGTTGAATGTAACTCACTTATTTCTGACCACTAGCAAACTATCGCATCATTTAGTACATCAATGCAGTAAACTAGCCTTAGCTTTCGACCAAAAAAAAAAAATCTAGCCTTAGTATACCCAATATTGTTCTTTTCTTAATAACTACATCGAAATGAAATCATGTTCAATGTCATCCCTCGATTTTTAATTTATTTGATATGGTCTCTAAACTTTATTCCAACATGCAATGTTGTCTTTGAACTTTTAATTTGTTCAATGTGGTTCCTAAACTTTGGTTTATGTTCAATTTAGTCCATAAATTATATGAAAATGTTCAATATTGTCCTTTAGTGTATGGACTAAATTGAAATTGTATCATAAATTTAGGGGAATACATTGAACAAATTTAAAATCCAGGGATGACATTACACATTAGGCTAAAATTTATGGATCGCTATGAACAAATTAAAAATTCACGGATCACGTTGCACATTAAGCCAAAGTTCATGAAGTATTTGTGTCATTTTCCCTTAAATATATTAAGACCGGTTTACAAAGTCAGTATACTAAATAACGTGGCGGTCTGCAAGTGATCAATCAAACAAGTAGACCATATCTAACTGACAATACGAGTCCGCCGCGTCGTTTAGCGGACGGATTTTACAAATCAATCTTAATAAATCTAGCATTTGTCGTCTCAAAATCGAGTGGTGAGGTGCGCATGCCATGTCCTTGGTGCTGCAATTTGATTTGATCGTGGATAAAGAAAGCTACCTCCACTTTTCCAAACCCCACCACTAACGTTGTTGTTCTTTTCGTCTCTTTTGGCAACGCATATGAAACACCGCCAATCACTCGTAACTAGGTTTTTGGATCAAATCATGCCGGCATCATTGGCAAACTTTTCTACGTGGGCTTTATGCTCCTTTGTCGTGCCTCCATCGATGGCAACATCAAAACTTTCGATATTCTTGCAACAATCATCGGTATGGCCTCGCACATCTTCGTCAAAACCTGTCTCCATTATTTGTTTATTTAGTTTTATCTCGAATTCTTTAGTTCCATGTAATACCTGATATTCGCTATTTAGTCAATGAGCTAGAATTTGATGAAATATATATTTTTCCTCTCGCTCTCTAATGTGAATTTCCGCATCTAGAATTTGCTTATTTAGGCATTGTCCTTTCCGATCCTCCAAAAGCTATGTGAGCTTGAACTCATCAATGGCAATGCCATTTGAAAAGTGTAGTGTAATGCAATTTGGTGCGGCCGATACTTTTCCTTTTCTTGACAAATATTTCAAGTGGATGAGTTCTTTCCTTTTTTTTTTTTTTTCTAAATTCAAGTGGGTGACTTAAGAAAATGGCACGAGTGTCTAAAACTTTATGAAACACGAATGTGATAAATGACGTCATTTTTTTTAATTTTAAAAGAATATCTCCGCAAATTCCCCCACTTTAATTTGATAGAAGTTTTAATGAAAATGTGATCATAAATAGGTGTCGAATGTGTGAAATATTCATATTATTCCATATAGGCACACATGCTACACAGGCGGAAGTTTTCAATACGTGACACATCCACGCTTATAAGTTGAAATGCGCCGACGGTATCAAACACGGGCGATGTTCTTGTCAAGGAGAGGAAAAAAAAGAGCTCATTTTGCATTAGAAACTTGCACGTTGTTGATGAATATGGGCAAAATGTCTTGGCATTTGATGTTATGTAGGGATGGACATACGAAGAAATTGTAAGTTGATCGAGCGCATGTCCATCGCAACGTGAAGACGACAGGTTCGCTCGATCGGTCCATGAAAATATACGGTTGGCCTTCTCATTAAAGACTATGCAAAAGGACATGATTACGACTCATCCATTTCATTTTATATTTTGCCCTTTTCTCCGGCAACTTTTAACCTACGTTATGTTATAAATAGTGTCCTATTAATGCAATAATCTCGTCGGGCAAACCAATGATGATAATACAAGAGTGAGAGTCGCGTATCACACCCGTTTAAGGCACTGTCTAGGAATGCTCTCGATTAGGGATAAACTGACATCTTCAGTTCACTCATCGATAAGTAGACATACTGGTGCAAATAAATTTGTATTATCTGGGTTTTGTTCCTCCCTCTTTTCCTTTTCTTCTTTCCCATTCAACCCTTCTCCTCCTCGACCCCACCATTGGTCCGCCGCCGCCGACCTCCACACCAGTCCCGCAATGCCGCCGCTAGCCTCTGTATCAGGCAGGTCCATTATTCTCCATTCTTACCCAAAAAATATTGGATGAGCGCACACACCATAAGTATTATAATGTTAAAAGTAAGGGTTAATATCATAAAAAATCCTAAGCTGGTACATGTATTACAATTTTACCCCGAACATATCACAAAAAACCCCAAACTGGTACACATGTGACAATTTTACCATGAACTAAAATTTTAATATTATTTTTTCTAATTTTTTTTATTTTTTTTCTTCATCTTCAACCTTTGGCCGGTCGCTGGGCGGAAGCCAGTGTGGTTGGTCCCGCCCTTGCCGGCGTCGGGCGAGGGTTGTCCTCGCCCGCCCAAGCTAGGTTGGCCCTCGCCGGCGTCGGGTGAGGGCTGTCCTGGCCCACCCAGGCGAGGTCGACCCTCGCTTGAGTCGAGCGAGGGCTGTCCTCGCCGGATCTAGTGAGGTCGGTCCTCGCCAACTCTCACCTAACACTGGCGAGGGCCGACTTGGCCTAGGTTGGCGAGGACAGCCCGATGCCGGCGAGGGCCGACCTCGCCAGATCGGGCGAGGACAACCCTCGCCCGACGCCGGCGAGGGCCGACCTCGCCAGATCTGGCGAGGGTAGCCCTCGCCCGACTCCGGCGAGGGTAGCCTCGCCGGCTTCCACCTCTGGCTGGTTGCCGGTCCAGCGACCGGCCAAAGGTTGAAGATGAAGAAAAAATAAAATAATAATAATAATAATATTAAAAAATTATTAGTTCGGGATAAAATTATCACAAGTATACCAGTTTGAGATTTTTCGTGGTCAAAAAAATAATTTAAGGTAAATTTGTCACTAGTTTACCGGTTTGGAGTAAAATTGTTATAGGTGTACTAGTTTGGGGTTTTTGGTGGTATTAACCCTAAAAGTAATTACTAATCAAGTAATTATGTTTTGAAACAATTAATAATCAAAAGATTTAGTTATCCAAAGCAAATTGTACATTAGTCATCACGCCACCCACTTCGCCGTCCTCCTAAGTAAATTATCTTTTCTTTGTTTTTTGCAAACTGCGACTAAAATTCAAAACTTCAAAATATTATTATAATTAATAATCAAAGTGAACAAATACAGTTCGAAAGCAACTTCCCACTGAATGTAATGGCACAAGGCGCAAGCAAAACCACGTCCACACGTCACTCAACGAAATGGACCACAAATTGCAATGTCAATCTTGCATACACATCATCAAACATCGTCAAAACCCTAACTCGATAAAATCAACTAATTATTTTAATGATGCATTGGAGCCAGAAACATCATACAAAGAAGTTCAGTAAACAAAACCCAAAAACGAAAAACACAAATAAGTATTGATTTTGAAAAGTTAAAAAAATAAAATTGGATAATATAATAGAATATTCATGGTTGTGGTGTGTAACCGTATATGTTCATATGCATGTGTGTCACGTTTGAGAAACGAGAGGGATTGAAAATCACAATCGCTTGCAGCTGTTAATACGATTTGATTTTATCTATATTTTTGTTTCTTTTCTTAAATCGTTCGTGGAAAAATGTTGTAAAATGGGGGTTGGACTCGGTCGAAATCTCTTCTTTTGTAAGAAAACAAAACTTTGCGATTTTTTTTGGGACAAGAAATCTATTGCGCCATGGGATTTGTGCACGTCGTTTGTCTTTTATAAGGACAGTAAGTTTAAGTTTAATCCAAATTGAGTCAATAGTCAAAGTCGTGGGATACACATGCGTCATCGAGCGGTGCTGTTTGGACACATAGGACGACAGTGTCTTTCGTTATCTGCTCCGGACGTTAATGCATAACTAAATTTTAAGACAGATTCTTTTCCTACGGCGAGAAAACAAATACTAAGCCTTTTGTCTCATTAGCAAACATCACAAAAAATCTCAAATTATAATTACCGTGATAAAAATATCCCTTTTTTTATCACCAAAAACCCTAAAACTTGCAAACTGCGACCCAAATACCCTCAATTTCTTTTGTGTCACGAGAAAACATAAACTAATACACGTGTGACATATATATATCTGGAGTATATTTATCACACTAGTATAAATTTAGAGTTTTTGATTACACAAAAAAAAGTTCGGGATATATGTGTTATAGTGGGCATAGTTTGGAATTTTTTTGTGATATTAACCCTTGTTTGATTTAGGTGTCTTGAGTCATTGTTTTTTTCACCGATTAAAAATAAGTTATATGCTATGGTGTAAACCGTAAATATGGGAGGACTTGTCTCACTCAGAGGTGAGCAAATAAAGTCTAATTTAATGAAGTATTTGAATGCAAATAGTGACTTTGGTAATTTTAGAAAATTTGAGGTTAAGAAAAAGACAAGAGATGGAGAAATTGGCACTAATGTTGATATTTTTTTAATAACATTTTAATAATTTTTTTATTTTTTATAATATTTATGTTTTTTTTTTTTTTTTTTACTTCTTGGATTGAGGGCCGGCAAGGATTGTTGGCACTAGGCGAGGGTGTGGTAACCCTAGCCCGATGCCCTCGTCGGCCATGATGAGGGCATTGCAACCCTCACCCAAATCTAGCAAGGTCGCAACTCCTAGATCAAGCGAGGGCATTGCAACCGTCGCCCACATCTAGCAAGTGTTGGGACTTCCTCGCCGGCCATAGGCGAGGATTAGCCAGTGACCCTAGTTGACTCTTAGTCCAAGAAAAAGTAGAGAAAAAAATTTTAAAAAATTAAAATATTGTTAAAGATGTCTATGTCAGCACCGATCATGCCACATGGGACGGTCAATGCCTACTTTAGCGATTACAGGTCAAAATTGGTTAGATTGACTAAATTAATAAAACGTGAAAAATGTTTAGGACTAAATAGGCACGACTGAAAAATTCAAGACTGAATTGACACCGGATCAATTAGTTTATGACTTTTTTGGTAATTTTTCTTTTCAATTTTCATCCTCCATTCACGAAGTAAAACCGTACTGTTCCAATTTTTCATATGACTCTCGAAAGTTTCTTTTATTTAGTTTTCATATGTCTATTCCATCTTGCGTTCGCACAGGGCATCTGGCTTAACACTAGTCTTCCATTTAACAAGCCAAAGTTGTCTTTGTCTAACACGTTCGATATTACCCTTGCCATTCGCTAGACTTATATCGTTAATTAAGTGACCACCGTTTCATACATGTCTAATAACTATCCGCTATTACCGGCCGCGTACCTAAATAATAACATTCTCTGTTCAACAATTGTTTTTTTTTTCAAAAGCTTAATCTATTAAGATACGAGTTATAAGTCGAGTATTGCTTATTAAGTACATCATATTAACGTAATAAGATTAAACCGGCACTTTGTAAATAGAAAGAGTAGAACAAATTAAGAAAAAAGGTACCGACTATTTTTGGCCATAGAATGAGCACCGTTATTCAAGCTCTTGCTTCGATATCATGTTAAATAACCATTTTTATGAATAAAAAAATTAAAAACCCATCGTAAAATGTGCAAACAATGAGTCCTCCATGTGAAAGAAGATCTCCAGTGCATTTCTTGAATTATAAGAGAAGGTGGGTCCATCAAGGCCGAGTCTAAGATCCTAGTGCCTCGGCCCCACCACCCACGGCCAGGTCTCTCGAGGCTGAGCCAAAAGCCCTGATGCTTGTGCCCGATGTTCCGACACTCTAGCTCGGGTCCCTGATGCTCGAGCTCTTGTCCACGGAGCTCAGTCCAGGTTTACAAAAGCTAAGCGCAGATCCTTGATGTTCAGACTTGGGTCTTCGATACTCGAGCTCGTCCACAGAACTCAACCCAGGTTCACAAAGGTTAAGCGCAGATCCTCGGCGTTCAGACTTGAGTCCTTAGTTAATGAAACATTTGTTTTTATAAAAAAAATTAAAGATTGAATTTTTTAAAATATTTTCACCGTCCATAAAAAATGTCAGAATTTACACAATGCCATGGTTGCCACCAACTTTTCATGTTGACCATTGGTTAATAATATCTCCTTCAATAAAAATATCCTACTTAAAAAATCACAACACGTCTCTACAATAGACTTGCCATCGCAAGAGTGTCCATATATATTGCAAATTTATACTTTGTCACCGGAAGCGCGAAAGTTAGGTGGTATACCACAATTAAAATTCGAGACACATAGCTACAACATTATATTGACAAAACGCAGTACACTTAGAAATAGTCAATCTCAAAACGCATGCAATGTCAAATGTCAAATCTATCAAAAAAACCGTACTTTAAATAATTGAGACCCTCAACGAATCGAGGAAACCTAGTGGGGGTCGAGCCTCTCGTCCGTTTTGATGCTCGATGTGATTTTATTCGCCCAACATATTTTGTAAATACAATTCATGAAATCCACGAAAAATTCCTATGCATGATCTACCGTGCTTTTAGGCTAATCTAAATCTTTGAATTTGCCGCTGTTTAGGCCTATGAGTAAAGTGGGAAAAACCTGTACATGAGACTAGACTCGTGGACCAGTTTATATATGGGGATGGTTGATTATTGACGGCATCGTGAAGAATTCAAGAAGCAACCGAGCAAAGTTAAAAACCCCAAAAGTCAAACCAAATGTTGAGAAATTGACCCAGTTTCTAAATTTTTTTTTTATGGGTGTCGATGAAGGCAATTGCTACCTTACCTTTCAAAGATGTTTAGCAGCGGAAAATAAAATAAAATAAATCCATTTTATCTTGCGTGAGATCTTTGACCTAGAAAACAGCCCCCCACTTTGGATCGGTTGGCTGAGCTTTTTTTGACATTATTTTGGATCGGGTGACGATCAGAAAGTTTCGGACATTTTTCAATCTTTTCCCGATGTGGGTTTGTTGAATATTTACCTGTTCTCGCGGGACCATAAACTTTCAGATAGCACAACAACCGGTTCACGACAAGCTTTCCGGCCGATGTGTTTCGAAACCCCTAATTAGGTGCCGACACGGGCGGGCCTTGTTCGGTCATAGACAAATCTTTCGATGCAACGACCGTAGAAATTACACTTTCTATATGAGCCGCGCGACTTAACAGATGGCTATGTTTATGCCATTAACTTGGAGACAAATATCAAAATACTGCACTTTATGGACACACACACGCGATTAATATTTCTAAACTAAATTGTTGACGTTGAATGTTGATTTGGATCGAACGAATCCCATTAACGGGAGGAAAAGACCGGGCAAATGTATGGTTTTTGACTGATCATATGTTAGCGCGGCGCCATTTCGTCAAGGGAATAAATGAATGAGCGAAACTTCGGTTCTAGACATGGGAGATACGCGCTTTCCGATGCCAATGTCGTTTGAAACATTCCATTCTCCCCTAAAGAAAAACCCGAAAAAGGACACAGCAAACGACAAAATCCTGCACAGCTTTTTCTAAATTCATTTGCGCCCCTAATTTCAGTCCTTGACCATGCACCGAGGTCAGCTGAAATTGCATAGGAAATTCCGAGCTTACGTTCTTTCTTCTTTTCTTTTCTTTTTTTTTTGGCAAGAGCTATCAAAAATCATAAACTATGTCAATCGTGACACATTTAGCTTAAATTTTTGCAGACTCATACTTATGTGGCACATTTACCTTTCGCTAAAGTTTTGAAAGTAAACGGTATTGATATGACGCCCATGTGGCCTAAGAGATACGAAAGATGCTATTTTGGCTGACAATTCATTTAAAGGTACCTTGACGAATGGTAAATACGTCACATAGATATAAGTTTTGGGCTTATTTTATGCCGCGAGAAAAAAATTAAGGTAAATATGTGGCAGTGAATATAATATGATATTTTTTATGACAAGTTGCAGCAGCGGACGTAATTCGAGATCTTTTGTGAGCTTTTTCATTTTTTCTTTTTCTAATCGTTCTTTTTTTTGACTTTCGTGGGTCAATCCGTGACCATGTAAAAAAGGGCGGAGCTCGTGACGTGTCCCTTGCGATTTCTTGGGTTTGTTCACTGGCACCATTCGTTTGCTCCTTCCAATCGAAGTTAAATTGATTATTTTTGCCGGAATTAATGTGAGCTGGGCGGTGACTCCATCCTCGTCAATCGGAAGCTATCGCGTAGCCCAAATGGCACACCTATGCTATAAAAAGACCAAGCGGAACATAGGCACTTCAGTTCAGGTAGCTTATGTAATGGAATGGTCAATCGTGACTAAGCTCGGATCTAATTGCGATATACCCTTCAAAATAAAACCCTTTTTCCTTTAATTACTCTAATCGCTACTCACGAAGATAAATCATACACCCAAAACCTGGCATGTCTTGATTACACGCGACAGCGATTCGAGAATGATAAAGCTCTCTCAAACGAGAACGAATCGTAGCTCACATGTGGCGATCTTCCGTCTCTATTACCCCAAAAGCTAGCTCGAAAGATGGTGTTTTTCCTTATCGATCACAAACCCCTTTTGCAATCGATGCGGGACAACTTCGGGACAGTTTACATGCGCTCGCGGCATTGATCAAGTCAAACATTACGGTCTAAGAAAGGTCCTAGCGGATGGGTACCGCGTAGGGCATGGAGGGAAGCTGACTCGAGAGATTCAACACAGTCAGCAAGAAAAAAGGCAAGGCTTCTTAAAAACTGCATTAGCTTTCCCCCCCCCCCCCTAAAAGTGCCGAGCACGGCAGGCAAACACGGCGGGCAAAGTGGCGGGGAGGAGGTGAAGCGAGGCGTGTAGTAATGACGAGACCTCGGCCACGAAAGTCCAAACGCATCATCATCATCATCCCTCCTCCAAGTCCCAACCAAAATCAATTAATTAATACAGATGAGCGAAAGTAACACCTAGCGTTGAAAAAACAAAACGGGAATTAAAAAAAAGAAATGAAAAGGAAATCCTATTTTTGCTCGCTAATCAGTTCATTTTTCTCATATGTGAAATTTGCACTGTGCTGGTCTTTGTCAACGCTTTAACGTGCACGAAAACTGTTCACCCCCGTAATTGAAAGCGCTAATGTGAATCCTCCACATCGCTTGCTAAATTTTGAACAATTTGCTTTTGGTGAGGTAAAGAAAAGGGTGAATTTTGCTCGGTCATGTTCTCATTTTTGGGATCGTGCTAAAATCACTATGCTTTTCTCGGTTCCGATATCTCGATAGAGTATAATATTTGTTATGATTTTGGAACATATCCAGTAAGAGAAGGTTTGGCGATTTTTCCCATCGGCAAAATATCACGAGAAGAACACGCGTTTCGAAATAAAAAGCTCTTCAAAATCGGTTTCTTACCGACTATTTCCAAGAGATTGCTCGACATATATAACTAAATGGTCCCGTGGAATTTATCGAACATTCTTAGTAAGTTAAGACTCGATCTTCCAAGATATCGATCATCCGTATTGCGAGGACAGACGGTATATTGAAAAAATTGCGGTATTTCCCCGGTGAGTGTGGGGACGCGGTTACTGACGTCAAACCACGGCCCGAATACTATAGTCATCGTATCGAATAGAAGCCGCTTAGCAAAATCCCTTTGGGTGGGGGTGTATGTATCGTCATGTGATCATACTTAGGAGCTAAACATTAGACTTTTCAATTTTCCAATTCCTAAATGCTAACGATTACATCATTTTCAACCAGCTACATAAATACCAATATTCATTTCCAAAGGGCCTCCCACCGAACTGCTCTCTGGTCTCGCGGGAAGAAGAAGAAGAAGATCGCCCCCTTCCCATATGCCGTCCTCTTCCTCTTCGTCTTCCTCTTCTTCGTCTTCCTCCTCTCTCCATCCCTCTCATGGCGCAGGCTCCCCCGAAGAAACCGAGACGGACGAGAACGAGGACCGCCTGCTGCTTCTCGGGCTGCTTCGGGCCGCGCCGCTCCGATGAAGCGACCCAGCTCAAGACCCGGTCCAACGGCGGCGACAAGCTGAGGATCAGCTGGTTCTACTGGTCCCGCATCAAGAACTCCGCCGCCAAGACCGTCCCCGTCGAGACCGGCGCCGGGCTGGTCAGTTCCACGGTCGAGGCCGAGAAGAAGCAGGCCAACGACAGGTTCAACAAGCCCCCGAACAAGCCCAAGCCCAAGCCGGATAAGATGAGCTCCAAGGGCAGGACGGCCAAGCAGGCGGCGGCGGCGGCGGCGACCGACGCGGCGACTCCGGCTCGGCCGCCGGAGGGCGAGGGAGATCGGGAGGTACGTGACGGTCGTGTTCTTGGCACGGGAAACCCCGCTTTTTTCACTAGTCAACCAAAGGGAATTCACGTGAAAAGGGAAAAGATAAGGCAAAAGATCGAAAGAACGAGCCTTGATTCGATTCGAGTGCTGTCATGAAAATCTAGGAGCAAAGTGAAGTAATTTTTCGCGGACGTCGAATTCGATTGCGATCGGGCATGAGCGTGTAAGATCGCAGACGGAATCGGGCTCTTTCTAATTCGCTTTACATCGTGTTTTTCAGACATCCGAGCACGGAGCCGAAGCTCATCGAAACGACGCACGGGAAAACCGTACGGACTCCGACCGGGCCAACACGTGGCAGAACCAGAAGCGCCTGTCCTTCCGCCGGAAGATCGACGCGATCCGGGGCGGGTCGAGCCGGCCCGGCTCGCCCCCGGACGTCAAGCCGGCGAGGCCCCCCCGCTCCTCCGCCGCCGCCGCCGCGGCGATCCCGCACTCGGCCTCCCTCCCGATCCTCGACCCGGAGCCCCGCCCGGTGCTTGCGACTGCACCGGCGCCGCCTTCCCGGCCAGCCCAGCCGCCGCAGAAGAACCGCAGGACCCGACCGGCGGGCGGGCAATCCGGCGAGGGCGGACGGCTCGACTCGGTGGTGGGGACGTCGATAATCATGGTGACCCTGGTGATCATGATCCTCTGGGGGCGGCTCTGCGCGATCCTGTGCACGGCGGTGTGGTTCTACTTCGTCCCCCTGCTGCGGTCGGCGGCGGGGAGGCCCGTCAACGGCGACGGCCCGGACCCGAACGGGCCGGACCTGAGCTCGGAGGAGTACAAGAAGAGGGTGGTGCTGGAGGGGCTGCTCGAGAGAAACCGCCGGAGTTCGCCGTGAGTATTTTTGTCCCCTTTCCGCCCGCTCGATACGGGTTTCCATAAATACACAGCAATAACAACCCGGGGACGCTGAGACGACGGCGGCGGCGGCGGCGGCGGCGGCGGCGGCGAATGGCATTTTGTGTAAATTTAAGTGTAGATGCAGGGTCATATTTGTGAAAATAGGAAAACAAAGGAAAGAAAGAAAAGTGGAGGTATCGGATCTTCTAGAAGCTTTTCTTCGCACCCGGCTTTTCTCCTCCTTCGCTTTCTCCTCTCTGTCATTTTTAATTGGGCGGTTGGCTTGGGGGGATTTTGCTTCGAAATTTTTCCCCCTTCCCTTTTTTTTTTTTTAATTATTGGATTTGATTGAATCTTTCGATTTCGGTTCGTTGCTTCGTTTCCCGTCTCCTCTTTCTGTGGCCATCACTGTAACGTAGGCAAAAACACAACCACATCGTAGATTGCAATCATCTAACCATTCTGGGGATTCGATTTTTTTCCCAACATGACCTGATAATGGCTGTCCCGGGCGCACGTGTTGTGCGCGCACCGCATCGGGATAAAAAAATTTGGGCAGATCTCGTTAAATTTATCGCGGGGTGGAAAGGTGTAAGCACCTGCTTTTACACTGGGCCGAGAAATGCAATCGTGATCTGTAGATGCCATGGCTAAAAACAATCGCTTCCTTGTCACTTTCGAATGTTCTGTTCCGAATTTCAATTGTTGAAGACATTTTGGAGGAACTAAGGTATCGAAATCGAAATTTCAAGGTACTCGCTCGAACCGGAGCTGAGGACCCGATGTTACAGGGCACGAAGCATTTGAGACCCCAAAGCAATAATTAACATATCTAATAGATGCGTTGCCCAAGTGGAGGAGGCCAAGGGAGATGACGTACAATGCGTGTTACCATGTAGTTAGGGGTAATTTAATTAGACTGATTTATAAAAGCGGTATACTAAGTGATACGATCAGCCTAGGGCGGTCAAATGGATTGGGTCGGGTCGGGTCGGGTCGGGTAAAAAATGACCTAACCATTTTAACTCATTTTCATGCAATGTAAGTTTGATGACCCATAACCGATCCGATCCATATTACTAGAACATTTTTATAATTAATCCGACCTATGAAAACTCGTATCCATTCATTTGAAGCACATTCAAACTCATATTTACAATGTATATAGTTTTCAACTACTTCTTTTTTGTCCGATATTTGCTTTACTTTTTCTGTCTATATTTTTGTTGTTGAAATTAGAAAAAAAAACAAAGCTTAAATATTCATAGTAAATATAATTACTATCATAGCTAATGAGATGATTATTTTTCATATATATATATATATCACGAGTTATATACACACATTGACAATCTCACCGATGGATCCTCTTTTAGAGGATATGGCTATAATTTCATGAAGCAATATATCGAGGACAAAGTTCGCAAGCTTAATTCTCACCCTCTCGACCATCTAATCCACCATTTTCATGAGAAAGCCCTAATTGGCAAATCATCAAACGACTCGCGAGCAAACCAAAAGAACTACCAAGAATTTCAATCTCAATATCTCGAAAACGCTCAAAACCAGAGTGCACAGCAAAGAAAAAAAATTTCCTGGCCATATACAAACCCGGAAATTGCCCAGAAACGACGCAAACACGCAAAGAAATCGCGCAAATTGTAGAGAAACATGAAAGCCACAAATCTTGAGCAGATTAGTAGAAGCAACCCCAACATGGACGACAACATACTTAACGAAATCGGCCAAAATAGTGAAAGCAAACGCCATTAAAATGGGCGAGACGACCTTTGAGCATCGAAAAAACTAGCATCGTATCAGCTTCCCAGTGGGACGCAGCTCCCTCTCTGCAGGAACGCGCGGCAAACCGGTGGAAGAGTTGGAAGCGGGAAGCGTCGCAGCTCACTCGCTAGCATACGGATGCCATTGAGAACGACGATGAAGACGAGGACCCCAACAACCTCGACGGCGACCTCCACCAAGCTGAAGACAGCTTAGGATGCCAACCCTAGCGCGAGCAACCTCAACCACACGGCCGCCGATCCCAGCCCCAAGGAGACCGATGTAGTCTTAAAAGCCAAGACCTAATAAGTGGGTTATTAAATGGGTTGAAAGTGGGTCCGTAACAGACTCATAGTGACTTATATTTCGAACTTGAGGCGATCCATGTATAACCCCACTTCACTATATGTCGGTTAAAATATGAATTTTTGATCCATTTCGACAGCCCTAGATCAGTCATCATTCATCATCAAATGGAGACTCCCTTGTTCAGCATCCCTTTACACGCACAGCATCAGTCGGGATAATTATCAAATCAGTCCTAAACTTATTGTACGGCGGCCAATTCAATCCTAAACCTTTTAGTTTTTCCAATTCAGTCCTAAACATTTTAATTCTTGCCAATTGAGTCCTTCCGGCCAATTTTGGCCGGCCGACGCTGACGTGGCCGCCGGCTGTCCGGTTAACGCTGACGTGGTAATTTTTAATTATTTTTTTCAATTTTTAAATTTTTTTTCTTTTTTTTTCTGATTTGTCCCCTCTGGCCGGTCCGGCGACCGGCAGCCGGCCAGAGGGGAAGGCCGGCGAGGCCTCAGGCGAAGCTCGCCCCACCGGTCACCGGTGAGGGCGAGCCTTGCCGGCCCCTGGTTGGGCGAGGCGAGGTCGGCCTCGCCTCGCCGTCGCGACCCAGGCAACGGCGAAGCGAGGCCGACCTTGCCTCACCCAACCAGGGGCCGGCGAGGCTCACCCTCGCCGGTGGTGGTGGGGCGAGCTTCGCCTGGGGCTTGGCCAGCCCTCCCCTCTGGCCAGTTGCCAGACCGGCCAAAGGGGACAAACCAGAAAAAAAAAGATTAAAAAATTGAAAAAATAATTAAAAATTGTCACGTCAGCGTTGATCAGATGCCCGGCGGCCACGTCAGCGCTGGACGGCCGGCGCTGGCTGGCGGCCACATTAGTGCCAACTAGACTCAATTGGCAAGAATTTAAAAGGTTTAGGACTGAATTGATAAAATTAAAAGGTTTAGGACTGAATTGGCCGCCGTACAATAGGTTTATGACTGATTTGACAATTTTTCCACATCAGTCAATGCACTAATTTTACAAATCAACACGATCCATCCATAGTCTCTATAAAATAGATTCACGGAGTCGGTGGGCAACATACTGGATAAGACAAGACTGTTCAAAAAGGCATGTGGACAAGGTTACTCACGGGAAACTCGAATACTTAAGAGTTAGGTGCTGGAGTCGGTAGAACTCGTACCGCGACAAAAATTCATGGCATACAATAAGTTGGCAACTAATGACGATCGACTCTTTAGTATTGGGAAGATGTCAGATGGGGACATATGCAAGGATCGTGCGATGTCACGATATGACTGAGGATGAATTGGGACGGGGTCTAATTAACAAATCCACATGCTTTGATTTTAGATCTCGGATTGCATCATGGCTAAGGGCGGAGTGGACCCAGCTCTCGAGCCCAACAAACCCGGGCGCGTTCTCAACTAATCAAGACGGAAGACGGCAACCCGTCGGAGATTCGTGCGTCTTGAAATGCGCCGCCCCCCCAGACGTCGGACGATCTGTGCTGCGGAAACATAGGAAAGAATAGCGATGTTGAATGGTGGATGTTTCAGCTGTTAGGTGACTCTTGGACCTATGTTTATAGTAATAAGATGCAATAATAAAAGATTCAATCCACATGATCCTAATCATCAAACCATCGCCGCATCATCAATCCAATAAGAAAAAACGAAAAAGCACACTTGATCATATAAGCCAAAAAGGATGAAAGAGGAAGGTGTCAGAAAAGTCAAAAATATTTTGTATTTGTATCAATTTAGTCCTAAACTTTTTTTTGTGTCAATTGAGTCATAAACCTTTTTTTATACAAATTAAGTCATAAAACTTTTTTTCGTGCAAATTGAGTCCTAAACATTTTATTTGTGTCAATTCAATTCTTCCGGTTAATTTTGGACGCATATTGTTGACGTGGACACTAACCAACTTACGTGGCATCGCTGGCGTTAATGTGAATAATTTTTAATAATATTTTAATATTTTTTTCCCGCCTAGTCTTGTTTGGGCGAGGCTGTCGTGACCCTCCACAGGCGAGGCCCGGCTGACCCTCGCCAGATTTGGCGAGGCCAGCCCTCGCCTAGGCTGTGGCGACCTCACTGGGCCTCACCCGCAGCGTGTAGTTCCCTTTTATCATTCTTGTGATCCATTATAGAAGGCTAATGTGTGGTCATTGAATCATGTGTTTCATCTTAGTACAAGAGCAAGCAAGGCTGCTAATTGAATTCCTATAATTAACATAAGATTATCAGGACAAGATCTTTTGAAAAAGGGTATCAGCATAAGATTACTATCTAATCTCCCTAATTACAAGTTTACATAATCTCCATTAATCGCTAACATCAAACAAAGCACGTGCGCGTCAAGTTTCGCAGGAGTGGGTGAGGGCTCTTGCGAAACAGAGGCCGTGGGAAACGAAAGGGGACAACGGAGAAGAGCACTGTGGAAGATGATCAAGCTAATGGGGGGAAAAATATCTAATTAATGAGGCTTAATTTAATTTTAGTGATTAAGCGGCATAATCAATAGGGAGGATATTTAGATGGGTTTTTCTTTTTTGATATTAGTTAAATAAATGTTGATTGGATTAGATTTCCTTTCCTGGTATACGCCTAGCTCGGACTAAGGCCTAATGAGAAAAAAATTTATGGAGATAAACTATTTCTGCCCTTAGTGTTTCTCTTGTCTAGGCTTTAGGGCTAGCTCAACCGCGACAAACCCAGAAAAGCGATATTTGGCTTTTCGGATTAGGAGGACTAAAGTTTCCAATTCGATGTTCGGTCGAACATCGATTGACCAAGAGTGGGTGAAGACTTTCATCGGTCCGCCGATTTCTGTCGATAACTTGGCCCGCCGTCTATGACCGGGTTCCAGCCTAACTAGCCTAGGATTTGTTGGTATTTTGCTAGCGCAGGCTAGAGCCAGGCGTATATTTCGATGCTCAACAGTCACCAATATTTTGTTCAGGTTGAAAAATAATGCATGCACAATGCATTCTTTGTGTTCTCGAGGAAGAATTTGGATACCGAATGTACGGAAGATCGAATGTGGGCCGAATTTAACGTTATCGATCAATTGTGGGCCGAACGAAAATGTATGGCCCGGCCCAGTTTAAAATCTCCATGGTGGGCCGAGCTCGGCTCGTAAACTATAAAACGGCTGGAGAACCCTAACGCGCCGTCTTCTTCTTCTCCGCGTAGCCTAGGGTTTCTCTGCTCCGCAGCTTGGGCAAGACAGAGAGCGCGAGGGAGGAGAGGAGAGGAGAGATCAGTCATCATGGTAAGTGAATATCTGCTTCTAGCCGTTGTTTCGCAGCTCTGATGCTCGTTCAATCGCGCGGCGTGTGTTCTGATCTCCCCGTTCTGGTCGAGAACTGTTATTTCGTCGGTTCAGAAATGGGGATGAAGATGACAGGGACCCGTGATTGTCGCGTTCGGAACCGTCGTGTCGTCCTTTCCATCGCAATGGGCTTGTGGCGATATCGCTGTGGTGCTGGTGCTCTTCGCAGCTCCAGTGGTTCGCCTTCAGTGGATGAGTACTGGAAGAGCGAAGGGTGTTTGCATTCGAAGCTTTTACGGGAATTTTGAGGATTTGCGGTGTTAATAGTGCTAGCGAGTTTTGGTTGCAGCTAGATGGAAGAGGGCATGTTCCAAAATGAGCTATTTTCCAGCTGAACACGACTGCCTAGCGATGATAGCTTTGTTTTAGATCTTTGTTGTTGGATTGGCTCTCTCCTATTGGTGTCTCTGCCTGTTTGAATGTCGGTTTTTCAATTGATGATGGAATTGCAATGGGAATTTCTACATAGATGAGTTGTGGAAGTAGGGAATTCAAATGAAAAAATTGGACTATATCTGTTGTTGGACTTGCCATCTTCAGAACTTAAGTAAGATCTAGCCTCATGTATCTATCGTTAGTTGATGTATCGGTAGATTTTTTGTAGCGCTAAAGATATGGAGGTATAGGATGGAATTTGTTGGCCAGACTAGAAAGATTGAGAAAGTAAACAATGATTCTGAATTGGTGATTCTCTAAATATTCTTGCGTTGGAAGGAACTTACTCTGCTGATAATTGCATGGGATTAATGCTTAAAGTAAGCAACGCTCGAGGAGCTATTTGATAGAAATGCTGGGGTCGTATTTATTTTGGCCTCTAGGGACGAGGGAGGATTTTGTATTGACTTAGATGGTATTGTGCAAAGCTCGGGGAGTGCTAATGACTTTGTTGATCACTGATGATCGAGACAAAGTCAGAATGCATATTTGATTGCTGCTTTGGCTTCTTTTTCCACTCGTGACTATGAGTATATATGTAACCCTGTTACACCGGAGTCTTATTTCTGCCATATGTTTAGATAAGTGATTGAGATTATCTTTGACTGGTGAACACAGGTGAACGTTCCTAAGACGAAGAAGACGTACTGCAAGAGCAAGGAGTGCAGGAAGCACACCTTGCATAAGGTTACCCAATACAAGAAAGGGAAGGACAGCCTTGCTGCCCAGGGCAAGCGGCGTTATGATCGCAAACAATCAGGATATGGTGGCCAGACCAAGCCCGTGTTCCACAAAAAGGTAAGGAGTATCATCTTCGGTCATCCTCATGAATGTAACAACCCAACTTTGAAATCGAGTTCGATGAAAAAGAGTTTTATGGGAAAGACCGAGTGATTTTCTTTTCGAAGTTTTTACTGGCATTTCAAGTTGTTGACACTGTTATATTGACGCCCCGTTGTCCACAGGCAAAAACTACCAAGAAGATTGTGCTGAGGCTCCAATGCCAGGGTTGCAAACACGTCTCGCAGCACCCAATCAAGGTCGGTCAAGCGATGCTTCTCCCGTTCCATGTTCGATTAATCCTTTGCCATATTCTGATTCTGTTTGTTTTATTGGTTTTCGTACAGAGGTGCAAGCATTTTGAGATTGGTGGAGACAAGAAAGGAAAGGGAACTTCTCTGTTTTAAGTCGTTAGAACTTTTGAGCTGCTTAGCTTATCCTTTGTGTTGGATTATGTTGTTCCATCTTATTTTTGTTATGTATTTCATGGAAAAGACGCTTAAGTGTTACAAATTACCCATGATAATCCATCGGTGGTATGTCTTTTGAGTTTGATGAAATCTTCGATTTCTTTTATTCAGTGTGCTAGGTCATTCGACAATAGAGTATGTTACTCCGGTTAGTAGGAACATTACCCTGGCCTGAGCCAAAACTAGAACTAGGGGTGAGCATGGGAACCAGACTAAACTGATCGGTTCTGGGCCGTTTCTGCCGAAACTGGTTCGGCTCTTGGTTCCTAAAACGTGGAACCGTTGAGAATCGATTTGGTTCCGGATGCGGACTGAACCAGGCGAACCTCCCGGATGGGATGGATAGGTTTTTTGTTCTTCTTGTATAATTCTTATTATTACAAAACATTCGGAATTGTGTTTGTAATTTCTCACTCTTCTTAAAACCCTAACTGTTTATTCTCATCTTCCCGCTCAAGCCTCACGGTCTGTCTCGATGCGCTGGACGCCATCACGAGTTTACTCTTGCCGCACAACAGAAACAGAGAAAGGAGCATTTGAAGAGGTCCTTGGAGTCCATGTTGCCGTGCCATAGTGGTCATGCTTTGTTGTTTTTCTTGTTCTTACATTCTATATTGGGTCAATCAAGAGGACCTGGTGAGGAGGCTCTTTTTTCCTCTCTCAACTCTTCTAAGCGGCAGTCTTGCAGGGAATAGAACGAAATAAAAAAAAAAAGAAATTAAGCACTACCGGTTTCTGGACCCACTCGGGCATTAGGCCGGTTAGTTCGGTCTGGTTCCAAAACCAAGTAGGCCAATTCCTGGTTCCACAAATCAGGAGCTAACTTTACCGTTTCAGGGTGGGAATTAACTCGTATTGGAATCAATCATCCCTAAGCCAAAACATGTGGAAGAGGAACTCGTATTGGAATCAATCATCCCTAAGCCAAAACATGTGGAATAGGAACTCGTACATTTAATCAGGGTGTGTTTATTT
Organism: Syzygium aqueum; assembly: GCA_031216185.1. NCBI lineage: Eukaryota > Viridiplantae > Streptophyta > Magnoliopsida > Myrtales > Myrtaceae > Syzygium > Syzygium aqueum. The sequence continues at coordinate 28,020,558 of CM062237.1, read as the reverse complement.
GAGCGAAAGGATTTTTTTGCGAATCGGCTTTCTAGACTTTATGCATTTGGTTTACTGAAAATTGATCAGCCAATAGAAAACTATTTATGATCCAAAAAAATATGCATGTTTAAAATTAGGAAAATGAATTTCGTAATCTGAAAAGGGGGAAACATTCTCCCAAAAAATGATTTATCGAAAAAAAAAAATTTTACGAATTTTTTTCTCGAAAAAAAATGCACCCTCCGTTCTATTTCTTTATGTTTTTGGCACATTATAGCGCTTAGCAAAATTTAGTTGTGGACCGGTGAAATGTGGCAGAATCCTGGTACAAATAAGAGTGCAATATTCTAGTCTTTTACCTTTTGGAATAAGCCGCTTAAGAGATGGTAATTTTTCGAAATGGTTTTTACCGGGACAGTTTTGTTTGAAAATTTTCCTTTCGCGAGTAATAACACGAGATGTGACCGAGCTCGGTTGTACGTCGGAGCTCCGAAGTAAATTCGAAATGCCCAGCGTTCTTGGTCAAAGAGTAAAGTGTCTAATTAAGCAAAAACATTTGAACTTAAAAAAAGTGCTCAAACTCCGGCTGCCACTCATGAGATTATTTTCTCAAAGTAGATTTTATTTAGGGGTGTCGTTCAATGCACACGACACTTGCTCTTGCTCTTAAAAGGTCGAGATCAAATTGAGTTGAGATCATAAGTTGTTTACACGACAAATGATCCTACCTAGTCAAGTTTGTACATTTACCATAAATTATTATCTAAGTATAGTGTGTACATATATATAGTATATTAAATTGAATTTGATTTGATTTTAGCCAATGTATCGAGGCACAATTTCTCAATACATGACGCAATAATGACCGAAAACCCCCATAAACGAAAACCCCTAAAATGCGTTGCTCTCTCATTTCTTCTTCCCTTCCATCTTCTTCGCCTCACGCTCTCGCAGCTCCGGACGGAGATCATGGCAATGGCGATGCTGAAGCGGGGCTTGACCTCCACCTCCGCCTCGAAGCAGCTCCTCTCCGCCGCGAGGGGCGGGGCGGCGTCGGCGGCGTCGGCGTCGTCGGCGGCGGCGGCAACCCTAGGAGCGGCTCGCAGGAGCTACAGCTTGATACCGATGGTGATCGAGCACTCGTCCCGGGGGGAGCGAGCCTACGACATCTTCTCCCGCCTCCTCAAGGAGCGCATCGTCTGCATCAACGGCCCCATCTCCGACGACACCGCCCACGTCGTCGTCGCCCAGCTCCTCTTCCTCGAGTCCGAGAACCCTTCCAAGCCCATCCACATGTACCTCAACTCCCCCGGCGGCGCCGTCACCGCAGGTCACCCTCTTCTTCTTCTTCTTCTTCTTCTTTCTTTTTGTTTGCCATTTGCTTCGAACTGCTCGATCTCCGATTGGCGAATCCGCTGCAGTCTGCGGGCGAAGGGCCGTCGGATAGGCCCGATTCGTGGTTGCTCGTTGCTTTGTTTGTGGCATGATGGATTTTGCAATAGTTAAGAACTGACTCCCTATTGGGATGGCAAGTGAATGCTTGCGGATGCCAAATAGGTTTAACTTGATGCGGCGTGATGATACTTTGTTTAGTGATGTTTGAATCTGCGAATTGACGATGGATTGGCAAATGCATTTGGCACTTGGGGGCTGCTGTTTGATCTATAGGTAGTCAGGGGAAGAATCTTTTTGCTTTGGAGTGATCAGTAGAATGATCATACTCGATCCTCCTCTGAATTGGAAGATGAGGGCCTTCTGTCATCGAAGGCAAGAGGTTGACATGAGGAGAAGCGAAAGTAATTAGTCATACTTGTATTGTTGGACCATAAAAAAGAAGGCAAAACCTTAACTTTTATTAATTAATTGGCCAAAAGAAAAAAAAAAAACTTTATCAGTGAAGCGATGGGTAACTGCAATTCTTGACTTCTCTCTGAGTCGATCATTCTGTATTCAAATTCACTGGTCAGAGCCCTTAGATTTTGTCCTTGGTGTCTGCAGTCGATGGCCTCGCAAGCAACCCTTTTTATCAACGTAGCTACAGATTCTAGATAGACGTAACCTATTGATGCTCTTTTCGCGAAAGACTTACGTCTTTGCAGTGTTCGACTTTTTGATGGAAATAATACCGAATATGTGAACCGATGTAACTCAAGGGGTGAGCTGAGTCTCAGAAAAATGGTTTTCTGTGTGGGTCATCTTGGCTTTCATTCACTGAACCATTTGCTCTTTCCTACCTATCTCGTTCTAGTGAATTTTTTCTTCTGTAGATGTAGTAGATCGCATGTCTGTACATAGGTTAGCATCCCCTTGTTGCTTTAAACAGATATCCGTTTTCTTTGAAAAAAATTTTTCCTGTGAAAGTGCATTTTGTGTTAGGATATTAAATTGATTCTTCCAGTTGGATTGGATATATCATCAGAAAGAGAAAGACGAGGGGCATATCTTAGATGTGGCTAGGGTGGACAGGACAAGAAAAAAGGGAAGTTATATGAAAGGATTGGACCATATTTCATGTGTTGCTGTTGCCAGATTATAGACAATAGACATGACCGGATACTGAATATCCAACCAACCTCTTATTCTGTTATTCCTCAAAAACAGTGTATGCTTTGTACTTTACCCTCTTTGATTCCGGATTCTAACGGCCAGATGTAATATAAATGATCAGTCCCTTTGTTCTGTCGCAAGGTTCAAGATAAGATCGCCATACATGATTTCGGAAAATATTTATTCAAGCTAGAGTTTCTGAACTTAAGTAGTCTGTACAACCGATCTGTCCGACCTCATTGGAATGTGGAGTTTTTTAAAGTTTCTCTATGTGCAAGCGATCTGTTCTAACTTGCATTCCCGGAGTCCGTTCAGATAATTAAGTAAAGTTTGCTTGGGGTGAAGTTACTTCTAGTGTAATAGTCAAGATGTTTACACATGTATTTGTATGTGTATGGAACAGCATGTCAAGTGCAATGTATGGCCACATTTTAAATTTTAGAGCAATTAGTGTGGCAGAATGCTAATACTCGTAAATCAACTTGGGAAGCTTGGGTTCAGCGAAACATTTCAATTCCCGTTATAGATAAATATTTGAATTGTTGATTAGTTGCTTTGTTGCAGGTCTTGCAATTTATGATACCATGCAGTATATTAAATCTCCTATCAATACTATTTGTTTGGGTCAAGCTGCATCCATGGCTTCTCTCCTTCTAGCTGCCGGTGCCAAGGGCGAGAGACGGTCTCTGCCCAATGCGACTATTATGATTCATCAGCCTTCTGGTGGCTATAGTGGCCAGGCTAAGGATATGACAATTCACACTAAACAAATAATTCGGATTTGGGACTCGCTAAATGCACTGTATTCTAAACATACTGGACAATCAGTAGATATTATTCAGAAGAATATGGACAGAGATTATTTTATGACCCCAGAAGAGGCAAAGGAGTTTGGGATCATTGACGAAGTGATCGATCAGAGGCCAATGGCTTTGGTGACTGATGCTGTTGGCCATGAAGGCAAAGACAAAGATAAAGGCTCAAGCTAGGATTCTTGCTTAAGTTGATTCACTTTTTGAACGGTTTTATATTGTTCACTGTAGAATTCTTGTTTTTACTCTAGGTGAAATGATATTGTTTTGTTTCGGAGATCTATAGACAGTGAGTAGGTCAATTGGTGCATGAACTCGATCTTTCTCCGCATGTGCCAACTTCTTTTCCGCCATCTTCCTTGAAGAGAATTTAATAGCTTGAATTGCTTTCTTGGAAGCTATTTCACTTTAAAACAGTGACGATCGTAATTGAAAGGTGTGGGATTTCAATGTAGCAGTATATGTGGTTTTAGGATCAGGTTTTGGAGTGTGATTATTCCAAGTTTTATATCATGTTCTTTTTCGAATACGTCCTTCTGAACTGATAGTACACATCCCCAAACACGAAACCAAAGGTTGGTTTTCGAAACAGGAAGATAAAACGGAACAGTCGGTGTTCAAATTACAATTTTAGTACTTATAATTATTAACGACTGTTAACAATAATTATAAAGAAAGTGAATAGCATTTTACGATACTCATTGAATTTAGCAATATGATTTACAGAAGACCACAACTTGACAATTAGGGACTCATCACTTGCCTCACGTTGACGGTTACTTCAATAGCTCGTGACTTCTCTTCATGATGGTTGTAACAGTCCTTATTTTTCGGCCATTATCGTTTGTGGCTTTGAAGATTTACAGCTACATGACTGGGACACTTGTCCTCAACACATCAATCTTCAAGACTTGAACACTAGTCTTGTCCTTGACTAATCGATCTTCACTTCAGCTTAAGTTCCTTTGTCACTAAGCGTGTAACAAGTGCTCAAAGCGTTTTCTGATTCAGATAGGTTGTCCGAGGTTTGCCATGAACTTCGCCATTGTGGGAAAGATCAGTTGGCAATGAAACTGTGAAGTGAGTTGTAAGTTAAAAACTCTAATATCTCCCTCTTATGCTCTTTTCCATTTATTGATGGGCGGTAGCGACGGGCAGCAGGAGGCGAGAGCAAGCAATGAGGAAAGTTTTTATTTCTCCTTTTTATTCCAGAAACCGAAAAGTAGAAAATTTTTACTTCTCATTTATGTTCAAAACCTATTTCTGCACAAAGAATTTTTTCTAGAAATGGAAAAATGAAATTGCATTACCAAACGTATTTCTGTTCCAAACTTATTCCCAGGAATAGAAAAATTAAAACCCTTCGCCATGTAAACTTAAAGGCATGACACTCTGTTTGTGTTGCATTCACTGCTTCCACTGAGAGCTCATCCCTTGTCTGCTCTCCTATTGAAATTCTATTAGATAATCTGACCCTGCTCTCAAGCTAAGCAATCTGAACGAAGATTAACTTAAGCCAGTCCAAGAAGAAATTGTGCATTTTTTATCCGGCATTTAGTTTTCTATTTTTGGGCCGATTAGTTTGGCTGGCAACCACAAAATTTAAACCAAACAAAGAGGGTGCACAAGAGCATTAAGTGTTGAACTGAATGGCAAAAAATTAACTTACATGGACAACAATGAGAGAATAAAGTCCCAGAGCATACCCCCAAACAGAAATTTTGAATCCTATAACTTGTACGCTACCTCATTCTCCCCAAAATTGATAGAATCCCATGCCTTCTTCAATCTGAGTAGCCAGTGAGGACAACAGATTGAAGACATTTCCCATCCACATATAGGTAACTGTGGATTAAATTAGCAAAAGAAGAATTTGCAGCATAGCACAGATATCTCGGAATCTAACCAATTGATTAGCCATTGATTAGATTACCAAAAGAAGGTAAAGACGAGTATCATTCTTCTTCAACAGCTTCAGCAGCAGATATCTCGGAATCTAACCGATCGATTAGCTGTTTGCTTACATGCTTAGCCACAGATATCATATCGAGTATGAAACTTGGATCCAAACCTGCGCCGCCCCGCTTGGTAAGACCAGATATTAACCCTTCCCCGTTGATGGAAACAGAAACAGCAGAGCTCATCTCTGATTCTTCTTCTGAAGTCGCATCTACTATATAATGCCTGCCCACCTGGACAAGGAAGAAGATGAGAATTCGATGGTGACACTAAACAATTCTGGAAGTGGAGAAATACTGAAGTTTCTATACCTTCGTTAATGTAACAATGGCAGGTACCCCAGATGTGTCGAATTGTAAGAATTCTTCGTCACTGATGTCAAGTTCTGGTTGATCCTCACCGGATGCTTCCGCTGCGACGTGAACTCTGGGGATGCCTGTGTTGCTCAGAGCAGCCTCCACCCCAAAAGGAACAATGGAAGGCATGTCAGAAGAAGTTTAGGAGCATACTATACAAAGGACCTTGTGATCAGGACACAATTAATTATGATGTTGAAGGTACCAAACATATCGAGCAAAAAACCATTTTTAAGAATATGTTTGACCAAACAGAATGCTCGAGAAAGGTGTACCTTGATGGCAGCACCAAGAGCATCTAGGAGATTCCCATCTGAACTGATGACAAGACCATTGATATACAGATCCCAACAGACTTTTCCTTCAACAACTATTAGTGATGACAAATAAATTCCAGCACCTGTGAAATATAAACAATCACACCTTGTGATTTAAATGAGAGGCACTAACAGGTATTCGATAGCCTGTGGCCAAAAGAAAAGAAAAGAATACTATGTTTTCACTAAGAAAATGCAGAGGGAGAATGTATAGAGGGTATCTATCTAGAAACTTGTGGCATTTTAAACTCTGCACGAAAATTCCAAACCTGCTCCACTTTTCCCACCCAAAAGACATCACTGGAGAGCAACTGAGAGTTCTGTTGACAACTCCTCGGCCCCTCTACCTCGCATAAAATTGCACTGCAGTGTTAAATTCATGAAACTAACAGAAGTTAAAAACAACATGGCAAAGGATAGTGACAGTGAAACATCCAATTTGCAACTGATTGTATATAAGGGAAAGATTTAGGTTCTGCTGATTTTGCTCAAGAGGGGAAAATTGAGAATATCCAGAAAATAAATTAGAGACCAGACGCCATCTAGAACATTGAGCCACTCCATAACAACCGAGTCAAAGTTCAGTTCGAAGGCAATCAGCTCTCAGTCAATTTAAAACAGATGTGTGTATCTATTCTCTAACTGTGTATTGGAAGCATACTGTAGCAAACATAGCGCAATTTATACAAACAAAGTTTCAGAATGTCAGTATTTTTTACGTTTTTATTTATCTTGCTTGAGGGGAGAAATTTCAAAATATCAAGAAGCTACTTCAGAGACCAGATGCCGTATAGAAGCATGAAGCAATCCCATACTAACTGAGTAAAGGTACAGTTTGAGGGCAGCAATCAGCCAGCTATCAGTTAATTTAAAACTGATACACATATCTATTGTGTATTGGAAGCATACTGTACCAAACATGGCGCAGCTTATACAAACAAAGTTTCAAAATGTCAGTATTTGGCTTTAAACCAACCCTCCTTTCAATCTCAACCAATATCAATCCACTTATTCTGCTAATTCCAAGTCAGGGACATTCCAAAGAAACACGAAGGGAAGAAAAGTTAGAACTACTAGATCCATGCAAACTAAAACAACTAGAATCGATATGTTGGAAAGCAGCAGAATTACAACTATAGCACCTCGAACATTGGAGCGGCAGTTGGGCTGCAATCAACATATATGGAAACCTTCCCTTTGTTGGGTTGTAGTGGACTTGGTCTTCCAATTTCAGCCTGCACTGGAAAAAATCAGCAGGTATAATGAGAACCACACTATTAACCACCAACACCTAGATCCTTCCACAGGTTGAGTAGAAACAGAAACAAACCTTCTGCAACACCAAACTGCCAAGTCCTACGAAAAGGAAAAAGAAAGAATCATGCTTTAAACTACCTTCACACTGGCAATGACATCAGTTCCACCCATTCTAACTCTGGCCGAGCCATTGGCCTGTCATATGTGCAAAACAAAATTTGCATCGGTCAAACCTCACCACGTAAATTATCAAGCATGGCATTTTTTCGTACCGCCAGCAATTATAAAGTACCTGAGGAATGACCCCGGTTTCGACATATATGGGTTGGTAAGTTAGTCATTTACGGCCATCGGAGTGAAGGTCTTGTGCAATGCCCCCTTGTATGAATAGATTTTCTCCGGTAGACAAACCATTCATCCTGCATAAGAAGAAGAAAACTCCGATTATTGTCCTAATACTGGAACAAGGAGCAAGACATACATGATGGTCAAAGAAAACAAGTTTCGCTTCCATGCAGATGATGAAGTTGCGGCAATCAATTCACATATCATGAAAAGAGTCCACAAAAGGTATCGACATCACCACAAGAAGAACAGAGCTGAAAACCGAGCACATCATGAATCAACATTGATGCCAATGAATCTATGCCCACCTCAAAAGAAATTCTCCTAAGGAAACTCCTCTCTCGCAGTCGATAGAGAAGCAATTCCCAACAAGATCATGCCAACGTGTTTCCCTGAGCAATGACCAGTCTTACGTAGGTTCTACGCGCTCTCCCAAGTACCAAAATTCGATGGAAAAATTCAGACTTCTTGGAATTTCCAGCCTAATGTAAAACCAATGACTGAACTTGAGTGCACGACCAAAAGCGACCGTGGCGATCGCACGTTCACCTTGATTTCGCCGGCGAACCGGCGAGCCAGCCGTGGACACGGCGGAGATTGGCGGCGACTCGGAACCGGCGAGCTGAAAAAAGAAACGAAGGAGGCGGAGCTGGGTTGCTGTGGGCCGGATGGCGCGGGCGCGAGCGGAAGGGGACACCGAAAAAGGTCCGGCGGCGGCGGCGGCGGCGGCGGCGAGCGTTACGGCGAGGTGGGGAGAGAAAAGAGAGTGAGAAACTGAGAGGGAGGGAGGTCGCGGTCAGAGAGAGAAAAAATTATGTTAAGCAACGACTGCCTTGTGTTTTTTTTTTAGTCCCTGGAAGTTTGTAAAGTTTCAATTAGATCCATCGCCTTTTGATTTGTGCAATTGAATCCTTAAATCATATACTTTTCTGTTCAAAATTGATCCTTCCGTTGAAATATGCACGGAAATGCATATGTGATTGTTAAATGCTGACGTATTACCTTATGTTCCATCTTACGTGGCAATTACAATACAATTTAAAAAAAAAACATAAAGATCCGCAGAGAAGAAGAATGAGGTAACTAGGATAGATGAGAATAATGCAAAAGAAAGAAATGTGAAATTTTGATATATTTAAACGTATTTATTATGGAGAGTGTATGGGATTATTTATATGCTTTTATTGAATGACTATCTAAGTTAACAAGTTGGTCATATGGATATGTACATTTAATGGAGATATATGTGTAATCTTGAGAGATACAGAGAATTAAGAGATAATCCTACTTATCTCTAACATAGAGAAACTTTCTAATTATATCTAACATTCACTCAATTCAATTAGAAAAAAAAATTGCTTGGTTGGAAAGTGATATGCTGAAAAGAGAACCGATTGACATTGATGCGGCTGCTTACGTAGCTATTATGTGTTGTTGTGGCTATTGTACGGTATTGAGGACCGTCGTTGCGAGAGAGATATTAATAGTTATTGAAAAAGAAGAAAAAACACACAAGATAAGAGGTGCACAATGTGCACCCGATGCACTCGGGATTGTCTAAATCTGATACCAGTATAAAATTAATGCGGAAGAGAGAAATGCGATTTCTTTATTAGATAACTATTTAATGTAACGAAATAATTATGATTTTAATTATAGTCTATCAGAGACATGCACAATCAATGAAGATATATTCGCAATTTTAATAGATACAGAGAATTGAGAAAAATATCGTAATTATTTTTTACAAAATATCCTAATTATACGTTACAAGGATCTTGAAAGCCTACGAACGCCTTCTCTGAACTCTATCAATTACCCTCAACTACCATATATTTCAAAAAAGAATTCACCCCCAGTCATTATGCTTTTGGCTGAGTTGATGGGTGTTAAAAAGGAACTTGGATGATAAGATTTCTAACAAATAGTAAGTCCTCTTCCCTTTTGCATAATTGTATAGCATTGACTTCAATAGACCAAGGCTTCAGGAAATATTTTTGTTTATACTCAAGTTACACATGCCCATGTATATAAGGGCGATATGATTCATTTTCATAGAACTTCTGATCACATAATACCGTGAGAAAGAGAAAGTTCGATTCGGCTTAAATTTGCCATATCTGCAGTTTATGAAACATTAGAAGAAATTACAAGAATGCGTGTTACCCCGCTTCAAAATGCCGACTTGAAATGGAAGTACCGGTATAGCGTCTTGAGAAGATAGATCTCTCGACTTACGCGGTCGATGCCAATCGTCATTTCTACTTATGCAATTCGAGTGCTTCCTTAGAGGTGCAGGGCACCGTGCTCTGAGTAACAAATCCCTCAGAGTGTGGTAAGAATTAAGCCAGGTCGGCCCTGCCCCCGCATACAAGAGGTGCTAGCATGATTCTAATGCATGTACGAGGCCTTAATTCGAGGCAATAGAAGATGCCAATTTTGCTCCAAAAATTCGGGAAACTTCATCTTACGACATCACTTAAAACAAAATCCCGAACTACTAAATCTACATAGACCAAGTGCGCTCACCGTGCTTGTGGCAGATATATATGATGTGTATGACGCCACGCACTAACATGAGAGTCAGGTTACCTTGAGATCAAATGGGACTACATGAACAATCAAACCAAACATGTTTCTCAAACAGCTCAACGGAGTGCTGGCTGCTAGGACATTTTCAACGTAAACATCATCCTCATGGCCCAACCCCGTATTACGCTATTTGCTGAGAAAGTGGACACAACTGGGAGAGAGCTAAGCCCAGGTGAAAGTTTCTTGGGTAAACATTTGCAAGTACGTACTGCAAGGGGAACTTCAGGTAGGTAAGTAAATAGTTCCATAGATAGCTCGAGTTTCATTCACGATTGTCCAGGGGAATTCATGTCAATCACAGCATCTTCTCCAACCTCCTTGACCATTCCTCTCAAATACACGCGGTTGCTTCTTGGGGAAAGTCTCACTCCAATCTGGGTGTTTAATTATATAATCGAGCTGCCTGATCAATATAAAATGACATAAGCAATCTGTTTGCAAGAACTGAGCAATGTGCGAGTAGACCCTCTCTGAATTCTGGGTAAATTGCAAGAATGATATATGCAGCACATTGAGAACAACAGCAAGCAATCACCTACAACAATCACCCATTTATGCCACCGAGAATTCACCATAATATAAACCACAGGGATTTCAAAGAGTCATATCCCTCCAATGTGAGAGCAACTAGCAAAAAAATCTTTACTTCGAATATTTTCCCTGACAATGGAAGTGGCACTTAAGCTAAAGAAGAAGGCTAATCAACAGAACACCCGTCTAAGTCTGGTTGCAGTCATATTTAGGCATGAAAAGCAAACTAACTCAGAAAGAAGAGGAGAGCCCGGCAGCTATTGCTGAGACAAAACTCAAATTCTTTAGTTTGAACTTACCTCCGTTTATTATCAACAAAATCTGGACCTTCGGCATAAGGTGAAGTCGAACACGTGAGAAGTATTTGGGAGTCAGAAAGGTGCTGCAGTGTCAAAGCAATGTGAAACTGATGCCAAGACCTACATCGTGTCAACAACATACACAAAGCATAACTATAACTTGAATAATTTAAAAGGGACAAGCAGGACAATGTCTGCGCGTTATGTGCTTGGCAATGCATACTGACTATAAATTTGATAGCAATTTTCTTACCAATAGCAAGGTGCAATTATGAATTTATCATCTTGAGTATGATAGGTTTCCAGTAATTTGCCACTCCAAGTCAAGTCATCATTGCATGCAGTTATACGAATTCGCCGGACAACTTCATCGGGACATCTGGAAGATCTATCGAAACAGGCGGGAAATACAGACCCATTGGATGTCTCTACCTGACGAACGCTCAATGAACAAGAGTTTACATCAAACTATAGACAGATGAAATGCAAAATATTAAACATTTGATGCGCAGCCATAATAATACCATGCTTGTAAATTATTGGAACACAGAAAATTGACATATAAGGAAACTACAATTGCTGAAATTCAGGAAAATGCAATACATCATGACCTTCAAGAGACAGTCAAGGAATTAATAGAATAGCTTCCTTTATTACAAGTTTGCTTAGATTACATTACCTAGGTCCTGTAATGAGAAGCCAGTGTTGGACTCGAAATAGGCCATCCTGTCACTAGATGTAGTACGTCTCTCAGGCGGTAATGCAGACTACTGCTATTTATCACGAGAGAAGATTCTATCACTTCAATTTACTCCCCAAATGACAAACAAATTGTCCACATTTTCATTACTCTACTTTTATGTTTCCATTTCTATGTTAAAATATCATTTAAAACAAGGTACCAATGTAATAAAAGTACATCCGAAACAGACACTAACCAGGAACCCAGTAATAATAGGGTATGCATGTCCATCAGCATCCCGTCTGGTATTGTGGCCAAGCACAAAGAATGTCTGGATATGAAATTTCTCTTGTCTCCTCCACAATGTTTCGATCAATTTGATACACAGTGGTAAGGAATAACCATCCACTTTTCCATGGATTTCTGATCCATCACTATGGTTGATTCTCTGCATGCAAAGTTCAACTATTAATACAACAAACTCAGTTATTTGCCTTTAAGTGGATAGTACATCCGCTGATAATCACTAAGAAGGGGATCTCAGTTCAGACCTTAAGAGAAGCATCCTCAAAACCACCAATAAGATGAACCTGCATTTCAGCATTTAAGAAGACTTTGCATAAGAACGTGAAAATAATCAAGAATCATTAAACCTCACAGCTTTGCTTTTTTTGATAAAAGATACAAAACCAGTACATCCATCTCATCCTGCAAGTCATGATTAAAAGTTTGTGATAACATCTGAGCAAGACCCATTTCCACAATATCTGGAGAATCCAAATGGGCAATAGAAATCCTGAGATTCAACGGGAAAGAGATGAGCATGCTGATTTAAGGATTTATATCTGACACAACAGGTCTATCATTTCCAAGCCTCTCTTAATTCTGCCACATTTGCTTCGTACTTTCCATTCGACCGATTCCGAATGATAAGCCCCACACACGTAGTTGCTTCATCAGTCCCGGCAACCTGTCATGTAGAATGGAAAACGGTCATTAGTAGTTTCGCGAGTAATAAACAAAGTACTCCAAAGATAAGCAAACATTCCAATTATTCTGAAAGACAAAAGGGGAACAACCATACATCCACAAAAGCAGGGTCAACAATCGCATATTCTCTTTGGAATACGTAAACACATTTAGGCTGTGTAATGCTCCCCAAACCAGACTCCTCTGAAATGGAAAACCTCCTCTCTGTGGTATTTTTGAATGAATGCAAGGCACATAATAAAGATGGGTGGTCCAGTAAAGCAGCTAAGATTTCCAGAACCTGTAGACAAGTAAGAAAGAAGAAGCCGTCACAAGAGAGATATATATGCAGCAGATGAAACTAGCCTAAACTGCAAAAGAGATGAACATGAAGAAGTTTTCACCAGCAAGTTTCCTTACCTAATTCTTATACAACAGAAAGTGATGCCCATACCCACAGCTATCAATTCAATATGTTTAGTACTAATTCTAGTGAAAAGCACAAGTTGGGCGCCCATATCATATAATTCTAAGTTCAGAAATGGTATGGTTCTGTCAATTCTCGCTGGGAACTTCGTTTGCTTACTTTGTCTTCTGTTACGGAACGAAGTTTTCGCTAGTTTGGGCTGCTTTTCAATCTAGTGTCTGCTTGCACGATTATGTCAAAGACCACCGCTAATCTTATGAGCGACGCACTGCTTGATGGATTCTTTTTCCATCGCAAGGTGTTTATCAACTGGACAAAGTATAGTGGAAGAACAAAAAATAAAGTAAAAGGATTCAGACTCGAGGTGTGTGCTCAAATCATTGGCCGCATCAAATGGACCATACCAATAACTATCTTGCACAACTGGGATTCACACGAACTTTCGCCCAGCGGATCTTCCAACGCATGTCTTCTACAAATTAATCAGTTAACAGGACCCCATCAAAGCAATAGGGCATAAGTCAAACCTTGTTCACTTAAAACTCGAAGCGAATCTCTTCGGCGATTGGTTTTGCAGGCCAAACACGAAATTTCTCATCTTATGTTCGCTATCGACCGACTGACGTTCCATAGATCAAGCACAGGAGAAGTGCCTAAACACGGCAGCGCTTAAAACACTAACTTTTTCTTTTCAACATTCTTCTCTGTCAATCTTTATCCAATCACATTACGGCCAGACAGACTCTCGAAGGAGGCCCGAGAGAGCTCCTCGAAACAAAAACCACGTCGCCATCCCATACGCAAAGCTTGAGGTCAAAAGATTCACAAGCACACCGTCACGTCACGATTTTCCCCAACCATTTCTCTACTCCGATCGTCGAGCGAAGCCCGCGAAACCGAGAGGAAACATCGCCCCTGTTTCGCCATCCTCCGCGCAAGAGAGGTCAACGACATCGACTTCACTTAGCTTCGTCCGACGAACGGCGGCGATCGGAGGAAGGCGAACGCCGGAGGGGGGTGGGGACTTACGGAAGGGAGAAGTACCTGAGACGGCGAAGGCGAGTCGAGGTCGGAGACGGGAAGGATCGGGACGCCATCGACGAGGATCATGGCCGGGGATCGCTGATCGAGGGAAGGGAGACGGAGAGGCGCTGTTCGCTCTCTCAACGCTGCCTGTTTTCGTCGGCAGTTCGCTTCCCAACAAATTGTACGGTTACGCAGGTGTGTTTCGGTATTTTATCTGAGTGATGTTGCGGACGCCTTTTTTGTTTTACGCTTAAGAATACGATCCTTTAAGTGTATAATTACGACAAATGCAGATAGAATTATACGGACATATTATTGAAATTATCCGTTTGGCATCTACTTTTAGTGCATAAGATATGTGACAGAATCAGCGTGTGATGTCAATTATTGTGTTTTGTTAGAGATGAGGGTGCGACATGATTTTGAAGTCAAGAGTGTTGGGAAGAATTTTTGTCTTCCCACCTGAGAAAGTGTTGAAGTAAAAATGGGGTGACATGGATTTTCTTTCTTACATGCTACAGGTTCTATGGTGCGCTCTTTTACCGATGACTCTCGAATTGGAGCTATCGAGGTGAGCCCCGAGAATGTTCACCAGTTATGTCATCGAGCTCGAAATTTTCTCCGTGAAATGCCGCTCAAACCGGAGACGATTGAATCAAAATATTTCTCTTCAAAGTTTTGGCAATGCGTGGTCGATAGAGGAAAGTCCAAGCTCACATTGGTTATGGATTATTCGGAGACTTTCATCAAGGAAGTTGGTGAAAACGCCACTCAAACCGGAAAAGATCGAATTAAAATAACTCCCTTCAGTATTTGGACAGTGTGCGGCTGATAAATAAGGATCTGATTCAGGAAGAAAAGTCCAAGCTCGTATTCGTTACGGACCATTCGAAACCGTGCAAATGACTTTCATCAAGGAAAGTCTGTGAGGAAAGAGAGAAGCCGACCAAGATGACTCTTTTGCTCATTTCTTTTCTTTGACAAGGAAAAAAGTTGCATGGACTCCCCAAAAATTGAAAGTTAAGTTTAAGATCCGCGGCAACATCACCCGCTAAGTGAACTCGTCACGCTTAACCCCACCAAAATACAAGCCAAGGCCGAGAGTCGAACGAGAATGGACAAGATTTAGAGAACTAAACGCCTTAAAACTACAAACTACAAAGGGCATCGAAGTGGTCAGATCAACCAGTGCGATAGTGAACTACAAGATTCATCTTAGGCACAGGGATGTTACCGATATAACTCTCTTATCCTTTTGTCTTAGAAGCTCTGTCAGCGGACCAATGCATGCGCTTACTTGAGCACCTTCCGTGTACCGGGCTATAGATAAAGCAGAACTAACTTTTAACTAGTAAAATATCAAAACATTCAAGATATCAAAATTGCAATCAAAATGGGTAC
Organism: Syzygium aqueum; assembly: GCA_031216185.1. Taxonomy (NCBI): domain Eukaryota; kingdom Viridiplantae; phylum Streptophyta; class Magnoliopsida; order Myrtales; family Myrtaceae; genus Syzygium; species Syzygium aqueum. The sequence goes on along the minus strand of CM062237.1, from coordinate 28,005,056 downwards.
GCTGTCTCCAAAATACAAAATTATGGGTCGGTCTGTGTCTTGCTGCTTCGTTCATAAATATAGCATATCACCAGAAAACCTGTCCAGTACCGCGTCTCACTCTAGTCACAGCGAGTGTCAATACTCCTCCGATGGCCTCACTCGTCGTCATTGAATGTAGTTTTCTTCCCTGCAATGTCCCCAGAAAACAACTCTTAGACAGAAGAAGAAACCGTAAGAGACAACTCCAGGCTTATTACAAAATAACCAACAGAACACATATGTAACGTCGATATTTCTTGTGCTGGAACATTTTGAGTGAAGTTTAACCCGATGCTACAGTTTGGATAAATTAGCGAAAGCACTTCACTTAGGACCTAACATCATCAATGTCAGCAGACTAAAAAAACCCAAAGGGCAAAGGATGGGAGGAGTTGCTGATCAATTGAGCAGGGCACCGAGTAAAACCCTCAAAAGAAAGTCCCGAGGTCACACCAATTACAAGCTCCATTACCAACATTCTTATTTCATGGATCATTTCCCTATGTACCAATGAAAACGGAATATTTTTGGCCGGGAAAAACTGATAGTTCTACCAAATAATCATAAGACTTACCAGATGCTGACATGCTTTGTCTATTAGGTGTCCCACGCCCTCTACCACCAAAGCGGCCGCCTCCTCTGCCACCACCAAAGCGGCCACCTCCACTGCCACCATCAAAACGGCCACCTCCTCTGCCAGAAAAGCGACCTCCACCACCTCTTCCACCACTACTCCTTCCACCACTCCTTCCACCTCCTCTGCCACCGTCAAAACCACCACCACTGTCAACTCTCGGTCTTGCCTCCTCCACCGCGATTGGATAACCACCTAGTTCAGTCCCATCAAGCTCTAAAGCCTTGCTGAAACTGTTGCTATCTGTATAGTCAATGTAAGCAAACCTGCAAACGATTACGTAAAAATCAATATTCCCACATTAAAGACAAACCATTGGGTTTTTGAATTTTGATCAAACAAGAATTAAGTTTACAAACTATGGCCCCATTTGCTTTGTTTTGCTGAAAATGAATGATTTGAAAAATATATCCCTAAAAATGATCGCTTCTATTGCTTTAAATGATAAGTTAAAGAAAAACATTATATTTATCGATAACAATTTATGTCTAAAGATTTTCGTGTATGATAAAAATATTTTCCGTTCATTCGTTTTGATAAGCAATACAAGCAATCATTTTTAGGAAAAAGTTCTTCGAATCATTTATTTTCTACGAAACAAACGCACCCTAAGGATACAGCTGATGGAAAGAAAGAACATACCCTTTGGGTTCACCGGACTCATAATCCTTAGGAATTGAGATTCTTGAAATGTCGCCACAGGCCCCAAAATGCTCTGTCAAGCTGCTTCTTAACTGACATTCAGAAGGGATAACATTTTTAGAACCCAGAATCAAACAGTTGCACAATTCACCAGAAAAGAGAACAATTTTAGTACCTGGTCCACCCCAACAGACTTGTCAAGATTCTTCACAAAAACAGTTTGGGCCTGACCCCTTCCTCCCTTCTGCGATGAGAAGTTACCTTTGCTGCAAATTAAATTACCATTAGACCTAGTGATTTACTGCTACAGGATATTTATTCAAAGTTAAGTTAGAAACTTACCCGCTTTGTGGAGTATACGCTCCCCTTTCGTGCGCCAAACTGATTCTCATCTGGCGATCGTTAAGATACTCTCCATTGTATTCAACAGCCTGCATTGGTAGTCAATTATGCGAATCAATAAAACCCAGGAGTACCAAAATAACCTAGACACACCGGTACACCAATGAAATTCATCCTTCATTTCGCCATCCGTGAGTAGCTACAATGATTACAGGAAAACCTTCAACATCTCCTAAGTATATGACAAATGAGTAAAGCACCACCAGATTCAACGAAATATTTAGTCGAAGCCGCAAGCTGGCTGATTTTAAAAGTAATTAGCCCTATCAAAATGACAGTTAACCTTTTGTGCTGCTTCAGCTGTGGTAAATTCAACGTGACAAAACCCCTTGAACCTATCATCAGCATCAACAGCTAAGCGTACATCCTGAACTTCACCAGCAGCTTGGAAGAACTTCTCTCTGCAAAATGAAATTTGTCAGGTGATAATACATGAACACGCTCCATAGTCAAAAAAGCAACACTTACACATCAGCCTTTTCAACTGAGTATGGCAGGTTACCAACGAAGACAGTTTTTGAACCCGTGATTTGAGATGTAACAGGCGTTTTCGGCTGCATCAAGAATTAACATGAGTTCACAATATCTAAAAGATGATGATAGGTGGTTTGAGGAACAGGAGCTAAAGACAGGACAAGCAACGGCAAAAGGAGTCATACCGCTTTTTTCTCCGACATTTCATTTGGGGCAGGAGAAGCATCTACCATATCTGCATCAGCATCCTGTAAAAATATAATTTAAGTCCAAAACAAACCACACATTAGAAGACTCCCATTTACACTGAAGTAAGAAAATTTAAATGATACTACATTCAAAAAAATAACAAAAGGACTAGGTGCTCTCTCTCTCTCTCTCTCTCTCTCTCTCTCTCTCTCTCTCTCTCTCTCTCTCTCTCTCGGGTTGACGTATCCACTTAAACAAACAAGTAATCATTAACCTACGGATGGTCTCAGTGTCCATGCATCCCAGGATGAAAACTCAGGAATAGAAAAACGACAAAAAATTACTGTTCTCAACAACATCCTTTCCTATATGCATTCATCCAGCAAACTGACCGCATATGGGGGGCAAGCAGAAAAGTGGGGGAGTGGCCATTAAAAATACACTTTCCACAGAATCCACAAAGAATCACTGATCATTAAACATGCATGTCCCATATATTTACCTTCTTTGATGTCTTCTTGGGCTCATCATCTGAGCTGTCATCGGAGTCATCGGTGGTTTCTTCATCACTGCTGCTTTCTTTTTTACTAACTTTCCCGTTTGACTTGTTTACAGGAAGCTTGGCCTGAAAAGAAAACGCAAGAACAAATGGCATTGGGATCCTACCTATAAGATACTGAAAAGGACATTTAAGCAACATACACACAGGAGAAATGGAAATGTTATTTGCCAACCTTTTTCTTTTGTGGCTCTTCATCACTCTCCTCTGAACTATCATCCTCCTCACTGTCGCTTTCATCAACATCCATCTTTACCTGCAGCACCAAGCACCAACCGCTCAGCCTCAGTGGTAGCGCAGTGACATCAATCAACTCTTCAACAAGACACAATCAGTTCGATGATTGTTTTTTTTATTCTTGTTGATTCAAGTCATCACAACCCCATTGACAGTAACAATTTTAAACCAGTCCAACCCCCTTCCTTCCCAAACCCATTTATTTTCTTTCCAAAAAAAAAAAAAAAGAAAAGCAACCCCACAACCGAAACAAAAGAATAATAAACAAAGAAGTACAAATGAAAGACAGAAGAGGGGAAACGATAAAGCAAAACTTTAGGTCTGACTTGGTAACCGAATCGTACACCACGCAATGTAAAGACAAACAAGATAAACCTGCTGGGTCTGCTTTGCTTGAGCTGTCGCACGTGGCCTCTTAGCAGAAACATCCACAGCATTCTTTGTAGGTGGGCCCTGTAAAATACGAAAGAAGAATGAGGAATAAGGACAAAACGAACAAGTTCAAAGAAGGCATCCAATTGCAAAAGACCCCACTCCAATAGATAGAATTTTCACGATACAAAGAAGCTTGCAAGCATCTACAGAAAACAAACTGATTCAGACTCCATGAGAGAAAAATAGTGGCAACTATTGCTAATCGAACTCGATAGTCTTTTAGTAGATATTTATCACGAGCTCATTATCAGCAAAAGGAAAGAATTAGAAGTAAAATCGTGTGTCCAAAAGGATATTAGAAAGGTGCCAAAAAATGAGCATGAGAAAATATCGACCACAAACTGATGGGATACACTAGGTACAATACAAGCCAATACAAAGTCAAATCTGTAAAGCAATGCAATCTGTTGAACATCTACACGTATGCATGCAAAAACCAGTAGTGACAGATGCAGTATCGGTCAACATATATGAAATCTAAAATAGGAGACGTCAAAATGACATTCAAGGTCATTGCACAAACAAAATTTGGGAAAACAAATAAATTCGCAAATTATATGACCGAGACAAGCCTCTCACATCATCATCCGAACTGCTGTCTGACTCATCTTCAGAGCCACTCTCGCTGGATTCCTTCTTTGCTACAGTGTTAGCTGGTTTTTTAACACTGTTCTGAACAATAACTTCCTGCATCAAGCTGCAGGAGTAAGACATTTGCACGAAAATGCCTCAAATACACAACATAAAAAGCAAGTTTGAGATAGGAAAAGAGAACAAACCTCTTCCTCTGATTCACTATCAGAGGAATCATCGCTTGATTCGACTTTCTTTTCAGGAACTGCTGAAATTGGTTTCTTAGCACTTTCATCCTGTGTGCAAGGAGCTAATTGTTAAAGCGGGAGAAGAAAGAAAACCCTTGTCTTCTGTTCTCAGGAATAGATTTATTAGCATACAAACCTCATCAGAATCAGAGTCACTTTCTTCAGAATCATCGCTAGATTCATCTTTCTTGGTAGCCGTCTTAGTAATCTTGGCTGGTGCCTTTTTGGTCTGCAAAGAGATGGCCCACATTGTTATAAATAGCTGGCTAAAATTCAATACAACAATAAAGTACCTACTATCTAGTATACTTACGTTTTCCTCATCTGAATCGCTGCTTTCCTCATCGGAACTATCAGTAGATTCATCGTTCTTGGGAAGAGTGACTGAACCATTCTTTGCAGGCTGCTTCTGCTGGACTTTTCCTTTACTTTTATCCTGAAAAGCATAAACAAAATACATGACAATTTGTCCTATATCAGCAAAATTCAAATACTAGCTGTCCTCACAGCTTCCTCATCTGAAGAGCTATCAGATTCTGATTCATCACTCGATGATTCCTTTGAAACAACTTTCTTCTGTTGTGCAGGGATCTTAATTTCTTCCTCCGAATCCGAAGATGAATCCTCTGAACTACTATCCGCTTTCTTCTTTATAGCTGTTTTGGCTTCAGCTTTCTTCTTCTGAATCGCCTGCTCTATCCCTTCGCCCTTCTGCTTCTTTGCATTCACCTGCTTCTCCGGTACTTCTTCAACTTCTCTTTTACCTAAGCATCAACCGCAAAGTTTGCAAATTTACTCCAACGAGGATGCACATAAAACCAATCTACTATTTCACGCATATACACAAACAGAACACACGAGCGCCCCAGCTTGACGCACAGGCGCACATAAAACCAAACTACTGCTTCACGCGTAAACACAAACAGAGCACGCGAGAGCCCCAGCCTGACACGCGTACGCACATAAAACCAAACTACTACTTCACGCATATACACAAACAGAGCACGCGAGAACCCCCGCACGGACGCATATAAAACCAAACTACTTCACCCTTATACACAAACAGAGCACGCAAGAACCCAGCTTGACGCACGAAATCGCACAATCAATAAGCTCAAAACGGGGAAAAAAAGGTAAAAAGAAAGAAACGGAAAGCGACATCACCAAATGCATGTTCCCCAGAATAAACCTGCCAAAGAGGTCGTGGCTAATGAAGCTGTTACCTTTCTTTGCAGACTTCGACGCCGGCACGGCAGCAGGAGCTGCGACCTAGGAACAGACGGACGAATTAACAAAGATTCAGCCCATAAGAACGCCGAAGCGAACTCGACGGACAAAACTTACACCAAAATCAACAGAACGGGAGAGAGAGAAAGAGAGAGAGAGAGAGAGAGAGCGTACCATGGCAGCTGATTTCTTGCTCGACTTGCCCATCGGAGAAGGAGGAACGGAGAAGGGAAGGACGGAGGACTTCGAGGTCGGAGACTGGCGGAGAGGGGCGGAGGCTAGAGGTTTCGGCAAAAACCCTAGGCGTGGTGGAGAGGACGATGCTTGCTAGGGTTTTTGGGAATCACACGGGGGGTTGGCTTCTCCTTTTAAACAGATTTCAGTGGCCAAGGCCGTGGTGGGAGGAGAGAGAGAGCGCTTTGCTTAGGGTTTATGCGAGTGTGAGAGCGCGGCTGTGGAGAGAGGAAGCTCGGCGCTGTCCGTCTCCGCCGTTCGTTCTTGGGCCTGTGAAAACTGTGTTTCCACGGCCCAAGCCCATTCGCCTGGCCCACCCTCCATTGTGTTGGCTTTTGCTTTTTTTTTTCTGCCAATAACAAGTACAAGAGTAAGAAAAATCGGCATGAGATAAAAAAAAAGAATGGAGAAAAATGAGAAATATGAAGGAAAATGTCGACCAAGAGAAAATAATAGCAAACGGGCGAGAATGAAAAATAAAAATTTCCTACGCATAAATTCGTTCTCTTTTTCCTCCAACTTAGCGATCGCATTTGATATGCACAATTACTTTCCTCTTTTTTTGGTTGTACGTAATTAATCTCCAGAAAAATTTAAAATAAAGGCTTAAAATACTCTCATTTTCTCGAATAAGAATTTGAAGTGAACATGATTTCATATAAGGGTTCAACATAGCTATGTTTATTTCAAAAAAGAGCATGAAGTGGCAATGTCTATTTTAAATAAGGGCTTGACTTTTCCACGTGACGAAGGCATTTTCGTCCTTTGACTTTTTATTATTTTTTTCCTTTTTTTCTTTTTTCCATTCTTTTCTTTTTTCGCCGATGGCAAAGCCTGGAAAGGGTGGGGCAACGGTTCACCCTTGCCTGATTTGGCAAGGCCGTCCCACGCTTGTGGCTTTCGAGGGCGGCCTCACCAGCAGTTGGCAAAGCGACCATTGCCTACATCTAGCAAGGGCCGGCCTTGGCCATGGCTAGCGATGGTTGCCTTGCCCAAACAAGGCTACCTCTTGCCTGTTGCCGGTTAGGGCCGGGCAAGGGTCACCCTCGCCCTGCCCTTTCCAAGCTTCACCGATGGCCAATCACTAGTGAAGAACAAAGAGAAAACCAAAAAGAGGAAAAAAGAAAAAATTAAAATAATCTTTGGACAAAAATGTTTTTGACTAGTCAGAATATTTCGCCAACTAACAACTAACGAGGCCATGCCCTTATTTGAAACTGTTATGGCCATTTTAGGTCATTATTTGATAGCAACAAGAACATGCCATTTCAAGTCCTTATTTGACATAAAGTCTATTTCGGGCATTTAATTGAAATTTTCCCTTAATTTCTTCCAACAATGTAAATTCATGAATCGAAATTATTCGGAGCAAACAGATGAATTGTACTATTTCGAGGCAATTAAACAATTATTTTTGCTTTGCCGGTGAACTTATGTATATTGCATCCTAAACGAAAGTACGAACTTTACATTCTCTCTGAACCACTTTATTCTTTCGAAATATAAGTACAGAATAAGAATTTTCGATTTGACTGAGGTTGTGTTTCCATTGAGGAAAATCAATCATACAAAAATTTCAATTGTTCATATCACTTAGAAAAATGCGTTGCAAAACATGTTTGCGTTCTCGAAAAAGCATTTAAAAATATGTTATTGTTATTAATAAAAATATTTTTCATTAATTTATTTTCTTATAAGATATAAAAGATTTGATGCTAGGGAAAAAAAATAAAAAAATCTCGACTTTTTCGAAAACAAACGCAAACTGAATCTCACTGATATACTCAAATAATCTCGTTTGGGTGATGGAGGCTAATAGTTTGTTGGACTCACAAGAGCAGCGATGCACGACACTATTTTACCCAACATGTGAAAAAAATGTACCCACTCGGTTAAAGCCCATCAAAATTGATATTTACAATGGATGAACGTACGACTATTTATTTATTTTTTCCCTATATTTGCTTTACTCTTCTTAACTTTTATGCATTTCGATATTTTCGATATTTATACGAGGCAAAGGATGGTGAATCTTGCTCGATGACAAGTAAGGCCTTCAAATGATAGGTCACGTCAGGTCGAAAATGTCCAACCCAAATTAATCCATTTATATGAGATACAAATTTGATGACCACACTTAACCCGACTCATTATTAAAACACACTACTTATCGCGTTTATACGTTCTTTATATAAAAGACTTGAAAAAAAAGTGAGCATTTCAAGCGAGCTCGCACTACGTCATTATGCTACAAGACTTATTTAAGAACTTGTTTTCACAGAGTTCAAGTGTTGATGACAAAACATGGGAACATGCGGGGTCTAACGTATTATCCCAAAGGGCTTTGCTAGATAAGTCTTTGGCCACCACGAGAGTAACAACATACTACAAGCCACAAATTCATGAAAGAGTGGATCTCATAATAATTTATAATTATTTATCATTAATTTTTTTAGTTCGAAACGTATTGTTAATCTTGCGGTAGATTAAAGAATGTCATTTAATCATTTGACTATCCACTGCGACAGAAGAGTGCAGAGTCTCTTCAAGCGCTTGGTAAATCATTCGCTGAAAACAAACCAAGCTGTCCAATCCGATAATAGCAAAGCTAAGGCTCTGCATAGCAACGTTTCTGTTCTCAGAAACAATTTTTGATCAGAAATAGTTTTTTTTCTATTTCTATTTCTTGGAACAGTTTCTGAGCAAAAAATAGCGTTTAGTAATTGCACAAAATTTCTATTCCTGAAATAGAAAAAGAATAGAAATGCGTTTAGGGCGCAAATGATCCATTTCTATTCCATGGACGAGTTTCTCCCTTTCTGGGCTACCGGCGGAGGACGGCGGGTGGCGGTGAGGGGCGGAGGACGATGGTCGGTGGCAGCAGAGGATGGCGGTCGGTGGTGGGAGGCAATGGAGTACGGCGGTTAGTGGCGGAGCACGGTGGCATCGGGCGGCGGTGACGGCAGCATGGGGTGGCGGCGAGAGGTGGCTGGCAACGGAGGGTGGCCATCATCGGTTGATGAAGCACGGCGGTCGGTGGCGAAGGATGGCGGCCGATGGTGGGTGATCACCTGCATCAAGTGGCCAAAGGCGGGAGATGGCCGATGGCCTAGGGCAGCCAGCGCCGGGTGGTGGCCGACGTTGGGCGGTGGAGCACAATGGTCGACGGTGGAGGATGGCGACCGGTGGTGGGTGGCCGACGGTGGCGGAGGACGGCGACCGGTGGTGGGTGATCGCCAGCGTCGAGTGGTTGGTGGGGGGAGGCGACTAGTGTTGGCGAAGGACGGTCACTGGTGGTGGGTGATCGCCGGCGTTCGATGGTTGGTAGGGGGAGGCGGCCAGTGCTAGGTGGCGGCCAGCGTCGAGCGATGGAGCACGGCGGCCAGCAGTGGAGGATGGCGGCCAGTGGCAAGTGGCAACAAACATTGAGCGGTGGAGAACAGTGATTGACGACAAGAGGAGGCCAGCGGGCGGGAGGCGGCCGGCGAGCGTTGGCCGTCGAGCGGTGGCAGAAGAAGGCGGGCGGCAGCGGCGGAAGGCGGGCGGTAGGTGGCGGCGAAGGATGGCGAGAGGCGACGGTGGGTGGGTTGCGGCCGATGGATTGTTTCTTATTTTTTGAGAATTCTAAAAAAAAATTGTTTCTTTTTTCTTGTTCCAGATACAAGAAGCAGATTTTTTTTGCTTCTTGTTCCTGTTCCAAATCTATTTCTGGAACACTTTTTTGTTCCAGAAACAAAAAAATAGACTTTTTTACTAAACGGATTTCTGTTCTTTTTCTGTTCCGATGAACAAAGGAACAGAAAAACAAAGAAACAGAAACGTTACTAAATAGATCCTAAGTCTATTCACCAACAAGAACAAGACAATTTCTTCTCAAAGCATTCAATGAACTACCACCGATGACGAACAATGATATAAATATACAAATGAAAAGGTTTTCCTAATTAGGAGAAAAATCGGAAGTGAGAATGATTACACATCTCCAGGATTCTTTGGGTAATGCGACGGAGGACTTGGAGAACGGTCGTGAGGTCGAGTTTGAACAGAAAGAGGGAGAACACAATGAGAGCGAGTGGGATAGAGAGGGAGGCGAAGTCGGGGTGCCAATATGAAGCGGAAGCTGCAGAAGATGGAAGCTGAAGCTGTCAAAACGGCAAAGGTCGCTCTCCAGAAATTCTGTCGATGAGGAGAAGAGACTAGCAAGAATAAAGACAGGCTAGACCTACTTACTTTTCTAGTTACATGGGCTGAAAGTTGGTTTCCTTTTTTTTTTTTTTTGGGTCGTTGAAAGTTGGTTTCTGAATGGACTCATTTAGATCCATTTATTTTCAACTTTTCTTTTCAAAGCCCATTACGGTTCATAACGACAAATTTGAACTGACTTGCACTCACTTTAGTTAATGTGTGTTAAAACATAGGTTGTTATTCCATTTTCACAGCTTTAATTTACACCGGTACGTTAGATCCTACCAAGTAATGGCAAAATCTTCGTTTTATATCATATATTATTTAGACCTAACCGTCTAAAAATCCATACGACCACTCTGTTTATGGAAGCTCACCAACACTTGCCATAAAATTTCGATTGTATATGCCGGGGGATACTCCTTCCTTTTTTTTTTTTGGCTGGTAATTAGCTTACTAATCTCTTGGAATCACTCCTATTTAAACTCAAAAGAAGAAAAGATTCCCAAGCCAACCAACAAACGATTCGCCTCCCTACTCTCTCTATCTCTCTCTCTCTGCGCCGCTCTCCGTACTCCTTCCTTTTCCCTCTGTGTTCTCCGTCGACGACGACCCTCGCAACCAATACCAACTCGCCGTGAACCGCCATGTCTGCTCTCAACGATCTCATCAACCTCAACCTGTCCGACGCCACCGACAAGATCATCGCCGAGTACATATGGTCGGTCCCCCCTCTCTCTCTCTCTCTCTCGCTGTCTCTCCTCTCTGAAAAGTCATCCGCGCGGTGATGCGTCGTCTCTTCTCTGCGCAGGGTCGGCGGTTCGGGCATCGACCTGCGAAGCAAGGCCAGGGCAAGTCTTCTTCGCTCCTCCTCCTCCTCTTAGGCTTGCTCCGACGTCGCTCCGTTTTTCCATCTCCAAAAGTCATTTCTTTCTCATTCGCCGGCGAACGTTCTGTGTTTTTTTCTTTTGCAGACGCTGGCGGGTCCGGTGACCGACCCGGCCAAGCTGCCGAAGTGGAACTACGACGGCTCGAGCACGGACCAGGCCCCTGGCCACGACAGTGAAGTCATCCTGTAGTACGTATTTCTCTTTCGGTAACGGAGGAAAGGATCTTTCGTTCTCGGCCGAAATCAACCGCCGGCGTTGACCGTCGACTTTGATCCCCCGGATCCTCGGAGTTTCCGAGGATATCGGACGGTCGAGATCCGAGATTCCGGGCATCTCCGGGAATCTTTAATGGCTTGTCTTATTTTTCTTTTCTTTTTTGGACAGCCCACAGGCGGTGTTCAAGGATCCCTTCAGAAGAGGAGACAATATCTTGGTAAATTAAAAATCTCCGCGATTTTAGTGGTGGGACTAGATTTTTTTTTATTTATTTCCAGGTGTAAACAAGTGGTAATGACGTCATTAATCGATTGTCCTAGGTCATGTGCGATGCCTACACGCCCGCCGGCGAGCCGATCCCGACCAACAAGAGGTTCAATGCCGCCAAGGTCTTCAGTCACCCCGACGTCGTCGCCGAAGAGCCCTGGTAATTCATAGTTTTCAGTTCTTTGTTTTTTGGGAAGATGCATGATTAAGGCTGTTTTATCTTACATTTTCTGCATTAAATTTCGTTCGACGTCGTCATAATTGCGGAGGCCACACACTCTATGAGTGGCTTCGCGTTGCCAGGTACCAAATGTATACGACATGAATGAGTGGATGAGGTGCAAGTGCGAGTTTGGCTAGCGAAAATTACAAAGTAGTTTTATTTATTTTTTATTGTAGGCACGTTGTCATCGTCCTTGGAACCATTCAAGTTAATAATTTATTCGACCCATAATATATTGGAAAAGCTAAAATGAAATTGTGGGGGTAGGTGGAATCATGTGCCATTGCAGGGTAGTTGGTGTAAATATACATTTTGGCGATTGGCTTTCCTTTTTGTTTTGTTTTTTTTTTTTTTGAAATTTGGGTACCTTTGAGAATGCAAATGTTAAACATTGGTACGATGAAAATGACTAGAGCGAAAGCAGAAAAAAAATGTGCCTGAATCAACACTAGCATGTTTACTAGAGACTGATGTTTTGTCGGTGTCGCGAACAGGTACGGCATCGAGCAGGAGTACACGCTCCTTCAGAAGGACGTCCACTGGCCTCTCGGGTGGCCAGTGGGCGGTTTCCCCGGACCTCAGGTAATCGATGCTGCCTAAAATCGAACTTAAAATTCGATAAGCTCGAACTCTTAGTAGCCATTCGATATTGTCTATTTAGCAAATTCTGGTTGACTGGACCAAACCTTCAAATATCTATCATACCTACCTATTAGTGTTGATTCATTGAACGTGTCCGCAGGGACCTTACTATTGCGGAGTGGGAGCGGACAAGGCATTCGGCCGGGACATAGTGGACTCTCACTACAAGGCCTGCTTGTATGCCGGAATCAACATCAGCGGGATCAACGGCGAAGTCATGCCGGGTCAAGTACGCCCCGAGTTTCTCAAATCGACTAATTGAATTGTGCACTCGCGCAGTTTTATCAATTTTTCCGTCTTGTGCTAATTAATGATTGGGGTCATGAACAGTGGGAGTTCCAAGTGGGCCCTTCGGTCGGAATTTCAGCCGGAGACCAAATATGGGTCGCCCGTTACATTCTCGAGGTCGGACCTAACACTATTTGATCATACATTTTTCTTCTAATTTGTGTTTGCGTGCATGTTTTTCCTACCGAAATGTTTCGCAGTCGATCGTTTGACGATGTTTATTATTTGATCGACCCAACAGAGGATCACAGAAATTGCTCGGGTGGTCCTCACTTTCGACCCGAAACCGATCAAGGTCCGTTCGAAATGGATCAACTTGACTTTACCTTCCGTCTTTTGAAATCACGTTTTCTTTCCCTAATCTTTGGTATGGTATGCAGGGTGACTGGAACGGCGCCGGAGCTCACACTAACTACAGGTGATTTTCTAGTTCCGAGAGTGAAAAAGGAGAAGACGATCATATAACATTGAAACTATGGAATGGTGGGTGTTTAGTTGCTTAAAGCACCGTGTCTGTTTCTTTCTGTTTAGCACCAAGTCGATGAGGGAGGATGGCGGCTTCGACGTGATCAAGAAGGCGATCGAGAAGCTGGGATTGTGCCACAAGCATCACATTGCCGCCTACGGAGAGGGCAACGAGAGGAGGCTGACGGGCCGTCACGAGACGGCGGACATCAACACGTTCTCTTGGGTAAGTTTGGGCCTGCCGGCGAAGGAAAAGCCACATTCTTTCCCTTTCTTTTTCGATTCATGTCATCCCCGTTACCACGATCTCTCTCTATGAACCAAGAAAGCAAACTCGTTACTTATTTTATTGGTTTGGACGATGCTCAGGGCGTTGCGAACAGAGGGGCATCCGTCCGCGTGGGCCGCGATACCGAGAAGGAAGGCAAAGGTGACCGGTTTTCGCGATAGAACCGCCTTTTGCCCTAAGCTCTGTGCTTATTTACTGTTCATTGCTCGAAACATCTGCATCGCCATCGTGATTCATTCTTTCTTCTGTTTCTCCTCTCTTCTGGACATGGACAGGCTATTTTGAAGACAGAAGGCCTGCATCAAACATGGACCCGTACGTTGTCACCTCCTTGATCGCCGAGACGACCATTCTCTGGAAACCGTAGGGTTTCAAAACCGGCAACGGGAGATCATATATTTTCTTGATTATGTCGTCGTAAATAAAGGAAGGAACTGTCTCTCGCTCGTCTTTCTGTCTTTGTTTTATGTTGAAGTTGGGTCTGTTTTTATGGCGTCGATTCATGAGACTCCGATGTCTTCTTGGTAGTTGCTTTTTTCTGTTTGATTGAAATCAACTTTGTTGACTATATATTTATATATAGCCAATGATGCGTCCATTGTTCATATTTGTTTGTGCTTCTATGAGAAGGTTATTAATATGCATGATAAAATAAAAATGGTTATCCGAGAAAAATACCGACAATTTGTAGACGACAGCATAAAAAAAGTTGGTAATTTTCATTTTTTATGTTCTTGCACAAACTATAGTCATTGCGCGGTATAATGGAAGCTTGCATTAACAAAGATTTATACAGGTACCGAATGCACGTCTCAATAATTAACATTCTGGCCTCGAATTGAAAAAAAAAGTTGAAAGGAAGATTAAAAAGTTCAGACAAAAGAATAACAATTTAAAAAATTAAATCAAAATGACAAAAGAAAAACTATCGATAATCCGTGTAAATGCTTTGGCGTGGGAAATATCTATAGAAATTGAATGAGGAATTTGCTTTAGAATTAAGAAAATAACTGGACCATGTCATTAACTCCGCCGTCTTTTGATAGTGCCGCGAACTTGAACTAGGAACGAGCAAAAGGAACCATCCGGACAGAACCGAACCGGTCGATTTTGGGCAGTTCCGAGAGTCAATGGTCTCGTTCCCAGAGCGAAACCACCCACCTGGACCGAACCGATTCTTTTTTCAATTTCTTACAAATTTTAGAAAATCCCAAGTGCTTGAGGTTCGGTTTTGGCAATTAATCATGCAATGAATGGATGCCCTCGATTTCCTTCCAGGTGCGTCCACCGAAGTGCCCTAAAGATGGAAGCTTGACAATTTGCTAACCGAGCACGACTCTCACTTTGCATGGCCCGAAGAGTTAACGCATCATCTCATCTGTTGGCTTATATAATCCTTCCACTGAGCTCTTGCTTAGCGATAGCCAAATTTTTTCCTCATTGATTCGCACTCCTTCGTCTCCTTCTCGCGTCTCCAAGGGCCGTAAGAAGATCGACAATCCTATTGGTCAGCCAGTAACTTATAAGATAGTGCCGACAATTGATATGGTGCAGTTTTCTTACAAAAAAAAATTGCTACCGATTCCATTTACCCATCCAGAAATCGGACCATCCGGAAACTGATCACTCCTGCTCCTTAAGAGACAATTACAAATGATGTGCATATGTCAGTTATTCGTGCACCTCCACCAGTCCGCCTCCTCGGACAATCTCAACGGTATGCCTTTTCACATCCATCCGGTACATTTTGAATTTTACTCCGAAGGCTTCGGGCAAGAGTCGAGTCCAAAGACCACATGGAATGGAACAAACTCCTCGGCCGTCGAGGTTAACGCCTTGCTCATTAGATTTGGTAATCAATATTTAACTCAGCGATCAACTAAATAACTAGTTTTTTTTTTGCAGAGACGGTGCCGTTCCAGCAAAATATGAAACCGCAAAACCAGGAAAGCAATCGAAAATGGGCCGAAGCCGTTGTTGGGCCGCGACGCGAACCGGTCCCATCCAACCACTTCTCGTGTTCTCCGGAGACCTCCGACCGGAACCAATGTTATCCTCGGAAGAAGGACTTCCGATGTTTGGCCGACGATAGATATATCTTTCGCAGGAGGACACGGCGGCAACACTCCCTTTCCCTACCTCAGGCGCAGCGCACGGAGGCAAAAGAGCTTTCTTCCGCTGGGGAGACGCGCGAGCTCGAGGCGTCAAAACCAGCTTTGCCAAAAATAAGGGAGAAAAAAACGAGGGAAGAAAGGGAGGGCAGTGACCCAGGACCAGATCTTGTCTCTCCGAACGTTCTTCTCGCAGCTTCTCCCGCTTCCTCTTTTACCGCTCTCTTCCCCCCCACCACCGCCACCGTTCAGCTCCACCACCCTCGAAGGTTCCGTCATTTTTTGGAGCTGACCATTGATTGAAGCCGCTGAATTTCTCGCGCCTCTCGTTGCGGCTCGTCTGTGAAACGGCCATGCGCCGCTCCTAGGTCTCGAGCACGCCGTAGGTACAATCTGATGCCCTTTTGTTTCTGTCTCTTTGCTGGGTTCTTGTCCATCGTCTCTTGCATTGGCGTGCGTTGTTGTGACTGCTTGCTGGTGCATTTGGGAATGGAAGGGATGCAATCGCCTCGTTTTCGGTTGTTTTCGTGGTGGGAAGATTCGAATTCGGTTCGCCATTTGGTGTTGGAAATGCGGGGAAGTAGCAGGATAAATGTTCGGTGCTTTTCAGCGTAGTGTCTGAGATTAGATAATTTATATGAGGGGAAAACTGGGATTCCCTCTCGACACTTCAACAAGTTTATTGGATTGTGTAAGTCAGAGCCTTGTGTAGATTGATATTTTGGTTAGAGCTTTCAAGCTTTCGAGTGTCAATAATCCTTTAGCTAGTTTCTAGAGGTTTGTTTGGACTATCTGCTCCCCCTCGTAGAATAGCGATAAGTTTCAACCTTTCATGATTCGTGGGGTGGTGAAATTGCCCCCTTTTCCTTTAAGTATGGTAGCCATTATCACTTATTTCTGGGTGATCAATGGTAGAACCCATTTTGGTTGGTGCAATCTCATTCTTTCTTCTGTGGTAGAACCAACTCCAATAACTTCGGACTCTGTAGAAAGTTTACTTAAAATTTTGTCACGTGAAAAGGTGTAAAAAGTGTATTGTTCCTTAAGTTCATCTGCACTGACTCTGCTATTGTCAGTTGAACGATATCAGTTGCTAGGCTAGGTTCATGACTTCTAAGTGTTGTGTACAAAAGAGCCCCAAAATCCTAGCCATTATTGAACAAAATCTTTCTGCTGTAGATAATTTGAAACTAAAGTAAGATCAAGTGATTAGAGCCTATGTTGTTTTCACCTTTTGCGTTCTTCCTTTTCCCCTCCTAGTTTCAATTTTTCATTACTTCTCGTGTGAGTGGAGTTTATGTTATTGCTTGGGATGTCTATGCATATGAATGAAAATTTAATGGTTAACTTATTACAGGTGGAATTTGCAGTTGGAAGAAATTGAAAGATTAGTTGCCATGTATGCAAGTAGATTGAAGTGCAAAAAGCAAAGATGGAGTGTTATGGTTCAATCATCCAAATTACTTAGGTCTCACTTTCAAGAGCGTGCTGCTTCTCGGCCTTTGAGCTGCATAGCAGTCTCGGAAATCCACCATCTGCAGTTCAGTTCAATCAGAAGATACCTGTCAGAGTTGCCTTCATCTCGTGGTGCTGCAGCAGGAACTTACGTTAAAGGCTTGTACCCGTGGCATTATTCTAGTTTGAACAGTGGTCAGTTACGTGCGTACAGTTCTGAAGGTGATGGAAGAAATGCAAGGGAGGATAAACAAGAACCCACTAAAGATGGGTCTAGCATTGATAGAGGAAAATCCATGCAGGACAGAGAAAAGGCCACTGAAGTTGTCACCGGTCGCGATGCGCATGCGAGACTGGGCGAGCAGGATCAAAAGGAATGGCTTCACAATGAGAAACTGGCAATTGAAAGTAAAAAGAAAGACCCGCCCTTCCTTAGTAGGCGTGAAAAATTCAAGAACGAGTTTTTGCGAAGGATTGTTCCTTGGGAGAAAATAAGTGTTTCCTGGGAGACATTTCCTTATTACATTAAGTAATTACTACTCTTTGTATATTCAATACATAATTTCTGTATTTTACCGAGAATACAGGTAGTACTCTATAGATCTGTCAGATGAACTGATCTCGCTGTTACTAAAGTCTTAATTTTGCATCTTCTTTTATTCAGTGAACACACCAAAAATACTTTGGTAGAATGTGCAGCGTCTCATATGAAACATAAGAAGATCAATTCATCTTATGGTGCTCGTTTAAATTCTTCCAGCGGGAGAATACTGCTTCAGAGTGTTCCAGGTGGACTTTTGAGATTCATTTTTTTTGTTGTTTTTTATGAGGCAAAAATTTCTGTGAATAGATTTCTCTAGAAAAGGGAAGAAGCCACTGATACCCTGACTAATGCAGGTACCGAACTTTTCAGAGAGAGGCTAGTTAGAGCACTTGCTCGGGATCTACAAGTTCCTTTGCTGGTGCTTGACAGCAGCGTACTTGCTCCATATGTAAGATCGGAATGTCCTGAAAAGCTTGAAATGTTTTACCCTCTGTTAAATGATAACGTACGTATTCTGGTGACCTCAACGCAGGACTTTGGTGAGGATTGCTCATCAGAATCAGATGATGACCATGCCGAATCTGCAGAGGATTGTGCTTCCGAGTCAGAGACTGAGGATGAGAATGAAGCAAGTAACGAAGAAGAATGGAACAGCAGCGCTGAAGCAAGATCTGATTGTAGTGACGATGAAGTAGATGTGCAGGCAACTGCAGAAGCGGCCCTTAAGAAGCTTGTCCCGTTCAACCTTGACGACTTTGCAAAGGTAATGTCCGTGGATAAGCATGATCATGAAAAGCATGCTTGATGTAATATACTGAATTTTATGTATTCTAACATGCGAGCATA
Source organism: Syzygium aqueum (assembly GCA_031216185.1). Taxonomy (NCBI): domain Eukaryota; kingdom Viridiplantae; phylum Streptophyta; class Magnoliopsida; order Myrtales; family Myrtaceae; genus Syzygium; species Syzygium aqueum. The sequence goes on along the minus strand of CM062237.1, from coordinate 27,986,760 downwards.
TTCAGGATACTATGGCAGTAGTCACCATGATGGATAATCCACGTAAAGTTTAAAGTTGAAAAATTACCAAATCGCCCCTCCAATGAAAATTGCATGGGTTACGTGGATTGTATTTGCGAGATATACCCACTTCATTTATTGTTACCTTGACCTCTCGATTTCCCCGTGTCAGTAGTCTCTGCTTTTGGTCACTTATAACGAGTCAATAGGGTGACCATAGGTTGTCACGTTCAACTTTTTTTATTTGCCTGTGATTTTAAGCAATTATTTCGCAAGACCTTGTTCTGGCTCTGATCTCAGAATTGATGAATGGTGATTAAGATACTTTATTCCCTGTCTGTGAATGCCACATCAAATATGTCCATCCTCTCACGGGAATTGGACTTTGGTATTATATTTCGGCAATGTCTAGGATGGTACATATCTAAGGAATTTGTAGTTGATGGTGCACATGAATCATAGAAGAGATTACTTCACGTACTGCTAAAGCATAAAATGAAATTACCTCATATTTTACATTTTTTGAACCACTTAAGTAATAGGGGTGTCTATTTAGGTTGCAGAAAAGAGTTTTTTCACTTTAATATATTCAAATTTTTAATTGAAAATCATATGGATAACTTTGAACCAAATGGACATGCTTCCGCCCAATGGCAATACAAAGTAAAAGGTAGATTGCATTTACGTTAACAGCAGAAGGTTCAAAGTCACCTGTGATTTGTCCTTTCTATTTTCTTTCTATTCTCCCTAACAGTGTTACATATAAATCATCATTAGCCCTGCATGAAACCCACATGCAGGCTACTGATATTTGCCCAATAATCAACGTCCTTGACCTTCCAAAGGCTTTCTTAAACAAAACTATACATCTATAGATTTTCAAAGCAGACAGTATCTCGCAGCTTGCCAGGGATTCAAGGAACCACAAAACTATTTATCACATCCTATATGTTAACTTCAGCTCAATCTTGACTCAAAAAATATAAAATATGATGTGATTTTATTTCACTTTTGCCGAAAAGTAGGTCTCAAAATGAAATGTCCAGAAGAGTTGGCTCCACAAGTTAGTGGAGAATCTTATAGACGAAGTGCAAGTGAATGGTCAACTTGACCATGTACAATAGTTCCAGTTACAAAATAGTTAATTAGCTGTGAATTCATTTATGCAATGTAAACATTCGATACATTAAACCCCTTGATTTTGCTTGAGATGACTGTAAAGTCTGTAATGGCAGCCTCCACCTACAGAACCAACAGAAGCCGCATGGATAAGCTGTGTTGGACATGTTCATGTTTATGGACTTCACGCATTTGGTCTTAAGTTTGCTAAATATTACTCCCCCAGTCCATGCGTATAAAGTAATAATTGTTTTCTTTATTCTGTTCCGCTCCAATTAAGATTCTTCTACTTGTTATTTGGTACCTTTTGTTTTGACATTAGCCGCTTCATGTTATGCTTTGGCAACGGAAGTATTAGTGTTGGTAGTTGAACTCTTGCTTTTTTTGACGATGAACGTCCCAATTTTGAATTTGCGAGAGTATCTTTGTGTGAGGAAACAAGCTTCGTTGACCTCTTGAGACAAAATAATCGGTCACATCTATCTGGCCTTTGCTTCTAGGGTTTCGATTTGGAAAATCAATTTTCTTTCTAGAAACAGGAACGTAGGTAGATATACTCCTTTTGGGTCAATGAAATTTTCTGAAATGGTGGCACTGATGAATACTTTTAGGGGATGTTTCCTGCTAGTCCAATGCTTTGCTTTCCAGCCTATATGTTTTGACATCATTAAACGCATGAGCTCAATGTATAAATGAAAGGCAGGGTGTACATTACATGTTGACCTATTTTTGTTGGACAAAGATCGCAAAGTCATCATTGAAATTCTTGCCAGTGGAGGGCATGGGAGTTTTTTTTTTGGACAAAGGGCATGGGAGTTTAAGGGGTAGAATGTCTGCTATCTGAAATGGGTGGAATCTGTAATTTAACAGGGAAAATAAAGTTGGCTGCATCATGATTTTAGGTTGGAGCTGGATATGTAATGATTATTTGCACAAGCTTGGACGGTTTCGAGTCATTAATATGTGATTTATTGCCTGATTCTGGATTTTCTCTTCTCTCAGAGGGTTTCGGGAGAATCAGAGAGTTCATCTGAGTCATCAAAGCCTGAAGATGTTGCAAATTCAGAACAATCGAAGCAGCAACTTAAGAGAGGTGACAGATGCATTGATGTATCGATTTTATTGAGTTAGAAATGGTCTTAAATTTACTATAACTTTTTTCGATGGCAGTTTTATCTTTATATGTTGTGTATTTCACTGTCCGTGCCTCTTCTTTCTAGGGGATCGAGTAAAATACGTCGGACCTTCTCGAAAGATTTCAGCTGATAATAGGTCATCATTGTTCTTTGTTTTTTCTGCATTTATTGGCTTCATTTTATTGCTGCCTGCTGACGTTGTAAAGCAGAGAGAAATTTTCAGGAGCTGAGCAACTTTCCACAGTATGTTTTGTTGATTATGTTTTGATATGAGATTGTTGATCGGAAAGTTTTGATGTCTTATTTTTACTTAATTGGATGATGCTGCATCAAGGGGTGTTTTGCATTTGAGCTGGAAAGATATCAAAATCTATTTGATCAGGAGAGGCGATTTGTATGTGTAGTTTTTATTGATTTTGATGGTATTCATGGAAAGAAGGATACTTAGGCAGTGACTAACCCTGATGCTGGAACTATTTTCTTGAACTCTAGATGGAGTGTGTTACTACACCGTCAGTTTAGGAGCATTTTCTACTGTGATAGTTTTGCTTATGTGGCTTACGGTGAATTGCTAAATATAAGTGCCATTCATCTTTATGGTGATTATTGATCTGCTCCGGCTGACTGTAGGATGTGTGTGAAAGGAATCAGCACACAATGCTGGCTCTCTTAGTGTCACTTTAACACGTTTGAATCTTGGACTAAAATTTGGTACTTTGCCCAAAGGCTGAACTTCCTTTTTTCAACTTATTCCTTTTCTAAAAGCCATATTCCTGCTTACTTGCCTCTTTATTATATTCAATGGCGTCTCTCTTCTCTATTATGATGTCGGATGCTTTTTTCTTTTGATCTTCATTTTCTTATAACCTCTTTGTGATTAGTTGCTGAGTTGATAGTGACGTTATAAGATCGATCATGGAGAACTTGTAGAGGTGAAAAGATTATAGTGGCCAGCATATGTTGACGAACTATGTTTTTTTTTTTTTGGTAAGGTAAAATTTTATAACTTTCCAAAAACCCAATTACAACCTGAGGCTAAAGGCACCCAACGACCCAACTAGGACAACTGTCGAAATGGGGACAAAGCCCTTAGCAGGAACTGTTGACGAACTATGTTAAAAGCTCCTTTTGTAGTTTTTCCATGAAAAGAAAGATCTGCGATGGTTCTGGCTTAGTTCATATTCTTTTTAGGAAGACTAATACTTATTGTGGTACTCTTTGTTAGGGAGACAGGAGTTTAGTCTTGTGTAGTGCTGGATCGGCTGTCCCATGTGCAATGCATTATTGACCTACTGTATAGACCTGGAAGCTGGAATCTAGAGTGACACAACTCTTATTCATTTCCCCATTTCAAAAGAGTCTTAACATTGTAATGTCTAGGGGAACCTAATTTGAATTATGAACCTTACTTATGTACTTAACTTTTATGTCAATATTATGCAAAGAAACCTTTTTTTTTGTTTGGGTGTGGCCACATGATAAAGATTGCACCCTGCTATAAGAAAGCAGGGCTGTTGGATAGTTATGGCGATGATTCGATACCTGTATCAAACTTATAGGATTGTTTGTGCTTGTGCATGACTTTTTCTCCCCCAAAAGTATCTACATATTGGATAGCTGTCTCAAGTACTCTTCTTCTCTGAACCCTTGGTTCGGAATTTTCTTGTTTTTGTTAGATCTGGGCTATTTGATTAGAATTTTGTCTGAATGTCAGGTATTTGTTGTCTAAGGTGTTGGATGAAAATGTCAAGTCTTATTAAGTATGAGAGAATGTAAGTGTTATGGTCATGGATTGATTATTTGTCTAATAATGAATTGAATGTTGATATATGAGAAGTCTCAGCAACGAGCTTTGCTCTTATGATGCTTAGCCAACACATTCGATCTTGTTCCCTTAGGCTTTCCCTGTTTCCCACATGCATAGCTTTGAATGTGGAGTGTGGACCTGTAATCCATTTCTTGATGGGATGATTTAGTCGCAGGGGAGACTTTTTCCTTGTACTTTCCCTTTCCAGTGATGTCTCGTGGTGTTTGAGATCTTGGCAAGTGCATTTTATTGGGAGGTTCATATGTTTAGCGTTGCTTCACCTTCTATTGAGCTTTGACTTCATCCTCACATAATGAATCACAGGATTGTATTGGGGAAGATACCGACTTCTGATGGCCCCATAAATGCTTATACAGTAATACGTGGCAGGTGGGTCGGTAAGTCGATTTCGTGATTTCAAATGGGGGAAAAGCAAATGAGTCTCTTCAAGGCCTCAGAAACTAAAGATCTTTAAGATTCGCTAGTTTTGCTTTATTTCATTTAAAAGAGACCACTCCCTTCTTCCATCGATTGATCTCCGATCGTTTGCCCATATTTCTCCTCCTCTTCCTCTAGAGATCTGAGGTTTGATAGTATTGGCACTTCATGGCGGTGGCCCTCTCCAGCTACATTTCATATTCGAATAAAATCTGAGATTTGTTTAGGCATTTCGCATTGAACTATTAAATGGTCATCCTAGAGGTTCTAGACTAATAATTTCAGCCTCAATTTTTTCGTCCCCTTGTGGGGATTGTCACTGATGAGTTAGCTACACAGGTGCTGCGCAGAGCCAAACTTTTCCATAAGATATAAGGCATTGGAATTTTGTTTATATTTATTTACTGTCCTTTCTTTTGATGGTTACAAATTCCTCACTCATCTCTGGATCTTCATTGGTAATGGACCTTCAAAAGTGTCACTGGTCTCCCCGGTTCTTATTTGTCTGACTCTGAGGAAGTATCCCAACTTTATCGTAGGCGTATAATTTCGAATTCTTCCTTTAGGCCTTCGTATGATGGGTTATATATCCCCTTGTTGTCCCTTTGTATAGTAATTTGTGTTATTGAAACCATTGACAGTACCATCTTGATTTCTATCACTTGGAAGTTGGATTGTACCCATCTTCCTACAGTACAGTCAATTTAATTGAGGCGGAAGTGGCATAACACTTGATTGAATGCTTACTTTAGCGATAGAAAATTCCATGTTTTTTTGATAGGTAAATGAAAAAATTACTATAGGGCAATAAAATATAAATTACAAGAACACTTTATGGTTCGAAGTAGAAGAATTTTCCCATATGATGACAAGTTTGAGCATTTGTCGTTAACTTTGGTAGGAGGAGATGGAAAGTCGTAGGTCTATTTTCTAAAGAAGGATTAGCAGCTGGAATATGAGCATCCCAAGTTGTAGGGTCAGATGATAATTAGCACACTCATATCAAAAGGACAAGCAGTGAGATTATCTCTAAGAATAGTTAAGAAGCTCTAATTGGTCCATCATGGAGCAGAACACTTTGTGTGGATTTAGAGCAGTTAGATTTGCATCACTTTTCAAACTGATATGGAGATTCTTAGTGGCTGATGAGGAGCAGTAGTGTCGATCTTTTCTCTGGAAAACTGAGAAACTTTATCAGTCTTATGGTTAAATTGCTATAGCCACTTTAGTTTTGTTAGTGAGATTAGTAGATTCATGTCTTATCATGTTTCACTACATTTGGCGTTGGGCTAGCAAATGATGCGACCTTCAGTTTAAGAGTTCTTCCAAAATCAGTTATGTAGACTTTTCCAGAATTAATTTGATGCAACCTTGCATTATTCTTTTCCTATAGTAGTAATTGTGCAATAATTTAAATTGCATTAAAGTTTGTCCTTGAAGTTTTGAAATTCTAGTTAAGAGGCCTTTTCCTTTCTGATAAATAAACAATTTAATTTGAATTAGTGTCCTTAGAATATGCAAGGATGATGAGTCACTGTAATTAAGTAGATAAGCTAGACTAATCAGGACACCTTTGGAACTGGTCAAAGAGGTCGGCCATGAAATTGTTTCTCTCTGGAAAAGCTAGTTGTCTCCCTCAAACCTTCCCCATTTCTTTCAATCATTGCCGTAACACAGTGGAAAAGTCCCACAGAATGTGCTGGTGTTGAAAATGTTTAGAAGAAAAGCTAAAGTTGATTGTAGCTTTAGCTTCTATTTTGCTTCAGTTAAAAAAATTAGATCCAGTATTACAAGTTTTGGTTATAAAACCTGGAAAGAATGGTGATACACATGTGTGGAATAGCTTCTGTTCTCTGCTTTTAGGATCTAAAGTGGTGGAGCCAGTGGGGCCGGAGGGTGCTGTCAGCCCTCGGCTGGTAGGTTCTTAGCATGGTGCTATGTAAGCATCAAAATCACTGAACTTTTGGCTTTTGTGCCTCATTTGTATAAGTGTATAGTGAGAAATTTTTTCTTACTTAAGTTTCAAGTTTACTTCCCTTCTCTAAATTGAACACGCATCTATATGCAAATTATTAGCCCAAAAAAATGATTAGCCCTTTAGAGGTCCCCAAAATGGAGAGCCAGTTGCTTTATTCTTCTATCATTTTGGAAGCTAAGGGTTAAATTACGGAAAAGAAAATAAAGGATGAGGTGTAGCTGGTTGGTTTTGTCAATCAAAGTACTTTGGAGTAGATTGTCAGGCCTCTATAGATAAATAATCTCACAGTACGTTGCAACGTGCTTCTTTCAGTCTCATGGGGAACAAAGCAAAAGATATACTGGATAAGAATGCTTTTTGTGAACATTGCCTGTCAGTGAAAAGTGAATGCAATTTATCCAACAACTGAGTGGATTTGAGTGAGTAAAAGAGTTTACCTAACTCGAAGAATATTTATATAGTCTCATACTATGCTTTGTATTTTGTAGTTTTATTGGGTGGGTTCAACTTTTTAATTAACTCTATCAGTATGCAGTACTTACATGAATGTATCATCTCTTTATGGATGTCCTATATGCAAGTGTGAGACCGCCACCACTTTTTTAGTCTATTACTCTGTATTGTTGTTGTGCTGACTTGTGGCTGTCAGTAGCGAAATTTGTGCAATCTCCAGTTAATGGAGGAATTGCAATTTTAAAGTGTTTTGGTTATATGAGTAAATTGGAGAGGCCCTGAAAAAATTTGCATGTTGTTTGTGAATTATTGAATTCATTGTATTTTTTTGTTGCTTACATGCTTGTTGCAGTATGTAATTCTTGCTCAAGTTTTTTCTTGCTCGTCATTATTGCTGGCACCTATCTTGTTGCTTGACTTAACTTCGTATGGGCATGTATCAGGCCTTTATCTAGGGGCCAGCGTGGGGTGGTGTATGAGGTGAATTTAGACAGGGTAGCTGTTATTTTGGATACAAATGAAAATAAAGCTAGTGGAGATGAGGCAGATGAGACATCCACTGAGCAATCTACTCCGCCGATCTGGTGGATAAGTGGTACATCCCTCAGCTGCAGAAGAATTTTTCTCCATTGTTTTTTTTTTTGAATTAGTGTTAGATCTAAGAAATTAACCTTACAAGCTGCCAGAGTGTGATCTGAGCATCTTGATATCTCTGCAGCAGCACACTTTGTTTCATTAGTTGAGGTTCCGATCACCTTTCACTTGATTGTCCATGTTTGGTAGTCTTAATTCATTTTGCCCGATCCTTCAGAACAAGTTTTTTTGGCTGTAATTTTCCTCTGTCTCTATGCGTTGGTTGAGCACAGATTTATGTCTCTGGTTGGCTAGGTGTGTTGTGATACAGCTTTTATGCATTTTTTTGCTGCATAGTTTCTAGATCCAAGTGACATGTTTGATACATATAGTTGATGTAACTGGATAAAAAGTTTTTGCAAAAATACTAAAATAATACATTTTTTCTTGTCTAGGCAGATGAGGGGTCTTTTTTTTAAATTATGGGAAGAAACTAGATTTTTTGCCTATTAGATTAAGGGATATAATATTCAGAACCTAAACCCCAAATTCTGTCTTATCAAAGTAATAGCCTTTCGAAGTGGCTTTTCGTCACCTTGGAGTTTTAGATTTTCAGCAAGAATATTTTGTCAGCATATTTATCTAGATCTGAATGGAAGGCTGCAGTTTGCTGCACATCTGCTGCAGCTTGCTGTCTGAGCTTTTACTCATTTTCACCCTTAGTCCCTTAGCTGAGATATGGAGATGTGCTAGTGCAGTAAGATGATAATAGTTTAGGTATTTGGGGAATCCTGTCATGCTGTAGCTTCACTTTTTTTCCTGATTTTCATGTTTGCAAGCCAATTTGGACCATTATTTTTGTGTGTAAGGGAACTGCGTACATTAATTTTCCTTTTTATGGGATTGGAGTTTGGTGTGGTAAAATTATATATCTAAGCATGTTATTTGGCTGTGAAAGTTCTAATTAGCTTCTATTTATAACTCAATCAACTCTGTTTGGTCAAGATAAGCTAATTGATTTTTCTTGAATCATAGTTAATGACATTGAGCCTGATTTGGACAGTCAAGCTGAAGATTGTTACATAGCAATGGAGGCACTTTGCGAGGTATAAGGGATCAAGATCAACCGATCATATCTCTTCTTGTCAACGTTTTGAATAATAAGGACATGTTAATTTGTTGATTTATGACCAAGAGCATAATCCACCTATCTGGTTATTATTTAATGTCCGATAATAATTTGATGATGTTGATGTTAGATTAGAGCTATTTGCTGTAAGCTTGGGTGTTGTATTTATTGTTTGGTCATGTTGCAGCTAGAATTGTGCTTTCAGGCAATGTACTGTGGATATTGGAAAGTATTGTATGTAGTATTCATCTGCTAGTGCTTCTTGATGCTATTAGTAGAGATTCTTTAGTTTAATAAATTTAATGGTATTTCTCCTGATGTTTGCATTTGGTACGAGGGGATGATATTAATGGGGGAATGAAATCAGGGGATGAATGAAACAGAATGAGTAAATCATGAAGACTAACGGGAAAGCTATCTTGAATCAAATAGTTGGAAAGATGTAAGTGAAAAAAAAAGCTTGAAACTATGGAAGTAGAATGGCAAAGGAATGGCTGATGGGCATATGTCTCAAAAGGTATCCCCTAAATGCAAGAGCGGGAGTATCCTGTCAGGCCAAACAGACGATGTAGTAAATTACTTGGTGAAAATGGACTTCTTTTGATAAGGTTGTATATTAAAATTGTTGAGCTCGAAAGAAACCCTTGAATATACAAGCATTGAAGAAGCAGAAAAAGAACTCTTGATTTGCTTTTCATAAAACGGCTTTCAATTAATGCAACTTCCAGATGTTCTTTTTAGGTTGGATCAACTATACTGATTCAATGTATAAACTGCGCACCAAAATCACTGCAAAACACCCAGTTAATTTTGCCTTTCTATTTTTGAGTTGTTTTATCGGTAAAATGTTTCTTTTATCTTTAAATTAAGGGCGTCCTCATCTGCATCTTATTCAATGAGCCATGACATGATCGTCATTTTTAACACTGGTTATTGCTATTCTTAGTTATTGCAAAAGATAAAGATAACTATTATCGTTAGCATACTTGCCAGGAACAAGCAAGTAGTTATACGTTATGTGAAAAATTAGTTATCATTATAGCTCTATAGCTCGGTTAGTCCTATCTTCTCTTACAAAGGAGCAAGTAGTATAGGGTATTTATGTGGCTTCCTCCATTTTACCTCCTTCTTACCATAGGAAGAGTGCTGAAAACTTCCCTTCTGCTTATTGTGCTTCCTCACTTTTCTAAGTTGACGTAATTGTAACTGACTGAGGTGCTTCTTCCTTGTACTTTCTATTTACCTTTTCTTTTCTGGCCTTAGGTCTTGCGTTCCCAGCAGCCTCTTGTTGTCTATTTTCCAGACTCTTCACAATGGTTGTCTAGGGCTGTTACCAAGGCAAGCCGCTCAAAGTTTGTCGACAAAGTGCATGAAATGTTCGATCAATTACAAGTCCCTGTTGTTTTAATATGTGGTCAGAACAAAGTTGAAACAGGCTCGAAAGAGAGAGAAAAATTTGTAAGTTTCTTGTGTGCTTGAACTCAATAGTTGTTGATCCCAATACTACTTTGACTCCGTGTCTGGCTTTGGACTAATTACTGTCTTTCAATTGTGTTGACAGACAATGATACTCCCAAACATTGGTCGCCTTGCCAAGCTGGTAATGTTTTCTCACCTTAGAACACTGATCTTAAGCACTTTCCAGAATTTTTTTGTTCAATTTCGATTTTGCCTTGGCAATTCACCTTAACAGATATTGTTTTAGAATCAGTGCTTGTTATGAAAGCAATAATATATTTTGCTAAGCCAGGCCTTGGTACTAATAATCTAATAATGCCTGAAAAAATTATACTTTATCTCTGGTTTTACCTGGTTTCAATCTTGACCAGTAATTAAAGAACATTGTGTTGGATTTTTTTTAATAAAATTTATTTTATGTTGTTAAATGCTTGAGCAAGATGGTTTATATTGAATTGCAATTTGTGTATTAGGCATTATTGTTTGGTTATTGCTCTGATACAGAAAAGTGTGCTGCTATCAGGACTTTATTTTACCGCTGCACTTGTTGCATCTCTTAGCTGGAGATGCTTGTTATGGTGCTCATTTGTGGATTTTACGAGTCTATTGAATGTTGCGATCTTCATTCTCCATGAGTCTCAATGTCGTTGGGCTCTTTTAAAGGAGATTTTGATTTTCTTGCGGAGAAATTTGTATATCCATTTTGCCAACTTGTGGAGGTTCATAAGCTGAGAAGTGAGGCCTAGCAACTTCCCTTATTTCCTTTGCGGACATCGGGATATTTGTTTTCTTGCATCAATAGGTTATCATATTAACTGTGTTATGATAATATCATGTCAATTTGGCATGTGATCAGATGGATTTGTTTTCTCATGTAAGTTTGGTGTTATTCCATGCGCTGTGTGCCATCTCATACCTGAAGCTTGTAGCAAACTTTAAATGATTTCAGTATTGCATGTCAAGTACCTCAGACCTGACAAGGAATTTCGCTACCTTGGACCGTTATAGTTATGGCCGCCGAAGAACCATCTCACAGAAAGGATGATGTAGTGTTCCGTTGGGATGAGCAAGTCTTTTGAAATTGTTATATATTTAAAAACCGCTTTCATGTCAAATGTTTTAAGAACAGCCATGTGAAAGGTGGTCTTCATTTGGTCAAGGAATCGGAATAGTGAGCAATGAAAGTGACTGCCTTCCAAAATATTATGTTCTTCAAACTATTTTATGAGTTCTCTGTGATTATAAGTTCAGTGCCAGTTCCTTAATGGCTTGTTTATGATAACTGCTTCCTTCTACATTGATATGATTCAGCTAACTGAGATTTGTATTGTGCTCACAGCCTCTTTCACTGAAGAGTCTCACAGAAGGTCTTAAGGCAAACCGGAGATCTGATGATGACTCTATATACAAGCTCTTCAATAACATCCTTCGTGTTTATCCTCCCCAGGTAAAAGCTTGTAGTGATGGTTCTACATTTTTTAACATCTCTCCAGTTGTCAATTTTCACATCCCATTTTCTACCTTTTCTATTGCGTGGTTTCTTAAGATTTGTTGTGAGTTTTAAGAGTTAGGATTCTCTTCTTCTGGGTCGTGTCTGAAGTTGGATATGTGATGGTGCTTGTGTAGCTGTACTCTATTTGGGATTTTTTCCTGCAGTATCCTTATCTCTTGAATAACCTGCTTGAATTATTGAGCTCACTTTACTTGCGCAAAAGTCTAGTCAAGATGGTGGTTAATGTGCCAAAGAATTTTTTACGCCTGATAAGACTTGTGAATGTCCATGCATGTATGAGTGGCTTTATTATGCCGCAGTTTTCTGGTGCTGGGCTACAAACCATAAATATGATGATGGTGAAGTGGGATTTTCTACTCCATCCAGCACTGCCAAGCAAGACAGAAAAAGAGACTTCAATATAGAGTAAATATCAGCCAAGGATTATCATCTAGCCACTGTATAAATTGCTATATCGATTGAAGTACGTAGGCGAGCATTGTCTGGTGGTTTATGTTTGTTTCAGATTATGGTCTTAAAAGCGCTGGGCGCTTGGACCCCCTAATGCCTGAAATTCGAGGTGCTTGCCTGAGCGAAGATATGCAGGGTTATTTGATTAGGAAACAAGTTATTAGGTCTTGAGATGATTTAGCCTAATTGGCTAACACTTACTATCAACCTATTCATGCGGTTCTCATAAAAGTCCTAGGTATGCTTTTCAAATTGGTTTTTGTTGACGATCAAATAAAGAAACTTTGTCATTTCCATAACACTGATTTCTCATGTGGTGCACAATCAATGCATTGTAAAAGCAAATTAAATCTTTGTTATGTATGGTTGGGGCACTCGTTAAAAAAAAACCCATGTTATATCTGCAGTTGTAATAAAATTATTAATGCTTATCAACCTTAGGAAATGAAATAAAGAAAAATTATCCATGCTTATCGTGCGAAATCCTGATTTCTGAGATAACCTAATGTTCACCAATATCATCCACCTACTTAGAGATTCCAATTAAGCAAACATAAAGAACTAATGATAACTGATAAAAACTTTAAAGTTTAAACCTCGAATAGAGAATGAAAGATAAGTCAAATCCAGATTGATAGTTCGATACTTGTCTTTTGACTAAAGTTATTGACAGTTAATCACTGTCAAAGTTTGCCTACTAGAGATCTATTTGACATTTGTGGAGAATGTAAACGCGGTATCTATTTTGATATTGCTTGATTGACTACTCTCTTGTAATGAGAATTTGTGTGTTGACCAGGGATAGTTTTTGACGACACTGGTTATGGTTAATTTCTTTGGCTTGAACCAGGGAAACAATGTTGTGGATGTTTCTTTAGTTACACATTTTCGACATAGTGGCAACATCTTAAGTTGTTCAATGATTTTGTCTTTTTGCATGGATACAATCTTTAGTTTATTTCTCTCCCCCCTCTTGTGATTTTGGACTCTTTGCAGGAGGAACATCTCCTCAGAACGTTTGATAAGCAAGTTGAAGAAGATAGGAAGATAATCATATCAAGGAGCAATATAAATGAACTGAATCAGGTACAACATTTGCCCGGTTGGTTTCATCGAGTGTTAATAGTTCAGGGAGGGAGGAAGGAACTTTGATGGCTGGTTGAGGTCTTGGTGAAATTTCGTTCAGATATTCTTTTCTTATGAGGTAATCCTTTTCCAGGTTCTTGAGGAACATGAACTATCATGTATGGACCTCCTACACGTGAACACTGAAGGCGTGATCCTGACAAGACGGAGTAAGCAACTAGAATAAACACTGTCAGCGTAGATTTATGTTCTTATCAAGGACTTGCGCACATTTTGAAACTGAAAAGATCTGGGATGAGTGTTTTGCCGTTGCATGATTCTAGATTTGGATGTGATCTAAAAGACAACGCGTGCATTCTGATTTTGAGAGGGTGTTCGTTTAATGCATACTTCATTGATCATGGGCCTTGATAATTCAACTGAATAAAAAAAGAGAGTGCCTGATTTGGGGGGTCACAAAATTGATATCAGCATAATTATTCAAGAGAATGACGGTAACAGACATTAAGTTCTGTTGGCTCAATTTCATGTTTATGCACACGAATAATTCTTCTCCTATTTGGTATTGATGTTGGATGTTATCCTATAATAGTTTGTACACATCAAACCATATTTCCTTTCTAATCTGGTCAAAAGCAGGCCATCCTCGCCGGGTATCTGGCCTGCTATAGGGAATATGCAAGGAAATACCTCATTGTGGTCTGAACTGAAGAGGATCCACACTGCTTTGGAAACAAACCTGAAATCTTAAGCTTGTTAGGGTACAAAGTTCTAAATATCACACGGACGCTTGCCCCTCCATAAAACAGTGTACAATATGATTCATCAGCTGTGGAATCCTGTGTGATTATCCATTGTTGCTGTTATTATTACATTTGGCTAAATAAGCAGTGACGGTTCCCCTGTTCCGAATATTTGCTATCGCGTAACATACACTCCAATCGGTGATAAGATGGTGCGACCATCTCTCTTCCACTGGTCCTTTCCTGGGACAGCTTTTCATGTGTTAATTCCTGAACTCTCTCCTGGAAAAGTTTATAGAGGAGCCCTGATTATGTGGAATGTATATGGCAGCAAGCGTTATACAGGAAACTGAATTTGCGATTCTTTTCTCTGTCCCCGTGCTTTGAATTTGAAACTGGGTTCTCTCAGTTCATCTACATTAATGTGGAATGCTTCATCTAGTTTTTGGGATCTTCTCGCTAGATGGGGAATAGGAAATTTAATATCAGTTGCATTCTATTTTCAAAGTAATGGTCTTCCAGATTCCTCCTTCTACAATTATCACATGATAAAAGGACCTCACTACCTAGTTATCCAGATTTTTCTCATTCTAGCAATCTTTTTGGGGGCCTTCTTTGATCTTTTAATTCTAATCCTTTTCTAATTAGGACTTCAGATTGTCTGACGAAGCCTATAAGTAGAATCATTTTCTCTTACAATCTTATCATGACTTGTTTTTCCTGTCTTCAGTTCATCATTAAGTAATTGAACTGTCTCATTGGTTACCTGTACAGAAGCTGAGAAAGTTGTTGGCTGGGCTAAAAATCATTATTTATCATCTTGCTTGCATCCTGCAATTAAAGGAGACAGACTTTCCCTGCCACGTGAAAGGTAATTGATGTGTTATCATGCTAAAGTCCCTCATCATCTAGTTGATTGACATGCCTCTCTTTTCTTGTAGCCTTGAAGTTGCAATTGTCAGATTGAAAGAGCAGGAGGCTGTATCTCGGGAAACATCCCTAAATTTTAAGGCACGTACTCTCTTATATCTGTATTCTTATGAATATGCTGGAAAGTTTTGTTATTTGTTATTTCTGCCCAGTAGTCCTCAAACTGTTTGGTTGGATATGTCCTCTCTGACTTCTATCAGTTGCTATTGCAGAACCTTGCAAGGGATGACTATGAGAGAAACTTTGTCTCCGCAGTGGTGCCTCCTGGTGAAGTTGGTGTTAGGTTTGATGATGTAGGTGCTCTTGAAGATGTGAAAGATGCACTAAATGAACTTGTTATTCTCCCCATGAGGAGGCCAGAGCTTTTCTCTCGTGGAAATCTGTTGAGGGTAAGCATGTACTGGTGCTGTCCTATTGTTGACAGCTTTGAAGTTTTTTCACTTCGTTTTCTTTCTGGGTTTTACTGCAAATGACTGTGATTATTGTCAGCCCTGCAAAGGAATTTTACTTTTTGGGCCTCCTGGAACTGGGAAGACACTTCTTGCCAAGGCACTGGCAACAGAAGCAGGGGCAAATTTTATAAGTATAACAGGTTCAACGATGACATCAAAGGTGTGGAAGCTACAAGTATTGATAAAAATTCTGTTCAGCCTAATTAGTTATTCTTTTTCTTACATTTGTAACTGGAGGTTCACTGTCAGTCTATTACATTGTGCATTTCACCGATGGTTGAGGGTAGAACATTGAGCAGTACTGTTCTTTCCATGATTCTCATGTCTTTAGAAATTCTAATTGCCAGTTGAGGTTTATGGTGTTGCCGCATTATTTTCCTCTCTAATAGTTTTTTATAGTGTTCCAACATTTGTCCTATCTCACATGATTTGCATGTCAATTCTAAATGCCAGTTGACGTTTTTGTTTTTGCCTCATCCAATTATTTCTAATAGTGCTCCCTGCGCAGATGAGGAAAATGTCTTCTGCCTTTCCCCATATTTCCTTATTGTCTCTCTCCTCCTCCCACCCCAATTTTTTCTCAGTCTTAGTAGAATTTGAAAGTTCACGATCCTGCAATTATATTTCCCGTCCTTTTTCAGATCTCCTCCTCCACTTGTAGTGTCTTCCGGTCGGTGATTTCTTTTGGTTAATTGACCTTTTGTTTTTACAGTGGTTCGGAGATGCTGAGAAGCTAACAAAGGCCCTTTTTTCATTTGCTAGCAGGCTTGCACCTGTCATTATATTTGTTGATGAGGTGAGTCTCTTGTGATTATGCTTCAGGCTTGCACCTGAAGTTGTCCTTACTAAACCAAAATTTTCTCTCATGTTTATCTGGTAATACTTTCATTCTAATCATAGTTTCATAGCATGGGATTATTGTCTCGTCACATGGAACCATTTGTTATTTGTAGATAATCTTACATGCTTGCGACTACTGATGAACTCTAGGGTTTCCCCATAAGAAAATGAAACCATTCAATTTCCAATGCAAGAAGAAAATTACTGTCGATTGTAAGTTTTAGGAGTAAGCTTTCTGTAGCTTAGTAGGTGAGTTTTGGTACATCTCTGAACCATATTGTGAACTGTGATATAGTCTATTAGTTGTATCTGTTTCTGCACAGCTCTTCATCTCCTTTTGAGGTCAAGTTAAACTGTCATAGTGTGATATCTCTCTCTGAAGGTCAACAAAGTTGTGTCCATTTGCTCTCTTTTGTGACTTGTTTGTATAATGCACGTGGAATGATGATATCATTCTCTGAATCCCCGCCTTTGTTTTTTTTTACAAAGTGATGGATGAAATACAGGATTCAAATTAGCATCTGACATATAGAGTTATGTGGAGTTCGATCTATAATTGCAAAAGTACAAGAAATGAAGTTACGGCTAGTTTACTTTTAGATCATTATTGTTGTGGTCTTATGATATTTCACCGTAAGTCAATTTCGATTTTGATATGCATTTTACAGTTGAGGCTTTGATATTCAAGTCAACTGAGTAAAGTTTTCTCTCGTTGAAAAATCTTTAAATTATTGTTTTCAGTGTTGTTTGCAACTCGCACCTTTTTATATGTAAAGTATAGTTAGCTAATCCTGATTTAAATCCTGTAAGTTATAATATCGTGTCAGAAGGAGAAATGAGAGGGCAGTAGGATGTTTAACCTAAGGAAGGACATTACGAATGTGGGCGTTATTTAGGATGGGACTAGATAGAATATAATGACATAAAAATGATCTGTCTGGCGAACATCACTTCGTGGAGAAAAGGCTTAGTTAGTGTTTGCGGCACAATTGTCACCGTATTATGAAGCTGATTTCTACTCATGCTTGCAGTAATATATCAATTTCCAATCTGTAGTGGTCTTTCTTCAATTGAATGTGTTATTCTGTCATATAGGTGGACAGCTTGCTTGGTGCTCGTGGTGGTGCTTATGAACATGAAGCTACTAGAAGAATGAGAAATGAATTCATGGCAGCTTGGGATGGATTGAGGTCTAAAGACAGCGAAAGAATCCTCATCCTTGGGGCAACAAATCGGCCATTTGACCTTGACGATGCTGTTATCCGGCGTTTGCCGAGAAGGTAGATTTACTCATAAAATAGTTGGGGACCATTTATTCGATGGCTTGGTTGTTTGCGAGTCCAATTAATTTCTCCTTTTCACTTCTGAGTTACACATGGCTTACGATTTCACATTTCAAGTCTCCTTCCAGCATAAGTGGAATCTAACCTTGTGCTTTTCTTTTCGCCACATCCTATCATATGCTTTTCATTGGTAAATTATGAAGCTTTTTCTTTGCCATATGTGAGAAGAAGTACCTATTCCATAAATAAGGCCAGAGTGATTATAGCACAATGCCGGTTCATGCTCAAATCTTTTCACAGCTGATATTACCTATATCCAAGTATTTGGTGCTTGATAAACTCAGTTAATGTGGTGGGGAAAGTCAAAAGGACATATCTGACTAGTTTATGTTGGTTTCTCTCAGATTATACGTAGATCTACCTGATGCTGAAAACCGTAAGAAGATTTTGAAGATAATTCTTGGGCAAGAGAATCTAGAACCTGCTTTTGAGATTGACAAGCTTGCAAGCATGACTGAGGGTTACTCTGGGAGTGATTTAAAGGTAATGTTCTGTTCTCGCCTTCTAATAGGTTCTTGCATCTCTTACGCATCTAATACATCTACTTTGCAGAACCTTTGTATTGCTGCTGCCTATAGGCCCGTTCAAGAACTTCTAGAGGAAGAAAAGAAGGTAATACTGCTCTGTTGTTTGACAACCTACATTCTCTACCTTGGATGGTTCATGTGCATTATGTTGTTTTTGCAACACTTTAAATGAGCGCATCCTGTTTTTGCAACCTTGAACTGTGCCCGAAAGCTGAGGTTGTGTGCAGATGCTCTCAGTTTGTCATTCTTGCAAGTCTATCTCTTTCTTTCTTTCTCTCTCACACACACATGCAATATCAAAGTGCCCTGATCTACAGAGGGAAGGGAAACTGGCCTTTCATTGGAGTGATTATATGATATACTCTTTTTTTGCATATGGCTTCATGGTAGATTGGAATTTACCAATAACACAACTTGTGAAAGAGTTATTGTAATGCAGGAACTACATAATTATTAGTAATTCGCCTGTATCAGTGTCTATTTAGTAATGGAGAGAATGGTGAGTTTTAATATTTGTTCATGATCAATGCGTCTACTTGTCAGTTCTCTTGTTGGAGCACCTGAAACTTTATCATGTGGTCCATATGCATACTTCATTGCTTTAGCACTCTGTAATTTCCATTTGTCTCTGCTTCTCTATTTAACCTCACATATTTTTCACCAGGGAAGCAAAAATTCATTTCCAACCCCAAGGCCACTTAATTTGGATGATTTCCTACAGTCAAAAAGCAAGGTTGCTAATCTAATCTCGCTATTTCCCATCGCATTTTTAGTTACACTTGGTAATCAAAGTACGCATGTGTAGTACTTGCATGCCTTTTTTTTCCTGCAGAATGCGCTTTTTCTTTATTCTGATCTAAAAAAGTTGAAATCTTACTGGATATGTAGGTGGCTCCATCGGTTGCTTATGATGCTGCAAGCATGAACGAGCTCAGAAAGTGGAATGAACAGTATGGAGAAGGAGGAAGCCGGAGAAAATCACCATTTGGTTTCTAGGAAGAACAACATAACAGGTTACTAATGCAATTTTTCTGATTTTTTGCCCTTTTTCATTGGAAGTGTCCTCCCAGTTACAGTGTTGCTTCCAATCTTAGGAGACCTCAGAATTAACTCCCTTCTGAGATGGTGAGCGGAGAGGCTTTTGTGTCAGGTAGTGATAGCTGTTTTTCTTTGTTAGAACTGGAATTAGGGCATGTACATTAAATCATTTCTACTTTTTAGTTGTTAGCAATCTTAATTCTTCACCGATATAGATAATAAGAAGACAGATTTCGAAGAGTATTTTGATGCACGAATTGTTTCAAAAAGGAATTGTCGTCTAAAATGGTTTCCATTCTTCATCCTTCTCTTGCGGCCTTGATGTGATATTGCCTTTTCCATGTGTTCATCTCTTTGGGTTGATGCATCTTGGCCGGGCCATTGAAACATATCTCTTGTTGTCCGTTGATGCCAAAGATAGTTTCTTGGGTGTGGGTGTCATGTTGTGTATTCGGAGTCTTAGAAGGATCCAAGATAACAGTTGATTCGGACCGATATTGAACAGCATTGTATCTTGGTATATCTCGGATTCAAATAGGCAACCCCAAAGATTGATAAAAGCAATGGTTTCATCGAAGTCATCGTCGCACTAAGAATTATGGCAGAGCAGTTGATGAATGTCTTCGTGGTGAACTTATGCTGCTACTATTTGCTTACTTGCAATAACATACGCCCTATCGGGCCAGAGCAATCGCATGATGAGCCAAGAAGTCTTTAGGACTAGTTGTTAAGATTAGCGAATTGCTATTCTCGTCAATAGCATTTAAGTAGCCGGGCCAACCATATGCTTTGACCTACATTAAATGCCATTGAAGTAGCCGGGCCAACCATATGCTTCGACCTTACATTAAATGCCTATCAACCCACCGTTCACTAGTGCCTAAATCTGTTTATACAGATAGGATGAACTGGAACGTGAGAGTTAGAAAAAAAAAACTGAAATGGTGATGCAGAATTAGTGTCTCTATAAGAAGCAATGAACAAGGCACGGTTGGTAGTCCAAAAAAAAAGAAAACAATATCTTACATACAAGTTTTTGGCACAATTTATAAGGCCTAATTCCAAAAGGATGTTCCAGTTTTACTTTGAGTGATAATTCTAATTCGAGCTTTTTTTGCCTCATAAAAAATTATTAACTTTCACTTAAATCCCAAATCTGATCCGAACAATTTGAAAATTTCACATCACGGGATCTAGATTAGGGATTTGAATAAAAGTTGATGCTTTTTATTGAGACAAAAAAAAAGGTCGGGCCAAAATTGTCGCTTAAGGTAAAGTTAGGGTTTTTTTTTTAATTAGCCCCAATTTATAAGGATCGGTGAAGGGAAAAACGTTTGTGTGGTCAATGCAAAGCTGAACATAAATATTCGGTAAGACCATTAATTACTTTTAGGTCACTTCCCCTCTACTGTCCTAAGTCGTCACGAGTTTATGGGCGTTCAAAACGAACTGCAAGCCTGAAAATTGGACTGGCCTGATCGAACCCTCGGAAGGAACGGAAAAGACAAATCTGTATAAACCATTTTTTCTCGGGATAAAAGGTTTTGCTTTTCGTAAATGCATATATTTTTAGCCAAAATAACCTTCATCCAAGCAAATTGATCGAAAAAGCAATGAGAAAATGATGGCGAAGTATCTTTAACAACCGTCGATGCCGGCAACCACTCAACTCCTTTGAGAATCGAGTTACCAAAAATTGCAATTACATGCAAAATCACGACCCTAATGAATTCATTGCCTTGATTAGCAACCAATACAGGAAAAGTGCCAAAAAAGTCCTAAACTTTTTGCATTAGTGCCAATTTAGTTTTAAACCTTTTTTTAGTGCCAATTTAGTTTTAAACCTTTTTTTAGTGCCAATTCAGTCCTAAACCTTTTGCATTTGTGCCAATTTAGTCCTAAACCTTTTTTTGGTGCCAATTAAGTCCTAAACCTTTTAAATTTGTGCCAATTTAGTCATAAATCTCTTGTTTTTGTGTCAATTTAGTCCTTTCGGCTAATTTGACCGGAATTTGCTGACTAGTCCTAAACCTTTTGCATTGGTGCCAATTTAGTCCTAAACCTTTTTTTGGTGCTAATTAAATCTTAAACCTTTTAAATTTGTGCTAATTCAGTCCTAAACCTTTTGTTTTTGTGCCAATTTAATCATTCCGGTCAATTTTGACCGGAATTTGCTGACGTGTATGCCTGCCGGCGATCGGTCACTGGCGCCGACGTGGCCAACTTAAATAATATTTTAATATTTTATTGAATTTTTATTTTTTTTCCTTTTTCTTTCCATTTTTTTTTTTGGATTTCTCCTTCTTTCGGCGACCGGCTAGAGGCCAAAGGCCGGTGAGCTCGACCTCACTGGCCACTGGCGAGGTCAACCTCGCCCGGCGAGGTCGGGCCTCCCCCGACCATGGCAAGGCTCGAGCCCTCGCCAGAGGCCGTAGCGATGGGAAGCCTTGCCATGGTCGGATGAGGCCCGACCTTGTCGAATCTGGCGAGATTGGGCCTCGCCGGGGGCTGGACGAGGCTCGGTCTCGTCGGGGGCTGGGCGAGGTCGAGCTCACCGGCCTCTGGCCTCTAGCCTCGAGCCCTCGCCAGAGGTCTCGGCAAGGGCGAGCCTTGCTATGGTCGGGGGAGGCCCGAACTAGCCAGATATGGCTAGGTCGAGCCTTGCCCAGCCGCTGGCGAGGCTCGACCTCGCCAGATCCGGTGAGGTCGGGCCTTCCCCGACCATGGCGAGGCTCGACCTCGCCGGATCTGGCAAGGCCCGACCTCACGATGGTTAGAGATCCGGTGAGGTTGAGCCTCGCCATGGTTTGGGGAGGCCCGACCTCGCCGGATTTGGCGATGTCGGGCCTCGCCGACGGTTGGGGGAGGTCGGGCCTCCCCCGACCATGGCGAGGCTTGCCCTCGTCGCAGCCTCCGGTGAGGGCTCGAGCCTCGCCGTGGCCTTCGGCAAGGGCTCGAGCCTCGCCATGGTCGAGGGAGGCCCGACCTCTTTGGATTTGGTGATGTCGAGCCTCGCTCTACTAAGGCAAGGCTCGGGTGAGGCCGCCCTCGCTAGTGGCCGGCGAGGTCGAGCTTGCCGGCCTCTGGTCGGTCGCCTGACCGACGATCGGCCAGAGGAAGGAGAAAAAAAAAAAGAAAAAAAATCAAAAATAAAAAAATAAAAAAATATTATTTAAGTTGTCCACATCAACGCCACGTCGGCGCTGGTGACTGGTCGCCGGCCAGCAGGCGTCCACGTCGGCAAATTCCAATCAAATTTGACTGGAAAGACTAAATTGGCATAAAAACAAAATGTTTAGGATTGAATTGACATCAATTTAAAAGGTTTAGGACTTAATTGATACCAAAAAAAGGTTTGGGACTAAATTGACACAAATGTAAAAAGTTTAGGATTGAATTGGTATCAAAAAAATATTTAAGATTAAATTGACACTACTGCAAAAGGTTTAGAGGTTTTTTTGGCAGTTTTCCCCAACCAATACCATCTTCAAAAGTCATAGGCTTTCAATGCAATCGCATGCGTAGGGAAACGCGAGCAGCATATCAAAGTGTGTACGCCCCTAATTAAAATGGGTAAAAATGGGGTGCTAGTTGTCAAAGCATACGACCAACAATCTTTGGCCATGTCTTGGAGATCATCCACTTATGACGAGATAATTACAAAAAAAAAAGTAGTATAGATACCAAATTAGTTCTCAAGTTTTTAATTTGGTCAATTTAGTCATGAACCTTTTTGACGATTTGTCAATATAGTCATTTTGTCCAATTTTGATTGGAAAATTGCAGACGTGGACGATTTTTGAAAAAAAATTAAAATTTTCTTAGTTTTCTTGATTTTCCTTTTTTTATTTGCTTTGGATTTGCCCAACGAAGATCCAACTAAGGATTAAAAAACGAAAAGAAAGAAAGAAAGAAAGAAAGAAAGAAAGAAAGAAAGAAAGGAAAGGGAAACATAGAGAAAATTTTCAAAAAAAATTTGCAAAAGCCGTCCACATTAGCATCTGGCATGTCACGTAAGACGGCCGACGTCCAAGTCAGTAATTTCCAAATTAACCGGAAGTACTACGATGACAAATCGTCAAAAAGGTTAAGGACAAAATCGAAAAGTTTAAGACTGAATTGACAGCTGCATAATAGACTTAGGACTTTTTTAGTAATTTTATGACCACACTTAGAATTGACATATGATCACCATCAAGTCTAGTAGGAATTATTTCCACCAATAACCGTACTATATATTTGTTTCAGCCAAAATTACGTGTGAAGCGCAGATCATGCTTCTCAGCGGTGTTTTTTCCAAAGAAACAATGGCGACAAAGAAGGTCATTTTACAACTCAGGCTTGACGTAGTTGATTAAAGGTGTTGGGAGATTTCTAGGGAATATTAGCAAAAAACTCATAAACTTATTGCACATGAACGCTGACTGTCCTACGTTACGCGAGCGGCACAATTACAATAGATTTAAGACTATTTTGGTAATTTTTTTTGAGATTTCTAATTCAAGAATTGGAGATCATCCATTGAATAACATCAACCATGTACGAACTGCTTTGCGTCAGAAAGGATTTACCCATGCAATCAAGAGACCTCAGAGTTAAATCCCTGGATTATCAAATAAAAGAAAGTTATTCGACATACATTGTGATCGCCTTAAATTACCCATGCAATCAAAGTTGTTGGTGTAAAAGGCAATAACTCTCCGGCACAACAAGAGGAACTATAATACTCGCTTTTCATCGTAAAATGACTATGTAAAGTAAAGAAAAATTATTACTAAATATTTTTTGGTTGAGCAATGCACATTTGTACAACCATAATGGACCGATCAATATTCTCTTAAATGCATGCGATGATACCGTACTTCCGAGCCAAGATGAAGCGTAGATTCTATCTCTCAGGCACGCCAGTCAAACCTAGCGGGATCTCCGACGTCGATTCTGTGATGACGTGTCCGACGTCGATTGGCGGATGGCCTCCTGGGCCATCGTTGCGGTTGCCCTAGAAACACTCTCGTACGTGAATCCTTGTTGGTTCCGTCTCTCTTTCTTGTGCCTGGTTTCATTTGCTGGCTAGGATTGAATCTCAACCTTGTTTCCAGCACCGATTCTCATTCGAATTCCGATGCCAACTCAATCTCGCTCACCTTCTAATTCTAGGGTTTTTCTCTCTCTCTCTCTCTCTGGGCAATGTCTGTTGTGCCATAGAAGTCTATAAAAACTAGACCACCCACTGCAACAAAGAGAATCTCACGCCCAGGTATATAGAAAGAGAGGGAGAGAGGGAGGGGGGAGGGGAGCTAGGGTTAGGGTTTTTTGGAGGAGCTTTGCTTGCTTTCTTTGGGTCATCATGGAGAGGAGGCCGGCGCGACATGCGGAGGAGAGTGGCGGCGAACAACGGGACTGGGAGGCGCTGGAGATGATGGCGGAGAGAGCCGACGAGAAGGTGGTGGTGGAGGAGGCTTTCAAGAACACGGAGGTGCCGCCGTGGAGGCAGCAACTGACGGTGAGGGCCTTGGTCACGGGGCTCCTCCTCAGCCTCGTCTTCAACTTCATCGTGTGCAAGCTCAACCTCACCACTGGCGTCATCCCGTCGCTGAACGTCGCCGCTGGACTGCTCGGGTTCGCGATGGTCAAGTCCTGGACGAGCCTCCTCGAGCAGTGCGGGCTCCTGAAGCAGCCCTTCACACGGCAGGAGAACACCGTGATCCAGACGTGCGTCGTGGCCTCCTCGGGGATCGCATTTAGCAGTACGTTTCGTTCATTCATTCCCTACGCTAGACGTGCATATTCGCAGATTCATACAAACGCATGCGCATCTCGATCTTTGACTTGTTTTCTCATGCACCACGTCGTGGTAAGTATCGTCGTTTCAATGATCTTGCATATTGTTTCTCAAATACTATATTTTCCTTTTATTGTATTAAAAAATTAGACTTCTTCAACTACAACCTTCCCAGTCAAATAGTTTCCATGTGGGTCCTTTTCGCATGCGATTTCAATTTACCTTTTACGTAATCGATTTTTGCCGTTGATGTTAATTAGTCAACTACAGAATTGAATCTCCCACATTATTTAGAACTCTTTCCTTTGCGATTCTTCGTCCAAGCGTTTCCTGTATTGAAGTTCTGATGCCCAAGCGAAAAAATAAACGTGTTTTGAGAGATCATCTGCGCACCAGATGAATTAAATATCTATAGTGTTCTAGAGTAATTTTGAAAGGGTAATTACGTTGTTCATTTATTGCTGATCTTATACAAGCAACGTTGCGAACCTAAAACCGATCTAGAAATTTGTTTTCCTAAGTGATCGTGTGGCGAACCGAATATTTACCAAACCCGATTTCGCAAACTTTGGTCCTCTTAACATCTGTAGCATTGCCCATCACATATGATCTCACAGGAGACGCATTCTAACAAGACATATACATGCTAAAAATGCCAATAACAGGTGGGACGGCGAGCTATCTGTTGGGAATGAGCGCGCACATAGCGGCGCAAGCAGATGGAGGGAACACGCCAGCCAACGTGAAGAAACTCTCGCTCGGTTGGATGATAGGCTTCCTCTTCACTGTCAGCTTCGTCGGCTTGTTCTCCATCCTCGCCCTAAGAAAGGTATTGTTGTTGCCGTCGTCACACGGAGAGATTTGTCTATCATCATGTGTGATTATCTAAAAGGGAAATGCTAACGAGCGTCCCATGACACGCTTATAATCTCGAGTTGTCACTTCAACCCTTGTGGACGATGTAAATGGGTGTTCATTCACTGTCTCTCTTTGAGATCCATGGATTCGTTTTGCCTCAAACAGGTGATGATCATGAAGTACAGACTTACGTACCCCAGCGGAACTGCCACTGCTTTCCTCATAAACAGCTTTCACACCCCTAAAGGGGCCAAGTTGGCCAAGTACTTCTCTTTCAACTTGAACTTTTTCTATCAGCATGTTTAGCCAATGCACGAATATGCACAGTACTAGCAAAAAACAAGAATTCACCCCTTCCTAATTCTAAGGGAAATTTTAATTTAATTTGGTTCATGCTGCTCTGAAACACAGGAAGCAAGTAGTTATGCTCTTCAAGACCTTCTGTCTGAGCTTTTTCTGGGCATTCTTCCAGTGGTTCTTCGCCGTTGCTGACGGATGCGGATTCAGCAGCTTTCCGACCTTCGGTCTCCAAGCTTATAGGCAAAGGTCTCTAACATCATAATTCATCCTAACGTCCTATTAATACGCAAAGAGACTAATTTTCCTTCAATGAATAATTTCGTGAGACTCAGGCTTTACCCGTAACTCTCTCTCCATAGGTTTTACTTTGATTTTTCGGCGACCTATGTCGGTGTGGGAATGATATGCCCGTACATGGTAAACATATCTTTGCTCATCGGCGCTGTCCTATCGTGGGGAATCATGTGGCCTCTCATCGAGACAAAGAAAGGCGATTGGTACAGCGCCGATCTCTCCGCGAGCAGCCTCCATGGCATTCAGGGATATAGGGTAACTTTCGCTACCCTCCATTACACATTTGAATTCCAAAAATCATCCGAACCTCTAAATTAAGCTTGATTAGATGTTGTACAGACCACTCATGAAACTTCGTTTTGATTTTGTCCACCTAAAATAAACCAAACAGCTAGGGATGGTTTTATATGAAAATGAACTTTCACCATCACAGAGTTCTTAGCCAAACTCACTGGAAATTCTCTTACTCTATATGGATTGATCTTCACAGGTTTTTCTCGCCATCGCAATGATGCTTGGGGATGGCCTCTTCCATGTGGTGCTCATGCTGATCAAAACCACAGGCAGTCTCATTGCAAAATCTAAGAAGGAATCATCCTCCATCACCCCTGATGACATCGACCTGTCAACTGCCGACTACAATGATGAACGGCGAACTCTATACTTCCTGAAGGACCAGATCCCGAGCTGGGTTGCCTTTGGCGGATACGTTGGCCTTGCGGTCCTATCCACCATAGTCCTTCCCTTCATCTTCCCCCAGCTAAAGTTCTACCATCTTCTGGTTGCCTATGCCATCGCACCCGTCCTCGCCTTCTGCAACGCCTACGGTTGTGGCCTCACTGACTGGTCCCTTGCCTCGAACTATGGCAAGTTCGCGATCATCATCTTCAGTGCGTGGGTCGGCATGGATCACGGGGGCGTGATCGCAGGCCTCGCGTCATGTGGCGTCATGATGAACATTGTTTCCACAGCTTCCGATCTCATGCAAGACTTCAAGACCGGGTACCTGACCCTGTCGTCGCCGCGCTCGATGTTCTTCAGTCAGGTGTATGGGACCGCGATCGGCTGTGTGATGACACCCCTGGTGTTCTGGTTCTTCTACAAGGCCTATCCGATTGGCGATCCCTCAGGCTCGTTCCCCGCGCCATATGCCCTAATGTACAGAGGCATTGCCCTCTTGGGCGTGCAGGGTGTATCTTCCCTCCCCAAAAACTGCCTCAACCTCGCCATACTCTGCTTCGTCGTCGCAATCGTCCTGAACCTGATTAAAGAGCTCTTGCAACATTTCGAGACGAAGCACCGGATCTACAGATTCATCCCAAGCGCCATGTGCATGGCGATTCCATTCTACCTCGGCAGTTACTTCGCGATCGACATGTGCGTGGGTAGCTTGATACTCTACCTCTGGGAGAGGAGCAACAAGCAGAAGGCCAAGGACTTTGGGCCCGCGGTCGCATCTGGCTTGATTTGTGGCGATTCATTGTGGGGGGTTCCGGCCGCCATCCTCTCCCTTGCCGGAATGCAAGCCCCTATCTGCATGAAGTTCCTGTCCGCGGCCGTCAACCAGAAAGTCGACAACTTCTTGGACGGGTCTTAATTATTCACTCTCGCTCGATTACAAGTCTGTAAATACCTTTGATTTTTTAGCCCATTTTAATTAGACTTGCATGCAAGAATCCTTTTAGATGCTTTGTGGCAATTTAAACTACATTATCGACGGGCCTTGGTGGTTTTAGGAACGTGTTTGTGTCACTGGTGTTTTTGGGTTCTGCTTTTGCCTCCTGATTGTTCTCCATCCGGACGGATATCCTTACCTTCGTGCACTTTTGCGTATGTGGATATTGAATTTACGTGTGCCATTATTAGACATATAAATATCAATTCATTATAAAAAAACCTTCCAGCTAAAAATGATTTACCACAAGTGCACCAGTGGGGAGTGGGCTTTTGGAAAGTGTGAACTGATACCATTAACTTAGAAAAGGCCAATAGTTCGTTTCAGTGCAAAGCTAAGGAAACTCGTGGGAAAACAATTGCAACCATTCGCCGAATCTTATAGTCGAATCGAACCATGGCCGCTTAGGATAGGTACTTGGGACAAATATAAGTCATTCAGTCTTCGTATGTTCAATTTCAGCTCTGAAGAACAATGAAATAGACACAGCAGCTGACAAACAGCATCACTGGTTATAAATCTAAAATTAATGGTAACTGAAAGGAGAGATAGGACGACAAAGGCATTCATTGCAAGATGATTCCTAAATAGACATCTTCAGCAGTGGAATATGGGAGAAAAACACTCTTGATCGAGACACACAAGAGAGTTTTCTTTTTTTTTTTTTCACATCCTGTCTCATATTCTATGTCTCTTCCGAGAGCTCCGGAAAATCGGCAAATATCTCGAGAAAGAGTAGGGACAACCGAAAAAACGCACGAGGTTTCGACAATCTCTCTCCCCAGACCCACCACCTGCCCCTGAACTTAGATGGCTTAAATACGTTTGCCCTTCATAGATATAACATAGTTGTTGCCATAAAAGGACAGTGAGGCCTATCTGAACAGAGACACTGGAAACAATTAAGTACACAAGAATAATGCCCCTGGTTGTTAATAGCATAGCAGAACCTAACAAAGCAAGAGATAGTTCTCTGACCACTCTTGAAGCGGAACCGCTGCCAAATGTGCGTGGATGAGCAAGAGAGGTAAACCTCGGTGGTGGCCAGATATGCCGCCCTGCATAAGAACACATAATCGCGACGTACATGGTGCTGATTAGAGTCAAGATGAGGAAGATAATAAAGTGCCGATGGTTTGTTGCTCCGACACAGTTCCCTATCTGCAAGACACAGTAAATAAAAGCATCAGCTACAAATACAATTTAAAAAAAGGAAAAAAGAAAAGGGAAGGAAAATCATACTATAACTAGTTTTATCTACTTAAAGAAATAAGTGATTGACATCACAGACTCACAGGATATGCTACAGAAGAAATTCTTACAGCAGGCAAGTCAAGGTCCCCCAATTAACAAAGAAAGCAACAGCAATCAACAATTCGAAAGTGAGCTAATTTAATTTGGTATCAAGTCGATGGGGTTTTACAAGAAGGTATAATCACAAAGCGAAAATTACCAATTCTTCCCCCACCTGAAGTACAAAAAAGAAGAAAAGAAATAAAGAAAACCAATAGTTCTTTTTTGGTGAGGCTATAGGGGCTGCTTCAGGCTAGTTAAATTTATGTCACTGATCTGCAGTGCACTGTAATCAAATTAAAAGACAGATATAGGGTATTCAAAGGAGTAATTTCAAGAGAAGACGATGCCAGAAACTTACAAACGGGCAGTGATGATCCTCTATACACATTCCGCATGAACGACAATGATGAGTTCTTGGTGACTTTGGCTTACAACAATAAAGACAGAAGGTATAGTCCTGAAGGTGCCCCTTCCCCACCAGTGGATAGCTGCCCCACTGTATATTTGGAGGCCTGCCCGCACAGCGAAATGCAGCAAGGCCGAAGGTTGTAAAGGTACTTACCGCCAATACTGCAGTTACAAGGGAGTGGAAGATGCCACAGAAATTGCTGATGGAGAAAACAACAGGGTAAACTGCCCAAACTCCACCGCCTGAAAAACAAGTGACATAAAACAAGTACCAACACTTATCAGACTATATATGGTCATGTTCAACAATAGAGCTAAACATACCTAAATGTCTTTTACAAGAGTAACAAAGACAAAAAAAAAACATTTCAATGAACACCATTTGAGATAACATGCTGGAAGCATATCTAATGTCATTCTATTATTATGGCCACAATAAAAAGCTCAGATACTGATTGTTCTGCTCTGTCTATCTATGCACTGCAAACAAAGCTGAACATGGTCCACTAAGCCTAACGAGTTATAGTCTGTCAAGATACAGAATCCGCCTCTAAGAACAAATTTCTAGCAACAAGATGGTTTCAATCACCATCTTGCTTTCTCTTCAAATTTCCAAGTCCTAAAAGGATCATTAGCTACTGATGAGGCATTCTTTGTATATCAAATAGAGTCTCAACACTTTTCATCCTTCTACCAGAAAAATAGTCCTAGGAGTTTAAGTGCATACTTGCATTTTGCAGACAAAAGTGAAGCATGACTGCTAGCAGTATAAAGCAACACAAGAAGGAAAGACTACTCTACTAGAAAGAGAAAGCTGGTTCAGCAACTTACACAATATGAAGAGCATAAACAATGACACAACACTAACAAAGCACCGGTCACGCCAGCGTCTCCACCACAGGGACTTATCTTTTCGTTTCTGTGCGTGCTCATTTGTTATGGCTCCACACCAGCCACACTTAAAAACAGGTGCGTTGGATGGTAAAAGAAGGCGAAGTCCACAGCCCCAACATGTTCTCTCATTGTCCTCCCTGACTGTGGCTTCAACATGCTCCTTTACGAAAAAGCAGGACATGAATCCAATGTGTGCATATAACCACTTTAAGGCGAAGATCAAAACACAAGGGAACGTGATCCAATGGATTTCTTGCTTCACAGATGAGAACAAAATCTTAAGTGGGTGGCTCATGATATTCTTATTGTGTCATCCTAAAACATCATAAAAACTACTTCAATGATTAAACTGACAAGCCTACTCGCTGAGTGATACATTGATTTTTGTATCAAATACAGGTCTCCTTTAAATCTTCACATTAAATGGGGAAAAAATGTCTGTGACTTGAATCTTGTCTGATCCCAATAAAACAATCTCATTTGTAGATTCGCAAAAAAAAAAAAAAAGGCATCGATGTCCTGATTTCATGCAAATCGCATTCATCTGCAATCAACAAATCGCATTAGTAACTAGAGCAAGCTGAAAAACCATAAAGCTCTGAGTTGAGCCTCCAACTTCTTTCTGAGCCACTTCCTCAATGGCTTCTCTCTCCACCAAAACTTAAAGTCAATGCACACGAAACACGATCATCCTACATAGTTCGATCCTAAAGCATCGCGACCAAGAATCTTTTGTCAAGCGCCGCTACGAAGTCTCCACGGAATTCACTACGGGAATCGATCTTCAAGAAACGCCTACCGACGGCACTCAAATCGCAGATCAACGTCACAAAAAGAATTTCCTCTTCATGAACGCACAAAAACAAACCCCCAACAAAACTACGGCAAGTAGATTACGGCTAAAATGAGCCTCATCAAGCTCGCTCCTCACCATCGCACAATCCTCGCACGAGCGATGAGCAACAATGAAGCAACGAAAACGGACACGCAACCAAAGAATCCACGGCCAAACCTCCTATAAACCACGGGATCAAAAAAAACTGAAAAAATCACAACCGGAGGCGCTATTGCTAGCGCGGAACAAAAACCGAGCGACGACGACGACGAAGAAAGCGAAACAGGAGCCGAAGCGGAGGATGCACGCACCACAGCCAAGTTAATCATGCTGCGCAACCGCCTCGCGGAACGGAAGGACGGAGCAGGAGCTTCGCTCGCGTTTCCCGACGTCGCAGTCCGGATGGCGACAGCCGTCGGGGATCAGCCTCGACGAGTCCGTCTTCCGCCTTCTCCTCCGCCGCAGCGCCTCCGCGAGCGAGGGAGAGAGAGAGAGAGAGAGAGAGAGGAAGTTGATGATGGCGCGACGGCGAGCCTGCGACGAATTGGTTGGTGGTGCCCGGTCGAACCGGACTCGGGCCTCAGATATCCGGAAAATTCTCTCTTCAACGGCGCTATTTTCCAAGCTATTTCCACTAGACCAACGCTTATTTTATTTGTCACGTCGATGGATCAAAATTACGCTTTAACCACAAAATTCGATTCGACATCAACGGTCAACAGTCAACGTTATACCTCTGTCTTTCATCGACTCTCACCGTATCTCCCCTTCCATTACCATGACTTTGTCAAGTTTCGTGAAGGAAAAGTCAAATTCGTGCAGGTCCGTCGACCTCTCGTTGCAATAACATCGGGCCTGTGGGGCAAACGCGGATTAACTCCCAGTTTCCTGCTTCGTTTTGCATCCTCTTTTCCCTTCTTACAGTCTTCTTACGGTAGCCCGCGAGTGCTGCGGATATGTTCATGGCAGGCGCGCCGAAGCCACTCAAAGGATGCGCATCGAGCTGTTATCGACCCGAGTTCGTTGGCAGTGCTGTTCTCAATCTAATTGCCACAGTACATGCCCTTTCTAGTTCAGCTCGTTTTACGGTGCTGCTGCAGGGGATTGATCGAAGAATGCTGGTGACGATTCTAGTTCAGCTCATTTTTCGTCCGCGAATGATATGAAGTGATGAGTAAAATGCTGACAAGTTTTAAGCTTGTTGAGAGTAATGCCGTCGCATTGCAATGGTCAATTTGGTGCAATGGTCAATTTGGTGCAATGAGCTTGATGACTTACACTGGTGTCACCAATTGGCACTTCATATTCTTTAACCTTAAGCCAGCTTGGACAGTCTTGATGCTTCATTTTGTAGCACTTGCATAAATGACAGCAAAAATGTCAATCAATTGACAAAAATGTATTGAACAAAAAGTTACGATTACACCGGTTCAATATCAATTCGGCTGCATTTGCTTTCTAAGGTTTCCGAGAGGGCCCCGAACTTTCTTTTCCACCTGCTCTTCCCCGCAACTGCAACTGCCGGTGTTCAGATTCGTACCGCATTGGAGGCACAGGCCCTTGCAATTAGGATCGCACACGGCGCTTATGGTGATCTCCAGGTGCACCAAGTCCCTCACGTGCTTCGAGATGTCGATTTCCTTCTCTTCGGGGGGAAAATACAGCCGATCCTCCAGGTCGATAGAAGCCTCGTCCTCGTCGTCTCCTTCCTCGTCAGTTGGGAATGGTTTGGACTTGTTTTCTCCAAAGATGACCCCCATGTCGATAAGTTCAGGCTCTTCAATGGGATCTTCAGTCAACAAAAGTGAGAAATTGGTGTATATGCAGTCAGCCGCAGGCTCGCCGCACCTATAGAGCCCAATGAAAAAAACATAATTAGGCTCTGCAGTAACCAACACAAGTGAAAGCACGCCATTCATCGTTCTTTTTCTTTTTGACTAAAATCACTTTACAGAATCTGCAATATTACATGGAACACAATGTCGATTACATTTCACATGGTCTTCTCTATAGCCAATATGACACTAAAATATACAAAGACAAGAAAAATTGCAAGGTGAAACTGCTTCAAGAACATCCGTACACGAACTCATGTACAGCTGTGATATTTTTGCATTCTCCTATCCGTTTTTTTCACATTGATTGTATGCACTCAACGACCCAGGTTATTTGGTCTATAAAATGCTCCCACTGAGCACTAAAGTTATTCATGTCATCAATAGGATTATTATCTTCTATAAAGCAAGTTGAATATGAGTGTCAGCAGCTAAGGACAACAGGCAAATCTTCAAATGAACATGACTCTTCGACAGTTCCATATAACCTCAAAAGTTCCCAAGCAAACTGAGAAATGCTTAACGAGACTGACTAATATTTCTTCCGGGCAGATAAAATCTATGTACTTATCCAGTCCCAGGAAGTCAGCCAAATCTGGGATGTATTTCCAAAATTTTAATCCCGAGACTACCACAGACGCACAACATAAGGAAATTGAAAGGAGAATCAAGCACCAAATACATCTTAAGATAATGGACTGACTGGGACAGGATTATGATAAATGCTAGATGGTACTG
This sequence comes from Syzygium aqueum, assembly GCA_031216185.1. NCBI lineage: Eukaryota > Viridiplantae > Streptophyta > Magnoliopsida > Myrtales > Myrtaceae > Syzygium > Syzygium aqueum. Next base: position 27,952,832 of record CM062237.1, on the reverse strand, counting down.
TCTCAATCCTTGGATTTACTCCCAAAAAAAAACAATCATTCCAATGAATAATTGGACTTAGGATGTGAATTGCTTGTAGAAATGATGATATTGCATAGGAAATGCAAGAGAGGACTTAGAATGGTCGGTAAGAAAATAAAAACAAATGTACCTGTTACAACCAAGAGTGATGACAGTTCTTATTATCCCGTCGAGCCTCAACTTTTGCTTCTTCCTACTGACGTCAATTGATATCTGTACCGGTGTTCCGTGAGGATAATCCTTCACGGCCTTGGTCACACGTATTCCCATCGCTGAGGCCCTAGATTTGGATAACTCTGTCGAAAGCTTCTCTAGCCCAAGCCTCTCTAGGGTGGTACAGTATTCTACATGTGAAACTGAAGAATTTCTCTTATAAACAACAGCACCTTCCCATGGAGAGTCCACATCCTCATTGCCATCCAGGTCTTGATCCCCCCAATCAAAAAATAAAGTATCATCACTAGCGAAGGACTGAGAACTGCAATCTCTCAGAGCACCCTTTGCACTGTCTGAAGGTGGGCGTATGAAAACTGTGTGCATACGCCCGGTAAGAATGGATGAAGCTTTGCGACAAGCAGGAACTCTTATGATGGAAGGAGCATTCTTATGTGGTTTCAAACTATATGATTTATATACGCAAGAACAGAATGGAGCTGTTACCGACGAAGAGGTCAAAGGAGACATTTTAGAAGTCCCAAAATTCGCAAAGACAAAGAAGAACTAGTTCTGAATTGGACGAAAAGCCTAGAATTATGAACTCGCGGCAGACAACATTCCGGACCGCCAAATTAGATTGCACGCGTGCAACTAACTATATCATGAGGGGTGGTTCTGCAAAGAGAAAAAACGAGCCTTCAGACGGCAGTAAATGACATACGCAAACGAAGTAAAGGCGAGTAACTGCAAGAAACGAAATTTCAAAGTCCCATATAATGCCACTTCATTTTATTGACACGCGCTCCTGATATCGACTGCACATGATGCCGATTTACGCCTAATTACACGAATACAAGGTCCGTCGCTGTCCGATTTGAACATTTTCACAAACACTTGGCATGGTAAACTCGGCTTCACCCAAAACGCTTTTTTCGCAAGGAAATCCGATTCAACTAGGAAGGCAATAACGAAGAACATCCGAGTCGATTTCACATTCCAGCCGAGAGAACATCATCACGCAAAGAACAGAGTATTTTCCATCGAAACTTTCAGTGACTATCAACACCAGAGGAACTGGACCTTCACGGTACCAATGAAGCCCATAGGCATCTTTCGGTAGAGTGAACCACGCGAAAGAGTGACTAGCTCTTGATATCCATTCCAGGTCAGGGGTACAAGTGAAGCTAATGAAACTGCCCGAAAAGGATTGTGCGATTTGGTTGCAGCAGAGTACCTGAAATACTTTGGAAGAGGGCAGGCTGCGTTAAGAACCGAGACGCGGCGGCGCACGCTCGGCGGCGGCGGCGGAAATGTTCGCCCGGAGTGGAGGCGACGGACGGCGGGAGGGTCGAGCAGACAGCAAGGCGGAAAACCGTGAGCCACGGACCTTAGCCACTCCTGTTGGAAGAAAATCACAAAAAGTACGAAATGAAGTTTAGTAAATTGCCCTCATGCCCCCGGGTTTTGAGACAATTATAGTAAGAGCTCTAAAACTTATCACCATAAGTACATAAATTCTACTAATTTTCATTTTGTGCATTTAAATCTTAATTTCTTTCGCGATAGTCCACCTAGAAAAGCTCTGCGGTATTTTCCATACAGTTAAAATCGATGAGGAATTATAAGTTTTAAGATTTCAATATACGACAGGATCGCGTTCTTTCCACTCCTCATTTGGCTTAGACATTCATTTTCTTTGTGTTTTGACTATACTATCTCTTGTATGGCTCACCACTTCTCTTATAACTCTACAAAACTAATCTCTTTTTATTTTGTTTCTTCTTCTTTTTTTTTTCTTGCGGATCCCACTTTCCTTCTTCTTTCTTTTCATGCCTAAATTGTCTTTTCGTTTTTTCTCCGATTCTCTTCTTTCCACGCCTCCATGTGATGCAAATCACGTTGTTTTCTACACTTTCCCTGACACCAGCATTGCGCTCATCGTACAGTTTTAATCCCACAAATGCAATGGGGATTGGAGAGGCCACGGTCGTGCTTCCTTCGCAGCACAAAACCCCTATCCACACTAAAGGGAATGGACGCTTCCCTTACCGACTATGCCTGTTCATGCAACTTCTCAGCTGCATGTTGCCGAGAATATTTTCAGGTTTTTCCTTGAAAACTCACATATAAATGATGTCCATGTCGTGCTTAACCAAAAAAGTATTGAGCGACGAGTTTGATTTCTCCAAGCTGGACATTGTTATGGTCTTGAACTATTTTGGACTTTGATTTTTCATTCAAAATAGGCCTAAAGTAGAAACTAAAGGAAAATCGGGCGCTCCACGCATTATCAAGGCGCTTGTTACTCTTATGAACATTCATCTCTATTTGGTAAAGTTATGGTCTTAACAACATTTAAAATATCACAAGGTGGTTCCAAAGCAGAGAGGGTGGACTAGGCCTTGATGACAAAGGGAGATTGATATCAAGTGGTCCTCCATGGATGATCAAGCCATCTATCCCCTCTAATTCATCACGAGACAAAAAGCCAGAGTCCATGGACAACAAAGACGATGGATGATGACTCTCCATTGATAGTACTGCCAAAAGAGCTTCTCCGACAATTTTCGCTTTATGTCTTCCTTCTAGCTTGTGCTTCTAAATGGATAATTAGAGCAAAGATCTCCCAAACATGCTCATGAAACAAATCAAAACCAAATAAGGAATTATTCAAGCAGCAATCTGTTAGTCCACAAAACTTCAAAGACCCCCTCACAAGTACGGAATTATTCAAGCTGCGTGTGGCAGAGAAAAGGGCTCCTTGGGTTGAGCTCGGTTCAACAAAAGTGTGGTGCGAGCGAAAGTGCAGAGGAGGGGTTGGCATGATAGATATTTGAGTAGGGCTGCGTAAAAAGAAGAGAATGAGAGAGAACGATTTAGACTTGATAAAAAAAAAAGAAGAAGGAAAGTGGGATCCATAAGGACAAAAAAGAAGAAACAAAATAAAAAGGGACAATTTTTATAGAGTTACAAGAGAAGTAGTTGGTCATACAAGGGATGATATGATCAAAATACACAAAAAGGGAGTGTTTAAGCCAAATGAGGAGTGGAAAAAATGTGACCTTATACGAAATTAACAAATGGGAAATTGTCCTTGGATTTTCTATTTACAAAAGAAGGTACACACTTCTCAAGATAAATTATTTCTACCAATAGTTTTAAGTTTTATTTAATACAGAAAGATCATATGCGATTGTCTAGATAAAAAGTCCGATATGATAAAAGTTACCTTATTCGATGTATAAAGATGCACCCGAAAGTTATCGATGGTAGAGCTCCAAGGTCATAGACATGCGTGCGGGTCTAAGAGCAAGGGAGGGGGGAAAGAGCATGAACGACGGGGGTTGCCTAGCGAGCAGCCGACGCCGGACAGGTTGGCCGGTACATAAAATTAGGCCTGTTTTAGTAAAAAAATCAGTAATCAAATCACGAGCGCAGGTAGACCAGGGCTGATTTTTTTCTGTCCAGGTCAATTTAACGCGGAGCAGGACAAAACGCGCGCATGGCCCGTTTTATGTCGGGTCGGGTCGGGTCATAGCTGCAAAAGAGCAAGTAGCCATCCCCCTCCGACCGAAACGGGCTGCGCCCTCGTTTCATCGTCTTCCTGGTTCCTGGGTTTATCGTTCTTGTCCGGGCGTTAGGGTTCTGTCGCTCGAGACCACACGTCGGACCGACAAGAGGCGAACAGCGGCTTCTGCAACCCGATTGCCGTCGCCATTGACGGAAAACCTGCAGGTACGTCGAAGCTTTAGGCCGTCGCTTTCTCTCTGTCTAGCTCCCCCGACTTCTCTCCGGAATCACGGTCGATCGATGTTGAATCGCAGCGGAAGGACCTGAGATGGTGGATGCTCGGTACGGCATTCCTCCGATTGCTGGACTGTGCTTTTGGGGAATAGTGGAATTTCCGCACTGAAGCTCCGAAGTACGCGCGAATCGGTCTCTTTTCATTGAGCAGCTCGGAGATTGTGTTGCTTGGGTTCGGTCTTCAATGGCCACCCCGGCGTGGTTGCAGCAGGATGTGCAACCCGCCGCGCCTCCTGCTGCAGTGTCCGCGAGCGCTCCTCCGCCAGCAGCCATGGATGTGAGTGCTTGCGCGAACGATTCGAAGCCCGAACCCGCCCAGGCAAAATTTGCCAACGCGCCGGGCTTTGTGGTTCCGGCACCTTCGTTCTCCTATACGGTGCTTTCCAACGCGAGCGCGGCACTTGCTGCACCATGTCAGGCATGGACGACGTCTCTTTATGGAGTGTTTCTCTCCGCTGCGTTTTCAGTGCGTATTTATTGTCGTTTATTCGCTGCAGGTTATGAACATGAATCCACCGAACTTTTCCTCCGTCGTCCAACCTCCGGTTCCTGGGATATCGCCTCCTGCCGGCCCCTCCTTTTCATACAATGTTTCCCAAAATGCTGCCAGCATTCATGGCAAACATGTGCAGCAAACTAGCACCGTAAGGGTCCTTTTTTAATCTCCAGTATCAACTAGTTTTCCTTGCATTTTAGACTGCTTAGAAAGACACGGTTGGCTTTTATCAACTTTAATTATTAATTGACTCTGAGGGAAAAGACAGAAAGCATAGAGCACACAGCCTATAGACACTGTGCAAATGCCTGGGAAGCCCTGTGTTTATGATGATACACAAAAGGATTTACTTTTTGAAGGGGGGTTGGTAGTCCAGAAATTTTAAATGATCTTGAGATAAGATGATATCTCTTTGGGGCAAAGATTAGATTCAACTTTAGAATATGCCAAGGTGTGTGCTTCTTGAGTCTTGTGTAATTGGTCTGTGCTCTATTTTCCAATTAGGATAAATTAGTGTGCCTCTGACCTGAGTACATAACCTTAAACTAGATGCAGAATACGTCAGGAAATGTTGCGCCAGATGCAGGTGTCTCGTCATCCGCTTCTACTACTTCTCAGCTAGATCGATTGCCTGGTCAGCCACCTCAAAAGGATGTGGTGTCTAACGTCAGTCCTGCAACTGCATGGGCATCATCTCCGAGGCCATTTTCTCTTTCTACTGGAGTACCAGGAACACCTGGTTTACCTGGTCCGCCGGGATTAACCCCGCCTGCACCGGTATCCTCCAATTCCATGATTCCATCCCTCACATCTGATCCTTCCCCCTCTTCCCTGAGACCGAATATTGTCAGTGGCCCTGTAGCCACCAATCCAGGATTTCAGCCGCAAGTATACTCTGCCTATCCATCTATGCCTCCTATGGCTACAAATCCTCAGGCACTCTGGTTACAACCTCCACAGATGAGTGGCATGGCTCGACCCCCGTTTGTGCCATATCCTGCTGTACTACCTGGCCCATTTCCTTTTCCAGCAACTGGTGGTCCTATTTCATCTATGCCATCACCAGACCCTCAACCTCCTGGTGTTACCCCTTCAGGATCTGCAGGGGGGATGTCGTCGTCCTCTGTGCCTGGCCAGCAGGTGGCTGGCAATTCAGCTACACAAACAGAAGTACAGCCTCTTGCAGACGGTGAGTCCTAGAATCTACTCCTTGTTGCAAAGATTGTTGACAAAAGCATAATGCTAGAGATGGTTTTTGCAATAAGAAGGACAGCTGCATCAACATTACACATTTACTTTCTGCAGATACTAGTAAACATGTTAATGGGATGAATGAAGCTGCAGCAAATGAACAATTGGATACTTGGACTGCCCACAAAGCGGACTCTGGAGTGGTTTACTACTATAATGCTTTGACCGGAGAATCTACTTACGAAAAACCTGCTTGCTTTAAGGGGGAGGTAGTCACCATTTGCATATTTTTATTTCTCTATAAGTTTAATATGTTATTGCACTTCAGAGATCATGCATTTACAGATTTTCAAGTTAACTGCAATATGTCCTTTAGACACACGTACGTCTGCCTTTATGTGAACCACTACCATATCAAGTAAATTTGGAAGCTCCAATATGAAACTTTCGAACTTTATATTTCAAATCATACTTTGTTGTCTGGTTAAGTCTTCTCCTTCATAACAAAGTTTTGTTTTTGGGAAAAATCAGTAGAACATCAAGCCTACCGACTTGGATAGTATCTAAACTGTATATTGCATTGCACATTGATGCACATAAATTGTATCAGACTTGTTATATCTTTTTCACCACGAAGATCATGATAACAAATCGGAGATGGTGGAGGTGTTATTTTATGCTGACAAGTGTGCATTAAATGCTAAATAGTATAATTCTAATTGAACTGATACAAGATGTGTCGATAGAGAATATTGATCTTTTTTCTGTCCACATTTCTTGAGACAACACCTTTCAACTTGACATTTTTACTAGTGGTCATATGCAGGTTTCTTTGTCCATTTGCATGTCCCATTTTGCTTGCTTTACCCATTATCTCACTATTTGGTTTGATCTGATCTTGATTTTACTCGGTTACCGGATCTTTCATCTAATCTGGGTTTCAATTCGTGATCTAGTTTTGATTTCACGATTGCTTCCCTTTAAACCTTTTCACTTGTTGTTATTTAACTTTCTTTCTTGTATTGTCAATGCAGCTTGATAATGTTGCCTCGAAAGCCGCTCCAATATCAATGTAAGTCTTTTGTGCTAGAGAGGCTTTTGTTTCACTGATATCATCTTTTCTATGGAAACCATGAATTTTCTTTTAGAAAAAAAATGTTAGTTTAGCCTTTTTTACAATGTGTTAATAGTTTCTTAAGTTGTAACTTATATCTTGCTGTCATTTGATATTGTCTGGTAATGGAAATTAAGTATAATCTGCTCTTCAGAAGGTATTTCTTCTTAACGAAGATTTACTGCCAAATGCCTTATGGAGGTATTATATGTTGAATATTTTCCTGTCATTTGAGCTGTCAAAAACTCAAAATTGTTTAGAGCCAAGAATGCACTCCAGATTGAGTTTCTTGGCTGCTTTAAGGACGTCAGACTCATCAACACAAATGGCATGTATATTGTTTCAAACAAGGTGGAGCAATAGTTGTGTACTGTCAATAATTGACAGAAGGTAATTAATGTTGCCTGTGATTTGGGCATTATCTGGATATCTTTCCTATCGTTATCCAGCCATGATTGCCTATAATTTGGTTGAGTAGGGCTATAGTTGTGGACATCGGACACACTAATAAAAGAGTAGGAATATAGTTTAGTTGAGTAAGGGGAGCAACTCTTTTTGCTTTGGCTCTTTCAATGACTTTGCTACTATGTTTTAATTGCATTTAGGGAGAAATTGGCTGGCACAGATTGGGAGATTGTTACCATGAATGATGGAAGGAAATATTATTACAATCACCAAACCAAGGTAATTATATCTAAGTGGTCTTCCATTTCTTTCTAATGCATTTTGGAATTTGCTGTAAGTTTGTCCTGTCAATGATACGACTAAATAGGCTTGGTCTTTATACCGTCTAATGTTTTTGGTATAAGAGGCTGTTGCTTGTTTCCTATAGGGTTTCTTGAATTAGAATGTTTGCTGGTGCACATAATTGTAGCAAAGATATTCTGCATCCTGAGAGATATGGTTAGTCATCTCTGGATGTGTATTGAAATGGATTATCGTGATTGTAGAAGTTTATAGTCTCTTCTCATCTTGATGTCCTTGTTAGCATTGGCCGTTGAATTTGTGAATTTTTTTTAAAGTTTTTAATTATTTTTATGTATGCTTTATCAGTTGAGCAGCTGGCAAATCCCGATCGAGGTTAGCGAATTAAGGAAGAAGCAGGATGATAACTCATCAAAAGAAAATCTGATATCAATGGCAAGTGCTAATCCAAATGAAAAAGGATCTGCTCCTATTAGTTTGAGTGCTCCTTCTATTAACACAGGTGGCCGTGATGCCACAGCCCTTAGGACCTCTGGTGTACTGGGGTCCTCCTCGTCATCAGCGCTGGATTTGATTAAGAAAAAGTTGCAAGAATCTGGAACTCCTAGTAATTCTTTGCCAGTTCCAGCTGCATCTGGAGCAGCAATATCAGAACTCAATGGGTCAAAATCAGCAGAGGGAACAAGCAAGGTCATCCAAAGTGATGGCAGCAAAGACAAAGTAAAAGATAATGGAGATGGTAATATGTCTGATTCTTCTTCTGATTCGGAGGATGCAGACAGTGGACCAACGAAGGAGGAGCGTATTCGGCAATTTAAGGTATTTTCACTGCCGGTCCTTTAGATTAACGAGTTGGACTTTGCAATACTTTTGGTTTTCATATTCACAACAGGAACTCAAATTCACGTCTCTAGAAAGCCCATTTCACGAATTCTCTGAGATATCAAAATTAAAAAATAAATGCACAGATGCTTTATTTATCACCAAGTAGAGATGAATACTATATGGTAGCGGCAGGAAATTCTTTAGCGCTGAATCGGGATATTCAAGAAGAGCAGGGTGTTCCAGCCTGGTTCTGTCAAGTTTTCCTAACTACTGCTTGTATTCTATATAAGTTGGTAAAGCCTTTGAAATGTTTGTATCAAGTCTAGTTAGTTTTTCATTAATGACGACACAAGGTAGCATCTTGAGTGTTAGGAAACTGCTTTCCAAATCTTTGTATTGTAGAAGAATAAGGGCTGCATAATTTGGACTTTTTTTGTGCTTTCATTATTTGATTTAGATGAGCATTCTTTGGTTTGATCTGGAAGGAGGATAGACCAACTTTAATGTACATGTTCTTCAAGATGATGTACTGTAATCATGTATGTCATGTATAATACCTATTTATGGGAAGATGGTGAGGGGGTGCTATCCCAAACAAGATCATGTACAACTGACATCTATCAGATCTTTGGCAAATTGTCACAATTACGTTTCTCAATGGAACAAAGAGTCTTCAATACTGCATTTTATATTCTAAGGGTGATTTGGAATTTTATTCTGAAAGCATAGATGATGGGAAGGCAGCTGGCTTCAGGCTTTTGCTTGGCTTGAGCTTTTAATGGCCAATGTTGATTCAAATTAAAGGCAGAAGCCACATATAATTCTTGCAGTTTCGCTGCTTGCTTGCTTGCATGAAGTGCATGATTTCATTATTTATGAAGTAATCTAAACATATCTATAAGAGATATTCATTTGGGCTTGCTAATTTGCAGGAGATGCTTAAGGAACGAGGTGTAGCTCCATTCTCAAAGTGGGAGAAGGAACTTCCAAAGATCGTATTTGATCAACGTTTCAAGGTTTGTTGTCGTGATTATGATTAATTTCCGAGTAAAATCAAGGGGTTTTTTACAACCTCATCAATGCAATTATATTTATCTAGAAAAGTAAGTATCCTAGTGGGGCTTTTATCATTTCACATGATTATTAGCCATCTTGTTATGTTAAAGAATCTGACACATCAACTGGCTGATTATTAGCCATCATGTTTTGTTTATGCTTAAAGAATCTGACACATCAACTGGTAATATGGCATGCTCAATATTTATTGGCATATCTACCTCTTTATCTTTTCGAAAAGGCTCATTATTGTACTCCCTCGTTCATTTCTCACTTTAATTGTCGAGGGAATTCATGTTGCAGGCTATACCAAGTTACTCTGCTAGAAGATCATTATTTGAACACTATGTTAAGACACGTGCTGAGGAGGAGCGCAAGGAAAAGCGAGCAGCACAGAAGGCTGCTATAGAAGGATTTAAACAGTTACTGGAGGAGGCATCGCAGGTTCCATATATACCCCTCTATAAGTGGGTTATTCATCAGTTAGGTTCTGTGTGTTGTGTCAACTGCTTATGAAATACCTTTTTGTCATGCAGGATATTGATCACACAACTGATTATTACACTTTTAGAAAGAAATGGGGCAACAATCCACGGTTTGAGGCCTTGGAACGGAAGGATCGAGAGAATTTATTGAATGAAAGGTACCTCTTGTGCAGAGAAATTGCTTGAGGTTCTCATCAATGCGACGATATTCTTTTTTTTTTGCAAGTCTATTTTTTTGGATGCTGGTCACTCGATCTCTATTTTATCTTGTTATGAACCATCTACTTATGTCATGGTCATCGATTCAGTTAAAAGTTGGCCTTGTCTCGTTGATGATACTGCAAAATTAACTTGGCCTTGCTGCAGGTAGAAGTTGCTTAGTGGTGAATATTCTGATTAGTGTTCAAAATGTTCTTGCAGTTGATATGTTGTCTGGTCTGCATGATTATCTATGCTCTTGCTTGAACAACTTCAAACCCTTTATAGTTCAGTCGGTAGCTGTATTCTGCGGGAGGTGCCAATTCAGTCTGTCACATGGCACAATTCAGTGTGATATTTCATCTTCAACACACTGAACATGTAGAGAATATAGGGCCAACCAGAAGCAGTTATCATTCTTAATCTTTTATGCTCATGTAGAGAATTTAACATGGTTACTGATAATTTGTCCAAGCTATAGTTTCTTGTTCTAGATGTTTCAATCTGGAAGATGCCTCTTCCAAGAGCAAGTAACTACATTAGGGGTCCCATGTTAATCAATTTTAGAGGTCAATTTATTGGCAAAGCCAAATGAATGGAGAATAGAATGAGCCTGGAAGTAGAAAACCATTTTCTTTTAGTGAACTGTAGTCTTTGTTTGGGTCTTTTCCTTCTCTGAACTATTTTATTAACTTGATATTTTGTTCGACGGTTGTTGTTTTCGTTTTTTTGGTCTCTTCTCGATAAGTTGGGTGGGAGGGCACTAGTAATCTAACATTGATTGCGTGTCCCTGGGTCATGAGAAAGTAGCTTGTTGGTATCAGTCAGTCGTCAAATACACCTGGTTGAGGTCATTACAGACACTTTTGGGCTATGGATGCTCATAAGAGGAAAGATAATTACGGTTCTTCTTTTGTCTTCTTTGCAATTTTGTCCTTCGTTGTAGTCAAAGAATATGCTTTATCCCTCTCCCAACAAAACTAAGGTAATGGTGGCTACCGATGCATTCGTGCGAATGTTGCCCGTTTTGTCTGTTCGGATGTTTGAGAGATTAAGTTGTAGTTTTTAACATTGACTCTGTGAGATATTGGATTAACATATAATTTCCTTTGACGATTATTCTTATGCAAATTCATGTCGTACTGTTTTTTAGAGAGCAAGTCAATTTTATGATAAGCATTGAAAGCCAAATGAGTCAGCAAGTACTAGGCTAGTGACCAGATTCTCAGATTCCTTTGGTGTGTTCTTTAGCTCTCCAAGCTTTCTGGTTTGCAAAATAAATGTTCCTTATTTCTTGTCTCATATATATGATATCTGATTGCAAAAAGTTTCTGTTTGACTTGTAGGGTCCTCCCTTTAAAAAAGGCTGCTGAAGAAAAGGCTCAGGCAATGCGTGCTGCTGCCACTTCTAGTTTTAAATCCTTGCTTCGAGATAAAGGAGATATAACTGTCAATTCCCGTTGGTCCAGGGTACAGGCAACACTAAACTTTACCTCTTTCCAGTTGAAGATTCTTCCTGAACTGACTTAGACTTGCAGTCTCGAGATAAATGAGTTCTAATCATTCTGTGGAGTTATCAGTGGCTACATGCCTGTTATTTTTCCTTTATGTTTTATATAGGGATGGAACAAACATATAAAGATGACTATCCTGCGTAAATGATGTATCTTGCTACTAACAGTAATCCACATCACGTGATTTCTGTCTCTTCTGGGTGGCCCTTGACTAAGCTCTGTCAGATTTCTGAAAATGCTTTTGCACCTTGCATTATATTTATTTCTTCACTATTCTGAAAAAAAAGTTGAAAAGGAAATTATTCAGCGGGCTATTTGCATGTATTTTAATCTTTAATTTTCTTTTCATTTTTTCTTTTACTTCTTTTTTTCTTCTTAGCTGAAGTTAGAACTGGACAATAGCTGAGGTAATAATGTAGCTGCATAATCAATGAGCTTCTCTTCATGGTTTGAAAAATGTCAAGAACGTTACAGTAGTTGGTGTAATGATGTGACTGCATCATTCATAATCTTGCAGCTTCTTTAATAATTTGTCATAATTCTATTTTATCCATAAGCTTAAAATTTGTATGTGCTTTTCTTTCTTGTTGAAGGTAAAGGATAGTCTCAGGGATGACCCAAGATACAAGTCAGTGAAGCATGAGGACAGGGAGGCCTTGTTCAATGAGTATATAACTGAATTGAAGGCTGTGGAAGACAGAGAAGAAAAAGAGGCAAAAGCCAAGAGGGAAGAGCAGGTATATATTCTAATGTTTTTTTAGAAGGATCTCTCTCTCTCTCTCTCTCTCTCTCCGAATGCAATTTTTTTTTTCAGGATATACACTCAAAATCCTGCATTGCTAGATGTTCACTTTTCTTTTTTAAGAATTCAGGGGATTTCTGATTGATTTCCCAGGTGTAGATAACATTTAGCATTATGGACTACCTGTTTCACTTATATCATCGACTGTTGTGAATTTCTTAACTGAGGCTAAAATCCTGGAAAATAGACTTTGCTAAAATAGGAATGGCAGTTGATATCATAAATGCTCAGAGTATGTCATGTTTGTAAAGTAGAAAAATTGAAGAAATCCTATTTCAGCAGATTGTAACTAAAACAAAAAAAGAAACCATTATGCTATTCTACAGTGTGGTTGATCTGCAAATGATCGATAATCACTGTAGTTGCTTCTTCTTCTTCTTCTTAGAAATGCTTGTTAACATAATAGAATTAATATCATGTATTTGGGCCTATGTTTTTAGCTTGTTTTATGCACAGGGTGGCAACTCCTTGGTGCCCCTCTTATTTAATTGATTTAACTTGTCAAAAAGAGAGATTGCAATTTTAGAGTTCTTGCAGGGAGAAAATTTAGATGCTAGTAATCTTTTAACAGTTCCCTGCCCCCCCCCCCCCCCAGGGATTGCGTGCATGCTTCTACTCATGTTTGCTCGAGACATTGGTGCCTCAAATATTTGTACATCAAGGTTTAAGCTTTTTCGTTTATACGTCTTTGCAGGAGAGACTGAAGGAAAGGGAGAGAGAATTGCGAAAACGGAAGGAAAGAGAAGAACAAGAAATGGAGAGGGTACGGTTAAAAATACGCAGGAAAGAGGCAATTGCTTCTTTTCAAGCATTGCTTGTTGAAACAATCAAGGACTCTCAGGTTGGTAATTACTATCAGTTCCCTTCAATAGTGTTGACTGGATGTCTTGACAATCTACACATCAATTGCGTTGAGAAAAGTCAACTTGAAATAGGATAAGGCCTTTCTTTTTCTTAAGGGAAATTGATGACACCTTTTCATGGGTATACTGGAGTTCGACAGATGTAGGGCCTGAACCCGTGGTGGTGAACACTTTGGAGCATCAGTCGTTCCCTTTAGTTATTAAGTAGAAATTTTGTTAGACCTTCATATGTGCTTGGTGGGTTAACTTTAACCATGAATGGAGGAAAGCTCTGTTAATATCGGATGTTCACATAATTTTTGTTGTATTATCCTAGGACTTGATGCATCTTGCTGAGAAAGTCTTAGTTATTTGATCTGCCATATTTGTTTGCATGGCCTCACACTTAACATTTAATAATATGATTAATGATTATTTACGATGGCAGACTTTATAAATAACTGATTTATGAGCGAAATAGTATTTCTTCCTTTGAGGAATTGCAAAAGTACAATTCGGTCCTAGACTTATTTGCCTAGTCTGTGGATGTAATTCTACTTAATGTGGTGAACTTCAACTGTTCAATCGAATTCCTTAGCCTTTATATATTTATAAATGGCAATCTCGCATAGTTGCATGGTGGCAGCTACCTAAAACAACTGCATGCATAGTTATGGAGGGGGGAGGGGAGGGAGAGAGTCGACAGCAGGTTTCCATGCTTGCCCAACTCAAGCTAGCAGTTAGGCAGCTATGCTTGTTACTTGCATCTGGAATACGTGCCTCTTTCTTCCTGTTTGATTGTTATTAACAAGGGGAATTACACATCTCCCTCTTCCTGTTAAAATTAAGACGTAGCTGTGTCTAGGAAAACTACATAATTTTGTGATTTGTTATTGACTTCATGTATTGATAATGTAAATAGGCTTCCTGGACGGAGTCAAAAGTTAAAATTGAAAAAGATCCTCAAGGACGTGCCAGTAATCCTGATTTGGATCCAGCTGACACAGAGAAACTCTTCAGGGAGCACATCAAGCTTCTGCATGAGGTAATTTTGCAATCCTCTTGGGTATAATTTTTATGAACAATTGAGTTTGACTCTCCATCCTATATCCTTCGATGGCTAACAACATGATGCATCTTTTCTCCTACCCTACATCATGACCCTATAGGTAGCCACCATACCCCAAGTCCAACTTCCTGTTCCAGGGGCAGGGTTCTGAACTTGAAGAGTCAGACTTGTGCAGATATGATACATTTGAGAACCATGATAGCTACTAACTGGAAATATGTTGGCTAGTGTCTGTCAATGATCATTCAGAAATCTTATGTGCATTGTTGGAGTTTGCTAGAAGTATTTTCAGTACTTATCAAGACGCGACAGAAACTAATGTCCGAAGGGGCAGAAATATTACCTATGCGAAACAATACTGGAACGAACTTACGAAGAAAGGCTGGTGCAATTAGATGGTTAGTTATGGAGATTTTTGACAATTGATAGGAGGAAAAGCTTCTTGATATTCTAGCTTGTTTACACACTAAAACCAAATTGCTGAACTCCCTTGCGACCTGCATTGATGAGATTAGTCACCAATTACGATTTGGTGTTGGTCGATATCAAGGCTGCTATTGGTAGGTCTGGCCACTAGAAATGTTTCTTGGTCATACTGCAGTTATTCGACCAGGAAGTCCTTTGATACTTGATATGCACGAACTGATTTTCATTTCCTTCGGCAATTTTGATTTTTTCGCAGCGATGTTCCAACGAGTTCAGAGCTCTCCTCTCGGAATTTATTACTATGGAGGCAGCTTCACGGGAAATGGAAGATGGGAAAACATTGCTTAACTCGTGGTCAACAGCTAAGCGGCTTCTAAAGCCCGACCCAAGGTACAACAAGATGCCAAGAAAAGAGAGAGAAACATTGTGGCGACGGTATGTGGAGGAGATGCAGCGAAAGCAGAAGTCAGGCGACGATGACAGAGAAGAGAAAAACGTGGATGCAAAAGGTCGAAGTGCTGCTAATTCTGGAAGGTTACCAACTGGATCGAGGAGAGCTCATGATCAGAGATAGTTTATCGGAGATAGCTTCTCTATGGTGAGAGATCAACTGTGCTTTAACGAAATTTTCCGTTTCCATTGGAGAGTGAACCTCCTAATTTTTGTACACATTGGAGTTCCCCCTCCCCTTAGTTTATAGCTTATAATCTAACTACTCCTGGGATTAGTCAACACCCCGCTTTTAGGTGTTTTGACCCCTACTGTTTATTAGTAGGCTATGTGGGTTAAAAAAGAAGTTTAGCGAGTCAAGAACCAGAGCTTTATATTGTTCTTTCTTTAGCATCACATACCATCGAATTATAGAAACGTGCTCTGGGGGACACAGTAGGCATTGTAGATCTAGAGTGGTATGACCTGACAAATCTTCTTCATCTGTGTATGAATAAGCAATTGTGCAATTTCAAAGAGAATTTTTTCTGCCTCGGATTCCAATTGGTTCCTTGTCAGTAAATGCATGCGTGACTCGAGTGAGGCTACAAGAAAGATCCCTGCATTAAACTAAACCAAGGTGACTTAACCGGTGCACGTGTGTGGTGGCTAGCACGTGTCGCCTCCAAGGTTTACCTCCCGGCTGTCGGCCGTGCGGGAAGTTCCCTGAGTTATAAAAAAAAAAAAAACCATTTTCACAATCGAAAGTCAATATCAATATATCTATGATTAGTCATTTCATTTCCCAAATGTGCAGTAACTTTCTTATTTAGCAGGTGACGCCAGCTATAACTTAGTAGTTCATCCCTCAAACTGCAGATCATACTGAACTTATTTTCGTTCATTATCATTTCCGTTCTATGAATATTCATTGCATAACCAAACCAATGACAGAAATTGCAATTTCCTTTCGTTTACTCTTCCCTCCATTAGTTGCCAAAACACGAAGCCCAAGTTTCTTGGATGGGTCAGGTGATTGTACACATGATTCACAAACATCAAAGTGCCGAGGCAACACGACATGGATTACATCGCCTCGCATCACGAGATGAAAGGAGATTAAGGGATTGACAGACGAATGGCAAACATGCTAGGAGTTAGCAAAGAATTGAGATAAAGGCGGCAATCCAAGGCGCCCTGGTTTGCCGTTAAAAACACAGCGACCAAAGTTTCATGAGATCACCGAACAAGGGAACATCTGACTTGGAGAAGAACGAATTGCAGAATAGTTTACGAACTGAATTCCTCCCTGGTAGTGGAGCAGTAAGAGTCGCATCTTCCTATAAAAAGACCCTTTCGAAATTAAATGAAGAGGAAAGGAAATGGAACGATCCAACTAATAGTAGGTTTTAAGTTTGAAATAAGCCCCCAGTCAAGACAATTAATTCTCTAGCAAAAAAAAAAATGCCCAGAAACTTCGCTTCCGCACTCAGTGGCGGTATCTGCTTCGATCCCTGTCACGATCCCGATCACGATCCCTGTCTCGCCCATATTCTCTCTCTCTATCGTAGGGATCATAGTCTCTATCTCTTGCACGATCCCTCTCTCTACTACGGCTACGCAGTCTGTCCCTATGATCACGTGATCTGTTCTTGCCACTGTCCCGGTCATCCCATTCCCTTCCTCTATCTCTGCTCCTCTCTCTTCCATCTCTATCAGCCACAACTGCAACATAACATTACACATTTAACTTTAAAGAAGAGAGAGAATACGCCCAAATAACAAATAAACAAGGGACTCGGAAGTTTTAATGATTTGATCCTCATCAATTAACCTAGCATCTCAACATTTCAGGGAGCTATGTGGTGATTACAAAAGACAAATGGGCTGCTAAAGCTCCTCCGCAAATGATTAAAAACACCCAAATCACAATTTATATATATAGCCCAAACCAAGAAAGGAAAGAGTAAGGGGAGGGTAAGAAGTAACTGGTTCCACGATGGGGACCATATAAATCAGTCACAAGAAAAGACAAAAATGACGGGTGAACAATTAAAAGAAGGGTAGTTCATTGGTTACAGGGAGTCTTGATCTACCTGTAACATGCGCATAAGGTACTCTATTACAGAAAACGGCAGAACAGATGCACATTAGGCATTCCTAAAGTTAAAAACCTTCCAAGTTAAAAATCACAATACCTAGCTCTTCAACCTCCCAACCTGCACGCCCAGCACCAGGAATCCCTCGTGCAGCTTCAGCTTGTTGTGTTTTAGCACGAAACTTCTTCTTGAGATTGCCAAACTCATCATACATCTCGCCATCATCCTGACATTATTTTAAACAGAGACCTTTTTCAGCACTGTTCTATGCAATTTCTACTAAAGAGACTTGAAATGAGCATCACCTCCTCGGCCTCCTTTCGCCTTCGCTTTGTTTCCTCGAGTTCCTCTTCATCAAGTTCCTTGTAACCTCCCCCACGTCCGCCTCTATATAAAATACCAGAAAACAACAGACTTGTAAAAGCAATACTAAGAGAAAAACCAAGAATGACTTTCCAAGTTTCAAATTCTACAAACGATTCAATGCACTTGCATCACCCTGAGAGAAAGAGGGAGGGAGGGATGGAAGGGAGAGTTGACAACAAAAGCTAACATTAAAGGAATGGTTTCTCTATCCAATGGTGTTCATAGGCCTAATATTAGAAGTACGGTTTCTCTATATAATGCTGTTCATAGGCCTTTTTCCCCAATCAAAAGCCATCTGGATAATTAATTTTCCGAGAATATTTGTTAAAAATACAAGCGTTTTGACATTTTTATTGCAAAACATATAAATGAGACAGAAAATTTGAAATATCCTCTCCGTTGTGCTCTCTCATATTCTGCGAGAGTTCATCATCATGCTTATTAGTCCCAGTTCATGTAATGCATACACATGGTAAGAACTCCAGTATAAATGTACACATCCAGCCAAATGGCAACACAAGAAAACTCCTCCTTCATAAAAGCTCTCAAACATTTATTTAAACAAAGGGGCATCTGTAATTGCACAAGCAGCTCTCTAGAATGCACAAAGGATCACTCAGGAAAAATTACAGCCCTTATATGAATACTCTGGCGTCAAAAAACCTAATCTATCAGTAGAGTTATAGATAGTTTTGCAAATCCAAAAAGATCAATTCTCAGGTACCTTACACCGCCCTCGTTATGACCAGGTTTATTGGTGTTGCAAATGTTGCATTTTGTACGCTTTGCCCAGTTTATATTGCCACACCTGGAAAGAGAAAAAGAAGGGAGAAATATAAAACAGTGAGGGACATGCCCCTGCATACTGTATCCAACCAGTTATCTTAATGTTCCAGAAGTGAAATAAAATGCAGCAGCAACCTTATCGGCTCATTAAATCTGAAAACAGAAATCAGTATGCACCAAATTAAGTTGTTTTACATATTACTGTAGGACTCTAAGAGCACATTTTGGCAAAGGCATAATGTGACAAATGAACTAATGAAGAAGCTGGATGTGAGCTTTGCCACATATTATCACAATTATTTGCAGGTGAAATAAAGAGAAATATCATCCATGTTTATTATAGCATAGAATTATTTGGATAAAAAAAATTTCAACTGTCGAATCCACAACTGATAAAAATTACAGACATCCAGTACCAGTAAAAGCCATGCTATACTCCAATGTTACGCATGATCGACTGCCATTAGAAATCCAGCCAATGCCTATTGATCTAGCTGACTTTAGAGAATCACACCTGTTTTTTAGATGTGCTGGTGACTAATAGTAAACTCTAGATAGCTCCAAGGGACCAATCTAAACTAACATGGCTGGGCCAAACCAATAACTTTTCCAGCTTCCTTCCTATCAACCCAAAAGTACTACTAACCGCCAGGTTCATTCTCTTTCCACCTAGTCTGTCACTCAGAGAACTTTTCTGGTTAGAATGAGAAAAGAATTCAAGGATAGTACTAAGATGCGAGACAAAGCTTATGTCCTCTGGCAGATTTAAAAAAAGCTCACTGAATATAAGAACTGAAATTAAGTGGAAACTTACGCATATGATGTTATGATCTTACATTGGACAGGGCCAATCATTTGGACCAAAAAGTCCAGTGGGACCACCAACTGGACGGCCAGTGCCCGCAGAGTCATTGCCACCACGCCCTTTTCCACGACCTGCACCCCGTGAAGCACCACCTGAGGCACCAGCAGGCCGAGCACTTCCACATCGGTTGCAGACACCACGAAATGCAAAATTTACATTGGAACAGCTGCTAGCAGAACTAAATATTAGGAGCTTTTCCGTTCCAACCTGATCATACCAGCAAAAGAACAGCAAAACGGTCCAAAAAGCAAGGGTTGCTCACCAATGTCACATCACAGACCTTGTATTCGGGCACAACCAATCTCCCTCTTGTTTCCATGCCTTCCCCGGAACATCTTCCCGACCTCTACCTGCTCCCACACCGCCATTTGCGTCCGTGGGGATCTCCTCCGCGTCAACGAAATTACCAGCATCATTACTATCTTTGCTTTTAGTATCCGCTATATGAACTCCGATAATACTTCCATGGAACTCCTTGTTGTTGAACCATTCAACGGCAGCGGATGCGGCATGAGGATCCTCGTATGTAACAGTAGCATCTCCCTTTGGCTCATTCGTCTCCTTGTCTCTGTAGAGCCAAATCTTCGGACGACCTGTGCGCTTGTCTTTCTACGAAGCACGGGGGGGCACAAAGGCGAACAGGAAAATGAGCAACAGCGATAAATATAAGCCATCTGGTCTGCTAAATAATGCGATGGGTAAAAACCCTAAAATTCACAGTATATTCTAGCCACCGAACGAGAGACACGCATTGCATTTATATTCAGATGATACAGCAGCCCATAAGCCTCCATACCTTGAGCAACCCAATGGTTCCAAAGTGTTCAGCCAGCATGTTCTCATCGGTTCCCTCCGGCAAATTACACACGTACACAGTCCCGTTCAAAGGAGCACCTTTCCCTAGATAGGTACCCGTCATCGTGCTCCACTTCCCCCGGGGCAGATTCAACAGCCGCAAGACGACCCAAGACCTGAAAAAAAAAAACATCGAGCGAAACAACCCACGATCAAATCAGCACGCGGAACCCGGCCCTCCGGCATTCACCCGGAAGCGGCCGAAATTCTCTCTCGCTAAAGCACACAATTTGGAACCCCGCTCGAGAAACCAAGACAAGCCCATCTAGAATCGATCTCGGCCAATCTCAAACAGCGACAGCAAGCACGAAAATGGAGGCGACGACGCGAATTGGAACGAGAAACTTCTCGCCCGGTGGAGTTCAGAACAGCTGCAAACCCTAACATCGACGCGCAGGCGAGTTCTGGACCGCCGAAGACCCACCCCACGATCGGGAGGAGGAAGAAGAAGGGGGGGAGGAGAGAGATGCGTACCGAATGTAAGCCTGCACAGTGCGATTCGAGATTCGAGATTCGAGGTTGGAGCAACGAGAGCTCCAGAAAATATCTCTCTCTGAGCTCTGAGCTCTCGTCTCTGGCTTACGTTCTAGCAAGGCTCGCACCTGTTTTCACCATTTTTGGCTAAGTACCACGAATTTGGGCAAAACTTTACTCTCCCTTATTTTTCATCTTGCCTTCCCTTTGTTTTCCTATTTTGTGACTTTGTAAATCTATATCACTCCCCCTTTTTAGATTAATCGATCTTTTTGGAAATCCTAAGGTACTTTAGTGTATCGATTGGTTACCCGATTTTATACAGACATGGTAAGTAGATTGTACGACATATTGCGATTATGGCAATTGATGTTACCGTATGTTTCACCAAAAAAATACAGAAGTGTCCATTCTTCACTGCTCCTTATCGGGTGGAAAAGAAAGAAAAGAAGGAATGGGGACAATAGATTTGAACATAGCTAATGGTGGCAAAATTGAGAGTGAGGTCGCGAATGTATCTATGGTGTTCTTGTTGGATTTCGAGTTGAGCCTGAATTAAAACAAATGAATGAGGTTATTAAGTTCGAATGGATTGGAGAAATGATGCATCGGACATTGATTGATGGGTCCAAGTACCTTGAGTCTCACAATGATTTTTGTGCTCAGGAAATATCAAATCGATCAGACTTAGATATAAGTCTGTATTTATCGAATGTGTAGTCTTCATCTACTGAGCTAAACAATTTGGTCATCTTCTAATTCATGATACAGTTCGAAATTCATATAGAGGTCAATTCATTTCATTGTGAGTCTAGATTTCAAATACACAATCTTTACAATTATCGTCAATAGGCATGTAACCCATCTGATAAAGTGTGAACGCTAATATTACAAATGATGAGTTTGACTCCCGTCCTCTGTAATATATAGAGTAAAAGTTAGAGAGTGGATTAAAACAAACTAGTTCTTGTTATTATTTATTCTACTGCTTGGATTTTGTTCGTTTTGCAAAAAATGAATAGTTTAGAAAATTTTTTCCTAAAAATGATTATTTATATCACTTAAAAATTAAAAAATAAAAAAAATTCATTGTGCATGAAAATGATTAGATATAAACTATTATCAATAATAAAAATATTTTTTATTGATTAATTATTTTGAGCAATATAAGTAATATTTTAAAATATTTTTTTAAACCATTCATCCTTTAATCGAAGAGCTGAATGGAAACGTTTTGGTGACTTCGACAAAGTTCTCGGCTTTTGCGAGCTCACTCGCTACTGCCACCAAAAACGATTCATCGATCCTGACGAAACTGCAAGACGAAGCTTTCACCTCCTACGCTGCATCATGATCCATGGCACACAGTGAGCTATCTCTCTCTCTCTCTCTCTCTACCTCTGCTGTAGTTGGTGCATCGCGCAGGTCTGGAGTGCCGGCCGCGTGTTTGACGAAATGCCTCCGCAAGGTTTTCACGCATCAGCCTCCCGGGTGCTTCCGGGTTGTTGTCTTTTGTGTGTTGCAGGGTTCCCGTGCTAGTCTGTTGTGGCGAAAGTACAGAATCTTGTCCCGAAAATGGTAGTGTTTGTGCTCCAGTCTTAGCTTACTGATGCCATCATTGCCTCCGAGCCTGCGCTGTTCGACTGCCAAAAGGTTCTCTGGGTCACTCACTGACAGAGCGACGTCCAGAGCATATTCTTTTCAGGATGTCTCTGGGTGTGTCCCAAAGAGATGGGCTCACTATGGCAAGAACGGGGACCTGAGCAAAAGATCGGCTTTCGGTGAGTGCACTGGTTTGCTGTCATTTTGTGCATGGACTCATGGTGCATGACTAATTGTTTTCTTACTGAAAATGAAAAATCAGGAAGAGATATGGAGAAGAGTATATACACTTTTCTAACTATAGATCGTTGGGAATCGTTGAACTACATGGGATATAGGTTGGCCGCGCTAAGACCGGTTCATGGAAGGCTGGCTCTGAGGTTCCTCGACTGGGTCATCAGACAACCTGGCCTGGAGTTTGGCCATCTCACCCATATTTTGTCTGTTACGGCTCATATACTTGTCAGGGCTAGGATGCATGACTCTGCAAAATCGATTTTGAGACAGTTAACGCGGATGGGTGAGGGTCCAAGCTCGGTATTTATTACCTTGATGGACACATATCCTCTTTGTAATTCTAATCCTTCAGTTTTTGACATTCTCATGAGGGTTTATCTTGGAGAAGGAATGATTGGAGATGCTCTGCAGGTCTTCTATTTGATTATTTATAGGGGATTTAAGCCTTCAGTCGGTACTTGTAATAAGGTCTTGGCTGCAATGGCAAAGGACAAAGCCGCTGGGTCAATATGGTTATTCTTCAGTGATATGCTTGAGAATGAAATTCGTCCTGATGTTGCAACTTTTAATGTCTTGATCAATGAGCTGTGTGCAGAGGGCAAGCTAAAGAAAGCTGGTTTTCTATTGAGAAAGATGGAAGAAAGTGGTTGTCACCCTACCATTGTTACTTACAACACTCTACTCAATTGGTATTGCAAAAAGGGAATGTATAGGTTGGCTCTTCAGCTTATTGAAAATATGGATGGCAAGGGTATTAAAGCAGATGTCTTCACATTCAACATACTTATCGATGGTTTGTGTAGGAAAAGTATGAGTTCAAAGGCCTATTTACTATTGAAAAAGATGAGGAAGATGTTGATAGACCCTAATGCAGTGACTTACAATACTCTTATCCGTGGGTTTATCAGGGAGGGGAAGACTGCAATTGCTACTCGTGTTCTGGATGAAATGTCTAGTTCTAACCTTTCTCCTAATTGTATTACTTACACTTCTTTGATTGATGGGCTTTGCCAAGAAGAAAAGTTTCACGAAGCAATGAATGTTTTGATGAAGATGGAAAAAGAAGGGTTGACACCTAATGAAACTTGTTATGGGGCTCTTTTGAATGGTTTATCCAAGCACGCACAATTCAGTATGGCAAGAAGTTGTCTTGATCAGATGAGGAGGAACGGTATTACTGTTGGTCAGATTCCATATACCATGTTGATTGATGGATTTTGCAGGAAAGCATTGCTTGCTGAAGCTATTGAATTGTTTGAGGAGATGCTAAACGATGGTTTAACGCCTGATTTACTTACATATTCAGTGCTCGTGAGTGGATTATGTCGGGTTGGGAAGATAAAGGTTACGAAGGAGATCATCTCTAAGATGTATAGATCAAAGATTCTACCGAATAGTGTCATTTTACAAACACTTATCCACTATTTTTGCAAACAAGGAAATGTCATGGAGGCATTGAGACTGTATGCAGTAATGAACTGTTGTGGCTACGAAGCAGACCATTTAACATGTACTGCCTTAATTGCTTCTCTTTGCAGAAGTGGAAAAATGGAAGAGGCAGAGTGCTTCACGCAGCATATGTGTCGCATCGGTCTAGATCCTGATTCCGTGTCTTTCGATTGGCTGATCAATGGACATGCAAATAAGGGACATTGGATGAAAGCATTTTCATTTTGTGATGAAATGATCAAATCAGGATATCCTCCAAGCCCCTTTACTTATGCGAGTCTCCTCAAAGGACTGTGCAAAGCAGGACATGCGGAAGAAGCGAAGAAACTCCTTATTAAAGCCGGACTTATACTATCTTCTGCGGATACTCTAGTCTACAACTCATTGATACAAGAGTTGAGTGAAGGTGGAAATCTTCAGGAAGCATTAGCTCTTTATCATGGAATGGTGAAGAATGGTGTGCTGCCTGACAATCACACATATTCAAGTCTTATTGCTGGTTTTTGTAGGAAGGGCAGGATAGTTGCTGCCATTATTCTACTTCAGTCAGCTGTTAGACTGGGAATTCCTATCCCAAACATGGTCTTGTATACGTGCCTGATTGATGCTCTTTTCAAGGAAGGGCAAGGAAAAACGGCTTCCTATTACTATGAAGAGATAGTAAAAAGTGGTTTCCACCCTGACACAATTGTTTTCAATGTGATGTTAGATGGATATTCAAGGATGGGAAAAATGGGGAGGGCAATTGCTTGTGTTTCAATGATGAGGAGAAACAATCTGTATCCAAATTTGGCCACGTACAATATTCTCTTGCATGGGTACTCAAAGAAAAGGGAACTGGGGATGTGCTTTAGAATACACAAATTAATCATCAATAAAGGTTTTAAGCCTGACAAATGGACATGGCATTCTCTGATTCTTGGTCTTTGCAAGTCAGGTCTGCTGGAAATTGGAATTAAAGTTTTGAAAAAGATGTTAGTCGAGGGCATCATACCTGATCGACTTACGTTCAATGTGCTTATAAGCCAGTGCTGTGAACGTGGTCGGATGGGAATGGCACTTGATATGGTTGATGTGATGATTATTCTTGGGTATGATGACCTCGATACTTACCAATCCATTATCAATGGTCTGCACAAGAAGTCAGATTTTAATGCTTCCTACACTATTATGCATGAAATGCTGAAAAAAGGGTATGCTCCTTCTTACAAGCAATATATACGTTTAGTTAGTGGCATGTGTAAAGCAGGGAATGTACGAGCAGCATTCAAGTTAAAGGATGAGATGAAGGAACTTGGTGCTGTTCCTCCTGATGTTGCCGAAAGTGCAATAGTTAGAGGACTTGCGCGCTGTGGGAAGATTGAGGAAGCAAAGTTAGTGCTTCATCACATGATTAGGATGCGTCTCATCCCTACTCCTGCTACCTTCACTACTCTGATGCATATGTCGTGTGAAAATTTTGATATTGAAGGGGCCTTGGAGTTAAGGAGTATCATGGAACACTCTGGCATAAGGCTTGATGTTGTCACCTACAATGTTCTTATTAAGGGCCTCTGTGCTGGTGGTCATGTGATTTCTGCAGTTGAGTTATACGAGGAGATGAAAAATCAGGGTCTCCTTCCAAACTGTACAACGTACACTAGTCTAATAAATGCCATTTCTACCAAGGGTAGTGCAATTAATGCTGAAACACTTTTGGCTGATCTAAAAACGAGGGGTTTTTCATCTTGGGATGGAAATGCAAACCATTGGCAAGAGGATTTGGTGATTGCCATGAGAAAGATAAAACACATGAGTTGTCGAAGTAGGAAATGATACCTAATGGAAGATAATTTGACCTTGATGTTGTCAACATGGGGCGAATTTATTTAACCTGTTCTTGTGGAAGCATGGCTTCATTGTAGAGTACAAGTAAGTTTCTCTTCCAGTTATGTAAGACGTCCCATGTTTACTTCCTGCAGATGATTGCTTGAATCTCCTTTGTTTGTTAACGCTTACTACCTCACTACTTTCAGAGAGAAGATTGTGCTCCAGCGGCTATCACAAAATGCCATCCAACTTGGCTTGACTGGTAGCTAATTTCATTTTTATATCTTGATATATGTTTTCCTACCACACCAGGTCTCAACCACATTTTTCTCGAATTCCGACGACCTATATTTAGTATCATGTATCCCTGTTTTGTTTTTGAC
This sequence comes from Syzygium aqueum, assembly GCA_031216185.1. NCBI lineage: Eukaryota > Viridiplantae > Streptophyta > Magnoliopsida > Myrtales > Myrtaceae > Syzygium > Syzygium aqueum. Next base: position 27,926,774 of record CM062237.1, on the reverse strand, counting down.
TGGACAATGTATTGACCAGTGTTGATGGGATTACTGTTCTTGTGAATTGCATGTATATTGAATGTAGATCTTGTTACTCTGATGCCGAAGATGCTAGGTATTTTCAGTTTCAGCTACTGTCGTCTTGCCATGACTGACGCCGACTTTGATGAAGGAACTACATCAGATACATCTCTCTCTCCAATTTCTCTCTCCGGGAATTGTGGAACCCCTAGAACACATGGACTGAGGATTCTACATCTGCATCCTATTCAATGATCAAATCGCTCATTCACACCGATTCTTTCTCTTCTCCTACTCTAGACAAATATAGAAGGAACAGCCTTGGAATAGTTGGCGACTTCAGTACGACATTCTTCGTTTCCAAGGTTGGTTGATATACAGGTTGTGCAAGTATTTTTTAAAATATTGTTTGTACAAGGACAGGAATCCAACAGGATGTTGCTTTTGCAATTGCAGACCGAGCAAGCATGCGTCACATGCCAATGATGCTAGCACAAAGAATCAAGCTTCTACTTTGGGCAGTTGGAGTTAGGGAGATGCCAAGGCAGAACTTGAAGTGGATTATTGTTCCGATGCCTTGACCGGAGAAATAGCCTATGAGCATGTGGGACAGCGATTATGCATCCATGTGTCAGTCACATCGATTCTCTCTCTTATCCTACTTTAGACAAATATAAAAGGAACAGCCTCGGAGTAGCTGGCGACTTCAGTATGACATTCTTCTTATCCAAGGTTGATTGATAAACAAGTCGTTCAAGTAGTTTTTGACATGTTGTTGATACATGGACAGGATTCTAACAGGATATTGCATTTGCATCTGCAGACCAACCAAACATGCGTCGCATGCCAATGATGTTAGGACAAAGAGTGAAGCTTCTACTTTGGGCAGTTGGATTTAGGGCGCCCAAGGCAGACTTTGAAGTTGATTATTGTTATTATGCTTTGGCTGGAGATATAGCCTATGAGCACGTGGGACAGCAATTATGCATGCATGTGTGCAATTTTGTTTATCTGCGCACGTTCCATTGTCTTCTTCACTACGTGTACAGGACTTGGGGAATGCTTGTGCTGTCAAATTTTGTCGTGAATAATGAGATCGCAGTGGTTAAGCATTACTTGATTTTTTTGAAGTGACATAACACGATCACCCACTCTCTTCCTGATAAAGGTTCAAGTGTTTGCCTACTTTAGTGTCGGTTTTGTTGTTATCTTCCTCAATTGCCGACACATACAAGTAAGCAAGCTGTATGGTTCCATAAATTGTTCTTCCAGCTATCATATTTTGTAACTCAAATGGGTCAATCCATCAACCATTGCAAGTCTTTGTTTTACTCAAAGTGATGCTTCTGGCGAAAAGTCTACCGTGTATTCTCTTTAAACATGTCTCGTAACAACAAATTAAGTCAATTACATTCTTGTGTGATGCTTTCATTCCATTTACGGAGCCCACAATGCTAGTACATACACATTTTCTGCAAAAGCAGTATATGCTTGAACATGGGATACACATTACTGTACAAATAACATGAGATCTTTGCAATTGCAACCCCAGAGCTGAGGGGTTGGATTTACAAAACCCAGTCCTTCAGTATAGCCTCAGAGCTCGTCTTCATTAAAAGAACATTGCCACTTTGTCCTTGAGACTGCTCTTCTTTTTCAATGGGGATACAGCTTCTACGATAACAACGCTGTGGCTTTGCTTCTCTTGATCCTGCATCGGAATCACTTCATCTGCAACAAATTGACTCATTTTCTCTTCCTCTACGGGCTTCCTCAGCCAGGGGCCCAGAAAGAGATCTAACATATCCTGAGCAGGATCACCTGTTCTCTTGATACCGACAACAGTCTCTTCACCAGTCGGAACTCCAGCTGAATTGTTCTTAGTGTGCTTTGCATCATCAAGAATTTCATTAGGATCAGCAACGGCATCAAGAGAATATTGTTGAACATTGCCTAAGGCTCTCATTGGTGTCTCTGATCTTCCAAGGTGTTGTTTTTGCTGCTGAACATCCTTATTAGATGCAATGATCTGCAAAAAGGCATTCATTCATTAACCTTCCAAATTTCATTCATTCAATTCCGTGACATTTTTTGACCAAAGAAAAAAAATACGCATTGTTTAAAATTCTTCTGTTTCATGTTGTATTGCAGTTTATGCTGTCGGAATGCAGTGAGAGAGGCTGTGATTCATGGGTCCTGCGACGGTGATCAAGATGTTTTAGTGAACCCTGAAGATGAGGAGAACTACAGCGAATTTAAATTTGAGTTTGTGCCCTCACTCGTCAAGGAGACATCACTCGAAAAGCCAATGTTAAAAGGATTGCGAGAGGCCCAGGACCCACGGATAAAGACCCTAAAGAACACTGGCATCATTGAACTACCCAAGTATACAGAGCTAATTAGGCGCAACACCAAAGAAGGGTCTCATCTTCTGATGGTAATAGCTTGGATGCTCTCAATTATTTTTTATGCATTCAGACACACAAAAAAGTATTGGGCCTTGAATGGCTCCTTGGCAAGAAAATATGCTTGATTCTGCAGCCTGTATTCTGCATGTATGACAGTCTGGAATGCAATTCCTTGCAATAATAGCATGGAAAGAAAAAGCATGAGCAACTTCCTACAAAGTAAAATATCCTAGACCATGGGAAAAAAGAGTTTTCCTCAGGGGAAGGAACAAAGAAAATTACCTCTTCAGCAATGCTCATAAGATCTTCAACAGTAAGTTCAACATCATCACTAGCAAAGGTAGCATGTTCCTCAACACCTTCAGCGACAAGACTTTTTGTTTTCCTTCTTTTTTCAAAAACTGAATCTTGAGCTTTCCTCCTTCCCCTTCTACGTTCCTTTTTATCCTCAACAATTTCATGCGTACTGACATCAGAACCGTCTTCTTGTTCGCTCGCCCTTCTTTTCCTTCTCTTCCTTCCGCATTCCACGAGACCAAATCCACCGACTTTTGACAAATTCTTTTCCTGAAGCGAGGATGCCCTTTTAGGCTGTTTTGTCAAACTCTTTGAATTAGTCCGTTGAGGTGAAACTACCCCTTCGTTTATTTGATCAGTGCTACCGTCCTTACAACTAGACTCCCTTGCTTGGTCATTCACAGGTGGCGCCACCATCCACCTCGGCAACCGCCTCCTAGTTCCCTCATTTGGAGCAGCTCCAGCCATCTTCACTCTTCACCGGGATAATTCTCGCAAGACTCCTATCAAGAATAAAAGGACCTCTCAATCTTATGCTTAACCCAATGGTGAACTAACTCCGCGCAAGAAAGACGCATTTCAGTTTAAAATGCCACGGCACAGCGACTAAAACCCTATGGAAAACCAACAGTTGCGACACAAAGTTGCAGGGAAGCGACGTTTCTAAAAACCCGACAAACTTATAAATCATAGCAGCAAAATGGGCAGAATTGATTTCCTGAGCTGCATAAATTCTGGTCAGGAAAGACAGAGTGCCACACCCTCTATAAGAGACGAGGAAGTGAGTTGGACTTGGTTGTATCAAGTCACTAAAAACATCTCGAACAGGTTGGCCTCTGGGGGATATCTACAGAGCAAATCTCCAACATTTTCTTCAAGAAAATCAAAGGATTTCATGGCATCGCGGGAAAATGCTTTAGATGCTCTACCGCCATCCTGCATGTATATCGGCCTCACCACGGCCAGTGAAGCTCACCGAACGATGCAGCTGATTGCCTTCATTGAAACTCAAAGATGGAAAAAAAGAAACGAAGAAAGGAGACTTTTTTTTCCTTCCGCGGCTATCCGAAACACTGATCCCAACAGCCCAAAAGTTTAAAGAAATCAAAGAATGAAAAGCACATGGAATCGACACTATTTGAAGCCCCGGAAGGAGAAATTCAAACTCACCCGGCAACCAATCATCCGAAACCGCAAGACGATGATGAATCATCGAATCGCCTGCCAATCCAAAAACCTGAGGAGAGATCCGAACAGAGATTGACGAGCGTTGTCGGAGACGAAGAAAGGGAAATCAGTAAACATGGGATTTTTCGAAAACAATCGTTGTCGTGTCTCGAAGTTGCCAAGTTACGATGATGATACGAGGAAGAAGAACGTGACCTTTTTTTTTTAAGTAGAAAAAATCGCCAAAAACTCAAAATTACGCCACCTATAACGCATTTATTCTAAACTTTTTTTTTTACATCAAAAATTCTAAACTATGCTATTTGTAACATATTTATCCCGTTATATTTTAATTTATGGATATTTTCATTTTTTATTTTTTTTTTATTTTTCATTTTCGGGCGAGGGCGGCCTTTGTCAGCGTCGGGCGAGGGTGGCCCTGGCCAGCGTCGGGTGAGGGTCGCCCTCGCCTGAATCGGGCGAGGGTCGCCCTCGCCTGAATCCGGCGAGGGCCGCCCTAGCTCGCCCAGGCGAGGCGACCCTCGCCGGAGTCGGGCGAGGGCTGCCCTCGCTCTCCCAAGCGAGGCAACCCTTGCCTGAGTCGGGCGAGGGTTGCCTCGCCTAAGTCGGGTGAGGGCCGCCCTCGCTCGCCTAGGCGAGGCGACCCTTGCCCGACTCAAGCGAGGGTCGCCCTCGCCGAAAAGGAAAAAAAAAACAAAAAAGATGAAAATGCCCATGGACTAAAGTACAATGGGGTAAATATGTCATAAATAGCATAGTTTGGAGTTTTTGGTGTAACAAAAAAAAGTTCGAGGTAAATTTGTCACAGGTGGCATAGTTTGAGGTTTTTGGTGGTTTTTTTCCTTTTTTAAAAGAAGAAGTATTAGAAAATAAATAAGATAATCTATTTTACTTCGTTCTTTTTTTTTTACTTTCTCAAAATATTGGCTATTTTACAAAGATTTTGTCAATGGCAAATTCTTAAAATAAAAACTCTATTTTCTCTCATATATTTTAATTATAAAAAATTAATCCTTTCTATTTTATAAACAACATGATGGATGAAATTTGATCTTTGAAATATTTTTCTCTTACCATACACATACATATATACAGTCAAATTGCAAAATTTTCAAATGTCAATTTTTTACTTACAAGAAATCCGATTCCGCATTTGCTAGTAGTGCATAATATAAGCATATGAATCACGAGTTGCTTTTGAAAATACTGAACTGGTCCATGAATTGAAGCGAAAAAATTTAATTTGATAGTTGGTCAAAAAAAAAGTTTTTATACTAAAGACGATGGAATATAATCTCACAAAATCATGTAGGGTCATTCTATCTCTAAATTTCATTGCAAAACTTTAGGTGTGAGATTGCTCATATGAATGTTGTCATATCATCTTAAGCAATGAAAAATATCAAACTTTTGCTTGTATGATCTCCTTGCATTATTAGTATTCAAAATTTCTTAAGTCAAATATCATAACACTGTCATTTTACCCTTCTCCTTCCTATATTTTATCAATTTATAATTTGCAAAAATACATTTCTGGAACTTGTTAGCTTATTATATCACCTTCATTTGATGATTATCTTTCTGAATGTCGCAAGCCTGAATTTCCGCTTGTGTTTTCACCAGTTTTCCAGTTTGGATTTGCCACACCTCACTCATTAAATGGCATCACAACTGTTTCGTTCTTCAGCCATGTTACAAATCCTGACTCACTGCAGATTCTGGTATTTGCACCATACAAGCAAAACCCCCAACCATAAATTGCAGAGATTTCAGAAGGTTCAAAAATAAGAGTTCAAAGATTGTCCTACCATCACATGCTTCCATCATGTCTGACAGATGCTCCATGAGTAGATGAAGATTCTTCCTGTATTACACCATTTTCGGAAAAATCTCAGTCTGTAACGTTTGTCCACCAGCATCTAATTCAACAGAATAAGAAAACAACATTCTTTTGCTTTTACATGACATAAACAAGTCGAACGGTGAGAACCACCGATTACATCAAACATTCGATTCCACGTCATCTTCCATCTCCCGCACTGACTGAAGAGGAACACTCCCGGGAAGAAAGCTACTGTCTAAGAGGTGGTTTGTGAGTCCATTCCCGAATAAGCACACCTGCGGTTGGATTTGATTCAGGCGATTCCACTCACTATCAGAAAGTGACCAATTGAAGATGTCGATGTTCTTCCTTATCCGGTCGGCATTCAAGCTACATGGCAGGACACTAGTTCCTCGTTGCAGTCCCCATCGCAAAATTACCTGAATCAGTGATTGGATGAAAGAATCGAGGTTAGATAGCGGTTCAGATGAAAGTAAATGGATTAAAACCTTTCACTTCATTTGTTGAGGTGCAGTCAACACGTGTCAGTCACTCTATAGTGACAAGTCGAGAAAAATTTAAACAATTATCTGCGAAGAACTCGAAGCTAGTGTTCACAAGCAAACTGTGCACTGTTTTGACAAAATTTCTGAGTCTTGTGCGACAATAGAGATTATGACTAGCTAGTTACTTCAAATATCTGAACATCGCAATGACCTGTTAACCAAGTCATTTTTTGCTATCAATTCCATATTATCGAAAAGCAACAAGAAGCTACTAAACGTTAGACAGAAAAAACTTTGAGAACTCCTTGAGGATTAATATAACCAATATCACAAGTTTAGCATCTAACTCAGGCCAAGTCCATGTGAACGTTTTCCACACAAGAATGACTGAGCCGGGTCACGTCACTCTTATTTTAGAGAGGGACTTCTCATAAAAGTAAGGGCGACCATATATTGCAATTGGCCAGTTCCGCAAAATGTCAACAAGAAACTTTATGAAGTCAGTAACCAAGGGAATGATGAAAGACATTGCCTAACTCTAGCATAAGTCTTTAAAACCCTTTTAGAGAAGCAAATCAACATCAGAATGCACCAAAACTTCTCAGCGAGGAATAATAACATAGGTAGTACTCATTCGATGGACAATATCTTGGCATCAATAATAGTATTCAACCAACTTAAACATCCCCCCGTATAAATATGTTTCGTATTGGCTTCTGAACTACAAGCCTTGGGCTACAGGTATAAGGTTGTAGGATGTTCCACTAGTAAAAGGTAGTGGAAAAAGTCTCTAGGGAGGCAGCACACAACATTCTTCTGTTTCTTATTGATTCTGCTTAATCAAAGATCAAATGTCATTATGTCTAAGTAAGGAGTAAACTGATACAGCAACAACCTTAGCTTCCAATTAATCATCCACTTCAGCACTCAGGACTTGATGGAAGATGGGAACAAAGCGAGCAAAACATTTCCTTGATGGTCAAAGGAGATTCCTTTCACAACACCAAAAATGAAGCTTATTTTCCAATCTATTAGCAAGAGAACACCAACGAAATCGCAGAAACCTAACACTTATCACACATCCAGATTCCATCTTCTATGTGGTCTGCCCTCCATTTTTTAGTTAAGAGCCTCAAGGGGTGCTCGGGCTTTTTTTTCTTACAAAGTGCTTCGTCACAAAATCATGACAATCATCTTTACTTCAGTCCATCCTGTCTCCCATAAAACATTTAACTTTCTGCACCAAATGAAATGTTAGAATCTCAAACTTCATATGATACAATGCCCCACTTAGTGTCCACAGGATTAAAAGTTTTAGTTAAATAAACAACTAAGGAGGAGATAGTAGCCAAAATCTATTCAGGTTAGATCTGGGTAAAAAGGTTTGACCAAAATGACGAGGTTAGAGTAAGAAATAGTTGATGGGTATCAGAAGTAAATTGAAGGCCACAGAAAGCTGCCCACTGTGAAAAGGTAAGTGGACCCAAATTATGCATTGAGCAAATGGTTTAACTACAGTGCAGCCAAGCAAACAGGATGATTTACATGATCTAATCATAGAATAAAAATAAAGAACAAAGAAAGAGTACATAAGAAAAACCTGCTCGGGAGTCTTTTGGTGTCTATTTGCTATTTCTGCTACAACAGACAGCTTGAGCATAGGCCCATGCACCGATCTTGACCTCCTAAAACCTATGCGCGGTGTTCCAGGTTCATCTTCCCCGCCTGATCCGCTATCTGATGGTGCAGGACTTGAACTAGGTACACCAAGAGGTGTGTGAGCAGATACATGGATGCCTTTCAACTGACAAAATTTTACAAGTTCATCTTGCCTCCAGAATGGATGCAGCTCCATCTGACAAAACGCAATCTTACATCAGACCAAACTTCATTATCATGGCTACTATGACTGATGCATAGCCAAATAACATTCAATGTTTCAAATGAATACAGAAAATACATATCATGTTTATGCATTAAACATGAGTGAAAACGTAAAACAAGGCGCAGGTGGATAAATAACCACATCTTAGATACAGATTTTGTTCAACCCTTATTTCTGTCTTTTCAATTTTTTCCAAGAAATTGTTCATAAAACTTCAGATTTGTCGGCAATGGTTTCTGGAATTAATTTTCAGTTTTGAAAGCATGAAGGGAGAACTTATTTTTGTTAGATTGAGAAATGATTCACCAAATTCAACTCTGGAATTATTCTCCTGGGAAACATCAATTTAAACTTTTAGCTTTTATGAACTCATTCATGCATTAAAGTCGGTAAAGCCCGCGGTAGAGTGGTGGATGGAATAGAATAACCATTCTAACTTGTGAAGGGACTAAACAATTTTTCACTTAAAATCCATTTTGAGACCACGATTTGAAACCACAAGTCAAACAGGTTTTTGCCTCAAATCAAGCCGCAAGAGATCTATTAGAACAATATTGAGAGAATGATGCCAATCAACCACACTGTTTTTGTTCAAAGCCATAAATGCCCGCTAAATCAGCTCTTTAAAAGATATACAGTTCTAAGTCCATGCCAAGGGACCTCCTAGTTTGGTGGTTCTCCTAGGAACCTAGAATCGCGTCATGGCCTCACAGTGGAATTTGGGAGGCTTAAGGATACAGACAGCTGCGTCCTCTGTCCAGCCCCAGTTATTAAACTCAAAGATAAGTACACTTTAGCGCCCTATGGCAGTGATTAGACGTAAACTTGGCAGTTAATGCGCTAGAGGCAATAAAAATTGAAGAAGACTCTTGAGGACATTGAATCTAAAAGAAATGAGGCCAGCCATCAGTAAGAGCAGAAATCAGAGATCGCAGCAATCTTGCCAACATTCTGAGGCTTCTATGGGACAAGGACTGCCAGGATGCCTACCATCAAACAGGCTACCAAACAGAAAGTTGCCACCTTGTTGTCTGTAGTCTCATTTTAACTCATACAGAGCACCACTTGAAATAAAGAAAATTCACCAAACTTGACACCAAACATGTCCTTAGATGCTAAATACATCTACGACTCTAGATCATTCAACTTAGCACAGAATATGTACCCCCTATACAAGTGCGGTTTTTGTAAAAAACCATGATGTATTTCCCAACATTCAAAACTTTGCAGAAGACTAAATGGGTACTTAAAGTGACAAGAGCTTGAAACAGTATATATCATGCAAATGGACAACTTATAGCATGATGTGAAGAATAGAAATGAAATTGACATATTCTTTCATCCTACGACTGCCAAATAATGCCGTATGTCTATGTAGTTTCAATGGCTTTAAGCCCACGCTATCATAAACCATCCCAATTGGTAGTATATTGTCCGTGACACCTTGACAATGATCATGGACCTTCTATGCATCATAGTTCTGTTTTTGCGCATCATCAGATAAATTTGCGGATAACATGAAATCTTAGCGGACTGCATCACACCACAAAGAATTATTTTGTGAAGCAAGATCACTACAAGTTATGCACAATAAGTCTTCAAAGATATGAGATCAAGGAGGCCAACCTGATTGACTGCAGGAACTATTTTGGCAAACTTGAGCAGTTCTTTGATCTGTTGAACGTTAAAGTTGCTGATACCGATGGCCCTAACAAGACCTAACTCAACCAGACCTTCCATGGCTTTCCACGATTTCTTCAACCTACTGAGAAACTGCTTATACTCACTTCCCAACTTCTGAGGCGGATCAGTTGCATCACCGAATGCCGAGATTTCTGGCCAGTGCATAAGATATAGATCTAAGTACGAAACTCCTAAATTCTTGAGAGATACTCTAACATAATTCTCAATCTTATTGATGGAATTCATGCTACAGTAGAGCTTGGAGGTCAAGAAAAGATCCTCTCTCTTCAGTGATGAGCTTTTAAAAGCTGCAGCCAATGCATCTCCAACTTCAATCTCATTACCATAAAGATGAGCACAATCGATGTGCCGGTACCCCACCGACAATGCCGTCTTTACGGCCTCGATGCAAAGATCACCGCCACTCTGCCATGTACCCAATCCAATCGCCGGAATTTTTGCTCCGGTGTTCAACACGAACGAGCGCGCCATCAAATCGCTTTTCCCTTTCATACCTCAAAGCGTTCAGATAGAAACACCAAAAAAAAACAAGACAGATTCCGAAACTCCGAATATCGCCCAGAACCAGATATATCACATCGACCGACAAAATCAAAACAGGCAAACTAAGATCGCGTATGAAACCACAGGGCGACACGATAGAAGACGAGATCTTTCCCGCAGTAACTCGCAACCAGGAAGAGGTAAATGACCCCCCCAATTCAAGAGAAGATAAAGATGCGCCGGTCAGCGACAGGAAAGACGCCGCTCGAATTTCACCAACGAAAGCGAACCAACCCACCACCTGTTTGACTTTTTAACTGAACCAAGAACGAATGAGGGGCAGCCGCTTCGACAGAGAGAAGAGAACAACCCACGATGCAGATTTTATATTGAGCACCGAACAGCAAGACGAATCGGGTTTCCCTTGAAACTACCAAAAAAACGCCAAGAACTCGCCAAGTTGCTTCCGTTTACATTTGCACACGTACGTAAATGGGAAGACCGTAACATGAAAGGAGACTCTGGGTCAACACAACACAACACAACAACGAAGAGGGAAGGAAATAGGAATCAACCCCAGACCTTAAAAACGGGTGCGTAGCAGTAAAAAGAAGCCCCCCTCGTTTCTTTCCTTCCTTCCTTTCTACCTCCGCGAACAGAGAGGATCGACGAAGAAGAGGACAAAGATCTCTTTTTTAATATGTTTTTAACGTTCCAAGTGGGATCAAAATCATGGGCGAGACGATGCAACAAGAAGGACAAGACCCCCCCCCCAAAAAAAATTAATGACTTTTTCCTCTCTTTTGTCAATCTCATACACCTAACAGGTGAGGAAAGACTGCGAAAAATCCACAACCACCACCTACCCAACGTGCAACTACGTCCATTGACGATCTCTCCCTCTCCGTTGGATGGTTCCTCTGACAATTTGAGATTGGAACAGTGGACTGGCTGCCTCCTCTCCGGAGGAGGAGATGGACAACGAAGACACGGAGTTGAAAAATGAGGATGCAAGATGGGCCCAAAAAACACAAACGGAGAAAACAACGGACGAGAAAAGGAGGGACGGAGGGCTAAAAAAAAGACAGGACTCCGCTTTCGTAACGTGTGTCGATGCTTTTAATTTATTTTATTCAAGTCCTTTTTTTTATTTTTTATGACTATCTTTTTAAAAAATAGATCCTTCCAAGATCGAGTCCGGCTAAATCCAACCAACGTGGCCTTCGACCGTGACATCGTGGGTGAATTTGGACATCCACTGGGGCAGGGCCTCCGTATTGGCTTCATTACATGCATATCAGATTCCGATGCATTGTTTATATTTACTAAACTTTTTGACGTTGGCGTTTGCGTCGGCATCCACATTTGCTATATATTATGCACATCACGTTTCAGATCTATCCGTGCCCGCTTCAGTTGGATCTAGTTCAGGAGGGCCCTGATTAGAAAAATTGAAAGAAATTGTTTAGAGAAATTAAACATACAAGGACTTGATTAATAAAAAAAAAGGTGAAAGTAAATAGATGAAAAGTAGTATTTTTTCCATTGTAAAAAGAAAAGTGTGTTTCTAATAAAAGCACACGGCACCAAAAATTTGCATAAATATATATATGGAAAGGGAGAAATATTTCAAGATTTCAAATCTTTTTGTGGAGAAAATGTTTGCAAAATATATATTGAAGGATATTTTGAGGCTACATAAAATGATTGAGGTGCCTTAAAAGTATTAGGTTCTATTTACTTAACATAATAGTATAGATTAAGATCCATTAAAGTGGCAGTTTTAACGATCCATCATCATTTTATAAAATTGATCGAACTAGTGGTATATCATATTATAGATGAAAAGATGGATATTAGATCTTTGCAATTCCATAGCCCTAGATCGAACTTATTTTACTCAAAATAAGCGGCGTATAGGGTTGGGAGATTTTCTTTTTCTTTTTTGATATTAATTGCATGTTTGAAGCTATTTGAACACCCGAATAATCCCAGCGGGTGTGAAAGTTCTCCTCCTTAATTGAAGATACTTTCTTTTCCAAGTGTAGTTGTATTCTCATGAAATTATTTGTCGAAAATCACTTCATTTGCTTCAAATTGTATTAATATAATCATATCTGAACTTGACATTTCGAGATGGGGATAAAGCACCATGAATCAATCTCCACACTACATAGATGACAATTTTAGGCAAACACCAGTTAGATATAAGTACCTCCAATATGAATATAAGGAAGTGACTCCACAAATACTTCGACAAAAAGAAAAGATGGACTCTTAATTGTACTGTTAGTTGATTTAGTCAAAAATATCCGCAGGAGAAATTTTCAGAATGGTAGCATTATCTTTACATGAAATTAATGGGTTTTGAGCAAGAATAGCTTTACAATCACCACATTAAGCAACTAATCGACCCAAAAAAAAATTATTAAGCAACTAATGATAATGTGATTCATGGGTCTCATGGGCTACCGGTAGCCCAGTTTGTTAGATGTATGCCCTAAAGTTACCATGTAATAGTTACATGTTAGGGATTTAAGTTGTATTATCAATTTCATTATTTATTTAATGGCAATGACGTATTCATTCATTTGTCTAATTATTTAAATATATGAACGATTCATAAGATCAGTTGTAACTGGACCTATTCTTGAGACGTTAAGAATGTGTATGATAGGTTCACAGTTAGACCGAATCTTTAAATTGTTCTCGATCGATAGATCATTGAGTGGATATTAATGATCCTGTTGAGATCGGTGTGTTCTTAACTTCACCATTAAGTATTGGATACTTAAGAGAATGATGAGTCACAAGTCATTGGATATTGCAATGTCCCAAGTTTAAACACAAGTGCTTGTACCAAGCAAGTTCATTAAACATGACACTCATAGAACGATTAGCAATATGGAAGCTTTTAGCATGGTCAATGTCTAATCGTTCATGCTCCGGTCTTATGTAAATAACCATTAGAACTGAGGCACGGTGTTGACTTGTATATTTGATGGTTATGGTTCACAGGTGCGCATATTGCTGGTTCGTTAATCCGTCTCTATACTTGATGGCCATAGTTCGTTCACATACGAAGCTACACATGTGCGCAAAATGGAATCTGTCTCCTTGTTATATGCAAGGTACAATAATGATGTCCTAGGCAATCAAATCTTGACACTGCATTGAAATCCTCAATCGAGATTGTAACCGTGAATGAACTGTTCAAGTCTCATATAAAATTCATGTCAATTAGGTTTGCGCATATAATCAAATTGGTGGCTTGACAAATATTTCATGGTCTTTGTTCGATCGGGACATAGTAAAGCAAATGGATTAAATTACACTGTAGTCAAAGCTGATAGGTTCATTATGTTCTTAAAGCATTCACATTGTCTGGGTAACCATGACATATCGCTAGATGTCAATCACGGCTTATAGGATCTAGATGTTGATCGGGACAATCAATTCTCTTGAAAGTACTAATGTGTTAATGCAAATCCTACTACTAGCTCAGTAATGAACCTAGGAATATCACACACCATAACCAATTTAGAGTGGCGTTGTACGGAAGAGACGATATTGCAAATATGTTTGCAATCGAATTAAGTCGGACTGAAATTAAATTAAATGTGATTTAATTTTAGTTTATTTTTAGTCGTGAGCGTACGTGCATATGATGCACGCGCAATCCTAAACTGGACACACGTTAATGTGCCAAATGATCTTGCACTCTTAGTTTGATAGAATTAAATTAATTAAAAGTGCACAAGGTCAACATACTGCAGCACACGATCAATAATGGTGATGATCGTGTGTGTTTTAATTAAAATTAATTAATGGTGCATGCGCACAGTCCGTGTGCATCACCCACGACCAGCAACGGTTGCTAGTCGTGTGCTAAATGCACATGCGATCAGGAACTGTTGCTGATCGCACAAATAAAGTGGGATCAAGTGGGATCAGCAACAGTTGATGAAGAGTGAGCAGAAAGAGTGCAAGTGAGAAGTGCAATATGTGTGCTACATTTTCTCTTTTCTGGTGCCATGACTGAAATATCGAAAGCGTGGAGAATTGTTGCCAAGAGATTGCTAGCACAATTATATTGGTGATTACTTGCAAGTTCTTTCTTTCGCTCGTCGTGTGATTGGTGGTGTTTTTTAACTAGAGATGCAACGGTTGTGAGGCTCGAATTGAAAAACACCCGAACCGAAATTGTATTGGGCACGCCACGAGAGATAATCCGTTTAACCCCCAATAGTTTTCCGATTTTTTATTGAAACGCACGAACAACGTCTTTGAAGATACATGCATTATTATATCTTTCTACTGCGTTTATATTTAATTTAACTATGCATATTCCGTAGAAAACCAACCCAGTTACCATGTATACTCTATAGGAAACTATTCTTTTGGGCTCGGTTTCCGGTTTAATTATCCATCAAAGTTACCATGTTGAGTTTCAATCAACTTAAACGACAGAAGAGGAAAAACCAGATCAAGACAAAAAGTGAACAGATGTTGCCTTTTATTGCCATGGACACCAATAACATAGCACAAACCGTGAAATAAAACTTAAAAAGGAAATCGATTGGAAAGGTAAATCTACATTAGAAGCCTAATTTGTCTCTTCCAAGACCTTTCCATGCTGATGCTCCCATCAAGGCCTACTCACCACTTGAGCTTCTCAGGGAAATACTGCAAATCAAAACTCCCATGTTGAGATCTAACATATAACATGGACACTCTGGTGCCTAAAGAACTAAGGAATCAAGGGATACTTGCCTTCTTGATTAAGGAGAGGTAGTATGGCTTGACCTTCTCGACATCAATCCGAACCTTGCTCTTGCTGTAGAGGTCGTATTTGCTGCGAGGTGATGATTAAATCAACAAACCCATATTGTAGGAGCACGAAACTACTTATGTTTGCGTTATCGGATTGCTTCCTTACTTGAATATCTTGAGCCACTTCAGATTCTCGACGTCTTCTTCGTTCATCAGGTGCTCATATGCTCTGGCTCTGTGTAAAGCTGATAAAATATCAACAGGTTCGAAAAGTATCAGAAATCGAGTCCAGGGTTCTTTATTCTAAAATTCGAGGAGCGAGAAAGTGAATGCTGTGTCAATGCTGTGTCTCACCGTAGAACGAGTGGTATCTGATTATGAAAAGGCCTGCTGAAGGCAGAGTACTCTTGTTCTCCTGAGCCACCTATACACCGAGATGATACATAAGGTCAGAACCCTAGAAAGTTACACTGAGACAAATATACTCGCTAAGCTTATTTATGCAAAGTCCCAGATATACTACCAAGTACATATAGTCATCGTGCCCCCACGACATCATCACATTGTTGAGTCCACAGCCCTCTGAATATACTCCGTATTTGGTGTTATAGGGGGGATTGTAGTAGTCAGGATTCTCCTTGAAATACTGCGAGCAAAAGCTTATTTCGTATTAATATCTTTGGAGGTACTTGGATCAGACTAGTATTTTTTTTTGGATCAGACTAGTATTGCCACATATCACATGAGTATCTAAATACCTTGTGATGGACAACTGATTCATCGAAAGCGCACCCGACAGGGAATGTATCGCCTAAAATGATATGTTCGATGAGTTAAGAATTCAAAATCAAGGGCATGTCCGAAACTCCAATAATCAGTATCAGCAAAGACCCTTTCACGAATATTCAATATAATATTACCTACAACAGCCCATTGAGAAAGAGCTCCGAAGCTAGGATGAAGAAGTACCTTGCCAAGATCTAAAACAAGAATTGCATTTATCTCAGGTTACTATAGATATACGTTTGTGAACCAAAAACATCAGCATACCCAAAGTTAGAATCGACCAGATTCCGGAGTCCCTGTACTCGATAAGATAACATACCATGAATGAGGCCAGTCAGGTGAAGCCAATCCTCGTCGGGATAATCCTTCCTGATGGCTTCAGCTGTCTGCAGCAGATGCTCAATTTGAGGTTCGTCCAAGTCCGGGTCGCTCTCGTCGACAAACTCATTGAGAAGTTCACAACATTCCCATATGCTCATCTCCACCCTGGTCAGTTTTCCATACTCTTCTCTCATCCTCTTGACCTGAAACGACCATGAGGCCACATTAGACTCAATTTGTGAAGTCGGATGACAAAGACAAAATTTTCTTCCGGAAATAGTTTTGACTGCTTGCTTACAAAGTCATAGGTTTGGTTGATGTGATTGGTCCTGTAGAACTGCTCCACGCTCGTCTGCCGCTCACTTTCTGCATTGTAGTCCCTGTGTCACATTTCAAAGATCGATTAGCACGCTCATTCACCGGTCACTAAAGGGGGATGCATGCAAAAAAACAAGTGTCAATAAATGGAATCGGTCCTCGAATGCTGTCATTATGAATCGATTCAACACTCATAGGCCATCCTGCTCAGTCCATTAAGCCAATCTATACTCGTCTCCATCAATTGCATAAGCCTACCACATTTCTTTTTTTAGCCAAAGAGCCTACCAGATTTACTCCTCTCCCCACGAAATGTACGATGGATGCAAAACACATAAAACCCTGAGGTGCTTTTTATGTCAGTTACCATTCCCTAGCTCCTCACATTATATCCAAATACCATTACCAATAACCACTTTTTCTCTGCCATGCGAGAACCATAGGAGACATTCTATATGCTTATGTTTAAAATGAACTATCAATAAAGCAAAGAAGAAGAAGAAGAGGAATACCTGAAAGTTTGGCCGAATGAATTAGTCTCAGGCACCACAAACCCACCATCCAACACCAACTCATTCTCTTCCACATCAACCTTGTTCTCCACGACCTCCAATTCTGCAGAAAAAGAAAGAGAGAAGCAGAGAAAATGAAGTCAACACCCCGAACTAACTCAACGAGCACATCAACACCACTCTCTCGTCCACTGCCTAATTACTTTCTCCAAAGCACTAAAACCGTCTAAAGTGAATCAAGATGCGATTCTGTCTACCCCACACAATCACTCGAGAAACAATTACCGAGCTCAGGCTGCTCAACGATGACCGTCATCCTCAATCGAACTCGAACCAAACGAAATCAAGAACCGGGCCAAGAACAAGAACAAGAACACGAACACGAACACGAGAGAAGGGACAGACTTGAGCTTGAATCGCTCGCATTTTGGAGGAGGCGAGGAGGGGCTCCATTTATAAGTGGCCGGAAAGTCCTTGCCTGAGAATTCTCAGTGTCGGAGTCCTTGCCATGAAAAAAATTCTTCTCGCTCGGGGAGTCCTTCCGTGAAAATCACTCCAAAAGAACACCCAACTTGACGACATCCCTCGCCTCGCGACGTCCTGAGTTGCAACTCCCTTCTCTCGGCTCGGAAGTCCGAATCAAGAATCTCGATCTTTTGCCAAAGAGAGAGACAGATCAATGATTCAGTAGCTGTCGTCCAAAACCAAGCTTTTCTTGTCCTTCTTGCTTCTTCTGCCTACAAGTCCCATCTCAGCCGTTAGCGCGCGCGGGACCTCGTCCGGGGGCCCACCGATCCAACGGTCGAGGGGAAACGAGCGCCGCGAGATCCGGATGCACGCGAAGATATTTCCTCCGGGGGCCCCCTTGGCTCCTCAGCGCTGAGTCGGATTGTCAGGTCAGGTGGGAAGCTCGGGAGGCGCGCGGGGCCCACGTGACGTGGAATCCAGTCACGCGGATGGTGACCCGTGGGCCCCCCCCCTACGCTCGCGGCCAAGGTTGTCGTTTTGCGAGTTCCCTGTTTTTTTCCACGAGCTGGTCGAGGGGTTTTCGGTTTTTACTTAGGAAGCGACCGTTGTTTCTTGTTTCTGCCCTTTTTTGGGGGTTGGCCTTGTGATCTCATCCTCAATCTTATCTGATCACCCGTGGAATCGCATAATTCAGCTTATCCAAATTTTCGATCGAGACTTAAAGATCTAATAAATCGCGGGATTTGTCCGGATCCTTTTCTTTAAAGCAACGAGGCGATATGCATACCAGCTTTCACGCACATCGACTAGTCCATCTCATTCAATGATTTCGAAAGGCGTAACTTTCAATATCGGGCTGCTCATTCCGGATTTTATTCTTGAATTGTCAGAAAGAAAATCCAAACGAGGAAGGTCCCAATCTAAGTATTTAGTCCGCTGGCTTCGGAAATTTTTATGTTCAATTTTTCGGTTGAGGACTACCGGCTGAATTGAATCGGAACAGATCTTCAATATGAATTGTGGGCTCTGTAATAAAAATTTGTATGAAACGAGCGAGGGGTCCGATGCTATATAAAATCCGCGTAAAGACAATTCATCATAGGGCATATTTGCAGTGTACTTATTTTTCAGAAACTAGCTGCAAATCTTTTTCTTTTTCTTTTGACCGAGAAGGCCAACTTCATATGATTAGACCCTAGGTCATCATTTGCTGAATTCATACAGAATTTTTTTGGGGTAATTTTATAAGTACATGCTAACATATCCGAATCTCCATTTCAAGCGAAAAAATACCAAGAAAATGCCAAAAAGGAAAAGGTAAGTGTTTATTTTGGAAATTGCAGATGATAGTTTCCTAGTGTCCACAAGGATGCCTATAATTTCACTTGCCTAATCTTACTACCTCGGACATAGTAACGCCACCTAGGCCAAGGAAAAAGAGAATGAATATATTTATTCTTTTCCTGAATAAGTAAAAGCTTCCTTTTCAGGGGGGGAAAAAGATAAAATTTGAGGGGGAAATTGCTTATTCTTGGCAAGCCTCGAGAGCACGTTCTACTTCGAGACATGTCAAATTTTCATTGTTCGCGGACAGTCCACGCACGATGGGCTCGCTCGGAAGGCATGGGCCATATCGGTATGGGCCTGGCCCAAAAGGCTTTTTCCCAAGCCATGAATGCATTAATGAAGTCTCCGCAATTGCAATTCAATCCTCGTTTTCCCCAAAGTTGACTTTAGGGCACGCAAGCATTTTGAGGAATTTGAGGAGATGGCAAAATTCTCCCCGGGTCCGACCCCAATCAAGGATTAAGGATTAAGTTATTTCGCCGAAAATGGATGATTTGAAAAAAAAAATTCTAAAAATAATTGCTTATATCGCTTGAAATAATTAACCGATGAAAATTATTTTCTTTATTAACAACAATTTATGTCTGAACATTTTCGTAGATAATGAAAACATTTTCACTCATTTATTTTTTAAGTAATCCAAGTAATTATTTATAGGAATATTGTTTTTCGAATCATTCATTTTCCGTGAAACAAACACGCCCTAAGTATATAATGATCGGGTAATCTCCAAGTCCACAAGTAATTAGCGACTTTTCGAGAGTTAATTTGATGCTAACAAAACCTTCAATGGCGTTCTTAACTTCGCTAAAATCTTTTGATAGATTGGCTAAACGAGGGAGAGCCAACTTTCTACAGATGGAAAGGAAGAAGTAAAACCTACCATTCAAATGCCCGGCATGGCGTTCCCTCCCATGACAGGCAGGTGACGATGGCCATCAAATAGTCAAACCCTGCACGATGAAGATTTCGTACCCTTTTCCATTTGTTGCATCTCAGAACTTCTCTCTTCTTCTTCTTCTTCTTCTTCTCCTTCTCCTTCTCTTACAGCTTCAGAGTTGGGAGAGAAACATTGCCAAAACAGAGGCCGAAGATGCAAAGATGCTCGGGTCTAGCTCCATGCACTGGCACCAAATCCGGGTCGCAAGGATTGCAGGTACGTTTCCGGGCCTTGAACCATTTACACTACCTAAATCTGTTGCTCAGTTCCATGTGCGAACACATTTCTCAATATGCTTTGTGTGGCCAAATTCACGGTAGAAGTCCCCATTTACATGGGATCTGTCAAACACTAAGCATCGATACACTCTCCAGCAAAACTAAATCGCGGATTTCATCAAGAAACCCCGAGAAATGTAACGAGTGGAATTAAGATGCTCCGTTGCGAAGCTCCCATGTCAAAGTTTGCCAACATCTTTAAATTACATTTGGGAAAAAGAATCTGGTGCTTGTGGTCTTTCAGGACAACACAGTACAAACTGAACCCCAATGTAAATTGCACTCAAAAACATTTATCCTAAAGATACAAGGAAACCTCAACCTGTGTCTTTCTTTATGTTTTTCCCTTCTTCAAATAATAATCTTAACTTCTACAAATTATTACAGATACTTCTCACATCACTGAACAAGAGAATCGATCGTATGATCCAGGACACCAGATCATAGCATCTAGAGACAGCACAAACTGAAATCCTGGGTTTTCTTCGGACCTTGAATCCACTTAGAGACTGAACAACTTCATGACCACATAGGATTTTTATTCATCCCAGAGCACATAACGATTTCAACTTCCATCTCCTCTTATAAATTAGGCTAAGCTTTTAAGGCCAACACATCCGTCGCCGCATCCATCAGCGGATAGGGTGGTATTGCGTTATCCCACGTTTTGGTGGCAACTTTCTTAGTATGAATAGAACCAAAGAAGAAGGTAGAATCTCCACCAACTGCACAGGGAAAAGGATAAAACATGTTCATTGAAAGCAACATATGCAAGTTCGATAAGAAGGGAATAAAACATTCGGGACACAGGTGAGATACAAGTATTCATAGATTGAAAGCACCGCATATTAGCATTGTGGATCATAACAAAATTGCCATTTAGCTTCAAATCCAGACTATACAAATATAGCCCACCAGCATATTTATCAATAGTTGCAACAAATCTCTAATGTGTGCTCATTATTCACAATACCACACTCCCCAGGGAAAGTCGCTAAATATTTCAGAACTTATATCCTGAGTCCATGACAGATATAGTGGCAGTAAGATGATCTGACATAGAAAGATCGACGGTTCCAATAATTGGATTCATTGAAATTGTGGTCTACACTTGATAGGAAATCGAGAAGCTGAACAACTAATTCAATGACATAGATCGAATTCCCCCATGAAGCTTTGATAGGATTAGCATTTACAATTTCTTTATTTGGAAAGACTGCATGTTCATCTTGATTAGAAGAAAGCTTTGAGGCATCACGCATGGGAAGGGAACAGGTTAAAAGAGGTAGGGAAAAACCTAGAAAGGACGTGGGAGACAACGATAAGGACATTAAACAATTGGATCTTTAACAAAAAAATATGACAGAATTGAGCGCGATGATATAAGGAGATTCATATAGCCTACCGCACTTGGTGTAATACGGCTTAATTTGTTATTATCATGAAGCAAAAGTTTGATCAATCACTGCTTCAATAGATTGCTTCGAAGGTGAACTAGGCTTCTCTACCTTCCCAATTGTCTAAACAACATTATTAATCACTCTGAATCTTTTATGATCTCATGTTCCTTAATAAAAGCTTCAAATGGATATTTTTAATTTACTGCTGTTTCAAACTCACTATTGGTGAAGAGTATGTCTACGGTCCTTTTTTTGGAAAATTAATGCACTGGATTGTTTACTTGCGCATGACCGGCTTCAGGGACTTTAAAACTGAAAAAAGAAAAAACCTCAATAATGTTCTAATTGCTTGAGTTTCATGGATAGATAAAGGCGTACTTATTTGGGAATCACAGGTAAAGTTTCGCAAGGAATTTTACACTGCATCTCTTGATCACTATGGACTATCAGAAAAATGATTACCTAAAACCGACTAAACTAATATGAAACAGCACATCACTCATAAAGTTAGGAAATAACTCCAGCCACTAGCAGGCTTTGAAGAGAATTACTGATTTCAAAAACACTCATTTGATCAGAAAACAATCTGAATAGCTATTGATTATTCTTATTTGTGTAAAACAAGTCGATGTGTGTGTTGCCATGTACATGTCTAAATATAGTTATCTGCTTTTGCAGCGACTAATCTGAAGATATGGATCAACACAACCACCTATCTTCAAGAAATTTTAATAATCATCAGCTAGGTGCTCTAGTGGCTGCATCAGGGCATTTCGGAGGTGTCAAATACAAGTCGAAAGCTCCAAGGTAGATGCTCAAAATTGGGAATAGAATTATACAGGCTTATAATATCAGTCTGAAAAAGATTATACGTCATCTTTTCTAGGGCAATGAATTTGAAATTTCGCTAGACAAAAAGTTTCTTCAGGCTAACTGTTTAGTTTTCCCTAAAAATTGTTCACCTATATTACATAATCGACACAATTTGAGACCTCCCCGAGTTTCTTTTCTCCAAGAAACTAAAAAACGCTCACAATTTAAGTAGCTGTTAGAAAAGGCCGAGTATCATATATGCACAGAGTTAGTATTTAAAGCATAGTTTCCATTTGAAGATTGAAAAGTTTTGTTTGGTATTCCAACTCTAAAATGATAAAAACTAATAATCTACAACAAACGACTCCAGGAGAAAACATATATACAATATAAACATTGTTGCAATCACTTTATGAGAGAAGAGAGCAACAAATAGAATTGTATACTTACAAGGTAATAGATGAAATTCAGAATTGGATGATCTAACACATCCAAGTCCGCTGCTTCATCAAATGCATCAAAGCACATCTGCAGTGTTGAGTAATAAAGTAAACATGACATAGTGTCTCTCTGCAGCAGGTCTTCATAGATTAATTGGCACAAGAAAACATAAAACAAAGACATGTATTCCCTGACCATGAAGGAAACTGGGCGAGACATCTGATACACAACTATTTTTTGTTTAAGCTCAACTTAAAGAGTCAAGTTCCTATAGGTTAAAGGTCCTTTTACCATACTCACCATGATGCATCTGACTAGAAAGCACAGGAAACATATGGTGGTTACATAGCCAACCTACAGTAAAGAACATAAGCAGTTAAAGAATGTAAAACGAGTAAGCAATTGGCCTCTGAACATATGCATATGCACTTTAGTTATCTGAAGAATACCTCCTGCAGTTTCTTACGACGTCCTTTTGACTCAACAGGAAACCGCTGCAGCATCAAGAAGAGCCTGCAAAAGATGACATGGAAGCATTGACGCAACTGGCAAAGCTACAGAGATTCATGGAATCATCAACTTACAAAACAATGCACAAGAATGCAAATACTAACACAAAGTTACAGTGCGACAGCAAATGGTGTCACATCTGAAGGTATTCATTTTTGGAAATTCTCTGGGGTATCATAAAAACACTAACTCATCAATTGCAAAAATCATTGCCACTTAGTACAATAGCAAAAAGCCCGATAGCTGAATTTATTGACAAAAATGTTCTCCAGGGTGTCATAAGAAGGCTAACTCAGCTACTGAACCCACACGGGCTACCTATTTGCCGTGCTTCCAACAATTGCATAACCTTCCTAACGTACTTTTTTTTTTTTTATCGGACCTTCCTAACATACTTGAGCGAGTAGTTTCTAGTAGACTAGGAATTGGGAATCCTAGAAGCTAGAGTTGGATGGCCGCTGGCATTCCTTTGAAGCTAGCTAGTCCAAAGGAATCAAGCAAAGAGTCTTTAATGAAAGAAAATGCGCAAGTAACAGAGAGATTCAACCAGTGCTTCTTCGCTGGAGCAAGATTGCTAAAGCCCAACTGGCTAGAACAAAACCTCCAGCAGAGCAATAGGAAGGGTCAAGGAAAAGAAGAGAATGGTGACAGAATTAACTCGACTAACCGCCACTTGACAGTCAGATTCCACCTCTCAAATCCCTCTCAACATAGATCTAGATGACAGGGTTGCACTTTTTCCAAACAACTCTTAATAATTTATTCATAGCAATCCCCTTTTTCTGATATAATCAGAAGTTTTGTGCACGGCTGCGTTTTCGGCAGAAAGATAATTCATTAAGCTTCATAGGTTAATAAAATAATTCAATTGTTCAGTATAACCTGTACTATCTTACATATTATACATTTACAACTTTCTCAGCATTAACTTGCTGCATTGTACAGGAAACACATCGCTGCTGGTTCCAGTCCCCTCATTTGATTCCATGTAAGTTATAAGATTGAAATCCTTTTCACTAGAAAAGAAAAAAAAAGAAAAAAAGAAAGCAGGGTCATAGTTAGGTTACCTTCCGCCATATAGAAGAAATCCAAGGGCAGCAAACAAAGAAACACCTACAAGACGCAGAGTCAAAAGCATAACTGATCAGTATCACTGTGATAAGAAAAAAACACTGCTTTGAGGTTCAAAGAGGAGAACAACCTGCAAAAAACATCTTCGAAAGGATAACTACAACTGGAATAGGTTTCCACCACAGGATCAACCACATTGCTATCTGAACAACAAATTTGAGATTTAAAAACATGAGTGAACAAAAGTGGAAACATTTTCTATAAAATATCATTTTTTACAGGTCCAAAAATCATCCACACCAAGAGAAGTAGAATAACATACAATATCTCACTCAGACAAGAAACTGTAGCATGTGTAACTTGGCAAGCCAAGTTTTTCATTACATCGACTTTTTCCACTAAGGTTGGGTTGACTATGCAAATCCTTTTACACCCTTGCACTCAATCTTATGTCATCTCTTCACTGGTGTTTCCCAAACCACATGTCCTAAATCACCTCAAACAGCTTTCCTTATCTTGTCCTTAATTAAATTTATAACCTCTTTTCCTCAAACAAATTAGTTTCTAAATACCGTGTTTGTCTCAAGTATCTGTTCGTCGAAAGAAACATTCTCATCTCTGCTACACTCAATTTTATGCACTTGTTGGTATTTGACAGCACAATCTACTGTGTCCTGCTAGAGCATTATTGTTGCTTATTAAATCTGCCTATGTGAGATTTATCTTCACAACCAGTCCTAAGCTTGGATATAGAGGGAGGGGAGGGATGCAACAGGTAGTCAACGGCTAGCTAAGAAAATAAACAAATATCAATCTGATGTATTAGGCAACAAACTAGGCCATATACATAGGTTAAAGTAATAGGCTCTTGATCTGAAGAATCAATTCAAGGATTACATAAAAGATTAAGATTGGACAGAAATTTGTCCAATCCTGTTTACAAATTGTGCAAGGCACATGCCAAGGTTCTTAAAAACACCCCTAAACTATTTTCCAAAGTTGCCTACATAAACCTTATTGACGCGTTACAATGGGTGGAAGAACTTATCCCGAAAAGCTAGCTTGCCAGGAGAGAGAACCCAACCCATTATAAGCCTCGGAATATCTCCTTAGTTGCCAATGTGGGACTTTGCCCACACCATCGTCCCACTCTTCAAAGATTCTGCAACCTCGCGAGTCACCACAACCCCGAGGATGACGCCTTGAGTCACCACAACCCCGAGGATAAAGTGCCAGAAGGTGCGCACCCAAGGAGTGGCTTTGATACCATGTTGATGCGTTATAATGGGTGGAAGAACTCATCCTGAAAAGCTAGCTTGCCAGGAGAGAGAGAACCAACCCATTAAGCCCTAGACTATCTCCTTAGTTGCCTGATGTGGGACTTTGCCCGCATCGCTTATACAAGCGACGCGTGACAAAATTGCGACTTCACCAAAACAAAGAAGAAAAGACATCCTCATGGCAATAGGCCTCCATCAACATCCAACTTCAAGCCCTCATATCTTTACCCCAACATTGAATCAACATAAGAGTCCCATTTAAGGTGTTTCTCTACCATTCATGCTTTTCTCAAATCATTTGATGCTACCGTTTATTATTATAAATAAAGAACCCAACGCGTAAAGGGAACCCTTTAAACTAAAGCACGTTCAACAGGATTGCTGCTAGCATGACGATAACATGCACTACCTAGAGTATCAAACCAATATCTAGTTAGGAGGTATAAAAAAAGCCCGTATTAAGGGATCCATTATGTAAACTTCCTTACAAGACCTATAAAGATGATTGCACAAAAGTTCACCGCTGAAAATAAAAAGGCTAGGCAGATGAGCCATAAGTTGCCAAACCTATTGTGGGTAATATACTGCTATTCTTTGCCAGAGGGACAGCATGTACTCTTTATCATTAAAAAACATAGCCCATCGGTGGTTCTTCACACGGACTCAAGAGGTCTCGATTTTAATTCCCCCTTTCACGCTCCATCTACTAGGCCATTGGAAAAGAATTAATTTTTTTTTCATTAAAATAGGTCCAAGAGAAATAACAAGAAGGCGGTGTTCGTTACAGAATAGTAAAGAGCATTTTGATTCCAAGAAGGACATATACACCATGAAAGAAACCATAGGCAATCAAATACTTGATAGGATGCGCGTGAAACAAGTCGAGACTAAGCACCAAAAAAATAAACTCAAACATAAAAAGTTTGCCCAAACCAAGGATATAACGGGAGACTATGTAAACAAGTGAAACGATGTAATTAAGGTACCGACTTGTATATGTGGATTGCAAACACATCACAAGTCCCATTGCCCATAACACCAAGTGCAAACGATTCCAGAGGTAGCCACCAAGACATTGGCTCGTATCTCACCTAGTCCATGAGGTTAGTGGGATATTTCGGAGGCCTAACTTTACCTACCTATGATGTGCTTCCTCGTCATTCAAAATAACTTCAACAAGTGAAACAACATCCGACTAATGCTCATGTAAAAAAACATGACATTGTAAGGGCCGAGTAGGACTAAGAAAAGACAGATGGAAACTCCAAAGAAGACACTGAGCAGTGAATCTAACTTGAAGGACTCTCATTAGAGCACAATGTCCTTAAAGCATCCATGGCCAAGCCAACTTAGTGGATCAAGCATCTGTTTCTGCAGTTGTTTTTGCAGCTTGACCTTTCCTACTTAAGATCCTAAATTGGTCAATAAGAGGAACCAATCAAATAGATTGAAGGGGAGGATCAACTTGTAGGCTTTGGTGATCAAGTATCTCAAACCATAATGAGATCCATCTATTTCCTTTCAAGCCAAATTTTAGGCAAAAGAGCCCGGTGAAGGACCTTATTAGGGACATTGAAAACCTTCTAAACATGATTTTCCAAACAATATGCCACTAGATAAGGGGGAATTGTCTCAATCGTCCGTGCATCAAACTCACTCAAGCGATATAGGTTCGATGTAGAGATTCCAGTGCAGCTAGCTCAAGAAGACAAGAACCTGTTTTAACTTGGCCAAACTTTGCTTTCTAACCAAACTTAGCTCACTTCAAAGATCAACTATTCAAACTCGATTTGATCTTCTTACTCAAATAAATCGAGAAAGAATTGCTACACGCTAAAACTCGAGGTAGCTAGTTTGCCATCTTAAGTTACTAGATGGAGCTCTAAGTTCAAACTTAAGCAAGAAAAGTTTTGCACATAAAAATCTACAATAAAAAATCTTAAATGTGCTATGAACACGCTAGTTCATTTGGGCTCGTCAGTTGCTTGAAACAAGTATGCACAACCCCGTGCTTAAAACAATACATTGCTCACCGAGCTTGAGCAACTGATCTCTTGCAAGCTAGTCGCCATCTCTCACCATACATTTCATTGGCCACCAAAACCAAAATTTAGTCACGTGAAAATCATCTACGGTTTGTCTAGATTGACTTTTACATTTTGCATTTCGCTTAATTCAAAATCATGCGGCTCATGCAATTTGAATTTTTCACTTTTTTTTTTAAATTCGAAATACTAGAAACTTTCACAGAGTACAAATAATGACGCGTAGATTCATATATGACATTTTCATTATGTTTTTTAAATTGGAGTTATATTAAAATTTGGCAGGCAAGCAAAAAATTGCTTCTCGCTTTGAGTTAAGCTAAGGCAGCGAAGGATTTACTAAAATGTTCACAACCTTGCACTCTTCTGTTTTCGGAATAAGTCACAATGTCATTACTCCATTATTGTTACGTAAATCCCAAATCTGATATTTTTAAATATCACTTTTTGCCTCTTGAGAGAGAGAGAGAGATTTGAAAAAAATATATAAAACAATTGCACGATGTGAAGGTATGATGTCATCGGTCCAAAACTTGCTATTTCTAGCTCATGTACAAGATAGTAACCGCAGCTCTTCTCACTGACTTCACATATAGTTTGACCCTTTTAATAGGCATACATGTTGAGGAACAAGAAAAAAATTCAAAAATTCAAGCTGACGATTTCGTAGGAAAAGGAGCACCTAACACGAATATAGTTAATAATCAACAAACCAGTAACAACAGCTGCTAAAAAAAACAAATGGAGTCCCAAATCTGGCCTTTCAATTTATAGAAAGATCAGCAAACGAGAGTTTTCACCTGAACTGCATAGACCACAGCATTAATCGTAAAAAAACTAGGCCGGAGTCCATCAGTACATACAGCACGTGCCTGATCCACATTCACGCCAAATGATAATCAGTCCAAATGTCCGCTATAAACTCAACATACCAACAAGCTGCATGTGCACGTGGCACCTCACCTGATAATATATCTCCGCCCAGAAGAGGACCAAAAGCGTGTATGTCGTGAAGAATGCAAGGCTCGGCATGTCAAGCAATACATGCTGGAGAATCTGAGAGAGACAGAAAGTCCAAAGTAAAATCACAACAAGCATCATAAACCGGAGTAGAGCTTACAGAAATATATGTTACGGATTGAAATTCGAAACCTCGGGAGATAACTTCTGAACGTCCCGCCGGAACACGAACACTAGACATCTAACTGCACACGTTCAGAAAGAAAACTTGGGTCAGGCGACAATAAACCGAAAGGAAGAATGTCGGAATGCTAAAGTTCAAAAAGCACCAACCGCCATTGACCAAGAAATTGAGGAAATGGAAGACTTTCTGCGTAGTCCAACCGAACTCGGGAACTCTCAATTGTATCCGGACGAGTTGAACCTACAGGAGAAAAACAAGTACCCTCATCCACTAATGCACAACTGCACAGACTTGGAGAAACAAGGAATCGAACTAACAGTTGGAAGCCAAAAAAAAAAAAAATTCCGACTTTCCGCAGCAGTAATTTTCCTCGTGGCTAATTAGCTAGACTGAACAAGCCGCATCAGCAAAAGATCACCAATTCTTTTTTGCTGAATTCAATCAAACCAGCAGAACAAAGCAACATGTAACCGAGAAACGAAAACGAGAGGCTGAACCCTAACCGTCGAACCAATCCGGCGACGGGCGCGCTTAATTCCGCGACGAACCCACGAATCTAATTTGAGAAAAAAAAAAAAAAAAAAAGAAGAAAAGCAGAGGCAAGGGGGTGGGGGGACTACCAGGGCGACGGCGGCGACGACAGCGTAGAGGGCGGCGAGGGCGTGGAAGATGCGATCCTGCCACACCGCGGACGCGTTCACGTCGTCCCACCAATTCGAAGCCGCCGTCATCTCGTAGGCCGCGGCCGCCGCCGGCGACGCCACCATCTCCCGAAGCCCTCGAATCCTCCGACCCGGGTCCTCTCGCCCTCTCTCTCTCTCTCTGCACAAATTTGAGCGATTCGAGGAGGGAGATCAATAAAATATTGACGATTCGGTTTTGCCTTTCCGTATATTCCTAAAAATCTCTCTCTCGCTTCGATTGACGAGGAGACGAAACTGGAGGACGAGGACGAGGACGGCCGGCGAGGATTTCCCTTTGGTACGAGCACACTTGCTGATCCTCTCTTCGCCTTTTCTTCTTACGTTTTTTTTTTTTGTCCGTTCGATTTTTTTTTCTTTTCTTTTTGGGTGTTGGTGTTTGGTTTTGCTGTGCAGTAATTCGAAAGTGCGAGGAAGGAGCTACTTTCGGTTTTTACTAATGTCCTGTCATCGTTCGGTGTCTTCCTCCTCCCGAACATGCTTTGAAACAAGGCCAGGCGGATCGTGCTGAGGCCTTGTCGTTTTTTCTACGCGCGGGTGTGAGGTGGCGGGGCGCGTGCATCGCCGCCCCGCCACGTGTACCGTTCCCTTCTTTTCCTTTTTAATTTCTTTTAAGTGTAATTTCCCGGACCTCGCCCTTTCCCTCCCCGCTCTCTCACGGAGCAAATTAGAACCGAGAACCGAACTGGCTGGTTCCTCATCTATTCGGGATCGAGGCTAAGCTCTTGCTTTCCGGAAAAGAAATATGAAGATCCTATCGTGTGGCGCTGTTGTTTTTTCGTAAGCACGTGGAAAATCTTTCGGGCAAATGAGTGTGAGGATATGTACCGTGTCGAAGCTTTATGACGCGAGTTTTGCTCGGTAGATCCGTTTTGCTTTTGAAAAAGAATGATGGCGTGAGCGAAGGTGTTTTTTTTTTTTTAATGTGCAATGCAATATGTGAACCGTAATCCTTTCACTTTTTAAGAATCCTCCCACTATAATCCTTCCGTTCACAAATCCGACACCATTCAATGACATAACTATAATTAATGTTAACTTAACATTAAATTGATCGTATCGGCATCCTCGTAGCGTATACATAGCTTCCATGTATATCCCATTCTTTTGGCTGAAAGGAAAAGAAAGAAAAGATTCAATGCCAGGGGAATACGACTTGCCGCTCCACATTACCATTTGGCCTAATAAGCGCTGACGTGGCGGTCCGCATCGGAAAAATACACGTGACGTGGCAATATATTTAACGAAAGGACTAGATATAGCGGATTTTTTTAACCACTGAGGATTTACCTCAGTAGTCACCGTTCTCACTTGAGAATGTGGAGGTGGGGAGTTCAAATCCCCATCTTTGCGGAGGGTAGGGGTAGGGTTGCGTAGTTAACATATGGATTTTGGCGCCCACGCCCTACAAGAGGCGGTGCGTAAGTCTGAGTGTGTATCGCGAGAGAGAGATAGAGTAGGACCGACAAAAAAAAAAAGATATAGCGGATTTTTAAAATTTATGAATTAAGTCGAAACAAAAATAATTAGCAATGACGTAGAATATAGAACAAAAATAATTAGCAATCACGTGGACCATCCATGTCATCTCTAGCAACCCTGGACCGACCCTGGACCCTGCACTGTGTGGATTGGTCCTCAGTCCTGCGAATTTAGGATTGGTTCAACCCGGACCAACCCTATGTATATTATATATTGTGTATAATATTTATTAGGTTTTATATATTATTTGCTTTTGCCTACTCTAAATCCTTGCGCCTCCTCCTCTATTCTCTTCTTTCTCATGTGGTTCAATTTACCACGTAAATTTGAAAGTAGAAAGAAGTTGATCCCTAACTCAACCAAAAATAAATAAAAAGAAAGCCTCACTTTGTTTGCCCGCCTCGGCCTCTAGCCTTGCTCACCTAGCCTGTTTTTATTTTTAAGAACGAGCAAGATATGAAATTGTGTAATTAATCGCTTATATTATGTATTTTGAACTTCTTATGGTTTAATTGAATTTCACGTGTTTGCTTTCATGGTTTGTTACTTTTAGCAAGTATGAAATTTATGTCGTTACCTTATATTATGTACCGGTGTTCATAGTTTGGTTGCTCAATGTTATATTATAGATATGTAAATAGCACGTTTATCCTGTCAAGAAATACAAAAAACAAAACAAAAAAACATAATCGGTTGGTCTCGGGTTAACCGTGGAATCGGACCGGACCCATAGGGTTGGTCCGGTCCGGTCCAGTCCTCGATCTCAAAAATTGAGGATCAACACTATGCGGATTAATCCTTGAGTTAAGTGTTGGACCGGTTTAGTCTAGACCATGCTCACTCCTAACCATTGCTTGTACGTGGGAAAAATTGTCAAATCAGTCCTAAACTTATTGTACGACGGCCCATTCAGTCCTAAACTTCTAAATTTTGCCAATTCAGTCCTAAACCTTTTAAATTCTTGCCAATTGAGTCATTCCAAGCAATTTTGGCCGGCCGACGCTGACGTGGCCGCCGGCCGTTCGGTCAACGCTGACGTGGCAATTTTTAATTCTTTTCTTTCAATTTTTTAATCTTTTTTTCTTTTTTTTTTCTGGTTACTCCCTTCTGGCCGGTCCGGCGGTCGGCCAGAGGGGAGAGCCGGCGAGGCCCCTGGCGAAGCTCGCCCCGCCAGCCACCGGCGAGGGCGAGCCTCACCTGCCCCTGGCTGGGCGAGGCGAGGTCCGCCTCGCCTCGCCATCACGACCTAAGCGACGACAAGGCTCGACCTCGCCTCGCCTCGCCGTCGCCTGGGTCCTGACGGTGAGGTCGAGCCTCGCTAGATCTGGGCGAGGCTCAACCTCGCCGTTGCTTGGGTCGCGACGGCGAGGCGAGGCCGACCTCGCCTCGCCTAGCTAGGGGCCGGCAAGGCTCGCCCTCGCCGGCAGGGCGAGCTTCGCCAGGGGCCTCGCCGGCCCTCCCCTCTGGCCGGCCGTCGGTCGCCGGACCGGCCAAAGGGGAGTAGCTAGAAAAAAATTGATTAAAAAATTGAAAAAAATAATTAAAAATTGTCATGTCAGCGTTGACTGGACAGCCAGCACCGGCCGACGTCCACGTTAACACCAGCCGGTCAAAATTGCCCAGAAGGACTCAATTGACAAGAATTTAAAAGGTTTAGGACTGAATTGGCCGTCATACAATAGGTTTGAACTGATTGGACAATTATCCCCTTGCATGTGGCTCGCGGGCATTGGACAGAAAGATAGATGCAAGGCAAAAACCTTGTATACCTGGTTCACTCATGATTATTGATCTAAAAATTAATCATATCACGTTAAAACAAGTGTAAAATTTAACATAAAATCAGTGGAAAAATTTTCACCTCTTTGATATTTTTTCAATTTTTCCATCATAATCATCCAAAGTAAGCCAATAGTAAATATTCAAATTATCATTATGGACTGCAGATATTACAAAATTGCACTCACAGATGCAATCAGAAGCCAGAAATAGAATCACCAATATACAATATATGTTTATTACAAGTAATCAAACTCAGAGAAATGTTTATACATGTGCTTGCCCTCTTTTTTGCATGTGCATGCCTTTGCCTTAAAAGACTAATCAACAAATCAATTACGTCATATTTATCTCTTGCTGTCTTTAATATTAATTCCGGAAATAAGATGCGTTTTGAGTGTGAAATTGACAAAAAAGGATTTGGAAAATAGCTAATTCGAGTAGAAATGAGAATCTGACAAACAGCATAGAATTAATTAAACTGACAGTTCGATTTTCGGGTGGGTCCATATAACCAACGGGTGGTTCCGATTCCAATTTCTCAAAATTGGTCTTTCGTGGTCAATTCCCAATTCAGGGTGAAAATCGTCTACCCTGAAACCGATCACCCCTAGAATTGGTGGCGTGAGCCCAAGCGATGGCGTGAGATCGGGCGACAACGGCAATAGAAGGGCGAGGGATTTGAACAAAACTAAGGGTCCATTGGTTTGGGGAATAATTGTTTTTCAAGAAATTATTTTCTAACTTTCCGGTGTTTGGATGACGAAAAATTAATAGATTTATGGAAAACGTTTTCTATGGATTGAAAAATAACAAGCTTAAATTTGGAGAAAACAACTTTCTTTCTAGCAAGAAGGAAATCACTTTCCCTAAATCACCAAACAAATGAAAACTACTCATTTTTTTTAAATGATTCTCATGAAAAAATTTTCCTTTATCATGAATTTTGCAGTGAAACAAACCCATCCTAATAGAGAAAACTCCTCCTATGATTCACGCAAAGCCTTCACCCCCAATTCCGACATCAGCTTGGCCACTTGTCTCTCAATAAGTCCACCTCTTCAATCCCCAGTTATGGTCGGGATATGGACGTGAAGAGATCTGTTGAGGCGAATAAGGGAAAAAATGAGGTCATGCTTGCTGGTGTAAGTGATAATTTAGGGAGCGCATGGAATCTATTTTGGAGTAGAAATTCTGCTCCAGAATAGATTCTGGAACAGAGATGCATTTGTTAAAAAATTTCTGGAATGCATTCTTAAGCAATTTTTACATTCTGGAATAAAAATGCGTTTGTTAAAAATACTTGATTCCAGAATACATTCTTGATTCCAAAATGAGTTTTGGGCAAGAAAAAAAGAAGCTACACATTCTGAAGCAATTTTTACATTCTGGAACAAAAATGTCTTTGTTAAAAAAACTTGATTCCAGAATGCATTCTTAATTCCAGAATGAGTTTTGGACAAAAAAAAGAGAAGCTACTTTTTGTAGTTTCTCTCTTCCAGAATGCATTCTCCCAATTTTCTCTCGTTTTCACACTAATTTTTTTTTTTCAGAAAATGCATAAAAATTGAAAAATTCCAGAAAAATTCATAAAAATTTCCAGAAAATAAAAAAAGTCAGATTTCGGGAAAAAAGGAAATTTGGTGAAATTTTTTCAAAAAATATAAAAAAATCAAAAATTTTAAAACTTCATAAAATGGTTTAGAATACCTTTGGGCACCCACTTTGAGTGAAATTTAATTTTTTTGAGGTGCCCGAAAAAATCAAAATTTTCAAAACTTCACAAAATGGCTTATTAAAATACCTTTAGGCACTCACTTTGAGTGAAATTTAATTTTTTTGAGGTGCCCAAAAAAATTAAAAATTTCAAAACTTCACAAAATAATTTAGAATACTTTTGGGCACCCACTTTAAGGGAAATTTAATTTTTTTGAGGTGCCCAAAAAAAGCAAAAAATCAAAAACTTCAAAACTTCACAAAATGGCTAAGAATAACTTTGGGCACCCACTTTGAGTGAAATTTATTTTTTTTGAGGTGCCAAAAAAATTTAAAAAAATAGATTTCTTTTTCAGAAATCAATTTCTGGAGCAGAATTAGTCATGTTTTATCAAACAGATTTCTCCTCCAAAAATCAATTTCTAGCAAGAATTCCGGAAATCAATTTCTGGCAAGAATTTGATTTCTAGAGCAAAATGGTTACCATTCGAGCCCTTAGATTCCGAGTTGGAGGAGCTGAAATTGGAGACTTATAATGGGAAAGAGCTGTTTAGAAGCTCTGATAGCGCGTATTATGGTCGCAATCTTACTAATGGTGGTAAGGTTATGCCACTGAGTTGTAGAAGTGATGGTAAGAGTGGCAATACGAAAAGGAAAAATTTCAAATAACGGTTTGAAGTGCCATTATTTTATCAAATAATGGCCTGAAATGAATTTTATTTTAAATAAGGATATGAAATAGCCAAATTGTCTCAAATAATGACTTTTGGCCCACTGGCCAACATGTGACTATTCTAGCAAGGGGTATTTTAGTCAAAAAAATTCTAAGTATATATTTTTAAAAATTTTTACTATTCCTTTTCTTTTATTTTCTTTTCTCTTTTTCCTCTTTCCTCCCCTAGCCATCATTGTGCCTCATCGATGCCGGCCTCAAGCAAGGGCCGCTGTGACATCCTGAAATTCGCCCATTTGTGATTTTATGAAATGCTTGATTTTATGAACGTACTTGTAGTTAGTTCTCGTCCGAAAGTGATCATTCTTGAGATACTAACCATTAGGGAAAGGCTAATTAGGGATTTAAATTCGTGAGATTAGAGAAATTTGATCGTGAACCGACTTTCGACCATAAAATCGTCGAGATGACATTTTGAGCCAATGTAGGCCGATCGTAGTATAGTTATGGGTCGATTCGTCACTGTTATATTGGATGATCACGGGTGATTCCGTCTGACTACGAAGTGAATTGACGAACGATCCAAAACCTATACCGAACGATCGTGCCTGACGAAACTAGCGATCGATCCTCGCGATTACATGACCACCGAAGTCGTCATGAACCGAATGAACTTGCACGTGACTCGATTTATTATCAGTCACGGATTGAATATGCAAATTTCCCCAAAAGCCGCCCATTAGTTTGAGAAACGCTCGAGTTACGTTAAATAAAATGCAATTATTAATTAGAGATCAAATTAGGCATCTGAAAATTAGGAAGTCACGATGGGACGTTAGGACGACATTGTGGTTGGAACGTACAACTTTGGATTTTCTCGAATCCTTCAGAAAAATTCAATTTCGGCAAGAAAATGGGAAAGTGACCATTTTACCCTTGGAGGTTTATAAAGGGCAAGTATTAAAGGTGAAGGGCATTTTGGTCATTTTGCCCTAACTTTTGTGTTGGACAATTTTGTCCTTGAAATTTTATGAAATTCCCAAAATTACCCTTGGATATTTTGAAAAAGATTCGATCTCGGCCGTCGGAATCAAGATAAGATCGAATCTCGACAGTCGGTTGGATTTTAGAGTAAAGGGCAAGATTGTCATTTGCCAATTTTGGTTAAAACTTGGGCCTTAAGTTCAAGACCCATTCTCTCTCTCTCTCTCTCTCTCTCTCTCTCTCTCTCTCTCTCTCTCTCTCTCTCTCTCTCTCTCTCTCGGCAGCCCCCCTCTCTCCCCCTCCCGATCGCCCTCTCCCCCTTGGCCGCTCGCCACCGCACCGCCACTAGCCACCGCTCGTCGCCGCTGCACCGCCTCACGCCACCTTCATGGAATCTTGTCTCCCTCTCGGTTCACTCTCTCTCTTGGTCGTGCGTGAGTCGAACTAGCCAAGCCGACGCCGTCGCCGCCGCTCACCGCCGCGCCGATTGTCGCCGCCGCCACGTGTTCGCTGGCTACCGCCACCCCTTTCCACTCTAGCTAAGTTAGTCTAGAGTTCGGTAAGTTCAATCTAAACCTCGCCTAGTATATCGAGTATTATCTGACCCATTTAGACGCGATTTGGTGGAAATTAGGGGTTGATTAGTTTAGCGGGCCTTATGATTAAAATCGGACGGTTTAGGTGGATTTTAGTGGTCAATTGATGGCTGAAAATTGTTGATTTGAGTGCTATGAAATGTTGTTCGGTGTGCAAATTGGGCTATTAGATCTGGCTCGTGATTTCGTGAAGGGCCGGGATCAATATACCGTAGTTTTGGATGTGAAAAATGGCAATTTGTGTGTGAATGTGTGTTTGTGATGTGGCTGAGTTGTGGTGATGAAATTGAGTGCATTATTGTGAAATTGATGGATGCCCGAGTGTGTGCATGTATGAGAATGGGATCGGGTCGAGACATGTTAAGCTCGAGTCGCGATTATGTAGACCTTTCGCATTTGGCGAGGGCTGAGGAAAGTGTAAGAATGGGATCAGGCCGAGGTATTTCAAGCTCGGGTTGCGGTCACGTAGGCCTGTCGCATTTGGTGCGGGCTAAGGAAATAAAGCAAGAATGGGATCGGACCGAGGCATGTGATGCTTGGGGTGCGATCGTGTGGGCCTGAGGCGTGTTTACGCGGGCCGAGGAAAGGGATGGAGTATGGGATGGAATGATGTGGCAAGTGAAAGTGAAATCAGGCCTGAGGAGTGTTTACGTAAGTTGCGATGAGAAAGTGTGAGCTTGAGGCGTGTTTACGCGGGCTGAGAAAGTGATCGAGTGTGAAGTGTGGAATTTGGAAATGTGGGTGATCGATATATGTGTGTGGTTTGAATGTTGTGATTGCGGACTAACGTGCAGGCTAGGTTGCTAGAGTCTAGGTATGCATGACTGTGTGGATATTGTTGTATGTTTTGGTTGTTGCGTGTTTTGGTTGTTGCGTGTTTGAACTTATCTGGAATACGTGGTAGCCTAAGTAGGGTATAGGTTGCAATTTATTGAGAAGTGTCTCATAGTTGTATCAACCAACCATTTCAGAACTCCCACTCGAGCCATGAATCTGCCGCCGCCACACGTTTCGGGACCCCATGCACATCAACCACGACGTTACGGAATACCCGATGGACGATAATTTTACCTGGATTAAGCATACGACCGTAGTTTGGGTAAATATAGGACTATCCCACTGGCATGCCCACACCAACATTGCATGGATGTTTAGAGACGGGGTTGATGAGTTCGGTCATGTCCAAGGCTTCAATGTCCCCTTTGATGGAGTTGAGGACTGGGATCCATCAGCCATACCTCCTCCCGATGGCGAGCTGACTAGCCTGGAGACTAGTCTGGCTCAGTCCAGACTCCAGCCTGCGTCTGCAGCACCTGAACCCTCAGGAGCTGAGCATGAGCCAAAATCAGAAGAATCCCAGGCGGAATATGATCCGATGGATGTGGATCTCGAGGTGATACCAGAGGAAGGACAAGACGGAGGAGAAGAAGATCCTGAAGCTGAACCAGAGGAGGTCCCAGAAGTAGAGCATGAGGATGAGCAGGAGGACGTGCTCGTGTACGAGTACAATCCCTACTATGTGCCAAAGATCTAGCTAGACGAGGAGCCAGTCGAAGAGGAGCGGGATGAGGTCCCAGTGGAGTCGGGTGACATAGATCACCCGATCGAGATCGGAGTCGAGTCGGAGTTCTCGGTGGAAGCGACGATTCAGGAGGAGTCGGATTTGAGTACGGATGAGTTGGACTTAGAGTGGACGCCGTCTCATGGATGGTGGGGCTAGTGGGGAGGTTAGGAGCAGATCTTTTGAGGAGTACCATTTTTGATGAATAGGGAACCCATGTTATCAATCATTTTTGTATGTCAGTGGTTGTAGATAGTAGTGGATGTGCATGTATATTTTATGGCTTAGTATGTGGTGGTATGGTAAAACTTTGTTTGTAAATGGATATCATATATGTTTATATCGAGGTATAATTATGGTTGGTGGTTTGGCGATTTATTTCTTCCTGGTATTCTCCAATTTCATTTGTCCGGATTTTCGTATTGGTTTCCACCGCGATTAACCTCTGATGGGATTGTTAGGTCGGCGACATTTTCTGGGACGTCGCACTTATCCGATCGATAAGAAGGACGTCGAGTGCTCGATGGATTTTGGGACGTAATAGCCGCCCTCACCGACATCAGGCAAGGGCGTTTCTCGCCAAATCCAGCGATGGTAAGGAGGGCCCTCACCTGCGTCGAGCGGCCCTTGCCTGAGTCCAGTGACCTCCGCCGGCCATCGATGAGGCCAAACAATGGCCGACAGAGAGAGGAAAAAGGGAAAAAGAAAAAAGAAAAAAAAGGAATAGAAAAGGCAGAAATTTTTTTTAAAAAAAGTAAAGAATGAAAATGCCCTTCGGCCAGCGAGATCAAGGCCTTCTTTGAAATTGATATGGTCATTTCAGGACCTTTTTTGAAATAATGTGCACTTCAGACCTTTATTGAAGAAAACGATAGTACTGCAGACCCTTATTTGAGAAAATGAAGGCGCTTCAAGCCTTAGTTTGGAATTTTTCCACATGCAAAATGTTCTATGGATTAGGAGTGGGGCGCTTCAAGCCCTTGTGTGAGGCTTAATATCGCTGGTAGCTGATTCTCGGATTGGAATGTGTTCTTGACAATAAGTAAAATTGGGTTTGAATTGGGGGTGAAGGCTTTGTGTGAATCGTAGGAGGAGTTTTATTTTTTAGTTTCGTCCAAAACCCTCACCCTTCAACTTTCGTCGCCGCTAGTCGCACACCGCTGGTGCCCACCTATCCTCGCCCAGGCAGCATTCGATTCAAATTTCAACCTTCGTTTCCGTACAGGTTGAGAGCAGAGAAAGTGTGAGCTTGAGGCGTGTTTACATGGGCTGAGAAAGTGATCGAGTGTGACGTGTAGAATTTGGAATTATGGGTGATCGATATATGTGTGTGGTTTGAATGTTGTGATTGCGGACTAACTTGCAGGCTGGGTTGCTAGAGTCCAAGTATGCATGACTGTATGGATATTGTTATGTGTTTTGGTTATTGCGTGTTTGAACCTGTCTGGAATACGTGGTAGTCTAAGTAGGGTATAGGTTGCAACTTATTGAGAAGTGTCTCATGGTTGTATCAACCAAACCATTTCAGAGCCCTTGCCCAAGCCATGAATCTACTGTCGCCACAGCGTTTCGGGATCCGCATGCACACCGACCACGACGTTATGGAATACCCAATGGACGATAATTTTACTTGGGTTAAGCATACGACCATAGTTTGGGTAGATCTACACCTACACTGCATAGATGTTTAGAGACGGGGTTGATGAGTTCGGCTCTGTTCGAAACTTCGATGTCCCCTTTGATAGAGTTGGGGACTGGGATCCATCAGCCATACCTCCTCCTGATGGCGAGCTGACTAGCCTGGAGACTAGTCTGGCTCAGTTCGAACTCCAGCCTGCGTCTGCAGCACCTGAACCCTCGGGAGCCGAGCATGAGCCAGAACCAGAAGAATCCTATGCGGGATATGATCCGATGGACGTGGATCTAGAGGTGATACCAGAGGAAGGATAAGACGGAGGAGAAGAAGACCCTGAAGCTGAACTAGAGGAGGCCCCATAAGCAGAGCCTGAGGATGAACAAGAGGATGTATTCGTGTACGAGTACAATCCCTACTATGTGCTAGAGATCAAGCTAGACGAGGAGCCAGTCGAAGAGGAGCGGGATGAGGTCCCAGTGGAGTCAGGTGACATAGACCACCTGATCGAGATTGGAGTCGAGTCGGAGTCCTCGGTGGAAGCGACGATTTAGGAGGAGTCATATTCGAGTACGGATGAGTCGAACTTAGAGTGGACGCCATCTCGTGGACGCCGGGGCTAGTGGGGAGGTTAGGAGTAGATATTTTAAGGAATACTATTTTTTATGAATAGGAAACTCAGGTTATTGATCCTTTTTGTATGTCGGTGGTTGTAAATAGTAGTGAGTGTGCATGTATATTTTATGGCTTAGTATGTGACGGTATGGTATAAGTTCGTTTGTAAATGGATATTATATATGTTTATATCGAGGTATAATTATGGTTGGTAGTTTGGCGATCTATTTCTTCCTGGTATTCTTTAATTTCATTTGTTCGGGTTTTCATATTGGTTTCCGCCGCGATTAACCTCTAATGGGATTGTTAGATCGGCGACGTTTCCTGGGACGTCGCACTTATTTGACCGATAAGAAGGATGTCGCGTGCTCGATGGTGTTTGGGGCGTGACAGCCACCCTCACCGACATCAGGCAAAGGCGTTTCTCGCCAGATCCAGCGAGGGTAAGGAGGGCCCTCACCTACGTTGAGCGGCCCTCGCCTGAGTCCAGTGACCTCCGCCAGCTATCGATGAGGCCAGACGATGGCCGGCAGAGGGAGGGAAAAGGGAAAAAGAATAAAAAGGAATAGAAAAGGCAGAAAAAAGTTAAAAAAAAAAAAAGAAGAAGTAAAGAACGAAAATGCCCTTCAACCAGCAAGATCAGGGCCTTCTTTGAAATTGATATGGTCATTTCAGGACCTTTTTTGAAATAATGTGCACTTCATATCTTTATTGAAGAAAACGATAGCACTGCAGACCCTTATTTCAGAAAATGAAGGCGCTTCAAGCCCTTGTTTGGAATTTTTCCATATGAAAATGTTCTATGGATTAGGAGTGGGGCGCTTCAAGCCCTCGTGTGAGGCTTAATATCGCCGGTAGCTGATTTTTGGATTGGAATGTGTTCTTGACAGTGAGTAAAATTGGGTTTGAATTGGGGGTGAAGGCTTTGTGTGAATCGTAGGAGGAGTTTTATCTTTTAGTTTCGTCCAAAACCCTCACCCTTCAACTTTCGTTGCCGCTAGTCGCACACCGCTGGTGCCCACCTATCCTCGCTCAGGCAACATTCCATTCAAATTTCAACCTTCGTTTTCGTACAAGTTGAGAGTAGAGAAAGAACCAATTTCGAGATTTTTACTTTTATAAATTTGAATTTTCTTTTTATTAAAAAATTTTTTGGACAAAAATGTGATTATTTCAGTTGCCGAAAAAATCACATGCTTGCCGTCCCTCGTTTGAGATTGATTTGGGCATTTTAAGCCCTTATTTGAGATTTTTTTGGCTTTTCTTTCTATTAAATTTTTTTAGACAAAAGTGCCATTGTTTCGATCACCGGAAAAGTCACATGCTTACTGGTCAGCGAGCTTAGACCCTTATTTGAGATTGATTTGGGCAGTTCATGCTCTTATTTTGAAATAATATCTACTTTAGACTCTTTTTTGAAAAAAATGAGCCGAGTTCAAACACTTATTGAAATTTTCCCAAACTTTAATGAAAGTAGGTTTGAGCATGCTTATCCACTCCAAACCCTTCGTTTAATCTATTTTTATAAGTGTAGGTCGATGCCATTCCGATCAACTAAATATTCATAGATTTTAAGATAACTTGGTAACCTTTTTGAGTATTTACAACGATTTTACACCGATAACATTGGTAAACTTCCGGCATCCGTCACATAAGATTTTGACGAGAAATTTACTAACCTACTAAATAAATATCGATAAATTCGAATGTGAGTAGAATCGACGGTAACTCAAAACACACGGCACGATACTATACGCTTAATTATTGATATCCACCGTCACCATGCATGAAAAAGTCGAACTTGCTCATGATCTCACTCACGGACCACTAGATCCGCACGAGGATTTTTGTGTTGCCGGACCTTAAAAATAGAAAAACGGAGCCAAAGCAAATCCTCGAATTTGGGCTTACAAGCTTAACACATAATACACAAACAAGAAGCTCTTAAAAAGAAAAACGAAGGAAGAAGAAGAAGAAGAAGAGGCAAAGAAAAAGGAGGAAAAATTGGAGCGGAGAGATTTGGGCTTTATTAGCCGAGAGAGAGAGAGAGAGAGAGAGCGATCACACACTCGTTCATCCCTCGCCCTTCTTCTATCCATCGCCCCTCTTGCTGAGGCGGCTCCGCTCATTCCCCTTGCCCTTCTCTCAGATTGGATCTCTCTCTCTCTCTCGCTCTCTCTCTCTCTCTCTCGCTCCGTCGCTCCCTCGCTCGCTCTGTGTCTCTCCCTCTTCGCCTCTGTTCATCGGTTGGATCTGGGACGGAGGGATCGTCGTCCCGATCGATCTCCTTCGGGGGCTTCGCAGGTCTTTGGGCGGGACCGCCATGGTCGCGGGTACGCGAGAGCCGACGAACCAGCAGGCCCATGTCTCGGCGGCCTCCGCCGAGGAGGAGGCCTTGAAGAGGAACACCGATTGCGTCTATTTCCTCGCCTCTCCTTTGACCTGCAAAAAGGTTCGCCCTTTTTCGTGTGTTCCCCCCTCTCTCTTTTACTGTCTCTCTGTCTCTATGTCCGTCGCCGCCCTGTCTCTTTCTCGATTTCTCTTTTTGATTTTCTCGTTAGGGTTCGGGTACAAATGATTATGCGCTTTTTGTAGCTCTTTGGAGTTCTGGTTCTTGGGTCCGTCATGTCTTGGGCCTCAGAGTTAGGGGTCGGCGGTAGTCGTCCGAACCCTTGCTCGGCAGTTCGTGAATTGGGATCTTGTTAGGGTTTGTGATTGTTGAATTGGGTTTCGTTGGTTCTTGTTCGCTCGAGTGAAATCTTTGGTGCTTCGTTTTCTTGACACGAGCGGGAAATTATCTCTATGTGGTTATGAACAACGGGTTTTGGTCTTAAAGATGCAGACTTTGCTTGTTCTGTTAGTGTGTTCGTTGTTTATCTGTTTCAGTTCAGTGTGTTTTGATCGGAATAACCAATAAAGGTTCTTACATGGTGGAATGAGCTTGAGTCTCAGCTGCCTTCTGTAGTCTAAACGTGTTTAGACCTAGAGAAGCCTGGTTGAGATGGTGCCGTTTGCCTAATGCGGAGGAGAATGTTTCTTTTGGCCATGCATGGTTCGGAAGTACGTAGTTGTAACGTCAAGAGAGTGGCGAGCACCTGGCAATGTGATATTTTTCCTTCTCAGTTATGATCGTGTGGCCGCCTTTGGTATATCTATCGTATCATTAATGATTCAATGAATGGCAGCTGTCTCCACTGACAATTAAGGTTGTTGGATACGAATTTCGGGCGGAAATAAGCCGTGATCCCGTCCCTCAATAGGTTTTCCACTTTTGAATCTTCCTTGCCACGTGTATAGTTTGTTATACTCTAGTGTTGCCGATATGCAATTGCTTTTGTGATTAGAAGCTTAGGCTGGCTTATCCGAGTTTGCAAAGGGATTGCACGTCTTGTTTGAATGGAATTAATGATATATTGTAATTAGTGGCTTCCTCTTATCTATTGTGTATTTACGTGAGCTCTTGTATATTTATTGACTGATTGTCCTTGTTAAAGGGAAGCGAATG
Source organism: Syzygium aqueum (assembly GCA_031216185.1). Lineage (NCBI taxonomy): Eukaryota > Viridiplantae > Streptophyta > Magnoliopsida > Myrtales > Myrtaceae > Syzygium > Syzygium aqueum. The sequence continues at coordinate 27,882,786 of CM062237.1, read as the reverse complement.
TGAGTACCGCCACAGTGAATATGCCAGGGTTAATCCCAGAGATTGCTGGTATTGGTTGAATGGCAATTGCTTGAATCCGAAGTGTGCTTTCCGTCATCCTGTAAGTTTTCCTTTCTTGCCTGATTTGTGCCGTTTTTTCAAGTCTTAGATTTCTCTTTCAAGTTACTGTTTCTCAGTCTCTATATACAGTAGTCTTTTACTATGTAGAATGTTCCTTGCGATATTAATGGCACAAGTGTACGATTGTTATTTCTCAGCCCCTTGATGGCTTATTGGGAGCACCAGCTGCAGTGCCGGGTGGATCTTCTTTGCCATCGCAGCAACCGGCAATACCGCCGGCAATGCCAGCTGCAATGCCACCTGTGGCACAGGTCTCTTACAATTCAGGAAAACAAGCAGTACCCTGCGTATTTTTCCAGAAGGGAATTTGCTTGAAAGGCGATAGATGTGCCTTCCTGCATGGAACAAATACCGTGGTTAGCAAAGTGCAGCAGGCACTTGTATCAACACCTGTTAATGATTCTTCTACCGTGAAGAAACCTTTTGGCAGCCTAGAGAAATGTTCTCAAGTGCAGAAAGTCCCACCAAATGCCTCTAAATTAACATCTCGACCTTCTGAGTCAAAGCCCTTTCCGAAAGTTGAAAATGTTTTACCGAGAAATGAAGTAAGCATAGAAAAAAGTGCACCACCATCACTGCCTCCTCCCAGAATCATTGATGAAGGTGCCTCTAGGTATAGGCCTTCAAGCACCCCTACTGTAAATGGAAACTCGCAGAACAGGACTAGTCGATTGCATCAGCCTGTTGTTCCAGACGACTACCATAGCTCACACAAAGACAAGGAGGTTGATGAATATCTCAGGGAGTCCTCTCCTGGTTTTGATGTTCTTGTGGATGATGAGCTTGGAGAGTCTGATTATTATCACAACGATGATCAATTTGGAAGGGGAAGAACCCATGAAGGAAGAAACATAGGCTCTGTGACCGATTATGACTTGGACCGCCCTGGAGATTATAGTGCAGATATTGAGCATGAGATGTTCCGCGATCCACGTGCATACGACTCTTTTGATCGTAGGTATGGTTGGGATCAACGGCAGGATTCATCTGAGTTTATTCTTGGGGGGCCGATTCTTAGAGAGAGGAGGGCATACCCAAAGAGTGAGAGCCCCGATCATGCGGATGACTCTGATCTGCGTCACCGATTGTCAAAGCAGAGGAGGGTCAATGGTTTGAGGTCAGTTGTTAGTCATGATTTTGTCCCTGACAGCCATGCTGCCGATAGAACCTATCGTGGGTCATCTCGGAGGGATTCACAGCACTCATCTTCTCACGAGGGCCAAGGTAGCAGCCGTCTTAAGGGTAGGATAAAGTTTCCAGGGAGACTCAATGGGGGGGATGTTCACTCAGATAGGGAGATGGAGACGGGAAGGAACCCGGGGAGATCATTTCAAGGTGTTAATAGGCTTAGAGATAGACTAAAGGGCCGGGCACAGGATGATTACAACGTGGAGGCGAGGAATTTACAAAGCCCTCGGATGAGAAGGGAATCAGTAGACGAAAAGAGCATCAATTTTGCAGGCCCGAAAAGTCTTGCAGAGTTGAAAGGCCTGGGGGGACGTGGTCAAGAATCATCTTCCATTGGAAACAAGCCGAATTGTCCGCTGGACCAACCGTTGGGAGATGTCACTTTTGAGGGGCCAAAGCCCCTTAGTGTGCTTTTGAAGAGGAAGAGAGAACCTGAAGGTGCTGGTTCTGGGTCTAGATCATCTGCAAGCAAGGAAGAGCAGAGTCACGAGGTGAATTCCCAGAAGCATGGTGATCTCGCAATTCATCCCAAGGAAGAGGATGACGGTTATAAGTCTGCACATAATCTGCAAGTATCCAAATCAGGCACAGCTGATGCTGTTGGTAACAAAGATTACACTGAAGGAGCTTACGATGCTGTTCAGGGCAGAGAGATAGAGAATGAAGACAGAATGATCGTCGAAGATGCAACGGAAGACCCTGATCTCGGAGCTGATGATCAGAGGGACGGGGACTACTCTTATGAGCAAGGCGATGAGGGGGATTATAATTATGAAGAAGGTGAAAATGCTGAAGGGGAAGGGGAAGAGGAGGAATATCTGGATGATGAAGACGGGGATGACTTTGCCAAGAAAGTCGGGGTCATGTTTTCGTGAGCACAGGGAGGCCGAATCTGCCGGGCGATTGGTTGGTTCAGCTAAATATGGAATGACCATGGATGTTAAGAGTTTCCTTTCATCATTTGCGTTGTTTTGAAACCTTTTATAATTTGTTGTATTTAAAGCCTTTGATGATCGAATGGGATTTTTCTTATGCTTAAGGCATTTGGCATGCCCATTTACTCAAAAGTTTGCTACAGTGAATGACTGTACCGCTAGGAAATTAATAAGAATTTCAGTTTAACCTTCCCCTCAACTGCTCCTAGTATTCATCGTCTCTTAGAACAATTCATGCTACCATATGCTGTGTAAATGAGGCTTCTCTACTGGTTAGCTGGTCTCTGATCTGATTCTTTCTTTTGGAATGTCTGCTTGTGCTTATCATTATGTATTCAATTTTTGTATAAGAAGAAGTGCACAAGTTTTCCCTGTTGCTTTGAATTTGAAATGGATACACTTTGCGTATGATATGCTGCGAATGCTAGGCAAATAATATTTGCTGCCTTTTCGACCTCAAAACCTCAGGCATTCCAATCCAGCTCTCTATAGATGTGAGAACCCGACTCTGTTCAGCTTAAATTCCAGAGTTCACTACCAGAGCTCAACCCTTGAAAAAAGCTCACTTTTACCACTGGCTTCCGCGTGGTGTTTTGTTGCTTCCAATTTCTTCATTCGTGCCTGCAACCAGCTTCTGGAGAGCGAGGTAAGGGACTTGGTCAATAGAATGCACGGGTTCCAGAGTGACCTGGAGCTCGGTAGCTTATACTGTACAGATCCTTGTCGTGGGGCGTTTGGAGGGATTCTTGATCCTGACGTGGTGTGTCAAATGGCTATGGTGAGCTTATGTGTGAAATGGCATAATGTCGCGCCTTGGCAAAGCACCTTTTCAGTGAAGTGCCTGAGAGACGTAACCATTGCTTGGAGTGCAATGATTGCAGGGTATACCCTGTGTGGGGAGTCGAGGCAGGCCATGGATTTGTTCCGTGAGATGCAAAAGGAAGGTGAGAAGTCGACCAAGTTGTCGATCATTTCAGTTTTACCCGTGTCTACTCAGTTGGATGCACTGGATCATGGGAGGTGGGCTCATGCATAAATTGAAAGGAAATGGTTTTGGATGACGGTGATGCTTGGGACTACATTGATATACTAGTATGCCAAATGCAGGGATGGGGATAAGGCCATGGAGGTCTCCTGCGGGATGAAAGAGATGGCACATGTGGAGTAGGTGCCGTGAATGGAATAGAGCAGGTAGGGGAGCGTCTCGAACTTTTCTTGCTGAAGAAGAAAGACGCAGTTATCCTGAACGAAGCAAGCTTCATTGCGGAACTGAGAGGCTTTAGTGGAGTTGGACTAGTTGAGGAAGGGTGGGGGGTGGAAGCATTCTGATTCGATTATTGAGGCGCCTCATGTAAAATCCAGCCCAAGCTTGAGCACTCCAGGTGCATGGTTGATATGTTGGACCAAGCTGGCCATCAAACGAAGCCTCAAATCTCACCAATAACATGCCAGTGGAGACAGAAATAGGCAAGCTTGCCTCGAGAAAGTTGCTGGAGCTCTAAGCAAAGAATCATGGCGCTTACATGTCCTCTTGCACAATATATATGCCGACAGCGAAAGCCGGGGAAAAGTAAGCAATGTGGGGCTGGAAATGAAGTCTACAGGCATAAAGAAAGCTCCGGGTCACGGTGTCCTAGCAGTTGGTGGTCAAGCTCATGAGTTCTTTGTTAGAGATGGTTCCCACCAAATGTATGAAGAAATCAAAGTGACGGTGGGTGAAATTTTTCAGGAGGCTGAGATCATCCACATGGTTAACATGTACCAGATTTTGCTCGATGCAGAAGAAGAGAACAAGGGGGATTCTCTGTTTCTATACAGTGACAAGATTGCTGCTGCATTTCGTTTATCATATTGAAGGAAGGGGCCCCTATAAGAGTAGCGAGAAACCTTTGGATCCGTTTTCACCGGGGAATTATTGTGAGGAACAACATTAGGTTTCACCATTGCAAAGGGGCTGCGCGCGTGCAGAGAATTTTGGCGAGAATTAACAACTAAAGTAAGCAAATGGTTAACTACAACGTAGATTGTCTCCACCTCACGCCTTTGTTGGTACAATCTCTTCCAAGTTCATCACAATTTTGTCGCTCATATTTACTTGTCGTCTTTTCATTTGTTGGCTGTTTCTCTTACTGAATCTTTCCCAGTTGAACCACCTCTAATTTTTCTCTCAGTACATGCCCTTTCAATTCTGCTAGGCTTCTATTGGATTCTGGCCTGGGAATTCTCACCTGGGATGGCCCAAACACTTATCACCCACATGGAATGTTTGTCCATTTTTCTGGAAGTATACAAAAAACATGTCATCCCCAATCTTGAGAGACTTGCACCTGACAGTTTCCTGGAACCCAAGACAGCCTTTTCTTTGATCATAGTCATCAGATTCAAGTCATGTCCTGCCACATACATTTGCAAACAAAAAGACCTTTTTTTTTTGTTTCTGTCCTTGAGCTCAGGGGCTACTGACTCAGTAAAATCAAGTGAATGATGCCGACTGGCCTGTGGGCTTCATTAACCTGTCCTAGTCTCTGTGGACAGTGAAGCAAGAGAACAAAAACAAGATGATCAGATAGTCAAAGAGAACCACATGGATAAACCAAGATAACCAGAGATCATTGTCCAACCACAAGGCTCAAAAGTCTATTCAATTCTTTCATCGCCGAGCAATTGGTCTATTTTACGCAACCTCGACACCGAAAACAATGACTGCTTCTGTGTCGACCAAAGGAACATCCAATTTTATGCTCTTTCCTATATGCTTCGAGGAAAAACCAACTCGCTCTCGCCCATTCTGTCTTTGCAATTTCTGCTGAACCCATTAAGAGATCATCGGAGTTTAAAGGCAACGCCTTGTATGACGAGTTCATAAAATTGCTAGATACGGAAACACATCTCCGTGCAAGAGAAACTCAGATGCGAGAAAGAAAACTTTGATTCTTGCATAGATCAACGAGAGAAAATTCTATCCACTTTAGTCATCGGATAAGATCGACCCTGTTCACTGACTAGAACATTTGAAATGCAAACTCGCCGTCTTCGAGATAGCGCAATGACTGCCACAGGATTGGAGAATATATCTTCTTTTCCCTTGTTCCCTTCTTTTTGGCCTGAACTAAGTGCAATGTCACAGACGAACATAAAAGATACCTCCAAGCCAACGTGCCAATTTCAATTGTGGCCCTAAATCCTCCCCAGATGAATAATTCCTGATCTGACAAAGATTGTTCCTCGAGTCCTCATGATTCCAAAAATCAAATGTCTCCATCATATGTAGCCTTCCTTCGAGAGTTTAAATGCAACGCACGACAGTTATGGCACTTGATTATTCCCCTCTTTTGCTGAAAGTAATTCGAGATTCTTCCCTTTCTTCTTCTGAGTGAGACTATTAAGCAGCTTGCGAAAGGGCTAAAAGTTACCCGAACAAGTACGCCTTTCACCGGTTTGGCATGAAAGGGTTGAACAAGGAATGCTATTAATGAGGAAAAATATCTCAGAAAATTAGGTACAGATGTTTATCGAGGCCAATGATGAGAAAAGAAACTTGCAAGTTTTGGCAAACGCATTGACAAATTAGGTTCGGCACAATCAAAGCAGAATAGGGAATTGCCTGCGGCTTAAGTCACTTCAGGACTCAAATTCAAGATGTGATGCAAACTAAACCGAACTTCATAGCTTCATTGCACCTCCATTTCCAGCAAAACCCGAAAAAAGAATAAGAAAACAGTTTGCATATCTCAACGCCGCGTCCCGATCGGGCGCCATTAATTCGCTGTGGTGGAGCCGAATATCTCAGTTCACCTCTCCTGTACACATTCTTCGCAAGAAAGTGTTTGCACGTTCGTAGTGTATGCATTGCCGTTCTCTCACTAAGTTCGTAACCTCCCGTCAATATAAGTCCCCTCCACACGGGAAAGCCGATGTGCCGACTCCGATAGCACTCAATAATTTTGCCGTCGAGGCATGGCGGGGCGAGAAATGAATGATTCTAATTTCGTTCTTTGCTCATGAAATCAAGCATTAGCCAAAAATGTCCTTGTCCTCACCGAGTCTCTCATCTCCCTAAATCATTCAGGAAGGTACTTTGTTCCAGTGATTATCGCTAAGTACCTGCAATATTACTGCTACCCAACCTCTTAAAAATTTACAAAAAAAGTTGGTTAAGTATGCATTGGGGAATGAATTATATAACTTAATCACGCATTACTTCTAATCAAATTTACTCTTAAAATACATTATTTAGCTAAACATAGCTGAGTGAAACACGCTAACTTCAATGATTGCTCCTCCTAAACACCCTTATTTTCAGTCGACGGACGGCGACCGGAACCTTGCGTCCACGTTAAATTATTCTCAACTCTTTAATTATGAATGCGATCCTCCATCTCCCGATAAAACTGGAACTGTAGCGGAAAAAAGAATTGAAATTGAACCTAGAACGTCATGTTCTTATCCCTACTTCTCCAAGTCAAAGATCTCTATATGCTTCCACGTGTTTCTCCTTAATCTACTGTACACACATCAATTTTTTTCATGGGGGTCTTGGGGACCATCATTCAAAAATTAAGGAATAAAAAAAATGAGAAGAGATTAGGACAATAGATTCCGAAAGTCGATGGTTATTTGTCGCTTGAAATCGAAGTCCCCCTAGGAGAGAAATGCTACCTGGAGCAGATTCTTGCACGCCCATCCGTTCGACTTTTGACTTTGATGCTCATGTTCTATCTTCGATTAGATATAATCCTTTATCATTGTTCATAACCATATGTTGAAGTTGTCGTGCATAACATTCATTGCCCATATTGCTAGCGGCTTATTCTGTAACACATACGAATCCTCTACGATGATATTCGTAGGTGATCTTCATTGCCAATCGTAGATTCCCATCCTTTTACTTATTAAAAAAGAAGGGGTGATAGGGTGGAGGTGTATGAACTCCAAGAATTCTTGAACGCTAATTTCCTGTCAACTGAATAGATTATAAATCAGAAGATCTTGATGATGTCAGTTCTTGAAATGAAGCAATTTTTTTCTAAATACTCGATCAAGAATGTGGGCAATAAGCTCAGCAGAGGACAGCTGGCCAACTTTGATTAATTAAGAACTATTTAGACCACCCACTGATTTTCCCCATTTTTTAGGACATCTCTTTGTTTCGTCACAGGTCAAACGACTCTATATTTTCGGGCAACTGTGTTAACCTAAACATCGTCTCTGTCATCAGCCTGCCTGAGCAAATTACTGCCGTTTTCGCTTCTTTACTCTTCCGCAGATGGCAAAGTCTGGATTTTGATGTACACCAGAGAATTTGGTAAAGACCAGCCAGGCATTTACTGCATCGGTTTCATGACAAGGTAGCGCGGATAAACGAATAGGAGACGGGGCCTTTTTCCAAAAATGCAGACGCAATAACGTCCGGTCGAGTTCATATGATCATCTCACCCGGCATCAATGATGACTATAATACTACATCATGTTAATCCACCAACAAATAGGAGATCATACGATGTGACAGTGCGACGTGAATGGATAAACAAATAGGAGATGCGCCTTTTTTCAAAGATTCAGACGCAACAACATCCAATTGAGTTCATACGATCACTCCTTGTGTAAAATTACTGTGCAGTGTAGACAAACAAAATGAAGTGATCATATGATCCTCACGAGGTACCGTGTCCTTATAATCTTTCACCGTGGAGTTAAATGCAAAGGATCTTAGCCTTGGACAATTGTGATTTCTCCTTTTTCGATTCGACTGTAAAACGTTAAGGAGGCATGATGCCTCATAGGGATCACGGACTCACCCAACAAAATGAGTTGTTAAGAAAAACATCTAGCAAACTTAAACCGCTTATATATTTTCTCACAATTTTCATTATATATCAAGGTCCATATTTGAAAAGAAAAAAAAATTAAACTGAGATACATTGCCACATCAATAAAGCACGTGTAGATGTCAACTCTATTGTAGATTCTTTTTTGAATCCCGTGTCGATTAGTATCTAGAAATTTAAGACTAATTGGTGCAATTCAAAAGCCTTCAACTCGTGTGGAGGGTCCTTTATTCTAGCGTGGGTCACACTCCGACGTTTGATATTCATTATAATAAGTCAAAGTTAGGCGAAGATAATATCATGTGGATCCAGCCAAAAGGCAAAGATAGCACCTCTAATCTATTGGAGATAAATCGACAGAATCGTACTTAAACTAAAGTTAGGAACGAATGTTAGCATCTATGTTTGATCTTTATCAACTTTTCAGGGTATAACAGGTCAATTATAATTCAGGATCATCGAGCTATGCATCCATCTTGTTAAAAACATGTTTAACAAACGTCCGTCATATGTAATCAGATATACAAAACTGCAAAACATGAGAGCATTATCGGTAGTAATGTATGCTAAATGTCGAATCTATATAACACTATTGTTGTTTGTATAATCCCACTTACCCATTTTCTATCAAATTGGATAAGACTAATGTTTTGAGGAACTTGGAGTGTATGGTTAGGCTCAATGGACACAAGGGCAAGATCACTCACATGATGCCACGTCCAAAATCACATTCTTGAAGGGAGTTGACCATTGACTTTTAGCTGCTGCTGCTTCTTCTTCTTTTGTCCTTTTCAATTGGTATCTCGTGCATCATGCGAGCTATGGAGGCCCCGTGCAATTAAATTGAAGCTTGATATTATATGATATCTGATCATTAAGATAAGCAAAAGTAGCGTTATTATCAAAAAGTCTCCTCCTAAATCTTTTCAACATTTGGTGCGAAGTAAAGGGCACGCCAAGGAATTTATGACAAGTAATTTTAAGGCACGGGAAAATTGTCTAAAAAGTTTTAAATATATTATGCGGCGGCCAATTTAATCATAAACCTTTCAATCAGACCAATTTAGTTTTAAACATTTTAATTGTGCCAATTCGGTCCTCATTTTTTTAACGAAATATTAATGTAGCCCTTCCGATTAATTTTGACTAGAAATCGCTAACATGATGGTCCAGTCAATGTTGGTCATCCTACATAGCCTAGTCGGTTTTGACATGAAAATTTTTCTAATTTTATTTAGATTTTTTCAAATTTTTATTGATTTTTTTTTACATTTTTTCTTTATTTTTTTCTTCATGGGGTCGTCGGCCCTTGGGTGAGGACCGCAAAGCCCTCGCTAGCTGTGGGCAAGGGCTAGCAAGCCCTTGCTATAGCTAGTGGAGGTCGCCGGCCCTTTCGTCTAGTGGTCGTGGAGGTCACCGGCGCTCGGCTCGTGGCCCCGACGGCCCTCTGAGAAGAAAAAGAAAAAATTATAAAAAAATTATCTACGTCAACGCCGATTAAGCCATGCAGGACAGCCGACATTGACAAAATTACCACGCCAGCAATTTCATTTTTAATTGGCCGCCGTATAATATATTTAGGATTTTTTTTTTGGCAAATTTTCCCTTTAGGGCGCTCATTAAGCAATCAAACAAGGATAATATAGAACTGCAATGCATCGCTTTTCTTGTGTCGCGCCCCATCGATGTCCGGAAAATCCATACATTACTCGTCGAATGTATGCACCCGATGAGATTCACTGAACAAAGAAGAGCTTCCTCCCATAGTTACCACAGGAATTCAAAATTGCAATGATGGGGGAAATATCGTTTTTTCACGAGCAGCATCCACCATCCCTTCGGGAGTCGAGTGTAATCATTCACAAGTTTGATAAACTAACGCATCAACGGTGATGAAAGCCGGCTGCGTGGAGAATTTTGCTCGTGGAGACTCTCATGGGTTTTCGTAATCAAACCCTATTACATTATTTTCATCAGAAAAGATCAGCAACAATTGGAGGTGGGGCATGAAAGTCATGCTGTGGACCAATAGTATTTTAGGGTTGGAAGAGGAGAGCGCGCCATGCCGATGAGCTATCTAACGGGCGACGATTAATTCAATCCAAAGCTTTTTAATTGTGTCAATTTATTCGTAAATCTTTTTATGATTCGTCAACATAATCTTAAACTTTTTAACGATTCGTAAATATAATCTTTCCGATCAATTATCCTAATAATATATTTAAAACTAAATTGGTAAATTTTTAAATGATTTAGGACTCAATCGACATAATTAAAAAGTTTAGGATCAAATTAGTACAATTGAAAGATTTAGACTAAATTGGCTGCGTTTAGGATTTTTTGGAGAATTATCTCAAAAATCTTAGATTCACATGCTTGAAGGGACTAAGAAAAGAGTCCATCATCCCCCCTCGCATTCACGTTTCACCTGAAAAAGGGTACACGCAAAATGCCAAAAATGTGAAAATTGAAAACAACCCCCGCCGCCCCCCCTACTCTTTCCAATATAAAACTTTATGTCAATTCTTTTTAAGCAGTACCACAATACTTAAGTTTGTCAACCACCTATCTCCATAGTCAGTGATGGGACGATTAAATTTAGGCAAATATCGGTTTCCTTCTGATCTATTCGACATGATCTCTTTGATTTGAGCTTCGGAAAGGTACATAAAGTGGAATGGTTCAATGAATAAAGAAAAGTCGCATATCTTCTGTAAGGTTGTAACTTTCAATCTTTTCGTGAACGAGTCTATAGCCAACTTATATCTACGATCATAGTGATTCATTATGTGGAGAAATTTCTTGATTTCTAACATGTCAATGGGCCGATTGATCATAGTAGCAGGCTCATTGCCTTCGGACCGTTGTGTTGTGAGTGAATCGAGTAATTAGAATTCAAATCGAACAATATTTAGCGGGTGCGAGATCTTCTTGATAACCTCTGGAGGTAGCTTAGCCATCATAAGTTTTTCAATTCAATCCCTTTCCTTCTTTTTGTTGCTGCTCTTAGTATTGGTATTAGTTCGGTAGCGAAAGGAAAGGTACACTTTCTCAAGGTACTCCCAAGAACACTTGGATCGAATCAATATTGATGCATCGATCCCTTTTATAAGTTGGTTTATTCTGTAGCAAGTTAAGTCTGTGGATAATACCCCCTCGTAAACTTTCCAAAATAATCGATTTCTAGCCATTAACTTTTATGCAAGTTTTAGTAATGAAACCTAGACATCAAAGCCAATTTAAAGCCGAATACATCCTTGGTCTCGAGCTTGAAATGTACCTAGCTTTGTTCCCTTTTTTGTCCTGTTGTTAACCGGTGCACAAAATCAATAAAAAAAAAACCCTAAGAGATGCTCCAAGATCTTTCTACTTGATGAACATCTCGTTGAAACTGACGTTTATTTATACTTTGTTTTCTGTTGGGTGTGTCCAAGGTTTCATGACGCTTCTGATCATTTACATAAATTCGAATAGGATGTGACAAGCTTTTCTATGTAGATGATGGACGAGGAAATGGGGAATGTGGCATGTATGCGATGCAATTATTGTCGAGTTGATGTGAATACAAACGTCGACTTCTGGTTTAGCGTTCGTGCCGTACCGATTAGCTTAGGAGGGAAAGAAAGAGGGGGTCGATGTAAGGGGAATTTAATGCCCTAATCTTGTCGTATCTACACTTAATTTGTCCTTTCCCCCTCGTTTTTCTTGTTTTCATCGCAAATTGTGACTACGGACGTATGTCAAATTTTGAGTGAAATTATTTTACTCCACGACAGGAGAATTCTTTTACGTTTTCTTTCAATCCCACCATTTCTAGCTAACCCTTTCGGCATCCGTCGTTGCTGCTGCGGGAGCTTCACTGTCGTGGCCATCGGCTCCAAATTTTATTTTTGTCATATCTACACTTAATTTGTCCTTTTCCCCTCGTTTTTCTTGCTTTCGTCATAAATTATCACCACTGACTCATGTCGAATTTTCAAGAGAGAAACTATTTTATTCACGATTGGAGAACTCTAGTACGTTTTCGTTCATTCCCGCCATTGCTAGCTAACCCTTCAGACATCCGTCGTTGACGCGATGGGAGCTTCGTTGTTGTGGCCGTTGACTCCAATTTTCTGGCCACCGTCATCGCTGGTAGCGCCTCTGCCCAACCTCTCTCTCTCTCTCTCTCTCTGATCAAGTCATAAACAAGCGACAATGGTAGTGACGGCCACGATATTGGCGCGGATTGGCAATGGGGTGGAGAGAGATCACAAGAGAGAATTTTTCAATCAAATTCTTTTAGATATGACATACATGAATCACAAATAAACTTCTCCATTGAAGGAAAGCATAGCCCTAAATCATCAGAAGTCCGCATATAAATCACAGGCTCGCGCAGGTGTCATTCTGCGTATAATTTAGGGTTTTTTTGTGGCAACTTTCCTACCACTCGAGACAAACGGAAATTATTTGGACTTTGCTTTTGGTGGGAGATACGCAGAAGATTTGAAATAGCTGTCTAACCACCTCACTACCTATATATTAAGCAAGATATATCTAATATAATGGGGGAAATAACACAAGGCAAGGAAAAGGAGGGAGCATTAAATGCCTGTTTTTTTTGTCTAGTATTTCATTGTTTTGGGGGGTTTCCATGTAGCGAATGAAATAGATGACTTCATCGACACACAACTGTTGATATTAGCTGTAGCTTTCCCTACGACCCGGTCCAAGAAACAGTGCAGGTGTTCGTGTTGGTTCACATGTTGTGCAGCCCTGTTGTGCGTTTGATATCACGAAGTCCCGTGATTCACGATGTCCCAAGGGGAAAAAGCACTCCAAACCGGACAAAAAACGAAAGAAAAACCGGTAGTAGAAGAAGAAGACGGAACGGATTTGAACAGCATCGATATTCTGATCAAAAGCATTACATCAGATCTTTAATGATCACGACAATGAAGCGAAAGACTTGCCGGGGATCGGTGGCGTTAGGCGTGTTGCACAGGTTTCCATTTTTCATGCCACTAAGTCAAAACAATCGCGTGTCAAGTCTTCCAACTCGAGCTTTGGCACTCCTTTTACTTGATTTGTATGGATCGATAATATATAGGGTTAATACCCTGAATGATCTCAAATTGATACGTCCGTGACAAATTTGCCCAAAACTAAATTTTTTACCGCAAAAAACTCAAAACCGGTACACTCATGACAAATTTATCATAAACTAATTTTTTTACTATCAAAACCTTCAAATTTGTACATTTACGATAAATTTACCCTCCATTAATTTCCTTTAAATTAAATTAATTCCACGAAAAATCACAAACTGACCTCAAACTGGTATACCAGTCATCTGCCACTTGTCATCCAATTTTACAATTTAAAGGTAAAATTTAACAGAAAAATTCATCATAAGTGTACCGGTTTACTATTTTTTATGGTAAAAAGTTAGTTTAAGGTAAATTTGTCATCAGTTTGGGGTTTTTCATGGTATTAATCATTTTCAAGTCATCAAGAAAACAAGATTTGCGAATCGGAACTCATCCAAGCCAACAACAAAACACTTACATAATATGTCAACAAATCTCCTCCTATCAAGCTAACAAAAGACATGTTAAAAAAGCTCACGCCCTTGGTCTTGGGCATCAACTTTTGCACCATCTCACCGAACCCTTACACATTCCCACGTACGCCGTCCACACTAGTGGTGGAAGATGGGTCGGTATGCCCGTCAAAAAGCCACGGGTTGACTCTCTTGTCAAGCCTCCATTCCCATAAAAAAGATAGACATAAAATGAGAGTGAGAAGTAGCGGTTGCTTTCAGCCAAATATGCAAAGACCCACTATCACGTAGAACTCCAATCTATCTTTTGAGCTATCCATTTCTGTACACACTCTATCGAAAACTATCTATCGTCATCATACAGTCGCAGGAGCGCGAAGAGAAAAGATTCATTATTATCATCGTGCGTTGTGTCTCTCCATCACAAACCTTAAGCTGAATTCCTTTCTCGATAAATCAAGAATCGCCTTCTGAAGATAACGTTATTATGCGTGTGTTCTTGATAAAAGGAATAGATTCCTCCTCCTCCTCCTCCTCGATTGCATTCTATGTTCTTGACTCTATTTGCAAGACGGGGGGAAGCCGATTACGCGCACGATAAGAGTTTCGGATCTTGCCTGTCGGTTATAAAGGATTCACGAGGGTCTAGGTACGACGAAAAGATGCATTTGATGCAACCCTTTAGAAACTCGGTAAAATAATTAGTCTCGTTGAGCCTTAACATTTATTATTGGCTAGAAATTATTATCAAACCAACCCCATAGAGATAAAAACAAGTGGCCCGTCAAGAAAAGTTTTCACAAATCATATGTGATCGATTCCCGTCTATTACATTAGACATGTCGAGTAAGAGTGCCCGTGCCCAACGCTATGTTTCATTGGAAGGTGCGTGGTCAACAAGAGAAAGTAATCCCGTTTTCTCTTTTTCTTCTAGTAGGTAAAAAGGAAAAGAAAAGGGAGTTAGATGCTGCCCCCCTCCCCAATGTTTTGGAGGGATAGAGAGAGGCACACTTCACCAAGCAATCACAAGAATAAAGAAAAATTGTCTTTGATTTGGTTATGCACGCGGGTAGGTTGAGTGCTAAAGTGAAAGTCTAGTCAAACATAGGTATGTAATATAGTCCATATGAGTAAAATGAAGCAAAAGAGGTTCAAGAAAGTGATTTTGGGTATAGACCATATCATTCTCTCCCCAAGTTGGACCTCCTCCTCACCTGCACAGTCAGTTCAAACCCTCCAAATCTCTCTCTCTCTCTCCCTATAAATCTCCAATCCGCTCAGCCCTCTTCATTTTCCTATTCAAAGTTCTCTCTCTCTCTCCTCCAGCAATAACACATCACAAGCAAAAGTTGAAAAGGTTTCAGTGTGGAGAGAGAAAGGATAGAGAGAGATCGAGATGGTGGGTTCCTCTTTCTGATCTCTCTTGTGGTTTATAGGCCCCCCTCTCTCTCTCTGCCTCTGTACTCAGCATACATGTTTCCCCTTTAATAACTGATAACAGCTACTCATCTTTTAGCAGAAGAAGAAAAAGGAAAAGGAAAGAGAAAAGGCTCATCATGTGATCAATCAATTAACCTTTTTGACTTTTCTGGGTTCTTACAGGATCAAGAAGGAGGCCATCAACAGATGGCGGCGAACACATGGGAGGGCTACGTCGATTGGAGGAACCGGCCCGCCATCGTCGGCCGCCATGGCGGCATGCTCGCCGCCTTCTTCGTCTTAGGTAAAGTGCTCACTCAATCCAATTTACATGCAATAGCAACAACAGCAGTCATCCTTACAACAGTAACATCGGTGTTAACCTACAGATCCGTTAATTTTGTTTTTTTTTCCAAGAAAAATGATCAGCAAGGCGAGATCTGACGGTGTTCTTTTTCACAGTGGTGGAGGTGCTGGAGAACCTGGCATTCCTGGCGAATGCGAGCAACCTGGTGATGTACATGACGGAGTACATGCACGTGTCGCTGTCTAGGGCGGCCAACGACGTGACCAACTTCATGGGCACGGCCTTCCTCCTCGCCCTCCTCGGCGGCTTCCTCTCCGACGCCTTCTTCACCACTTACCGCATCTACCTAATAAGCGCGGCCATTGAATTCCTGGTACGATTTCACCCCTTCCTGCCTCTTTCCTTTTTTCTTTCCTTTCTTTCTCGCAGTTAATCAAATCCGTCTCGTTCCGTAACTTTCTGGGTTAAGTGTGGCCGTTGGAAAAAGACAAAAAGAAAACGGAAAATTGAATCATAATCAGTAAAAAGTTCTCTGAAATTAGGGGTAAGTTCTCCTTTTCTTATTTTTTATTTTTGGGTTTTAAGTTTTACCTTGTCCTCAACTCCTGCCAAAATCATGGTGAGTATGTATAGGGAATTGAAGCCGTGGCACTGAGATTTGGGACAGGATCATGTTTCACTCAAAACTTGGTGTCGAAGCCGGTGCATTGCAAATGCAACGCGTCTCCTTTCTCATTGAATGCGAGAAAACAGACAACAGTCCCCAAACGACTTCGTAGTGTCCATCGTAGTTGTGAGGTCAGACCTGAGCTACACACTTGTACGGACTCAAGCATGCTTGGGTTGGGTCCATCGTATCGACCGCTTAGATTTATTTTGAGTACACGGGACCCGGTCCAGACAAGACATTGTCCAGACCCAGTTGCCGCAACGACAGACATAGAAAACCGGTTTAGGTGACGAGAGATAAAAGACAGAAGGGTGGGATAGAGATATTACGAGATATTCTCCCCTAATTTTCACTTCTAACTTCTTTCTTCAAGATCCGAAAATTAAAAACAATTATTTCAAGCAATGATGCATATCAATCTTCATGTATTTTTAAACAATTTCAAAATGTTTTTACGTTAAAATTGGGATGTTCGAAAACTAAGGTAAAATGTAAAAGTGTATCTTTATACGCCACTTCCCTTCTTTTCATCGGAAAGGGCGCTTACTGGGAGAGGAGCTTGCTGTTGTTTTTCTGTGTTACTCCTCCTCTTACCATGATGACGTGTCGTGGGCCACGTGAACGGCTGAAGGAACCGCCCAATGATGTGGTGCCACTTGGCCGGACGACAGCTTCTCGTAGTGCGTGCGCAAATCGACACGCCGTTGTTCGCTTGCTTGATCAGAACTAGAAGGCGCTAGTTCGTGAGATACGGTGAGATTTGAGTAGTGATGATTATGTTCCCATTGACTTAACGGTAGGGGGGGTGGGGGGTACAGTTTGGGGATGTCTTGGTGTCCTTGTCGTGGTAGATTGAGTCGAAGGAGTATCCATTCTTTATATTTCGGGAGCAAATCATATGTTTTACTTTTACTAATTTTAAAACTTGAATCGAACCGAACGCTCTTGATTTTACTTAAGTTTTCTTGGCAAGCATGGTTTTAGGGTTCTTGAGACTCTTAGGTCCACATATGGCATGCCTAGGTCCACATATGAACTCTTTGTTGCCCACCTTGTATCCCAATGTGTGCGGCCTTCTCGACTAGTTTTTCAAAAGATGCAATCTCCACGATGGATGTTTCTTGAGTAGCCCCAGACGTCGACATGGTCGAATTGTTGACATGTGGATTTTGCTGTTAGATTGACCTGATGAATATAGACGGACTGGACCTAGAAATCATTATCTAGACCGGCTCACAACATAAAGACAGCATATTATCCGTACAAAATTGACGCAACTTGGGTAGGTGGGATCAAAGAAGAGAATGGCTCACTTGGACTCATCATTTAGCCTTTCGAGCTCACTGGCCCCGATGTCGGTCCGCAAAATGATTAAATCTACCCGCCAGCACCCATCTCTTTAGAAAAAAGTCGTCGGAACACAGTGATTCGCATGGCTTCTAATCCTAAATTAGGTTTTGCCGTTGTAGTGCTACCTACGACGTCGTTGGCCGAAATAGTTCCGTAAAATCAATTAGGAGAAAGTTTCCAAATTATTAAAAAAATCGAAACAAAAAGAAGACATCTTTCAATAGGTTGTTGCATCTTGGGACTTGGGTCCAAAAATCGAACATCAATATATGTTGAGTTTGATGCGTGTGCGTGTGTGATGGGTCCCTTTGCATTACTCCTCAAGGCAACTTGTGATCCGATCGCATGGAGTTCCCTCAGCAAATGTGTCGTTGCATTCATAGGGCAAACGCATTAGAAACTTCTCTCTCTCTCTCTCTCTCTCTCTCTCTCTCTCTCTCTCTCTCTCTCAATTTCAGCTTTGAAAACCCTTATCATATAATTCGAAAAAGTGTCAATTTTGTCCTCGACCTCCACAACTTCTTGTCCTATTCCATTGACAATGCGGTGCGGCATGAAAACTTGGCCACTGTAGTAGAGCCACCATGCCAATTGTGAACCCTCATGCACGCCACCACGTGTTGGCTTCGGTGTCCGATAGTCGGACCGGAGACACGTGCGCATGCATCCACTCTTGTGGTCATTGTCCGAGACATCAAGTGATTGAGATCTCCCATTTGATTAGTAGTGATCTTATCTTGGCGAGGTGGGGATGGAAACGGAACGTGACCGTGACCCTTTGTTTTAGTCCAAGACGTCGTTTGATTTGGATCGAACATCGTTGGTCTTACGCAAGTGTATATCCGAAGATGTTAATTTCTCTCAAGGATGTCATTTTTCCACGTTCATAAAGCTACACCCTTTTGATGATGCGTAATCATACCTAATCCGAGCATATCCGGGTCTATTAGTGTCGGGGTATGTCAAACTTTCCTAAAGGGGGTGGTCTCTAAAGTGTATCGATGCACCATGATCGGAGTCGAAAATTCAGGATTAAGACATGTTTGTATTGTCGTAAACTCGTTAAGAAAAAAAAAATCACGCGTGTGATCGTGAAGTGGAGGGCAATTTGTGCTTTTTTGTGCGGCTTGTAGGAGCCCTAGTCTCGAACGTTGACATTTCATGTGAAGTACTTGTCACTGTTGGGCCAATGACACGTGGCCCTAAGGGCTAGAGGACGCATTTCCAAAATGCCTCTTCCTTATAAGGAAATTTTTTTGCACGTCGCGTTGCTTTCTCCGGAGACCCTTTTGATTTGAATTAATTGACTTATTATTGAATTTTGTGAGGCTCCTTTATTTAGGTGAATAAAAATATTTAAAAATGTGGATGGCAAGGAAAAGTGTGACGAAAAGTAGAAATTAGAAAATAAGTAGAAAAGAAGAGCAAAGGCAGAAAGTTCTAGGCTCTTTTTATCGTCGACCGAGAAAGATATCTCCCGTTGCATGAACACTTCAGCTGTGGCAATGCGGTTGTACCTATACCTGCTTTGTAGATGAATTGGGGGGGAAAAAGGAAGGTTGACTTTTACGGTAACTGCAAAAGATGGGAGGCATGAGCACAGGCCAAAATCACAGTTCATCTATTTGGCCTCGTGACTTGTTGGATCCATGATCATGTGATAATATACCGAAATTTGTGTGGGGATCTCTCTAATTTCGATCGACGATACGATTGACGAATGAATTATGTCACAAGTCACGCCCCCGATTAGCTTTTTGCCAGGCGGGCGCAATGCAATCGACCCTCGTCATTGTCGAAATGAGCTATTAGACTGAAGAATTTGCCCCAAATTCTTGTGCTCTCTTTGGATACTCTGAAGTCTTGAACTCTCATCTTCTCCTTTTTATATGTGCAACAGGGCTTGGTCATACTCACGGTGCAGGCCAAGACGGCCTCGCTGAAGCCGCCGCCCTGCGACCAGGCCAACCCCACCGCGGTGTGCCAAGAGGTCGGCGGTGGGAAGGCGGCGATGCTGTTCGCGGGGCTCTACCTGGTGGCGCTCGGGGTCGGGGGCATCAAGGGCTCGCTGCCATCGCATGGGGCCGAGCAGTTCGACCACAGCACGCCGCAGGGGAGGAAGAAGAGGTCCACCTTCTTCAACTACTTTGTGTTTTGCCTTTCATGTGGAGGCCTGATTGCAGTCACATTGGTGGTATGGGTTGAGGACAACAAAGGTTGGCAATGGGGATTTGGGATCTCCACACTTGCAATTTTCTTGTCAATCCCAATCTTTCTTGCTGGATCAACCAGTTACAGGAACAAGATCCCTTCTGGGAGTCCACTCACAACCATTTTCAAGGTTGGCATTCATTTTCTTGAATTTGGTTTTTTAGGTCTCTGCTTAAGGTTGATTAGTAGACCTTATTACGAGCCAGACGATCTATGGACCTGCCCGGGCCGAATAAGCTCCGGCATGGCTGAGCCCGCCCAATGATCACTTTAGTTCTTAAGAACGTGCATGTGTCTGATCAGTGATCAACCATTACCACCATATGATCTTGCCAATGTTTTCTAGTTTGGATCTATTTGAAGTCATCCTAAATGCTTGTTTGCAACAGGTTTTGATTGCTGCTACACTCAATCCCTGCAAATCCAGGAACACAAGCAATGCCATTGCAAGCATGAACACAAGCCCCTCTCATGCAACAACCCAGATGGCCCAACGCAAACAAGAAGCATTTGAAGCGGAAGAAGAAGACGATGACCCGAAGTCAATGGAGGTAACACTTCCCTCGAATGGAAGCTTGAGCTTCCTGAATAGAGCAGTGACAAGCAAGCCCATTCACAGGTCACTGGAGTGCAGCGTCCAACAGGTTGAGGACGCCAAGGTTGTCCTGAAACTCCTCCCTGTCTTCGCTTGCACCATCATACTCAACTGTTGTTTGGCCCAACTCTCCACCTTCTCGGTCCAACAAGCATCGACGATGGACACCAAATTGGGCTCCCTCAAGGTCCCGCCGGCCTCCCTCCCGATCTTCCCCATCCTCTTCATCATGATCCTCGCGCCGGTCTACGACCACTTCATCGTCCCGTTCGCGCGGAGGGCGACCAAGACCGAGATGGGCATAACCCACCTGCAGAGGGTCGGGATCGGGCTGGCCCTCTCCGTCTTGGCCATGGCGGTGGCCGCCCTCGTCGAGATCAAGAGGAAGCGGGTCGCGTCCCATTCGGGCCTCCTCGACTCGCCCGGCCCGCTGCCCATCACCTTCTTCTGGATCGCGCTCCAGTACCTGTTCCTCGGGTCGGCGGACCTGTTCACGCTCGCGGGGCTGCTCGAGTTCTTCTTCTCGGAGGCCCCGGCGAGCATGAGGTCCCTGGCCACGGCCCTCTCGTGGGCCTCCCTGGCGATGGGGTACTACCTGAGCACGGTGATCGTGTCCATCGTGAACGGGGTGACCGGGAACTCCGGGCACAGGCCGTGGCTCAAGGGGGCGAACCTGAACGGGTATCATCTGGAGAGGTTCTACTGGCTCATGTGCGTGCTCAGCGGGCTGAATTTCCTGAACTACCTGTTTTGGGCCACCAGATACAAGTACAGGTCCACAGGGTCTAGCAAGTGAGGCGGCGAACGATGAAGAAAACATTGGCAAATTTGATGTGTCAGGAGAACTATTTCCACTGTATGTAGTTACACTTTAGAGAGAGAGAGTGATTGATAGGGTAGAAGTGGTGAAGTTTGGTTGTAATTATGGGGCTTTCTTGTAAACCGTAGGGACACTCATTTGATGAAGATCACGGTGAAAAAGATGCCACAGCAATTTACTTTGTGCATCGCTGTTTGATGAGTTGCTTTTTACAATTGGAATTACTCTAATGCTGCGTTATATTTTCTTGATTAAGTATTTATATATTAATAAAATAATAAAATTCATCACGGGGATGTAGCTCAGATGGTAGAGCGCTCGCTTAGCATGCGAGAGGTACGGGGATCGATACCCCGCATCTCCACTTTTGTCTGTCCTTTTTTTTTTAGGTAACACAAACTTAAGACAAAAATATTAATATTTTTTGTTTGTCCTGAACCTAAGTAAGGCATGCCATTGGACCTTAGAGACCCATTCAGCCATTTTCGAGACAAACCTTGAATCCATCCATCAGTTTCTTCAAAGAATGGTACGCATGCTGCTTCTTGTATTTGATCTTAAGATAGGGTTTGCCAATGTGATATAATTCATAAGCTAAAATTATGTATGATAATCTCATGCACAACTTCACGAACACGTCCAAAGGAGTTCAAGAAAATCCTTCCTCATCCGTACATTGACCTCTCTCCGATTGAGTTGTGGAAAAACTGTAAATTACATTAGGGAGTTTGGTGCCAACATAACAAATTCACTGCTCGTTCTCTAAGATCTTGTTACATTGCATGACAGGTTGAACCCGTCAAGGGCAAAATATTCAGAACCTGTGAATCACAAGGAATTGAATTTGAGTTGAATTCTATATCGCCCTCCAAGGCGAAAGAAGAAGACAGAAATTTACAAGAATTGCCTAGCTAATAATACTCTGCACCAGCTAATTACATGAGAGAGTCCGGACCCTTCACCGGACCCTCACCCAAATGCCGTGGCTCGGGATCTCTGCGTGGACGACAAACAGCATGTAGTACCCCGGCGGCGCCACCGTGGCGCTCGGTGGCGCGGCCACCGTGATCCTGTAAGCGAAGCTCCACAAGCGGAGCACGCTCAGCACGTCCAGCCACAGGAGCCTTTGGTTCATCGCGAAAGAGTGGGTCGTGAAGGGCGGGGCCAAGAGCCCGACCGAGAGCCCGCGCCTCGGCCGGTACATGGTCACTACGAAGTTCACGGAGAACCGCTCTGAATACGAAACCGTTTGGTCCGCGGCCTCGAGAGACAGTATGGACGGCCTCAGGATGGCGAATTGCGGGCTGAGGTACGGCGGATAGAAGGCCTCAAGGCTAAGGTCGGTCGGGTACGGGTAGGCCGTGAAGTTGTACTTGCTGTGCGGGTTGCTCCCGCCCACTAGGACCCTTCCGTCTGGCACCACGACCGCAGTCGAGTGGTACATGCGAGGGATCCGTGCCGGGTTCAGGACCTCGAACCTCCGGGCTAGGCCGGGGCCATCCGGCAGGTAGAGGACCGGGTTGTACACCGCGTTCCTTCCGTCCTCCCACCCGGCGGTTCCGTTTGCCGCGCCGTTGATCATCAGCACATGGCCGTTCGGCAGGAGCAGCATGTCGGACATGACACGAGGCATCGGCATTTGCTCCATTGTCCACTCCGGATTCGGGTCGGACACTCGGAGCCGCCCGCAGGACCGCGAGGCCTCCACAAACACCCGGAGCTTGTCGGACTTGGTGAACGCACCTGGTGGCGAACCACCGCATATCATCACCTCTGCCGCCGGCATCGCGGACCTCCCTCCCAGCCGCATCGGGAGTAGCACCGACGACCCGGTGCTTGGGTAATTCCTCTTGTCAGATCCGGGTATGACAGGGTACTCCTTGATGACCCGGCTTTTCTTATAATCGAACAAAATGGACCGTTTGTTGGCGAAAATGAAGAGATTGCCGTCGGGCAACAAGTGCAGGAACGGGTAAAGATTGTTCTCTTCTCTCAAATCCCTCGTCTCTTTCAAGAACTTGAGATAGAAGCTCTTCTCCGTAGCCGAGGTCTTGGGGAAGAACTCGTACGTGAACACGTTTCGCCCTCCGACGATGATCACGCGCCCGTCGGGCAATATGTGGTTCGACGCGTACCACCTTCGCTCGGCCAGGGTTTCCTTGAGCTCCGTCCAGTCGCAGGAATTGCCCCTGCGGCCGAGGCACGGCGCGAACATCCGCACCTTCCGCTCGCCGTCGTTGTACCCACCGGTCTGCAAGAGGGTCCCGTCGGGGCGGACAGCGCCGGAGGAGCACCACGTGTCGGTCTGGACGGTGAGCGGGCGGATGGAGTTGTACTCGACGTCGTAGAGGAGGGCGTGCGCGGTGCAATCGACCTTGAGGGCGACGTCGGCCGGGTCGCTGCGGCACCTGCCGCGGGGGAGGGACAGGTTGGAAGGGCCGAAGTCGGTGCGGTCGAAGATGACGACCGTGCCGTCGCGGAGGACCTGCATGTGCATGGCCGAGAGGCCGATGCTGGGGCGGAGGAGGGACCAGCGGCCGCCGCCGAAGAACGAGGTCGTCGGGAGGGCCAGGTCCGGGGAGGAGAGCCCGAAGAGGGAGAAGAAGAATGCTAGGGTCGCTGCGTTGGAGGTGGCCGAGAACATCGGTTTCTTGATGGCCGACGCCATGAATGATCTCGTCGGAGGTGGGTTTCTGGAACTTGAATCGGGTGGTTTCTTGATTTTCTTGGACTGTGTGTGGAAGAGAAGGGGGAGGGGTTTCAAGAATCTTGGAAGGAGAGAAGGGAAGGCGTTCGGGTTCCCGCTCATGCATGGGAAAGGGGATGATGCAGATTTTTCTTTTTTTTTCTCCTTTTTTCTCTGCATGCAAAAATTGGGAAAATTCATTTCTAATGGGAGTCCGGGATATATGTGGCGGTATTGGCTTCTTTGCCTTAGGATTTGAGCAGTTCTCAAAATAAATGTTACTATTATTGTTGTATGCTGCGTTCTGACGGTAGCCGTAGATTTACCGAGGCTAATTTATAGAGCGGGCAAGTGGTATGCTAATTTTCAAATCAAAAAATCACTCGATCGACTAGGTAAATACTTCCTTAAATTGATTAAATGATAAAAATTTTAATGAAAATTGATATGTCGCCAATTATATTGTCGAAACATTCCACGGGATGCTCACTATAAATTAATAAAATTTATTGTTTGATTTTATATCAATTGTCAAGCAACTTCTTGTTTTTATTTTCATTACTTAAAGACTTAAGCGCTTAGTATTCAGTACCTAAACATTCAACATTTATTTTTATAATTTTGGGAAACGAGCCCAACTACGTGAAAAAACCTATTCAAGTTGACACTTCAGATTTGCGAATGTTACCCGTTTGCGGATATACGAATATTTATTTTCTTGAATGAAGCTTGTAAGTCAATTGAATTAGTAACAAGAAAGAAGTTTTCATTTTTCTCCATACTAAAAATTACTTATTGACGGATTGAAGAAATTACCAGTTAGCCAAATATTCGAGCCTACTTTTCTAGGCGGACAATCGATTTTGCGAAGTTTTCGAACTATAAATATGTTGAAATTACCTTTCCCAATACAAAGTTACCAACGGGGTATAGTAATCATTAGTTTACTAATAGGTTACTTACTTATTTTTCCATTATAAGAGTTCATAATCCCAATTAAAGAGCCGCTTCATATAATTACTTAACTATTCTATAGTCACTCGACCTAGATTAGAGACTCGCAATTGGCACGTTCGTCTGTGTTCTTCTCGCACGCATTAGGGTGTCTTGAACAGAAAAGAAGAGAGGAGCGACAACCTAGGGCTCAATTCAAGAGTACTTCTATCAAAGATGTTCGAGAAACGCCTAAGCAATCGAGTCGAGGTGATTCGTGCGTTGCAATCTTCTCCAAGCTTTACAAAAGAAAGGGAGCAGAGATATGTATCCATCCGGATACTACCGTAAGCTACCAAGTACGTACATTCGAGTGTCTAGCAAGTAATCTACCGATATGTTATGGCCCGAATATGTCACCGCGCGTCCGCTTGACATGCCGGATATTCCCCTTCCAATGTTTTAGCGAATGGAGAGAAATCTCTTCCGTCTCTCCCTTGCAGATGTCAGCACAATTTGCTAATTGCGCCAAATCCGTCTCCAACTAACATTTTGCATTTTAATTTCTCTCAGCAATTTCGCTATTGTTTTGTTCCGCTCTTCTCACATCAAGCGCGACACAGTCCATGACTAAGTCAGTCCAGTCATATCAAGCAGAAAAAATCGGCAGAAACGCAAATCTTAGGTCGTTCAACTTGTTAATTGAAGCATTTTCATATATCAAACAATCTCCATATGACAAGGGTTCCCCTTACGTGACAATCCCACCTTTACGTTATCTGGCTACTAGACTAGCAGCAACCCCAGAACAAGATATTTGTAGTTCACTCACTACTAATCGGGATGGTAGAGAACGTAACTCGAACCATGTAAAGGCGAAAGGTCATTTCGTTGTACTATGATCTTGAAGTGCCAGCACCAATTGACATTGTCCTCAATGCAACCTTCACCGCACCAACAGTGCTACATTGCCTCATTTCAGGGCTCAGTGCATCTCCGCCCTGGTTTTCGCAATCCTCTTCGATCTGAACACCCACAAAATATGCAATCTGTCGGGGACAACGGCAGAAAAGCAGATTGATTGATTTAGATGTCACCACCCAACAAGACACCGACAAACTGGAATTTAGAGAAAAGATTCCTGCTTATGTGCTACTAACCATATATCAACTTGCTTATGTGTTAAGTATCAGCAAAATACATTTTCTGAATTGGAACTGTCAGAAAAAGACGATACAAATTGGGTATTGTTGCTAATCACGGTCCTGAAGGACACAAATTGTTGTTTCCTAGCTTCCACGTGAATTTGAGAGCAAAGACAATGGTGGCAAAAGAAGAAAGAAGATAAAAGTAACACATATTTTAACATGCCAAGTAACATTTGGAACCTGGAGGTAATATAAATCGGATGATTTCTTCCGCGATAAACATAATCACATTCGAATTTCAGGACTTTTTTCAGTGCAAAGCAGTAAAAGAACTTGATGTGACTCATCATACAATGCATACACCAACTTGATGAGGACTCATAACCCAATTTAGACTAAATCACAGTCTCTCGGGGAAAAAGAGACAACTAAAAGACAGGATTAAATGCGAAAGCATCGGTACAAGAATTCAGTTACAAAAAACCTAATGTCATGAATAGGTTGATATAGGCATCAGTTAGTCTCCTCTTTGGGAGAGCTTCTTGAATGGCCAAAAAGGAACCTAATATTGTTTTGCTAACAAAGTAATCATTAACTGAACAAAACAACGAGAAATAGGCAACAATTCTCCTCCTGGTCATTAGAAAACATCATGGTTCTCTCCTTATTTGTCTAAGCATAAAGGCATATAAGAAGACTGACTTCACAACCTCAAGTGTGTTAAACATCAAAGCTTATTTGGGAGTAAATTCCTTTTCTATCTCTTTGTAAGGAAATTTCTGAACTCAAAATACTCATGAGGATCGCTCTTCCATGTCTTGAAAGCTTGACAGAAACCAAACTTAAAACATCCACAATGCAGATGAGTTTCAGAAGCTTCTTTATATGACAATACCTTGCCAGAAGCATTACGAACAGGTGATATGTGGAGTAGATTCCAGAACGAATTTCCATCCTTCCTGAAGGGAAAGAGAAACTGAGATCACATGTTAAGTTCATTTTGATAAACTTATATTGAAAGGATAGACAAGTATCAACCTGTAATTCAAAATACGTACTGTGCATGGTTGTCTGATCCGAATGCATTCCTTAATCTAGTAGAATTATAATCCTTTAGCACTAAGCATGACATTGCTTAAAATTCAATACAGAGAGAGAGAGAGAGAGAGAGAGAGAGAGAGAGAGAGAGAAAAAGGTCGTTGCCGTCCACAATAGATAGAAACAGACCTGAAATAGAGTTGATGAGTCCGTATCCATCCCATTTAAGAATCTACAGTTTCGCCCCAACACTTCGTGCCTAGAGTACCCTACAGAGATTACAGTATGAAATCCTATGTAAAGTATTCTTCTATGCAAATAGTTCAGAACTCAGCATAAGTCCAAAAATTCGGACAGAAGGTCAATCACGTTGAAAAAACAGTGTGTATCTGTTGAAGAATGTAAATTACCGGTCAATTTTAAGAAGGCGTCACTTGCATAGACAATGGGCATGTCTGGTAAGTGCACATCAGTTCTGGAAAACAAGACATACGTGTTGCGCCAAAGGCAAAACAAAGGAATCAGTAATGTCGATACAAGAGAAGGCGATAATGAAATTGAGACAATTAGGTACTTGTAAAAACTCACAATACAAAACTTTGTTTGATTCTACCAAGAGATATAATTATGGATGAACTGAGAAGACTGGATCCGGGACAAAAGCATCTTTTCCCGCAAACCAGTCTGCCAGTTGATTCACTGTAGTGAGTAAGCACCGACATGATTTGGCCGATAGCAGAAGCGGCCCTTCGCTTCTCCGAATCACTTGCCTCGCAGGGCTCTTCTGCCTCTACTCCTGTCATATTCAGACGCGGTGCATGAAAACTTGCCAGAAAATGCTTGGAAATTAAGACACAAATAAATCGAAGCCACGATTTTCTTCAACGTAAACTCAAATTCCGATATGTAGGGAAATACCATCATATGAATCTGTGTTGATATCTTTATAAGGAATCGACGACCAAGCATTCAAAAGAACCATGGTCAAGATAACCATCTAGAAAGTCCAGATGCTAGAAATAGTACAGTGCACATCATGGCTTAAACTTAGACGCAGACATAAACTTCAATTTACGATAAACTTAACTGATTCAAATTAGCATGCACATTAAGAACGATGTTACGCAATCAGCAAGGTACAGCTGCCATTGAAACATAACCACAAGTGACCCACCTAGAACGTTTAAGCCCATCCCAGTATCAACTAAAAGACGAGGCCAAATTGATTGTATCCTAGAAAAGGTAAACATCACAAACTAGTCCATGTGGTGAAACTGGCAAAGCATGTCTAAGTGACCGAAACCAGAACATCACCACCCCCTGGCCAAAGCACACTGGAGTACTGAACTACAAGAGAACGAATTACAACACGAGTAGTAAAATGCACAAACGAACAATTAAATTCTCAGTAAACACACACCTCTGCTATCTGAATTCAAAACCGAACCGAACGCCGAAACATGACCCAATTCCGCCTGACTGTCCGAACACACTTCCCTCCTACAAGAGCCCAACAAAACATCCCTCAAACCACCACCAACCTCCCCACTCAGGTTCGCCCCATTCCTCCAATTAGCAGCGCAGGACCGCCTCCGAGGCCTCGATATGGGCACTTGAACCGCCACGAAATGCGCGACCGCCCCGCCGTCCCGATCGAACACGGGGCTCATGTGGAACAGCATCCACAGCGGCGTCCCGTCCTTGCGGTAGTTGAGCAGATTGATCTGTATCGGCCTCTCCTCGCGTATCGCCTCCCGAATCTCCATCACCGACCGCCGGTCCGTCCCGGGGCCCTGGAAGATCCTGCCGTTGCGGCCGATGACCTCCTCCCTCGAGTAGCCGGACATCTTCAGGAACCCCGGGCTGGCGAACACGATCGGGTGGCCGCCAATGCAAGGGTCGGTGATCGTGAAGCTGTCGGCCAATTCGTCGAGCGCCACGCGCACCGAGCGCGAGTAGCGACCATCGAACGACTGCTCGATCAGAGCCGACTGCGACTCCATCGCGACCGCGCACGCGCTCCTCCCGACGCTTCTTCAGCTCCTCCTATGCCTCCTCCTGAGCCGTTCGAGCCCAGTCCCATGTACGCGCCCCCCACTGGTTGCTCCAGAAGAAACTCGAAGGCCGGCGCTCAATCCGAGCAAAATCAGGTGCTAGAGAGAGAGAGAGAGAGAGAGACAGGGAGTTAAAAAGGGAACGTAAGGAAGCAACAACGCGAGGGCCAGTCGCTACCCGAAGTCCATAGATTTTCCCGCAGCGAACCTTCCGGCGCAAAGAGACAAGGGCGGCGAGAGAGACAAGGACGGAGCCGATCGTACTGCCGCTACCGCCGCGGCGCGGTCGCGGAGGAGGAGGTCTGGAATCGCTCGAGCGAGCTCGTCCGCGGCTGTGGCGAGCGACGTCGACGCATATCGATGTCACGGGCGACGATCGGCGGGGGGATGAAATATCTCGCCGCGGGATTCGATTGATGGAGATTGCGAAAGCAGACAGACAAGGGAAGGAGGAGAAAGAAGACGACGACGCTAGAGAGAGAGAGAGGACGCGAGCGACGCCGAAGCGAGCGAAGGGACGAGAGTCACAGAAACGAGATTTTTGTAATTTTCCTTTTTATTGTTATCATCATGTGGCTCTTTCCGAAATTATTATTTGATGAAGAGAGTTTCCAAAATAACCGATTAAAAAAATTAAAAAATGACACGAAGAATCTCAGAATTTTAATTTAATATGTAATTTAATATCTGAACTTTTACTTAAACCCAATCCATCTTTTGCCATACTCTTACTCACTCCGTCCTCTCATCTCGATTTAAGTACAAGTTTTCTTAAATTGGGTTTTTATTGAAATGGGTCGGATTGGGTATTTATTGAATATGAGTCACAAGATTTGCATTGTATGAAAATGGATCGAAATGGGTTAATAGTATATATTTGAGTCGGACCATTTTCGACTTAACCCGACCATTTGGCGAGTTTAGTTTTGTTTCGGCGGTCGTTGTTACTTGATATGTTGAGCTTATTTTTATTAGGATGGGTAAAAGCTCCCTCGGAGTAAATATTCAAATATATATCTACGATCCTTGGTCTAACTCTCAAGAACGTTAGCCGTTAACCTGGCCATATAACATGATCAAGGATTAATGTTTTTCACGATCGAGGGAGACAAGTGTGGAATATTCACGAAATGCTCTCCTAAGTTTCATTAACCGATTAAGTTTGGGTCATGGATCGCGCGGGCGGCTCTAATTTAGATCAGTTTGAAAGTCCTCTTATTCCAAATAAATGAAAGGGTTAGTCGATAATACTCCTTTTGTTCCTTTTACGTGGATGGCCGAGAAGAGGCGATTCCTGGTTGAGTTCACGACCCGTCAGGGTCCTTTGCCGGGCTTAACTTGTTACCCGAGCTCCTCATCTCGAAAAAGAGAAAGAGGAAAGTAATTTTTCGGGACTAGATGGACTTTACTCAAGATTGAAAGATCTAGGGTTTAAGCTTTATCGAGACGTATCGCCTCTGACGCCATATCAATTGATACGCGAATCTTTCAAAGTCATAGCAAGTAAATCTGCGTGCCGAAATTGGAGAAAGAGCACGAGGCTACCATCGCTGTCGCCGACGAAGCCGAGGAGGGGCCCCTTCCAACGAAGAAGCAGTCTCTAACCGGACCAGAAAGAGCCGTCCCCAGAAGGGGACTTTGGCTTCCACCACGGGCCACTCCTCCTTTAGCTTCATTATATCCATAACCCCAGTTTCGAACTCAATCATTGGACCAGGAATCTTTAGTACGGAGAAGAGACGCATCCAAACTTTTTTCTATTTTAAACAAAAAGTATTATTGTCAAAGAGCAATAGCTTTGTTTTTCCGCGACTGGTTATCCTCTGGGATTACTTTTTTCCTGATTTAGGGGGAAAATGTGGACTCGGAAATGTAGCTGCAGAGGCTCGGGTCCAGTGCGCTGCACGGGGTCTCCGGTCCGGGCCGCTGGGTCCTGGATACGGCGATCCAACTCTCGGGGGGGCGGCGGAGGCTCGAGCTCTAGCCGACCGAGCACCCCTGGGCGGCCTTTACAGCGGCGGAGGCCGAGTTGTGCTGCGAAAGACGGATTTCTGATTTTACCGAATCAAACGCTGGCAAAATAGGGAAACTATTTTCGGATGATGAACTTTTCGCGTATCCATAGAGCCGTCGGATATTAATAGTTTATATATATATATATATATATATATATATATTAGATCTACGGAGAAAGCTCATACGAATCTCGGAAATGATATTTTATTTGCCACGTCGGATCGAAACTCGGCGTTGGGCTGCTAAAATCGATTTGTTCTTTTTTTTTTCTTATCTGCCCCTAAATTGAATAAAGCGAGGCGAGGGGCATTTTCACTCTGGCGCGCCGCCGGCGGAACGCGGGGAGCAGGTGGGGCCCACGGACGGGAAGGGGCGGGGGAGGGGGGATGAATAAAAAAAAAAAACAAATCAACCCCAAAAATTTAACAAAAATAATAATAATAATAATAATAATAATAAAAGAGGAGGAATAAGATAAATAGAACCCGCAAAGAGACAAAACAAGTCCGACGTGGATGCTTATCCATACGCGCCACCCCGCTTCAATGCATCTCCTCCCGCCTCGGGCGCGCGGCATCTCGGAGGGACAAGACAAACCGCCTTTGTCGGCCACTTCTAAATTTCTTTTATATTTTTTTTTCTCACCGAGTCCATCGCGAGTGCAAAATGGGTAAATCCTTTTTCTTTTTTTTTTATTTAAATACCGCGAGAAAAAACCTCAAATTAGTACACCGATAATAAATTTACCTTGAATTAATTTTTTTTACCACCAAAAATCTCGGACGGGTATATTCGTGATAAATTTACTCTGGACTAATTTCTTGACCACAAAAAATCTTAAATCGATACACTTGTAACGGATTAACTCCCCGTTAACTTAGATTAATATCGTGAAAATCACAAATTAGTAAATCTGTGATAAATAAATGGATAAAACCCTAAAATTGGTACTCCCGTCGACTGCTACGTGTCATTCAACTCAACAATTTGATGGTAAAATTTAATGATAACTAACGGAGGGTAAATCTGTTACGGGTGTACCGGCTTTGAGTTTTTGATTATCAAAAAATTAGTTTGGGGTAAATTTATCACATATGTACCGGTTTGAAGTTTCTTGTGATATTAATTTTTTTTCCATCCCTTAAGAAATATCAATTTTAACTCAAAACTTAATTTTGACCCCAACTTTTTATATGTCACGCGACAAAAAAATCGACTTTCGGCAAGTACTCAAATTTTGTCCTTTCCATCAAATGATAACATTAATCATGCGACGTGTCATTCGACCTGCACTCAGCGATCCGACGGCCTTATTGAAGCAGCAAGGCTTGCATGCACAATTCGAGAGCTTCCCCTGTTTATGGACACTACTGATCGCCGGTTAAAGGTTCCATTTTTCTTGATTTCAAGATATGCTCGATGTTGACATCTAAATTTTGGTAACCTAGTTAGTTCTTAATTGCATAAAAAATTTGAGATCGATCCCAGTCCCTAAGAAAAAGAATTAGTTAAATTGCATATAGATTATAAGCATTTCTATTAGTAGTTAGCCCATATAATTGCATTTGTATTGAACCGGTATCGGATGGATTTGAGTCGATGGTTCTGAACTCAATGAATTATCTGGACTAAGCCCACAAGTGAAGCAAAATTTGGCCAAGTCCATGTACATCATAAGAGGCCAAAAATTGAAATGCCGAGTGGAAAATATTGAATAATTGGGTAATTTGGTTTGATATTATCATAGTTAGATTTGATAAGAGAAAAGTTTTCTTTTAGGGGAAATAAGGTATATCTCTTAAGATATTTGAAGATTGAAAAGTTAAAACCCTAATTGCACTCTATATATAAAAAGGCTCGTAGGTTCACGATCAAAAGGGGGCCAACACAATTTCATACACGGCCACATTTAGAGAACGGCAAGGGACAGACAAGAGAGAAGACAAGAAAGAGAGAGAGACTCGGCCGAGCTCACACGGTCCCATCCCCGAGCTCCCTCTCGGCGGTGCCTTCCACGCTGCACCGCCGCTGCTCATCACCTGCTACTGAAGACGCTCGCCGCTACCGCTATCTAAAAGCTCTTGTCCGCAAAGTCACAAAAATATATAGAGAGAGAGAGAGAGAGAACGACGTGCTCCTGTCCGCGAAGTCACAAAAATATAGAGAGAGAGAGAGAGAACGACGTCTATTGGGGAGGGTGTGAGAATGGGGCGATCGCAATTCGGAGTGAGTGTCGTCCGTAGAAGATACATACAGGCAAGAGAGATTGTAGAATGTGTGCACTGAGGGGAGACCCAACTCTCCATCAATTCTCATCTTCACACCTCACTGTCATTCACGTAGAAAACCATATCAAGCATGGAAGACTTCTTCACCAGGCGCTTCACCACGCGGACGCAGGTTCAACACGCTAGACCGCGACAACTTGGGCTGCGATAGGCAAACACTAGGTCCACCACCACGAGCAGCCTCGCCGCCCATCCTACTCTTGATCCATCATGAGCTACCATCCGTCACGTCCCGTAATCTGCAATCCCAATCCCGTGTCGAGTTCGAAATTGGAAGTTATCCACAAATTAGATAAGAATTTCATCTGGTACTAATTTAAATATTTTACTGCCTAATTTGTTTGATATCGTTACCTTTTGTGAAATTGTTGCTATCTTCGGAATGGTTATGCATATCTGTAAGATTTTAAAAATCACCCCGAGTTAAGAAATTTTCTAACTTAACAATGTACTTGGACGACAATCCGGTTTCAATCACGAGATACCGTACTCGGCAGTACGGAGAATCGTCATTCTGTCCATAACCATTTGGATATCATGATAGATTTTATTTTGTTTCCAAATTTAAACGAATAGCCTTCCATTAATATCCATAACCACATGGGTTTGATCGTTCTTTATGTCGTTTTCCTAATTCAAAGATGACAAAATAGATCTTCCGTATTGCATTGATTGATTTTGACCGTGGTGGTTATCTGCTTGGTTGATTTTGTTTCCTTTAAAATAAAATCTAAAATCCAAAAAGATTAGTTAAAGTTTGAATTGTTTTCTTAAAAGATAACTTTCTTTGAATAGAATAGTATAACCTAGATATGCTAGAAAGATAGAATAATTTTCCAACTAGAAAGTAATTTATTTCCTAATCTAATTTAGACATTATCCTAATCTTAATGGTTTATTTAGGGTAATTCTTGATTTCGAATTTTTATAAAAAAATACCAAAAAGAAGTCACTTTATAATAGATTAAATTATCTTTTCTTTAATAGATATCATGCTAATTTAGGCATTTTTTTAATTTCGAATTTCATTGAAAAGCACAAAAAAATACCTCATTTGCCCATCACTAGAGTTAGGTCATTTAATCGCATGTCATGTAGTTCGCATGCTAGGTTTAATTAATCGCATATCATGATTTACGCGTCATAGCACGTGAGTTAATTTTCATCTAATCAAGAGAAAATCCGAAAAAATACATCGAGTGAATTGCTTGTTAATTATAAATCATATTAGGACTGTCGTTGCTTCAAGTTACATCATTCTCCCTATTTAGCAATTTATTTACTGCTTTCATTATTGGATGTGTAATTGGGTGGTTTGCGCACCCGCATGATCACCCCACATGTTAGGAAGCAATAAAATGGATCCAATCTGTGTGTTCAAATATTTTCATGAAAATAAAATGTACCAAAAGGGCATTAGAATAATCTAGCGTAACCAAGCGCCCATACTCATAATCTCTGGTTCGTAATAAGAAAAAAAAGTATATCTCTCTATACTTTATTTAGGTTTTTAATCAACATACCGTAAATAGATTAGTGACGACTCCAAACATGAAAATATTTGTACGTTAAGAACTTAAACCTTAAGTCGTGAATTGATAGGGTTTGGAAGGGCTCGAGTTAGGCTTTGACTTAATAATCTATTAGCCGAATCCTTAGGTGGTGCACCCGCGGGAGGCTTAGGTCGTGGCACTCGGAATTCAGCCAATTGCTCATTCATGCCTCATTTACTCTGAGTAATTCATTTCTTCAGTCCATTTCGATTTGTCGCCCAAATCCAAACCGGATGCTTGCGTTTCGTCCTCTTTGCTTGGTTTGGAGCTATTTAGATTTTGGCAGCAGCTTTGACTACAACCGCGGGCGGACGCCAAGTACGCGTGAAATGACTGCGTCAAATTTTTAATGTCATCATGCGATGGAAACTTGGCAGGGAATCAAATTCGGGTAACAAAATTTTAATGAGATTAAAAATACTTAGTCTGCGTTTGGTCGTTCGAATTTCTAAATAGGATAAAACTGGATAGGATGGGATAAGAAATCGTGGGATTTATTCATATCATGTCCATTGTTTGGTGGACTACGGATTTAAAGTCGGATATGATGATTTTTATTTTTATTTTTTGCTATTCACGGGTCTGGAGGAGTTAGTGAAGGAAAAAAAGCCGAGAAATTTTTTTGGTGAAAGCAGACAAGGTGTGGGGATGAAGATGACGGCGAGTGGAGTATAGCGTTTCTGAAAAAATAGGCATTAGAAATCCTATCCGGATATATCCCATCCCCGAATTTTTTTATCCGGATTATATCCGGTCTATATCCGACCTTATTCTATCCTAGACCACTATCAAACATAGGATAAGATAAAATATATCATGTCTCGACTTTTATCCGGTCAATCAAACGCAGTCTTAGATTAAAATTATTGCTCAAAAGGATATGGGAGAATCGGACCCCGGCGCAGTCCATTGTTCCGCACGTTGCTTTGTTAAGTGCTCTTTTTCTCACGCCTCTTGTTTTAGCTAGGAACCAAAAGTATAAGTCAAACGCAGAATCACGCCCACAGATCTGTGCGAATCTGTCCAAGGTATACACAATTTTAACTCGAGGAGAGTAGGATATAAAGAATTCACAGCATTTAAGCTTGTTTATTCTGCGAAAAATAAATTATTTTGAAAAATATATTTTAAAGAATGATTATTTATATCACTTGCAATAATTAGTCGATGAAATATATTTTCATTATCAGTAATAATTTATGTCTAATTATTTTCGTAAACGACGAATATATTCTCAATTCATTCATTTTTGTAAGCAACACGAGAGATTATTTTTAGAAATTTTTTTTCAAAATCTTTCATTTTCTGCAAAACCAACGGAATCTTGAGCTAAAAATGAGGTGAAAGATGATGATACTAAGGTTTTGTTTATTTCTTGGAAAACAAATTATTCAAAAAATATTTTCATAAAATAATTGCTTCTATTGCTTGAAATAATTAATCGGTGAAATTTCTTTTATCATCGACAATAATTTAGGTCTAAACATTTGCATGAACGATATAAATATTTTTTGTTCATTTTTTATAAACGACACAAATAATTATTTAAAAAAAATTTTAAATTATTTATTTTCCACGAAATAAACACGCCCAAATAAAGCATTTAACACCGTCGTTTGTATAAAAAACGTAAGCAGTACCAATAGAATGTGCGCTGAGTTTTGTGCCCATGGAGAGAAGCACGAGTTTATCTGACACGTGCCCGGATCTTAGTGGAGCAGATGACCCTAAATGGGAATAAGACGGTCATGGCCTCCTTCTTGCTAGGGAAAATAACACGAACAGTTCTTGAATTTCGATTCAATATGCAATGTGGTTCATGAGTTTTTAATTTATTTAATATATTCTCTGAACTTTTAATTTGTTAAATACCGTCGATCAACTTTAGGTACATGTTCAATTCAATCCTTGAATTATATAAAATTATTCGATGTGGGGACTATACTGAATATGTACAAAAAATATAGGGACCGCATTAAATAAATTAAAAATTGAAATACCACATTAAAAATTAGTCTAAATTTTAAAGATTATATTGAATAAATTAAAAATTTTAAAATTAAATTATATATATGATCAAAATTCAAAGACTGTTTGTGGCATTATCCCTCTTGTTAAGCGCGGGAAAATCATCCGCACAAAAATTCTCTTTGGAAGGTCATGATAGGCATGGGCTGAGCCTTCGGGTCGGGTCGGGCCCATGCCGCGGGCCCATGATCTGTCCCTTTTCATTCGCATATTCTTTCGCCCCGGTGGGGACAGCGACAGAGCAAAAACTTTCGGGCATCATAATTGCATCGCAGTCCCCGCTGCAGCCGCTTTTTGCAAATGCGGGATGCATCGGGAAATGCGCCTCCGAAAGAAAATCCAATAATGTCGAGCAACGTTAAGTGCCCCTCCCCCCCCCCCCCATTCATTACTTCTAGTCAATTCGAAGAAACAAGTCTAGGATTTCATCCCCGTTCGAGCTCCTACTTCTCGTCAGCATATTCAATGATAATTTATTAGGGGATAATTACCCGGTTAATCATAAACAGGGTACTTGTCTAAATAGGCCAATTGCGCATTTTAATTTGATCAATTCGATCGTAAACTTATTATAAGATGACCAATTTAATTATACGTCTTTCAACCGTATCAATTTAGTCATAAATATTTTGACAATTTAATCATGAACCTTCTGCCAATTTAGTTATTCCAGGTAATTTGGGTCGGAAATCGTCGACGGACTTCATCGGCAAATTATTAATAGGTTTAAGACTAATTTGGCAAATTGTCAAATGTTTGAGACTAAATCGATACAGTTGAAAGGTTTAGGATTGAATTGGCCGCCTTATAATAGACTTAGAATTGAACTGGCGCAACTAAAATGTTTATGTTGAAATTGCCGCTACAATGTGCTTATAACTTTTCTGGACAAATTTTCTAATCGTAATCTATTGTACCAATACCGGTTTGATCGTAAACTTTTTGATTTTGTCGATGTAGTCGTAGACTTTCACGCGAAATTACGATGTAGTCCAGGAGAGGAGAGGGGAAAATATTCAATCGGTCGGCCAATCGGATCGGATTTGGTCAACTCCCGCGATCATCCCACCGTCAAATGTGAAAATCCCAAGATGGGGAACCGGAGGGTCGCTCCAAAGAATCGTTATTTGCCTCTCCATTACGAGACACGAACGAGGTCTAGATCATTGTCTAATGAAACATTATATCACGTAATTAAAAAACTAATCTTGGATTAGACACGTGTCATACATTTGAAGAAAAAGGCCCGACCGCTCTTAGTGCTGTGTACGTGACGAGGTGAGCAACTGGTTTTAATTAGCAAGTTAGGCACGTTCCACCTTCGAAATCTTGACATTTTCCTGTTGTGGGATTATTCAACTATACCCACTTCGCGCGAGCTACATGGAATTTGCCTCCTTTTTATTTTTTTAATTGGTTGAATAAGACTATCTTATTCCACATAGATAATTTTTTATTATCCTTCTCTTGGACTCTTTCGAAAACAATTTATAATGTTTCGGCATAATTTAGTTGAAAACTTCGTCGAACATTTCGATTGACTTCGTATGCTAAGGTTGGAAGTTTTCGTACTGGGACAATTTATTGAAAATATTCACGTTGATTTCGTGCATCCGGACAGTTCGGAATATTGATTGTTTTAGGCTCGAATGAGGTAGATCTTGACTAGACGATGTAACACCTATTAAGCTCTCGAATTTTTTAATAAATTCAACCAGTCCAATTTGGTCCCGTTTCCTTGTGGAACCGGGAACCAGATAATCAGGACACCGGTTCTACTTTTAGGATCTGGCGAGGGCCACCCTGGCTCGATGCCGGGGAGGGTGGCTCTACCCAGATCCGGCGAGGGCCGCCCTCGCCCGACGCCGGCGAGGGCCCTCTCGCTGAAAAGGAAAAAAAAAAAGACAAAAATGTCCATAGACTAAAGCACATTGGAGTAAGTGTGTCACAAATAGCAAAAATTTGGAATTTTTGATATCATAAAAAAAGTTTAAGATAAATGTGTCACGGTAGTAAAATTTGAGATTTTTTATGGTTTTTTCTCTTTTTTTTTTGGTAATAGAAAAAGACTTTGTCGTTACTCTAATTATTACATTATTCAAGTCACAGAAGAGATTACTTTAATTAAAAAATTAAAAAAGAGAAAGCAAAAAGGAGGAATTAGAAAATCGAAAAAAGGGGCGAGGAGGGGCGCATGCCGAGCGAGTGCGCCCGTCGTCGTCCGCAAGCTCACGCGCGCGTTGTGCGTCCGCCTAACCCCACCCCTGCCCAACAATGACACGTCACCATCACGTGGGCCCCTCCCTCGCTCCCATTTGCCCCCCCCCCCATCTCTCTCTCTGTCTCTCCTGCCCGTCCTTCCCGCGTCCCCGGCCCCCTGCCCGAGCTGCCCGCCACTGGCCTTTCTCCCCGCCCTGCCCCCTGCCCGCGGTACGGTCATCGGCCGACGGGATTTTCAAAAATTAACCCGACGACGATGATAATGATACGGCAATTATTATTAGGCTCGTCGTCGGTGATTTTTGGGACGGACGGGGGGCACGCCTACTCATGAGCGGTCGAGCCGTAGCGCGACGGGCGGCGTGCATAAAGGCCCGAGAACGAATTCACCGCCGTACGACCGACCGGCGATCCCGGCTTTGTACGGGCGAGCTGCAGCCAGTGAAAGCTGAACCGAGCACGCGATTTTTTTTTGGAGTTTAGGCTCGGATTCATGCACGCGTGGTCCATCCGACGATCAAGGTACGTAAAGATTTTCACGCACGATCGACTGTTCGACAAAAGTAAGTAAAACCCCGATCATCGAAATCTTTAGCACGGTTTCGAACGGAACCCCGAAAACGTGGCGAACAACACCCGGCGGAAAGCCCGAGACTCGATACGCAGGACACGAGCACAACGTTGGTCCCAGAACGGAACGGGCGGGGCGGGGGGGGGCAAGTTCAACGTTTTTCCTCCGGGCAGGACAAGTGCCAAGAGCTCCGTTCCGCTTTTTCCGAGTCTTCGATTCCACCGTCGCGCAAAGGAGGGAGGGAGAGAGAGACAGAGAGATTTTCTTCTCGATTTAAAATTTGGAGAAGAGAGAGAGAGAGAGAGAGAGAGAGAGAGAGTAGAAAGTAGAGAGTAGAGAGAGGGATTCAATCCAAATCCCACACGGCATCTTTCTTGTTTCTCCTCCTCCCCCTTTATCTTTTCAAAAACGGTCAGCTTTTTCGCTCCTTTTGCTGCTTCCCCTGCCTGCCTGCTGCGATTTTCTTGCTTCGTCATCCCCGCTTCCCCTCCTTCACATTTTTTTCACCACGCACCCCGTTATTACCTTCTCTCTCTGCCCTTTTTCTTTATTTCTTTCTATTTTTTTTTGTTGTTGGGGGGGCTCTCCTGGTCCTGGCACCGCAGCTGAAATGTTTTCTCGGGGAGTGATCACGTCAGTCCTCCGTCGTCGCCTCCCTCCAATTCCAATTCGCGAGCCGGGCACCGCTCAAAGGACGTTCTTTTCGCCCAGGTTCTGAGCCCCTGCCTGCTTCGGTCGCGGCGTCGGAGCGCGTGATCTGGGTCTCGTGATCTCGGCTCTCCCCCCCTCCGGTTCGGTTCGGTTCGGTTCGGTGCTCTGTGGTCGGCTGCGCGACGCTCCGGGTGCCCCCGCGCGACGGGGCCGGCGGTTGCGATCCTCGCGGTTGCAAATTGGAGTGGCGGCGGTGGGGGCGGTGGGGTTCCCGGGTCTCCTCGTGGGGGTTTGATGATTTGGCGGGTTTTCCTCGTTTAGGGTTCGAGAGAGATGAGTGTCGTCACCGGCAACAGCGGCGGGAGCGGGGGCGGGGGCGGGGGTGGCAATGGCAAGGTCGAGGCTTGGGACTCGGGCGAGTCGATGGGGAGGAAGAAGAAGAAGAGCAGGGACGGCGGCGAGGGGAAGAGTGTGGAAGGCCGTGAGGATGGTCTCGGCGGCGGCGGCGACGATGACGACGATATTGTGGGCGCCAAGGACAGTGGGTGTTGGGTTAGGCTGAAGTTCATCGGGAGCTGCATCTCCTCAAGATCCAAAGTCGATAGCTCCATCAGCGGTACCAGTACTAATTATGGTAATGTTCCCCTTCATTTTGACCCGACCGCGTGCTTCTTCAGCTTCGATTTTTCTTTTCTTTTTTGTGCTTTCAGTGCGTTTGTCTCTAGGTGCTGTGGGTTTTGAGGTTTACAGGAGGTTGTTTGAGCTTGGGTTTTCATTCTGTTGGGGGCGACCCGTAGGATTGTTCAGTGCATTTCATGGGTTTCTGCCTCTATGTTTACTGGACCTTGAATGACAGGACCGTGTGCTTCTTCAGCTCCAATTTTTTTCACTTTCAGCGCGCTTGTCTCTTAGCTCTGCGGGTTTTGAGGTTTACGGGGTGTTGTTTGAGCATACGTTTTCATCCTGTTGGGGGCGACCTGTAGGTTTGTTCAGTGCATTTCATGAGTTTCTGCCTCTTTACTTACTGGGCCTTGTTATAAATCTGTAGTGGAAAGAGCTAGTGAGTTTTGCCAAAGTTGTTGCTGTACCATGGGTGGCTCTTTAGAAGCTCAAGTGAACCTGTGGAGTTTTGTCATCTTCATGGAAATCAGAACTGTGGAGAGCCTCTTCCTCTTTTTTCCTCGACTGGAATGAGGAGATAATGACACCAAATATTGTTTCACAATTAATGGGAATGGAGATAATGGAAATCGAAAAAAAAAGAGAAGAAGACATTCGACAGGTCGAGCTAGTGCACCTTCAGAGCTTGATAGATAGAAACCTGACACAGCACTAGTAAGAGAATCCACACTTTTGAGAGATTGAAATCCATCATTGTTCTACCTGGAATCTAAGAAATTTCAATACCCATATCGATCCAATTTAGCGTTCCTCCTATGCTATGTCATGGTGGGTTGCAGCAAGGGAAGCACTAGCAGTGCTTTAGGGAACTGTTAAGTTTTTCTGGGAAGTTTCAGCTGAAAACAGAACGAAGTGGCTCTTATTAGCTTCTCCTTTAAAATTGAACCTCCAGTAATTTCTATTGAAATGTTTAAGAAGAACGAGGCCATGGCAACTAACTATTTTACCAGTATTATGGTGTCCCCATCAAATGATCACTTCTGATGCATGTAGACAGTATACTTCAGACTTTAGATTGAAATGCTGCGGCAGCATTAGCATGAATGTGTATGAATTGCTGGTTTTTTGTTGCAGCTGTAAACATTGCTTCCAGCCTAATCCAGTGCCTTTACTGTAGCTGATTCTTTTTACCATCGTTTGGTTGGAGAATTTTGTCCATTAGAATGCTTAAGTTGGATTTATGGCTGATATTAATTTTGGTTGGGCTATGGGAATACCTTATCAGTTTTGCAGAAAGACCTTTTTCTAGGTTTGTGGAGGTCTTTGTGATACATACATGTTTGCATTGGAGAGATATTATGGGGCAAAATAAGGAGTAGACCTTTTGTTCTTGTTTGGTAAATTGAAGGAATAAACGGCAAGGTTAGGATGTCAATTTCATGTAAGGTTTATGAGTCATCTCATAAGGGCAGTGTAATAGGGCGTCGATACTAATTCATCCAATGTTTAGTTTATGTAGGTGTAGCTCATTTTTTGAGGATTTATCACTGTTTTAGATTCATTCGTCTTTTCTATTTGCACTTAAAAGTTTTTCTTCAGTAAGTGACTTACCACACACAAACGCTTGTGCACACTCAAACTGCCTGAATGCTGGTGAGTGCATTTCAGTAAAATCTATTGGAATGTTGGTTTGAGAAGCCATTGGTAATTGTTGTGCAGTTATGGATCGACCAGTCATTGGTAATGACAGCTCACATGTATGTCATGGGATGCTAGTTTGAGACAGCTCTAGAGTAGCTTGAGGATATGAATTTACCGAAGAAGAGTTATCATTGACAACTTTCTTTATAAGGAAGAAGGACAATTTCTCGTTCTGAGTTATTTGCGAAAAAAGCTGAAGTGTCGTATTGAGTTCTGACTAGGTATAAGCTGAAAGTTGTAAGCTTGTTCATGAGTTGTTTTAGCTACTGAGAAGGGGCTAGTGGTGATTGCACAGAAGTATTTTAGTCCATCTCAGAAAATCAGGTGGGCTATGTGCTGTGAATTGCATAACTCACTTTGATTGCGAGTTATATTGTCCTAGTTATCTGTTGTGCATGCAACATGTATCTCCCTGGTTTGCTATAGTCTAACTTAAACATCTCGATGTGTATGCTCATGTTCTGAGGAACTGTTCATGTAGCACGCTTTGGCCTGTCCCCACAGTGGATGATTCAATTTGAATTCCTGTTTGGAAAGCTGGCTTGCTGCATATTGTTTATTGAACTGTCCACAATCCATGCTTACTCGCTTGTAGAATAACCGTTATTTATTTATTTGAGCAGCAGAAAGTAAATTTACAAATGATACAAGCAGAGACCAGCCTGCTCCTCCTGTGGTTTCATCTACAACCACTAGCAATACAGAAAGTAACTCTTCAACTTCCAAACTCGAAGAAGAGCTTAAAGTTGCCTCTCGCCTGCGAAAGTTCTCATTCAATGATCTCAAGTTAGCTACAAGAAACTTTAGACCTGAAAGTCTACTTGGGGAAGGTGGTTTTGGCTGTGTCTTCAAGGGTTGGATCGAAGAAAATGGGACTGCTCCTGTGAGACCTGGCACTGGGCTTACTGTTGCTGTTAAAACTCTCAATCACGACGGCCTTCAGGGTCACAAAGAATGGCTGGTGACTTATCACTTTATTCACCTGTTTGTATCTAAATTATTGCTTATTTGCTTGTTAACATGGGTTTTGATGAGTTGCATTTTCGGTGTGGCAGGCGGAAGTGAATTATCTTGGTGATCTAGTGCATCCTAATTTGGTAAAATTGATTGGGTATTGCATAGAAGACGACCAAAGGCTGCTAGTGTATGAGTTTATGCCGAGGGGAAGCTTGGAGAACCACCTCTTTAGAAGTATGCGGTTGTTCCGTATTGTGTGCTCGACTGCCCTCGATGACGTATTTTACATATTATTTATCATATTTGTATTCATACCAAAGTGATCTTTCTGTAGCTGGATATTGAAGTTCTCTCTCCCAAAAAAGTTACTATATCGCTAATACTATGGATATCAATCTCTAGAGAAAAGCATATATATTACCACATTATGGGTCTCTTTTCAAAAGACGGTAGATTTGGGAAAAATAATTACCTAAAGAGTTTGTTGTGATGTTTGACTTGTGTAGGAATTGTTATGCACTAGATGCTGAACGTGTTCTTCTGCCTGTAAAGTGTTGGCGTGAATTGTCTGTTGGATGACACTGTCCCTGAGAACCAAAAAAGCACACAGCTTTGTGACTCTGCTAAATCGAACTAGAATTGGAAGCCAGGAAAAACGAAGGGAATGGGATATTGGGGGACTTTTTACTGGTCATGATATATCGCTCTTTAGCAACTTCATCAATTTGATCATTTTAGGCATCCTTTTAGTGTCTTCTACGCGTAGTTACTACATCAGGAATTATGGAGTTAATGTTCTTGGATTTTTTGGAGGAAATCCCCAGTACTACTCTATTGAGGATGAATTGTGCTAAAACGTTGTTAGTACTTTAGAAATTAAATTAAATGGAAAACGTACTTGGTAATTTGGTGACTCTCGACAATATTCTAGATGTGGTTATTTATATGCCATTAAGTATCAGAATGCTAAGCTTGCCTTTGTGTAGCATCATTCTATCATCCAACCAAGTTAAAATAGGTATCATGGCATGCCGTGGTTTCTAATATATTCCCGGTCATTTTTGAAAAGTTGGTGTTAGTATTTAATTAAGCTTTATATGACTGGTGACTTCAGAAATTTTTTCTTAATTTTTCGCTGTGGTCACAAACATTTTATGAGTTAAGTCCTTTGTTTTTCTTTATACTTGGGCTATGTAGGAGCTCTGCCTCTCCCTTGGTCTATCAGGATGAAAATAGCGCTAGGTGCTGCGAAGGGTCTTGCTTTTCTTCACGAGGAAGCAGAAAGGCCAGTGATATATCGCGATTTCAAAACTTCGAATATCCTGTTAGACGCTGTATGTCCTAAATTTATGATTACATTTTGTCTTCCTTTTT
Source organism: Syzygium aqueum (assembly GCA_031216185.1). Classification (NCBI taxonomy): domain Eukaryota; kingdom Viridiplantae; phylum Streptophyta; class Magnoliopsida; order Myrtales; family Myrtaceae; genus Syzygium; species Syzygium aqueum. Next base: position 27,837,959 of record CM062237.1, on the reverse strand, counting down.
TAGCCTGTTATGTTATTCAATTCTTTTAATTATTTGCCTTTCAGGACTACAACGCCAAGCTTTCTGATTTTGGGCTTGCAAAAGATGGTCCCGAGGGAGATAAGACTCATGTCTCAACACGTGTCATGGGGACATACGGCTATGCTGCCCCAGAATACGTGATGACCGGTACGTTATCGTTTTACAGTATGAGCTATTTGACAATGAGAAACGTATGGCTGACCTACGCAAAGATGGCTGAGTAACGATTCTAACGTGTCAAATTATCAAATAGGATAGTGAAAAGAGAATGGTCCCAATCAATGCACCTTATGTATGCATCGTACTGCCGTTACATATTGGTATAGTAACTAATGACCAGCAGACATGTGCACCGACAATGATTAGGTGTTGATAGATTTGAGGACTCCATCATCCTGATCAAAGATGCAAGAGAATGATTGAAGGTCATTGACCGATATACCTTTATTTATCCTGTTGTCTTATGTCTTTGTATATGGTTACGACATGCTGGAATGGTACATATAACCATAGTCATTCTTGCACCGAATGCACAAATGACTTTTCTCTGTTTGGTCTTGTATGCAGTCTACTGGTATGTTAGTCCCCTTCTTTTCGAGTTCTGCATTTGTCATCTTTCCATGTGATTGATTATTCTGCATCCTTCTTACTTCTGAAATTTTACCCCCAGCATAGGATGTGAAGCTCTTGTTTTCATTACCTGTATTAATGGATGTTGTCTTCTCATATTCTTTGTTTGGAGGAAGCTTGATAAATTTATGGACCCTGCAAAATATACTCGCTAGTGGAGAAAGGCTGACTAGTGTGAGCCATAAGTATGGATGTCATGAGTTAGAGTTCCTAGGTGATTCGTATTTGGTTTTACTGGGTTGCACAGGTAGTGGCAAGGGTGTCACTAATATCGAATTTCTTTTTTGGGTGGGTGGGTGGGGGGCAAGTGTTTACTTGTTTTTGACGGCTGGATGTGGGCGAGACATCTGATGGTTTGCCATGGGTCGGTCATACTTGCCTGAACATATGACCAAATGTTGCTTACTTCACATATCCCTGTCTCCTGTCTAATCAGCTCATATTCACTATTGCAGGGCACCTTACTTCAAGGAGTGATGTCTATAGTTTTGGTGTGGTGCTTTTGGAAATGCTGACTGGAAGAAGATCCATGGACAAAAATCGACCTAACGGTGAGCATAACTTAGTTGAATGGGCTCGGCCACATCTTGGAGAGAGAAGAAGATTCTACCGATTGATAGATCCACGGCTTGAAGGTCACTTCTCGATAAAAGGTGCCCAAAAGGCTGCGCAGTTGGCAGCTCACTGCCTTAGCCGAGATCCGAAAGCTCGTCCCTTGATGAGTGATGTCGTCGAAGCTTTGAAGCCTCTCCCAAATCTCAAGGATATGGCAAGCTCATCGTACTATTTTCAGACCATGAGGGCGGAGCGCATAGGATCGAGCCCAAATGCTAGATATGGTATTCAATCGCAAGCAGGAGTGAATGCAAGAAATAGGAGCCTTTCAATACCGAATGGGACCTATGCATCCCCATACCACCATCAGTATCCTCATCAATCTCCGAAACCGAATGGTAAACCATAGCAATGGGTTTAGACTTAGCCGTCCCTTATTCAACCCCTCTCCCCCAAATTTATTTCCCTTTCTTCTCTTCTCTTTCTTCAGTATAGGAGTTGATTTTCATCCAAACATTTGCGCTTGATTACTGAAATGGTGACGGAGAAAAATGTGCTCGAATTGTGATGTGTTTTCACAATGACATCCTTGTGCGGAGGATGTCTGGCTGGCCAGGTGAAGCATTTCTGGCAGTGTCTATTTTGACCCATAGGGAACTCTATTTGGAGATGTGCTGAAGCTTGTTACCTCATTTCCCCTGGTTTTCTATTCTCTTTAGCTTTGTGTTCTCATATTGACCTTATTTCAATGGCATAGTTTATGTGTTAAGGCAAAAAGCCTATATCCATTGTTTACATACCTTTCCGCTAGAGGGATTTTTACCGGATATAATTTCCATCGATAAGGGCTGAAATATGTTTCTGGGCTGTAAAAATTTTAATCAAAGACCTCGTTTTAGGAATTTTTTTCGGTCAGACGATTTCTACATAAATTGATTCGTTTTCTCGGAATGTATAACCATTTGCTGGTTGAAGACTGCATATGCACAGTACTTATTTTGGTATTGAAGGAAAGTACAGGACCATGCTACGTCTGAAATGAACTATTTTGCATTTAAGTGTAGCAACTATTATTCCTTCCTTACACATCCAATGAGTATTTTATTGCACATATTGACACTTAACACGGCCATCAATGCTTATCCCATAACACGCCGATGTTTAAACCCTTCATTAGGTGTTTCATTGTTCCGTCTTTGACCTCCATTCTCATGCAGCTCTCCTAGTGAGCTGCTCTTTCGACGTGCTCTCGAAGATCTTGTCGGCATTCCCAACCTCGAAACCGTCTCGTCTATGGAACTCTTTGACCTGAGAAAGTTGAGCATTGAATAAATACAGGGTATTAAGGATCATCTATAGGCACCGGTGGCTAGCAGATCACACGTGAGTAAATTAGAGTAAAATGACTAACAGAGCACACTACTAACTATGAAATTTACCAGAACAAGTAGAAGATTACCTCTTTCTCTGGTAGACTCCGAAACTGAGGCAGTACAAGGCGTTCGGCAAACTCAATATATGAACAGGGAACTGATTCTTTGATCCCCTCTGAGAACTCGAAAAGTATTGAATCTGCCACGGTTGAGCTTTGAAGCAGAAGACCATCGGGGCTAACTGGTATGAACACCGATTAAGTGTTGGTCAAGCTACGTGTAACTCATCTAATGAGCTCAGGAATTACAAGTTCACAAGTCTTAAATTGAGTCACTGATTCCTGGAAGCCAAGCTTCTATCTCGCAAAGCAAGCAGCTGAGCTTATTTCATCATGAATCGTATAAGCAACTATTACCGAAGACTGCGAAATAATTAGCAAAATGGCTAAAGGAGAATGCCCAATTGCCCTTGACTCTTATGATCTGCTTCGTATTTGTTACAACTGTCTGTCTGGAACTCGTAGTTATATTACGATGGTTTAGTATCATCAAACAAATTATGGCAACTTAAACTACGCTGCAGAAGTGAAAATTGGAAGCAAACCTTTCAAGATCCCTCCTTCTGAGTTCAAGCTGAATCCGTTCTTTTCAATGAATTCATTTAAGCTTTTGATATTCCTCAGGTGTGATTTTAGCCGATGAGTAGAAATAGTGACATGGTTCACCGCGTATCCATTGACGAGGGTCCAGGCAGCATACTCGCTTTCCCTGCATGACCGGAAAACTAGGCATGAGCCCTTCTATGTGGATACATAAGTACAGAAGAAAAAAATAAGCTGAATACTTCAGCATAGAGCACAATACAATAGTAAGGTGCGAAGAATTAATTTCATTGCTTTTTACCTATCTCTGAATATTGGTTGGTAGAAGCTGATCCTACTTGCGAGAATCAGATCAGCAAAAAGGATGAATGTTATCTGCATACCTCGCTAATTGTTGAAATTCGGAGCACAGAGGCTTCTCCCAAGTCAAAGCTCCCAATGCACTTGCCAGAGCAGCATGCTTATTTCCATTCCCAGAGATCTCAACGTATTTTCTAATTATTTCCTAAAGGTAAAATGTGTTAGCAGAGATACACATCCGTGAAGATAATTTACCTGGACTTGATAAACCAGACCAAACTCATCCCTTTCATTTTTGTATCCCCGACCCCTCCTCCCCAAACCAAAGACACCATGTTATTACTGAAGAATAATATTATCGGTGAGTAGTTCGCGAGAATGTATCTTATTGACATCCCAATCAAAGGCACCACAAGAATCACCAAAATCGGGTCAAATTTCCGAGAAAATTGTAACCTCACCTAACCGAGACCTCACAGAACTTACAAGGGCATCTCAAACGGTGCACATGAAATGTTTAGCATTGACTGAGATTATTGACCATCTTCCTGCTTTTAAAAGCAAGGAATAATCTCGAGAATACACACCTGTGTTTGTGGAGTCATCTCGTCGACGAGAAGTTCAGATATAAAAATTCTGGGTAGAGGCCCATTCACACCGGTCCCACCCTCTGAAAGGGAGTTTCTTGGAGGCGAAAACCACAGGGCTCTCAACTTTTTCGCAGGAAACCTCAACTCCTCTCTCTGTGTGTAACCATAATCCAGGAAAAAGTCTGCGATCGAGTTGATCCCATAACCATTCACCTTTTAAGTTCAGAGACAATAATACGAGTCAATCACAGATGCAAGAACCTAACTCTTATAAAAGCAGTGCCCTGTAATTAACAGAAAGTCTCATGAGGAAAACATGCCGATGAACAGAGGCGTGATTTTATTTAATCACTCAAGAACAGTTCTTGAAACACAAAGATAGCTTCTTTCATGTCATTTGATTTAATAGCACGCGGCTTGCAAAACCATCTGTCCAGGGTCCCAGATTTTGATGGAACAATCAATCTCCTGACTGTTTGCTCACGAAGGATAAAAGAGATCGCCATAAACGCATACCATTTCTCGGTGCTCTGGCTAAGATTAAGTGTAATATCATTTCTTGCCAATTCAACCGAATCACAATAAACACTTGCTTAAGGCAACACTACATTGCATCCACAATATCATTCAATCAATATCATGGTCCATTGTTTTCCAGAATCAAAATGAACATACCCCGAAAGTCCTAAATGCGAGATGATCGTAACATATGCGATCTTCATCGGCCGACCGAACGAGCTCCAGGATGGCTTTGGCAGTGGGGTTCCTGTTCAAGTACACGCATTCCATATTCTCCAAGACTTTCCTGAGAAATGATTCAGCGCCCTGTAACCCCTAAAAGAGATTCAAAATGGACCTCGTAAAGAGCCATCTTCCGCAAGCAACTCGACGCGCTAGCAGTGACTCCACAGTTACAGATAGAGCCAAACGACAGTTACAGGCAAACCACATCTGCCGCGCAACCCAAATGATCATATCGCTCGATAAATACATCGCATCACTCCAGCATCACCCATCGCGCGCGTATCTTCATCTTCGGACATCAAGCTGACACGAAAAAGAAGCCTACCCAGATGGCGGAAAAGGACGACGCACCTGAGGAGGGGATCGGTCGGGTCCAGCTCCCGACGCGGACGAGGAAACGACGCCGAAGCTCATCTTCCCGACGCCGAAGGACTTCCCCGAGAGCAGCGATTTTCTCGGGAGAACCAGATTCCCCGATTTGGGTCGGAGGGGAGAGCGGAAGGGAGGGAAGGCCGACGATGTGGGGGAGACGCTCTTGACGGCGGAGGACGTGTGGAGGGAGAACATGGCGGACAGCTTCATCGACTGCTCCCGCGGATACGATGGTTGTATATAGCTTCTGGGGCCTTTCCACTCTTCGCGATTTCTGGTGAGGAGAGAGGAGGAGGAAGAAGAGAAACTCGTTCCGCTTAATGCAGCGGATCTCTTCTCTTCCTCGTATGCGCCTTTTCCATGTCTGCAACTGTGTTGCGCTACATGATCGGATCGATTTGTCACGTCAGCGACACTTATTTTTGTCATTTTATATATTTTGTTTACTCTGTTGACCTATATACGTATACAGAATTTGTTACTCTTTTTAGGCACGGTAAGAAAAGAAGGGATAATGACACTATTCATTATATAACTTTAGGGAAAAATTTCAAATCAGTACTTAAAGTGAGATCGTATTCTCAAAAAAGAGTCTAAAATAGACATAGCATCAAATAAGGACCCGAAACGTTTAATCAGTTTCAAATAGGAACCTGAAGTGCCTAATCAGTCTTAAATAAGGGTTTGAGTTTGCCGACCGATCAAATGCTCACCGGCTAGCAAACCCAGGCCTTTACTTGAGATTAATTGAGCACTTCAGGACCTTATTTGAGATTAATTGGCATCTTAGATTCTTATTTAACGCTATGTTCCAATGTCATGGAGCGAGTGAATAAGTTTGTGTCTGCAGCAATATCACAAGTGAGACTGGCATTAGTAAGATAGGAATTCACTCAACTTTGGAGCCTCGCAGGATTTTGTCTCCATGTGCTTTGAGCAAGTGTGGTCACTTATGTTTTTCGTGCATATCTGGTTACTGATAAGCCACTTGCTTTCATTGTTTTCAATGGAATTTTGAGTATTTTTAGGATGGATGAAGTGTCGATGCCTTATGCTGGACCCCTTCGATTTATATACCGAAGCCAAGCATGATTCCAACGAGCAATGGCCACTCAAAACTGGGGACTTCTTTCCGTAAGCTGGATGGTTTAGGGCAACAAAGAAGTTGCGGAAATCTATTCCTTCCTATCTCTTTGCTTTCGACCTCTCGAAGGTGCGTGACAAACATGCGGATCAGATAAGATGATTACCGAACCGGACACCCCTCATGGACTATGTGAGGATACCGAGTGGTTATCACTTTGTAACATCCGTGTGGCCCATCTCTCGATTCCAATTGTTAATGAAAGATTGCTTAAGCTCTTGATAATATGTGAATGAGTTATGTATAGGCAATTAGAACATTTGACTGGAAGAAAGAAACCGGGGCCAAGCACTGATTGCTCAGCCGACGCTTTCGCCATTGCACATCATCATTCATCACGGTGCAATTTGGCGAAATACGTCGTCGATGACTGCCTTAAGCCAAACTGGCATGGTAATCTAGCGTCGCAACCCTCCGCTCGGTCTGAGCTCCTCGGGACCAAAAACCGGTTCGACGATCATTGATCCACGAGCCGAAAGCATGGCGAAACTCTTGCCAGTGGATCAATCGAAAGTTTGCTAGTAGGATTCGGATTGCTTCCACCAAATCTACTTTCAACTATTCATAAGTTTCTGCACGCCCCAAACTGAAAACTGTTCATAAGTTTGACTTGTGGAGTGTGCCTACCTATTCGATATCTCCATCGGTGTCTCAACAATTCTCAACCTTCGATATATGATTTACAATAACTAACCTTATTCACGTGAATTTACGATTTGGATAGAGGGGACACCGGATGAAGATGCTAATGGGTAGGGGTGAGCATGATGGATCGCCTGAACCAAGACCGGACCGGACAGGACCGAATCGATCGGTTTGGTCCGGTTCTCAAGGATATCGATCCGGTTCCCAGTTCCTAAAAGTGAAACCAGTTTTCGGATGATCCGGTTCCTAGTTCTAGGTGGGAACCGGATCGGACCGGACCGTATTGGACCAATAAATATATATTTACTTTCTAAATTTTTTGAAGAAAAAAAGAAAGCCTAATCTATTCCCTCTTACCTTTACCAATTTTTTTAAGGATTGGTTCTCTTGGAAAATGGAATTGGTTCCATTTGAAAATAGAAAAATAAATGCATTTATTTATTTAAAATAAAAAGCCTAATTTAAAAGTACATAATTGTTCCATTGGAACCGGGTCTGGTCCACGGTCCTAGGACTAACCGATCCGGTCAGCGGTCCTAGAAAATGGGAACCGGTCCTTTCGATCCAGTTCCCAATTCTTGGGTGGGACCGGACTAGACCGGGAACCGCTCACCCCTACTAATGGATATAGAGAATCTCATCCCATTAGCAAAACAGCTGGGCCAAAAAATAGCTGGGTCGGTCTGTTTGGGCCGGGCCGGAATTGTTTTTTTCAATGGACTTGACCCGTGTGACCCTTACTTTAAAATACCTAATTTGACACGTACGAATTTAATCTCGTCGTCATTCCTCCGCCTCTTCTTCTTGCCCTTACACGAATCGACGTATTCTAATGCGAGGAGCATCGACGGAAATCCGATCGCGATGTGCACCGACGTAGGATTTAGTGCATATTCCTCGAGCGCAATTAATAATTTTACTGTTTACAACGACGCGATGAGAGATTGATTGCGAATTTCGAAGACCAAAAGTGCGCTCGCTAACACCACAGGAAGGAGAGATCTCTCCGTGTACTAGTCATGTTGAAATTGTCCTCTCGTTTTTTTTTTGCCTGAGCCTACTTATGATTGTTGTTCATTAGTTTCAGTAGCATTAGCAGACACCAACCTTGCGTATCGGTTTCAAAAACTTAGAATGAAATTTTTTTTTATAAAAAAAGGGTACTTTTGAAAATACAGCTCGTGATAGATATCTTAAGGAGAATAATAAGTGCACTTGATTAATAAGTGTCGATTTAGATTGGATGTAAATCATCTTGGTTCCGATGGGATATGGTCCGTCACGAAATTTAAAATATGATTAGGTATACGTGAAGTTATACGTCGATATTTGAATATCGTAAAAGTTTCGAAAGATTTGAGAGCTTAAGTTAAAAAAAATATAATAGGAGTAATAAAAGCAAAACCCAAAAACCAATTGGTCATCTTTTGTCAAAGGAATTGATCGCCGTGACTTCCGTTCCGGTCGACGGACTTTCGGGACTAATGCCAGAAAGAAAACAAAGAAAACCTTAGATTACAATCACCGTCGTACATCCAAAAGTCTAATTTATGCTCACCCTGACATCGATGCTAAGTGTCGCCGTGACGAAAATGGCTGATAATGAAGATATTTTTTTATTGACTAATTATTTTAAGAGATATATACGATCATTTTTAAGATGGTATTTTTCGAATTCTTTATTTTCCTAGAAAGAAATTGTTTTTGTAGAGAGACTGTTACTGTGCACGATACAACGTGCCTCCCACGGAGGAAAAACCACCGTCCACGTCATTAGTGCCTGGCGGGACCCACTTATTTTGGACCGTTCGTACCCCAACCGGACGTTTAAATTTATTTATTTTTTGGGCACGTTCATGGTTAGACAGATATCATGTTTAATTGAATTTATCTACCTTATCTATCTATCTATCTGTTAATGTATTCAAGCGAATTGTGGATTTTCAAGATTTAGTCCTCATCTACACGGTACTCTTTTGTAGTATCGTTGCGCAATTTCATTTTTAAAATGCGAAAATAGCAAAATTGGCCCCCAAAAAAAAGAACAAAAAAAAAATAGTAGGAAAAATGAAAGGTTAATTATCCACTTTCCGATGAAACTTTGGCGAAAATCCGAACACTCTTGTTGTTCTCTAGTATGTGTTATAACCACGTTAGGATCTCATCTGTTAAATATATAATATATAGATGTATCCGAAATCAGAAACCCATTTTGATAAAGCGTATTCAGGTTATGAAATTTGTATGGATTGAATTTCCTTATCTTAGGAAATCGCTCTGGCCGAGACTAAGAAGCCTGCTTAAACTAAGAAACCGATTTTGATTGGGTTTCCACTCAGGGTTAAATCGAAAAACATACAAATCGGGAAATCTACTCGGACTAAGAAACCCACTCGAACTCGAAAGCCTCTAAGCTCACTCAAATCAGGAAATCTACTCGGATTGAATTTTCCTTCGCGGATTGAAGCTCGAGACATATTTATCCACGCCAAATCTCGCTAAAAATGAGACACTATCAATTCCGCGTGGCTTGATAGATAGAGGCGCGATGTGTATGTGTGTACTCAGCAATAAGGGTGTAAATGATTCGATTCGGTTCGGTTTTTTGAGAAAATTGAACCGAGCCGAATCATTAAGGGTACCCCTTTGAACCGAACCGAAAACTCGATTTGGTTCGGATCGATTTTCGGTTTCAAGTTCATCAAGCAAAGAGAGAGGAGAGAGGAGAGAGAAAGGGAGAGAGAGGGAAAAATAGCCTTAAACCGAAGTGTTTATTTTAGTTTGGTTCGATCCGAATCGATCCGAACCAAATCGAAAAGAAAAATTGATTTATTTTGATGATCCGAACCGAAATCGAAACTGAAACCGAATCGAAATGCACGAAATTTTCGATTCGATTCGATTCGTGTCTCAGTTCGATTTTTCGGTTCGATTCGGTTCTGACACCCGTGCTCAGCAATCAAAAGAGGAGATCTAGATGGCCTTGGAATCCTTTTATTACGGGATCTCGAACGTAATCGAAAACCGTTTTCCCTTAAATATATCGTAAAATTAACTTGCACTTCCCCCTTTTCTTTAAAAAAAGAAGATTCCCGTTTCCAGCGTGTAACGGACAGACAGACGGCGTCGTCCTCCTCCGTTCCGTTCGGCCCCGCACCCCCCTATATAAAGCCGGACCATAAATATCTTCCCCGTCAATTTCGCCACTGGAGGAAAAGGTTCCCTTTTCTTGTGTTCGCGTTCGCGTGTTCATCCTCGCCATTCGCAGCGTCCCTTCGCGCTCCGTCGCCGCCGCCGCCGCCGCCGTCGGGGCTGCTGCAGGTTAGCTGCCCGCGCTCCGTCGGTTTTCTTCTTCTCGCCGGTCTCTTCCCGTTTTCGCCTCTCCGCGGGGCCGAATTTCGCCGGAGTTTCGCGGCTCGCGATTGGAGGTCTTTCGGGGCGCTTCGGACGACCGCGGCTTCGTTGGTTACCCCCCAAATTGGCGCGAGAATTAGGGTTTTGCGCGGGACGAATGTTGTTTCTCGAAGCGTGATTGCGGCCATTTGCTTTGTGTGATAGCGCAATTCCCACGAGTCGAGTCGAGTCCGGTGGGCCGAAACTAAATACTTCTCGTCGTTCCATAATCTCGTGCCTTGACGATTTCGCTTGGTTCGTCGTCTGTTTCCGTGACTTCGGGTAGGTCCCTCCTCGTGAAAATGAATGTATTCGTATCGGTCGAGTGGCGTAGTCTGTATCTTTATTTTGTGCTATGTGGATGGAGTTGCGTGCAAGTATTGTTATCTTATTAAAACGCAAAATCTAGGAAATGAGCGTCCTTTCTCGTCTGTTTGGGGGTTGTTTGGACAGTTAATTAGACCATATAATTCGTATTCGTTCTCTGGTCTTTATCGCCTTTTTTTTTGGGTCCAAGCTGTCTACACTAAATGTTTCGAATTTACATCCTTTTGAAGTCTGTAAGCACTACCCTTTCCTTATAGTAAGGATTTAGAATTGTCTGGGGCTCTTTTAGCAAGGCGATTTTTTTCAGGAGTGACAGATTTTAGTGTTTGAGGTGTCTTGCAGTTACTTTTGCACAGATAACAGAGTTCAGTTGAGCTTTTAGCTTGTAGTTGCATCTTGCATAAGCAACCAGTGCTGGTGATTTATTGTTGAAGTGATCTCTCTTTCCCTCTCTCTCTCTCATGCACATGCGTCGTCTGTTTGTGCATGAACTGTGCATGCATCTTTTCCCTTTCGTGTGTCACAAATGAAATACTTGTGTCAATTTGACTCCGTCTGTTGGCAGGCTAAATGCCGCGTGTAGCTCGTTTAACATGTCTATATCTCTATCAGTTCTACCTTTTTGGCATTAAGAATCTCAACCGATTAATTGTTGCATTATAGAACGGAGAAATGGGACAAGCGTTGGGATGTATTCAGGTGGACCAGTCAACTGTAGCTATCAAGGAAACTTTTGGCAAGTTTGATGATGTGCTAGAGCCTGGATGCCACTGTTTGCCCTGGTGCTTGGGGAGCCAGGTGGCTGGTCACCTCTCTTTACGTGTACAGCAGCTGGATGTCCGGTGCGAAACAAAGACAAAGGTATGATAACCATCCTGAGTACAAGAAAATATACCTTTGTTTAATCTGTATTCATTTGAGAAGTTGGGAGGAGTTTTCTTAAATTTGAGTTGAAGACGTTTGAAGTTTTCTCTAAGTGATTTGGTTGTTCAGAAGCCCTTCAAGTAATGCAGTGCCATCACTTAAATAGAACCAACGTAGGGAACGTCACCGGCCTATGCTTCAATTTCAATGTTTTGACCGACCAATGGCATACAGAAGCATGAAATCACAACTTAATATTTCCGACTATGCTTTTAAGGTTCTTTTTCATAATGCAATATGACCTCTCTTTGTTGTTGCAGGAGTGACTTACAGTATTTCTAAGAGCTCTGACTATGAGATTTCATTCATAATGCATAGATACATGTGCTCCTGGTTTCTGTTTAAGTTGATTAGTTGCTAGCATAAGCATGTGTGTTGGCTGGAAGCCGTGGCTTTAGAATTGGCGCCACTTTTATGTTTTCATTTGTTGTAAGGGTCATTTTAGAAGCATCAAGCGGGGTGCCAAATTTAGAAAGGAAACAGCTCAAGCCTAACAAGGAGCTTATTGACATTAAATTATTAGTGTTTTTACTTAATGTTGACCAGTCATTATATGTTGATAGATGACTTTATCTCCAGGATAATGTCTTCGTCACTGTGGTTGCTTCCATCCAATATCGAGCACTGGCAGAAAAGGCGTCTGATGCTTTCTATAGGCTCAGCAACACCAGGGCGCAGATTCAAGCCTATGTCTTTGATGGTATGGTCTATATGTATATATATGTATAAGTTTGACATTACGAAGCATGGACACACAACATAAGCCCTTGAGAAAGAGGAATGTGTCTCTGGTACAGAAGGCGGTGGTTAAGTTGCTGTCCCTTTCTTGATAGACATGTGGTCAGAATAGTTTTGTCTTTGTTTTTGACATAGTAGCGTAAAGTTTTTTGCAAAGAAGATGGACAATGGTTATTCACACACATGAAGAGAGAGTAGTTTCATAGTAAGCTAAATTGTAAGATTTGGCTAAATTGGACTGTTTTGTTACGTCTCCATGAGTTGCTAACTATCACCATGATATATAAATTCTTCCTTTTCCGAGTTGTATTTTTGGAAGACTTATTTTGAGCTGAATGTTTATCGAAAGTTCTTCCTCCGGAATTTTAGCAACATGATGCAACTTAAATATCTTTGGTATATGCTAGCGAAAAGAAGAATTCCCCTTCCCTCCCTACTCTGTGGTCGTTCAAACCTTTTCATCTTTATGTTGAGGCAACAGAAGTAATCAGAGTTTGAGCTAGTTTGCTTATTTTTACTGTTTCTTTTTATTTGGTCAGATATTTTTATTGTTTATGAAGCATTGTTTAAGTGCATATTTGAGATGAATTTTCGTTTGCATGTCGTGGGATCTTAACATGAAATTTTGAATGCACTAAATCGTTGGCCATTTTGTTTGCTTTGGGGTAATTATTGCTTCCTAATGCCAGAATCCTTGAATGTCAGTGATGGGGCAGAAATGACAATCTTTTTTTGTTTTGGCCTCAGTCATTCGTGCAAGCGTTCCCAAGTTGGAACTTGATTCGACATTTGAACAGAAGAATGACATAGCAAAAGCTGTAGAGGATGAACTTGAGAAGGTATATCTTATCATTCAGGTATTCCTTGATGATTTCATTGAAGGGGACTGTGTTTTATTATCTATTCTGTAAGTGCAGGCTATGTCAGCTTATGGATATGAGATTGTTCAGACTCTCATTGTAGATATCGAACCAGATGTGCATGTGAAGCGAGCAATGAATGAGATAAATGCAGGTAGACTCCTGATTTCATTTATGATGATAGGATATTGCATGTTTCATTTCTTTTACTTAGTTTACAAAAAGGGGTGCCATACTGAAATTGTTTCTATTGCCCTACTGAAAAGAAAGCTTTCACCCATTGACGAGTTCCTGCAGAATCAATGAATCATGACGGCTCCTGTGGGATATATGTTTAAGCAATATAAGAGTGTTTGTTTGTTAACCTAACCCGCAAAAGTAAAAGGTTTGAAATGTCTAGAGCACCAAGATAGGCAATTCTATTGGTTTATTTCCAGACAAGGAGTGCCTAATGTGTGTTGCTGTTGTGCGTTTCCTTGAGAATTTCAGGTAAGTCTTGGAAAGAGTCGGATTGTTGACCATTGCAAGGCAGGGATTAATTGATACACTTTTTTAAATGTAAATTGCGCACACATGATATCCTCACATGAGACATTAACTTCCAAATGCAAAGATAAATCAAATCCTGTTGGTATGGCTGCTAAATGTGCTTTAGAAAATATCTAAAAAATCTAGCTTCTGTTGAGGAAGTTACAATCCTGACCAAGATTCCCCTTGTAGTTAGGTTGTCGAATAACGTGTATCTGAATAAAAATCATGCGGCTCAAGTAGATTAATGGTATTCACTTGTTTTACGTAATTGTCAGCTGCGCGGTTGAGAGTGGCTGCAAACGAGAAAGCTGAAGCAGAGAAGATTCTGCAGATCAAGCGAGCTGAGGGAGATGCAGAGTCCAAATACTTGGCTGGACTCGGGATAGCGAGGCAGAGGCAGGCTATCGTGGATGGGCTGAGGGACAGCGTGCTGGCTTTCTCTGAGAATGTTCCTGGAACAACATCAAAGGATGTCATGGATATGGTCCTGGTCACCCAATACTTCGACACTATGAAGGAAATCGGTGCATCCTCGAAATCCAGCACTGTTTTCGTCCCACATGGTCCTGGTGCTGTGAGGGACGTTGCATCCCAGATCAGGGAGGGTCTCCTTCAGGCGCATGCCATGCAGTAAGCCGAGTATATAAATGGTTTCACTTTCACCGAGCTGTTATATGATGGTAAATGAGCGCTTGGTGATATATTTTCTTTGCACTTTGTTCTTCGCCTGTTTCCTTCTGTTTTTACCTGTCAAACTCAAAAAGACGTGAACTGTCCTTTAATTAAGGAGTTTCAGGATGTTGATACCGGTGAATCTTATCTGGTTATCGATTGAGGAGAAGTTGGTGCAAATCTTACGAATATAAGTTTAAGGATGACATTACATATTAACTTAAAGTTCAGGATCGATGTTTTTATAAATGGTGTATTCATAGGTTGGCTCTCGCCTAGTGCCTTAGTGAAAGTGCTACTTTTTATCGAGAATGATTCATCTCTTTGTTTCGCTAGTAAATGAACCAAATCATTGTTGCCAAAATGATCTCCATCTAAATTTTAGGTTCATCGGAAATGTCCACCTTATGTTTCTTAGGCCAACATCACTTGTACAACCCCGTGTGATGTGGACTATGGTAATAAACTTAATGTACCGGTTTGGTTCCAGCAATTGGATAAATCTAGGGGTGTCAGAAACCGAACCGAAACCGAACCGAACCAAACCGAAAATTCATGTATTTTCGGTTCGGTTTCGGTTTCGGTTCGGATAATAAGTAAAAAAATTTGGTTAGTTGATGATTCGATTTAATTCGGTTCGGTTTTGTTCGGATCGGATCGAATTTCGGTTTCATTTTTGTTTTT
Source organism: Syzygium aqueum (assembly GCA_031216185.1). Classification (NCBI taxonomy): domain Eukaryota; kingdom Viridiplantae; phylum Streptophyta; class Magnoliopsida; order Myrtales; family Myrtaceae; genus Syzygium; species Syzygium aqueum. The sequence goes on along the minus strand of CM062237.1, from coordinate 27,822,854 downwards.
TCTTCTCTGAGTACTTTCCCTCTCTGCTGACTCTGACCGTTCATTATTATTCTGCTTTCACTCTCTTTTCTTTCTCTCTTTCCTTTTTCTGCTTTATTCTCTCTCCTCCTCTGTCTTCGCAAAACTCCATTTCCATCTCTCCCAGATTCAATCGTTTGGCTCAAAGGCCAATGTCTCATCCTTCCCCTTTCCTTCTTCAATATCATTTTGGTGGATTGTCACTGAACGAGAAAGATACCGCGACGGAGCTTGAGCCTCCTGATCTCGGGCCTCGAGCTCCATGCCGCGGCGGAGCTTGAGGTCATCCAACATGGCCGAGATCTCGAAGGCCTCTAGAATCGTCCGGTGAAGAATCGTCTTTGTCCTTGTACTCGGGGGAGCTCGCGGCTGCAGTGAGGGATGACGGTGAGCTCGGCATGGCCATGTCGCCGGTCTAGGTCAAGGAGGGGAGAGTGCGAAGGGAAGAAGCGCAAAAAAAAGAAAAAAAGAGGAAAACCGAACTGATCCGAACGGAATCAAACCACATTTTTTGTTCGGATCATATTCGGTTCGTGTGCCTTTCGGTTCGGATCAAAGCACACCTCCAAACGGTTCGGTTCGGTTTTGCTAAAAATCCGAACTGAACCGAACCGTTGACACCCCTAGATAAATCTATCCACTACGTTAAAGCAAGTTAGTATCTTTTATGCAATCACAAATGCATCCTGACGGGTTTCTTCTATGTACTCATGATTGGATTTTTTTTTTTTTTGAATGTACTCCTCTAAGTTCAAGTGATGTCGGTCAACATTGACTAGTTTTTTCTCCATCTAATACCTATTATTAACACCGGTGGCTGCGAGTCGCTTGTTACACGTATGATCAATAATAAGATATTTGTTAAAGAAAAGAAAAGAAAAAAAAAAAGAGCACTAGTTTGGGCCTAGCAAAACAGCTGGCCCGGTCTGTGTGGGCCGAGCCAATCTTCTTTCTAAGATACTTGGCCCACGCGCACCCCTACTTAAAATACCAAATTTCATATATATCGGATTAATTTCATCGCCATTCCAACGCCACCTATTTTTCTTGGTTCTACTTGGATTTTAGTATCGTCATTTAGTTGACTTAGGAATCTTCTACTTTTTTTTTTTTTTTGATAACCCAGGGAGCCCCTGCACGGCCGACAGCCGGGGAGTAAATCCTGGGGGCGATACGTGCTAGCCACCACACACGTGCCACCGGTTAAGTCACCTTGCGGCGCCCGGGATTCGAACACTCAACCTTTTACGAGAGGAAGAGTGCGCGTTCCAGCAGCGCCACCTAGGCGGGTTGTGGGAATCTTCTACTTTTCTCCAAACCATTCCCACAATTCCAAAGTTCGACCAACTTGTAATCATCTGTCACTGTCAGTAGCCAATAAAAACGTAGGACCAACAAAGTATGACGCGTTCCATCAAACAGCCTTTCCCTCGACTAGCAAGCACCGGCAATTTCTAACACGAATCGATGTATTTTAAGGCAAGCTTTGACAGAAATCCCATCCGATCACGACATGCACTCACAACTATTTGTGGTGACACGATCCAAGAGGATTACAAAATTCGAATACGAAAAGTGCGCTGGCTAACGCCAAAGGAAAGGAAAAATCTGTGTGCGCTACTCATGGTGAAATGGTCCTCTTCTTCGTTGTCCTGACCCTACATATGGTTCTTTTCCATTGGTTTCAGCAGCATTAGCAGTAGCAGACACCAACGTTGGACCAAAAGTTGGCATTTGCATCGCGTGTCGGTGTCAGAAACTTAGAATGAAAAATTAGAAGAAGGGTATGCTTTGGAGAATACAGCTCAAGAGCGATATCTTAAAGAAGAAAAATCTCAATTTGCGCACGCTTGGCTTTGTCCGGATAAACATTACGACGGGGGCCAAGTGGATAAGTACACTTGAGTAATAAATGTCGATTTAGATCGGATGTAAAATCATTTTGGTGCGGATGCTACGGACATGTTGGAAGATATGCGATATATCTTCGATATTATTTAGACTGTGATTGATACACAAGGATCAATGGGATTAGATTTGATTTGTAATATATATTGTTTCCTTTATTTCTTTCCCACGTTGTATTATAAGATGTACATTGAAGTATCAAATGATACACACAGAAAATATACATTGAAAATTCTCCCAAATCCTTTGCTTCGTATCTTCAATCTCGTTTTCTTTCATGGTATCAGAGCTCTTTTGCTCCTGACCTAATTTCCGCAAACGCCAAACGTTTCTTGATTGCTTGCCGTCCTCTTGGACCTGAAAACAAAGGTCCCCTTCCGGCAAAGGAATCAAATTCTTTTAAGCAAGAACGAAGAAAGGTCATCTACTCACCTCACCAATGGAGCAGCAATCACCAACCTCTGATCAAACCTCAACGCAGGAGATCAGCCCAGCTTCTGATCAGATTTCTAACCAATCCACACTGAATCTACATAATGTGTTTTCCACATCACAGATGCAGCCCATTTTCTGGCAACCTTTTCAGGCTCAGACAAATATAGGGCAGCCCATACCGGGCTCACCCATCTTGGGCCAACCATTCGGAGGCCACCCTTTCCAATGGATACCGAATCCATGGTACATTGGGCCAAACCCAAATGCATCATTGCCTAGGGTCAACTAAGAAAATGTCCAGCCCAACAGCGGCCCACCAGCCACAACTGGAGCGGGCCCAACTGAAGGATCTGGAGAGATCAATGCGGGGATATCAAGCGGGTCAGGAAATCCGGGTTTGGGTCCAAATCCCTACCCGATTCCGCCACCCGGTTTCTTGCCGTATCCAACAGCGTCCGTCACAGTCCGACTAGGGCCCGGCGACGTTCTCTACGTCTCCACCGCTGATGGACCGAAGTTGCGGCTCATCAGCCACCATCTCACGGGATCCGGAAATTACTCGATCTGGGCGCAAGAATTCCGACGAGCTCTGGTGACGAAGGACAAAGATTTTTTTATTGACGGGTCGGTTCCGATCCCAACAGACGAGAAAATGGCAAGGTAATGGAAAAAATGCAACCAACTCGTAAGAACATGGATCCGAAACTGTATTAGCCTAGAAATAGCCGTCGGACTTCCCCCCACAGAAGATGCAAAGAAGATGTGGGATAACATACGAGAAATGTACGGGAAATTAGACCGTGTGAGGATTTTCTCTCTCACCCAGGAGCTTTCAGAGCTAAAGCAAGGGAATATGAGCATAACCGCTTGCTTCAACAAGCTGTCGGCTCTCTGGAATGAGCTAGAATCAGTTGAAGAAAATCTTGAGGGGCCAGAAACAACGCTACAACAGTATAGGGCGATCAAAGACAGGGAGAAAGTCACTCGCTTTCTCTTGATTTTGAATGAGACTTATCTAACCTTCAGATCGCAGATTCTCGCCATGAACCCAGTGCCGCCGCTCGGACGCATTTTTCAATTGGCCGTGCAAGAAGAGAACCAACGTCTCGCCTCGCCGGAGCATACAAAAGGAACGGAAAGCATCGCTCTCGCGACTAGCGGCGAGCATCGCGATTCGGGTTCCAGAACCCTAGACCGAGAGAGAGAACGGCGAAGTGAGAAGCTAGGGTTCACAACTGATCCACGGCAGACAAAAGGAGCTGGAATGGATGGTGTAGATCGCGAATCATGATCTAAGGGCTGGAACTATTCTGATTCATTTTCTGAATCGGACGGTGGGCAGCAAGCCCAACCTGCCCAACCGAGAGCATCCAATGGTCCATTTTTTCCGAGTGCACAAAAAAATAGGTAGAATTTAAAGGCAAAAAAATTATTTTGTGAGTATTGCAGGCAGTCCTATCACATGATCGATAACTGCTGGAAATTGCACGGTAAACCCGGGGAAAAGGGACTTAAAGGAAAAGAATTTTCGGCTGCAGCTTATCAAGTTACTGGATCGAACAGTGATCAACCCATCACATATGGGCAATATCAACATATTATGCAGGCATTACAAAAATTGGATACTTCCAATAAGGGAAGCGTTTTTTCAGGTACTACTCATTGCCTGATCAATTCTATTTCCAGAAATGCATGGATTATCGACTCGGGGGCCAACGACCATATTATATGCGATAATGGATTATTTTCCATTATTCATAAAGAATTAGCTGTCCCTATCTCTGTCACATTGCCAAATGGGAATGTTACACTGGTCACTATAACAGGAATAATAAATCTTAGTCCTCAGATCACACTCAGAAATGCCCTTTATATTCCAGATTTCCAATTCAACCTCATATCTGTGTCTAGAGTTTGTGACGAAAATTCCTGTCGAGCCATTTTCGATGCTGATACTTGTCTCTTTCAGGCCCTTTCGACTGGCAGACTGATGGGCTTGGGTAGTCATTCTGAAGGATTATTTTTTTGGATCAGCTTTCCCAGAAATTTTGATTTATCTCGCATTTCTTTCAATAAAGAATCATTGTGTAATTTGATTGCCAATGACAAAAATTTCCTCCTGCATTCCAGAATGGGACATAGTTCTTTATTTCCTCATCCTAAGTGTCATATTTGCCCACTTGCCAAGCAGTCTCGCACGCCTTTTCCTTTTAGCAAAAGTTGTACCACTGATACATTTTCATTAATTCACATTAATGTCTGGGGGCCATATCACACATCATACCATGATGGATCTCGATTTTTCCTCACCATTGTGGATGATTATTCCAGAGCTACATGGATTTTCCTCATGCAATCTAAGGCTCAAGTATTACATCACTTGAAGACATTCATTTCTTTGACAAGGACACAATTTGGAAAACATATCCGACGTATCCGGACAGATAATGGAAAGGAATTCTTCAATCATGAGTGCAATTACCTTCTATCATCCCATGGCATTTTACATGAAAGCTCATGTATTTACACTCCACAACAAAATGAGGTAGTTGAAAGAAAACACCGTCATCTCTTAGAAGTCGCACGAGCATTGAAGTTTCAAGCTTTTATCCCAGATACTTTTTGGGGAGATTACGTGATCACTGCGGCCTATTTAATTAATCGAATGCCATCGAAAATACTCAATGGACGATCGCCTTACGAGCTCCTATTTGGAAAAGGGCCAGAGTTGGATCATTTGCAGATCTTTGGATGTCTATGTTACTCCACCTTTGTGGGTCCTCGGGACAAGATGAGTCCCCGTGCTCGGCGATGTACATTTATGGGATATTCGAATCTACAAAAGGGTTATCGTCTCTTTGATCCATCAATAGGAAAATTTTTCGTCAGCAGGGATGTCATATTCCACGAAGATATTTTTCCTTTTGAAAGTGACTTTTCTAAGGAAGATGTAGGGGGAAACAACCGTCCTTATCTTTTTCCCACTGAACAGGAAGGATTGAAGAATGTCATATATGTTCCGACTATAAAAGTCTTCCAAACATCTGATCCAATTTCTGAAAATGATATTTCCCCATCGACAGCATTGGAACCAGATGCGTCAATTGAAGATATTTCAACACCTGCAACCGCAACTTTTGACAGAGAATCATCAATTACTGTGGAGGAAAATTCCTTATCACCACCAAAAGATCCTCCACGGAGATCCGGGTGCATCACACGTCCACCCACATGGACTAAGGACTATGTTTGTGCTGCACAAAATTCACCAGGTATTCGATTTCCCGTCTCATCCTATGTTTCGTTCAATAGACTGTCGTCAGAACATAAGCGTTATATTAGCCAAATCTCTGAAGATCGGGAACCGTCTAGTTATGATGAGGCTTCCACTGATCCACGATGGCAAAAGGCCATGGTAGCATAATTACAAGCTTTAATTGAAAATAACACATGGGAGCTTGTGCCGCTGCCTCCTCATCGAAAAGCGATTGGATGCAAATGGGTGTATAAAATAAAGTATAGGGCAGACGGATCCATCGAACGTTACAAAGATCCATTGGTGGCTAAGGGTTTTACACAGCGGGAAGGTTTTGATTATCACGAGACATTCTCTCCAGTAGCCAAAGATGTGACCGTTCGATTTTTCCTATCAGTTGCAGCTTTCCAAAATTGGACATTACACCAAATGGACGTCCACAATGCCTTTTTTTCATAGTGATTTGGATGAGGAGCTTTATATGGAAATTCCACAGGGTTTTCGGAGATAGGGGGAGAATAAAGTGTGTCATCTCCGTAAATCCCTATATGGTCTCAAACAAGCTTTCCGGCAATGGTATGCAAAATTTGCGAATGCACTCACAGCTGCAGGATTCAAACAATATCGTTTTGACTATGCTCTTTTTACATGGACAAGAGGTATGTCATCCATCTATTTAATGATATATGTTGACGATATACTCATTATGGGAAATGACGACCATGCCATAAAGAGCCTTAAAGAGTATCTGCATTCTACATTTCATATAAAAGACCTTGGATCACCAAAGTATTTTTTGGGAATTGAAATTGCCCGATCCAACCAAGCAATTTCCCTTAGTCAACGGAAATTTGTATTGGAAATTATATCAGAAGCAGGTCTGTCGGGATGCAAGCCAGCTGTTGTTCCAATCGAACAAAATATCAAGCTGACCACAGCAGAATATGATGAGGGATCTTCACAAGAAGATGACCCTATGCTCAAAGATCCAGCAAGGTATCAGAAACTTGTTGGGAAACTAATATACTTGACTATGACTAGGCCGGACATATGTTATGCCGTGTAGACGCTCAGTCAGTTTATGCACAAACCAAAATAGTCTCACATGAATGCCGCACTGAAGATTGTCAAATATTTAAAAAAATGCCCAAGACTGGGGATTTTTCTTTCTAGAAAGTGCAACATGGAAATGACGGTCTATTGCGATGCAGATTATGCAATTTGTCCAATGAGTTGAAAATCTGTCACAGGTTTCTGCATTAAACTGGGAGACTCTTTACTCTCATGGAAGACAAAAAAACAGCCAACTGTTTCATTATCTTCAGCAGAAGCAGAATATCGAGCAATGACGAAAATCACTTGCGAGATAGTATGGCTACGAGGCCTATTACAAGATCTTGGAGTACAAATTAAAGGTCCAACTAGACTGTTTTGTGATAATGATGCCGCTCTCAAGCTTGCGGCTAATCCTATGGTGCATGAGAGGACAAAGCACATAAAAGTAGATTGTCACTTCATACGGGAGAAAATTCAGGAAGGGATAATTGAAACAAAAGGGATTGGAACTGCAGAACAACCCGCGGATGTTTTCACTAAACCCCTTTGTCAGAAACAACGCGCATATCTACTGAGCAAGCTAAGTGTCTTGGACATTTACAAGCCATTAGCTTGAGGGGGAGTGTTGGAAGATATGCGATATATCTTCGATATTATTTAGACTGTGATTGATACACAAGGATCAATGGGATTAGATTTGATTTGTAATATATATTGTTTCTTTATTTCTTTCCCACATTGTATTATAAGATGTATACATTGAAGTATCAAATGATACACACAGAAAATATACATTGAAAATTCTCTCAAATCCTTTGCTTCGTATCTTCAATCTCGTTTTCTTTCAGGACATAGGAAGATCGAGGGTCTATCTTTTTACGGCTTGGTATTCCCTTAAAATTTAAAACCATGTTAAGTATGTGTGAATTTATACATCGATAATTTGAATACCGTGAAAATTTCAGAAAGTTTTAGCGTTTTGAGTTAAAAAATAAGATAGGATTACTAAAAAAACCCATTGCAGAAACCAATTGGTCTCCGCTCTTCTGTCGCGATGCGGACGTACGAAACAAATTGCACGCGTCGATACCTTAGCTCGTCTGTGTGGCCGAAGCGAAGTATTGCGACGTGGGAGTACAAAGTCAAGCTGCACAGAACTTCACAAAAAGCCAAAGTCTTCCCAGTAATCAAAAGGGACCCCCCACTCGAGCGTTGGACGTCACGACAGTTTCGCATTAATCAAATCTGTGGGGGCACAAAATGGAAATGGGAACGCGATCTCCTTTTCAATGTCTGCATCGTCGTTTCTTTGCTGCCCGAGAACATCAGCTCCACCAACACCCTCGTCCACTCAAAGTTCTTCTCCCGTATGCAGAAGCCAATCAAATTAAGATCCAGTAAAGCAGAGCCTCTGTAGATATAGATGATTGAACTCGGCTTGAATGACAGGTAATGGCGTCGAAGAGAAGTGGGCACCCGAAGCACTTTGGATATTCATCAGTATTAAGGGTTCAGATATAGTACTGTTTGACTTTAGCACGAGATCCCACGGGGAGAGAGAGAGCACGTTTTTTTCGTGGAACCTAGTACACTTTGGTCGTACACTTCGGTGGTGGAACCAAGGGTGAGCATACTTTCAGAGCAAAACGTGAAACTGAACAACCTATAATCGGATTGGTGAGAACTTTATGCGGTTCCAACTTTTAGGATACGTAGAATAGGTTCCGGCTCATGAAAAATTGAGAAATCTATTCTGACGGGTAGGTTTTAAGTTTCTAAGTAGATGGAATCCGAAATAAGTTTTTGTATTTCTCTTGGTCTCTGTCTTCGCGTGATCCTACGGTATTCCATGACATCCGATAACGAGTGTATAATCTGGAACTACTAATCCGTGCTTCCATTTTACTATCGAAACTTTTAATTTGTTTTTTTTTGGTTAAAACCAAACTTTTAGTTTGTTAATATTTCATATTTTTCGTGTATCTAAATATAAGTTGTGATCAGTGAATTGTAACAGTAAGTGGTGGCCATTAAAGATGATAATTTCATTGCAATCGTGCAATTAATGATATAGATGGAATCGGGGTAGGTTCCAAATAATGGAACCTATTCCAATAGGTAGATTCCATGTGGAATTTGTACTAAGTCTAAAACCACTCACTCTTAGCGAGACCTAGTTCGAGTGCCCAGAACATGATTGCTTTCTGAAAGCAGATGAAAAATCGAAGGATGACATTGCACGTTGAGTCATATGGGGACAACTTTGCCCGCTTGGACCAAAGTCGAGGGACAATTTGTGCTATTATCCCCTTTTTTGGAAGCATGTCCTCGAAGGAAGCTAGAACCCATGCTATCGATCGCCCACCATGTGATTTGATGGTTTCTTTTTCTTGATTTTGTTCGAGAGAAGAGAAAGCTTGAGCATTTATCTGCAGAATAAAACCTATTCGAACTAAATTCAGAACGAGCTGTCGACATTATGAATTCCACGTGCTCATAAGTTCGGAAATCGGATGCATAAGTTAGACATTCGTCAAAAGATGAAGCTCTAACTCACCACCAATGAGCTTATTGCAAATCCGGCTACGCATAGAAAAATATTACACAGGACTCACATAGTGAATGGAGAGTTTAAAAAATAAGGCTCCAACAACCTAGCAGAAAAAACGAATGATCATGGAGACGTTATCCTGCAAGCGATTATTCATATCGATGAACATAAAATATTCCATGAGTTATTGTCGATAATAAAAATATTTCCAATCCATTAATTATTTCAAAGCGATATTAACAATTATCTTGATGAAAAGTATTTTCGAAATTATTTATAACAGCTATAGCGGGAAAAAAATCATTTTTGGAGAGTCTGGTAATTGCGCACGGTGACGATACGACGTGCCCCGCGGCCTAACGGAAGAAGAAACCGACTTCCGCGTCGTCAACGGGAGACCCGCTCGTTTTTTCAGAACGTTGGTAACCAAACGGATTGTTATTGTTTGTTTTTCTTTTTTTTCGGGTGGCAGATTCGTTGGTTAATTGGTCAGACGTGGTAAAGTAAAAAATACACGGTAAAAATTAACTGCGCACCGCCCTTTTTTTCTTTAAAAAGAATTTCCGTTCCTCCGCGTAACGGACAGACGGCCTCCCTCTTCCGTTCCGTTCGGGCCCCTCCCCCCCCCGCCCCTATATAAAGCCGGCGACCGGAACCATCTTCCCGGTCAATTCCGTCACCGCTGCCTCCTCCCTCGCCAGGTCTCTCTCTCTCCTCTCTCTCTCTCTCTCTCTCTTCTCTCTCTCGCTCTGTATCTTCTGCTGCGTGGCGCGAGAAACTAGGGTTTCGCGCGGGACGAACGTTGCGTTTTTTTTTTCGAAGCGGTGACTGTAGGCGTCTGGTCGGGACGGTGATAGCGCGATTTCCGCGAGGTTGAGTCGAGCCCGGTTGGCCGAAACTGAATGTCGAATGCGCGTTTCGTCGTTCCGTGATCTCGTGCTCTGACGATTTCGCGGCGCTCGTCGTCATCTGTTTCCGTCGCTTCGGGGGTAGGTTCCTCCCGCGCGGAAATGAACGCGTTCGCATCGGTCGAGCGGTGTAGTCTGCATCTTATTTTGTGCGCTACGCGGAAGAATTTGCGTGCAAGTATTGTCATCTCATCTGAACGCGGGAGCTGGGAATTGAGGTGTCCTTTGCCGTCTTATTTATTATTATTCTTTTTTTGTGTTGGTTCAAGCTGTCTTATTCGGTAGTTGTCGATTAGCACTTTTCTCAATTGGATGTTTAATGGTGAATGGACCCGAGGAAGGTATGTAATGCTTATCCTTGACCTGTTGGCTGTTGAAATTTCGCCGCTCCATCAATTGTCGACGGATGCATCTTACCACTTAGTGTAATGGTCCTTAGTCGTGCGATCGATGATTGTTTGACGGAATCATTTCTTATCTCCTAGTTCGGTTCGACTATAGCCTTACAAAAAAGATAGTAGACGACCAAAATCTATCTTTCGAAAACTATTTGTTGCTACTCTCCCCTGCATTGTAGTCAGGTCGAGCGTACGTCGTTTGCCGGCCTTGCCTCCATTCACTTTGTTGCATCCACACTGTAGGATAGGAGGTGAGTGGTGTTTCTTACTGGAAGCGGTCCGAGGTATATGTCATAGACAATTTGAGTATTTTGTCTTCAGCTTCAACGAGGAGCGATATGCAGGGTCTATAGAACTGTATTTGATATAATGCCATTGACTGGGTAAAATATAGCAGTTTTAACTCCACCGGATCTGAACTAGTTGGTTTAATTATTTAAGTTAAATTTGGGTTTGGTATGGGAAAGCCACATCTGAGAAACACATCATGTGTTTCGCGTTTCTATCCTTTTGAAGTCTGTATACGCTACCCCCCCTCCTCATAGAAGGACTTAGAATTGTCTGGGGTTTTTTGAAGAAGGCGATTTTTTTCATGAGTGGTAGATTTTAGTGTTTGCGGTGTCTTCCAGGTACTTTTGCACAGACAACAGAATTCAGTTGAGCTTTTAGCTTGTAGTTACATCTTGCATAAGCAGCCGGTGTTGGTGATTTATTGTTGAGGTGATCTCTCTCTCTCTCTCTCTCTCTCTCTCTCTCATGCACATGCGTCTGTTTGTGCGTAAACTGTGCATGCATCTTTTCCCTTTTGTGTCAATTTGACTCCATCTGTTGGCAGGCTAAATGCTGCGTGCAGCTCATTTAACTTGTCTATGTCTCTATACCATTTTGGCATTAAGAATCTCAACCAATTAATTGTTGCATTATAGAACGGAGAAATGGGACAAGCGTTGGGATGTATTCAGGTGGACCAGTCAACTGTAGCTATCAAGGAAACTTTTGGCAAGTTTGATGATGTGCTAGAGCCTGGATGCCACTGTTTGCCCTGGTGCTTGGGGAGCCAGGTGGCTGGTCACCTCTCTTTACGCGTACAGCAGTTGGATGTCCGGTGCGAAACAAAGACAAAGGTATGATGGCTATTCGACCCATCCTGAGTACAAGAAAATATACCTTTGTTTAATCTGTATTCATTTGAGAATTTCGGAGGAGTTTTCTTAAATTGGAGTTGGAGATGTTTGAAGTTTTCTCTAAATGGTTTGGTTGTTCAGAAGTCCTTTAAGTAATGTAGTGTCATCACTTAAATAGAACCAACATAGGGAACTTCACCATCCTATGCTTTGATTTTATTGTTTTGGCAGACCTATGGCATACAGAAGCACGAAATCACGACTTAATATTCCCGACTATGCTTCTAAGTTTTTTTTTTTTTCATAATGCAATATGACCTCTCTTTGTTGTTTCAGGAGCGACTTAAAGTATTTCTAAGAGCGCCGGCTATGAGATTTCACTCATAATGCATAGATACATGTTTTCCTGGTTTCTGTGGAAGTTGATTAGTTGCTAGCATAAGCATGTGTGTTGGCTGGAAGCTGTGGCTTTAGAATTGGCACCACTTTTATGTTTTCATTTGTTGTAAGGTTCAGTTTAGAAGCATCAAGCGGGGTGCCAAATTAGAAAGGGAAACAGCACAAGCCCAACAAGGAGCTTATTGACATCAAATTATCAGTGTTTTTTACTTGATGTTGACCAGTCAGTATATGTTGATAGACGACTTTATCTCCAGGATAATGTCTTCGTCACAGTGGTTGCTTCCATCCAATATCGAGCACTGGCAGAAAAGGCGTCCGATGCTTTCTATAGGCTCAGCAACACCAGGGCGCAGATTCAAGCCTATGTCTTTGATGGTATGGTCTCTCTCTCTCTCTCTCTCTCTCTCTCTCTCTCTCTCTATATATATATATATATATATATATATATATATATATATATATAAGTTTGACATTATGAAGCATGGACACACAACATAATCCCTTAAGAAAGAGGAATGTATCTCTGGTACAGAAGGCAGTGGTCAAGTTGCTGTCCCCCTCTTGATAGACATGTGTTCAGAATAGTTTTGTCTTTGTTTTTGACATGGTAGCGTAAAGTTTTTGCAAAGAAGATGGATAATGGTTATTCACACACATGAAGAGATAGTAGTTTCATAGTAAGCTAAATTGTAAGATTTGGCTAAATTGGACTGTTTTGTCATGTCTACGTGAGTTGCTAAACTATTACCACGATATTTAAAACCTTCGTTTTCCGAGTTGTATTTTGGAAGACTTATTTTGAGCTGAATGTTTATTGAAAGTTCTTCGTCCGGCATTTTAGCAACATGATGCAACTTAAATATCTTTGGTATGCTATCGAAAAGAAGAATTCCCCTTCCCTCCCTTCTCCGTGGTCATTTCAACCTTTTCATCTTTATGTCGAGGCAACAGAAGTAATCGGAGTTTGATCTAGTTTACTTATTTTTACTGTTTCATGAAGCATTGATTTAGTGCATATTTGAGATGAATATTCGTTTGCATGTCGTGGGATCTTAACATGAAATCTTTGAATGCACTAAATTGTTGGCTGTATTGTTTGCGTTGGAGCAATTATTGCTTCCTCATGCCAGAATCCTTGAATGTCAGAGATGGGGCAGAAATGACATTTTTTTGTTTTTTTGCCTCAGTCATTCGTGCAAGCGTTCCCAAGCTGGAGCTTGATTCGACATTTGAACAGAAGAATGAAATAGCAAAAGCTGTAGAGGATGAACTTGAGAAGGTATATCATATTATTAAGGTACTCCTTGATGATTTTGTTGAAGGGGTCTGTGTTTTATTTATCTATTCTGCACATGCAGGCTATGTCAGCTTATGGATATGAGATTGTTCAGACTCTCATTGTAGATATCGAACCAGATGAGCACGTGAAGCGAGCAATGAATGAGATAAATGCAGGTAGATTCCTGATTTCGTTTGTGATGATAGGATGTTGCATGTTTCATTTCTTTACTTAGCTTACAAAACGGTTGCCGTACGGAAATTGTTTCTTTAACCTTACTAAAAAGAAAGTTTTCACCCGTTGACGAGTTCCTGCAGAATCAATGAATGTATGTGTAAGCAATATAAGAGTGTTTGTTAACCTAACTTGCAAAAGTAAAAGGTTGAAATATCTAGAGCACCAAGATAGGCAATTCTATTGGCTTATTCCAGACAAGGAGTGCCCAATGTGCGTTGCTGTTATGCGATTCCTGGAGAATTTCAGGTAAGTCTTGGAAAGAGTCAAATTCTTGATCATTGCAAGACAGGGAGTAATTGATCCAAATTCTTTAATCGAAATTGCCCACACATGATGTCCTCACATGAGACATCAACTTCCAAATGCAAAGATAAATCAAATGCTGTTGGTTGGGCTGCTAAATATGCATTAGAAAATACCTTAAAAATCTAGCCTCTGTTGAGGAAGTTATTATCCTGATCAAGATTCCCCTTGTAGTTAGGTTGTTGAATAACGTGTATCTGAACAGAAATCATGCGGCCCAAGTAGATTAATGATATTCACGTGTTTTACGTAATTGTCAGCTGCGAGGTTGAGAGTGGCCGCAAATGAGAAAGCTGAAGCTGAGAAGATTCTGCAGATCAAGCGAGCTGAGGGAGATGCAGAGTCCAAATACTTGGCTGGACTCGGGATAGCAAGGCAGAGGCAGGCTATCGTGGATGGGCTGAGGGACAGTGTGCTGGCATTCTCTGAGAATGTTCCAGGAACAACATCAAAGGATGTCATGGATATGGTCCTGGTCACCCAATACTTCGACACGATGAAGGAAATCGGTGCATCCTCGAAATCCAGCTCTGTTTTCATCCCACATGGTCCTGGCGCTGTGAGAGACGTCGCAACCCAGATCAGGGATGGTCTCCTTCAGGCGCATGCCACGCAGTAAGTCGAGTATATATATGGGGCCGTGGTTTCACTTTCACCTGGCTGTTAATATGGTATATATATGGGGCCGTGGTTTCACTTTCACCTGACTGTTAATATGATGGTAAATGAGCGCTTGGTGATATATTGTCTTGCAATTAGTTCTTTGTCCGTTGCCTTTTCTTTTTGCCTGTCAAACTCAGAAGGATGTGAACTGTTGTCCAAACAAGGAGTTAATAGGATGTCGATACCGTAAAGTCCTATCTGGTTATCGTTTGTGGAGAAAACGGTTTGTATTACTAGTTTCCAGTATTATAAAAATGCGGGTGCAAATATTAAGAATGTAAGTCGTGGAGGCTTCTCCTATTGCTATTCGATATATGACTGGTGCATTCTCGGCATTATAACGTAATAAATCTGAAGCTGAGGCGGGGTACGATGTCCAACCGATTGCTGGATGTGCAATTAGATTTGCGATCCCATATGCCGTGTGATTTTTTGAGTCTCTCTAGTAAAGTCGCTACCCGTCTGTTTCTTGAGGCAATGAATCTTATAGCAGCTGCGATGGACACGCCAGATTGGGCCTCTGTGGAGTTCTCTCCGTTTGAATCTTGCCTTCACAGCATGCGGAAAACGTGAACCTTCATTTAGGGTGGGGGAGCTAACGTGGACGGTGTCCTGTTCACTGACCAACTGGGTGTCCTTCTCAAGCTATAAACGTACTGAAAATAAACTCTTCAGACTAAAAACTCGGAAATCTCCTGAATGTGGACGAAATCAGCAGTTCTTGTCCAGACTAACGTTGTATGCCCAGTAACCTCACGTCTCCGCAACCATTAGTAAACATGTTTTTGGGGTCGGCAGTGACAGCTTCACACGTGCAAAGGAGTACTACGCGACAAAAAGAAGTGGCGAACGTGTTCATTCCAAGGACAAATAAATAGTACAGCCAACGTTCGAGGCACTGAAATGGGATAAAATGGGAGTAACTGGAAAAAAAGTGAAAAATGACCGCACAGGATTTGTGTGGCCAGCTCGAATTATTTTATACAATCCATGGCCACCAGACTCGAAACGAAACTTAGGGCAAAAGTTAAATCAAGAAAGACAAGATACACAGGTCTCGTTCTAACCCCTACCTTATTCCCTCCACCGAACTGAAACGGCGTTTTCTTCTTCTTTTTTTTTTTTTTTGCGGAAGAACTGAAACAGCGTTTTTTGCTCATAAAATGAGGTGACCCCTACTCCGCACTATGGCTTCAGAGCCAATGCCAGCCCGATTTTGGCGCTCTTCTCGATGGCTCGCGTGTCGACCTCTCCTGAGATGGTGAACAGGGATTTCGGGCGCCACTCGTGCTGGATGAGAGCGCTCGCCCTGCCGTAGTTGTTCACCCGAGCCTTCACCGTGGTCAACGGGTCGAGCGAGTGCTGGGTGCCGATGGTGAGCATGTTCTCGTTGCTCGAAAAGCTGTGAGACAGCTCTGCCCCGACGGCAGTGCTGGTTAGCGGGCTGACCGTGTGGTAGTAGGAAGCACTGAGGGTATCGCCCTTGTCATTCCTGTGTACGCAAAACAAATACCCCTATCAGCGATGCAAGAAAACCTTAACAGGAAAATTAAACATTCAGTGCTAAGTGACACTCTGCTACAAGCAAGCAATCAATACTTCCTAGGCAGCTGTACATGTTAGTTACCCAGAACAAAGAGACAAATCCACTTGTCTATATTCCCATGAAAGATCATGAGTCATTGAACCCAATCGTATAATGTATTTATCGAAACATGATGATATGATATGTACACGAAAATGGATGTGGCAAGGGCACAAAATAAAATGAGAAAGAAGGGCGCAGATAACCCTTTTTCCTGGATTCAAGAACTCACAATGTCAAGGATGCGATAAGATCAGCATTCGTGAAACTAAATCCAGCATTGCACTTGGTGAAGTTTCCAGTGGCAGTGTCGAAGGAAAGATCAGTTCCAAGAGCAAGAGCGTTGTTTCCAACCACTCCAGAGAAATTAACAAAGGGATTTGCAGTCAAACCTATACTTGTGCTTATCCCAGCGTACTCATGCTGGTATTGGAGTTCCACCTATTACAATATGACCATAAATCAGATTGAGAAGCATCCAATTTACATGGAAAAGCAAAAGATACTGAAAAGCGAATGAGTGAAATCACACTTTTAGAGCAAATGGAAAAGGTTCTCACCTTACCAGATCTCTGGTCAGGAACAATGAAGCTAAATATTGTCTTGAGCCCAGGAGCAGGTTCGTCGACGGTAATGGTAGTAAAGAGCTACATATGCACAAAACAAGAATAGAAAACGGTTCAACATTAACAATCCAAACGATCATAATTTTTCACATGAAAACAAAAATTGAATATTGCTATCCGTTCAGAGAATGATGATCCATACGGAAAGCCTACATGCTCTCTCTCTCTACGCATGCACGCAAGCAAACACAGATTCACAGGAAAATTAACTGATAATGCCCTTAAGGGCTTAGACACTAACATTGGAATTGGTGTCCACTTTCACATCAGTGGTGATGTTTTTGTTCTTCAGTTGGGCGCTCACATCAGCCAAAAAAAACTCTCCTTTCTTGATTCCCGTAGAAGTGAGTGCCTGAAAAACATTAACAAGAGAACGATCAAACACACCACTCATGTACAGCTTAGCAGAAGCGTCATAATAAGCTAGTATTTCGCAAAATGGGCACACCATCAACCTCAGCAGGAATATGATTGACCTTAAAACCCATACAAGGCATCGACAAATGCCAACATAGTTTAGACATTTTGGCCATCGATATTCTCATACGTAACTTTTGGTAAAGCCTTAATTTGCTGGTAAAACTAGATACATCAAGATAGGCCATACGAGGACGAAAACTTAACGCAATAAAGGTAGTCACATCAGGGAAAAAGAGAATCTCAACGAGCAAGGTCCTCCCCATTTGATGGCTTGAATAGAATGGATCAACAACACCCTTTCCCCAGGGATAACCCTCAAGCCAGCAAAAGGACTCTAGACGAATGAAATACGAAAGAATGTGGTAATGGCCGCAACAATTCCACATCTTGGTTTAAAAGGTCAGTATTGCTTTCGGCTTCAGAAAGCCAAGGCGATGGTAACTTCCGAAAATGACTCAACAATGCAAAACACATAAACCAAAAGTTCACATCAGACAAGCGATAGTAGTAATTAAACCTCACTCGGAAAACGAACCTTTCCTTTCGCTTAACGAACTATCACAAGCCAATTAGCAAAGCGATTATCTACAGCCGAGTCAAAACGGAACCTGGTCTTTCTGGTAGCAAGCAAACCATTAATTCAAACTCGACGGATCTGCCACAATCCCGCGCATAGAGCAACAGCTCCCAAAGTGTTACCATTTCATTTCTCGAAGACTTAAAATCAAAACATCAAGCAGAAGCTGCACATACCGTCGCCTAACATTGCCTAAACTGGAACCGAAAAAAAAAAAAAAAGAACGCATCCACCGCACTCCTCAATAATCGGGATCACAACACAAAGTTCCTCCAAAAAGAATCAAACGTGAACTCAAAACGGGATAAAAAAAGCGACGGCGAAACCGGTAAGTTCAATTCATCTACTCGGTTCAGCGTCCGTACGGTGTAAGAAACACCAATCCAGTACATCCACGTTACGCAAATCAGAGCTCAAAGAGAGCCGAAACCCAAAAAAAAAACGGGGCGACTCGAGAAACAAGAGGTGCCGGTGGTGGCCGACGAAGGGGAAAGGGAAGCTTACCACTCCGGTGGAAGTGTAGGTAGTGATGGCGAACTTGTGGTCGCTCTGATAATCCTTGTACAGAAGATCTGCGCCACCAGAACCCAAGAATCACGCGGCGAACACGCGAGCGCACCGGAGAAAGCTATATTAGCTCCAAACCGAGCAGCGACAGCAAAACGTGGCGACGCGACCGAACTAGAGAACAAGAGAAGGCAAAAGGGGAAGAGAAAGTACGACAAAGCTGAAAGAGCGAAGGGGAGGAGACGAGCCTCTGGCTTTCTTGCCGATGTCGGAGTAGAGACCGGGGCCTTTCGCCATGATTTGCAAACCCTGTTGATTTTCCCACGCCCCCCCCCAACTTCCCTTCTTTCCCGAGAAAATGGAGACACGGAAAATGGAGAGGGGCCTCGCCGAAGGATCTCTCTGTCTCTCGCTGCGAAGGGGAAACAATGGGGAAGCGAGTTTGGTGCGGGTGCGTTAATGAAGGGAACCCTGCGAATTAATGGCGAACGTGGGGGCGTGGAGGGGGGGGGGGGGAAGAATCGGGATTTTTAATGGCGAGGCGCGACGTGGAGCGTCGGATGAGAAGAGATTTGCGATCTGAGGCCGTCGATTCGACGCGAGAGAGAGAGAGAGAGAGAGTACAGGGGGTTGTTGACTGTGGAGGAAGGGGCTTGGGAATCAAGACAGGTGTCGAGGCATATTCGCCCCCCGCCCCGAGTCTCTCTCTCGCTTTTTCGACGGCGTTTTTCTCATGCTACGACGGCAACCAAAACAAAGCAAAAATTCGATTAATGACGTCATTTGGTCTCCCCTCGAACTTCGGTGCTTTTCCTATTTCTGCGATTATCCAAAATGCCCCCGCGAGAGTTTTTATAAAAAAGAGAAACGGATAAACCAAAGGAAATCGGGAAATCGAACTGGCGGTCGGAATGATAATCCGGTTGGACCGGTTCGATCGACTGCCGCAGTTTCCAGATGCTGGCACTCGTGACATGATACACTGCTGTAGCACCACGTGCTTGACAACATAGATATGGACTTGAACGACGACGATTTACAATTCATCTCAGCAATTGGCATTTTAATTTAGCGGATCGGTCCTCATATAATCTGATAGCATGCATTATCAAATTTCCATAGTCAATAGCGGCTGCCAGAAGCCAAAGAAAGAAAAAACAAATTTGCGTAGCGAACTGGCTAGGAAGGGCTGCTGCAGTTGAACATTAGTGCTGCTCCCCCTTCCTCGCGGCTCACATAAAGAGAAATTGAGGAGAGCAAAGGAAATGGAAAAACGAAGACGCCAAACGAGAATAGCTTAATCTCAAGCACTATTGAGACCTTCGTCGGATTTGTACCAGACTTCTAGGTATCGATAGCGTATACACAAGTATATTCTTTTGCAACAGAATTGCTCTTGCACAAGAGTACAATCGTGGAACAACATTTTCCAGCAGAATACTGCACGATTTCCACGGGTTCGATCAATGCTCGATGGCATCTTCGTTATTCTTACATTTTAACAAAAAACAGAAAAGGTGTTACACGGGATGCAATCCCCGGGCAACTCTCTTATTCAATATACATTCTATCCGTAGTGATGGAGTTACCTGCAATCACTGAACTATTTGCTTCCAGCATCTGCATTTACCTTTTCACTGGACCGAGTAACCACACCAACTATAAATCGATATAATTTGTGCATAATTATATTGGAGTAACACGCCGTCGGGCTCGGGTATGCTCCAACTGGCTCGAGGGGACTTCATCGATGAACATTCCGGTGACTGAATTCATACGGTTGGGAATGAATGCTACTATATGATAACATTAAGAAGCTTCCCAAACCTTGTAATCTCTTCCCTCGAGGACCGGAGACCATTTGTGGGGCCCGCTTTGGGGTTCATAGTAGCCTGGTCCAATCTTCACTGTGACTTTCTCGTCGATAATGGCCGCATAGACGTCCCTCTCGGCCTTGGCTATTTTGATCTACAACAGTGAAAGTGTTCACAGTAAATAAACCTGCTAGCTGGTTTCCTAAGAAAGACTTAACCCGTCCAGAGTCGTCATGAGTGCAGCTTAAAACAGTATAGTCCCATTAATACCGAAACAAAAAAAAAAGAACATATCAAGCGGAAATATTCTAAGAAAAATGAATGGAGAGAACCAAAAATGTGATGTTTTTTCCCCATCAGCCCATTCGAGATTTCTTTCACCTAACTAATTTAGCTTTGTCTCAATTTTATCTTTTGCTGAAAGGAGAAAAACTATTCTCCCCAATCCTTTCAAGTTTCTGAATGAAAGTTACATTTAAATTCGAGAGGACATAGCTCAACCTAGAAGCTTAACCCTTTTCCCGGTCTTCATTGTGCCGCATGATGTTGGGAATTAAGCAGTGTCCGACAGGATTATACCATCCGTCAATCTATACTTCTCTCCATTTTGTCCTTCTTTGATAGGATTTGGGTCCTTATTGAAAGAAACCCCTTCATCTTAAGGACTACTACTAGCATGTGCAAAAATTCTGTCCTGCATTTGCAAAGCACCTGCCACCTCATCTGTCCTGGAAGTGCCTCACTCATTTGACTATTTTAACTCATTTTCTGGATTCCTGTTTTTGCATTTATCAACCAATCATGTCGCTTTGTAATAGTCATTCAGTGCTAACATGAAGGTGGGCGGGTCTAAATATGATCTGGTTAATAGTAAGCAGTCTCCATTACTTACAGTGCTCCTGCAATGGATCTTGTTGCGATTCCTGAGAGAGATAAGTGAAGCAATTTCAGATTGGTAGTGAGAGAAGATGTGGTCATAGAACACTGCTGGAGTTCCTGGGTGCGTCAAGATATAGGCATATCCTTGCATTTCCTTTCCCCTTGGAAATCTCCAATGACCCTTCAAGAGAACCAAAATGAAACATGCAATGAGATGTCCTCCTCCCAGTATCAAGTATTGACACCAAGTGTTCCTTTTCTTCAGGGAATGCACTCGGGATACTACGTACAGCAACTCTTCATTTTATATATATGTAAAAATGACAGCAATTGAACGAACTAAAAGCACTATACAGTGGGCACAATTTGCATAAATTGGCCCTTCTTTTCAGTAATCAACAACAAGGCTGCTTGTGATATCGCTCATCTCTAGCTTTTACCTTTTCCTGTCCTCATGCATACTCTAAAGCCACCTTGAGGAAAATGTTCAAGCTGACACAGGACATAGAAGCCCGTGGACTATTTCATTGGGTTTCTTTTTCTCAGGTCAGGTTGTGGCCATGTATATTTAACACGTTAGATACGTGGTTTACCTACAACCCAAATATTCTCGATTAAAGAAGAATAATTGCACTCGGCACGGTGTTTCTTTTTCTTTTCTTTTTTTTATTTCTTCTAACTCCTGCTTTAGCATGACACAAAGTACCATTTTGAAACACAGTCGTCGAAAGGATTAAGATCAGATAAGGTGAACAAAGTAGCATCTCCAAACTTCTGACCTGGGTAGAGCCAGTATCATGATTCTCTACAAATGTTACAGCTCGAGATGGCCACCATCCAACAACCCCTGGAGGTTTTCCCTTCTGATCAGATAGTCGCCAATATTCACATCTATCCAGCGCCTGCATGAAAATCATATAAGAGAAATTCTCGACATACAACTGGAAATACATACATCTAAGATATGTCCAACAGGAGGATAAGGAAGAAGTGGGTGCATACAGTTTTATGTGCTCTAGATTCTCTATGTTGTTATTAAAATTACAGTTATCCATAATGCCAGATGTTGGCTTATGGATGAATGTTGAAACATCAGGTACACATCATTAAAACTTAGAGAAGGGTAACAAACTCTACAGATTCTATGTAATTTGTTCGTAAAGGTAGTGGCACCACTCCCGCCAACTTATATCCTTTAATTCAGTTAGAAAACACGAAGAACATCAGGAATCAAGAGAATTTGCTACTGAAGATATTCAGTGGTAAAGTTAATGCTCACACAAGTAATTTATAACAGCCCATCCTTCAGCAACCTAATTAGTGAGATTCATCAAGTGCAGATCATACAAGAGTTAAGGATTCAGGCCTGAGTCCTAGTCTACAGTTCACCTTCACCGGTAACATCCAAGAGCATGACTACTTTGAATAACAGTAGGTCCAGCAGCGTAATAGTTGTACATCTCTATTTGAAGCATAACGTGAACAAATTACTCGACATAGTATACATACGAATCCAAAAAAGAAAAACAAAACACTGAATGAATTTCCTCTATTTAGAGTCAGGGCACTTAACCAGAGTCTCTATGTTTCCAGAACACTTAAAAGGGCAACTTATCAGTGACGGTGCTTACGGCATGAAGAACTCCTTTTGTGGTGACATCAAATGCTCCAGCTGTGCCATTTGTAGCATTTATCCAGTCGACAATTCTCTGCCTGTGTGCATCTTGATTGTGATCCATTTCCCCATATGTATAGTTGAGGGAATCCCAGTACTCACCGACAGCAAAATAAGGCTCAGTAGCATCCAAGTAGTCTTTGACATAGCCACCCCAAAAGCCTCTAACAAAATCGAGCCTCCATCCATCATACCCAATTTCGCTCCTGAAAATGGCATGACACCGACAAACTTGCCATAGTAAGACCTTTAATGGATTATCATCACCGAAACAGAATTTTGCATGAGAAGCGAGGCCATAAGTGCAACCAAATTAAAAGTCAGAAATCATCGGCAGAGGGTCAACTCAGATCCGGAAACTGACTTAAAGAAGGTTAGAACAAAGAGAGAGGGCATGCTTGCAGATACACACTTAGTCAAGAGAAAACAGGGGGAATCAAGCCTCAAAAGTATTGAATAGTTCGCAAAAATGAAAAGAAATGAGGTAGTCAGCCATTGCAACTTAGCTCTACCAGCATTCACAACCAAGAATAAAGCAGCATGTACTTGCAGCCACCCAGATATTCATAACCGAAAATTTACCAGTTGGGCTACCACTAAACATAGAAAGTCGTACAATATTGAATTTGTAAGGAGAAAAGCCAATTTGAATATTTACACACACCAAGCCAACTTCTCCATGAAAACCCAAAACAATTACTTTGATAAATCCTTTTTCCGTTAGGGGAGTGGGCTGTCAGAATGACAAGAGGTATTCAGATGAACAGAGAAGGTATTCAGCATTAACCTCAGCCAACATAACCATTCCTTTAGATCTTTCCGCACAAAATCTTGTGAGTGATCAATATTTGGGGCAGCATGAAAATTATCTCCACTACTTTTGTTGCCTCTACCCTGCAGCAGAAAAAAAGGTCACCAAACTGTCTAGGAGGGCAAATATGAATTCTTATGATGTTTAAATCACGATATCTAATTCAGAGTTCGAAAAGCATTACTGAGTTGTAGAGCATGCTCAAACCACAGCATGAACCCAAACAGAAACAAAGAGAACCCTGGGTCATGCAAATAAAAGTTCCACCCCACCATGCACGAGCAAATGAAGCAAATTCAGTAACACAAATACTCCGATATATGAAATTCATAAGCCAAAACTTTGTCAGTGACACCTGGGGATGCAGTCAGATGAATTGAATTTGCACGTCATCAAACATGCCCATAGACTGTACACTTAACTGAAATTAAGAGCACTATGGGTACACTAAATATCTGGTCTCTTTCATGGAATGACCTTACAACATGGATATGTTCATAAAGGTACTTGGCCAAGGGAAAGTCAAGTGGTCTTGTTCCATGTTTTGCATGTAGATAGCCAAGTCAACACTAGAATTGGTCAACCGAACCAGTAATTTCTGGTATTTTACTGGTTAATATCTCATACAGAATGTTGGTGCCGAGAACTACTCTAGCTATTGCTACCATGACATTGGCGCTGCCAAAGAGGGACTATGTATGATAAATTTGGACTTTGCTTTGACAAAGGTTTCTAGCAAATTGACACATTCTTATGCATAAGTCTATCACTTCTACTACTCTACCACAACCAGAAACTGAGAAAACCCTTGACAACTTCTAGTAGAAAAGGAGCAGAAAAATTTCTCTAAGCTAATGCTCTTTTTTTCAATTTAACTTAATTGCTGCCAATTTGCAAGTCTTCGATCATTAATTCTAAAAGCAGCACTCTCTTTCTGAGCAACTTTGGCAGCCTAACATGCAGTCTGCAGTTAGTCAATCAATAGCATAGTTGAAATATCCAACATCGCACGTCTACAAGGTTTGTCTGGGCGTCATAAAGAGGAGTCTTCCCCCCATCTAATAACTTTAGCACTTGGGTAGGTCTTACTAACACGGTATCAAGCATTCCACATTGCACATCCATAGAATTTTTTAGGCTTTATACCTGTGTAATATTTCTACACCAACAACTTAAGTTTTTCCCCACAGACATAAATTAGCTTCATTCTCTCACTCTATTATCCTTGCTCAGTTTCTTGCATGCAAGATAATGGGACAATCTTTCCTTGATCAATCATTCCAGTACATCACTTCTGCATTTGCATCAAAATAACAGATTTTTCCCTAAAATTGCCAAACACGAAAATGAAGAATAATATGCACTGCCAATACTAATTATATGGCACTCGTTATGGTGCAGTTACCATTATTGTACACACTTGATCTTCTGAGATACATACCAACGCGCCATTTGGTCACAAATTAACAATTAACAGAGGTTGTTCGTTTTGGCAAATTGACTAAATCAGATGATAATGTATCCTCACATGAGATGTAAATGATGACACCTGCAACTTTAATCATCTGAGTTCGGTGTGCCTACTCAAGATATGAGAAACAAGCTTACTAAGAATAAAAATTTGGCACAAAAGAGAACAGGGAGCACAATATTCTTCAAAAGAAACTGGGAGTGGAGTCATACAGAATCATATAGCTAAGAATAGATCTGACACCACACTGTCACAGTCTAATCATGCAGAAAGACTGTATGCATGCTTAGAGTTTTTGTGTCTTGTGCAAAATGAGATTCTTGTATTTTGATCAAGATCATGCAGATAAAAGAATCTTTAAAGAGATTGAAAATGACCAAATCGCGAGGGAAAGCAAAAAAATTAAAAGATTATAGGCATCAACTAACGCCAACTACCTGAAAATGAGGATCATCAGCAACTACAGCTCGATCATCCCAATTTAGACGACCACCGAAAATATTCCATATACCGTTTTGATTCTTGTGTTGTGCACAACGATGATTAAGCACAACATCTCCAAGAACTCTTATGTTAACTTCATGGAACTTCTTCACGAGGTCCTTCAGTTCATCAATAGTTCCATATCTGATAGACATCATACATGCCAAGGCATCAAGAGGAATCTCATTAAGAGGGCAATGCATAGTGAAGTTTTGGTACGCAAAAACCACGTGACATGTATAAAAGGAAATTCTAGACTCCTAACTCCAACTGTTAAAATAAGTCGACCAAATCCAAGATACTTCCGCTATTATAGTTTCAAGATTCATAGTTAAAACAGATAAAGCGGGTAGAAAAAATCAGCTCTAAGTGAGCTTAAACCAAAATGCACACATCTAAACATTGCTTATAGGGTTTATAAGGATGGTACCTTGAATTTAAATTGTAAAGATCCGTCGGCATGTACCCTTCAGGTGACACAGAATCAGTAGGTGGTGGTAACCAAATTACTGTGAAACCCAGAGAAGCTAATTGTGAAGCTTTTTTCTTTAATTCATCATACCACCTTCCAGACTTATGTGATTCCCAATTAAAACCTTGGCACAATATCTCGAACCCCGTCCCAGTGCCTGAACATATTTTTGGAGGAGGTTCCAGTACCTCTGGCTCCAAAACAGCTTCCTCCGAAAAAGTTGGCAGGCAACTTCTGAAAATACTATAGGCTTCAGCGGCCAACTTTTCAATCTCTTGGAGAATACTTTCTTGTGCTTCTTTAGTCTTTGTCTTGCGACTCTTCTCGGATGAAATATCACTAACCAAGTTTCTTATCTCATTGATAATCCCATCTGTGTATACGGTGCCACTGACTTCTGTCTTTGTTTCTGCGGTTTTTCCAGATGTCTCCGTACTGTTAGATTCCTTTTGTCTAAGAAGAGAAGAACTCCTCGTGCTAGATACCGGAATATAAAAATCGTCTCCCATGCAATTCAGCCAAACATCCTCCTTTAGCTTGAGAACAAAAACGAATCCCACAAACTCTTCATCCAAAGCAAATAATCCCCCAAATCCATTTCCCTGATCCTTTGGCTGCAAGAATAGATTAATGTAATTATGAACAATGCCATATCCTCCTTGGGGAGAAACACTTGACAGGTGCAAGAGAGAGCTACTGTAAATATCCATGGTGTTGTTGCAAGGAAGTTTATCAAATCCAATGATTTACCTGTAACAAGGTCCGTAAAGCCTTATTCTTGAAGATTTTTGTTTCTGGTGGATATGGGCCTGCTGGAATTTCCCACTTTTTAGAATCATCTCTGCAAACTCCCCAGTGAACAATAACATCTCCAGGGAGATCAGTTTCCAAGTATACAAGAGTCTTAGCTGTCTTAGGACAGATCTTAACAGACACGCTGACAGAGTTATGAATGGAAACTTCTTTAACAATAGGCAGCTCCTCGTAGAATCCCTCAGGGCGCCGCAGTTTTTGTTTTGAGACTTCCAAGTCGCTGCTGGCCTCTTTATCCTTATATTCTGGCGCTTCTCCTTTAAAGAATATGTTAGATAGCTGTCCCAGGGAACCTAGGATTCGAGTCAAAGAAGTATCCGTTGATCAGTAAAAATGTAATAGAGAGAAAGGCATGAATTGACAGTACCAAAAAAAAATCGAAACTATCTGCTGATCCGTGACCTACTCCACCATTGGAGGAAAGAAGCATGCAAAAATGCGGCTTATAGAACACCTGCTCTGATGAAAAACCACAATCATAGCTCCAACCACAGTTGCAAATGGTGATCTGAGTACAGTCCTATAGATTTTACATCATTAAAGATCCAAAAGATTTATAACCTTTTAACAATTGTAAGGTCATACTTGTGCAGCATAAATATGGTTGTGTTCGGCATTTCTGTGTAATTGAAAAAAAAATAGAAGAATACGATAGAAGTTATGCCTTAAATAGAAGAACATGGACAGCCCAGCAGTTATTTAGATTCTAACTGAACATAAAATTACTTCTCCAACCTGACCATAAATCAAAGCCCCTTTTAGCTCCAATAATGTTGCTATCCTCTTCAAGAGAATCCATGAGAGGCACCTTGAAGTCTCTCCCTCTATGCTGATACCAAGATCCAGATTCTTCATCCTGCAACCAAACTCTGAGTTGGGGAAAGAGGATATTCACTAAAATCTACAAAAGTTTGCTTATATTGGGGAATGACTGGAAGATGCTGATGCTAACTGCTATTTGGTCAGAACCTTCAGAACGAAATTTATAGCAGCAATATTGCTGTTGGACTTGATACTTATATTCACTTCATAAAATTCGTCCCCATCCATCGTTGTAGATGATTTCTGCAATGGCGTCTCGATTGCATAGTCCTTTCAAAAGTAAAAGAAAAGATCACTACATGTTTGAGTGAATGAGCAAATGAAACAAGAACTCGAGCTCAAAAGGTCAATGGGAACCTTGATAGGAATTGATCCAGGAGGTCTCATTTCAGCAGGAGGTTGATCCCATTCGCTGCATTTTTTTATAAAGAAATTTCACTGAGCATCGTTTTGAATATTTCGTCACCGAGATGAACTCAAATTCTCAGGTGTTCAGATGCATTTTCTACTTCAAAGTAGCCATACCTGCCGACATAGTCTACGTGAGAAATCCCCCAGTGAAGAATCCACTTCCCAGCAAGCGTACAACCAACGGTGAGCTTCCATTTCTTCTCATCCTTCCCCTGATCTAATCTGACAAATATTCTCCCCTCCACCTGAACAGATACACGCACCAAACTAATCAACAACTCTAATTCTAATCGCGCGCGAAACATCCGATCCAAAGGAAAAAGGAGCTCCGATTCCAGACAGCATGCATTTCCAACATCGAAAGGAGAACCGATCACATGGATATTCAGCACTTCCTCAGCAACTAAAGCACCGAAGAAGCACAAATCACACGACAAAGCAGACCGAGACTCACCGTGACCGGAAACATCCTCCGCAGATCATCATGACAAGACGCTCACTCAATCAAACTACAAAAGCACGAAGTAGGCTAGAAAGGCTCAAGTCCGCACCGTCTCAGTTCTCCGGAGAGGGAAAGCCTCCTGGAAGAGGACGTCGGCGGACTCGAACGCTTCGACGACCGCCGTGCCGGAGGAGGAGGAGGAGGAGGAGCTCGCGGCTCGCGTGCCGAGAGCGCCCGCGCGGCGCGGCCCGGAGACGCCGCACGACCACCTTGCGCGGCGGAACGGCGGCTTCGGGCCGCGGGCGCAGCTCAGGGAAGCGGGGGGAGGCCGGAGCGCCCTCGATCGGAGGCGGGGCCCGGAGATCTCTCGGAAGCTGCGGTGGAGCAGGGGCTCCGTGCTGACGGCCGACGACATTGCCTGATCGAGCGAGGAGGAGCGAAGGAGAAGTGCGAGGAAGAGGAGGAGGAGGAGAAGAAGAAGATGGTCATCGCTACTTGATTAAGGATATTTATGGAGTTTTGGGAGATGGACATGGTTTTCGAGCTCTGGACAAAATTACGAGTTTCACTTTCACTTTCTGTTAATCGTTATTTTCAAAAAAGAAAAAAAATTATTTTTTCCTTTATTTATTTTATTTTGTTTTTGTCCCGTGCAGGCTTCCTTTTCGGCCTTTTCGCCTTTTCGCCGTGATGATATCTAAAATATTTTAAAGGTGCGTCACGTTATGATTGGACGAGACAGGGTCGCGCGAAGCTTCGACCATACACTAAGCTAGAAGGAGAAATAATTTAAGGAAATTGAATTTTATAAATAAATTTTATTATATAGGCTCATTTTCATATTTACCTCACGAGCATAATCAATCCGTGATCTTTTTAGATGGTGATTAGTAATCGGCGATGATTTATTCATGAATTTATTGTAAGTGCTCGCGGATTTGATTTGATTGATTAAAGTGATATCGTCGAACTTCCAATGACATATTAAAAGCCCAGGCTTGAGTTACGATTGCAATCCACGTTGATCCATGCCTTCGAGTTGGTAGATAGATCATCTGGAGTCAGTAGGCAGATTGTCTCGTTACGATTTCATATTTGATCGAGACACGTTGTCGGCCCTTATCGGATTTACTCTAGACAATTTCAAGCACTCTTTGGCTCTCTTCTTAGAGTCCTCCTCGTCTTTCCCTCCCGGTACATATTTGCCATCGTCCCTCACCCGTATTTAGCTTCGAATGGAATTTACTGTTGATCAGGGCTGAATTCGCCAAACAACCGAACTAGCCGACGGCGCCTCATGATTGTGACAAGATCCGGACACGACATGGCTCTCACCTTCTCTGGTGACCTTTCTAGAGAATGTGGGCATGGTCGATCGCTAAGCACGTGCGTTTGACTGTCATTTTTTTTTTGATCCATTTTCTTGCTCTATGAAGTTATGAATTTTCGAAGCAGCGACAGTTCCTCCCTAATCACACAAGAAATTTTCCGAATAAATTTGTTTAAAGGACAATTTCTCTGGAAAATATTTACAATCTATGCAAATCGCCTGATAATATCTTTCCATTTTCACATTAATTTGCTCACTCGACCACACTTTACACGTGCCTTCTTCGCCTTTAGGCAATGGCAAAGCAAGTCAAACCAGAGGCGAGTGCTTGAGACAACTGTTCTTTTCCTTGTTTCTTGTCCGCATACGTCGGAAGTCATTCCCCACCAAAGTCACGTGCCACGATTGCTTTCTTTTCCGGAAACTGCACCTGCACCAAATCTCCGCATCTGGGCAGCGAGGAATCAGATCGTCGCCTTTGCGTAAGTCAAAAGGGGTCGGCATTCATCCACCCCCCAAAAGCAACTCAAAGCGTGCTCCCTTCCTTTTTATTTGGCTACAGCAAACAAAGGAAAGATCATACTTACAATACAATCAAGCACCGGACATATGAGCAAAGAAAGCTCCCTCGGGACCCTAGGCCACAACTAATAGTGTTCGGTGGCCCTCCCGGTTCGAGGCCGGGCCATCGCATCGTCCCTAACTTGTTGTCCAGACCCGTTTGATGATATAGTATTTCACGGGCTGCGCGGGAATTATGAAGTCAGTCCCTTGCCTGTTCTTGCCTGACTTCGAGCACCTGTGATGGGAAGGAGCTCACGGGTCGCTAGAGTAATGGCCGGGTCTAGTTCTAATAACATGATGTAAGATAATTTAGGGAAACAAGAGGCGTAACATGGAAAGGCCAAAAGAAAAAAAAAGGCCCAAAACCTGTAGTTGAAAATAATCGGAGCCCAATCGGGCTTTAAAATTGCCGTGGATAGTGACGACAACGCCAGTGTTAGAGCCTTCCAGGCGGCTGAAACCATGATTCGAATGAGAAGGCTCGTGAAATGGTGAGGTAACATATGGGAAAAGTACCAAAAAAAGCTCTAAATCGTTTTGCATTGTTACTAATTTAGTTATAAACCTTTTTTTTGTGCCAATTTAGTCTTAATTCTTTTGTATTTGTGTCAATTCATTCCTAAACATTTTTTATGTCTATTCAGTATATTTTTGCGTTGATGCCAATTCAGTCATAAACCTTTTGCATTGATGTCAATTTAGTCTTAAACTTTTTATATTTGTGCCAATTCAATCTTTCAGCACGTGAATAGCTATTAGGCGGAAGAATTGAATCGGCACAAATGCAAAAGGTTTAAGACTGAATTGGCACAAATGCAAAAGGTTTAGGATTGAATTGACACCAAAAAAAGGTTTAGGACTAAATTGGCACTAATGCAAAATGTTTAGGACTGAATTGATACCAAAAAAATGTTTAGGACTAAATTGACACTAATGCAAAAGATTTAGGACTTTTTTGACACTTTTCTTCCGAATGGAGCCATAGTTGTGGCTATAGGTGAAGAGGCGCAGAAAATTGTGGTTGCGATGAGAACTTAGAACTTGTGATACATGATAGAGGAGGATGACAGTGGCGACGACATGAATCGGTGATGCGAGAGGTGTCGGTGGCTCATGGCGAATGAGAGCGGTGGCGGAGGAAGAAGGCGACAATGGCTTACGAGCATGATCGTGGCAGAGATGTAAGAACTGGGCAAGCTTTACAATTGATGGTGATGGCTTGTTGAGAAATCTAGTTTGATAATCAGTTTGAGAAGAGATTTAAAACGATAATCTATTCTGATGATATATACAAGGTGGGGAAAAGGTCTATCAAAGAATTTAACGGTCTTTCTTTATAGAAAAATTAGGGATAAATGTATTGAAAGTTCTAAGACTTGTCATGACAATGCAGTCGAGTCCTTAAACTTTTCAAAAAGTATAATCCAGTCCTAAAACTTATTACGAAAGTGCAATCGAGTATTAAAACTTTCAAAAACGTAATGAAAAGAAGGACTTGATTAGACAAATCTGACAATTTATAAGACTTGATTCCCAATTCCACGGAAATAGGATGCAAAAATGGATAATTAAAAGGAAAAAAAAAAACGCTAAAATGAATTTAAATAAACTATGCCGCTAATTGATGATCTTTTCATTTTCTCCATTCCTCGTTATTCCATAAAGGGTTAATACCACGAAAAACCCTAAACTGGTACACTTGTGACAATTTTACCCCGAACTATTTTTTTGACCACAAAAAACCTTAAACTGGTACATCTGTGACAAATTTATCCCGAACTATTTTTTTGATCACCAAAAACCCTACATTGGTATACCTGTAACAATTTTATCCCATGAACTAATTTTTTTACCGCTAAAAACCCCAAACTGATACATTTGTGATAAATTTACCCTCTGTTAGTGTCCGTTAAATTATATTAATATCACAAAAAATCAAAATTTATAAACTTGAGACAAATAGAGGGGTAAAACCCAAAATTGGTACACATGTCAATTACCACGTGTCATTAAACTTCGTAATTTGACAAATAAAATTTAACGGAAACTAACGGAGGGTAAATTTGTTACAGGTATACCAGTTTGGGATTTGTGGCAGTCAAAAAATTAGTTCAGGGGTAAAATTATCACAGGTATACCAGTATAGGGTTTTTGATGGTTAAAAAAATAGTTCGGGATAAAATTGTCACAAGTGTATCAGTTTAGGATTTTTTGTGGTAAAAAAAATAATTTGGGATAAATTTATCACTAGTGTACCAATTTGGGATTTTTCATGATATTAACCCTTCCATAAATTCTCATTTTTTACTGTTGATTGTTCCATAAAATCTCGTCGTTTCGTTTGAAATTTACCCCGTTAATAACAATGAGTGGCGTTTGTTGAGGCTGTGCCCCTTTATGTCACTATACTTACGTTTTTCATCAAGTACTCCATGCAATCCAAATAGCTACCCGTGCATATGCAACTATAGAGACTCCATCTTTAGTTGTGGAGTTCATTTATCACAAAATTTAGAGTGCACTAGACACTGCCAATGTTACATATGAAGCAAACTCATTTAGATAGCCCGGGAGTCAGTTTTCATGCACGATGGACACATTAAGTTGATATTATCATCACCCATAAAAAAAGGATCAATACCATCCAAAATCGCAAATTGGTACATTCAATGTCGCATTTACCTTGATCTAATTTTCGTATCCTAAGAGATAACAAATCGGTACTTCCATAGCTTTCATCCAATATCCCTACTCAATTGATGACGTGGAACTGCAAGTGGCAAACAACTTGAGTGGTCGGCATGTGACGTGGATCCGACAAGAAAATTCGACATTAACGGGTCTCCTCAAAGGTCACTTTGGGGAAGCCAGATCAGAAGAAAAATGAGCCGAGATTGAGAAATCTACTAAATTCTATTTATATGCTTGATTACTTATTTTAAATTCCTTTCACAGTGTCGATCACTTCGGTTTACAATCATGAGAAGGATAGGCTTGATATGGCGTCATTCCCTTCTGGATATATTTGACATGCGTACCACATTTTCGCCATCGAACTATCCAAATTCAAAGGGAAAATTGCCAAATAAGTCTTAAAATGAATATTGATTTAGTCCTAAATTTTTGCGCGAAATTCCAATCTAGTCGTTCCAGTCAATTTTCGTTGGCAATCGCTGACGTGGCAGTATGCCACGTGGGATTATCGATGATGACTAGGCCGTCACATCAGTAATATCCGACGAAAATCGACCGGAAGGACTACATTGTAATTTTGCGAAAAGATTTGGGATTAAATCGGCAGAATCGAAAAATTCAGAACCGAATCGGCATCCCCACAATAGATTCGGGACCGATCGGTGAATTCTCCCCGGATTGAAAAACCCTAGGAAACCACACAAACGGAAGCTAAATTTGCCACGGGCCACGACAAAAATAGACTTATAACCGACGGCAGCTCGAACCCTCCATAACATTAACATCGTCGACCACAAAGTGGTTCCGCACCGTCCTCCGCCCATGCGCGTCTCTCTTCATTCACTATTTCTGGCGTCGCTTTTGTTTTAGGCTCGAATCTGTTACATTCGAAGCCCGCATCGACGTTAAATACAGGCCTCTCGCCCGACGAGCCGACATCGCATGAACTCTGCCCCAGTTTCTCCAAACTCGTGGCAGGTTCAGAAAAAAGTCGCAAAACCTCTCTTCCTTTTTTCGTTTTTCTGAACTTAGTTTAGTAGGTACAACAATGGTAGAAATGAATAGGCAAGTTTGCTGCTTCTTGTTCTTCTTGTCGTTCGCCGCCATCGTCCCGTCCCTCCGAGCGAACATCGGGGACTTCGATGAGTACTGGCAAAAGCGGGCCGAGGAGGCCCAGAAGGATGCGCTCAACGCTTATGACCCTCACCCCGAGTCCGTCACCAATTACTTCAACGTGAAAGTTGACAAGTGAGTCTAGACGTTTTTCGCGACAATGTATGTTATCACCAAAGTCTTTCCGAACAATCTTTCGGGCGACTGTAGAATATCTTATGAGCATAGACATGACATCTGTGTATGAACGTTTACAGTTTGTGTACATGCACGAACGTGCATGCAAAGTCTAGGAATGAACTCACGGTAGATATGCTTTTGTACAGGGCCGTGAGGGGCAACAATAGCACAAGAAGGCAGTTAGGAAAGTACAATGGGCCATGCTTGGCTACCAACCCTATCGATAGATGCTGGCGGTGCAACCGGAATTGGGCTCGCAACAGGAAGAGACTCGCTGATTGTGTCCTCGGCTTCGGCAGGAAGACCCGCGGGGGCAAGTATGGGAGGTACTACGTCGTGACCAAATCGTCTGACGACGACATGGTCAACCCTAAGCCTGGAACCCTACGCCACGCCGTGATCCAGAAGGGCCCGCTCTGGATCATCTTCGCCCGCAGCATGGTGATCAGGCTCAACCAGGAGCTCATCATGACGAGCGACAAGACCATCGATGCCCGGGGGGCCAATGTCCACATCGCCTACGGTGCCGGCATCACCATCCAGTTCATCAGGAACGTGATCATCCACGGCCTCCACATCCACGACATCGTCAAAGGTTCTGGGGGGCTGATCAGGGATGCGTTCAACCACGTCGGGCTCAGGACGCAGAGCGACGGTGACGGCATCTCCATCTTCGGCGCCAGCAACGTGTGGATCGACCATGTGTCGATGTCGGCGTGCTCAGACGGGCTCATCGACGCCATCATGGGGTCGACCGCCATCACCATCTCCAACTGCCATTTCACCAATCACAACGAGGTAACAAAATCACCCAACTGATGTCACCCCTGAGAGAATTCAATCTGCTAAAAACTTTAGCCCCTGGAAAAATTTTAACAAACAGTATTCAATCTTGGGTGTCAGGTGATGTTGTTTGGGGCAAGTGATGGGTACTCACAGGACCAGATAATGCAAATAACGGTGGCGTTCAATCACTTTGGGAGGGGATTGGTGCAGAGGATGCCAAGGTGCAGGTGGGGATTCTTTCATGTGGTGAACAATGACTACACTCACTGGCTCATGTACGCCATTGGCGGCAGTCAACACCCCACCATCATAAGCCAGGGCAACAGATTCATTGCTCCTCCAAATGTGGCTGCTAAAGAGGTAAGCCTTGGTAGAGATCATCTTCTTCCTTCTTCTTAAACGAAAGGTGTGAAAATTCGCCATGAGATCATCAAAGTTTAGGCGACTCTTCTAGCAAATATGAGCAAGAAATTGGTGGCGTCATTAGGGACACACACACACCTCATGAACGTGGAATGATTTTTTTTCTCCTCTGTTTGGGTCTCTAATGGATGTAGGTGACCAAGAGGGACTATGCGACGGAAGACCAGTGGAAGAACTGGCTGTGGAAGTCGGAAGGAGACCTGATGATGAACGGAGCCTTCTTCGTCCCTTCTGGGAACCTGAGGGCGAGGCTCCCGTTCTCTCGGCATGACATGATCAAGGCGAAGCCGGGGACGTACGTGCGGCGGCTGACTCGCTTCTCCGGCTCGCTCGGGTGCAGAGTTGGCAGGCCTTGTTAGAGAGAGAGAGAGAGAGAGAGAGAGAGTTCTTAAGATTTCTTTGTCCTGTTTTTAGTATGAAACAGAGGCTCAGGTCGATTGTGCTGTTTGAATTCCTCTGCCTGACAAAAGGGGTTGGACACAAGAGAGCTCCTAATGCTAGTCCCTCTGTTTTGCTCGTCTTCTTCTTCTCTTTGTGGGAGAGAATATACAAGAAAGATTGAGATGGAGTAAATGGTGAAACATATGGTAATATTTGTAACCAAAGAAAAGGAAACATATGCTAATATTAATTAATAATTTCCTATTTTTCCCATTTAGATCGTGTTTGGGGAAGGGACAGACTAGATCACTAATTTCATTTTAGAAGGAAGTTGTGTATGCATTGTGGAAGGGAAATTGGATCATACACTTTGGCAATTGGTAACTTTCACTACAATTCTTGTTCCTGGCATAAATTTACCATCTTTTGGTGTACCGTTAGAATGCATGCGTGTCAATGCGCGAGAATTTCTATGTCAATCCATGTTGTAGTCGTCTGTCAGTGCGTTGACATGTATGCATAATAAACGGGGTTGAGCGGAATGATCGGGTTGGGCTACTAACTTTGGATTTCAGGAGAGACGGAAATTAGTTTGGAATGAATGTGTTTGGATTGTTTTATTTTAAAGGGTACTGATCCAAAAAAGGAAAGAACATAACGTGACCAAGAAACAATAAAAATATATAAGAAACGCCCAAACTAAAATTAATGTAATGTTTTTCATTTGGAAAAAAATCACCAAAAACCCCAAATTTTATCACATGTGACACATTTATCTCGAACTTTTTTTTGTAATAAAAAAACCCTAAATTTTACTATTTGTAACACATTTACCCCAATATATTTAGTCTATGGGTATTTTTGTCTTTTTTTACTTTTTATTTTTTTTTCTTTTCTGGCGAGGGCCCCCTCGCCGGCGTCGGGCGAGGGTAGGCCTCGCTCCCCCAGGCGAGGCCCTCGTTGGGCCGGGTGTTGGGCGAGGGTCGCCCTCGCTAGCCCAGGCAAGGGCGGCCCTCGCCCGACGCCGGCGACGCTGGCGAGGATCGCTCTTGTTCGCTTAGACGAGGGCGACCCTCGCTTGAAAAAAAAAGGAAAAAAAGTAAAAAAAGACGAAAATGTCTATGAATTAAATATATTAAGGTAAATGTATCATAAATAATAAAATTTGAAGTTTTTTGCGTCACAAAAAAATTCGAAATAAATACGTAACAGGCAGCGAAGTTTGGACTTCCGGGTGATTTTTCATCTCTTTCGCTCGGGAAGAGATATAAAGGCGCTGTAGCCATTGTTGCTCTCTGCACAAACGCATCGCCACCGCGGGAGGAAGAGGAAGGAGGCGACGATGATGCTTCAGCTGCGCATGCCGTCGTCCTCTCCGATCAGCTCCCCGAACCCTAGGCTCTTCTGCTTCCGCGATTCGTCTTCCTCGCGGGAGCCGTCGCTCCGGGGTCGCGGTCCCATAAACCCTCGCAAAACCTCTCGCGTCTCTCTGGCCCGAGCTCCCCATGGCCGCTCCCCGTTGAGGTGCCGCCAGCCCGAGTACTTCGACCAGCAGCAGCGGTTCGCCGCTCCGGCGTCGTCGGACGGTTCCACCACCTCCTTCTCCCCTTCCGGCGGAGGTATCTCGCGGTCTCTTTTCGTTAGTCGGCGTCGAATGATGGTGGATAGAAGTTCTTGTGGTTTTTTCGGTTCTAGGTGAAAGCTAGCAGATTCTTGAGGCTAGGGTTCGATTGCTGGTAGCTTTACGAGTTTGCTTGTGTACTGGCAAGTCGAGAGTAAATTTTTGTTCCTGTTCTCATTGGTGGCTCTATAGGACGGTCAGATAGATGGAGCTAACCTAGTGATAAGATTAACACGTTTTTCTCTTAGTTTTTTGGCCGTCTTGGTTAGTCAATTGCTAAGTCGGCAGCGAAGGCGTTCGTTTGCTTACTCTCTTTAGGAATGGAAGAGTGTGGATGCTATGCAGCTATGGCTGAGAACATGTTGTGGTTAATTCCTGTTTGCTTTTCTGAAATTATGCTTCGGCGACGCCAATGTTGGTTCTTCTGCGTGAGTTACTTGGGTTTCTTATGTGCAGTAGGAACAACGTCTGCAAGGGTTTTCGTCGGTCATTCCATATACAAAGGAAAGGCAGCTCTGACAGTGGAGCCCAGATCTCCAGAATTCACTTCTTTAGATGTATGTTAGAGACTCTATCTTCTTCTTATATATCCAAAAAGTCCTGAGATGTTAGTTTCTGACCTGTTGAAGTTTTGGGTTAAATGGTGTAGTCAGGGGCATATAAACTGTCTAGGGAAGGATTTGTGCTGCTTCAATTTGCCCCTGCGGCTGGCACGCGAGTATATGATTGGAGCAGAAAGCAGGTAATCTATTCATCATTGCGTCTCTATGGCGGGGAATGTGGTTTCTTGTTCTGCTACATTTTAGATTGTTTCCGCAGTAAAAATGTCTCTCCCTCTTTATGTTTCCTTCTATTTTTCGTGTTTTCCATTTTGGGGATGCGGCATGGGTTTTATTAAAAGCCTAAGGCCCTGAACTATTTAGTTTGGGCTTAAGATTCTATGCTTCCCAGTTCTTTAAATACCATTCTGCTATTCTTCTTATGGCCCGCCTTTTTCCTGAATGGGTTTCGCTTTCGATAAAGAGTTTTTGTAGTTACTTATATACATTGACAAGTGGTTTTTGAAGGTAGCAAAGGACTGTATTCTTGCGTATGGAACTGTTGCTGCAAACTATCATCATGTGATTGATTGCTTAGCTGCCACCACATCACCTTGGTTGGAGTTGGGCAACCCTTTTTAATCACAGAAATAGTGATCTGATTTTGACAAATCATGCTGCTTCCCCCTTTCATTTTGTAAA
This sequence comes from Syzygium aqueum, assembly GCA_031216185.1. NCBI lineage: Eukaryota > Viridiplantae > Streptophyta > Magnoliopsida > Myrtales > Myrtaceae > Syzygium > Syzygium aqueum. Next base: position 27,784,175 of record CM062237.1, on the reverse strand, counting down.
CTTTGAGAGATCTTTATAGATCAATGTTAGTGTTATTTAGTGGATTCTCAATCCTTCTTTGATTTTTGAGGTTTTACTGATGGGTGGGGATGCTTTCCTCTAGGTGTTCTCATTATCCGTGACAGAAATTGGAAATCTTATTGCTCTAGGTCCAAGAGACTCCTGCGAATTTTTTCATGATCCTTTTAAAGGAAAGAGGTATTGTCTCACTTACTTCACATTTTTTTCGAAGAAACATGCATTTGCGTTTGTATAGTAGTTTTAAGCTGTGATTGCTTGAGTCGGGCCTTGGCTCTGGTAATTGCTGTCAGCTCTCGTAAAATAACAGATGAATTGCAATAAAATCTAGAGACAAAAATTAATTTTTATTGATTTCTCTAGGTATTTTTTATGCTGTGCAGAAACTTTTTTATCCAGGTATATCTTACTGAAAAAGTTGCATTTTGTTTTCTATAATACAGATTTGTCTACCATTTTCATTTTAAAGTCAAATCCCCAAGGAGTAAATTATAAAAATTTAAGATATGCATGTCAGATCATATGAATTGCATTTTTGAATACTATATAATTCAAAGGATCTCTTTTTTTAATAGTGTGTACTGTCTCGCTCATGCCTGATGCTTGGAGCAACTCCTCTCATACGAAAGTAATATAATCACGTCAACATCTTTTATGGCTAATATTGCATATAGAATAGTGCATCCCTGAAAGTATCCAATTAGTATGAACTCAGCAATTTAAATGTTATATGGAGTATTAAAAAATCCATAACGAATTCTAGAGCTTCTGTCCTTGTCGGACGCTCCGGAAAGGGTGACTCAGACAATATTTGAGCATGGTTATGTCAATTATTCTACATCAACTAATTTTTTATCTCCCCTTTAAGGCAGAAAAGGGGAACCACTTTGCACAACTTCGCTTCTATTTACATGTTCTGTTAATTGTGCAATTCTTAGGCTTTGCTTTTGGTCAAAGAGAAAAACTTAGGCTTCAATTTCAACTTTACTGTTCTGAAGTTGATAGTAAGCTGTCATACTTATGCAGTGATGAAGGTAAAGTAAGGAAGGTTTTGAAGGTGGAGCCCCTTCCAGATGGCTCAGGACACTTCTTTAACCTTAGTAATCTTCTGCTTTCTAAATCTCCTGGAACTGATATTTATTTATTTATTTTTTTGGTAATGAAAAGAAGAAGGTCCTGTTACACTGCAAATGCTTGAAGTTCTTCCCATTCTTGATCAAACCATACAGTATTACCTCATTGTGTGGTAGACTATCAAGATTTATGATTCAAGGCATTTTTTAATTTTTAAATTTTTGGGAGTCATTTGGAACTTGCTGAGCTCGCAATATGTTAGCAAAATTTAGAGATGCGAGGTGTTAAGTGACAAATGCCAAGGCAGAGCTGGTTGATTAGTGGTAAGTCAATGGTCCGCTTTGGGAATTCTATTACCATCTGCAGCAAATCAATTAGATTTGATAGTTTTATAGTCAATCCTTGCTGTTTAAACCTGTGTGCTTGGATTTGATAAAAAAAACAAAAAAACCTGTGTGCTTGGTGGCATCAAGGTTAGGCTTAAACACTGTGAAATAAGGGTGGCGTGTCATATTGGCTATTTGTTTTCAGAGTGTCAAATTATGTCCAGTCATACATAAGTGATAGTGACTAATCGTGCCAATTTCGGATGAGGCATGTTCAAGTTCTTCTCTAGGTAAATCTCCTGGCCTAGCCGTTTATTCTGTTATATATGCCAACCTCCTGGACGCCACATGGCTAGGTTCTGTTCATGCCCTTCCTCCAAGTCAATTATAGGAGCTACTGTGATTTTTCCCAGTCAGTCATGCTTTTCTATCAAAGTGTCTTATCATTTCTTCTCATTTATGAGAATACACGAGATACTCAATTCCCATTTATTTGCTTCAAGATATCTATAACTACATTTAATATATTAGATATGCTAATTATATTTTTGATTTCTTTTTGATTAGTAAAAAAGATTTTAAAGCAAAAGGGCACCAAGGGGTTGCCAACCCATGTAAAGATCGATGGGGAAATTCAAGTTGTAAATAAGGTCCACAGGGACTGTACGCTATCAATGAAATTTCCAGCACCACCGGAGACTAGTGTGGAAAGCCATCTATCTTTTGATGGTGAAGGAGGTGTTTCTCTTTTTTCAAGGGTTTTCCTATTCTAATCCTGCCAAGAGATCCCAAAAATGGGAAGGTGGTATCAAGGAGAAATTTTTTTCCTATCTTTGGAAGAGTTATGTATCTCCAAGATTGAATTCCTATCTTGACCAATCCCGTTGCTGCCCATTTGGCACCTACCAGAGAGTACGCTGAGTTCCAAAGTTCCTTGGCTGTATTCAGATTCAGTCTTATTTTACGAAAAAACATCTATTTGCAAGTACTTTCCCCTTCTTCGAAGATTATCCAATATGAAAATTATTTCCCAAGTACCTTTCGAGGGAAGGATTAAACCCGAAGAGGTGATTCTGATTTGCGGATAACCTTCAAAGAGTTTTGCATCGCGCACCTCCTGATTATCACTAATCAATTCCTGTAATATGATTTGACTGTAAAGATCCCACTTCCATGGATAAATTGAGACTATTGTCAGAACGACTCTGTAAGGACATTAAGAAATTACTATAAGGACAGTAAGAAAGAGTGGAAAGATTTTACAGAGGTCTCTGTCCGATTCAACCAAAGAGTTACTTCATTACAAATATATTTCTGCACAGGAATTGTCTGAACTGTTGTCTATTAGTTGCTTTGTTTCTTCATTATTCGCACCACCCTTGAGGTGTGAAAATAAGTGATTATGTTCTCTATCTCATTTTATTTTACCAGCTGAATATTTAATTGTCTAATATTTAGTTTATTTCATCATTTTGACCTGATTTGCCATAGGTGTTCAGAATAAGCTCATGAATTTGGATGAGAGCATTTATATTCCTGTCACCAAGGCGGAATACACTGTCCTTGTCTCGGCTTTCAATGTAAGTTGAACATTCTTCTCTGTGTTCTGCTTTTATCTGTCTGGTTCTCCATAAATAACCTGGTATTGGCTATTGCCTTCATCTCATCATAGCTTTATGATATCCCTCAATCTCAATTTCGTGATTGTGAGCGGATAGTCTTATGAAAATGCAGCGGAATGAGTTGAATGAGATCATTTTCCTGCTACTTGTGATAGCCCAAGCAGAGTTCTTGATGCAGGAATGCTTTTTTTCATCGTAGAACTGATTAGTCTGATATCTTTGTTGCCTTTGTTGCCTTCTATGAATTTGGGGCTTACATTTCAGTTATGCAATGATATTCTGCTGTGTCCTGTGCAGTTCATACTGCCGTACCTATTAGGTTGGCATGCCTATGCAAACTCAATAAAGCCCAATGATTCAAACCGAGCAAACAATGCCAATTCACGATATGGAGGAGACTTTGAGTGGAGTAGATGATAGACTGCTGGTTTTTTCAACTTGTGATGGAGAGTGCTCTTCCATGAGGTACTGTTGTAGAGCTGAAATTCTGCGTCAGAGAAAAATTTTGCTTGTACTTGAAAATGCCTCCCATGTCGGCATCCTTTTTGCTTCAAGCTGGGGTAATTAGGCAATGCTGAGTTTGAGAATGTAGGGATTTCATGCTAAATCATCTGTAGTTACTTCCAATGCTTTTCATTATGCTGTCCAACTGCTAAATTGATTGTATTGCGTCAATTTATTGGCCTATTTTAGATTGGCATGATTATATGTAAAGACTAGCGAATGTGGGAGGTTGGAGATTGTAGACGTAGCTTTTGGAGTCGGTATGCTTTTGCAATTCTCCATATTTTATGTTATGGATGGTTGAGAAATAATCCCCGACAGCATTTGTTTGGGGCAGAATTTATACTTAAGATCATGTAGTGTACTGCATGACACGGGGAAATCATTGCAAGAATAAAATTGAGGATTGCAATTTAACGGGGGATAAAGGCAGCAGAGTTCCCTGAATTTTTTCGAATTGTTCAATCAAGTCTATGAAGATTAAAACATCAATATGCTTGATGTTATGCATGTTCCTTGTCAGCTAAAAGTCATTTTGCTGCGAAAGATGGAAGAGTTTAATCTTTACGAAAGTGGCAATTCGATGGGCCTTGGATATACAAGAAAGGGGTGGGGATTTTTCAGCTCATCGTCCTTTTCTTTTTACTTCTTTCGTGGGCTGATATGATCCTATGTTATGTTTCATCACGTCTCACAAAACCATTTCGGTTTATTGATGATCTTTATGTCTGTAACTCCTTGGAGCTCAGGTTTTCCATAATTAAGTCAGACCCTGACTTCTACAGATATAAGGATAATAACACAGCGTCCTCCTTCCTGAAGACGTAGTCTCAAACGCAAATCAGCATAACCTGTTATCAAAATATATGTCAATCTACTATATATATATATATATGATAAATAGTATATATATACATACATATATATATATATATATGATAAATAGTGTGTTGGTTACAAAATCAAAGTTTCCAGAATCCATTAGATTGTATGTATACATCTCCAACTCAATTAAACCCTCTAAGTATCATCTTTGACATTCATCCAACTACTCATATTCAAAATTCAACTACCAAATTTCTCGTCGATATCGCTCGTCCTACTTACTACCAGTTGATGAACTTGAAACGAATTTGAAATGAATGAGTTTGGCAACTGCAACTTTTAGAGTAATAAATATCTCTTCTAAACAGATAAAGTATTAGATATCCAAAATGAGTTATACCTTTTTTCAATAGAGACTTTATATGTATACTTTCACAATGAATAGTAAAATATGGTTAACATGAATAGTGAAATGCGGAAATATTCTTTCAATTTGCAATTACAAATCAAACATCAACAGTCAAACCCATCGATTAATCTTATCAAACCATACATTAATAGTTCCTTCCTTTGACTAGTCTTGTATGCTCGATACCCAACTTAAGGCTCCGGAGGTGCCTTCCACAAGACTCGTGTCACATGTAGCATTGAGTCCTTGAGAAGTACATATCAATAATACAAAGTCTAAGGTAGCTTCCAGGGGACTCACATCACCATGGAACACTTAGTCCTTGAACTAGAAGGTTCTAAAAGTGGCTCGCATGAAATTTACTTCACCGCGTAGTACTTAGTCCTTGACCAACATATATTAATAGTACAAGACTCCTATAATACTCGCGTCACTATTTAGCACTTAGTCCTTGACCAGTTTGCAACTTGTAATCCTATCAATTTAAAATAAAACACATTATCTCAACTATGAATCGACTAAACTAAGCTTAATCGCTACAAAAATGTCTCAAACGCGCCAATAAAATGCTTGCCGAAAGCAGTTATTCAAAGCTATTCGCTAAGTAGAGCTCCGTTTGCTCCATTAAGCGGACCTCGTGTGCAAAACTTTAAATTCGCTCCGACTAATTTGTAGGTACGAATCAATTTCTGTCAAGCCCTATGGCTCTACAACACCTTAAAATATCATTTTCATATAATTTTACAGCTTAACAATTGCAAAATTGGATCTCGAAGTTCATAACCTACTTAACTCCGAATTCACGGCCTAATTTCGAAAATTTCTATGATTAGACGAATAAATGGTTCCGAATCTTTGTAGGGTACCGCGAAACGAGATCAATCCGGCTCGCCGAAGTCTCCGAAGTGAGTATCGCGAATTCCCTTTTCTCTTCTTCTTCGTTCCTTTCTCCTTCTCTCCTTTCCTCTTCTGTCGCGCGTGTGTGTGTCTCTCTCTGTTACTTTCTCCTTCTTTTCCCTTTTAAAATAGGATTATCGCTTCTCTTGTTTTATTGGCCACCATATTTGACCAAGTCAAAAGCCAGTATTACAATTGATTGCATAAAGCAGCTCCCAAAAACTAAGGATCCCAGGTACTAAAACTACGTTGCTTCCTTTCGCAAAAGTTCGTGCGCTTCACATGGCCCAATCATTCGTTCTTGGATGCGCCTTTCAAAGTGCGAAAAGCAAAAGAAAAGAAAAGAAAAAAAGAAAAAAGTACAAAAAGCCAAGCAGAAACGCTCAAGAAAGGGGTTTCTAGCCAGTTGGTTATCAAGAGATTATTCATGATAAAATGAGCAAATATAAAATCAATTGACCACTCAATCTGTCAAATGAAGATCCATTCCCACACAACTGTTGAGTTATCATTTATTTTTTCTTGGGTGGTGTGAGAGGGGTAGTGTCATTTGGATGCTCCTCAGTCCTTCACTAACCAGAGTCCTTTCGTCCGCGTACATGATGCTTTGGTACCTCATTGTGATTGTGAATGGTGTCATTCCTTTGTTCTCCTCCTGTACATCAACTGCCGAGCTCATCGATGAGCTCCCCGGTCGGCCAGATGGTGTTTCTTTCGAGCAGCACTCGGGGCTACATCGTTACGGATTCTCGACGTGGCCATGCTCTGTTCTATTACTAGGTGGAAGCCGATGCAAGGAACCCGCTATCCTATCCTCTCAACATTGTGGTTCAATGGAGGTACGGGAGTCCTGCTGCTAATGCATTACTGCTTGTGCTATTGTTTACCAATTCTGATTGACTTCGGTTTAGGCCCCGGTTGCTCTTCTCTCGGGTTCGGTGCGTTCATGGAGCACGGTCCGTATCGACCAGCTGGGGACGGTGGCTTGATGAAGAATGAATTTTCCTGGAATAAAGGTACTTCTTTCATCTGCCCATCGATCATGTTTGTAATGGAATGGACCCTCGAAAGTTGTTAAGGGTAACTTAACGCTGATTAAATTGCAATTTGGATAGTGTCGAGCATGCTGTACGTGGAATCCCCCATCGGAGTTGGGTTTTCATACTTGAATACGACTTTGGATTACGTCGACTGGGGAGATGCGGATACCGGCACATCTGAGTTGTTATTAATGGTTTTTCTTCTCTCAAAAGTAGCGAGAATTTAGCGGCCCTCATATTCGTAGTGAAACAGACATCCTTTCCATTGCAGCCAGAGATAACATGCAGTTCCTGCTCAGTTGGTTCGAAGAATATCCGAAATATAGAGACTCGGATCTATTTTTAGCGGGGGAGAGCTATGCTGGTAATTTTTGGAACTCCAATAGTCTCACGGTTGCCCCAGTGGAAGAGATTATTAATTTCTTTCTGTTCTTTTGAATCCAATTTGATACACTAATCTTCCTTCCGAACAAACTAATCTCTACAGAACATGATTGTAGGCCACTACGTACCGCAGCTTGCAGCTCTGGTGCTGGATTACAACAAGCAGTCCCATGGGAAACCGATCAAGCTGAGGGCGATAGCTGTTAACAATACTTTGCTCCACTGGATCGCGCTTCTTCAGTTCGGCAACTTTCTTCGCTTGATTTTCAAGCTTATTACCTGACTAGAACAATCTCGTCTTCTTTTTGTCGATGCAGCTCGGCAACCCACTTCTGGATTCTCAGATTAGTGTAGACGGTGCCACATTTTTGTGGTCCCATGGTGTCATTTCGGATGAGACGTTGAAGCTGAAGGAGACGGTGTGCAATGACTCCAGGTACGTGATGGAGCTAATCCACCACAAAATTTCAACGGAATGCACGGAGGTGTTTGAGAAGTAGGTGGAGGAAATGGGGAATTTTACCGATCCAGGTGATGTGCTCGAACCTTATTGCTTCTCTGGGACTGCCGCGATGCAATCGGCTTCTGGTAGTGTGGGATGCGTACCACGCCTAAGTGAGTTTGACTCTCTGGAAGATCTTTCCTAATATCGAGAATTTTTCTCTGAGGTTACATGCTATAGGGATACCCTTGAGTACATTTTAAGCTAACGGATCTTCAATATCATAGTCACAAAGAATACACGAAGAAACTTCAGCAAAGAGTACTGCATAATGAACACGCAATTAGTGAGAATTTCTCGTGACAGTTCACATTTGGAGTACTAAGCCGCTTGCTTACTTTACAGTACTCTTTCCGATTTTCAAAATGCACACTCTCGTTAAGAGACACCACTTAAAATTTCATCTGAACCTGCATACAGCATAAGAATGAAACAGCCCAGGAACAAAACCATGAAAGCATCCTTACGGTATTGATTCACTGATAGGACTATTCAGAATTTAGGCCTTGACCTGGTTCATCAAGTATTGATTTTTCTTGTGAGCAGCTAGCGCGAAGTATGGTTCTGACTGATCCGTGCCTCGGGGATTCGATATTTTCGTGCCTCACGCTAATACGACGAAGCTCCCATTGGCTTGGCAATTCTGTTCAGGGTCTTTTGCCCACCTTTGCTCTATTACCTTCCTGATTAAGTCGGAACCACACATTCTGTTTCTAAATGTTGTTTGGCATGTCGCAGGCCTCTTTCTTATCATGCCGTTGAATTAGGCATCAACATCATACCTCTTTTGTCGGCCTTAATCAAGAAGCATCTGCGAGTCCTCCTCTTTAGGTAAGGCATGGACATGACTCGTCTTGTTCCAACATGTTTCGTTCCATGACAACTTTTTTCCTGTCAGGACTATCACTGTCTGTGTTGTGGAAACATGCCTTGAATTCATGAACATAGACATCACTGCTGCATTTCTCATATCAACTAATAACGTGAAATTGGGCTGCATGTTGCAGTGGCGATCAAGATTTGAAAATTCTGTTGACGCTGACGAGGATGATCGCCAACATGATTGCTCGAGACTTAAAATTCACATCCTTGGGTAAATACGCACCTTGGTACGACAAAATGCAGGTTAGATTCTCTTCTTGTCTACGTTCTTTTATAACTCGACACACCACGGTGGTAAAGGAAAACGGATGTTTCCGTCCATTGTCGAATCTGTTTCGAAACTTGCGGATGTCCATACATACATTCCTAACAACATCAGCGACACTCGTGAATCAGGTTGGTGGATGGACTCAGTCATTTGGTACGTCAAGAAAAGGGAAGAACGCGACTCATTTGACGTTCGCCACGGTTAGAGGAGCGGCTCACGAGGTCCCGTACACTTCACCGTCGCAGGCTTTCACCTTGTTCAAAGCATTTCTCGAGGGATCCTCTCTACCGAAAGTGCCGTTCAAGAACTGATCCAGTCGCGGCTCTTACTGCCTGCCCAGTTAGTGAATGAATATGAACGCTCAAATGGATAATAATATCAGAGACAGATATGGACAGACCGAAGAGATTCAAGAACGGAAACTAGCTAGCTAGGTCAACGCAGTCTACTAAATTAACTCTCAGCTTATCACATGATCCTATGTATCAACTGGCATTTGTTTAGTTTGACATTGACAGCTCAATTAGGCACATCTGTATACTTTTTTAATTGTTGGGTGTATCAAAATTTAATCACATGCACAGTCCCAATTGGTGTAGTGAGGTTCAAGTAGGTCAATGGGCTGCTGATTTTAGTATTATGAACCTGACAATTAGGAAATTGATTTCTTAAGTTAGAGACCCCCCACAATTTTTTTTCTTTTTTTTTGGGATTATTTAATGACTCACCGATTTAGTTGCAATTGTTTTGGAGATCGTGACCAACTTTAGTTCCATCGTTCCTTTTCTAGTCTTTCTGATTATTAAGTCTACGTTATGGATATTTTTTTATAGGATAAATTTAACGGATTAGATCATCTGTTTTCATCGAAGTCAATACCTTCCAACCGATAATAGCGGTCAAGAGTTATGCAATCAAATGTCTCTCTTCAAATAAACTATATTTATTCGGTCTTAAAAAATTAAGTGCTTGCGTAAATAATCTTTTTACGCTCTTATTGAACCATACGGAATTTCAATGATAAATGAGATATGTACATATTATATTTATGTGAGATTTCACCTCAAGAAGTAGCATTCCCTTTGAGTCTAACCTAATTTTACTTAATGTAATCTTGCAAAAACGAACGCATTATTCTCTTAAGCAGCCAAGATGCCTAAAATGAATAGGGCCAAGTCGTTTGTCATGTGTTTACTCTATAAATTCTAAATCAACAGCAAATAATCTGGCAAAATGACAAACATTAGGGTTTCAACGTTGGCCCGTGAATGGCATTATCATTGACAAATGTGCAGCAAGAATCACGTCTAGGTTTACTTGTTCCACCTAAGATTACGCACTTGGAAAATGAAATATATTCATATACAAGTAAGTGTGAATACTAGCTTAGACATCGCGTGGCGGATCTATAAAATTGGGGAAAAAAAGGTCAACGTCAATGGATTAGATCATGCTTGCAAATTGCTTACACCCATTAACACAGATAACTTAACCTTCATTAGGAGAATATTAAGCTCGTAGTTCAGTCAACTTCTTCCCTATTTTATACATAAGGAACTCGTGGAACTGCCATGGCCTAATCAAGTTCAAACGTAAGAGAAATGGATCATATATATCAAGTTGTCTTTCTTGTAATTTTTCTAATTTTAGTTTGGCAAAGTCTTGGTGCTTTGTTTAGATTTAAATTAGTTGACCTGATTCATCAAAATCGTAGGTGCATCCTGTACATAACATTTGATTACTCGAGCCAGCACTAATGTTTCGCACAAAATGAAGCGAAAATGAAGCTTAATACTAAACTTTACAACTTGCCCATTATTCATCTGTTCATAAATCAGAAGACTTTAACGGGGGTTTAATCAAATTTCTTTTCCTCTTATTTACGACTTATTCGGACAAGTGAACAATGACGTTTTTCATGAAAAAAAACCAAAGAACAATCATTTTTTTTAATCATCTATTAACCCCAAATATTTAGGAGTTCCCATTAGTCCGATAATGATATTAATTAATCAGGAAAAAATATAAAAGCTGTTTAGAGCTCAAAGCAGTTTAAACCTCTAAATAACAATTATTTTCTCCTGAAGCATGCAGCGAAGATTTGGTTTATTGTGCCCTTAATGACCTAAAACTAAAGAATGGATAAATGATATACCTCTATAGCATAATTTACACTTCGAACCCCAAAGGGTTACTAAAAGAAATTCCAAGAAGACCGAATGAATGATCAGGGTTTGATCTAAACGAGGCAATCTCGTATTCCAATTGCATCTTCCATTAAAATTAATGTCGCATTTATCACGCCCACCATATTACTCATAGAGTTTTACTTGATGCGCGTGGATGAAGGGTATGCGTATTTACATGGAATTAATTAAGTGAAGGATTCTATACGTTATTACTAGAAATATTACGCACCACGCGCACCACATGCATCTAATATAGTTTTTATTTTTGCAATTTGTGTTAATTAATAGCAACCACCAATCGCAATCTCCAACCTTGAAGGCTTGGAAAGTGTTTCACCACTGAAAGGCTTCATCTTACTTAATTGATGTATCCTTCCTTTTCGATTGTAATCTTAAAAACTCTAAAACGAGGCGAAAGCAAAGATCATCTCTTGAAATAAAGTAAAAGGAAATTCTTGACCTATGCCATGGGCTCACCATCTATTCAAATGTTCCCTTTGTATTCTATCACGCGACCTTTCCTTGCTCCAAGCTCCAAGGGGCTCATCTCAAGTCAAGCTAATTCTTGGACTTAGCTAGGGGTAATCGTCATGTTAAAAGTAAGGACAATAAAAATCGAGGGACATTGCGAACGTAACATCAGAAAAATGAGGGGTTAATGATGTCAGAGAGGTTGAACTTTACAATGCTCTGTGATCATAAATCAAATTTGATTGCTGCAGGGACCCACATGGTCATCAGAGTCTCCGCTACTGCTGATGAGCGGCTGAAGTTTGACTAAGATTCGGTGGTTATGTGTGTATGGACCATGCGACGTCCAACATTTCAATGTTTTTTCCGAAAATTAAGGTTAGCTATTAGGACCGCAGGAGTTCCTTCCCGCAGCTTCTTGATAGTCTATGCGAGTGGTTGACATTTCTTAAAGAGTAACATGCTCAATGCAGAAGCAACTTGGACTTTGTACTTCCAATTGAAAAAGAAAAATTAGGGGGGGGGGGGGGAGTGAATAGAGTAAACGTAACCCAAACCCATCAATCGATCTGGTTGGTTCTGCAGGTAGTATTTATATGGGAAGTAGCACCAGCTGTGCCATTTGGAAGCAGCTCATTCAAAACAAGTTCAGATGCTGAGACGGTGGTGAGAGCTTTTGAAATGTCTTCTCTTCGGAACACAACCGTGGCGGAAAAGAAAATGAAGCCCACTGGTGTCGAAGATGATGATGACAACGACGGCGAGGAGAGTTCTTCCACAGGCACTAATGAGGTATTGATCTTCAAGATGTATCTGCAAAAACTCTTTCATGAGATCTTTTTAGATTAACTTCTCTGGACATCACGGGTTCGTGTTGGAAAGGGTTTTCCATCGGGTTTCCATTCTGTTATGGAGAGGTTCCTGAATGACGAGATTTAATACGTTTTCTTTGTAGATTTGCCGCGAGATAAATCTCAAAGAAGTCTGCATATTGCTGCCTAGACATTTCGACATTACTTAGATATACTCTATATTAATTTGTGAAAATTCATAACGTCAGGGAAATGTGGTGCCACACTAACTCTATATTGCTGCCTAGTCTTGAATGTATTCATAATGATTCGATCGTTCTGACATTCTTAGCAACATGTGATATATAATATAACAAGAAGAACATGGAGTCTGCGTCGAACCAGAGCAGATTAGCCTCCAGTCATTGATTTCTAGTGAGAAGTTACCAGCAATAAAAATGGTAGAGAGCCTCAACCTGAAACTTCGAGAAGGAGATTGTGGTTTTAAGGTGGTCATTAAGTGTGTTTTTTATTCTGAAATGCTGCATTACTGGCCATTTTATTCTGGATCGTCTTAAATTTTCATTTTGTCAATGATGAACATCAATGTCTTTCTCTCATTTGATTTTTATCAATGAGGATCTATCGAAGTTTGTGATGAACTTCTTGAACAGTCCTTGCCCAGAAGAATAACGATTTTCCTAATTACCATGCATGGCACAGATCCGTCTTTTCCTTCCATATTGCGACTTTTCCACATGTTCAACCTGATTTTCCAGACAATTCGATTAAGTAGATTTGGATGTGTGCTCCATTCTTTGTGACGTAGCAAGCTAGTAAGTTTTGTATGCAATGTCTAGATTGAAAAGTATAGTAACCTTGTCATGAAATTAGCCGAGAGATACTTACCTCACAATTAAGATCCTAGTCATATACTTTGCTTGTAAACTACCAAAACACTCTCTGATAAAAAAATAAAACTAGTAAAACACTCCCGGTTTTTGACAAGCAATGCATTGATCAGAAGCCCTTATTAACCCCGGAACACCGATCATCTCTGGAAAAGAGGTCAAAAACTTACCATTCATCCGACCACATGATCGAGGTTCGTCCTTCTAATTACTATATTTCATTTTTACGTTATCCTGTGACAAGTAAAATATACAGTGAGAAAAGGATAGAGGCGTAAGGAGAGTATTCTGTAAATGGCCTAGATTTCAATGGCGCCAGTCTTAATATCGAGAACTGTTATTTAATCATTGTCTTTTGGAAAAAAATCATGATGTTTCTGTCCTTCTAGGACGATCGCCTTGAATCAGCTAGAGCTCAAATGGGTCGGGTCAGAGAAGAAAACCAAAGGCTAAAGTCCACGTTGTCCCAAATTGTGAAGGACTACCAATCTTTACAACACCAGTTCTTTCGGGTTGTCCAAGAAGAGAAGAAGATCGAGATGGAACCTTCACAGACCAAACTTTTGCTTCCTCACAACCAAGAAAACAATGAAGAAGCGGAGCTCTTGTCCCTCACCCTAGGACTGAGCTCGAGCCGACTGAAGACCGACGGAGAGAGGAGAAACATATCGATGATGCGGAGTGAAAGCACAAAGAATGGAAATAGTGACTGGAAAGAAGAGTTGTCCCTTGACTTGTACAATGGAAAGATCATGAGTTGTGATCATGAGAGCTTGAAAGACACAAAGGAAGGTGAAATCTCGAAGATATGGCGACCAAGTAAAGTTCTCAAGACCGTGAGAAGTGATGATGAGCAGGTTTTGGAGCAAAATCATTTGAAGAAAGCTAGGGTTTGCGTCAGAGTTGGGTGTCATGCACCCACTGTAAGTATTTTTAGCTTTTACAACTATAATTTTGCCACGAGCAACTTCACCACTCATTTTCACAATAACCACAATGGATAAATGGGTTTCTCTATAATTCTGTTAGAGATGGCAAATAGCATGGTATGTCGGGAAACGAGGAAGGACCATTTGAGGAGAGTATATCGACTCAATTTGTCATGACACGTTGTGTATCACAAATACTTGAATATTTTTCAATGTGAAGTGTTTTGATCTCAAGAATCTAAATTAAGTAAGTTATTTTAAGAAGATCCCAATTTGTATCCATTCATCAACAAATTTGTTTTTGTGGTCACCTTGTTGGAAAAATAGTCTTCTACGTGTGTATCGGAAAGAATTCAGTTTAATATTAGGCTAAGATTTTGTTGAAAAGGATGACATAAATGGCTTATATTGTTCTTGTCGCACAGATGGAAGATGGATGCCGATGGAGGAAGTACGGACAGAAAATTGCAAAAGGAAATCCATGTCCTCGAGCATACTACCGTTGCACTGTCTCGCCATCTTGTCCAGTCAGAAAGCAAGTAGGTTCCATTCATGCACACATTTTTTCCCATTTTTGCAATGCAGGAATTCTTAAATTTAAACTTTAGATTATGTCCATTTTAATTGGCAACATCACAGGTACAAAGATGCGTGGAGGATATGTCCGTCTTGATGACCACTTATGAAGGGAATCATAACCACCCTCTTCCTATCTCAGCCGTGGCTATGGCTTCTGCCACTTCCGCGGCCACTTCCATAATACAATCTCGCTCATCGACCTCACAACAACACCACCCCCACGGCCTTCGATCTTCGGCGTCCTCGGGCCCTGCTTCTGGCGCGTCTTCTAGTGGCTTGTACGTACTCGATTTCATGGGCGATCGAAATCCAAAGCTGCCTCGACTTTATCTCTCCAACTCTTCTTCGATTTCGGCTTGCAATTCTCACCCCACCATCACTCTGGATCTCACCTCGAGCCCCGACTTCTCCAATTGCGATAGATATCGATCCTCTTCACGCTTCCCGTCTCTACCGAAACACCCTTCAACATTTCTCAGCTTCTCCTCATCACCACCTTCATCATCATTGTCGTGTCACTTGGATACCACAGCCCATAAATCATCTTTGGGCATTGGTCCTAGGGTTTTAAATCATGGGACGCCACCACGACATCAATTTTACCAACGCCATTTGTGGCCAGTTACCAATAGCCAAGCTTCTCGTCCACAATCTTTACCTGACTGGTTAGCCACCGAGGCGACGAAAGCAATATCGCCCAATGCGTCTTTTCAGTCCCCTTTAGCAGCCGCGATGACCTCGTTTGTGGGCGACAGGGCAACTAGCTCTCTTGGTGATAAAGGAAAGGAAGGAGGTTCTGGGCTGAACTTGAAGCTTGGTGATGATCCAGCAACACCAATCAGATCACTCCAACTACATGGACAAGCTGATGGGATACCGTGTGCTTCTTCAAACTACATGGACAAGCCAATGGCTTTGAGCTCTCACCGGGGATCTAAGAGCTCAATTTGGTTTCCGCATTCACCAGAGGCACTATCCACATCTAAGAAGAGTGCTTGTGCTTCAATGTCTCCTGCTGAGACCAAGGATCACCTCATTAAGTTTCTTGCCAATTCTGAAAAGTGACCTCTGGAAGGAACGAGACTACTGTCATAGTACAGAATTTACCATATGTTAGAAACTTAGAACCATGAGCTTTCAGGAATCAAGACCCCAAACTAAACTTCCCATATAATTAAGGTTTTTCGGCTTGATCATTCTAATTTTTTTTCGCATTAGATGGATTAATCATGGATACGAGCTAGTTGGACAAACGTGTGAGAGTACTTGCATTGTCTTTTTAACTATTCTGACGTAGAGTTAATAGATTCAAGTGGACAAAAGATGATCCTTGCAGGTTCTCCAAGTCACAAATGCAGGTGAATCTCCCAAGAAGTGTGCAGGCATCATATGCTCAAATGGAATTCGTGGAGAGATATGAAACGTGCACTATTGTTTAATGCGTGGTTCCCTTTTGTTTAAACACCAACTAAAATGAGCACAGAATAATTAACTGCTTTTGCTGTCGAATATATATGAATTCACAATTTTTTACAAAAACAAAATGCGAATGCGGGACATATATGAAGTTATGAACCTTCATTGAGCTTAGTTTATACGTAATTTAGAGATGTAAAAAATAAGATTCAATAAACATTAATGCAAAAAATTATAGGAACATTGTCTTATGGTCATGTATTAAAAACGGGCCAACCTTTTTATATTCTCTTTTGTCTTATGGTCATGTATTACTAATAGATTAACTTTTATCCAAAAAGTCATAAATTTATTGTTCTTTTGCCAATTCAGTCCTCCAACTTTCAATTTTGCCAATTGAGTCTAAACCTTTTCACTTTTTGTCAATTTAGTCATAAACCTTTTTATTTTTGTCAATTGAGTCCATCTGGCTAATTTTAACTGAAAATTGCTAACGTGGACATTGGTCGGCCTACGTGGCGTCGATGTGGACAATTATTAACATTTTTGAAATTCTTTTTTATTTTCTATTCTTTTTCCTTTTTTCCTTTTTCTTTTTTTTCCTCCTCTTTTTCCTTCTCCAGCAGGTCATCGGGTTGGTGAAGTCGACCTTGCCAGTCTCAGGCAAGCCTTAGCCTCGCTAGCCACTGGGGAGGCCAAGCTTCGTCCTCTCTAGGCAAGGCTCACCATCGCTGAGTTGGTGAGGTTGAGCCTTGCCGAATCCAGCGAGGCCGACCTTGCCTCTATCCGATTACCGAGGCTCGGCGACTGGTTGGAGGAGGAAGAAGGGGAGGTAAAAAAGGAAAAAAGAAACAGAAAAAGAAAATTTTGAAAAATATTATTAAAAATTGTCCACGTTAGGGCCACGTGGACCGGCCAGCGTCCACGCCAACAATTTTCCGCCAAAATTAGCCAAATGGATTCAATTTATAAGAAGTGAAAATGTTTATATCTCAATTAATAAAATTAAAATATTTATAATCGAATCGATAAAAATGTAATAAGCGTAAAACTTTTGGGCTTCGGTCCGTTGAATCATTTCTGCCGAGACGATAAGGCGTGATTGGGCCGAGCGGAAATGGCAGCTCTTCCGCCATGCACGAAGCAGTACAGTCCGGCTCATCCGGACACCACCGACCCACTCTCACTCACTTCCCCATCCCACTCGCAACACGGCCATTTCTCTGAGATGGACACGTCTCGAGTGCCGACAGGTGGCGAAACCGGGCTACATGCACGTCAGACAACCACCATAACTGACCCGTAAGCACGGTTCCCAGGGAAGACACCGCAACAGAGAGAAGAAACAGCGAAAACGAAGACAACCCCTGAAGAACATCCCTTAGGCATGCGAAGAGATCCGTTCTTTTTTCTTTTCTCCTTTCATTTTATGGGTTTTCTTCGTGAATTTGCTGAGCTTTTTGTATTGTCGACATGTACCGATGATCTTGTTAATCTCACTGGTGTTGAGCCATTTGTAGGAACGGCACAGCCGCAAGAGATGAAGGGAAGTGAGAAGCTGGCGAGCTGTGATGCATACTTTGAGACGATTCAGTCCAAGAAAAAATTGCCCCCTTCGGTGCAAGAAAGTCTGACCTCTGCATTTGCAAGCATCCCAGTTTCTTCATTCCCACAAGTTCCTGGAGGCAAAGGTAAGAACTTATAGCTGCACTTTCTCAATTGCTAATCTCTCTTTTTTTCCCCCAATTATAAGGACAAAAAAATAAGGTTTAGTTTTTGAAGGTGAATGTGTTTTTCGTTTGGGAATTGTAAGTTGAATACAAGTTTTTGGATTTTTGGAATGTGAGAGTGTACTTGTTGTGATCAGATCAGGAGTAGTTTATATTTCGTGTTATCCCATTTTGAGTGACATGGATTGCAAACCTATTGATGCTGTAGTGATCGAAATCGAAGGAGACGCCTCGGTGGCTGACACGGTTAAGGTTCTGTCGGAGCACAACATAATGTCAGCTCCGGTGAGGAACCCAGATGGGAAAACGAGCACAAATTGGCGAGACAGGTACTTGGGAATTGTGGACAACTCGGCCATAATCTTGTGGGTGTTGGAGAGTGCAGAGCTCGCGGCGGTTGCTCTGTTGGCCGGTTCGGCGAGTGCAGCTGGTGTGGGAGCCGGAGCAGTCGGCGCTCTTGGGGCATTGGTGCTGGGTGTGACTGGTCCTGCTGCGGTTGCCGGGCTCACAATTGCAGCGGTTGGTGCTGCCGTGGCTGGGGGTGTGGCGGCCGAGAAAGGTGCGGGTAGAGACTCTTCCACTGCCGTGGACAATTTGGGGCAGGATTTTTACAGGGTTATTCTCCAAGAGGAGCCCTTCAAGTCTACCTCAGTAAGGGTGATTTTAATTCTAAGCCTTAATTAATGTAAGAATATTTTTGCGGTATCGTCATGAGATAGCAAATGAGTTGTGGTTAAGTTAAATGCAAATCATAGTTGAATTGCTTGTCAAATGCAACCCTGGATCAAAGTTTTATGTTATCGGTTGAAGATTATTACAAGAAGCTAATCTATGAAGCGTTACCAATACCCTGGGTATGAGTATGTTATTTTGTTGAGTGAACTTGGTCTTTGATAGTTGAGATGAAAATGTGTTCTTTTATGTGTTTCAGGTGAAGTCCATAATCAAATCGTATCGCTGGGCTCCATTCATACCAGTAGCAGAAGACAGTTCGATGTTGAGCGTGTTGTTGCTACTTTCGAAATACAGGCTAAGGAGTGTTCCCATCATTGAATCGGGAAAGCCCAACATAAAGAACTTCATCACTCAATTTGCGGTTATTCAAGGCCTCGAGAGTTGCAGAGGAAGAGATTGGTTCGACTGCATTTCTGAAATCGCTATCGGTGAATTAGGACTTCCTTTCATGTCACCTGATGAGGTATCCTATACATATGATCTCAATCTGTAAATAGAAGATTTATAAGTGATCTCAAGCTTGAGGAACACTTGTTGGCTTGTACAGGTCGTTAGCGTCCGAAGCGACGAACTGATTCTGGAGGCTTTTAAACGGATGAGAGATAATCAGATCGGTGGTGTCCCGGTCGTGGCAGGGTCAAAGAAGAAGATTGTGGGAAACATAAGCATTAGAGATATTAGTCACTTGCTGCTGAAGCCCCAGCTTTTCACCAATTTCAGGTATTCTAAGACACCAAGTGCCTCTAGTCTATCAGTTTGGTCGAGCTTCACGATTCTTAAATGGATTTGTTAAGATGGCAAGTGTTGAACACCAATTAAGCCAAATTTCTTATTTCCAAGGCACTGTTTCTCTCGTAATATGAATAACTGGTGCATTGGAAATCATAATATTTCATGGTTATAGAGTGTCCCGCGGGCACTCATTAAGTAAAGCCTTCTTAAAAAGTGTTCTCCAGTAAATGATGAGATGCCACAAAACTTGTGCATCATCCGAGTCTATCTCAGTATCAGTTTCCACAAATATTCATGAAGTTTTTAGTTTGTTGGTAGGACAAATTAGTATTAATGCTGTGCAAACAAGAATACGACACTTCGTAAGCTCTATCTGCGTAAACTGATATATCTGGTCCATTACTTCTTACTTTTTCTTGCCTTTTGTCTAGTCGGTGGTGACCGGAGTTGTTATTAGCTTTCTTTGTGAAATTTTGCTGCAGGCACCTAACAGTGATGGATTTCATGAGCACCATCATCTCGACAACTCAAGAACCCGGCAAAGTCATACCGCCGATTACGTGCAAGCCCGATTCAACACTCGGCAGCGTGATCCGCAGCCTCGCATCGAAGTCGGTACATAGGATATACGTGGTGTCTGATGAGGAGGAAGTTGTGGGGGTGATCACGCTTCGAGATGTTATTTCTTGCTTCATCCACGAACCTCCTAATTATTTCGACGATTACCTTGGGTTCTCGGTCAAGGAGATGCTTGGTCAATGAGGCTCTTGTTACTGGTGTCCCTAGTGTGCTTTAAGTACTATGAGACAAGCAGAGATTGTTATGGAGGATTTTCTAGGTCCTTATAAATCTTGCTCTTGTGATTCACTAGTAATTGTCAAATTTCTTCCCTTGGACTATGTTCTCACCTCACAGCTTGGAAATGTAAGGTCTGATTTTGTTATAACCTAGAGATTTAGCCTAGCACGACAAATCCGCGTGCATAGAAGCAACACCAGTTCTTCATCCTCACGACGAAGCCCGTGTTGCACGGTGTGTATGTGTGCGCGCGCTTGAGTGAATGAGTACGAACCGAGACTACTAGATTATATCAGCAGTGTTTTTTGCACTCTAAGCTTTATTTCTTTCTGGCAAACTTAGTAATTGCAGGAAAACACTTCAAAAGTATATAGCGCAAGAAGAGAAGCTTTATGTTCTTGTACTGAGGTTCTCACTGCTGGTCCAGCCTTCTTGAACCTGGATTGAGTACTGCAGATTCCAGAGAACATCTTCTATCGAAGGCCGCTTGCTCGGCTCTTCCGTGAGGCAATTCACCGTGACTTCGACCGCGGTCTTGAGCGATTGGTATGCGAAGGAGCCACGAATGGATGGATCAGTCACGCTGCGTAGCTGTGAGGGGTGTTCCGTTAGGCTCTTCTCTAGCTGCAATTCCAATTAGCGGGAGAAATCAGTTCCATGGGAAACATTCGGCTTTTGCAATGCTCGACGTGAATGAGAATGGGCGACTGTTCTAGGAAGTGAAGTACCAGTTGTTTCATGTCATCCAATTCACCGGTGGACTTGACCAGCTTCCCGGTGATGACTTGCAGGAGAATCTTCCCAAGCTGATACATATCTTCTCTTTCTGCATCTTTTGGACTGACAAAAAGAAAGAACTTGCATTTGAGAATTCCTTCATCTGTGCAATACAATAGCTGGAAAATGAAATTGAAAAGAAAGAAGAGCCTGCATGCTCATGAGCAGCACGAGCGTGCACGTTGATAGAGATCGGACAATGTAATACCTGCTATCGCTTGACGCCATTTCGGAACCCATCTGGAAATATTGAGGGGTTAACCAACATCAGCTAAAGGATGCAAGAGAGATTTTGGAGTATGATGGAGCTTATTATTCAAATCTCACCTTGAATGGCAGTGGAATGTTGTAATTGCTGATTTTCGTGGTGAGACTCTCATCAAGCAGAACATTGTCAATCTTCAGGTCATTCCCAAATATTCCAGGAGCCATCCCAGTGTGCAAGAACTGGACTCCCCTTGCCACGCCTATGGAGATCATCATTCTCTGTGGCCATTTCAGCATCTCTTTCCTCCTCCAATCTGCACATACATGTGCAAACATAAAACTGATAGGCGGATGACACACACAGGCATTTGCCAAAAGAACAGATCCTTCCTTTTCCGAAATCTTACCTGTGATAAGATTTTCCAGCGTTCCATTCGATATGTGTTCGAGTACGATAAAGACTGTGCTGGCCACATTGGGGTGGTCCTGATAAGTGACGATGCAGTGTCCAAGAAGACTGACCAAATGGCGATACCTTAGCTTAGGTAGATTGTCCAGTTGCTGCACTATATTTTGAGGCAAACTTCTCTGCTTCAGTTTCAGACACTTCACTAGGACTACTGTACCATCTCTGAGCCAACCCTTGTATATCTGCAGAACAAATTAAGGTATCACTCTTTAGCTGTTCGATGGTTACACTGTTGAGTTCCTTCGCGATCCAACTTAACATTTGAATTGCAAAAGAAAATGTCTTACCTGTCCTTGATTTGCCTCTCCCACCAAATTGCATGGATCAAAATTGTTTGTTGCGTCTTCAATTTCCTCCAGAGTGAAAACATGATAAGGTGGGAGGCCCAGTGTCGCCAGCCTCATTGTTTGAGGCATTCGCCCTGCCAAAGAGTTCAGCAGTTTTGGGTGTTATATCCAGTTCAATTGAATAAGACCAAGATTGTCTACCACGTCAATGTTAGGAGGAGGGATATTCCTCTGTCATTCCCAATAATCTGAGCAATAATAATGAAGTACAGATGAGAGATCTTACTAGAATCAATGCTCGACTTTGGCGAGCCGCGAAACGACAGTTCGTCAGCATAAGACTTGGCGGGCTTGCTTTCAAATGATCTTCGTGCTTCTGCTCTCCTGATCAGCACTATGATCAGTAGTCCGAATGCCCCTGCAACTCCAATGGTGCCTCCAATTATTCCAAAAACGAGACTCAGTTTGATGCTCGACCCTTGTTTCTCAGCTTCAGCCGGAGGCTTAACTGCCAAAGCTTCTTTCTGGCAATAAGAGTAGGAGTGCTGGTAATTTGAGTTCCCGCCGGACAAGCAATTCCACAAGCTGATCACGGTGAGGTTCGCCAAGCTTGACCCGATGCATGACGGCATGTTCCCAATCAAAAGATTGTGCGAAATGTCCACATAAGTGAGATTACCATTGCATGAAAGATTCGTTGGAAGTGCTCCACTGAATTGATTTTCCTCTAAACTGAGGTAACGAATCGAAGGCAGACTGAAAATGAAAGACGGGACGTGCCCAGAAAGCTCGTTGGCCGAGACATCCAATCGCTGAAGCTGACTCAAGCCATTCAACTCACTAGGAATTTCAGATCTGAATGAGTTGTTCCTCAACAGAACACTTACAAGGGTGTCTCCGAGCAATGGGAACTCTGGTCCGAGAAAGTTGCCACTCAAATTCAGCTCTTCAAGAACGGGTAGGCCCTTAAGATCTGGGACACTCCCGTTGAGCAAATTATCAGACAGAACAAGACTCCTGAGGCTCTTGAACGAAGTGATGGACTGAGGAATCTCCCCGTAGATGGAGTTCGAGCTGAGGTTGAGCACCACAAGTGAGTGAAACCGGCTGACCTTGGCGGGAAGCGGTCCCCACAGGCCCAGGGACACAAGTGAGAGCACCGTCAGGTTGGAGAGCTTTGTGAGCACAGTGAAGAAGGAGTCCATGGAGAAACTTGCAGAGAGAGTCTGCTGAGAAACGGCAAATCGGGAGGGATCGGGATTTGGGCCGTCGCGATAGGATGAGTTCTTGGTCCCAAAAATGGTCAGCTCTGTTATGTGATTGTCGGAGCAGGCAATGGTGAGAGAAGGTGATGGTGGGAGGTAACAGAAGCTGGTCCAGTTCGTCCATCCCTGGAGGGCTTCCGGGTACTCCAACTGCTTCTGGATTTGGAAGAGGACCCTGGTTTCACTTGGACTGAGTTGAGCCATTGCAAGTGGAGCTACACTCATCATCAACACGATCACAGAGAACAAGATACAGAGCAAAACAGGGGAATTGGCCATTTCCCAAGCAAAAAATGAGGTTCCAAAGTGGGTGCTTTTTGGTGTCTCACTTGAATCTGAGCGGAATCAAATCATGCAACACTCATGGGAAACCATACTGAAGACTCTCTGGCATTAAAAGCCATACCTACAGCTCCGGCAACTTCATCCATACATGGCAACTTCAGGATGTGGAGCTCTGAGACTGAATGTGGGAAAGAAGTTGGAGGGAGACACCTTCGTGGGTTCGCAGAGAGTTATGAGGACAGTGCTGTAATGAAGTTAACATACACCAAGGAATTTCAAGGAATGATTAAAATATGAAGTCAGGAGTGAATCATTCAGTGCCTAAAAGCTGGAATCTTTATGCTAGGGAAAAGAAAATAATTTTTTTTTTTTTGCATTTGGTGAAAAGGTGTTTGTGTATGTAATTCTGTGTGAGAGAATAATGGATCTGGAAAGCATCAGCTGAGACAAGAGGAAAAGTGGCAAGCCATGAAAATTACATGAATCACAACACTGGCGACAACTATCTTTTGGATCGATTTTCAACGGGCCTAGATTGATATACAAAGCTAGAGGCGGGCATTTTTAGGGTGGGTAGATTTCGGATTTAGGGCCTGAAACCTATCATGTCGGGACTGATTCCCAATTTTAGAACCCAATACCTATTCTGTAGACCTCGACTCTCTCGATGCGGTTCGATTCCAGGGTCTATTTGGGAACTGATCCATGCCCTTTTTTGTTGTTTCATCTTTTTTATTACTTAAAAGGACAAATTTTAATGAAACATCCCTTCATTTACACAAGGCAAAAACAACAATAACAAGAATACAAGATGCGAGGTAAAATTAAAAGTAGATGATTAGGGTGTCTCAATGTGGTTCTTCAATCTGGTTCAATCCCCCGGTTCGGTCCGATCCCGTTTCGCACCCAGAATAGAAAACCGAACTGATAGTAGCCAGTCCCAAATTTGTAGAATCGGGAGTCGGACTAAAACCAACTGGGTGGGGTTAGTCCGATCCAATTCTAGGATCTAATTTGGACCAGTACTCAGCCCTACAAAATTAATAACTTAAATGATGCGTTGATTTTTATTGATCCCCTCGAACGTAATTCCACCCGTTTCTATGCACACGCGCAGCCTATCACATCGCCCGAATTATCAATTTTTGTAAATTGATGCTAATGCCCACGAAATAATAATTATTATTATTTTCCTTTTTACATTTATTCATCTATTTTTGGCTTGTAGTCTCGTTAATTTTGGATCCGGTGCTGGGGAAAGTCCAAGGCACAAAGGGACAAAAACCGTGGGGCCGGGGGGGCGGGGGGAGCCATTCTCGATCACGCGCTACGTCGCGCGATCGTGGACCGTCGATTCCACGGCGACTCGTTGGTCAACGCTAGCTGCGGATTCAAAAAACAGCCGGTGCGAGGATCTCAGTGTCACGTGCCGAGCGCACGTGATCTCCGCCCTCGGAAAAAAAAAAAGGCTGGCGCAATCACGAGCCCGTACCTGCGTCGAAAAAGTTACGAATATCCCTTAAAATTAGGTTGTCGGCGGAAGGTCAGGGCCGATGCTCATGAATCAATGATGAGCAAGTGCCCTTTCTGAGATTGATTAGGCAAGAATGATCCCCGCTAATTCCCCCCAAATCCTATTGCTTTCGATAATCAAAAGTTCAATAATATCGCACCAGCGAGTCTCTCGAACTTTCAAAATGTATTGAGTGAGAGTTGGCATCGGAGGAAGTGCGGCTTCCATCCTTCCCAGTGGGATTAGCTCTACCTAATCCCATATTTCCCGAGAACGATTAAATTCATCGCGGATGATTCGGTGCTTTTCCGGTCAATTTAGGGTATGATTAATTCGCGTGATTTGGCAGCTAGCTCTTGTAGAACTAGACAACGCACAATGTCGCTTGGAGAAGGAAACAAAAAGTAGGGTTTGTTTGAGTTTAGGAAGAAAGGAGTTAGTGAGAAAAGGATAAATTTTGCGATTAACATGATATTACATGTTCGTGGTAACGTGTTGGACATATATATGTTTGTGGCAGAGGTTGCATGTGATGTGTCTCGGAAGCAATGCCTCGAGTAATTAAAATTAAAAAAAATAATTAAAAAACATAGAGAAAAAAGGTACATTTAATTATTTGCTTGTTTCGGTATATAAAAAAATTAATTGCTGAAGCCCTAAGCAATCGACCTCAATATGCGGCGATTGTGTTCTGCTTCTTTCAACGCAATTGCCCGTTCCTGAATTTTTTTGTTTTATTTTTTTTTAACCCCTCTTTTCAACACGATAGGGATTACCGCCGAAGCTGGAATTGAATTAAAATTTCCTAATTAGTATTTAAGAACTACATACATCGAAATATAAAAGCTAATTCCCTCGTGTTTTTTATACGCTACTTTGAGTCAAATACCGCACCGACTATGAAACACACACTCTCTCTTATCAAGTTGAATGTACACATGCAATTTTCATTGCACCACACATCGTGTCGGCGATGCCGATATGCCATCAGGCGAGCCCTACATGATCCAATGAATACCCGGGTTTAGACAAGAACTTCTTCCTAAATTTCAGCTGACCCAACGTCGAAAGGGGCTAATTCTGATAAAAAGCATCAACTTTATCTTGAGCGACGGTTCTGACACGAATTTTTTTTTTTATCTGAATAAAAAGCACCAACTTTTACTCGAGTCCCAGATTAGGCCTCTATGGTGCTAAATTTTTAAATTGTTCGTGCAAGATTTGGGATTTAAATGAAAGTTGGTGATTTTTTACGAGATAAAAAAAAAAGCACGTGTTAGAATTGTCACTCAAGATAAGGTTGTCGTGTTTTTTTTGGAAATTGGGCCTTCCCGAAAAGACGGAGGAACCAAGGCCCACGGACGGAAGTACCCATCTCTCAACATTCATGGGCCTCAATTTGGGAGGCCCAAAATGGGCTTCGAACGTTGCGTCCATTCGAAAAGCCCAAGCCCAGCAGACAATGGCAAAAAATTAGGGGTTGGGGGGTGGGGTCCAGCTGTTCCCTTCCCACCCCATCCTCGTCTTGTCTTGGGTCTGGTCACGAGGCACCGCCTGCGTCCACGTGGACACCGCACCGTACAGTTAATTAAGCAGTTAATTAACTCCCCCGAACGGGACAGCTAAGCGCATGATGATGGCGCTGAAACGGCGCCGTCGGGGCGATTAATGAGTTGACATTAATCTAATAAATAATGAGCTTCCTTTATGTTATTATTCGAAGCTGCAGCGTCGCTCTCGTCTCCGTCAAAACTTGCGCGTTGCTGCTGCTGCTGCTGCTGCTCGTCCCGCCGCAGGAGTGACGACCGACGAGCGAGAGCACCGGCCGGCCGGCGGACCGTTCGGGGCCGCGGAGAGCACCGGCAGCCGACGTTCCTCGTCGTCTTGCTGACGGTGCATTTGCGATTCCGGGGGGCGCTCTCTTTACGGTGCGCTCGAACTCAACCCGTCGGTCTAACGTGCTTCTGTCGTTTTGAGTAGGTCTCCCCTGTTTCGGCGGGTGGTTTTTCGACTCGTGAAGTCGATGGCGATGAAGATGTGATTGCGGTTTCATGGATGGAGTGGCTTTGGTTCTAGAATGCGGTTGTAGTTTATGCTGTGCAGTGTTGATGTGTTGTTCGAGTCGGTGGAGAGAGCTCCTGAGCTGGGTCGGTAGTAGTACAATACCTGTAGAGAGAGAAATGTCGTGTGCTCAAGCGTGTGGGGTGATAAAAAAGAAGATGACTTTTGAGTTTATGTACGTGAATTTGATTGGATTTTGGGTTTCTTACTGTTCACAAGTGTATTGTCTTTGGATTTAGGTTGAATGTCAACGAGTTGCTCATGTGTTTGAAATGGTTTGAATGTGAGAGTTTTCGTCATGGATTTCGGTTCTGCCAATCGGGGAGCATTCTGGGTCTGTAATAGTGAAGTTTTATTACTTTTGTTCTTCTGCAGGTTGTTCTATATATATATATATATATATATATATATATATGTATCCGGGGGGGTTCGGTTCCTTTCTTTCCTAATTAAATGGGAAGAACACCAGGAAAATGGTTGAAGACCTTATTCCTTGGCAAGAAATCGTCAAAGTCTCATTTGCCAAAAGGAGGGGATGTTTCGGTATGATGTCTTTTAATAAACAAGCTCTCTTTTGTTATCTCGGTGACGTGAACGTGATGGATTGGAAGAGCCACACAGCTGCTCCTAGCTAAAGTATCTCATTTCTCGAATGAGTTCAATTGTAGAAGCTTCGGGGGGGCTTCCGATCCTGTATTGCTCCTTATAGTCATAGAATACCCCTAACATTGGTGTCCAACTGAGGTTTTTGATGGGGTCAGTGTAAAGATGGTTTTTCATCTAACTGTCAGGTTACGGAGAACTCGTGTCTTTCTGTAATCAGCTACTGTACAGGTGCATAGGGGGAGATATCACGAACTGCTGACTGGGGCAGCCTATTGTATCGACAAACTTATCAACAAAGTAGATTCCGAGCTCAATATTTTCTCTCCTCAAGTGATTCTAGTTCTTGCCCTGGACATCTATTATTTGTATATATCCAAATGGATGGATTGGCTCACTCAGTTTATACCTTTTAAGTTGCTTTGGGACTAGTGCCTCAAATTGTTAATTAAGTTGAAAAAATTTATAATGGTAATTGAAATTCTTGTCGTTTTCTGCATATTCCACTCTTTGTTTATTATCAGTATTTTGCTTCTTTGATCTGCCAATCTTTGCGACTCTGTCAACTCTGTTTGTTTGATGTTTGATATTCTTCGTTATCTAATGGCGTCTCTTCTTTTCTGAGGAAAGAAATCTGGACAAAAAGGAGAGGCCTTAATTCTGCCTAAGACACCCTCCACTGATATTATTGTGGAGCCTCCTTCAAATTCGTTGCCAATTTCTGCTACAAATGCTACGAGTGAAGTGGACTTTGGAAATGGGCCATATGCTATAGCACCTAATGATGCTAATATTATTTCATCCGGAAAAGATGGTAACGCACATAGAAATGGTTTGGCCTTATCAGAAGATACTGAAAATGAGAGGCTTCAGCAAGCGGCTACTAAGGCACAGGCTGTGTTTAGAGGTTATCTGGTAATCTTCTGTAACTACTATGTCGGCTCCCCTTTACCGTGCAATTTGTTTAGAGAATCTTCCTTTGTATAAGTTTCCTCCTGGCAAGAATTTCCTCGGTGCTTCTGTCCTTGGGGTAATAATCCTTCACAGTGCCTCATACATATTTTAAAGCTATCGTTGTTTATGTCTAATTGCAGGAGTTGATTGGATAAGTTTGTAATAGGTGAAACTAATATTGTCTATGACCGAATTGTCCATTGGAAACATCGAAATGATAAACTTTTATGGAACTACTGATTTTTGTTTTAAACTTGCTTTTAACTTTCCTACTTATGTAATCAGGCAACTTGATTTAAGAAATAAATCAGTAATTTGGAGAGTTGTTCTTACCTTTGATCATAGCCTACTGTTGATAGTTGCAATATGAGATGTTGTCATGAGTTGTTCCTCTGATATAGGAAGGTCCATGTCAAGTGCATGCCAATTACACTCTGATGCCAGGAAAATTTAAGTAACGAGTCTATCTAGAATTTTTGAATTCTTAGGTTTTTTGGTCCATTTGACTGACCTGTTTGTTATTACGGCCAGATGGAAGAGGGTATTCATGTCACGAGTTTTAAGTGATTTGATTAATTTATGAGAATTTGAATCACTACCCTTGTTTATCAATAAGTGATTTGATCGATTAAAGAGCATTTAAATCACAACCATAATCATCAATAACTAAGTATACATTCATCCAAATATCGCTGAATGAATTTCTGATGCATTACTGATATATGTGTCGTGTCATATAGTTCTGCTCCATTTCATGCTTTCTTGAATTTCATTCTTTTTCATTTGGATATACTGACCTTGTGTTCAAATGTGTACTATGCCCATGCCAGGCTCGTCGTTCATTTAGAACACTCAAAGGTATTGTCAGGATGCAAGCATTTATCCGTGGCCGCTTGGTCAGAAAACAAGCTATTGCCACATTTTTCTGTGTGCAAGGCATTGTAAAGATTCAGAAATTAGCTCGTGCTAAAAAGGTGAGAAAATTTTCTACTTTGTGGCCAAAATCCATGCTCTTTCCTCATAACTTCTAGAGTCAGTCTTTGTGTTCCTATACGGACCGGTAACACACTGGACTCCAAGTACTCATATCATCTTCTAGAGGCAGCATATGTTTCCCCTTTTCTGCACTTGTGCTTACTTTTTTAACTTCTTTTTTGTCTGTTAAATAGGGTTGGGAATTGCGGAATCCTTCAGCAACTGGCCAGGATAAGCTGTTTGTTGATGTGTTCATTCAGAAGGTGAGATCTGTATATGTATTCTATTTGTGTGTATTGGTACAAGTATGGGATACTTTTCATAATTTGGGTAAGGAGAGTTACCCCTTAAGATGACCAATCGTCCTTTAAATTGCAAGTATTCGGATTTTATCTGAAAGATTGCATTGCTTCTGCATTCCTTCAAAAATCATGCACTGTTGTAGAGGGTTCCTTTGCACCAGGAGATAGTGTAATTCCTTGGGGTTGACGTTTGTTTAATAAATTTGCTTAACAGATTTTGTGCACTGTATCTGGATTCAGTTTGATTTATGAACTTCCTGCTTCAATTGATCATGAATTACTTTACTAGTTATAGGGAGAATATGTCTTCTTATAAGAAATTTTAAGCGAAGAAAGTATATGACCTCCTTACAAAATAGAGAAGATGGTTCCAGTCATCAAATTCTTGGAATTTAGCCTATAAGTAGGTTTCTTTACATGATGCCTTGATGTGATGTTCGTGTCCATCTACCTAGTCAATGCACTAAACAAATTTCCTTGTGTAAGTGGTAATAAATATCCTATCATGAAGGATACTTTAAGCTGGAATAGATACACGGAATACTCATTGCTTGGTAATCATTGTTTATACTCTCAGCTTCTTGCTTCATCTCGCCCTGCAAATCCTCTTCATCTTCAACCTGGTCGTGGAGATCCAAATTCAGCTTATATGTGGCTTGAACGCTGGACGAGGTCTCGTTTTTGGGAAGCCTCCTCACTACCAAAGGAAAATTCTCACTCGTATCTGCAGTCAAAGCATCAAAATCTGGAAAACAAACCGTCTAGCCACAAGCAAAGTGTCTGCAGACTGCCTAGTACAAACGTCAAAACTGCCTCCAATGGCATATCTTCGGAGTCCAATAAGCCCAAATGCTACCCAAGGAATTTTTCTGGTCACATTGTAGATTCAGTTCAATGTAGATCAGAGAATGAGATTGAGAAAGTAAAACTCAATTTGAGAAGGACTAATGAGCTTCCAAAAGAGGTTTCTGATGGGGTGAAGGCTGATGAGAAGAAACTGGACGACAGTCTTGGGAATGAACCAACCTCTCTGGTTCTGCAGCAAGATGTCAGTCATTCATCTGAGGTGGAGCAAGAGTCCGAAATTGAAGTACTATCACAATTTGAACTGAAAGGAAATCTGACATTAGCAGCCTCTGAGGAGCAAGTTGATGAATTACAAGAACATCTGGTTGTCGTTAAAGCTCATCCCACAGAGAAAGTTGGTCCAGTTGAACAGAAGTCGGACTTGAAGGATGCGAGCATGAATGGCAAGCATGAAAAAAGCACCCATAGAAGAGCTTCTTTACCTGCGAAGATTGACCAACAAGAGAATGGGAAGCATCCCACCACAAGAGTGCCCAGCTATATGGCACCGACTGAATCTGCAAAAGCCAAGCTGAGAGGACAAAGCTCCCCTAGGTTTGCCCAAGGTGGGATTGGTATGAATGGCACAAGACGGCATTCATTGCCATCGTCCACCAATGGGAAAGTAGATTCATTTTCACCAAGAGCTCTGAGACTTGTCGAAGCATCTGGCAAAGGAACAATTAGAAGTGATAAATCTCTTACATCTTCCAGAGATTTTGGTGGTAAGAACTTAAATTATGTAATTTTTGTATTACTGTAACAATAACACGTGTGAACACGTGTTTTACATTGTAATGTTCTAGTTTTCTTTTCTTATTTTAAAGAAGAGAAACCAGTCTTTTAAAACCAAAGGGTTTCCTGAGACAATCATCATCCTTGGACTACATAACATGAAGTGTTTGTGTCAAACATCTTGTGGAACAAGACAACGGTGAAGAAGCGAATTTTTAGATCTACTGCCAGTTTCATGCAATGGGCCAATTTTTGACTAGTCTCTTGATTGAAGTTATAGTACTCAGTCAAATTTATAGTAATATGGATATTATTAAACTTGGCATATTCTACTGAAGATATGGATGAAAAGAAAACAATTTTCCGCAAGAATTACTACAATATTTTTGTAGAGCATATGATCTCGCGAAAAGATAAAGGTCTCTTGGAAGAAGTTTAGGAAGGTTCCACTGAAAAGGGTTCATTTTGCTGGACTGTAATCATTAAATTCTTGAAACCTAGTAAAATATCTAATATATTCTGTTTGTGATGCCAAACGTTCATATTAAAGAATGAAGTTCTAATATATCGAATTACCTTTCTTTTAATATTGCATTTTGCACCTAATGCTGAAATTTATGTTAGGCGTATATCTTTTAGCTTTATATCAATTGAATGTAGTTGTTATTTGACTTGTAAGCCATTGTAGTATATCTTTTGATAGATGACTATGAGATTACACTTCGAGAACCTACTGCCTTCCAGCTGGCCAATTTTCAGTCTTGCTTGGATTTGCAATGTTTTGCTCAGACAGATGTTATCTGACATCTATTTTCAAATTACTCTGATGTTTAATATGCTTGATTGATCCTGAAGAGGAAAGATCTGTTGATCCATAAGTTTACTGCATGGCTTCATGCCTACTACCTTTGTTCTTCTTTATGGTTAAAAGTACTAAGGATTTTTTTCGTGTCATTACTTTCGAGCTAGGATTTTGAATTGTCTTATATCCTGTGATTAACAATTTTTATGCTATATTATCCAGAGAAGTCGATTAAAGTAGAGTGGAGGAGGTGATCTTGTATGGCATGACGATCTGTCTGGACTTTACATTGAGAAAGAAGTGAAATAACAGAAACTGCTCTTAGTTTTCTGTTCAGGGCCTTTTCCGACAGACGAGTTCTCAACTTTGGCAATGTCCACGCACCCAGCTAGTCATCATTCAAGATGCTAGGACATGTATGGGATATTATCATTTTCTGTATAGGGATGTTTTACTCTCTGACCAGTTGGGTGGTTAATGTGCTTAATTATCATATGGGCCTCAATATGTGCTGCTTTTTCTTAGGTAATTGTTCTGTCTATATTCCCTGTAAGCACTCTGATTTAATTTATGAACATTTTACAAGACATGATAAGATTTCAGTCTACAAGTATCAGTTGTAAATGGGGTCACTTTGCCTTCTCAATTTTCCCACGATGGAGTTGATACTTGATAGTATTGTGTTTCTCCACCCTGAAATCTTACGATGGTCTTGCCTGTGTAATGAGGTGAAATTGCGGTACATAGTATGTTGTTTCTCTTTCTTATGTGCCCTAGGCTGGAGACATTAAGCTCGTGCTGTTTTTACAAGTTGGAGCTCTGGGGAGATCTTATACGATCTAGCATAGTTGGTATAGTAAGGTTCCATTTCTGCTGAATTGACAGGTCAAAGTTACAGAAGTATCCTTTTTAGTGACCTAAGTCTCGGCTACGGTGGATCAATTGAAACTTGAAAGCCACTATGCATTACTTTTATTTCTTTAAACTGATATATCCATGGACTTTTTGAGCACGGAACAAGCTTGTCCTTGCCCAAAACTGGATGGGCATCTCATTGCGAACAGATTGCCATGAGAGAAGTCCCTGGTGTCCAAGTTGGATGGAACACTGCCGTACCAACAGTATACCCGTTCCCCAGGTAGATGCACCCGTAACTTGCCGACACGCCCCCATAAATTGTTGCTCCCGTGTCGTATGACCATAAGATCTTCCCGGTGATTGCCTCCATCGCGTATAGGGGACCATTGGGAGCAGGTGACCCAGCAAAAACGAGGCCATTGACTACTGAGACAGGCCCAGATGCGATCTCGTTGCTTGGGTTCGCTGTGGACCAGAGTATTGCGCCTGTGTTTGCGTCAAGCGCAACCCACGCGCCTGCCGTTGTAGTTTGGGTTGAAGGGCCGAGGGTGAATCTAGTTCGATTGCCGTTGGCGATGTTGGTGTAGATTCTTTGTCCGTCCGTAGCTGCACCCCATATGCCTCCTCCCTCTAGGCCGCCGGGCCCGGCCAACTGCACATTTTGAAAAACGATTTCATCATGTTAGGCGACTTCTTTGTTGAGCCAGCTGTATGTATCGTCTATCCATTCAGCTCTAGTGTATTCTCTGCTTAGGTTTATCATACTTCTTGTGTTATCGTCTAAAGCTTCTTGATTATCCTCATTGAGGTGAATATGCTGGGGCTGAGCCCTACGGGATGTCAATAAGGTGCTGAAGTGCATCTTGCCGAGCAGATTGAAAATTAAGCATATTGGAGAGGTCCAGATAGGTTAGAATTTTGAGGACTCTTTATCGCTATTTTCCAAGCTCGCATAGATTGCATTAGAGTGAGACTATAATAGTGAGCTACCTCCAGGATTATACACGAGAACTAAGGTGATGACTGTTTATATGAGTGATAACGGAAAGAAGATCCATCACCTATGTCAGCAAAATAAGGAATGACAACGCGTACTTACTTTGAACCATACTATGGCCCCGGTGTCTCGGTCTAGAGCCCAAGCATAGCCACTCTTTTGCACGGCAGCTACGATGTCTCGCCTGGTGCCGTTCGCTGATATACTGAGTAACATGGGAGCCTCGCCGAAGTCCGCATCCAAGTTTGGTCCAGGTGGACAGTCGGGATTATTTGGCACCAAGCAAGCAAAGTAAAACACGTCATATCCCCCGAGTTGTCGTGCCCATCTGATCTTCCCCGATTCGATGTCGAATGCGATGATGGAATCAAAGTTCACGTCCGGCCCTATGCACTGGTCGGGTTGACATGGCTTTGTGGTTTGGTTGTTTTGCTTCTGCTGGCATTGTGCGACCTCTTGTGGAACTGTGTAGAGCTGCCCAGTGCCTACGTACACGAGCCTCCTTTGCGTATCAATCGCCGGACTGCTTCCCCATATGGCAGCTCCGGAATAGCCGCCGCGTTTACCGCCGTTGTCCGGGATTGTGTAGGTCTGCCATATGATTGCTCCTGACGTAATACTGAGCTTCGCCAAGCTGCCTCGGAAAGTGCAACATTGCTCTGCGGGTAAGGTCACTTCGAGTGATGATACTCCGGCATAGAATGCGCTGTACAAATAAAGAGAGATCATTATCATCCGGGTCATAATGAGAGTCACCTTTTCTTATATTATGGAGAGCCTTTGTAATTTTTCTTGGTACAGTTTACAATTTTTTCTTTAGTGTTTGCATCCACCTCATATAAGCCGTTCCGGACATTGTTACCACCGCTAGAGGCCGTGGATCAAGCTGAGTTGACCAAATTAGCCTCCCGTTCGATCGGCTCACAGCGATAACGACTGCAGGTCCGTAAATTGAGACGATCAGGTGGCTGCCGGCTATTGTTGGGGTTGACCTCGAGACCGTTACGTTCACTGTTGTGCCCGTGCCCCTAAGCCCTGTTAACTCGCTTAGGTTTTGCTGCCATATCAAACTGCCGGTGAACGCGTTCACGGCGTACAAGTAGCCGTTCCACGAGGGAAAATACACGACGCCGTTGGCTATTGCTGGGGTGGCGGAAATATCCTTTCCAGCGAAGAACTTCCATCTCAACCGTAAATTCCGGATGGTACATGGGCTGATCAATTTTTCTTGTCGAGCATTTCTCGTGTTGCTCAAATCGCCTCCATGATTTAGCCACTACATCAAATACTTAAACTCATAAACAGAAGCAGTGAGAAAAACCACACGCACACAGATGCACGATGACGGGTTGGGGCTTAACTACCAAGGCGACGGCACTGCCTACTACACAAACGGTGGCGATTGCAAAGATGCAGAAGATACAGCAAGTTTTCTGAATATGTAGGTGAGCCATCGAGATTGTAAAACCAAATTTCGTTTTTATTTGGGTGGATTCTACAAATCCCACATATGATTATATAGACAAGTAATTGTGTGTTCCTCGGTCTCACTGTGTCACATGTAAAGAGCTCTCTGTCTCGTTAAGTTTGAATCATTTCTTTGTCGACATGCGTAGAGCATTTATGTATCTTCAACATCAAAACTCAATCTTTCCTCAGCTAATAAACGTTTTCCTAGAGGAAATGTGGTCAGGAAAAACCTAACCATGCAAAGCTCGCTTGTGCAAACAGGACGTGGACGTCACACCTGGCTCTTGTTGTCACATTATTCGACGTGTAGCTATCTATTTATCTCCATGAAAGCAAGGCATGAATAAGGCACAGCTTATTCAATGTCTAAACCTGCTCAAGTGGGGGCGGGGGGGATCTTGCCATTCATAACGGTTTGACTGAAAACTGGCGCAATTTGGAAAACAAATAAAGATATTTTATTGTATATCCACCGTCCTAAGAAAATTGGTCTCGCGAAAAAAAAAAGTACTTTGTATGTGAAAAAGTCCGAGTTAAGAGTTGAAAAAAGTCGAAAGAAAAATGTAAAAGTAGCTCTAGACAGACCCCTCCCACTTTTAAATATGTGCTTCACGGATTCATGCATTTATTTTGGCTAACACAAGTTCGTTTGCTTTTCACAAAGTGAGGGATCTTGAGCATGAACCAACTCGTGTGTCTGATGACAAATGAAAAGAGTATGAATAAACTCATGTTCACTTACCGCAATTCTTATCTCTGGCTACTGGAGAGGTTATGTGCTCTATATGTATGAACAATGAAGAATCATGTGTTGGAGCTACGGCTTACCTCCGCAACAGCAATGTTTAGCAAACAGACAGCAGCGACGACGAAGACACCAAGACTAATTCTCTGGATATGGTGGCGATGAGCCATGCTTATATGCGAAGATAGAAGCTCGCTTCTCTCTTTCTTTATGTTGGGTATGTTATGAGTAAATCCT
Source organism: Syzygium aqueum (assembly GCA_031216185.1). Taxonomy (NCBI): domain Eukaryota; kingdom Viridiplantae; phylum Streptophyta; class Magnoliopsida; order Myrtales; family Myrtaceae; genus Syzygium; species Syzygium aqueum. The sequence continues at coordinate 27,747,755 of CM062237.1, read as the reverse complement.
AGAACAGATTGTGCTATATATATGCACGCTAATGCCCTCTTGGTTTGCCGCATAGATGGAAAAAAAAATCTCTTGGTTTGACTTTGGAGTTGGAATAATTACTTCATTTTCGGTTAACAAACACGGTGAGAAGCTAAGTTGCACATTGATTGGTGGCATGACCACGTACAAGTGACACCTAACGTTTAATGGATTGAAATAATAATTTCAACTAGATCAATTTATTGGGATCATCAGGTTCACCAATGGCAAACATATTATTGTTGGATGATTTTACAAATCCAAATGTGCATCGCTGTGTAAGAGTATATATTCTTTAGAGAAAAACATTAAGAGAAAGGGAAAATTGCAAAAACCTTCTTGAGATAGAACTCACATGTAAAAGAACCATCATTACTTTTAAAAATAGCCTCGGACGGAGATTGCAGGGGCTAGGCTGGGGGTGGCAATGATAGGGTAGGACAGAAAAGCGAATGTTAGGGTTTGGGGGTTTTTTTTTAAGGCAGTTCGGGAATAAAAAATGAAATTTTTTATGATATGTGGGGGTGTCAAGATGCAAAATGATATGAAAGTGACAAAAATTTTGTCGCTTTAAAAGTGGAGATAGTATCTTATGTATTAAGATGAAATTTGACATTTATTTCTTTCTCTTTGACCTTTGAAAGCTAGAGATATCCCTCTATATCCCATCATTCATAAGTAGCTTTGAGGACACGAAACCATCCAATTCAATGATTCATTAACTAACTTGCTTACCTAAATTGGCATTAAATAGAATTGACCGCTGAAGAATTGAAAGATAGATATAAGTAAAACAAATATATTTTTTATTTGAATTTTGCCCAATTTATATAACCAAACTAATATTTCTTTATCAAGAAAAAGGGCCGAGGAGGTAAAAGCGCAGGACGTGGATAGATTTTAGCCACCGAATATATGTTTTAATTTATTTAAAGCAAATCTTCCAAATAACTATAATAGAGGGAAGCTACTAAAATATTTGAACTTATGACACTAAAGTCAACTCAATCAAGATCTTCAAGCGGGGCCCTAGAAAATATTAGCATCAAGAACTAGAAAAAAAAAGGAAAGAAATCCATGTCGTGCACATTCTGTGATGCTTAACTTCGTTCATTTTTTCTAGCATAAAATAAGGCAACAGAATTTTATTCTCTAAATTTATCACAATGTGCTAGTGATCCAATCTCACTTGATTTTCTCCTAACGAAATAAGAAAAATGGATCTTGGTTTGAATTTAAACCCCTGTCTCGATTTTAAGAGTTTGATCATAGTATTCGTGCATATCCTTTTCAAGCTAAGTTAGGCTAGTTAGCTTGAATTTGGCCCATATACTCTATTCTAGATCTTCCCCACAGTAATAAAGTAGTAGCAATAGCGACCCCAATTGCTAAGAATAGGTTTGGGATGTACCAAGTGTTCACAAGATAGAGTTAGCAATTGACTAAATGTCCAATTATTCAACAACAAAACGAGTTGGACTTAAGGAGAGCATCTTAGCAATACTTTAATTCACACAATCTTGTTTGCAGTTATCTAGAGAAGTAATTATATCACAAGAACGTTTATCACATTAGATTTTTAGTAAAATAACGTCAAAAAGTATTGCACAAGCGATTTGATATACTTTCCTTGGTTATGGACAAGCTCACTTTTTGTATGTATCCAACTACAACTGTACGCCAGTAAATGTTGCTCCTACAAGTATTTCTTGTGTCCTTTTTTTTTTTTTAATGTTAGGAAAAGAAAAGGATCCGAATAATTGATGTTCATTAGGTACATCGAAGTGAAAAGGAACATAACAAATATGACCGCCCATCGATCATACTTGAGCTTACTATTTTCTCTTTTGATTCTTGCACATAGAAATTGATGGGATAATTACCAAAAAAAATTTATAAGTCTATTGTATAGATGTCAGTCCTCAATATTTCAATTTGGTCTTGTCCTCAACCTTTTGATAATTTACCTATGTAGTCCTTCAAGCCAATTTTCGCTAGAAATCGCCGACGTGGGAGCGTCAACCATCCCATGTGACACGCCAGTGCTGACATGAACAAATTTTACAATTTTTAGAAATTTTATGACTTTTTTTATTTAAAAAAATTAAAAATGCAAAAATTATCCATATCAGCACTGATAGCACCATGTAGGACGGCCGACGTCTATATCAGTGATTTCCGGCTAAAATTGACCAGAAGGACTACATTGGCAAATTGTCAAAAACTTTAAAACTAAATTGGCCAAATTAAGAAGTTTATGACTAAATTGGCATTCCCGTACAATAGGTTTATGACTTTTTTGGTGATTGTATCTTTTAAACGGTTGATTGATTATGAATATAACTTCAGTTCTAAAAAAAAAAGATTTTTTTAGAGGGAATGATTCATAAAAAAGGATAAATTGGGGCCAGATGATACTGAACCTGGTTCGAATTGTGTGTAGTGAATTGGGTCGATGGGAGAATCTTGTGATGAGTGGATGAAGACTCTCCTTCACTTTTCTTCTCAGCTGTCCCAAGATCTATCCCGTCACATCCTGTTCAATCTTTCTCGTGAGATGCTTTCTCATTCTCTCATGAGCACCTAGTGCAGGCTATGATATCTTAGGGTTTACTACACAAGAGTTCGAATGTAATTTGTAACTTCTAATAGATAAGTGTTGTTAGATAATAAGAGAACACGAAGCAACTTTTTGATAATTTGTCTATGAAGTCCTTCAGGCCAATTTTCACTAGAATTCATAGGGTTATGATATCTTACAATTACTACTCGAGAATTCGAATGTAATTTGTAATGTATGGTCTTGTTCTCGACATCGTTACAAACAAGCGTTTTTTAGGCTTACTATACAAGGCCTCTTGATTTTTGTACAATATGAAATTTGAAAATACATGGATCTACTTCGGCCAAGTTAATAAGACATGTGAACTCCATCACACGAGGATCTAAACTATTAGGCATGATTATTTAAGATGGTATGAGATCAATGTTCTTTCGCTCGCCTAATTCACTATGCGCATGGAAGTCTAACCTTCTATTGAATAGGATTCGCATGAAATATATAAGTCTTTTCCTCCATTTATGTGTCAAGTTTCCAAATCGGATAATCTACCGAATTAAAGCAAGTGAAAACTCAATTTTCTCCTACAAATCATGCATAATTACAATAATTGATTAGAACTTGATAAGGGGAAAAATACCAGAAAAGTTTTAAATGAATTACACATGCGCCAATTCAGTCCCAAAGCTTTCAATTTGGTTAATTTAGTTATTCCGGCCAATTTTTCTCGAAAATTACTAATGTGGGCGCTTGGCATTTGGCCATGCCATGTAGATTGCCCAGTGTTGGCATGGACTATTTTGATAAGTTCTTTTATAAATTTTTTTATTTTCTATTTTCTTTACTTCTTTCCTCTTCTTTTTCTTTTTTTCTTTTCCTTACCAAGTCTGGCAAGGGTTGCATCGAACCTCTCTGGTCATAGGAGAGGGCCGGCCAACCCTTGCCGACCACAGGGGAGGGCCTGCGACCCTCGTTGAGCTTAGAAGAAAAAAAAGAAAAAGAAAGAAAGAAAAGAAAAAAAGAAGGAAAAAAATTATAAAAAATCCAGAAAATTTTAAAAATGACAATAGCAATTGTCTATGTCAGCGGACGTCCACATTAGCGATTTCTAACCAAAATTGATTAGAAGGATTACATTGACAAATTGTCAAGAGATTTATGACTAAATTGATTAATTGAAAGATTTAGAACAGAATTGACACAAGTACAATAAGTTAGAATTTTTTGGTAATTCTACGAAAGGAAAGGTGAGTGAATGGTCACAACTCAAAGCACATGCTATTCGACCAAAAAGAAAATTACGTGCTGATATGTTCTCTTCATCAAAACCTCCCACTTAGCGAACATTTGCGTCCATGTTCACCATCACCTGGCCTCGCACAATTTTCTTTTTCTATGAAAGTTCTTTTTCTTATAAAAGTAACGTGAGATTGTCTAGGCCCGATATCCACCATTCATATATGATAGACTGTAAATGAGCATTTAAAAATTGTGTCATATGTATGTACATCACTATTATATTTTTAAAATAGTATAAAATGTAGTAAGGTCGGTCTTCACCCTTTTAAAGTAAGCTTTTAAAAAATTAGTCATATTCCTCAAAAATCAACAAAAATTTATTATACCAATTTCATAGACTAAACATAGTATAAATAATAATAGCAATAACAATAACTACAATCAATTTTTGTCGAAGAATAATTACGATTATATTGATGCAAGAAGCAGACAAGGCATTCACGTAAGGGAAGGAAAGTCCTCTATAAATACTGGGGCAAGAAACTCTAAGATAGGCAAGAAGACGCAAAAACAGTGAATTAAAACGTCAGGTTGCCCCTTGAGTTCCCCTAAACACTTCACTGGAAACTTGTCGAGAATTTTCTCTCATCAGTTTACTCATAATTTTCCTATTGAAGTGCTTGGGGGAACTCCTGATGCCGCGTGACAATACATTTGGCCTTCGTCGACGCTCACAAGTCATGATAAAGATAACACAAGGGAGGTAACCCCATTTATTCGTGGATGGATATGGTTTATGGTCATAATAGAATGCGCAGCACGCAGCAAAATTAAGGTTTCACATGAGTAACAATGCGTCCGTACTTTGAACCATACTATGTCCCCCGTGTCTCGGCCTAGAGCCCGAGCAAAGCCACTCTTTTGCACGGCAGTTATGATGTCTCGCTTGGTGCCGTTCGCTGATATACTGAGTAACAAAGGAAGTCCGCATCCAAGTTCGGCCCAGGAGGACAGTCAGGATTATTACGCAGCAGGCAAGCAAAGTAATACACGTCATATCCGAATTGTCGTGCCCATCTGATTCTCCCCATTTTGATGTCGAATTCAATGATCGAATCAAAGTTCACATCCGGCCCTATGCACAGGTCAGATTGATTTGGCTTTTTGGTTTGGTTCTTTTGCTTCTCTTGGCATTGTGCGACCTTTGGAGGAACTGTGTAGAGGTTTCTAGTACCTATGTATACGAGCCTCCTTCCCGGATCAATCGAGGGCTGCTTCCAGTAGCCGCCAAGTTTACTGCCATTGCTCCTGACCTAATATTGAGCTTCGCCAAGCTGCCTCAGAAAGTGCAACATTGCTCCGGAGAGGCAAGGTCTCTTTGATTGACGATACTCCGGCGTAGAATGCCCAGTAAAAATAAATGGAGATGACAATCATCGGGGCAGAAGGATACTATTGGTGCCATAACTTATGTACGGCGATCACTTTGGTGCCATAACTTTTTTTTTGGATCACTTTGATGTTAACTTTTTTGAAAAACGATCACTTTAGTGCCAATGTTGACGTGGCTTGCCGGAAATTCTACGTGGCGCTGACATGGCTCGCCAGAGAGGTCCAGTCAGCATTAAAAATAAAATTTAATGCTGACGTGTATTTTTTTAGAAAAATAAAAATTATATTATATTAAAATAATTAAAAAATAAAAAAAAGGAAAATAACACATAAAATTTAATTTTTTTTTATTTTTTTTCCTTCTTATCCGGCAAGGGCGGCCCTCGCCCGACTCAGGTGAGGGCTTCCCTCGCAGGCCCAGGCGACGGCTGCCCTTCGGCCCAAGCGAGGGTCGCCCTCGCCGAACGCCGGCGTGGGTCGCCCTCGCCGGAGAAGAAAAAGAAATAAAAAAAGGAAAAAAATTCAAAAATTCAAAAAAAGCCATATAATTTTCACGTGTACAAGTTAAATTATTTTTTTAAGAAATATAAATATCACGTCAGCTTTTTGGCCTGAGTCACTAAAGTGATCTATTTTTTCCGATTTTAGTACCAAAGTGATCCGAAAAAAAGTTATGGCACCAAAGTGATCGCCGTACACAAGTTATGGCACCAATAGTGTCCTTCTGCCCAATCATCGGGCTCAAAATGAGTGACTATTTCTTCTATTGTGCAGATTGTTTGTATTTTTCTCGGCACAGGTTACTGTTTTCTCATTAGTATCTGCATCCACCTCTTATAGGCCGTTGCAGAGGTTGTTATCACCGCTAGAGGTCGTCGATCAAGCTGACCTTACCAAATTAGACTCCTGTTCGATTGGCTCCCGGCGATAACGACTGCAGGTCGATAAATTGCGACGATCAGGAGGCGTCTGGCTATTAACGGGGTTGACCTCAAGACGGTTACATTTACTATAGTCTACGCGGCCCTAAGCCCCGTCAACTCGCTTAGCTTTTGCTGCCATATCAAATCGCTGGTGAACGAGTAAAAATAGACAACGCTGTTGGCTATGGCCAGGTGGCGGATGTATCCTTTCCGGCGAAGAACTTCCATCTCAACGGTAAACCCCAGACAGTCAATAGGCTGATCAATACCTCTTCTCCAGCATTTCTGGCGTTGCTCAAATCGCTTCCATGGTTTAGCCACTACTTTATCTCCTAAACAGAAGCAGTGGCAAAATATGAAAAGTTTGCGCTTCTGCGTGCCGACAGACAAAGATACATGATGACGGGTTGGAGTTTATTACCACGGCGACGGTGCTGTCTAATACACAAATAGTGGCAATCACAAAGATGAAGAAGATACAGCAAGTTTTCTGAATTTGTAGATGAGCCATCGATATTGAAGAACCTAATTTCCTTTTCCTTTGGGTGGATTCGACAAAATCTACATATGATTTATAACAAGTAAATGTGTGTTCCTCTGTATCACTCTCTCACATGTAAAGAGCTCTCCGTTTCATTTAGTTTGAATCATTTCTTTGTCGACATACGTAGAGCATTTATGTATCTTCAACGTTAAAACTCAATCTGTGTTGAGCCAATAAAAGTTTCCCTAGAGGAATGTGGTCAAGAAAACCCTAACCATGCAAAGCTCGCTTGTGCGCACAGGGCGTAGATATCACACCTCTCTTTTTGTCACGTTATTCGACGTGGCTCTCTTGTTTGTGTTCACCAAAGCAAGACATGAACAAGGCAGCTTATTCAATAACTAAACTTGCTCAAGTGGGGGATCTTGCCATTCATAACTGTTTGAATGAACACTGGAGAAATTGTACATCCACCATCCTAAGAAAATTCGTCTCAGGCATGACCAACGCCCAATGTCGCATTGACCTACCACGTCCATTTATCTGAATATCAAGAAGTCAAACTTACCACTTTGTTTGTCAGGATTTCTGACAGGTTAAGATTTAATTCTTTCACTTCCCTATTAAAGTTTAAAATATTAAATAAATTTGAAAAGTCATGAAAGAGTTATAGGTAAATGTACGCATCAGTATAAGACTATTTTTAAAGGTTTCAAGTACTTTAAACTTGAAAAAAGAGCCAGAGTGCGTCCGTTATAAAGATTGAAAAAAGTCAAAAGAAAAATGTAAAATTAACTCCAAACAGACTATTCCTACTTCCAAAGTACGTACAGCACAAATTGGTGAATCTATTTTGGCTAACAATGAGTTCATATGACTTACTCAAGGTGAGGGATCTTAAGATTTCATGGATAGAAACATCTTCCATTTTTTTTTGGGTATGCTAGCCTAGGAGTACAAAAAGTTCAGAAAAAGATGGACATAATCATGCCGCATAATCATAATAAACAGCAGATGGTGAAAATGACTTATAAATTTTTATATACCCATTTGGCGGCGCACTACCATGAACAATTTTTGCACACATCTCCAGCATTTCTCTTAATTTTTCTTACAGTGTGGAGGAGATTACTCCTATCTTGCAAGACGAAGTAAGTGTAACCTAGTGCACTCTCCAATCTTCAAAGGAATTGAATCATAACAAATATACAAATGAGAGAACAGGTCTCACATCCTACCAATATATGTATATTGGTCTAATAAATGGTGGGCCCAACCACTCAATTTTAGAGGCACCCTCCACTCGGAATTTGACACTTGTCCAACATAATGAACTAAATAAGAAAATAATCTAATTTCGAACCATTTCGGAAATGTAATGTCAAAATGGAAGAATTTGCTGTTTCGTAAGACCCAGTAAGTTTTTCCGTAAACTATTAAGTGGAAATCTTGTATTGGAACGTGTACAAAGCATTGCCAAAGGGAGAGGGAAGCCTTTCTAACCGTAGTGGAAGTGATCAGAGGAACTCCAAGTATCTCCAAGGGACAAGAATACTACGAGGCCTTTGCAAAGAAAATGTGGACCTCACAGAGGGTAAAAAGCTAAAAGAACCAGACAAACATCGATGAAGTGATCAATGCCAAAGCATAACGAACCTGGTCAAATTCAATCGGAAGGTGACCGGAGAAGAATGAATATGTATCCTGGTGTGAGATGCGAACATCAACCACTACCAGCCCTTTATACTTTCTCTCCTTTTGCTTCTCTCTCTCTCTCTCTCTCTCTCTTCTCAAAACGACCTGTCTTCTTCAGTTCTTATTTTTCTTGATTGCTAACAGTACAAAAATCAGCATAGAGGCACTTGTGGATTGTGCAATAATTTCAATGCCCGTGCAAATATTGATTTTAACCTTGATTATTCTGATGCACTTCATAAAGCCGGCATTGCTACAGATAATTTGAAAGTCTAAAGAAGTACATATCAATTTGAATCTATGAACTTTTTATCGAAAAGTAACTTGTGTCTGTATGGAAGGCATGATTTGAACTTTTTTTCCTCAGCTTCCAAGTATAGTAAGAAAATATATATTAGTTGCACTGGGGCTCACGTGCTCATGTAGCATTATACACACTAGCTCTTAGATTTGGCAGGCTTCACGTGGGATCAACTTGATTTAATAGCTCACATGCATTCCGCTCATAAATTCAGCCTTGTATCTGTGTGTAAGTGCTGCTCGTATACATATTACTGCCTTTGATGTCCGCCCTCATGTGGTGAGTATGGACTCTCGTAGGCATGTAAACCATGAAAAAGGGTTACTAACAGAACAACCCACTTGAAAAATTCTAACTTAAGCATGGATTTGAAAATCCCTTAGCAATCGTCATAAGCAGTGTTAAAGATAAATTAAAAGACTTAACTATGCTGCACAATATTGTTTACTAAGCTATAGAGATAGCTGTTGAGGTTGTTCCACATCAGTTGAGGAAGGGGCTAATGGTTGATTTATAAGTGTGAGCAAAAGTCTCACCCTTTGAGCTAACTTTTAGAGTAAGAGAGGCTCAAGGCCCTCAACAATGGTATCAGAGCTCAGGGTGCCAAGAAGTCTGTGATCCAACAGTCACACAAGAGAGTTACGAGTTTGTCGCGACCCTAAAAACTTAATTTTGATTTTTCTTTTTCGGGATACTGGATTATTAAGATTGAACTTAACTCGGGCCCTCCCAAGCCTTACCAATTCGCAACTTAAGGTTTAAGTTCTTAACATGCAAATGTTTTCATGCTTGGAGTCGCCACTAATCAATTTACGGTAGGCTGATTAGAAACCTAAATAAAACATAGGGAGATATGTTTTATTCCTACGAACCAGAGATTCTAAGCCCGGAGACTTGATTACGCTAGATCTAGTCTAACGCCCTTTCGGTACCTTTTCTTTTCAAAAATGTTTTGGCAGGCAGTTTGGATCCATTTTTAACTTAGTTACTAACATGTGAGGTGTTCATGCGGGTGCGCAAACCACCAATTTAACATCCAATAATCAAATAAATTGCAAGCTTAGGAGACCAACTTACCTCGAACCAACGCAAGCATCTGCATTGTTAGCGAAAAATCATACAGACAATCCTAATATGATTTCTAATTAACAAAGCAATTCACTCAAAATCTTTTTTTTAAAATTTTCATTTATTTAAATGAAATCTAACCTATATGCAATGACGTGCAAAAATGACATGCGAATTAATGCAACCTAGCATGCAAATTATATATGTCATGCGACGACATGTCTTAATTCTAATGACGGAAAAATGATTATTTTTTATATTTTCTAATGAAATTCGGAATTAATGAAAAATGCCTAAAATAACATGCAGACTAATGACTTTCTTTTTTTTTGATATTTTCTTTTAAAATTCGGAATAGTAAAAATGCCTAAATTAACATGCAAACTATGATGACTTAAGCTATCCTAACATGATTTTTTTTTTAATTTTTGTTAAAAATTCGAAATAATAAATTGCTGAAATTAAGAATGCAATCTATCCTAATCTACCCTAAAGCAATTCATTCTCTTTTTGGGGTTTTCTTGAAAATTCGGAATTAAAAAATAACGTGAATAATCCGTTAGGATTAAAATAATACCTAATTTAAACTAGGAAACATGTCACCTTAAGTCCCAATTTAAATTAAATACTTATCTCATCCTTCGTGATATATTCAAAATCTAAAGACGCAAAAATCCTAATTTAAATAACAAAACAGATTTTTTTGGGTTTTCTTTTTATTTGAAAAAGGAAAGTAATCAAACAAATAAAGAAAGCAACCAATTCAAATCAACCACGCGATCCGCCAAATTTGTTTCAAACTCGAATTAGGCACAAAAATCAAACTATTGGTCATATCTATAGGGTTATAGATATTGACGGAAAGTCGATTATTCAAATTTGGAAAGCTAATGAAATTCATTATCGTATCCAAATAGTTATGAATAGGATAAATTCCCTGTATCGCCGCGTATCGTACCTTAGGGATAAGGTCGGATAGTCGTCCAGATACGTTGCTAAATTAGGAAAGTTTTCCTAATTTGAATATTCTCAAATATCGCGGATATATCGAACATTATTTTAAGATATCTAAATATTCACGTGATATTCACGAAATATTCAAACGTGCACGAATCAGGAAATTAAATATTTGAAGAAAATATTCTGAGTATATCCACTTACCTAATTTGAAAATATTTTCAAATTCGAATTGCTTCGGGATCGAGTCGGGCTTGAGCTCGGGCTTGCGGATCGGGATCGCGACGAACGGTCGACGTGGGGTCGGCAGCGACGTCGGGAACGGCGGGCTCGTTCGGTGTGGCTGTGGCATGGCTCCGGTGCGGTGATGCACGAGCGGTGGTCGACGGATGGTGGCAAGATTCACGTACAATTAGCGAGAATACGAGGTGACCAGCCAAAGTTAGAATCTTCAAATTTTTGAACACGTGAAAACTGGATCTAAAGTTGGAGCGAGCGGCGCCGGGACCATGAAGAAAAAGCCCCACTCCTTTGTCTTCTTCTCCTTTCCTCTCTTGTTTTCTGTCAAAGAGCTTGAGCTCCCTTCTGCATGTTCTTCATACCAAGAAAAAGAGAGCCCCCCTCCCCTTTGACTTTTCTTCCTTCGATTGTCACTGCCAAGGGGAGGTGCAGCTCCCACTTCTTCCAATTTCTCGTGGCTTTTACATACGTAATGCCCAGCCCTTCTTTTTCTCACGTTCCCTCTCTGTATATCAATTCCTTTTTTTGCTTTCTTTCTCTTCCTTGACTCTTGGTAGGCGTGTGTGTGGCCTCCTCCGACCTCTCCGAAATTCCGTTCTCCGAAAATTTTTCGAGTCTCTCTCTAAAAATCAGATTTGAAAATTCTGAGCGCCCCTCTTGAGTTCTGATCTAATATTATGTTTATATAGCACTAATCTAGGTCAATTTAGAAGGACTTTATGTCCTAATGGGCTTAGGCTTGGGCTTAGGTTTAATGGGCTGAATTAACTTGGGCTTTTGATTAATTAAACTCAACATATCAAATTAAACCCAAATTAAAACGACCGAGCCCGTTTGACTTGAAATTCCCGGCCCTTGCATTCCGAGCGAGCCGAGTTTCGTTCAATGAAATTTAAGCTCATTTGCTACCGCCAATCCGACACAAAATGCAATTAAAATGAACCTAAACTATATGCTATGCAATTTGAATATTTTTGTTTAGGGTTAAAATTTAATCCCTAATTTTCTATGCAATTAAAACTAAATGATACGCCGAAATTTAGGTGTCAACAGCTGCCCCTCTTTGAGTGGAGGCTCGTAGAGGTTTCGCTCAAAGACTGAGACCTAAATTTAAACTATGCAAAATGATGAATGATGATGATGATTTTTTTTAATGTAATGATGCATGATATGCAAGCAATAAGGAACATATGCTAAGGCTTCTCACTTCATGCGGAGCGGTGAAAGAGCCTTGCATACGGATCGCATAAAAAGCATCTGAGTGACGGAATGCTTTATAATGCTTTCGATTCCCTCGATCTCCAAACTTCTGGTCAACTGGAAGTAAGAATTTCGAGGTACTGGATTGCCTATCTGTTACTTGTAGTTTCCTACAAATGCGAAATAGCACATGATATGAAGAAAGAATGGGATGTATTGACTGGTGTGCTTCGTACTCCACTTAGCGACACCAATTGAGAAACTATGCCGTCTATCCTGCTAGGCGAACATAAAATGAGATAGGGTGTGCCGCGTACTCCACTTGGCAACACCAAATGAGAAGTCGTGCTGCCTATCCTGCTAGACGAACGTGAAACGGGATGTGCTTCGTACTCCACTCAGCAACATCAATTGAGAAACTATGTCGCCTATCCTGCTAGGCGAACATAAGATGGAATATTAGATCGCATATTCTGCTAGGCGAACAGAAAATATGATGTTATATTGCCTATCCTGCTAGACAAACAGAAATGAGATGTTACGCCGCCTATCCTGCTAGGCGAATAGAGAACTGGATATTATGTCACCTATCTTGCTAGGCGAACCAAGGACCGGATGTTATGTCACCTATCCTGCTAGGCGAACAGAGGACTAGATATTGTGTCACCTATCCTACTAGGCGAACAAAGGACTGGATGTTATGCCACCTATCCTGCTAGGTGAACAGAGGACCGGATGTTACGCCGCCTATCCTGCTAGGCGAACAAAAGACTGGGTGTTACGCCGTCTATCCTGCTAGATGAACATGAGATTGGGGTATTACGCCGTCTATCCTGCTAGGCGAACAAAAGACTGGATGTTATGCCGCCGCGTACTTCACTTGGCGAACATGAAATGGGATGTGCTTCGTACTCCACTAAGCAACATCAATTGGGGTGTGCCGCGTACTCCACTTGGCAACACCATGCCGCCACGTACTCCACTTGGCGAACATGAAAATAAGATGTGCTTCGTACTCCACTCAGCAACATCAATTGGGGTGTGCCGCGTACTCCACTTGGTAACACCATGCCGCCGCGTACTCCACTTAGCGAACATGAAAATAAGATGTGCTTCGTACTCCACTCAGCAACATCAGTTGGGGTGTGCTTCGTACTCCACTCAGCAACACCAAATGGGGTGTGCTTCGTACTCCACTTAGCAACACCAAATGGGGTGTGCTTCGTACTCCACTTAGCAACACCAAATGGGGTGTGCTTCGTACTCCACTTAGCAACACCAAATGAGAAATTATGCTGCCGCGTACTCCACTTGGCAAACATAAAAATAGGAAATTATGGCGCCTATTTTGCTAGGCGAACAAAAGATGGGGTGTGCCGCGTACTCCACTAGGCAACATCATGTGAGAAATTGTATTTCGAAAAGAGAAACGATGAAGAATAAAAAGCAAGCGTACCTGAACTCTTCTGATGACGGAGCCAATGGCTTCGCTCCTGTTCTTTCCTGAGAAAATGTTAAAATACCACATGCGCAGAGGCGGAGAAAACATAACTTATGAATCTGCTCATATCACAAAGCTTCATTGGGGATTTTATCAATAAGAACAATCATTTCGTCCTTTTGACAATTTGATCACATTAAATGAGAGACTTTTAATCAGAAAGGACTTTCTACTCACTTTCAATGAAAAGCTTTTGTCCCGACCTTTAATGCGGGTATAAGAATCACTCAAACTCTCTTCGTCGTGCTTGACAAGGGTTTAGATATTCTCAAAATCAGTATAATTTAGCCAATCTGAAAGGTCTTTATAAGGACTGAAACATGGGTTTGTTCAATGGCTTAGCAAAAGGGACTCTTTGAGTCGAGGCTATTGAAAAAATTGATATCATCAGTTGCTCCGGATTCACGATTTAGGAATGCTGCAAAAAATGAGATAGAAAAATCTTGCTCGCACTTCTTCGAGCAACACTTATAAGCATTTGAAACTCTACGTTAACTCAAGTGCCCTATTCTGAAGAGACTTCGGTAAGGGTTGTAACGTAGGTTCGGGTAGGCTTGAAATGAATGGCCTATTTTCATCAAAGGGGTATTATGAACATGGAGATTGGTGATCATCCAATGGATCTATCTCTAGCAATTGCTCCACAAATGAACCTTCAAATGGTCTTGCATATCGACTCAGTTCTTGTTGAAGCTTTCCTTTTTCTCATTTTTCTCTCTCATTTTTTCTCCTTTTTTTTAGAGAGAGGGATTTTCTTTTTTGAGAGATTTTTCTCTTTTTTTTTTTTTTTAAAGAACTTCGATTCATTGGAGTCCTTTTGTGTCCTTTATGATGAATTTTCCTTTGAGCTCCCATTTGCCCCAAGTCACCTTGAACTTGTCTTGAGATGTTTCTTTTGTCTATCACAAGAATGATCACCAATTGGGTTGAAATGAATTCACCGCTCAAATTGGGTATGCAAAGGGTATAATGTGTAAGGGTATAGAAAGGAATGCTCTTCGTCATATCTAAGGCACTCAAGCTAACACAAAATTTGCATGCAATAAATATACTTGAAGATTGATGCAAGTGAAAGTAAGAAAATTCTAGACATTTTGAACTTTCTAAGGAATTGCCCCAGCATGGGATTGTTCCTAATAGGGGTAAGAAATGAAACTCCGTTCAAAGGGGTTAAGCAAATGATAACCTGTAGTGTTTAAATAGAGGAAATGAATGCCTCTCATCATTTTGGTCGTCATACTTTTCGTGAGATAATCCTTTACCTTGTCAGCACGGAATTTTCACTCAACTCGCACTGGAGATTTATTATTCAGGACGTGTATGGAAATGTCTTGCCTTTCGTCATCTTGAAGTCTCTCATGTAATATGATTGCTTCATTAGGATAGAAACATATTGCCAAATTAAAGGCTTTCCTCAAACAAAGCTTAATAACATCAATTGATTCCTGAAATTCAACTTGATACTTGATTGAAACAAAGTTAAAATGAGTACAAATCAAGTGTAATACTTTTTCACAGAATCAGAATTAACTGGACTGGAGAAAATACGACCATCTATCTCGGCCAAAATCAAAGCACCTCCTGGAAGGACTTTCTTCACAATGTACGGGCCGCCATAATTTGGGGCGAATTTCCCTTCTGCAAGAGGAAATATCGGCAATAACTTCCGCAGGACAAGGTCACCTACCTGAAAATGTCGAGGCTTGACTTTCTTGTTGAAAGATTTAGCAACTCGCTGTTGGTAGCACTGGCCATGGCATAGAGCTCTAAGCCTTACCTCATCAATCATGTTCAACTGGTCCAACCTCTGCTGGATCCAATCTACTTCCGACAATTGTACCTGTAAAAGAATACGTAATAAGGGAATTTCAACCTCAACAAGTAGAACTGCTTCCATACCGTACATAAGAGAATACAGAGTTGCCCCTGTAGATGTCCGGATAGAAGTCCGATATGCCATAAGTGCAAAAAGTAATCTCTCATGCCAATCACGATAGTTCTCAGCTGTTTTAGTCAAAATTTTCTTGATCTTCTTGTTGACTGCTTCGACCGTTCCGTTCATATCACATATATGAGGATCCGTGATTTCTGTCCCTTCGCATGCCTCAAGATTAGTACTGAAACATAAAAGAAAGGGATCAAAAAGACTAGACAGGACTTAACTACAGGCAATTTTCAAAAACTGATCTTTGTTTCTTGAAATTCATTTTGCTTTCGAAGACCTTGAAACGAGAATTCTTGAGAAGCCCTGTTCACCACCGTTGTCAAGGAGCGTGTAGGTTTGCCATAGGATCGCTCCGGATAGAATATTTAGCTTAACCAAACAGCCTCTAAAGGTGCAACATTGCTCAGCAGGTAAGATCTCTTCGAGCGACGATACTCCAACGTAAAATGCCGTGTGTGTGTGTGTGTGTGAGTGACAGAGAGAGGCAGAGAGAGTTAAATGGAAGAGATATGAGACCATTGACCAATAAATTACATTCAAGTCAAATATGCACAGGAATAGATTGGATTTTAGAGTTTTGTAATAATTATTGACATGGATGTGTCCTTTCTGCCTGCATTCTCTGATTAAATTGTCATGAATCATGATTTCTTGCGAAGTGCCAAAACGGAAAACGAGCCGGTATTCAATTTAGAATCAAGATTCATCTAATCAATTAAGCAAATCATAATAAATGAATGAATAAATAGTATGATCCAGGTTGGACTTCTCACGAACTATTCACAAAACATCTATTACTAATGAATAATCCTTCTCCATTGGCGATGAACAAGCACATGAAAAGATTCAACTTTCCCAACTTTTTCTACATCCGAATGGTGTAATTAATGATGCTTGTGTAAAATTTCTCTCACCATTAAAAGTGAACCTAATCTATGTTCTTAGTTATAAAGTTCTAACCTAAAAAGTTAAGCTAATAGGTGGGGGAGATTACATGTAAAAATTAAACATATAAATTCTATAGTCAAGTGATATGAGATTTTGCAACACCTATCTCATGTGTAAGGTAGATTAGGAATGCACGTGGAATTTGATTGCCAGAGTGAACGCAAATGCGAAATGAAGTAGAGCATAACTAACTTTGATATCATGTTATAAAATTCAACCAAAAGCTTAAGTTATTAGGTGAAGGGAAATCACATGTATATAAAGAGCATATAAATTTCATTATCAAGCTATGCAAGATATGTCAACATTTCTTATTAAATGACTAACTCAAAAAAAAGTCCATTCAAATTAAAATAAATTTACTAAATGATATCTCTTTAAGAAGCATTGGACTAACCCTGAGTAAGCTGTGCCGGAGGTTGTGATCACAGCCTGAGGATTCGAATCAAGTCAGATCAACCAAACTGGCCACCCATTTGATCGGTTCACGGCAATCACTACCGCTGGTCCATATACTGGGACAATTAGGAGCTTCCTGGTGATCGTCGGGGCCGACCTTGACACTGTCGCGTTTGCTATAGTTCCCGTGCCTTTGAGTCCCGTTAGCTCACTTAGGTTCTGCTTCCAAATCAGACTGCCATCAAATGCATTTAGGGCATACAAGTAACCGTTCCATGAGGGGAAATACACCACCTTGTCGGCCACCGCCGGCGTGGCCGATATGTCTTTGCCGGCAAAGAACTTCCATCTTAACCGTAGGTTTTGCACGGTGGATGGGCTGATCAGCTTCTCCTCCAAAGCGCTTCTCGTGTTGCTTAGGTCACTTCCATGATTTAACTACTACATGGCACCATCTAATCTAAGCTCATGGAACTAATGATAGAGCAACGTATACGCAACCTTTTGTATATATATGACGAGCTTGCCATGGCGTCTGATTTTGATCCAACATATTTCATATCTTAGCAAAATTTTATATCTCATCCTATATGGATTAGGTTATATATATGTGATCATGTCTAATGTGTCTGATGACAAATGAAAAGAGTATGACTAAACTCATGGTCACTCACTAGAATTCTTATCTCCGGCTACTGCAGAGGTTATGTGCTCTCTTATATATATAAAATATGAAGGATCATGTGCTGGAGCTACAGCTTACCTCTGCAACAGCAATGTTTAGCAAACAGACAGGGACGACGACGAAGATGCCGTGACTAATGCTCTGGATATGTAGGCGATGAGCCATGCTTATATGTGAAGATTGAAGCACAGCTTTTCTTTTTCTTTATGTTGGGTATGTTATGAGCAAATCCTAGAACAGATTGTGCTATATATATGCACGCTAATGCCCGCTTGGTTTGCTGCATAGATGAAAAAAATCTCTTGGTTTGACTTTGGAGTTGGGATAATTAGTTCGTTTTCGGTCAACAAATACGGTGAGAAGCCAAGTTGCATATTGATTGGTGGCGTGACCATGTACAAGTGACAACCAAATTTTAATGGATTGAAATAATAATTTCAGCTAGGTCAATTTGGTGGGATCATCATGTTCATCAATAATGCAAAACATTCTAGTTGGATGATGTTACGAATTTGAATGTGTGTCGCCGCATAAAAGGATATATTCTATAGAGAAAAACATTAATAGAAAGGGAAATTACAAAAATTATCTTGAGACGGTACTCACATGTAAAAAAAGCATCATCACTTTTAAAAGTAGTCTCGAGGGCTGGCAGTCTACGATGATAGGGTAGGAGAGAGAAGCGTATGTTAGGATTTGGGGTTTGTCCTTTAAGGGCAGTTTGGGAATAAAAATAAAAAAATCTATAAATAAGTGAGGATAGCAGGATGCAAATTGACATGAAAATGACTAAATTTAAATGAAATTTTCACATTTCAAAAGTGGAGATGGTATCTAATATATGAAAATGAAATTTGATATTTACTTTTTTCTCTTTGTGATTTGAAAGCCGGAGATATTCCTCCGTACATGATACCGATCTTTGCTTTTCCATCATTCATAAGTATCTTTGAAGACACGAAACCATCCAATTCAATGATTCATTAACTCACGTGCTTACCTAAATTGGCATTAAACAGAATTGACCACTGAAGAATTGAATAATAGACATAAATAAAACACATTTATTTTTTATTCGGCTTTAGCCCATTTCATAAAAACAACTTATATTTCTTTATCAAGAAAAATGATCGAGGAGATAAAAGCCAGGATATGGATAGATTTTAGCCACTGAATATATGTTTTTATGTGACATCCGTCTTTAGCCTTGATGTTGGCTCATAAAAAGTAATAATTTTTTTAATTTATTTAAAGCAAATCCCCCAAAATGACTATCAAAGAGGGAAGATAATAAACTATTTGAAACTTATCACACTCTCCATCAAGATCTTGAAGCGGGGCCCTAGAAAATATTAGCATCATGAACTAGAAAAAAAAAGGTAAGAAGGAAAATCCATGTCGTGTACATTCTGTGATGCTTAGCTTCGTTCATTTTTTCCAGCATAAAATAAGGCAATAAAAGTTCTATTCTCCAAATTTATCACAATATGCTAGCGATCCAATCTCACTTGATATTCTCCTATCTAAATAAGAAAAATGCATCTTAGTTTGAATCTAAACCTCCGTCTTGATTTTAAGAGTTTGATCATAGTCATTCGTGCATAACCGTTTCAAGCTAAGTTAGGCTAGCATAATTTGAATATGGCCCATATACTCTATTATATATCTTCCCCAGAGAAAGAAAGTAATAGCAAAGGCGACCCCAATTACTAAGGATAGGTTTGGGATATACTACGTGCTCACAAGATAGAGTTAGCAATTGACTAAATGTCCAATTATTCAACTCACAAAATAAATTGCACTTAAGGAGAGCGTCTTATCAAGATGTTATTTCACAAAATTTTATTTTCAGTTGTCTAGAAAAGCAAAACATCATATCATGCCGTTAGATTTTTAGTAAAATAACGTCAAAAAGTATTGCGCAAGAGATAGTATAAGAGATTGGGTAGTTATGATCCTCAAGTTAAAGACGAGTAAAGCCACTTGGGTAAAGAAAAAATTAACATTGGCGGCACTTTATTTTTCGTCAATCCATCGGGTATGATTGCGTGTGTTTATCTTTCTTTCCTCGATTATAGAGAAGCTGACTTTTTGTAGGTATCCAACTACAATTGTATGCCCATAACAGTTTTTCTAACAAGTATCTCTTGTGTCCTTTTTTTAATTTTTTTATAAGTGCACCCTAAAATTTGTCATGCAAATGCAATTGAGTTCTAAAACTTACAAAAAGTACAATCAAGGCATAAAACTTGTCATATTAGTTCAATCGAATCTTTCCGTTAGCTCCGTCCAACTTGATTAACTGAAAATATTGACGTGATTTTTTTATAATATTTTCTCTTTTTTACGTGATGATGATGTGGCTAAATCATGAAACATAAGACTAAAATGATGTCATTTTGGCCCAAATTTGATTTTTAATATAAATTTATTTGAATTCATTTTAAAAAATCAATGTAAGACATAAAACTTGTCATATTAGTTCAATCGAATCTTTCCGTTAGCCCTCGCCGACGTCACCCCACTCTCACCGACTGCAGGTGAGGGCATTTGACCCTTGGCTGGGTCCCAATGACCCTAGCCGATCATTCCCCACCCTCGCCAGTCGGAGAAGGAGCAGCGGTAGCAGCCCTCACCACTTGTCTACCTCCCCTTTTCTTTTCTATTTTTAATTTAGCTTATTTTTTTAAATTTAATTTAAATAAAATTTATATTAAAAATCATATTTAGGCCAAAACAATGTCATTTTACCACATCATCGCCACGTTGAATAGAGAAAATAATTAAAAAAATATCACGTCAGCATTTTCTGTTAATCAAATTGGATGGAGTTAATGTAAGGACTCAATTGTACCAATTTGACAAGTTTTAGAACTTATATTGTACTTTTTGTTAGTTTTAGGACTCAATCGCACTTTCATGATAAGTTTTAGAGCTTCCATAACACAAATCCTTCTTTTTAATGTTGGGAAAAGAAAAGGATTCGAAAATAAATTAATGTTCATTAGGTACATCGATAGTGAAAAGGAATATACAAAAACGACAGTCCATCGATTATACATGTGTTTACTATCTATTGATTCTTTGCACATAGAAAATGATGGGATAATTACCAAAAAAAGTCATAAACCTATTATATGGATGTCAATTTAGTCATAAACATTTTAATTTGGCCAACTTCGTACTCAACTTTTTGATAATTTGTTAATGCAGTTATTTAGGCCAATTTGATCGAAAATCACTGATATGGGAGTGTTGACCATCTTATGCGACACGATGGCCAATTTGCCTTTTCTTTTCTAAAAAAATTAAAAACACAAAAATTGTTCACGCTAGCGCATATCATGCCGCGTAAGATAGCCAGTGTTCATATAAGTGATTTTCGGCCAAAATTGGCCGAAAGAACTACATTGGCAAATTGCCAAAAAGTTTAGGATTAAATTGGCCAAATTAAATATTTATAACTGAATTGGCATTCGTATAATAGGTTTAGGATTTTTTTAGTAGTTTTATCTAGAAATGGTCTAATCTTTTTATGGCGGGCGGTTGTTTTTGAGATTTGTGACAGGTGATTGATTATGAATATAATTTCAGTTCTCCCAAAAAAGAAAAAGGACTTTTTTCAGAGGGAATAATTCATAAAAAGGATAAATTGGGGATAGATACTGAACCTGGTCTGAATTGTGGGTCTAGTGAATTGGGTTGATGGGAGAATCTAGGGGTGAGTGGATGAAAATTCTCCTTCGCTCTTCTTCTAAAATATCCCATGCTCTATCCCTCCACATCCTATTCAATCTTTTTCGTGAGATGCTTTCTCGTTCTGTCATGAGCACCCGGTGCATGCAGGCTATAATATCTTAGGGTTTACTACATGAGAGTTCGATTGTAAATTGTACTGTGTGGTCTATAGTTCTTGACATCATTACAAGTGTTTTTGTTAGGCTTGCTGTCCAAGGCTTCTTGATGGTTATGACTGTTAGGCATGATAAATTGAAATGGTATGAGATCGATGTTCTTTCGCTCGCCTATTCACTATGCACATGGAAGTCTAACCCTCTATTACCTTTGTCATATACAAAGGTTTGCATAGGATTCACGAGAAATATATATAGATCTTTTCCTCAATCTATGCATCAAGCTTTCGAATCAGATAATCAAACAGATCACCGCACAAGAAAACTCAGTTTTCTCATACAAAATTGCACATAAGTACAAGGATTAATTAGAACCTAGTAAGAGGTTTGATTCGTATCTACGAGGAAAATATTGAAAACGATAGGACCAGAGAGAAACGTACCAAATGGCAAAAAGGTGTGGCATGAATGGTCAATTAAATCTCGTGCTGAAATGTTCTCTTCTTCAATACCTCCCACTTAGCCTACAGTTGCGTCCATGTTCACTTGCCCTCGTGCGACTTTCTTTTTTCTCTATAAAAAGTAACGCGAGAAATTCGAAGTCCGGTCTCCACCATCGATGTATGATAGACTGTAAATGAGCATTTAAAAAAATGTGTCATATTCTTCAACAATCAACAAAACTTTGTTGTATCACTGGCCCATACATCAATATTACAACCATTTTTTTCTAAAATAGTGTTAGATGCACTAAGGCGGTCTTCACGATCGGTACATGACAGATTATAAGTAAGCAAAGTAAGCAATCAACAAAATTTGCCGCATCACTTGTACACCAATTTCGTAGGCCAATCATAGTAGCATTTATAATTGTCATAACAACAACAACAACAACAACAACAATAATATGTTATTATAATCATTACTATTGTTATTTTTATTAGTAGCAGAAGAAGAAAAGTTTCGTCGTCATTTTCACTCCACTTGCACATTGATACAAGAAGCAGACAAGGCATTCACGTAAAGGGGAAAGAAAGAATGAAGGAGAGTCCATTATAAATAGTAGGGCAAGAAACCTTAAGATGAGCAAGCAACAGATGATTGAAAGACCAAAAACAGTGAAAAAAAAGAGGTCAGGTTGCCTCTAGAGTTCCCCTGAACACTTCACTGGGAACTTGCTGAGAGTTTCTCTCATCGGCTTATTCATAAATTTCCTACTGAAGTGTTTGGGGGAACTCCTGATGTTGCTTGACAATAAACTTTGCCTCAGTCGATGCTAACGAGTCATGGCAAAGCTAATGCAAGGGAGGTAAGCGTTGATTCATAGATCGCTATTATGTGATTGCAATTTTTGAATATGTTCTGGTGTGTGACATCTGATTGTTCACATTACCTTTATAGGGTTTATGAAGGGCTTGTGTCTGGTTGGTAAGGTGCTCTTGAAATATATAACATACTCTATTGCGAGAAGTGTTTAATCAGCTCATCTTAATTCACTGATACCCTCAGAAGCACTAGCCCTCAATTGGTTGGAGCAGGAACGATCTAATTCCCATCTGGTTTACATGGTGATACTTGAATGCCCATGCAGCAAAATCATCTCCTTCACTGGAGCCGTAAATCCTAAATTTATTATCATTTTAACGTCGTTTAGCCATTTCCATGCTTTTTTCAAATTACAAGCATCATAGCTTACTGAACTTGTCAAGCTAATCTAGCCTTACCTATCGAATGGAAGTTTTGGGTAGTCCTTGAAAATAATTCACCGAAGCTAGATAAATACGGACTCTGATATTTGGTTTTACTCTTATCTGTTTAAGTTGATTTAGCGGAACCCTAGCTGGCAAAGGCAAGAACCATCAAGTAGGAGTTCATCATTACGATTTAAGAAAGTTTGTTTGCTGACAAGCAATCATCTTTATTCTCTTTCGACTGTCGCGTGGTGATCTTCACCAACTAAAATTAGAGAAATGGTGGTACTGCACTGGAAATTGCTCACCGGAGGCAGTGGACGAATTCCAGTTATGTCTGTTCAAATTAAGGCTAAAGGAGAATTCACAGCTTCAGATCACTTGCTAATCTAAGATACTGTTCTATCTATTCATTTGCTCAATTTTCTTAATTTATTTTCGTGGGAGAAAGGTCACCCGACATTTATAATATGTTCACTTCTCTTTGTTTTCGTCATTCTAACAGGCTTGTTTCGCAGACTTCAACGGAGCTGCAAATTGATCATTGTTGGGATATGCTAATTGAAGATTGAATGAAGTCGTGGTTCGAGCATTAAAATCTTATTCAGATGTAACTTAGGTCTTCGCACATATTATGACAACGTGTATAAGCAATTTAATCATTCACATACGCTACTTTGTACGCTGGAGCAGCGGAATTATGTCCTTCATAAATTAATTTCATTGATTCTCCTCATCTTCTGGCACACTATTATTTTAGAGTATGTACAGACATTGACTCGAAGTTGCCTAAAGTTTAGTCGTATATCTCGTTACATGACTTCTAAAAATAAGAGTAGAAGAAGATATTTGAAAAATTAAATTAATGGGAGGAAAGGCCCGTACCAGAAATTTTTACAGCACCCGTTTGGAATCGGAGTCCAGTTAATGAAGGGGAAGAAGCAAAACTCGAACTTTCATTTCTTATTTATAGAAGTTAACATAATTGGCAAACCCTTATGTGGATATAATTATGTATGAATTAGAGGATCCCATCAATTACAAGATGATTCATTCGCTACGCTCATGTGACCTTGAATTATCGTGTCATCTAGGGCTTAAACTAGAAACGGAATCAAGAGATATTAAAAGGGTAGTAAATGGAAGTTTAATTTAGATATAAATACCATGCTAATTACTATTAGCCTAGACTAATCGAATGAAACTAAACAAATTTCTAATCAGCCTATGGTTAAGAGTAAATTATTTCACCTCCTAAAAAGTAGTAGATAATTTTTTCTTGTGGAGTTTGAAGAAAGACAGGTCTATTGTTGAATATTTACGTGGAACGATAGCTTTTCGATGATTGGTCGATATTTCAATTGCAAGTACACATGTTGGTCTCCTTACGCGCTACTCGTCGAAGCTGTTTTTATTTTATATTAAAGTTGATGGAATAATAGAAACACACCTGCGAAGGACTCTTAACAGAACCAGACTTTGGGCAATCAATCGGACGACATGTCAATCTCCTAGTTTGTAACTCTCAATTGCATCAACATTGTGTCGTTCCTGTCGTACTTTTTCTAAATATGGTGAACAAAGCAACACAAGAAAGTAGCCATCTGTTGCCACGTACCCAGAAAAGAAGTGTAGCTGATCATTTTGATACACATCTCCTTAAAATTCTTGGAATCTTGGAGGAAATTCCCGCATCGCGGCCTCGAATGATTCCGAACATATCATAAAATTAATTCGATCAATTCCTTCTTCCACAAGATTCCTGGATTCATTTGAACCTTTGGTTTGGCCGTCCAAAACACACATAACTCAAATGTCTTTGTGCGCTCTACTAAGTTCCACATAGTCTGTTTCACCGAGTCATCTGTCACCAAAGCTCTGTATATCAATCTTCCCAATGTCTGTCCATTCACAAGATCTTTAGTTCATCCGAGTCCCACGTTTTGGCTTTTGACCCACGAGTGTAATCAGCAACAGGAGATTTTCATGGGGAATTGTTTCAGCAAAACCTCGAATCGAGACCCAAACCAACCTATAAACATCACTCAGCCTCCCGCTGGTTTGCCTTCATTCTTCTTCTATTTTATCTTAAAAGCAAATTTCCATTCCAAAGTTGAAATTTATTAGCTGAAATTCATCTCATATTGATTTGTTTTGGTACTTTCTTACGTTGAATCTGAGTGCACACCGCTAACTTCATGTCCAGATGAAAAACCTGAATCAAGACAAAGTGGAACTCCATCAGTTTCATCAAAACCTCAAGAGGGTATTTTTTTTTGTAAAGTCAATTTCCAATATATTTACTGGATCTCTTCTTTATCTATTCATGAACATGGAAGTTGCAATTTAATCATCTTGGTGTAGGAAAGAGCAGCGAGAATGAACGACATGGTTTGCCACGCCAAGATCACAGAAAGCCATCCATTTCTTCTCATTGGCCGCTCAAAGGCAAGTTGATATCTTTTCTTGATGACAGTTTCATTACTTGCTAATTGTTTGCATTCCTCATTAATCTTCGTTTCACTCATGCATTCAAGAGCTTGTAAAAGAGTACTAAACACCTTTCTCATGAAATGAAAGGCACACATGCCATTGGTGACTGGCCGGCTTTGGCAATTCCAGTTTTATCTCACCTAGGACTCCATTTGCATTTCGTATTTCGAAAACAGAAAAAGATGGAAATTGGAGTGCCTATTCACGAGGCTGGCAACGAGACGATGATTTCCCGATGAACAAGAAGGGCGAGGTTTTCCATCCATATAGGCTTCACTGCTTTCGCTATGATGTGTTGAAGGATGCCACCAACAAGTTCAGTGGCACCAACTTCATCGGTGAAGGTGGTTTCGGAGATGTCTACAAGGGCTGGATCAGCTATCGCACTATGAACGCGGCTAAACCGCACAACGGCCAGGCAATTGCTGTCAAGAGGCTCCAGGACAAGGGACCACAAGGTCAAGATGAATGGCTGGTAAGATTGATGCTCTCTCTCTCTCTCTCTCTCTCTCTCTCTCTCTCTCTCTCTCTATATATATATATAATTTTTTTAACAACTATGAATATTTTAAAAGCTTAAACGGTTAGATGAAAATATTATTTCTTAATATTTAAATTCTTTGACACACACACGCACTCTTATTCTAATCCGCTCATTGTTGTGCTGGAAGAATGAACTGAGGTTCTTGAGCAAATTGAATCACCCAAATATCGTGAAGCTCATAGGGTATTGCGGCAACAACGAGCACCGAATTGTGGTATATGAGTTTATGGCTAAGGGGAGCTTAGAAGATCAGTTATTAAGAGGTAAGGATCAAGCAATGAGGACTCTATTAATGAGAGGAAGGTGAATGAAATTTCAAAAGGCCAGTATGTATTTGCAATTTTGCGCATGATTTCAAACCTAAAGAACCCAATTTGACTACACGCTTTACCGGAATAACAGAAAAACGCAAGGAGCTAAGTTGGAGAACAAGAATCAAAATCGCGATTGGGGCTGCTAGAGGTTTGGATCATCTTCATACACAATCCAAGCCAGTCATTCATCGTGATGTTAAAACCTCTAACGTTTTGCTTACCTCTGTATGTTTCTCTTTTCTCTATATTTATGGTACAATTGCAGCTCATAAGAAAAAAGAAAAAAAAAACGCCACACGATGGCATAGATTACAGGTTTACAACACCTAAAACGATAAAAGTGCAGAGAGATGATAGTTTGGTAGAGTGTTGTTTACATTGTAGGAATGAATGAGCACACATCGCTGTGAATGAATGAGCACACATCGTCCTCTACAACTGTGAATGAATGAGCACCATTGTTGTCCATGCGTACTCTACTACTGTGAATGAATGAGAACACACTGTCATATCTGAGAACTATTATTGCCCATGCGTACTCTACAACTGTGAATGAATGAGCACACATCGCTGAACGAATACACTTGTTAATATTATTCAACTCGCTCACATAGTCATAGTCAGTCATCCTCTATGATATTGCAGCACTTCGACGCCAAGATATCGGACTTTGGCCTTGCCAAATATGGACCTCAAGGCGATCAATCCCATGTCTCATCCAGAGTTCTGGGCACGAGAGGATACTTTGCGCCTGAATATATTGCCACGGGTATTCTCCTGATTGATTTCTTTATTTTTGTAATAACGTTGGGTTCTTATTCTTGTAAGTAATATCGGTGATATTTCTTGTATGATCAAGCTATTCAAGCTTTAAGAAAATAGTTTGATCCATTGTCGACTCCACAAAATCCCCGAGGCTCATATTCTTTTTCCGTTGTAATTGGCAGGTCATCTAACCCTGAAAACAGATGCTTACAGTTTTGGGGTTGTTCTCCTGGAGATCTTCTCGGGCTCTAGGGCGATAAGGAAACATTCCAATGGGACCGCCGGAAACCTCGCGCAATGGGCGGAGCCCTACTTGAAGGACAAGGTGAAGTTGCATCGTGTCATGGACAGAAAGCTCAAGAGGAACTTCCCCGCGCAAGAAGCCCACGAGTTTGCAGAAATCATCCTCAAGTGCCTTCATTTGGACCCAAAGAGTCGACCGACAATGGCCGAGGTTGCAGCTAGACTAGAGGAAATCCAAAGTGCGAGCAAGTTAGCAACCATAACCAGCCAAACTCCGGCATCTCTACGCAACCTAGAAGGAGCCTCTAATAGTAAGGACATGTTCAGAAAGCCAAATAAGAAGAAGAAGCAGCAGCAGCTCGGGATTGGAAGCAACGTAATGTAAATCGAGGTGACGGCTTCGTATTGATTGTTTGAGTTTAACTCGGTTGTTAAAATGTTCGTGTAAATTTTGCTGAGTTTTTGCTGCTCGATTTCTTCCCGAATCTGTTGTTACGGAGTTCGGATCGAAGCCCAAGATTGTGTGATTTACGAGAGGGAAATTATCGCGCGAATATCTCGAATTAAGGGTTGGTCCAGCAACGCGGCCACACTAATCGCTGGACATCGGCGCAGAAATGCATGAAAGCTTTCCGGGCATTATCAGGGTGTCCACCAAAGTCTCTGCAAAGGAAAATGGCAATATAACGAGTAACATGCACGTAGAAGAAGTCAGCCAGTAGTAACTTTCGTTTTTTTTTTTTCGGGTGACCCGACCCATAACTTATATGAAGAAGATTGAAAAAAGAAAAGCAAAATTTGCCATTATTTTCGTAATTTCTGGTTACCGATTCTAGCAAAGGCATCGGGTATAACTTCTCGTTCTTAATTGCATGTGGGCACTCATTGGTCGAGACCTCGTAAAAATTTCGCTACACAAATATCATAATGAGCGAGATGATGATTTTTTTTTAGTCTAATAAACTTAGGAGGTGAATCTCGACCATTGGATGATATGGTCTCCCATAATATCCAGCCCGTTTATGTACGTTCAAAGTATCAAAGAAACTTTTTTCCGAAAATTTGTCGGACCGGCTAGGTTCATTGTAAATTTCCTCTTTAGAAAAAAAAAATCAGGAAGCTCTTATTTGATAGATCCGGTCGGGTCTTTTACCGGGTCGAACCCGCCCGACTGAGAACAGGCCTTCCCGATCCATCGGGTCCACCACCGCCCGCTTCTTCTTCTTCTTCTTCTTCTTCTTCTTGTCGATTTGCTCTCAGATTACTTCAAGTTCTTCCCCAACAATTATGCCTCGGCCGTCGGAAGACAGAAGGGGGTCAAAGAATGCGTGTGAACGCAGGCGTTACGAGGCGGTTTTGATCCGACGTAAATTCATATTGCCCTGATGTTGCTTTTGAAGGACATGCGTTGTTTCTTCGTGGTTCGTGACTGAACACGGCACGAGCAAGCGTGCATTCGTTCGCAACGTTTTGCTGCGTCTGGGCACGTGCATTCGTTCCTGATTTCTGCTTTCTTTGTTGTTGGTTTTTCGAATGGGTCGAGTGCACGAGAATACATGAAAGAAGAGGCATTTACACACCGAAAACAAACCCCACTTCCATTGGATATCAGTATAGTCGGATTACATCTGGAACTGGGAGCAACAGAATATTTCTGTACTTCTATGAACACCCATTCTCTCTCTCTCTCTCTCTCTCTCTCTCTCTCTCTCTCTCTCTGTTCGTAATGGAATAATTAGGCAAGCTGTAGGCCGAAAGGAGGAGCCGATGTGTAACTACACTCTGTCGGCGAGAAGCCGCATTTTCTGTACAAATGACAAACCAAAATTGCATTGTAGCTGAAAACACCGAAAATGAAAATCGGGGAAGGGTAAGACAAACGAAAGAATGAAACCCGGAGTAAGCGGATTGATTTTCAGTTCGAGTAATGGGCTAGTGACTCATATAGGACGGAAGGAGATGGAATCATGACTTGTGGATGAGCTAGTGTTCTGTAACACTTTTAAATCGGGATTTACCGAATGGCAAATTCAGATTTGATACTGGCTGTTTAGAACAAGAATATGGAAGGGAAAAGAATGAGGAACATGTTTCTGGCGGCCGGAGAAAAGACGGGCTAGATACATGCAAGATCTTTTAGGATAAACACTAGAATTTGTTGACCATGTGATTAATGGATTGTGGAGTTCGGGTTGGTGGTTTAGGGGTTCTGGAGGAGGGCTCTTTTGCATGCTGGGGGATTAGAAGGATTGATGCTGGGGATTGGACAAGGGGACTCCATTCCCAGTGTTTTCATTAAGAAGTTCTTTTCCTGAAACAAAAAAGGAAATTGCAGTCAGTTGTGCATATCATTTTGTCACTGCTACTTACTAAGAGTCCTTGCAAATGTTTAATTGTGACGAAAGAAACTCCTGGTTCTCTTTACTCTTGCCATCTAGAAGCAAAAATTTATCCTTTGCCTCCGACAGTCCTAGATAGATGCAATCAGTCGATGAAGATCGCAGAAGTCTCATTTAAGTCCATAATACATGCTCTGCTCTTAGAAGGTTCAATAAGTTAAGGCAAATCTTACCATCGCCTGAAGTTGGTTAGTGGGACCTTTTCGTATTAGCGTGTGTCAGTTATTTCTTGAAGTCTAAGCTATGTTTTGAACCAATAAAGGACTTTGCTCACGTTAATATGGCCAGAGAGGCTGGCAGATGATGCCATTACTGCATCAACATTGCAAAGAGACTGGACAATTCTTTTTTTTGCTCTTTTGCGGTTTGACGCTAATAATGTGGCCTAAGGGCCATCTTACAAGGACTTTAGTGGGGTGTCTGCAATAGACAGCTAAGTATAATCATAACCTCTACAGAGTGATATTGATAATTTTTTATGATATTCCTCCTAAGATCTGAAGTTTAACCGTGGAAGGCTAAAATTAGCAGAATGCTTTTGGCTCGATGATTAGCGAGACAGTCTGGCCAATAGATACGACTTCAAGAGATTTATAGTTTTACTGGCTAGGTTGGAAAACTGGAAACCTTCAGTTACTCTATCCCGATTCGGGATTTACTCATCAGTATGACATGTATGTAGATGTATGATGCTCATTGTTCTTTTAAAGAGGAACAAAGACGGGACTGCTATTTGCTAAGTTGATGCCTTTAAAAGAAGTCGGTTGATCAGATTACTTACACTTTCTGAGAACTTTGGGCTGGGAATTCCTGCTGCTAATGATCCAAACAGTGGGATTACTTGAAGAGGCGAGCCAAATTCTGTATGTGATAGGGCAGGACCAACTCCACTTTCATTTATTTGTTCGTCAATGGATTGGAGATTTTCTGCTGCCACAGGATCTAGCTTTTGTCAGTTCAATCTACTTTTGCTGATCTACTTATATAAAATAATTAAAGTATTCTGTATGCCTTTTCTTGTGAGTACAAGTTCATAACCTTGACCGGTCGTTGCATGAAATAGTATTGCCACATTCTGGTCATTGACAAATTGTTCAGTACGGATTGGTGGAGCTGCAGTTTCAGTTTCAACATATGCATCTAGTGTCTCTCCTCTTTGTCGAGTGGGTTCTGTTCCATCTATAATTCCATGGAGCAATATTGTTGAGCCTGTGCTATACTCGGAGCTGGCTGGAGACGCTTCACATATATCAGGTTCCCTGAATTGCACATGATCTATTAGTACTTGCACATATGGTGAAGCTTAACTGATGTCTCGTCTCGTCTCATAGTGAATCTATTACCTCGACGATTGACTTCCCTCAATGCTACTTCCCAGCTCCTTGAGTAAGTCTTTGAAATTCTCCTGCTGAAAGTCAATATTGGAGATCTTATGTTCATGGAGTTCATCTCCTTTGGCTTGATTCAGAAAATCCTCAAGAACCTGACTTCAGATTTTTCCAGTATTAGAGTGAATATATATGTGCCGCTGCTGATTGCAGCATCTTAATTATTGCTTGAAGCATTTGATACGGCCATGCATATGCTTTAAACTGTGTAACCTCAAATATGCGGGATTTACCCATAACTGAAAATAAACTGATCTTTGCCACATGAGCCGGCTTTTGGGGGGTTTAAGGAAGGTCTGGCCAATACCCTTTTGACCTACCACTCATGAAACAAAATAAAAAGAAATAACAAAAGCCTTACCGATATTGTATCAATGAGTAGAAGGAGGGTTCTGTTGCGTTCACGTTGTTGTTTAAGTTGTGCTAAATGGAGGAACTTATGAGCGAGCATTGAATACGTACCTTCCAAGCATTTTCTAGACTCTGGCATGTGCTTTCTGTGTTCACTTTTAGTGCAAGTGAACCAAGCAATTCTGCTTGCTGCATCAAGGCAGTGATTTTGGGATCATCTTTGCTGAGAAATGTTCTTTCGTTTTTGCTATCCTTGGCTGTTGATTTGTCAAAACAAAAGTAGACTGCATGTGAGCAGCTAAATAGTTCTGTTGTCTGAATTAGGAATACTTAAGTTTTAATAATTTCATCAACAGGACTGCTCTTTTGTCGATTAATTATGCTAGATATGACCATACAGTCTGACAATGCACCATCATAGCTATATCTAACTGACAAAATACAATTTTTTTCAGGCAAACTAACCATAGTTGTTGTGGATGTTTGAAACCACTACAGAGAAGGGAGTTCTTGGCTGCTGATGAAATGCCACTCTGCATTTCCCGTACGATCTCTCTCCAAAGTTGCAAGCTTCTGTAAGATCAGGAACTTGAGTCCTCCTGCTATAAAAAAGAAGTGGTCTTACTATGTAGAACAGTGATTTCATGGAAATTTCTTCGGGGAGACGAGTCTTGCAAGTACCTCATCCTTTTTGTATGTACTGCGCTTTGCGATGTTTCCTCCAAGATGGATGTATTGTAGGAGATGACCCTTTTGTTATTGGTGTTGAAGAATGGAAATTTATTTTCTTTCGTCAAGGCTTCGTATTTTGCTCTCTTCTTGCATAAGGTGGTGAACCGATTCTTCACGGCGTTGTCCGTCCTGCAAGCGGTGATGAGTCATGGTGCATTGAGTAGTTTTTGTGTGGGGAAGATGCAAAGCAAGAGTTAAAATATACCTGCCTGAAACCACCTTTGATATTTCTGTCCATCTATTACCAAATATCTTCTGAGCCTGCCGCCACCAAATTTGTAATTGTTTAGAACCATAAGTAATTTATGGACATAAGATAATTCAGAGGATATGTCTCTCTCTCTCTGCACATAAGAATACAGAGCATCGACTACCTCGCATAAGAGCATGTCCTCCTCTGGCGACCATCCACCCTTTTTGAAATCAGAATTCAAGTATGTATACCATCTGCAACGCATATTTTACTTTTCATCAACATCAAACCACAACACTGAGAATTGCTTGAAGAAACAGAGTATCATGTAAGACACATAGTTCGATCAGTAACAGGAAAAACGAACCTTCTCCTGCATTGCCTCGCCGTCTTATCCTTGAACTTAGATGCGATAATCACCCAGCTGCAAAATAGAGCACATTATAAGAACTTAAATGCTACTTACTACGTTCGCCGGAGAGAGAGAGAGAGAGAGAGAGAGAGAGAGAGCTCATACTTGTCTGTTCCATGAATTGTAATCTGTTCACGTAGTATATCATCCTCCTACATATCAACTCCATTTAATCAAATTTTATAACCAGCAGAAAAACTCTAGAGAAGGTAATGATATTATCACGTTCCTTGAAGCTAAATGAGCAAGTGCGGAGAGAGAGGCAAGAAATGGAACCTGTTGAGACCATGTGACAATATGCCTCTCCTTCTTCACATCTCCATTGCTGCCACTACCATCACAATTCCTCTTCATTTCCTGCATATCTTTATCCTCCACTTCTATCTCTTTCCTCTCATGCTCCTTTCGATTATAAAAAAGCTGACCCAATTCAACTCGTGGTACAGAAGCCGAGCCCTCACCGAGCAGTCTTATAACGAATAAGAAACTGCACCCACAAAAGGGAACCAACTGGTCTTCCCGCTCTGTCTCTCTCTCCGTCTTCACAGTTACTTCTCACTGTTTGGTTCAAAAGGAACTGTGTAAACGAAATCAAAAGCTTCACTATACCCTTTCTTCGTCCCAATTCGCCGTCGCCTCGGATTCTTATCTTTCTGAGCTCGCTTTGATCAAAGACCCTCCTCTGCATTCAACCAAAAAAGTCATCATAAAATAAGGATTTTAACAAAAGTGGAAGGGCAACGGCTTTGCCAAAAAGTCTTAACACAGGAAGAGCTTCCTTAGGCACAGTGTATCGGATCGCTTAAATTCATCGGGATTCGCGAAAACTTCGCGTGATTATGCGCGTTTTCTTTCCTTCCAACAGAATGTCAGTACAAGTGACAGAACAACGCGTAGCTTTACCTGGTGAGCCGCATTTGATGATGATGATGATCTTTTCTCTGTGTGAAAATTCTTACATGTACATATATACACACTCACGGTTCATTTTGAAGCGCCTGAATACATCCTCTTGCTCCTGAGGATGACGACTTGCTTTCTGTCATTTTTTCTTTCTGCAGAGAGGAAAAACTATTAATACAACTTCACCAAAAAAAAAAAACTATTAATACAAATCAAGGGATTCTTGCTTTAGTGCGCGGGCATGAGAGGGTGTTTGAAAAAAAGCTCTGAAATCCACGAGAGCATATTAATGAATGGTGGCATAGAATAAGGCCACACATGCACATTTGTATAAGAAAGAACATAGCTACTTGTGTGTAGAGAGAGAGAACACAGAGAGAGAGAGAGAGAGAGAGAGAGGTGATATGATGGGTATGGAAGTAATGGGTCAATTTCACATACCAAAAATTTCATTTTTTTTTGTTATTTTTTGTGTTCATCTATGTTGCTATTTTTAATGGGGCATGATGTTCTTCATGACCTAACCCCTGTCATGCTCACCTTTTTCAACTTCGGACATTTGAAAAAAAATAGCCAGCGCTGCTCTGCTTTCTGGGGCGTCGTTTGTTCATGCCGGATGAGCGAGCTTCATTATTTTGCCCTTACACTCTCCTGAGATACATTTCAGGTTCACGGGCCCACGTACGGCGCGTGAGAAGAACGCTGGTCTGCCATTGGCGGAGATGCTGAGCCCCCTTCTGTTATCTGCATTATTCTTCTTTCAAAGTTGAATCTAGTTGGAGAGTGAATGAGAGATATCTCACATGCGAACAGACACTGTTTCCCTTTTCAGATTACATTTTGATTTTTGAAATTTTGATTATGTTCTTGCATGATGTTAATAGTAAATCCACAATGTTTGGCTCGTGTCTCTCGACTGGACAAATTAGCATTACATAGTTACGTTCAGGTGATGAGAGAATTTGTAGGAAAACAGAGTTCTCTCCATAACTACACGATATAACTCTTATGGTGTGCATGGCAACGATTCTGTACCTGAAAACTGATTCTGCTCAGAAATGATTTTTTTTATTCTGTGCCCGGGAACAATTTCTAAGTATTTGAATGCGATTAGTAACTGCCCAAAATTTATATTCTTAGAACAAAAAAAATAGAAATGCGTTTGGTAACTATATAAAATTTCTTTTTATTAATAATATTTTGAATTTTTTTAATATTTCTTTCTTTTTTTTCCTTTTTTTTTTCTTTTTTTCCCTTCCCTTTCTTGGCCAGGGCCGGCGAGAGCATCACGGCCCTCGCTATCGCGACCCATCTCCCTTGTCTAGGTCTCGATGATGAGGTTGGGCCTCACCATTGCGACCGTGAGCCATCCTCACCGACCCTAGCCTGTGGCCGGCAGGCGGCTGACAGCAGGCCAAGAAGAAGAAGAGAAAAAAGAATCAAAAATGGAAAAATCGTTCCTTGAATCAAGAAGCTACTTTGTTTTGTTTTTTGATTTTGTTCCAAAACTGATTCTGGGAATAATTTTTTGCAAATTTGTGCCCGGGAACAAAAAATTAAATAAATGGATTTCTGTTCCCAAACTGATTCTGAAAACAAAAAGAATAGAAATTTTTACTATTTGGCAACTTACCAAATAGGTCCTTATAAATCCAGTTCGGACGTAAGTCAAATACTATTCATTCGAAAGTTTCTATAATGGAACGAATCAACTGCAAATTTTCCCTCTTTCTTTTTGTGTTTCTGCCAAATCGATAGCTCTTGTTAGGTGCATGTGTTGCTAGTGGTATGATTCTTTCCTTTTGTCTTCTCTCGTATTGGGTTCATCCTCAACTTCCGAAACGATTGGCGACAGGTGCTTGGGAATATTCGTGTAGATCATTTCTCTTTATGCCCACATATAAAAACTTAGGACTAACTTTATGGTCCATGCTTTTTAACGATTGTATTCAGAAAAATAAGATATTAATTCAATATTCCATGATTTTAACACTATGTTTGTACACACATTAAGAAATATGTGCAACATAATGATGTAATTTCTATACCCGATATATTATCTGATGCCGAAACGCCATAAAAAGATTGACTGAACAAGAAAATTCGACAGAAAAACAATCCGTCCTCCAAATATGATTATCAAATCAAAAATATCCAAAGTCTGATAAAAGGAAACCCTAAAACAAGTTTTTATATCCCCAAACCTAACCCTACTAGGATTAGTAAACATCAAAACGTAAAATTACGAAACTGCCCTTTACTAAATTAACCCATAAAAATTACTGAAAAAATAGAAAAACCCATCTAAACTATCCCGAATCGCGAAAATCCATCATTAGTCATGACCAACGGGGTGAGTATTGATCAGCACGCCATTTTGCTTTAGTCGACCAAATTTGAGCTCAATCCGAGATTGTTGACTTCGAGCCCATCTGTTCGTCTAGTCGCATATCGGGTCCACCGCTCCCTTAGGTGCATCATTATCACATTGCCTTTTGACAGAAGACTTTGGACAAGCCATAAAAAGATTGACTGAACAAGAAAATTCGACAGAAAAACAATCCGTCCTCCAAATATGATTATCAAATCAAAAATATCCAAAGTCTGATAAAAGGAAACCCTAAAACAAGTTTTTATATCCCCAAACCTAACCCTACTAGGATTAGTAAACATCAAAACGTAAAATTACGAAACTGCCCTTTACTAAATTAACCCATAAAAATTACTGAAAAAATAGAAAAACCCATCTAAACTATCCCGAATCGCGAAAATCCATCATTAGTCATGACCAACGGGGTGAGTATTGATCAGCACGCCATTTTGCTTCAGTCGACCAAATTTGAGCTCAATCCGAGATCGTTGACTTCAAGCCCATCTGTTCGTCTAGTCGCGTATCGGGTCCACCGCTCCCCTAGGTGCATCATTATCACATTGCCTTTTGACAGAAGACTTTGGACAAGCCATAAAAAGATTGACTGAACAAGAAAATTCGACAGAAAAACAATTCGTCCTCCAAATATGATTATCAAATCAAAAATATCCAAAGTCTGATAAAAGGAAACCCTAAAACAAGTTTTTATATCCCCAAACCTAACCCTACTAGGATTAGTAAACATCAAAACGTAAAATTACAAAACTGCCCTTTACTAAATTAACCCATAAAAATTACTGAAAAAATAGAAAAACCCATCTAAACTATCCCGAATCGCGAAAATCCATCATTAGTCATGACCAACGGGGTGAGTATTGATCAGCACGCCATTTTGCTTCAGTCGACCAAATTTGAGCTCAATCCGAGATCGTTGACTTCGAGCCCATCTGTTCGTCTAGTCGCGTATCGGGTCCACCGCTCCCCTAGGTGCATCATTATCACATTGCCTTTTGACAGAAGACTTTGGACAAGCCGAGGAATAAGCTAGAGAAAAAAAAGAACAAGACTTCTCTGAGTTTGCTTTAAATTTGGATAAAGTCACTAATTAACAAAAGCAGAATCGCCTCTTTCTCTGTCAGGGTACTCTAGACCTGAGGAAGTCATTTATCTTATTTGGCCGATGACAATATTTATCAGGTTTATTAATTTTTAGTTTTCACTAACATGGGGATCGAGATTGATTCTCTTTGAGAACATAGCCAGTAACAGCACATCATACTGTGCCATGGTAGCGGCTTTGAGCCCGCCCCCATCCATCTCTTTACCCGAGCCTCCCTCTCTCTCTCTTTCTGTTTGTATATGTGTTTGCGAGCGCACGAGAGTGATACAAGGTTGTCGATGTCAGTCATCGGTGTCAACGACAACCTCTAAGCCACCAGCCAAGGCGGACAAATGGACCACCAAGGTGTTGCGGCTCCACCTTTCCATGAAACTAGACGATAGAGAGAGTCGTTGGTGACGGTAGACAGCAGCGAGCAATGTGGAAGCGACCGACTGCAACAACAGAGGTGAACACTATACTACAAGAGAGAAAGAGAGAGAGAGAAAGATGGTGAGATATCATGATGTTGATTGCGAAGTGGATATCACACGCAGCAAGATGGAAGAACCGTGAATCTCTCTCACGTTTCACAAGAAAATGCTCGACCCTAATCAAAACTTTTTCATGCAGTAAAAGAGGGACCTAAAAAGGGCATGTAATGGGAATGGTGGAGATTAGGTGAGGATTTAAGGGGGGGTTTGGTGATATTTGTCTCACCCTAAGCCATCAAAGCAAAGACGACTGGTGAAAAGGGCCGACCTTGTGGAACCCTAAACAAAAGCTCAACTTGATACACACACATTACTATCAGAGCTTTTAAAAGTTTCAAGAGACAGAAACAAAATACATGGGAACCCACACGAACCCTAATTTTCAAAAGCAAGAAATCAGTTCCCCCCGCTCCCACCACCCATTCGCATGCCTCAATTCTTGTCATATTTCATTCTAGCTTTTGGTCTTTGTTGATGGACGACATGCTTTCAAAAATTAAAAAAAAAATAGAATAAAGATGATGGTGCTGCCCCCTCAAAAGATAGGGTCAATTATATGCTTGAGCTGATAAATGCATAGGGGCATCAAGTAAATGATGTGGAAAACTAAGTCCATGATATATTTAAGTAATCCTTGAGACGTTCCATCAGTTGGAAAGAATGGATCCATGATGTGCTTGAACGCGGTCCTGGCTATCCACTTTCCTTTAATTTTGCATTTTTACAGACCAACTTTAGTTTATGAATAGGGTTAGATTGGACCGGGTTGATATAAAGAGATTTGAGGAGAGCGATGTTACCGTCGCTAGTGACTTAAAAGTTGATCAATTTGGACAAACGAAACATCACAGAGAAACTTTCCACAAAGTCCCAATACCTTCTTTCATACAAACATTGCACTTCGAATCAAATCACTTTGGACTTACTGAAGATTAGTCATCAAAATCAAGTCAATTGGGAGGGATTAACCCCTTAGTTTTATAATAGGCCATAAAACGAATCCAAAAGAGAAGGGGAGCAAAAAGGGCTAGGTGGAACGTACGACGCATTCGGATCCAATTGCCTATTCATCCATGAAAGAGAATAAAGCCATCCAAAGCACTTTGTATGAAATCCTTGAACAGTTTTGATTTTCTTGTGAATCTCATCTCATCTAAGAATTCATGTGTTAAGGCTTAGGCTCGTACATTGCCATATCTACGATTATTAAAAGGTTCAATTGGTACATTTTCATATCATATAACATGATGCAAATCGATTGGTCCTGCACTTGCGTATCCTCAGGCTCAAAGGGTATCTTTTTAATAAGAAAAGATTTGCAAGGCATTTGATATACCGGAGCATAATAGCTGAGGCCCAAGTTCCGAAAGAGATTGATGGGTTGATGAGCCTGGAGTGGGACTATATAAAATCTTAGTGCATCTTCTTTTCATGAGCTCAACATCATGCCTGAGCAGCGCGTCCTCTCAATCGATTACAAGGCGCCATGTCTCTTTAGCCTTTTTTGCTCTTTCTCTCAAATCTTTCTTCGCTTTAAGGACAAAAGGAATTTAAGTGCAAAGCAAGAAAAAGGAAAGGGAGGAAAAAGAAAACGTGGCCCTTTTTGGGGCTTTTTAGTCTCGAGAAAGAGCTCTAAATTAGAGAGTGATCATGATTAGTGTGTCGAAAACAGGTTCAACGACCTCATCATGGGGTGAAAACCTGTGAAATTTTTCATTTCAAACTTTGTACTTTGAAAGGAAACGCCGGGGCTCTAGGACTTCATCGATTTGTTTAGATTCCTTCTCCTCATGTTATGATTGTATCAAAAGTGACTTGAATTCAGCTTAAATATATAGAATAGATGTAGAAGGTGATCGCAAATCAGGCATATTGAGGACACTTATCAAGGTTGACCCGGTTGTGAGGAGCTGACCAAGTATATAGGGTCGTTGGGTCAGAGTAAATATTTTCGGGTACTCCGGGCTCAGTCTTGACAAGTGATTTCATTTTGGTGTATGAATTACATGATTAGCCGTGGCGTACCCTAAAACATGTATTCTATCTCAATCTCTTACGTAAAAAGAATAATTTTCATAAGCATTCATTCAATTTACATCAGTGTACCATCAAGGGGATTAATCTTTGATTAAAATCAACAACATATTCTTTTCTTTTTTTTTCTTTTTTTGTTTAAGCAAGGAGTACCTTTTACCTAGGGTACCCTGATAGACTGGTACCCTGATAGACCGATAGTCAATCTGATGCAAGGGTCACTTTGACTCATTTTGGTGATCTTGAAGATGTGATCCAATGTTCAGTGGCGACTTCTCCGTTCAAAATTACATGGTCGTCTACACCGATTAAAAAGTAATTATTAGAAGCTCTGTCAGCAAACACCCTGATAGCTGGAAGAAAACAAGAACCTATATGTAGCTCACAGTCCTCAAGAATTTCAAAACTCATGATTGAACCGGCAACAATATGGCCACATATGCCTTTTTAACCCCCTTCGACCGCCAAAAGTGGTTTCTTAAGAGAATTCACATGTTGCCGGACTAAGGCCCTGTTTGATTCAACATTTAGAATGATCATTTGGGTTCTAAAATCTCTTGGCCAAATACAAATGGTATTTGGTAACTTTTTTACTCACTTTAGAGAGTACAATTGCATTTGGAATGTTCTTTAAAGGACTTTTGGCCAATGCAAGGGTGGAGGTGCCTTGAGAAGTTGCATTTTCGGAATGCAATTTGCCCTATTTATCGTGATTGTTCATCTTCCCCAAAGGCAGGTTCAGCAACTGGCAACCGGCAACAGCCACCTGATGGCTAGCTCGACCCCTGCGACTACCGCTCGGGGTTGTCAGACCTTGGGCGTCGCCTGGGTCGCATGATCCAGGCGACGCTTGAGGTCGCACGACCACAGGTCGCCTTGCTTGAGGTCAGGCAGCGGTGGCCAGAGACCAGAAGTGGCCATCGGCGGTTAGCCAGCAACCAGATCTGGCCAACGGCGATAGCCGGTGGTTAAGCTCCAACAAAACCTTTTTTTTTTGTTTTTTTAAATATTCGCAAAAATACTTTAGCCCAAGTTGATTTTAAAAAATAATTACCAAACATTATTTGCATTTCGAAAAACCCCTTTAACCTAAAGATATTTGCATTCCCCAAAAGACGTCGAACCAAACGGGCCCTAAATGGGTGAATCCGATAAACTTAAGCAATTATTTTTCGAAATAATATATATGTGAGCTCGTCCCGAAAGAAAGATGGAAACAAGGGTCGAATCGCCACACAAAAGAGAGGGAATCGGTCTTAAACATAGTATGGTCGGATATGTTTAATCCGGAATGCAAATCGAGAAATTGAATTTCGATTGTTCGCGGAGCTGGAGTTGGAATAGTGAAGATGCTCGTGATGAAAACATGAACAAGTTCAAGCCAAATAACTTTTTACAATTATCCACTTTATGTCAAACGTCTCTCTCTCTCTCTCTCTCTAGGAGAGAAGAAACAACTTTGGATAGGACAACTTTATGTGTTGGACCGCCTTTTCGATAGCATACGATGCAAAAGCCTGCTTATTTTGATGCTTGCTAAGTTACCCATGATTATCATTCTTTTGTCTTGTTGTTTGTGCACGACGTCTTCCCTTGCTAGTTACAAAATCCAGGTCCTCCGTTCGATCGCGAGTTGTCTCCCCCCGATTTAAAGATGTGTTGACGCTCCCTAATGATTTCCATTTCACCTAGATGAAGGACTGAAATGGAGTGGGGACATGACAAGAGCGAGAGCTAGGTCGAAAAGAGGAGGAAAAAGGGAGCTCCATTATACCCCCCAAAGAAAGTTTTATCTTTGATGCGTGACACATGGTACAAAAACCAATTCGGGGACCCGATTCTTTAAGCTCCACCTCATCTCCTTTTACATCATTGATTTTGTTCCAAAGTTCTGTGACAGCTCCACACTGTCCCATGTCGAAAGCTCGTGCTATGTACCATTTTTTATGGATGACGAGCGAGAGAGAGAACTTGAGAGATCGTGTGATGAGCAAAAAATTTGGAGTCGAGAAGTTAGGGATCCAAAAACTTGTTTACGAAAAGATTATTCATCTGGAATTCTATTTGTCATGAACACTAAAGATTTCATGAGGCACGAAAAGGGGCTGTCGACCCGAATTTACAGAATTTTGGAGGCGCCACTTGACGTGTGCAAAACACTCTTACACAGGCTCGTGACATCGAACATAGTCTTTGATCCGATGGAAAAGAAAGGGAAAAGCGACATATAGGACCCATTTTGTGTACAGCAATTTGGAACTTATGTGGTGATGTTGTATCATTCTCTTTAGATTTATGCGAATGTTGGGTTTGTGTTGCTAGGGATTCTCACATGTCTTTGGTTCCTCTTTCTCAGGAGTATACTGGTTGATCTTGCATTTTTTCTCTTCCCTTTTCTCTGTCCTATTTCTTTGCCAACAAACTGGGAATCCTATGCTTCCTTTTACATGATTGCTGCTTCGCATTGGTCTGTTCAGGTCCACCCATATGGACTGAATGGACCGACATTACAATTAGACTTCCAAAAATCAAACTAATTTATGAAAGACCCTTAGTTTGTCAAGTTCATAAGATTAGTCGATTAACATGGTTTAGTCTGATGTGAAAATGACGTATCAAACACACGTTTCTCAAATTACGTGGGATCTACGGTGGGTCTCCAAAAAAAAATTAGGTTTTACGTGAGGGACGCCAAGTGATCTAAGTCACTCCTTTAGAATAGTTGAATATGGTCATCTCATTAAATATGCAGTTACATATCATTTAGTAAAATTGTAAATTGGTCTTAATATCTATAGCATTGTCAAAAGAATATGTAAACTTCACACTTTTTATGCACCGTTTATGCAAGCGCAATCACAACGAGAACCAAAGAGAGTGATGAGATGTAACTTTTCCGATTCCTTATTTTTGTTTCGATTTCTTATTTCAATGTGATCTTGCAGCTGTTGTACAAGTCGTGGAATGAGGTCAGTTGTAAATAGTTTCGCTGAAGACAGACGTACACATCTGTAATGCTGTGAAAAAGAACCGGTTGCAAAATGTGGTATCATTTGTTCTCTTGAAAACCTTTTCTTTTTGCAAATGAGAAACTTCAAGGAAGGTGATGACTGCACCCCAGCTTCTTAAGAAAATGGATCGTGCTCATATGTCCTTATCTTCCCATGAGGAGGAATCTTGAGTACAAAACAAGGCCGTTTGACGATCCAATACAGCAAGTAAACCAAATTCTTTTTTTTTTCCTTTTCTTCTCTTTTTCTTCTTTAATTTTTTATTTCACTATGGCCGGGAGGGCCAATCAAGGGTCGTTGGGCCCTTGCCGACAGCTGGTGAGGGCCGCCGGACCCTTGCCTGTGGTCATGAGGGTCGTACAACCCTATGGGCTGTGCTAAGGTTGCGAAGGCTATCCCGACAATCGCGACCTCAACACCACCCAAAGGGTCACGCAACCCTCACGTAGAAGGCCATCGTGGGCGAAGGTGAGGCCAGCCTTGCCGGCCGCTAGCAATAGCGACGTCGCTTGCAACCGGTGAGGCCATGGTGAGGCTAACCTTGCCTAGATCTAGAGGAGGGCCACGCAACCCTCACCCAGAACTGGTGAGGGCTACCGGGCCCTCCCTGGCCACAGTAAAAAAAAATTAAAGAAGGAAAAGAAAAAAAAAGGAAATTTTAAATTTTAAAAATTGTTCACGTCAGTGTTAACTATTATACATGGCTCAGCTGGCATTCACGTTAGCAATTCTGGCCAAAATTGATCGAATAGATTCAATTGGCAAATTTTCAAAAGGTTTATAACTTAATTGGGAAAATTAAAAGGTTTTATGACTAAATTGGCAAAACTGCAATAGGTTTAAGACTTTTTTGATAATTTTCCCATATCTTGATTGTCAATCGGCAACCATGAAATTAACAAATAGTCCATTCAATCGACAACTAGCATGTAATCGACATCTTCAAACTTGATCCCATCGAGTTAAAGTGTAGCCAGACTTGGTCTTTGCTTGTATTAATAAGGAAAAATCGACCGGATCGAAATTGAACTGTCAATAGAGCCCGATGCTGCTGCATCACATAATATTAGGAACATGTTGGAAGTTAGATTTTGTGATTGAGTTTCCATGTTACTTAGCAGAACTTCAATATGATGAACAAGAAGCGGAAAAGAATGTCAATTACAAGAACTTCATCTCTCACTTAAGCAGCTCCAATCGTAGTCATTAAGGAAGGGAAACGTAAGAAACACATGAACTTCTCTAT
Organism: Syzygium aqueum; assembly: GCA_031216185.1. Taxonomy (NCBI): domain Eukaryota; kingdom Viridiplantae; phylum Streptophyta; class Magnoliopsida; order Myrtales; family Myrtaceae; genus Syzygium; species Syzygium aqueum. The sequence continues at coordinate 27,703,660 of CM062237.1, read as the reverse complement.
TGGCAAAATGGGTCATGAGAAAGAACCAATATGCTTGTGTAAAGATAAATAGCCATTCATTTATCGAGTAACTAAGAGAGAAATAGTGACCCGGTAGAAGAACAGGTAAAATCGCTCTCTGGGCTTGGGAAGCCCAGTTTATCTTATATTGATCGAGTAAATGTATTTATCATGCAGTCGTATCAATACACTATCAGCGAACCTAAGAAATTCCCGTTAAAAAGATTAAGGCCATGTTTATTTTAGAGAAAATTTCATGATACAACAAAATGTTTTATGGGAAATTATTTTCTAAGATGGTTTTTTTTCCTTTTCAGGTTAGGGAGTTCATTTTCCTAACTTGAAGCATGAATTTTTTTTTTTTTTACCGTAAACGAGATTCTGATAAGCGATCATTTTCAGTAAGTCAAATGAGCGAAAATCCAAAAAACTAATTCATTGAAAATTCTTTCACTCAAACAAACACACCAGAAACGCGCCATTAAACTAAAGCTGGTTCCCCAGTTTCATTAATCCATGCCCATTTCATGATTAATGGAAAACAAGGATCTGCTTGGAGGATGCAAAAAAAGGCAAGCAAGTTAATTCATAGGAGCGAATTGCACACGACCACCTAGGCCCATGTTCGGAATGGCTTTGAGCATTTGTTTCATGGCCATCGTGGGTTGACACAAGTTAGGGCGAACGACGAGCATACCATACTTAAGCGATTAATCATAATCAGATCCTTACTTAAACGACACGATTACTTAGATAAGACCGTAAATAAACGCATTTTTTCCTCTGACTTTGAGTCCACAAGTTTCTTGAATCAAATGAGGCAATTCATGGAAATAAATTTGTTCCTCCAATATAATCGAATTCTAACTTCTTCCTCGCTGTGACAATAGCAAAAGACATCTCGGTGCAAAGGCCAAGCAACACGAATGTTGTAAGTGGATTTATAAGAAGGGGCGGAAGACAATTTGGTCACATAAAAAGCAGCAATTCACATGTTCATCATCCGGATTAGACAACGAAAAAATCACAGAAAATTCCTTTTTCTACGTCTTATCATAGCCAAAAATTTTACATGCATTGAATAAAACAAGATGAAGGTCAATTTGTAAATCGAGTTAAACCTTAAAAGCCTTGAGAGCCCTTCTCCTTCAAGACGACGGGCTTCTTGGCCATGGCCAGGCAGTACTTGGCGATCTCCCGGAACTTGGGCACGCTCCGGAGGTCGACCTTGGTCCCGTCCATCAGCGTAATCACGATGTCGCCCCACTCGCCGATGAACCGCGGCACCACCTGGACGTCCTTGATCACCTGGTACGAGAAGTCGCTCCGGTCCTGCCCCGTCAGCCCCGACACCACCGTCACCCGCAGGTTCGTGAACCGGTACCGGAGGTAGAACGCCCGCGACACCGCCGCCAGCGTCAGCGGCAGCCACAGCAGCGTGAACCCGAGGAGGAGGTTCGCCATCAGGTCGCCGTAGTGGGCCCCGCCGTCGAAGAAGATGGTCTCCTCCTTCGGCTTGGCTGCGGCGGCGGTTTCCGGGGAGGAGGACACTCGGAGTTTAGCTACCGGCCTGTTGGAGCTGGTTCTCGGCGGCGTAAGTGTGAGGGGGAGGCTGTAGGGAGGAGGGGGCCTGGTGGAGGGTAGGTGACGGCCTGCGGCGGCGGCGGCGGTGGCGGTGGAGGAGGGTGGGAGAGGGGCGGTGGCCATCGGATTATCTGAAGTGGGATTCGATCGAGCAAGAGAGAAAATATTGTGGTGGATAAGTGACGTGAATTTTCGATTTTTCTTGGAGGACTTTTTCTTTTTTTGTGGTCCGGATTTATCTGTGTTTCTATTGGTCGGAGCGCGGAAGTGTGGGACCAGAGGCTGGGCTTCCCCTTGGCCGGCCGAAATTTGGCCACGTGTCATCATCTCAGCTTCAAAAGGTACATATCAATTGGGCCGACAAAGACTAGGCCCATCTTTGGAGTCCAAATATATGGTGAGTTTGACAGAATTTATCGTCTTGGGAAAGTATCAAAACGAACCCAAACCAAGCCAACAAAATTACGACTCGAACCAAAATCAATAACTTCGGTTTGTTATCGGTTCGGTTCGGTTTTAGACCGTTATTATTGAGCCGTCTTACAAGTAACGAGTTTAATACATGCCATTGAACTTCAATGTGCAATGGAAATTAACAAAAAAAAATAGAATATATTTTACACACTTATTGGAAAAAAAAAGGATTAAAACACAATTACTTCGAATTAACTTATCAATGACATAAAAAATGTTATTTAACTAAACGCAAGAACAAAAAAAAGACTATAGAAAACTCTTTCTTAACTATTATTTGAGATTAAAAATCAATCAATGATTGCTAACTTGCGAAGTAGAAAATTTTCATTTAGATAGTATAGAGCAATCTTAGATAGGAAGAACTTAGGTTAAACTACAAATCTTATTAGTCAAAAGGAAAAATATATTTATTTATTGAATTTATCGTCTCAGTGAAACAATAAGCTAAACTTATCGATTTGCCTTGGCTCTATTTTCAATATTAGGTTTTCTATGAACACCCATAATAGTGAAAATAATATGCCAAGTTCGGCGGGGGCTCCGTTTTCTTTTCTTTTTTCTGTTCCTTTTTTTTTCTACCAAGTCCAGCGAGGGTCATGACCCTCACTAGCCTGGTGGCAAGTCACCGGCAAAAGGAAGAAGAAAGGAAAAAAGAAAAGAAAGAAAAAAGAACAGAAAAAATAATTTAAAAAATAAAAAATATTTAGAAATTTCTACATCAGCGCCAGTAGTGTCACGTAGGCCGGCCGGCATCCACGTCAACAATTTCTAGCCGTAATTAACTAAAATGACTGAATTAACAAAGATCAAAAGGTTTATGACTGAATTGGCATAATTAAAATGCTTAGAACTAAATTGGCATTAATGTAATAGGTTTAGAACTTTTCTAATACTTTTCCCCGTTTAACTTATTCACGCAAGGTCCACGAGGTGCCACTTGGCAAACTTATTCATTATTAAAATTGATAAACTGATATACAATCGTTAGACATGAAAAATGGAAAAAAGATTATCACTTTCATATAAAAGTATTTACATATTCACCATTGATCGAGTGACGTGATTGTGTCAATTCGCAGTTACTTTTGTAAATGGAATCTTCCACATTTCAACAATCCAACAATGAAAATGTGAACCAATTCTTATATCGGAAGTGGACCTAGTAAAAATCATCAATATTAATAATAACCCGTTAAAAGAAAATTCCTAATTTCTAAATTTCCACTTGTTAAGCCATCATATATTCGGTCGGGCCACCATTGGCAGTTGGTGGCCACTACTGTCGGGGATCATACTGAGGATGGAGCTTTGATGGCCCGCAACGGCCGACGGTGGGGTTAGGTTGGGAATTTTGAATTTTTTGGGTATTTCCTCTTCAATGACTTTTTTCTATCTTAATTAAAAAAATTTATGTTTATATAAAAAAAATTATGTTTTAAACGACAAGTTAACGGCTAGCTCAAATTGAATCTGAATTATAGGGCGGCGAGGTACTTTTTTAATTGAATTTAAGGCTAGATAAAATTTAAAAATCGAACTGAGCGTAGCCAGGGTCTTTTGTTAAATAGTAGGCCACGAAAGCGAAGATGAATTTCAATAAGATGAGTAAACTTACGCTGTGCAAAGTTCCATCGCATGAGAAGATGACATGATCTTGGAGGCCGTACTAGATGTCAACGTTTTCGATTCGACAATCGATGGCAAAGCATATCAACAAGAGATCAGAACATAGGCAGAGGGAAAGTTCCCAATCCCATCATCATTTGCTCGATAATTATAAACTTGGTTTTCTTTTCTAGCATCAAAAACCTTTCATCTCATCAGAAAGTCTTCTATCTATGTCATGAAGAACTCTCCATGTCAGTGACACTATGCTAACGACCAAACACAAAACAAAAGAAAAGCATAACCCAAGAAACAATAATAATTCATCCGAATCAACCTCGAACTTGGCCACCGCACAACCGTATACTAATCATCGACCCATCTTATAAAAAAATATCAAATGGCGATTCCTATTCTAGATATCTTGGAGCATCTTCTAGGGATCGCCAACGAATGCAAAAAGCAAGAGAAACTAATTAATTATGATTAAGTGCAAAAGGCAAATGACTAAGCAATCATTTCTGATATTGCCCATCACATGATTTGTTCATCATAGGGTCGTACTCGCAGCAGCAACCGATGACAAACTTGTTGGGCGATTTCTGGGATTCTTCTTTGGTGCATGTTGAGCTTTGTTTATGCCGCCATGCACGTGGCCACTCTGCCAGCTCTCCCCATTAATTAATCTCGATTCAACATTAGTTTATGGGGGGTGACTTAACAAAAGAAATATGTTAGGTGGAAGAACAACGTGCGTTGGGATCTGGAAGAATGCGATCGAGTGCCAAAGTTCCAGCCTTGATGCCAGGGATTGCTTGTTCATTGGGCACATGATCCCATGAACAAGATAACGCAATGTAACTGCTCGGTTTAGATTAATCATTTTCAGGGATTATCATGTCGGGTTTAGTTTTCTGATTGTCTTTTGAGGGCTTGATCGGTAGAATCTGGTGATCTCTGTGTCTGTTAAAAACGGTTGCTTTTTAAGGTTTTCAATGGCGGGTGTCTTTGGCTGCCGAGCGATCGGGGGACGAGGTTTGTGTTTTTCAAAAGATCCTAGGCAATGTTGTAAGTGAATATGCAATTTTTTATGAGGTGAGGAAGCAAATATGTAGTTTTCAAGGTTTGATCATGATGTGAAAACTCGTACTTTTTACATTTTTCCCTTTTTCTTTAACATCCGTCAAGAACTTCAAAGTCGAAAAGGACTTAGCGGATGTTTAAGCGACGTTAATTACTATCTAAATATAGTGGTTATGATCATGAGCACACTTCCATTTCTGGTGGTTGGGAAAATATGGGTACAAATCAGAGAGGGATAACCATTTTCTCCATGTTCAGTCCGCAATGAATAGATGTGGACAAAGAGAATTCAATTCCTTTGGATTCAATTTTATCCAGTAATGTCTGCCTTCTCCACGGTTTGTCTTGATGGTTTTGCTTGTGTCGGCACCAGTGGACGCATCAAACAAGAGCAATGTCTCTACCTGCTGATAAATTAAAGAACAGTGAGGTACTGTGAAAATGGACATAGCGTCTGATGAAACGTGTAGTGCAATAGTAGATTTTGTACACTGTGAGATTCCCTTTGAAGAAAGGATTCATTTTCTATGGACATGTTCATCTCGCACACGACCCACGTAAATTTTTCACGGGTCTAGATGGTCATCTGTCTTCAAACCCAGATGTGAATATGCTGTGCATCCTTGGAAATTTTACACAGTTGCACAACAATTGAAATCCGTCTTCTTTTGCACGCGGTGGGGCTGGTATAGGAAGCCGGCCTTGCTTAAGTACGCGACTATGTGCTCTCTTGAAGCTCGGTTCTCAAATGATACACAAGCAACTTATGTAGCCGTATTAATGAAGTGATGAAGTTTTTGGAGCATCTAGCACCAATGGTCAGTGAGAATCAATGTTTCTTATGTTACATACATCATGACAATCTTTAAACTAACACAAACTTCACGCACACCGTGATTATCTCTGTCTATTACTTCGACATTGATATGTGCCTCGTTCATAAACAAGGACTGTAAACAAGGACATTTCCTTATTTTCCAACATATGAGAGAGAGAGAGAGAGAGAGAGAGAGAGAGAGAGAGAGAGGATAGCTAGGTGACAATGGGGTCACATGAAGTCTGGCTTTTACAAAACAGATTGCAGAGGACTCAAGCACCGAGCGATGGTGTGTGTGTGTCGTGTTTTTTACAAGTTTTTTCAAAGTCTCTTTCACGAGAGAACGACCCTTTTCCCGCAGCTTTCCTCCTTTTGTTTTCTTCCCACGCTTCCATCTCCTTGTCTTCTTCTCTTCTCGGAATTTGTGTATTGATTCTCTCTCTCTCTCTCTCTCTCTCTCTCTCTCTCTCTCTCGGATATACAGCCCCCTCCAAAAGAAATGCTTTCTTTATCATCCTTCTGATAAAAAGCTATGTGCTTTTGCTAACTCCGAGTAGATTTTATTCGGTTAAAATAATCTGCAGTGGTGGTGATTGATCGATGAAATCATCCGAACAAATGATTACCACTTTCTTCTACTCCCACTCTTTCCCCTCTCTCCTTTAGAACTTACTGACATCTACCCACTGGATCCCATTTGATCATAAGGAGGTGAAATATAGTAACGAAAAAAATGATGAGGAATTGCTTTTTTTTATGTCCCATGCTCGGACTGCAATTGTTATAGTTATCAATTCATATAGGTTTCAAATTTCATTACTCTAAGAATCATCAAATCCCATGATCTAAAACTTTAGCTACATGCGTTCTCTAACTAAGCTCTAGGCCTCTACTAAACATAAAGTGTCCTTTTATTCCTAAACAAGGAAAAAAAACGAGAGAAGATCTTGAGCGATTAATCGGCACAAATCATTACCACCTTCATTCCACTCCCACCCTTTCCCCTCTCTCCTTTAGAACTGATTGACATCTACCCACTAGATCTCATTTGATCATAAGAGCGTGAAATATAGTAACGAAAAAAATGATGAGGAATTGCTTTTAGTTTATGTCCCATGCTCGGACTGCAATTGTTATAGCTATCAATTCATATAGGGTTCAACTTTCATTACTCTAAAGAATCAATCAAATCCCATGATCTAAACTTTAGCTACATGAGTTCTCTAACCAAGCTCTAGGCCTCTACGAAACATAAAGTGTCCTTTTATTTCTAAACAGAAAAAAAAATGAGAAGATCTTAAACGATTAACCTCGAAATTCTCGAATTATCATATGCGTTACTATTTTTATACACCAAAATTTAAGCAAGAAAAATGGCGATTTTCCTCTTCCCTCCCTTCTTATAAGTTATCTCGTGGAGGATAATATATATAATGCACTTCCCATAGCTTGGCTCCGAGTAGGAATCGAATTCGATTTCGCTCCTTGATTTCTTTCAATAATGCTGTTGCTCCAACCATGGCCAAATCCCGGAGTGATCCTCGATGCCGCAGAACATGTTGGTGATGCTGCTTTCTTCCTTGACTATCATCGAATGATCGGGCCTCGAAGGGTTCTGAAACAGCTGTGCCACCGATCCCCCAGAAGCGGCAGGCCTTATCGAGGCAGGGAACAGCTGGCGGCCCGCCGCTGGTGGCACGTGGCCTGAGACCGGGCTCTCCACCGGCGGCGTCCGCGTGATGTCAAGCTTGATCTCGGAGCTGTTCTCGCTCCGGTTGCTGCAAGAGCCCTGGTCGGTTTCTTTGTTGAGGTTGATGGATTCGGCCGGTTCTCTAGTACTCTTGAGTGCCAGTATCTGCATATTGCATATGCCATGATAAAAGGAAAAAAACTAAAAAATACCCATCAAGATTAATGCCAAGAAACACAGCTTGGCCTCTCAATTTGGATTGAGAAAATAACGTTGACTATGCTTTGCTCCACCAGATTATGTATGAATAGAGCACAAGTCGCTTTGATCAAGAACACAAACTAGAGCAAGAGGGTCTTTTATTCTTTGCTTCTTTGTAAGAAGGTTTTCATTAGCTAGTGAAGTCATTAACCAAATGAGAACCCTCTTTTCCCATGCTCAAACGGAACAAAAATGAAAACCCATTTTCAGAGGAAAAGTCAGCATTAAGAGCATTCGTCCTTAGGCCAGATCATAAAAGCATAAAGGAAAAAAGGCACACTGCACACACCATTCAATCCCCACGAAAATTCCAACAATTTCAAACGTGTCTAAACTAAACACAAACAACTGTTAGCTCTAGCTCAGTACTTTAGTTTCTGCAATAAAATTTTCATACATACCTCAGCTTGAAGCTTCTGGTTCTGAGCTTGGAGGGCTTCGTTGTCAGCCTTCACACCGTCAAACTGTCTCTTGAGCAGATCATAGTCCTTCTCGAGCTGCTTTGTCTTCCACCTCGCCCTCCTGTTCTGGAACCAAATGGCGATCTGTCTGGGTTGGAGACCAAGTGCTCTTGCAAGCTGCATTTTCCTCTCAGGCTCAAGCTTGTTGCCGAGCTCGAAGTTCTTCTCCAATGTCTTCACCTGCTCCATGTTGAGCCTCCTCTTCTTCTCTCCCCCTGGCTGCGATCCATCATCTTCTGACAGATCTTCATCTCCATTAACGTTGCTGTTGTTGTTGTTGTTGGGGTCGTCACTCACGTCAATACCTGCAAAGGACATGGATCTCTTGCCCAGTAGGGAGGCGACGCCTGTGGGTGCACCAGCGGGAACAAAAAAAAAAAGCAAGCACACTTAGCAAATATAAAAGCGGCAAGAAAAGAAGAAAAAGAAAGAGACCCGGTAGAGTCTTCTTAACTTAAGTACCATGGTAGTCTTGAGGTGTGCAAGAGGATAGGATTTGGTGTTGATGGTGGTGGTGAGGTGGTTCATGATCTTGATCGTGGGGGGTCTGAAGCATGAAATTTGCTGAAAAGAAGGCCATCAATTCAATCCCACACTAATTCCAAGTAATGGCCTGAACCTTATGCACTCACTCCTGTTGGATTCTTTAAGACTCCACAGTTTAAAGCCTGACAGCAGTCATGTTGAAGCTCAGAGAGAGAGAGAGAGAGAGAGAGAGAGAGAGAGGAAAAGGGGGTGGTGACAGTGACGATGACTATATTTGATGAAATAAAAACCCTATAAGCTAGAACTGAGAGGGAATAAATTCTCTTGAGGTACGAAGGAAGATGCACAAATTGGTGAAATGCTGGCAGCTTATATATCTTGCAAGCTCCAGCTATGAGTTGTTCTTCCAAAAAATATTGATACAGCCGTTCAGCAAAAAGGAAAAAAGAAAAAAGTAAAGGCGGTACTAGTAAGGGAAGAGTTGATGTCCTCCTAAATAGTAAATATTATGTGAATTTCCAGTTTTAATTGTTTGTTTACTACACGGGATACACGTACCTTTTATTCTAATTTAATATTTCTCATGACATGAAACGGAAAAAAGGTTTACCGGCGAAGAAATTGAGGGGAAGGAAACGTTAGTTAGTGGGCGAACGAACGGTCGTGTCCATAGCCTCTCTTTGTTTAGAGTGATGTGAATGTGAGGTGAAAACAACGTCAAACTCATCTGGTGAGGGAATAGCCCCTTTACGAGCTAGGCAGAAAAAATCGATTTTTCTCAGTTCCTACTCGGAGTGTAAAGGAACAGGAAAGCAGTGAAAGCATCATCTTATTGCTCTCAGGAGACAAATAGTGGTACTTTTGTTGCCATCAATGGACAGTTGTACTCCCTTGGAGCTTCTTCCTTCCAGCATGCAGATTTGATTAGAGCATCAAAACCCTTTTTCAATAGGATTAATACCACGAAAAATCTTAAATTGATACACTTATGATAATTTTATCATAAATAAATTTTTTTATCAAGAAAAATCACAAATCGGTACACCTGTGATAAATTCACCCCAAACTAATTTTTTAATCATAAAAAATCCTGAACTGATAAATTTGTGACAAATTTACCATCCGTTAGTTTTTATTAAATTGAATTAATACTACAAAAAATTGTAAACCGGTACGCCTGTAACAAACGAAGGGTAAAACACAAAATTGGTACATCCGTCAATTGCCGTGTGTTATTTAACAAAGCAATTTGACAGTAAAATTTAACGAAAATAAATTGAGGATAAATTTGTCACAGGTATATTAGTTTAGGGTTTTTGGTGGTCAAAAAATTAATTTTGAGTGAAATTATCGCAGGCGTACCAGTTTTGGGTTTGTCGCGGTATTAACCATTTTCAATATTAGGACATTATTGTTCGAGTCACGTAGAATTTCCCACGAGTTAGTTTTATGGGTTCTCGCGCATTTAGCTTAGGGGAGGAGTTTTTCGGAAACACGATTTCTCTGGAAAGCATTTTCCTCTCTCACCAAAATTTTCCTCGAAACAAATACGCCGTTAAACATTATAAATCTTCCTTTATCATGCAGTGGGTGAAAGGAGTACCCCCACAAGAGAGGGAGCCCCTTCATATGGGCGACAGCAGCAAGAAGTGAGAGAGAGGGAGGGAGGGAGAGACTTCGGGGGAGAGGGGGTTTGGATTCTCTCATGAACAAAAGCAGACGTGCATGTGTGTGTTGTGTGATATTTTAGGCAGAGAGAGAGAGAGAGAGAGAGAGAGATTGCTTGAGAAAGGAGAGATGAGTTGGCCCCCTAATATTTTTTTCCCCTTAGGAGTTGAAAAGGAGGGGGGGGTCACCATGGAAAAACACCCAGAGAGAGAGAGAGAGAGAGAGGAATCTAAGGAGGGAGGCAGGGGGAGAGAGAATGGGGTCCAATGGAAGGGCAGGGTTTGCTACCTAAACCACCAACAAGCAATGTGCAATCGGACGGACACTCTTTCCCATCATCACCCCTTTTAGCCTTTTCCTCCTTTCAATAGCCAAATACGTGAGTGATGGAGTGGAAGGAAGGAAGAGAGTTTATATAATATTCCACCATTGGAGCTGTTCACTTTTGTCTCGGAGCAACCTTTGTTCGTATGGGTTCAATGTGTTCCCCTCTCCCTACCCCCTTTGCTCAATGCCATACAACACACACACACACACACTCTCCCACCTCCTAGACTTTTCCATCCATGTTTTCATTATTGAATTGGAATTCTCTCTGTTCGAATGGGATAGATCAATTCGGGTTATGCCCGTGTGCTCGTGAACCATCCACTGCCGTCCTTCGTGAATTGGCGAGCGATCAAAATCGAATGCATTTTGCTATTGCTTCGTGATCTTAGAGGGGAAAAAGTTCAGTACCCGGTCGAGGAGCTAATACATATGTTTTGATCAATTCTCTCGGCGAAATGCATCAGTCTCCCTAACCCTAGTAGTTAGCAGTGAAATTCCTTATCCCCCACGAATTAGGTTTTTCCATGCCGAGAATGGCCTTGATATATAAAAACAAAATAATAAGTGAAGAAATCAAGCAAAACCCTAGTTTGCATTCTTCATGATCACCCTCTTTCTTTAATCCATGGAGTTGCACCCGTAGACCTTTAAACAAAATATGTTTTAGTTGAAGCTTTCCTCTTACTTGTCGAATTGGGTTGTCAGACGATGAGGTCCCAAAAGAAAAGAAACCGCCTGAAAGCACTCTTGAAGTCTAAATATCAAATAGTGTCAACTAATTTTATGCTAATTAATTATTAACCCCGTGATTCTTTATTATCTTGACTTTTTTACCTAAACCAAATTGGATAGCTCTCTGAAGTTAGTGAAATCCTCATGATTTTCTCTGTAGTCCCTGCTTGGCCGCTCAAGGTTAATGTTAAGTATAAATCACGTACATGGAGAGTAACATAGCATGACACTCATGAAAAGTATAATCAAGACATTCGAGGGAATAATTGCCGAAAAAGTCATAAACCTAATATTACGGATATCAATTCAGTTCTAAATCTTTTAATTTGATCAATTTAGTCATAACCCTTTTGATATTTTGCCATGTAGTTTTTCCGGCCAATTTGGGCCGACAATCGCCGATATGGACACCGACCATCCTAACTGCTTAGACGAACTTCTAGCAATCTCTTTACAAGTTTGGTCCTTGACCTTTTTAATCGGCTATAGACACAGCATTCTTTTGTCTAATTGGCAATTCCAAGATCCCTGCTATCATTGCTCAACCACGCCGCACGATTTACCAAGCCACAAGCACCTTTAATTCGCAAGCTTACCCGTTCAAAGTCACGATTAAAACAAAAATAGCATGTCGAGATTAAGGAACTCGCCATGGATTATATCGCACGCGATCTACTTCGAAGATTCGAATGGGTCAAGTCAGAGTTTCGCTAGTGAAAACAGTATATTTTCCCTCTTTGTGGCAATTGACCGAACGTTCATGGCTTGCCCTGCTTTTTTGCCATTTCAAACGCATCGGACCCATCAATGGAAATCGAAGCACCCAACACATGGCCCCAGAAATTTTAAAGATTAGCCAAAAGTTTGCGGGCTGATTTAACGGCGTCTGCCTTTTCTTTGCCCCTCAACAAACGCATCGAGCTGATGAGATTGATGTTTGAACTGAAAGGCGTGACTTTGACCACCCCAAAGAGAAGCAATTGCGGAATCGCCCCCATGCATTGCATACATGTTCAGCTGTCGCTTTTGGCGGCCATGTTCATGGTTGAGACATCAAAGGGTGGACACACTCGGGAAAGAGAGACCGCCCCGGGATCGACGATCGGAACTGTTTGCATACATTCCGGCTGCCGATTTCGAAGGCCCTCCGTTGAGAGAGACTTTGTATGTGCTACATGCATGGCGCAACCTAGAAAGCTCCTAAGGTTGAAGTAAAACCACATTTGAACTATAGAATAAGATGAGATCTTCTGTCAAAATATTCGTTTGTCGCTGTCAATTAGCAAGCATCAGAATCGCCCTTATGGCCGCCGTCGTCAATTGGCCAATAGCAGCACCAGCAACATCTTGCATCCGCTGCCGCTGCTGCCGCCGCTGCCTCCTTCCACCCGAATATATTCTCATTATCTACCAATACGGGGCTCAAACACTCGTCATTTAGAAATTTTATAGTCAAACTTCAATCACCCACGAAAATCCCAAATCCAAAACAAAAGTTGGTCATTAGGAGGGAGAAGAATTCATAATTCATTTGACCTCATTCTAGGCAAATTTTGGAAAAAAATGTTTCAACTGGTGAGCTTCATAATTCATTTGACTGCCAGGGTCCCCCACTTAATTCATTTTTTTTTTTTACCCACCCGTAGGTGGCGCAGTTGGTTTGAGCTCTCCCGCCATCGCAGGAGGTGAGCGGTTCGAAACTCTGCGCATAGTTGCTGGGCAGCTTCATAGTACCGATTAGCTTGTCGGGCGAAAGGGAAGTTCCCGAATCATCAAAAAAAAAAAAAACTGCTGAGCTTCTTAAATATGGTAGAAATGGTTCTGATGCACGAAAAGACATAAGATTCGGCCTGACTTTCTCGGCTGCAGAAAAAGACCCCCAAATTCGAAATGTGACCGACTCTAGCTAATCCTGCACATGCATGGAGAGAGCATCTCCCAAGTATTCAATTCAGGAGCTAATGGACCCGCTTGTCTGAAAGTAGGCAAAGTAGGATCCGACAAGTACTCATTCGGCCACAGGAAAAAAAAAACAATACGCATGCCCACAAGTTATCCGAACTCGTTTTTGTAAACAACGTAGCGGGAGATAATCGATCGCAGTGTGAAAACTGTAGCGAAAATCTTGATCTTTTCACGAGACATAACATGAAATTTCACGCTATACGTGACCAAGGGTGTGTTTGTTTCGCGAAACACTTCATAACGAAGAAAAAATGCTTTTCAAGAAATCATTTTCTGAAAAAATATTTTCCTATTTTTAAGTTAGGGAATTCATTTTTCTAACTTTAGGCATATATATTCTTTTTTACCGTAAATAGATTTGTATTGACTGATCATTTTCAGCAAACAAAACGCGTGAAGTAACGGAAAATCAATTCAAGAATAATTCTTTCACTCAAATAAAAACGTCCCCTAAGTTTTTTTTCTTTTTTTTTTTGATATGTTTACATGGGACGAAGTGGGTACGAAGAGTGGTCCAGACAATAATATGTCGCCCGAGGAGAGCTGACTTAAACACCGTCACATGAATTCATCAGTTGGAAGCTGGAGGGGGTACCCCATTGGAATGGGGTGGATCCATGTTCTTTAGGTTCTTTCCCCCATTTTCCAAAGTTTTATTTGGCTAGCAAAAGTCCCACAATTTCACATTTAAGAAATGGAAAAAAAGAGGAGGAGGAGGAGGAGGAGGAGGAGAAGAAGCTGAATCTTCTCTTCCACATGCGCTCTCTTGCTTCGCTTCTGGTGAGCTCAGCCGAACGCTGATCCCATGTGCATCCCGCTTGTCGTCGTCGCGCTCTCTTTTTCTTTTGGGCTTTGTTTAATATTATTTTTCTTGGTTGGGATTTTAAAAGAAGGTTTGGGGCAAGGAGAAATGCGTTGACAGTGATTCGCCAACCACTAGTCCTGTTGGCTCTTTCCTTTCTTCTTTCTTCTTCTCAATTTAGAAATGCTTTTTTGTGGGGTACACTTGGTGTTTGCCTCGAGAGAGATGGCCCCGTGATCAGAACCCCTTTCCAATCAAAACTGGCACGGCAAGTTTTGAACTGTGTACAGGGTGTGTGTATGTGTTTCGGACACAGGAGAAGGTTTTGTGCTTGATGGGAGAACTTTAGTTACTGTTGAACTCACCAAAGTTGCTCCACTATCTTATTGTGACAATCCAAGCACTCAAATGGAGTTTTCAAATAGTCAATTAGGAGTTAGGAGTTACAAAGACCTTCACTTATCATACGAGCCTCATCTTCTATACGAGTCAAAAAGCCAAGCCTTGAGAGCCGAAAAATTGTCTAGACAATTAGCATCGACATATAAACCCTGCAATTCAGAGTCGGTATGTATTGTTTGGATATTCATTGGAGATGATCCAGCCCGATCAATGTGGGTTCAATCCCTAGAAGGAACACTGATGTGATAATCTTGTGGATTAGGAAGGATCCCTGCTTAAGTTGTAACGACCCAATTCAATTCATATCAGCCAAGCTCCCAGAAAGAGTACTTTGAGTCACCACAAAAGGTGGTGACCATTTAGGGATAGGAGTTGACTTATGAATCAATCAATAGGGTCTTTTATAACCAATGTAGAACTTAGGATGTCACAAACTCCTCCACTTAAAGAATTGTCATCAATGGTGGCCCGTATCATCTAGCGATACTACCCTTTTCATGTGTGGTGCGGTTCATTCTTCTTCCCTCAATAGTCCTAGAAGCCTACCGGGAGCACCACATTTTCTAAGCCATCTCACTTGAGCAATCACTCACCACCCTCGTCATATTAGGTATGGGTCAAGTTTGTCCACGAACCTGATGCAGGCCAGATTGATAATGCCACCCGCATCGAAGACGAGCTCACTCGACCAAGCAGATCAGCCCGCATCCGAGCTCGACAAGGAGCTCGACAAGTCGCTCGACTAGTCTTGGAGATATCGAAGGGACGCAATTCGAAGACCAAGAGTCACTACAAAAAAACATGTAATTTGCGACGGAAATTTTTCGTCGCAAATTTGCGACGGATTCTATTTTTCGTTGCAAATTTGCGACGAAATTTGCGACGGATTCTATTTTCCGTCGCAAATTTGCGACGGATTTTTTATCCGTCACAAATTTGAGACGGAAAATAGTTCGTCGCAAATTTGCGACGGAAAAAAAAACTGTCGCCAAATCCGTCGCAATTGCGACGGAAAAAAGTTCGTCGCAAATTTGCTACAGAAAATAAATCCGTCGCAATGCGACGGATTTTACGACGAAAACGAATTCGTTGCAAATTTGTAGTTTATCAGCCCGTGCTATTCGAACCCAATCGTTAATTTTTCTCTCTCTCTCGCTCTCTCTCGCTTTTCTCCCTCTTTCATGTGTCTGAAATCAGCAAAATCTCCGCATGAACATATTAAACTCGATGAAACTTTTTTACCGGTAAGTATCATAGCTAACTTCGTAACTATTCATCGTTAGATTGTAATTTCTTTTTTTATATATATTTATGTTTGTTTTTTTTTTCGTATCTTCGTCACCAGTTTAACGATCAGCGACCGGCGATACCTCGTCGACCTTTGAATGAGCCCGAACGGCCACGCCAGTTTGCGATGGAAATAGTTTTCGTCACAAATTTACGACAAATAAAAGAAAATTCCGTCGCAAATTTGCGACGGAAAACTAATTCCGTCACAATTTGCGACGGATGAATTTAGTTTCCGTCGCAAATTTGCGACGGAATTACGTTTCCGTCGCACATTAAAAATTTTAAAAAATGATTCTTAAGTGATTTTTTTTTTGTATATGTCCAATTGAAGGTCTCGCAATCCAAATGGACGTTGCAATTCTCATCAAATTGACCACTTTCTCCTACCAAGATTTCAGTCAAATATTTAGGTAAGTCTTCTTTACATGGTAATTTTTTCTATTTTTGCAATTTCATATTAATTGTTGCGTGAATAACAAAATTATAATTTTCAAAATTGTATGGTTTTAATTAAGAACAATAGAAATGACATTTTAAATATTTTACGAGAATTTTTTATTTTAATACAGACACAATGCAAACAGAAAGGGCTTGGATATATAATAAGAACTTACTTGGACGTCGAGGATTGACAGATGAGTTTCGTACTGGGTTGGAACTATTTTTAAACTTTGCTAATAGTAAGTATGAGTTCATGGATGGAAATAAGCTAAGGTGTCCGTGTAAAAAGTGCGGTAATGGTAAATTTCTTGTGTGTGATAAAGTTAGAGAATACCTTAGTAGATTTGGGTTTACTCCGAACTATTATAACTGGACTTCCCATGGCGAACCATTTATATCTGATGAAGGATATGGAAGAAGTAACCAATTTTCAGTTAGGGAATAATGTGGCTATTATGAGCAATTGAACCCATACGAGAGGATGGTGATTGATGCAGCTAGTCAAAATTTTGTCACAGAATCGAATCATACAAATACTAGTTTTACTCCTATACGTGAACAAGTGGGTACTAGTCATGCTTCACAATTGGAAGATATAGGAGTAACGGGTTTTGATGGGAATGTCTATAATGAAACTTTTCAATCTAATCAGTTCTGGGATGTGTTGAAAGCAGCAGATGAATCTTTATGGGCAGGTTGTGAGGACCACACTAAGTTATTGATGACAGCCAGACTGTTAAATATCAAGGCAGAGCATAATGTGTCTGCGGATTGCTTCAACTCTTTTGTTGAAGTAATGCGGGAATCATTGCCTTGTGATAACATCATGCCAAGTGATTTTTATGATATGAAAAAGCTAGTAGATAACTTAGGTCTTTCGGTTGTAAGGATAAATATATATAATAGGGGTTGTATGTTATATTGGAGAGATTATGAAAATGCAGAATCTTGAAAATTATGTAACCAACCTAGGTACAAGATTAACAGGAGGTCGGGTCGTAATAAGAAGCATAGACCATGCAAGCAAATGTTTTATCTGCCCTTAATCCCCAGATTGCAAAGGCTTTATGCATCTAAAGCCACTGCTGAACACATGACTTGGCATGCAAATCATGAAACAGAAGAGGGTCTAATGTGTCATCCTTCAGATGCGGAGGCATGACAACATTTTGATAGAACATATCCTGAGTTTGTGATGGAGCCTCGAAACATCATGTTAGGTCTATGTGTCGATGGATTTGCTCCATTTGGAAAAACAGGAAAAAGTTATTCATGTTGGCAAGTTATCTTAACGCCGTACAATCTTCCACCTGGTGTGCACATGAAGACACTTTATATGTTTTTGACATTGATCATGACAGGGCCGCAAAATCCGAAAAAGTTGATAGATGTTTATATGCAACCATTGATTGAGGGGTTACAACGGCTATGGGTTGAAAGTATCCCTACGTATGATGTTTCTACCGATCAAATATTTTTAATGAAGGCTGCCCTTCTTTGGACGATAAATGACTTTCTAGCTTACGGAATGTTATCTGGATGGAGTACAGTTGGGATCTTAGGATGTTCGATATGTTTGGAGAGGTCAAAGTCATTTAAATTAAAACATAGAAAGAAGCCCAGCTATTTTGACTGTCACAGACAATTTTTACCGCGAAGTCATCCTTTCAGAAGGAATAAAAAAGAGTTTATCAAGAATAGGACTGAAAGAACACGTCCACCATTGAGGTTGACGGACAATCAAATTTGGGAGTGTGTGCAGGACTTTCCAACTGTTGTTGAGAACCCGCACGGCACGACTTTTGCGTACGGAAGTACACATACGTGGACAAAACGCAGTATATTTTGGGATCTACCATATTGGAAGGCTTATCTTATTCATCATAATCTTGACATCATGCACATAGAAAAGAATTTTTTCGATAATGTCATAAATACTGTGATGGATATCGCCGGAAAAACAAAAGACAACTTGAACACAAGAAAAGATGTGAGAGATATTTGTGATCGGCCAATACTAACTGTGGATGCAAGCAGCAGGGGACCAAAACCAAAAGCAATTTATACATTGGATAAGGAGCAGAGGTGAGTTGTTTGTCAATGGTTGAAATCTGTGCGGTTTCCTGATGGATATGCTTCGAACCTTGGGAGATATGTTGATTTGAATGAATGCAAGTTGGCAGGTTTGAAGAGTCATGATTGTCATATCTTGATGGAAAGACTAATTCCAATAGCTTTCAAGGAAATTCTACCGAACTTTGTATGGGGCGCCATTACAGAGTTAAACAATTTCCTGCATGATATTTGTTCAACAGTATTAAAAGCATCGCACATGGAAAAGCTAGATAGCAATATTCCAATTATTCTTTACAACTTAGAAAGGATATTTCCTCCAGTGTTTTTTTATTCGATGGAGCATCTCTTAGTTCACTTGCCTTATGAGGTCAAAGTTACAGGTCCCGTCCAATTTCGATGGATGTATCCATTTGAGAGGTAATGTTTTTTTTTAACACAGTTCAAATTACTTTATCATATAATATGTTCCGATAAGCTTCTTTCTATTTCAACTAGATTCTTATATCATTTGAAGAAAAAAGTGAAGAATAAGGCACGTGTTGAAGCTTCAATTTGTAATGCATATATTATGGAAGAAGTGACAACATTTACATCATATTATTTTGAGTCGCACGTTCAGTGCAAAAGGCGGAGAGCAGGCAGAAATGATGAGGGCCCCATTGATCTCAATTGCACAGCATTCTCTATTTTCAATTATCTGAGTCGACCAAGCGGCGCATGTCAGTTTCGTTACTTATCAGGCTAAGAATTTCATGCAGCCCATACTTATATTTTACTGAACTGCCCAAAAGTCGAGCCATACTTCAAATAAGTGTAAATTTGCAAATATATGTTTTGTGTGTCAAATATTTGCTAATATTTAAATGGTTTTTAATTTTAGGATTTTCCAAACTTCAATGTTTGGACTACAACCAAATGAGTTTGACCGTTTGTGCGATGAACAATTTGCAGTATGGTTCAATACATATGTAAGTTGCCTATAGACCAAAACCAAGTTATTAAAATTTTATACATCATTTAGTAAAATATATATTATTGACTTTGCATGTGTAACCTTAGGTTCACAGTAATCATGATGAACTTGGAGGGCAAGGATCGCTATATCATTTGTCATGGGGTCCACAGTTAAGAGTTCGAAGTTAGCCAGCATATTTCATAAATGGATATGATTTTCACACTCAAGAATATGGAATGGGAAAATCCATAATAAATAGTGGTGTGTCCGTTCGGTCATCCAATGGTGGCAGTTCAGAAGATAATTTTTATGGCTTGTTGGATGAAATCATAAAGATAGAGTACCCTGGACCATTATTGATGAGGGTTGTGTTATTTAAGTGCACGTGGTTCGACCCGTCAAAGGAATGAAGGTGCATACGAAGTTTAATTTGGTTGAAATAAATCACAAGAAAAGGTCTATGAAATATGAACCATTTGTCTTGGCATAACAAGCAATTCAAGTATGTTATGCATCATATCCTAGTTTGAAACGTGACAAAACTGATTGATGGGATGTATGTAAAATCAAAGCACGAAGGAAAATCGAGGAACACTGGAAGGATAGAGCCTACCAACAAGAGGAAGTGTGTAACACGATTGAAATTGAGGAATATAACATTCCAACTTTACGAGATCCGTGTAAAGCAATGATAGATGTGGATCCAATTGAAATTTGCAAATTAAATGTACAAGAATGTTCAGAATCTGATTTTCAGACGGATGATGAAGATGAAGACGAGGACGAGGACGAAGACGAAGATTAAAATATTTGTTACAAAATACTACTGATGTATAATTATTAATGCGACAAGTGTTATTTTGGTTGTTATCATTATTATTCTTGTTACTATTGTTATTGTGCTTTTTATTATTGTTATTGTCGATTATTCTTATTAATATAATTAATCGTCCGAAATTTTATCGCTAAATGACGACAAGTCAAATATTATTCGTGCAATGACATTTATGATATTCCAAATATTTGAGATGCCAAAATTTGGACTGAAAAAAAAAGACGTCGCAAATTTAGGACCCAAATAAATGAGATACAAAATTTTTTACCGAAAAAAAGACGTTCCCAATTTAAAACGGTCATTTAGTATGTGCATATTTGCGACGGACGTTCTGTTGTCCGTCGCAAATTTGCGATGGACATTAGATCCATCGCAAATTTTGCGACGAACTTTCTAGTGCGTTGCAAATTTGCGATGGACATTGTATTGTCCGTCGCAAATTTGCGACGCACTAGAAAGTCCATCGCAAAATTTGTGAGGGAATTTTTTGTGTTCGAAATTTACAACAGACAGTGGTATTCCTTCGTAAATTTGCGACGGAACATAAAGTGTCTGTCGCAAATTTGCGACGGAACACCACTATTCGTCGCAAATTTGTTCAATTTGTCCTTCTTCTTCCTCCTCCTTCCCTGACGCCGTGCCCGTGTACCAGATCTGCGCAGCTCGCCCGCCGCCGTCGCCGCGCAGCCTCGCAGCCGCCCCGCAGCTCCCCCCGCCCGTCGTCGGTCGCCCTGCAACCCGCCCCCTCCCCCCCCCCCGCCCGTCGCGTCGTCGCCCCATCACCTCCCCGGCCCACCTCGCCGCGTCCGAGCAACGGGCCAAAGCATCGCCGCCGCCGACCAGCGGACAAAGGTCGTCGCCGCCCAGCCTCGCTGACGTCGCCCGCCCGCCAGCAGCCGCCCGACACTGTCGGCCCGCAGCTGCCCCCTAGCCGTCGCCGCCCACCACCAATCGGCCGAGGCTCTTGCCGGAGTAGCCCCCTCGCCCGTTGCCGCCCTCGCCGAAGCACTACCACCCAGCCACTAGCTAGCCACCGTAGACGCCGTCGCCCGCCGCCAGGGCCGCCGTCCATCCACCATGGTCATTGAGCCGCCACCTGATGCTGTCGCCGCCGAGCTCCACCGTCGTTCGCCCGGCCATGGCTGAGCACCTAGCTGACTAGCCACCATTTGGGCTCACGCACGCGCCGGGTCCGCTATTGTCCAATCGGCCGGTTTTTGTTGTCCTTGAACCAAGTAAGTAACTCCCTAAACCCTACTTAGTATAATTAGGTAATTAGTCGGACTTGTTTAGGGATTATTTAGTGTCGGATTCGTTGCCTAAGTTACGGATCGATTTCAGGATATCATGTGGCTTTGATCGATGTTCGACTGATTAATTTGTCTGTTGTGTAGATGATTAAGCGTTAAATGATAATCAGGTGAATGATTAAGCGTTTTAACAGAAAATGCTTGAAAATTACACAATTCTATAAAAATTCATGAAAATTGGGGAAAATTAAAAAAACGTTATATTTTGTGTCAAATATGAAATTTGATGTTAATTTTTTTTTTAAAATCTTTAAAAAACCAAAATTTCATAATATCACAAAATAGCAAAAATTAACTGTGACCACCCATTTTGAGTGAAATTTAGATTTTTTACGTTCCCAAAAAAAATAAAAAAAAATTTAAAATTTTCATAACTTTATAAAATGGCTTAAAATACGTGTGGCCACCCATTGTGAGGCAAATTTTTATTTTTTTAGGTGAAAAAAATTTAAAAAAAATTAAAAAATATATAAAATTTCAAAACTTCACATAATTGCCTAGAAAACATTTGGCCATCAACTTTCAGTGAAATTTAAATTTTTTTAGGTGGCCAAAAAAAATTACAATTTAAAAATTTTCAAAACTTCACTGAATGACTTATAATACCTGTGGCCACCCACTTTTAGTTATATTTAATTTTTTTAACATGCCCTAAAAATTATAAAAATACAAAAAATAAATTTTTTTTGAAACTTTACATAATAGCTTAGAATACTTATGGCCACCCAATTTTAGTGAATTAAAATTTTTTTATTTCCGCAAAAAAAATTTATATTAAAAAATAATAATTTAAAAATTTTGAAAATTTAAAAATTTCCAAACTTTATAGTATGTCTTAGAATATCATGGCCACCAACTTTTAGTGAAATTTTATTTTTTTTAGGTCCCCAAAAAATTTAACAATAATAACAATTTTTCTCTTACAAAACTTTACAGAATGACTTACAATACCTGTGGCCACCCACTTTCAGTGAAATTTTAATTTTTGTACGTGGTCAAAAAAAATTTCTTGGGCAAAAAAAATCAACAGATTTCTTCTTCACAAGTCAATTTCTGGCAAGAATGCGAATAATTAATTTCTGGCAACATTTTGATTTCTTGTACTTGATGAATTATCGTGTGGAGCAACAAGTGGAACGTGTGGTTAATTTTGGCTATTGTCGGCTTAGCGTGGCATATCGTGCTCATATATTGATGTTTGATATCAAAATGAGTGTGATTCATAGTATATTTATTCGTAGGAAATTGCACATTATAAACACTCGACATTGGCTCATTTCAAGGAAACATTGTCTCAGTCTTTCCATCAAAATGGTAAGCTTCGTCATGTACATCATTATGTGCCCGTAATACATGTCAATATTTTTTTACATATTTACCTAACATTCCTACTTGTCAGTATAAACGTGGAGGTCACATGCATAGAAGACCAGCCTCTTCCTCGTCCTCATCCCCGTCCCTTTCCTCTTCCCCTATCCCGTCATCTAACCCTCAATCATAATATGATCCGTCACAATATGGACACGTTGGCCCCCAACACTCATGAACTTGTTACGAGACTTGGCTACATGCGATCTAAATCTCCTCCAGTTCCATCTCCTTTAGCTCCCTCTCCTTCCGTTCCACCTCATTATTCAGCGGAACAATCGAATAATGACAGAAACACAGGTCAAGAAGATAAACGATTCTTCATATGCCCATTTGGATATTCGTAAGTACTTCATTTTTATTTTAGTATATGTAATATTTAGGGCTTTAGATATTGATGTCAACTGAATTGTCGATGTTGCACAATATCCGTATGATTGCAGATTCACGGATGCTCCATTTGTTGTGAGGGAAATGAACAAAATAGTAAAAAAACTTTTGGATGGGACCGTATATTAATTACAGAAGTGTTCCACAAGAAGTGAAAGAATTGTGGTGAAATGAGTTCAAGGTAAGTTTTACATTTTTTTTTTCTCACCAACTAAGTTTGGTGTAGTATATTGATGGTCAAGAATGATGTAAAGGGACCACAATAATTCTGTAGTTTTCGATACCTAAAGGACCGGATATTTTCTCCGAGATGAACTTTACAAAATCTGTCTATATTTGTCTGGTGCATGGTTATGGATATGTGATCATCATAATAACTTTCAATTTTTGTTTTTATTGATTGCAGCGGAAGTTCAGGTGGGAGGAAGCGGAAGACAATGAAGTGAGAAGAATTTTTCATAAGAAAATCAGTGATTTTATGCGAAATGTGATGAATAGAGCGAAGGTCAAGCAAGTGAAGCCCTCTTTCATTACAGCTGACAATTGGACGGCAATTAACACATTTTGGGCATCTGAACATAGTCGGTAACTCTGTGAGCAGAATAAAAAAAATCAATCTTCTAGTTCTAGTGATGGATCAGCTACATATACTGGGGGTTCTATCAACATTGGGGAGCATCGCAAACAACTAGTAAGTCTGTTAAATAAGTTATAAGTTAATTTAATTCAATTACTTATGTTTACATTTTGTAGGTACAAGAATTGGGGACGGAACCGACATTTGCAGCTACATTTGAACGCACATTTCAAAATAAAGATAAGACATGGACTGGCGATCGAGCAAAAGCTATTAAGGTACGTAAGGTTATACTTTGGGTTATATGGAAACTATAATGAAAACCATGAATGCTTTCAATATTTATGGTAGATGTATATATAGTGATTTTATTTTCATCTATATTGTTAATGTAGAAAAAATATGATGAACTTTTAATGAGCAATGCTAGTGGTAGTGATGATTGTGCTCCGTCTGAGCCATCAGTTCACAATACGGCATTATGGATGGAGGCAACGGGTGTGGTGAAAAAAGGGAAAATATTTTGGATGGGATCGTTGTCAAGAATGTACATGCCGAATCATCCTAGAAGTTCATCATCCAGTGCAAATGGTCGATGGAGGTCACGACATGACGAGCAATTGACCCAAGAAGTGAATCATCTGAAAAATATACTTGTTCAGAAGAACGAACAAATAAATAACTTGCAACAACAATTGGAACTCGTTATGCGACACCTTAATCTCAATCGCTATGAAATTCCTCCTGTACCTCCGGTCAATCTAATAGGTGATAGGCACAATGATGACCAACACAATGATGCTGAGAATGCTAATGATGATGATGATTTTCTCCATACTTTCTAGTTAAAATTCTCAAAATCGGGAGTAAGCTTGCTTTATAATCTTGGTTTTTCATAAGTTTACTCATATTCATATGTAAGAACATTGATGTTCGTCCTGAAACGTTTTTTGGTTAACCCTCTTGTTATTTTTACCTAGTTCCACATCCATGCATAAACGCTTCTTTTATATTCTGGACTGATTTATGTATCGATATTTCACCAGGTGTCGACAAAAGTGACTACTTTTGGTGTCCTACCATCGTACCAAAGCTGCGTTTTTTTGTGTCTGATTTGTCGAATTTTGTTTTTCAAGCAGAATCTATGGTTATCCCGCCTCTTAGTTCATGTTTTGAATGTATTGTAAGATTGGATATCAAATAGCATTATGTCAAACTCTGCAACTTTCCTTCAGTTATTTGTTTCAATTGTATGTCATTGTGACTAGTTTGTCAGAATCTATGGTTTGTTCGTTTTCTGTTTCAATTATATGTCATTGTGTCCTTTGTTTACATTGAATGTATTACATGATGTTTGATATGATGTTCGCAAAATGCATACCTATTGATATGGACAAGAATTTATGGCCGAAATGATGTAAAAATAGCGATGAATAATTTAAGACAAATTTTGTGATCATTACATTTCGTGGCTAATTTGAGATGAATACATTTTACAATGAATTTTGCGACGAAATTTCCGACTAATTTTGCAACGAAATTTGCGACGAATTGTATTTGTGGCTAATTTGCGACGAATTTATTCCGTCGCAATTTTGCTGCGAACTTTTAAATTTTCCGTCGCAAAATTTTGCGACGACCTAGCAGCGACGGAATTTTTTCCGTCACAAAATTCGTTGCAAATTCGATTTGCAACGGATTTTTCCAAATTTTTTGTCCCAAATTTCGTCGCTAATCCGGTGTTTATTTGTAGTGAGTTTCATCCGCGAGTCCATGCCACAATAAAGTCCTTGTCTTTCCCTATATATTGGAAGCCTAAAAGATACTTTGGGATGATCAAGAAGACGTTGGGCATTTATCTAGTTTTCAGTTTCTAAGTTCTTTAACGTTTTATGCCTTCTAGGGTCTTTAATGCTCTTTAGTCTCTTCATTTGCTTGAGTCTTTTCATTTGTTTTTCTTTGGCCATAAAAGACCATCTACTTTATGTATTCGACAGACAGCTTGATAAATGAAAACTTGCCTTGAGCAATTATCCTGAACCTTGAAGAGTTCAACCCCTGAAAACCTAGAAGAGTTTTCACTCCGTCCTTGAAGAGTCGGAGGTTTTCAAAATTTGCATCCTTGAAGAGTTGCAGTCATTGATCTAGAAGAATCGATACCCTATCAACTTCCTTGGAGGCCTAGAAGAGCAACCATTGAAGTTTCTATCTATGCTCTGTTCGATCCCCTGTTTCGATCATTCTAATCCGCCCATTTTCCATCGAAGTTACTCTCCCGATCCTTTCATTCAAGTAGCCTATTCTGAGACTGCATCAGAACCACACGTCTATTGAAGGGAGTCTCGCTCTTTTACCATCTTGTATGATTACTCAAAATACTCCTTTTAGGATATTGGCTCAAGTATAACAAATTGGGCCGTTACAGATGGCATCGAAGCACAACTCCCTCGAGTAATTAAGTGGTTTCACGCTACTTTCCAATCAAGCCCTTCACTTTTAATTTGTTTAATCAAGTCCTACTACTTCCACAAATTTTCTAATCAAGTCCCTCCAATACAAATCTGACCAAATTCAACTGACATAAGCGTAAGACAACACCAAAGCACGATGCGAACAAAATATGCAGTTTCCCCATGTGGACGTGTATGAAAAATTTAGTCAATGGAGACATTTTTGGAATCCAATGTGCAAAAAATTTAGCCAATGTAGACGGCCACGAGAACGTCCACATTGGACACATTTTATTCAGGTCATACAGTAGCATCATTGGATGGCCATGTCAATTAGATTTGGCCAGATCTGGTGCTGAATTAAAAAATTTATGAATGTATATTGACTTGATTAGACAAATAAAAAGTACAGCCACTTTATTAGCAGAATTTTTTCCACAAATAAATTGGAAGAACTAGCTCATTACAAAACAGCTTCCACCAAGTTTCTATTCTTATTTGGTAATATCTTTGTCAATTTCGGGATAATACTTGTCTCGTTTGTTCTACAGCATAATTGACATCGAATCAATCTATCCAGGTTTGGGACATAAAAACATAGGAAAATTACCAAAAAAGTCCTAAACTTATTGTGTTTATGCCAATTCAATCATATAGCTTTCAATTTGGTCAATTTAATCCTAAACTTTTTGACAATTTGCTAATTCAGTACTAAATCTTTCAATTGCGCCAATTAAGTCCTAAATCTTTTGACAAATTATCAATTTAGGCCTGAGCATTTTGAGGATTTGCTAATTTAGTCCTTCAGGTCAATTTTGACCAAAATTCACTGACATTACGGTCTAGTTAGCATTGTCTGTCCTACATGACATAACCAATGCTGATATAGATAATTTTTAAGCTTTTTTTTTTAACTTTTATGAATTTTTTAATTATTTTTTTCTTTTTTTTTCTCCCAACCATGGGCAAGCGAGGTGGCTGGTTGACCTTGGCCGGTTGCTAGCATGGGTCACGACGCTCGTCGAGGTCGTCACTAGCTACGAGCGAAGCGACCTTCACCTAAGCAAGGCCAGCCCTCCTTGACCCAAGTTGGATAATAAAAAGAAAAAAAGAAAAAAAATATAAAAATTCACAAAAACTTCAAAAGTTTCCATGTCAGCACTAACCAACACTGATTAAACAGCGATATCGGTGATTTTTTACCAATATTGGTTAAAAATTGGTAAATTATCACAATGTTTAGGACTAAATTGGCACAATAAAAAAGTTCAAGATCAAATTGACCAAAGTGAAAAGGTATTAAATTGGCACATATACAACAAATTTAAGACCTTTTTAATAATTTCCTCTAAGAACACTGCAAGGAAGTGTTACAAGTTGCACATCTTATTAGGTGAGCCGACATTACAAAAGTCACATCAAAGGGCAGATGCCCAAGTTACAAGAATCGGCTACTAATATAAAAACAGGACCCCATCCTGCTCTCTCTAATTGACGAGGATGGGCAAAGATCGGAGGTGATGCTGTCGAATCCCATTGAGGAAAATGAGGTGAATGTCCTTGTCTCCTCACCATCTCATGTCTGCACAAGTCTCGTCGGTTCCCGCAACAAACTTCGACAGCCCAATCAGATCCCGTTCCCTCGTTCATGGTTTCGTTAATTTGCCGAATTTCGTGATCCGTTCGGCCAGCTCTATGGTCCATCGAAAGACGAATCCTTACCTTTTTTTTTTTTTAATTACTCCTGCACAAAGTGTCTTAAAACACGAAATCTTAAAAGGCTTTACAATTCGCGGGCAAGATTTACTCTTTTTCTAGCCGACGGTTGTCGAGGGGTTGGGGATCCATTTCCCAAAGATCCATAGGAGCGCCCTGCTTTGATCTTGCTTGCTATACTTTTTACTACATCGACCTATCAAACACGGAAACTATCTAGGGAGGAAGGGAGTTTTAAGTGCTTTGAAATATTAACATGACGTTCTCTTACATCCGTACGAGTTATCGATTGTGCAACGCTCTCGTTTGCAAAAAAAAAAAGTTATTTTTGCATCTAACAATTCGGTCACACAACGTAAAATCATACTCTAATCAGATGAGATAACTCTAATGACCCACACTTGGGTTTTTGGGCCTAAACCATCGCGTTGGATGAGCATTTAAGCATCGATTAAAGCTGCTAAAAAGGCATTAAGCATGGATTAATGATCATGAGACTTGTACTGGGTCGTGATTGGCGGGCTTCTTGTGGCAGCTGTTGACTTTAGGCCCAACAGAAAAGAGGAAACAACAAAAACAGGGTTTCATTTCCAGAGGTTTGAACTCAAAACAAAAAATTCATTTCCACCTAGCCCAACAATTTTTCAAGGGGGGCAAAAAAACACTTCATTTTTCAGGACTTCAAATCATTCAAATATAGTATTTACAGTCCCGCGAAAATTAGTGACAATAACGTATATCATCTCCAACTATCTCTTATCACGCATTCCGCGACAATTGCAATCGATATTTCAATAACGCGCTTTTCATCCCATGCTTAAAAAGAATATTGCGATTTAACCCCATGGAGTGTAAGAAGCTATAGAGAGTTAAGAAGGGGCAAAGTGTATTTATTTTCAAGCTTTAGGGTGAAAAGCGTAGGATTTCAAAATTACCGGGTGCAAAGTATACATTCCGAAACTAAATAATGAAAAGTGCAATCAAGGAAAATAATTGAGATATGCTTGCGCACACATCTGACCACAACAGGTTCGGTGGCAGTCGTGTGTATGGACAAACCTGGACCGACTTTAATTTCCACAGTCCAATTCGATTTGGGACAACTACTATTGGTACTGATAAAAAGACGACCAGTGAAATAAATCATCTATGAGACATCAAAAGGAGGAAAGTTCTTTTTTTCCCGATCAGAAGTAGATGAAAACACGGTACTAAAGCATTCACGAAATCGTTTCTTGAAAAATCATCAACATGGACACGATCTTCCTGTTAAATTATTACTTGTATTGCTCACAAAAAGGGAAAAGTACCAAAAAATCCTAAACATATTGTAAGGATGCCAGTTGAATCCTAAACCTTTCAATTTTGCTAATTGAATCCTAAACATTTCGACAATTTGCTAATTTAGTCCTTCCGGTCAATTTTAGTCAGTAATAGCCAATGTGGACACCAACTATACTACGTGGTTCAATTGGCGCTGACGTGGACAATTTTTTAAAATTTTTCTATATTTTTTATGATTTGTTTCTCTTTGTTTTTCTTTTTTTTTCCTTCTAATACTGGAGACCCTCGTCGGACTTAGTAGGAAAAAAAAAGAAAGAAAAAAAAGAATCGAACAAATTTGAAAAAATTATCCACGTCAGTACAGTGCCATGTAAGACGACTGATATTGACATCAGCAATTTCTAATCAAAATTGGTCAAGTCATCAAAAGATTTATGACTTAATTGATAAAATTGAAAATTTAAGAGTAAATTGACATCCGTATAATAAATTCGATACTCTTTTGGTGACTATCCGCTCGCAAAAATGAACCTACAGCAAGTTATATTTCATTATAATCACACGAAGATTGTTTTTAATAACGAAAATATTCATCGGACTTCTAAATGACGAAAATAATCATTCTCGAAAAAATTCTAAAAAAAATTTTGAACCGTTGAACTTTCGCGAAATGGGACGCATGATCTTGTCCGTGAAGAGGAGGCAGGAGTGCGGAAACTATTGAACCGCTGGAAGGTCGGTCTGAGACCTGAAACTGAAAGTGCCATCCAATGGTCAAATCACGAATATGGTGGAAGCTGTGAAGAAGAAGAAGAAGAAGAAGAAGAAGAAGTGGGCGTTGAAATTTGACTATGAATAGCAGAGAGTCGGGGTGGTCCTATCGCCATCATTTCCCATCCATCCATCCATCAATCCTTGCCTTGCACACATGAACTACCAGACAAAAGGCACGCCCCCATCTCTCGAATTTTTTTCCACGCCTTGCCTTGCGCGTGTTGTCGCCGTACTCATCGGGGCTCACATATATTCTACGGCCGAGGAGGGTGTGAAAGCATATCTATAAGGTATGAATTCGCCGGCCGGCCTGTCTGCATGACACACCGCCATGTCCGCGATCTCTGGCAAAAGTTTGGGCGGAAGGATTATATTAGAACTTTGCGAAATGGTCGAGGACTAAATTGGAGAAATTTAGAAAGTTTGGGACTTGATTGGTATTTGTACAATAGGTTTAGGATTGATATAATAATTTCCCCTTAAAGTGACAAGATCGATATCGTAACGAAGAAAAATTGAGTGTTGCCCCCCAAATATAAGTTTGCGATTGGCATGTATAACAGGCTTCCATGGAAGTAGCTGACGGATGATGTTTAGTCATGTCACTTAATTATTCTCATTGAGTAGAAATTGAGGGGGGGACTGGGTTAGCGGTGATCATGAATCGAACGTCACCAACGGTGGTTTAGCTAAGGGCATAGAGAGATTAGAGATTAGATAATAGACATGTCAAAATAAGGGGTTTTTAATCCTATTTAATGAGTTGAGTTGTTGTATGGGTTAGTTGTATTTGGTAAATGAATTTAGAATGGTGAAATAAAAAATAATATGGATATTAAATGGGTTTACAACTTACTGAGATTTAACTCACATTTATACTCTCTCTTACCCTCACTCGATCTCGCATTTACTCTCATCATGCTCTTACATTTATTTAGATATGAGTTTTCCTAGATTTAGTTAAATATGTAAGTATTTTAATAATATGGATCAGGTCAAGTATGAGTAACTAGATTTCTATTGTATAAAAATAATTCAATTTGAGTCAGACTATTTTCGTCCCAACCTGACCCACCCATTTGATAGGTCTAGATAATAAGCATTAGCAATACCTGCTTTGAGGTTATGGTTTTTAATGGTTAGTAAAATAGAGAAAATTTGGACCATTTAATTTAAATGGAGATTGATATGTCATTCTCTGATGCCATGTTCGGTTCACAGAAATAGCTATTCATTCCCAATTTTGTTCCTATTTGAATTATTTGTTTAGCTCTGCAATTAGGAAGCTTCGGTTTTAAATGTCCTTGCGTTTTTAATAAAAATCACAATTAAAATAAATTAGGATTATCAAAAACATATCATATTTACAATTATTAATTTGAATTCGTTTAAATGATTATTTTAAATAAGAAACAATATACTATTATAATCATAAATGATATATTTAATATTTGAAGAATAATTATAATACAATAACTCTATGTATTTAACATAATTTACTAATATATCATAGTCAATCACTAATTAGAATATAGTTGTTGGGGTTTGGGTCATACTCCCCATCAGTAGGAATAATTACTGAGTATGCGTTCGTTTCGCAGAAAATGAGTGACTTGAAAAATATTTTTCGAAAAATGATTGGTTATATCATTTAGAAAAATTAATCAACAAAAAATATTTTCATTATCGATAACAATCAATGTCTACCTATTTTCGTGGACAATGAAAAAATTTTCCATTAACTTATTTTTGTAAGCAATACAAGCGATCATTTTGTTGGAAAATATTTTCCAAATCACTCATTTTTAAGAAACAAATGCACCTATATATATATTATTTTTCTATTATAATTGAGAGTTGTAATGGAGAGGTGGGGGTGCTAATTATAATGGAATCATTTGCTGAATGTAGCCCTAGTTTAAGGGTAAATCAGGACAAAACATTGTCTCGATTTCTCTTCCTCGCCATTACTCTATATTTCGTTATATTTGTGCAGCTAGTCTTAACAATTGTTACCTAATAATTAAATGAATATAGTGTGATAATCAAATAACAAACTATGATAATAGCACAGAGAGTGGGATGTATTTTGATTATAGTAATAACCCACTTTACTCCTGCAACTTGCAACTCTCGGATGGAAACAGTGTGGCATAGTTAAGTCAATACCCATTTCTTTGATTTCTTCCCACCAACCAGCTTTGCTGTGCCACATCAAATTTATCAGAAAATCCCTTCATCGAATCATATTAGATTCTGTCACTGCGCGTGACGAATTTGACTTGGAGATTGGAGAATGGAGATTGTTCACGTATCAAA
Organism: Syzygium aqueum; assembly: GCA_031216185.1. NCBI lineage: Eukaryota > Viridiplantae > Streptophyta > Magnoliopsida > Myrtales > Myrtaceae > Syzygium > Syzygium aqueum. Next base: position 27,671,512 of record CM062237.1, on the reverse strand, counting down.
GTTCGTGCTCAACTAAGGCCCCACTCTCTGCGTATCGCGAGAGATTTAAAGAAGACTATAAATCTAGAAGAAACGTCTGCTCTATGCAGACATGGATTCCTAGAGTTGTCACCATCAACGATAAACGATAATCTTGAACCTTGTCTCTTCAGGCAATTTGCAGAAAAGTGAATTATTGTGCTTTCTAGCAAATGCCCAAAACATAGACATGACATAAAATGTTACGCGGAAGTACACAGACGAACGGACCCTTATATCGTATGTCGTAGTTCATGTAGCATCGCAACAAGTGACCAAACCTTTAGCTATATAAACCGATCCAACTACGGTGAAACGCAACTAATAATAGTAATGAAACGACAAGGCCTGTGTTTACAATTGATGTATCATAGAAGCAGACTCCTGATGATGGCTGCTTGATCACTGTCCCTGTCTGTTGAAGCCAAAAGCTGCGAGAGTTGGTCACTCAAGTCATCCACTTCTCTGTGCAAGCTTCTAATGCAGTTGCATGTCTCTTCCAACAGCTTTGATGCCGATACCTGTTAGATAAGCACACGATACTAATGATATATATGCTTCTTAACCCTACTAATGGAAGTATAAGGAACTGTGTCACGTCAAGTTCTGTCATGAAGATGACACCTAACCAACGTCGTGTATCTCACATGCATGCGTACCTGAGCGCACTCACATAGCAAAATGTGGGTAGGGATGTAAAACTCGAAGAGTCTCACAACTTTTACAGAGTAAAGTTGGCAATGATAATATCTTAATTTTGTATAGCTTTACGTGTATGGCTCATTGTATGGATGAACATTCTTTCGACCGGCTTGCAGGTTATAAAACCGAAGCGACGCTATATAGGAGAAAATATGCATTAAGACCATCTGTACACCATACCAGAGAAAGACGATGCAAAATCCTCACTAAATTTCATCTACGTGATGTGTGGTAATGTCACGGTGTAAATCGATTGACGATTTCATCTCTATAATCTACTTGCAATACGACATCCAGATGAATTTATTGAATATGCTGTACAAGTTTAACAAAAATTACCACTTTACTTGGTAAGGGAACTTTAAAAAGCTTTAGCCTACATATTTAGCATTATACATGTATTCTCCATATACATCCCTCCAGCTCAAGTCGAAGGCTATGCATGGACCAAAAAGAAGAAAACAGAAAGATAGTACGACTACTCGCAAAATATTATCCATTTGCCAACGCTGATGAAGGTGATGCATATAAGGAAACCAGATAATAAAACCCTCATTTTGCGGACGTGGTGGCCAACGAAACTCACATGACAATCTAGAATGAACTTCATATGTAATCGGGTTGAAAATTAGGTCTCTGCATTTCTTAAGACGTGATTGTCCGAGACAATATCTTTCTGGATATCGGTACCTTATCTGCACGGTTGGTGCGGAGCTGAGGAATGAGCTGTCGTAACTTGGACAAGAGGTCGGACATCTGTTCATCGCTGATATTGGCAACACTTGATGGCCGTGAAGAACGCGATGCACTCCTGGTGGACATTGTACAAAACGGTTGAAGCAAAGACGAGAAACAGCTTTGTGAAGAAAAGGAAGGGAAGGACAGACACTAGTAATTAAGTAGCAAGTGGTAGAAAGTAGAAGCTTCGAGCAAAAGGAGAACGCACGGAGAGACAGAGAGAAAGAGGGAGGGAGAGAGTAGTGAATGAGGTTTTGGGGTTGTATATCTAAGCAGCTATATCTAGGGTCGTCTTTATATAGGAGTTTTCTCTTGTTTTTTAAGGATATTTTAATCACAACCACAAAAGGATAGAGACTCATTAGCTAGATATTAACCTCTTGTTTGAAAATGGGACACTTTGTGCTTTTTATATTATAAAGTGCACAGTAAGATTTAGAGGAAAGCACATGGAGCTAACATACTGTTCCTGCCATGATGGGTTTAATTCTCTTTAACACTCGCAGATCGAGGGAGTCTACTTGATAATATCTGCGGAACGTATGATTATTGGCATCAATGCTAGTCATGAATCTGCTCATCCAACTATGGTTTACATGGGAAATTTCAAGGAGATGCTGTGACTTGATCAGAGTGATGCACCAAGAGACGTCTTCCAGTTCATGAAATTCATGAACTCTGGTGAGGTGACGAACGTGTCGTGCTTATACTTTTGAACTTTTAAGCATGTGTAGGAGCAGTAACTCTTAGCTTCTTTGTATTATAATTGTAAGGCAAATTCACTATCTTTTGAGAGCCGGGGCATTGACTGATCAGGCAAATGCATGGACAATTTCGATATTCACAAGACATGGGATCAAATTATCTTACAGAAGAAAAAAAAAGAAAGAGAAAGAGACAGGAGTAATTAAATAAGAACGTGCTACTGAAGATCTGGCAATGAATAGGGAACCTAACAAGGAGTAGTCACACTCAGACTCGCACTCGCAGTAAGAAATGAATGTCATGCGCGAGGGAGAGAGAGAAAATCGATGCATTTTGGTGTGTGATCTCTATAAGTAAAAGTATTCTAGTACTTTCTGATTTTACAAGCACTTCAACAAATTTTTTACTTTGTCTGGAAAATGCTGAAAAATGGATGGAGAACCAATAACTTGGGTTCTGCAAAACAGTCAGACTTGAACTCCTGGCAATCTCTATATATGGAAAACTAAAGACCCAGCTTATAGCATTAAAGGATGATATTCCACGATTATACATGTCAAAAACACGGACAAATTCGCTCAAGAGACTGGTGAAATGGCGTGAACAAAAGCCGCCATTAATAAAAGATAATTTGCAGTCAAAAGAAAATTTTATTAACAACCCAGATTGAGGGAAGGTTGCACGCATACTTTTGAAGGAATTTGCTGAGATTTTATTATAAAAATTAGAGGGATGTCACAACTATATGATCCATGTGTACATTTGAATTTGTAGCTCTATAAATTGTAGAAAACTCAGTCAAAAGTTATAGAGTCAAAAAGGCCAACAAGAAGAGAAATTGGACATCCTAAAGAGGTTTTTGAATTCGTCTCTTTAAACTTGTAATACTCATTTGAATGTTTGTTTCTAAGGCTTAGCAAGAGGACCCGATCAATCCTAAACATATTGTACATATGCCAATTTAGTCCTAAATTTTGCAATTTATCAATTCAGTCCTAAATCTTTGAACGAAATTCCAGTGTAGTCATTTCGATTAATTTTCGCTGGAAATCGCTAACGTGATAGTCCAATCATCCGCAGCCATTCTACGTTGCACACTGCTATGTTAGTGAATTCAGATGAAATTAACCAAAATGATTGGAATTTCGCATAAAATTTTATGACTTAATTGCCAAAATTGGAACGTTTAGGATTTAATTGGCATCAGTACAAAGGTTTAGAACTTATTGGATAATTTCCCCTTTGTAAGAGTGACAAGCCCATATGTAAAAACACGAGAGAAGTGACTGTTCTTAGAGTGAAGGATTTGTCTAGTGAGAGGCAAAGTGTGAGAGGGACTCTTTATTTACACTTAAAGGTGTGATATATAATATAGGGAGAGTATCTAATGTGTTATATGTAAAAGATGTGAGAACAACTATTGGGGGCGCCAATAGTTAGTTTATGGTAGGGTTGTTGTAGAAAGAAGTCAAGTTCCACAGGGCAGTAGGTTTTACACTTTTAATAAGGCAGTAATTGTACTTTTGGCGTAACTACTGGAATTCAACCTATTTGGATTGCTAGAACTATAAGAGAGGAGTAGCCATACCCAAGCCGAACCTTATAAATTTAGTTTGCAATTTCTATTTTCCTCAACTTGTAATTTCTACAACTTATATCGCTAGTTCACTTTGCGCGTAGAATTATTTTTATCGTGGTCAGTTTTACGAAATTAGTAAGTGTTTTCTTGAAAAACCAATTCATCCCCATCCCCTTCTTTGTTGCTTATTGAACCAAACATTTTCAACCAATGCATGGCTACAAACCACTACCAAGTTTTGCATGCATTGATGCACATAAGTCCATTCTTTCTCAATTATTAGATCATGTGGATCCCACATGCGGTTCACCACATTTAATAACTAAGATGAAGTAAGCTCACATATTCAATACTCATAGTGCATACGAGAATTTTTATGCTTGCCAAGAGAGAGAGAGAGTAGCAAAATCAGTAGTAGTTGGAGGTAGAGGATCGACAATCGCAACGGTGACGGAGCGGCGCTCTAATTCTAACATAAAGCTAGGTAAGGTTTGACACGGGAAGAGGGGGGGAGAATGAGGGAGAATGAAAAGGGCTACTTTGATTTCTTCTTAAGAGTCTAAATTGAAGATGCCAATTTACCTCTTCAATCAATAATACTTTGCTCATTCGTGAAAATGAGCTGCTTAATTTCTACTTCTAAGGTGGTGCATGGCTCGCGAAGTCAAAATTGCACATATAGGAGATAGTACATTAATTAGGCTAATGTAACATTCAATCATATTTCCTCACACAGGGGGACAGGAAGTAGGAATCTAAGAGCGCGCGGAAGCTTTCACCAAAGCTGCCATTTCCAATCGTTGCGCATGGTTCTTGTAAGACATGTTTATATGAATTCCCCAACCACTTCAGATTTTGGGACAAACTGTCATTTAATGTTGCGTCAGTGGATTGGTCGGGAGTTCTAATCCCAGCATTCTCTCTTGTTGCTATTCTACATATTGATGGCCATGTCTACTATTGTTAAGTGATGGTTTCCACCGTTCTATGATCATGTCAAGATGAGAGACCACATTTCGTGCGTAAGGGCTTACGCTAATATGCGAGGAGAAGTATTGAGAAATATGTTTGAATCTCCATCTTGGCGCGGCCAAGTTTGGCACTGGCAAAGACGTTGAAAAAAAGGAACAACATCCGTGCTTCCGACTTTACCTCAACCGCCTTGGCCAAGCCAAGTTTAGCCAAAAGGTAGAGCAAATCATCTGCCACCTCGATTATGGAGTCTCATATTGGATTTTTTCTTTGAGATATTCACCAAAGACCGACCCACATTAGCAATTTACCATCAACTCTACTACCACTTGTTAGGTCGACTCTTCAAATGCCCGATACCTTCAAATGAGAAGATAAGGAATTCAAGTCTAAACCCGTCAACATATTAAATAAAAAACTTAAAGACAATGAGTCGTGAGTCAATGGTGATATATTTACTACCTCACATTGTACCACATTCTGTTGGGAGCAGCCCAACATATTCGGGAATCGATTTGAAATATCCCGAAAATTGCTCATCAAGAAAACCTAATAGGAACGAGTCCTATTATGGTAGAATGCTAACAAGGAAGAAATCTAAATAAGAAGTCTTATTTAGAAAGAATACCATGACGGAATCAATTCTAGTGATTGCCGAATTAGAGGAATTCAAATCAATCGAGGAGATTTCTAATTGGGAGGTGACTTTCAATCAATTAGGGAGGATTCTTAACTTGGGTGGAGATCTACTGCTATAAACAGAAGGGCTTGGGTGGAGGTTTCTGTGTGCACCAGAAAATATTCTAGAGAAATCACAAGAATCTTCAACAATGTGTGTAAACACGAGAGATCTTGAGAATTCATCAAATGAGGATGTGTTTTGTGACAATTGTGAGGATTTATTGTGAGAGAAACACCATTAAAGTGTTAATTGTAATCCTTTGATTATAGTGGAGGAACCCCTTTGATTATAGTGGAGTGGTTCCTGGATCAGCGTCCCGTGATTTTTTCCATATTGGATTTTCCACGTAAAAACTTCTGGTGTATCATTCTTTTTTTGCTATGCTATTTACGTTTTTTCTACAAAGAGAATATACAACGACATCTTGCGCAATTTTGACAATTAGAATGTTGCCGCGATCAATTACGATTCAACTTAATTTATAACACATTCCCATCGTAGAACTTTCACCTAACACCCTTGTATGTGCACATGCAACTAGGAGTGAGCAATTTCAGGTTCCTTACAAGTTTTACTTGTAATCTGAAACCTACCCTGAGTACAAGTTCTTCATTTTTTAGAACCTGGAACCTACCCATCGGAACTTGGAATCTAGAACCTACTCTGTCACAGGTTCCAAGATAGGTTCCAGGATATAACAGGTTCTTTTTTTATTTTATTTTTAGTTAAATAAAATGAAAATGAACGCAATAATACCGAACAAGTTTGTCATTCACCAAAGAGAATACAAAAGACTAGTTTTCCTGGCATTACAGTTCAAATATACAATTAAAATGAAAAATCATTGTGTGAATTGATATTAAGGGTGAGTGGTTCCATGTTTCGTACAGGTTCAACCTGGAACTTACCCATGAGAATAGATTCTTCATTTTTGGAATTTGGAACCTACCCTATCATAGGTTCCACGTTGGTTCTAGGATTTACCTAGGTTCCACCACTTGCTGCTTTGATTCACTTACCACAACTTGTATTTAGACACACAAAAAATATGAAATATTAACAAGTCATGAAATAAAAGCTCATACTAGTGGTTCCAGATTATACATTCATCATCTAACCCCATGAAACACTGCAGGATCACGTGAAAATATAGACCAAGAAAAAACATAAAAAAAAACTTGTTTAGGTTTCAAATTCCAAGTTTCAGGTTCTACCTACTTAGAATGTAGAATCAACTCGTCGAAACAGGTTCTCCCATTTTTGAAACCTGAAACCTATAGGTTCTCACCGGTCAAGTTCTCAGGTTTCAGGGTAGAACCTGGAACCATGCTCACCCCTACATGTAACACTCATCTTCAAACTCTCCTAAGATTAGACACCGGAAATCCATTGACTAGTCTTCAAGCTCCCAGTCCATTAATCTAAATGAGAATTCTTTTTTAAGGTTAACCGAAGATTGAAGACAGACGAATTCGAGCAATGAAATTTACAGAGATTTACTGAGTAAAAAAGGAAGGAAATCCATTGTTGAACCTACGTAGTTTAAGGACACGAAGTGAGTGAGGCACGACCTCTGTCGTGACCCAACAAACTCTTTTAATGCACCATGCACAGAGAGTACCATGCTAGCCAAGCTATTTGGAGACTAAGGTCTCTCTAGACCTCACCTTTCCGACCTAACAATGTCATGGAGGAGTTTCGAATTTATTAATTTTATTTTTCACGGACAATGTTGATAAATTGCCATTTATACATGATATCGGAGCTCGGTTTCAAAGTTTAAATCCCTCGCACCCTTTTTCCGCGATTTATTTCGACTGTCAGCTCGTGTTATTCCACGAACATGGAAATACAGATGCACATAAACCCAATAAGGATCTCTCTCTATCCTTGCCTTAATCGAACAAGTTCGAGATTTGTCCTTAACCTCGCCAAAAAGTCAAGTTCTCAGTCACTGGCTACAAAACCAAAGATGGAGACCTCGAAGACAAGACTCGTGAATTGGGAACAGAGTTGTGACTCGTGACCAATGAGAAGAAGATTTGAAGCGTGGTGGTCTTGAGGTGACATTCAAATCTAAGCAAGATCGGTTGAAAATGACCATACAATGAGATGCTATCATCAGTTCATACCATGTGACGGTCTTAAGATGCCGTCTCAGCCCCGATATCAAAGTCCCATGGTCTAGTGAGATCTATCGCGGCCTAGATCCAAACCGCTGTATCCTGTAATAAAGACAATCCGTATAGACTCATTTTATAAGCAAAATCGGTCACATATCAAACCACGGTAATTCGATATTCAACTTAACTCGTGTTATGTCCTTTTGCACAGAGAGAATGACTTGCTTTCACCACACCGACACCAGAACATCTTTCATTCTTAACAGAGATTTGGTTCGTTGGGATTCCATTCGAGCAATTTGAACCAATGTAGACAAGAAGCGTCACATCATCTCAGGCTCTTTTTGGTGACCACCACGTCTTGAAGTTTCTGAGCAGCCGTTGGCAACGACAAACCCAACGGATAGCCCATGTGCCTATGTGGCCAAAAATGAAGAAAAAACACCATACTCTACGTAGTTGCGAAGTAATCGGACCGTGTACTTCATTCGAGGACTGTAAGCGATAGGATTTGCTTTGCCGATGCTCGACACCTATGAGAAAGTATCTTATGCAGTGGCAATGTCATGTAAGGCTTTTTTTAGATCGGCGTCTTAATCTTACCTCATTATATCATGAGCTACATAAAGATGTAATTTGGTTCAAAAGTGAATGAATCTCTTAACCAGGAGCTTCTCTTGGATCTTTAACCTCACCAAAGGAAGGGATCTTTCGTTATTACGAGGGCTGGTGCGGCTTGTCTGTTTGATTTACATGGACGGCAGACTCTACAACTGCGTTCCTTATTTTAATGTGTAGGTGCCCGCACGTCTCGCACCCTCAATTTTCCACGTATTTTTTGTCATTCCTAGAGAGACAAAATACCCTCTTAAAGTTTTATATCCCAGTGATCCCATGAACCGAGATGATGCATTTTAAAGACATGCTTAGGACCATAAAAGTGAATGAATGTATAAGGACAATGTGTTCGGTTTCATCAGTCTGATCGTCCCTGTTGGTGCTACAGTAGACTCTTTGGATGCACATGGGACACCACCACTGAACCAGTTAGCGTACATGTTTTGTTTTGTTCTCATGTGGGAACAACCACGCAAGAAAGCGAGCATTGGTTTTTTTCTACAAGCATCCGAGAGAGCATGTGGGCTCTTGGAATTGAACCTGATGATCCCCATCGTTTTGGACATAACCTTCAAGTCCGAGGGTAACATGGTAGAAGTCGGTAGATTAGTCACCATCCCAATCCAATTCATTGATGAGACACTTTTGGGATCCATTGTTTACCCTATTGATGCTGGGTCGATTCATAGTTGATGGCATGGCGAACTTCGTCTGAACGCGTTGAGAATGAGGGAGATTATGAAAACAGATGTCGCTCTTGACGCAGATCCTACATGTATACACTCAGTCTCCTACGACGGGGAATCAAAACATCGGACACATAATAATACAAGATGACCATGTCGACTGCAATGGATTGTCGTCACCCCGTCGTAAAAGCAGGCCATAGGTAAAGCTATGGCCCACTCGAGAAAAGGATCAAAAGCCTCAAACATGAACCGGGGACGCTACTCAACCTGCTAACTTCCACCCCGACACGAAAGTTTAGGTTTATGCATAGCCTTCTGATCGTTCGTCCGTGTTTTTGCCAGCAATTTGGCCTGTTACGAGGTCGAGTGACCAACCTTGTACACGAAATCCTCGCGCTGGTTTCCCTAAAAACAGGCAGCACATATCTCACTTGTCATGTTCTTGGAAAACTGACAATGAATATGCCTCTTGAAGCCCTTGCTGATTGAGGTGCAGTCTCTGAGTAACACAGAGGCATTGGTTGTGGAGATTTGAGGCAGCATGTGATGCTGAAGCATCTTTCGCTGTAGTTTCTTGTCTTTCTGTTTTGTTCGTTCCCAGGCTAAGTCTTCGACTTAAGACATTGTAATGAAGCATTATGTGAAGACTGGATGCAACTCTTAAGTACATGACCATATTTAAAAGAGGAGAGATAGGTCAGAACAACTATAGCTTGGTTTTATGATTTCCTTAGTTTTATTGTACATCTCTTATAAAATCGATGTTTGTTTCGCTTTCCTAACGACAAGTTCACATCAGAGTTGCCACCACAAAGAGAGAGTTCAGGCCAGAGTAAGGACACGGAACATACTGCGCGTGATCTGTTTTTCGTTTTAACCCCATGTTTGCCTTGCTCTTCCCAAGTACATCCAATCATCAATCAACAAGGAGATGGAAACCGAGACTTTCCATTGAAGCCTCGTTATGGATTTCTTCTAAAGAAGCAATTACCAAACGAAATACGTAAGCATTATAAAATTGCTTTGCAATGGCTGAAAAATCAGCACAAATAAAATGCAATCAGATTCAAGCTTCATTACTGGGAAAAGATTTGACAAATTCAGAAAAAAAAAATATAGATGAATGGCTTGAGTTCCCAATTTTGGAAGTGAAAATGTCTATATGATTCTTCACTTTCTCACGTCAAGTAACTCCACTTATACAGTGTTAGCTTAGTCAACGAGAATGTTCTCGCGCAGTAACCTTCATCTTCAAGCCTTCTGTTTAACTTACAGAATGAATGAAACAGTTGAATATTCCCTTCTCATATCTTCCATGAGTTGACTCGATCTATACATAGCTAAAAGCAGTACACTGAGGATACATCAAAAGCACGATGGATGACTGATAAGGAAATCAGAAGACTTCCTTCCGATGAATCTAGAAAGCATCATGGGAAGCATTTCATCCTCTGGAAAATGAAACGCGGGGTCCGTATTACCATAAAGATCAAACAAAAATGTCATGGAAACCGCATTTAGACTTTTGTTTACCTGTCTCTCTACCTCAACAGCTGAAGCAGCAAGCCTGCGCCTCAAAGTCGAATTCTCCTCTTCACAACTCTCAGCCCTAGTATCTGAATGGCAAAATGCGTAAGGAGTATATTAGACTGGTCAATCAGAAACTGTTGAGCGCCTCCTGGTTGTAGTGACTATCAGAAAAACCAGTGAGCTATCACATTGGTCTGAAATGCTTATTTTACATAGATAGCCAAACTTCACTGACAAACCACTGCTAATGAAACGCAAAGATCATTTGCTTGCTCTTATATGCGAGTGCTATTTAGGTGGTAGTGATAATGCCACATTCCTTTCAGACATTTGAAGCACCTAAATGGAAGCGCAATGAGCACAATAACTGGACATTGTCATTATCTTGGCATACTGGAGATGACAAGCCTTAAAGGGAAGGAGAATAGCTATGATGATATAGAGCATGTCTGGATAGAGTTTTGCTTTTCGCTTGTTGCATAATTTAAATCTTGCAACAGACATACTTTTACCTTTTTTAACCCTAAATACCTTAAACTTTCACAATATACAAATGTTGACACTTATATTCACATCTTTTTTGATAATTTTCTAAAATTTGGATAATAATTTTAATTTTGGCAGGAAAGTAAAAGAAAACGTTTTGCTTAAACTCAATTCCAAACAAACAAGCGAATAAACTACACATATATCATTTTGTTCACAGAATTATTGCAAGGGATACACACTGAAGGAGCATCAACGAATAAAATTCTAAGACGATTTGCAGGTGTATGTGAGAGTTGAGATGGTAGAAGTGATGCTACCTAGATTACGTGATAGCTATTCCCACGTGAGCAGAAATAGCAGGAGAAAGTTTAGTTGGGACTGAGATCAAACCCAGCAAATCAAATGAATTAAAACAACCATTCCACTTAGCGGAGACTGATGCTCAAATGAATGTTCTACAGTGAATAGTGAGAACACAAAGGCGAGAGATGAAAATGTTCTACGGTGAACAGTGAGAATGCAAAGGAGAGAGACGAAAACAATCTCTACATAGGCAGTAGGTACACATTGGCCATGAAAATCACAAATTGCAACGAGCAAACCACCTCCAATTGTTATGATGGTATCATATGCAGAGATTGCCACCTAAATATATGTTTGCACAAACACAAAGCCATATGGCTCTTTCTGCAACCAAAACTGAATAGCATATTGCTCATCTTTCTTCCTATACAAGGATAAGTACAACTTAACGAAAGTGAGTGATGTAAAAGCAGGAAGTATTCATAATTAGCAAAACAAAGGGAAGAGTCACAAATTGATTGCTCTTACCATAATAATATGATGATAGAATTGTGATGCGCTCAGTTGGCTGGAAAAGGAAAAAAAAAAACGTCAGAGGCAGCTTGGCAACAACTTATATTATTGAGAGCAATTACTATGTATCCCTAGAGGGTATCATAATACCGAGAGAATGAACTGACAATTATATAACGAGAAAGTAAAGAAGTATAATACCAAAAGTCATCTATGAAATGATGTTCACTACTTTGTCAAAATTTATATTGGAGGCATAAAGATAGCATTTAAAAATGGTGGTGCACAAAATACGCGGACTAGATTCATATATGCAGGTGATACTTAATAGAGGCCCAGTTCTACCATGAGATTACCGCACCTATTCTGCTAAAAAGCTGTTAAATGTCTCTAAGAACAGAATCATTGTGGTGTGATACACTGTTTGCAAACAAATGCACCCTGAGAAATTATTTGGCTCTGCATTAACATGCCTTATTGCAACTGCAACAGTAAAAAGCCTACGCAAGGGAAGGAGTGTTGAGATGGATGTGCCCAGTAATTGAATATTTGTTTTTTATGGCCATAAGTTCCATTACATCTTCAAGACATTTCCTAGTGTCCTGTTCCAACATATTCATTGTATGGAATATGACCTCTCAATTAGTAAATCCAAAGTTGATTATTGAATAGTAAGCAAGAAGATTAGGAAGATACCATTACAAACATCCCTTCACGGCGAGTAGGTAGTTGCTCAAGCTTTTTCAATGTCTCATCACCTTTGGTAACTCTACCAAATATAGCATACTGAAGTTCATCCACATCAGCATAACAGAAATAATCCCAAGTCAATTTGCAAAAATTCTCATGCATTAAGGTTAATCATCCGAACTAGTATTGGCATACCTTGCCATCAAGATGTGGAGCATCTCCAAGAAGTATTGAGAAAGAGGATTGTGCGCTGTCTGGATCGTCATATCTACAAAAAAAAATTGACTTAAAAACAACCTTTGATATGAGTTTATCAAGTTTATTGTGTTTTGAACATTAAACAAAAACAATCCATAAAAGTACCGTGGGAGTTCCACCCCAAAAATGTAGACTTTAATATGAGTTAAGAGATGAAGTTTTCATAAGGTTTTAAGTTGAATGTAACCCCCAGAAGATAACAAAAAGAAAAATGTCAGAATTTCTCATTAGGAAAGTTCACGCGTCAACATATGGATATGGCCAAGAGAAGAAAACTATCAAGAAGATCGACAGGAATTAGTCAGGGTCAACCTAAACCTCTCCCAAACTTCTTGTAATTCACGCTGAGAGCAAAGGACTCATGGGAGCAGACACTGAATTTTGATGCTATCCAGCAATTAGATTGTCCTATGTAGAGAAGTCAAATCCATGCCTTTAGATATCTGACCTCTCAATTCTCCAAGATCCTTATTAATCTAAATCTCATCTCTTAGATAAATAGCTCATTTCTGAACCATCTGAACTTCTGAAGACCCTCATTCTGAGTTTTTGGCCAATGCAACATATCCCAAGAAAATGACATACGCAAACAGCGCAATATGAGTCATATGACGCCCTTTTGTCCTTATACGTACTCAATTAAGATATATTTAATTGGTTTGAATATAGCAAATAAGAAACTCAGAGATTCCATCAATATCGTTTGACTCGGAGGATCCCACACATTCAGCAAATTATACTTTTAAGCTTCACAAAACCTAGTAATATTTTACTCTTAGTTAAATGTATGTCCACCGCACTACACCTTCGAGGGACTTTATCAGTTTCTACAGAAACAGAATACTTAGAAGCATGAGATGTCTCATATCAGTGGAGTTCAACATCCATTGGGTGATCTCAAAATGATATAGCAGCAGACTCCATCGAAACCCAGAATGCTCATATGCTGAGAACCATTACCACTTCACAAAAGCACGCCACCTTTACATGTGTCTCTAGCTACCGCAGAAGGAAAGCTTAATTAGCGACCTCAATTTTACTGCATCGTTATGGTATACAAGTCCCGAATCGAAGAATTCCCCCCCCCTCCCTCCCCAGCAATAGCGAGTAACGTGCAGTGATCCTCATTGGAGAGCAAAGTCTGCTGTGTTTATCAAAAAGAAACGTTTTCTTTACCTCCCCATGGAAAGAATGCCCCTGACATGCTTGACATCACTGAACTCACCGACGACAGTTTTCTCGGCTTCCGTTCTCTGCTCATCATTCATGGGTGCGGATCTCCCGTTCGCAACATCAGCCACTTGGGCAACAAAACCTTTATCCACCTATTCCGATCACATTACGCGCACTATCTTCATCAATACCGCGACCCACATCGAAAACCAAGACATCCCAACCAAAAAAAAGAACAAAAAGAAAGGGCCGCGGCCTCCAGGCTTCTTCGGAGAGCATACCCGAAAGAAGTGATTGGTATTGTAGCCCCCGAGACGGACGAGCTTGAAAATGTGATCCACCGTTCTTGGAGCAACGCTCGGAAAGAACCCGAACTCGATGTCCCCATAATTAGTCTGCGGGCGGACAGGACGACAGCGATCGCCACGCAATTCAGGACGAGGAAAGCTGCCGAACATCCCGCGGAATCAATCGAGGGAAAGAAATGCAGGGGGTCGGGAACAAGAACCTGGAAAACGACACGAGCTGATCCGAGGTGGGGTTCCTGCGATGCGGCTCGCGCGCAGGCGGCGAGCACCAGGACGAGGCAAGCGGCGATGGAGGATCCGCCGCTGCGAGACCTCATGCTTGCCGCTGCTTGCTCGGTTTGGCGCTCGGAAACTGGATTCCACCGAGTCAACGATCAGATCGCCGGGTTGCGTCGCCGGGACCGATTTGATCTGAAGCCCGCTTAACGACAGCCGAAGAGGTCTGGAAAACGGGCCGGGTCGGGTCGGTAGTTTGAAAAATCGGATCGGCCCGAACATTTCGGGCTTCAACTTCCAGGCCTGGTTGACAGTCAAAAGTTCTGATGGCAACCCCGTAATACAATCTCGCCAATGCGTTGCTTTCTTTATCTTGGCAACCGTGAAGCTGACTCGTTTAACGAAAAAATAAATAATTAAAAAAATTAAAAAAGTGATTGTATATATTACTTATGAAAACGAACGAACGAATAAAAATTTCATTATCCACAAAAAATTTTAAACATAAATCGTTATCGATAATGAAAATATTTTTGTTAATTAATTATTTCGAGAGATTTAAGGGATTATTTTTAGAAAATTATTTTCCAAGCCATTTGTTTCTGGCAAAACAAACGAAGCTTCTTGTATTTTAGGTTTTCGAGAAAACGGTACCGAATTTATCAAGCATTATCTTGGTGTAATTCGTTTATACTTGCTTACCGAAGCACTTGAACTTGTAATTTTCCTTTCGGAACATTTGAAGATGTACTTCTTTTATATGAAAGCAATAAAAAAAATTTTAATTTGTTCTTCTTTTAATACCTGAGAATAAATTTTTTTATGAGTATTTCATTAAAAACCGATGTAACTCGAGACGAATACCGAGCTCAGGCACTGCTGGCTAGGGCCGGGCGCGTGGGGCTGGCAAGGCTCGGTGGTCATCCCCACAGCTCCCGAGTAGTTGAGACCCCATTTCCAAAAGCAATGACGAGCCTGGTTTAGTAACTAGCCGACGGAATAACGTGCGTTCGGAACTAAAATATTTAAAAAATAATAATAATAAAATAAAAGAGGAAATTCATCTCGGAATAAAAAGTCCCGTGATTTTTTTTTTTCTTTCGGTTCCGATTAGATGGCCGACCCCACCACAAGAATGATGAACCGACCCACTAAAGAAAAATGTTGCGGACCGATTCCAAAACGGATCGGACATGTCACATGGGGCGCGAGTTGAAACCTGCCAATCTCCCCTTCTTTTAAGGCACTGATTTGGAAAACCACTAGCGCTAAATGAACGATTTTAATAATGTTTTTGTGTTACCAGAAACCGCTGTCATCTTCCTAACTCTCTTTTTATATTTATATTCGTAATTTTATTTATTTATTTGTTTATTTTTGGAGTAGAGAGCTTTTGCTCCGTGCGTGGGCCAGAGATGTCCCCAGCTTCGCTTTCAATACTCAAAAATTTCATTATCCACCACCCACCCCCTCCTCGCCCCTCATTTTTTTTTTATTTTGTGGAGAATCTTTTTTTTTTTTTTGCTAAAACTATTTTGTGGAGAATCAGCATCCCTATAAAGTTGCGCTTTCGATTGTACCCTTATTCTTAATCCCTTCTCATGCACTTAATTAAAAAAAAAACTCTTCCGTTTTTCGGAAACATAAAAAGAAAATCAATAAGAAGATGGAAATACAGGCTTTGTGAGCGTTGAATATCTCTTATCGCTTTGTCCACGGAGCTTAAATGCTCTCTATACGTGTAGTTTCCATCTGCCTATCGGTTTAAGTTTTTAAATTGGACATTTTTCACGTGGTATTTGAGCCGGATCTCCCTTTCGATTGTCGGCTTAAAAAATATTTCTTTTTGTCCCTTTTGCCTTTTTTCGTTGTGGCAACTTATTCTAATCGCATCGTGCCAAAAGAGAAAATGCTTAGTGGTGTGCGCTAGTTGCGAATTTCGCCCATTTTCTTTTTGAACGCCTTTCGCGTCTTCCAATAATGCTCCACATGACGGACACGTCTTTACACGAGTGGCTGTCACGTGTTCGCGCGCCGTTGGATGAGATGTTGACCCGCCCTTTGAGAAGGAATATTACATGGATCACGCGAGTACACTCGATTAGTTAATGTACATGTACCGAAATAGAAATCCGATTCTTAAGGACAAGTACAACGGATTTCGCGACAAAATTTGATGCCCGACCGTTCAATTACCGAATATAAGCACGATAACAATCATTAAAAAAAATCTCCTTTTGCCACTTTAAATGTACGTTAATCTATGATGAAAACTCACACTTAAAATATAATTTAGGACTTTTTTTGAAAAAAAAAATCGAACAAATTATTCAAGTTATGGTTATTCTTTATTCTCCTAAATAAATCATAACGCTTGTACGACATATGAAAAGTTATTCTTACGAAAGCTACTGTAGCCTAGCTACATACAAAAATAGAATGCGTGTCTTGATAATAGCATTTTTTCCCCTAATATAGCCTATATTGGCCCGCCGAGATGGTTGGAAAAAAAAAAGAGTCAAAAAGGAAGGTGGAAAACTAAGGAAGAAATATACAATTCAAAGCGAATTTCCCAACTTTCTTGAAAAGAAAATTAAACCGGACAAAAAAACGTAAAACTTTTGGGAATTCGCAGAAGGGTCAGTATATCACAAAAAACCTCAAATTAGTACGTTCGTGATAAATTTACTCAAAACTAATTTTTTGATAACCAAAAATCCTAATCCGTGACAAATTCACTCTCCCTAGTTTATGTTAAATTTTATTATCAAATTGCTGAGTTGGATGATACGTAACAATTGACAAATGTAACGGTTTAAAGTTTTACCTCTGTTTGTCACGAGGTGTACCGATTTATGATTTTTCGCGATATTAATTCAATTCAACGGGAACTAACGGACGGCAAATTTGTTACAAGTGCATCAGTTCTAGGATTTTTTATGGTGAAAAAGTTAATCCGGGGTAAATTTATCACGAACGTATCGATTTAGATTTTTTCATGATATTAATCCTTTAATCTAGGAGAAATATCTATAGGAATTAGATAAGAGAGATAAGCCAAAACATTACTATTTTTGTGTATTTCCTTCTTTTTTTTATACGGTTGGTAAGTGGGCAATGGGTGCGAGACCCGATTCCGAACGAGGCCCGTCAATTTATTATATTTTATTTTAAAATTTCGAACCACGAGATATGGTCGGATCCGACAGGATGCCCAAACCTAATCGGAGGTCCACCGAAAAGGATTTTAATATTAAATTAAAAATCGATTGATGGCGCACCTTGATCGAAGTGGGGTCGCGTGCTTAGCTGTGGGCATCGTTCGAAGCGCGGCGCTCTTTTCTATTTCTCTTCTTTGGCCCGGGGGGTGCGGCGGGGGACCCACTTTTGGCCCTTTCCATTTTTTTTGGGCATTAGAAAAACAACGACTAATTGACCGCCTAAAATAAAGTCCTCTTTTTTCGATCAAAAAAATAACAACAAAAAATAAAGTCCTCTTTTTATTTTATTTTTATTTTATGTATTTTGTTTTTTTTTGGGGGGGTCAGAATATAAAATAAAGTTAGCGAAAAGATGGGTAGTTAAAATCCTCAAATATTCGACCCTAAAAAAAATAATAATTCGCAAATGAATAGTGGATCGGGCCGAAAATGTGAAGTTCTTTTTCTTTCGCACGGGCAGCGCATCTTCTAAGTTTTCGAAACGAATTAGAGTTTCTTGTTGTCTCCTGCTTGCTTCTTCGTCTTTTTATTTAATTTATTTTTTAGAAAAGGCCATAGAAAAAACCCTAAACCATGCTCATTACTTATCGCAGAACATTTATCCTGAACTTTTTTCGCGACGTCAGGAGCCTCAAACCATGCATATTGTGACATGTTCATTCTAGACTTCTTCTCGTGACATAAGAAACCACAAACATGTACTTGCGTGGCACATTTGCCCTCGATCAAGGCTCCGCCAGATAATTTTTCAGTTAAAACAATATCGTTTTTACGTCATGTTAACACCATTTGCTTTTCAGCGTCCATGTAGGAGCGATTCTCGTTGATAGAATCTTAAATTTTAAATTTTTTGATGTCTCAGATGAATATTTAGGATAAACACGTTATAGTGGACACGGTGTAAGATTCTTGGCCTTTTATTATAATTCCTTTTTGAGAGGTAAAGAAAGGTCCAAATCACGGGTCAAGTGACAACTATAAGACATGATTAAGTAAAGCTTGTTATCTTTTGTGATCATTTTCATTACAAGAGAGATGCGTTCATTGGCGGATCATTTGATTTGACTCGAGGTTGCTTTCGGTCCGATCGGTCTTCCTCCTTTTTTTTTTAAATCTTTTCTTCTTCTTTTTTTAATTCTCGAGATGGGCTGACAACGTCGGTGTAATGTCGCATTATTTTCCCTGTTGATGTCTCTATACCTTCGGACAGCTCATAATTAATCCAACAGTATCAAAAGTACATGCGTTTTCACTCGAGTTATGTATAGTGATATGGTGATTTGATGGAGAGTAACTTCCATAATTGAGAGGCTAAATACCATGCAAAATCAATAGCTTGAAAGATTGGAAAGTGAAGAAAATATGGACTTGGAAGGGGTTTGGTTTAGCTTTGCGGACCGACATAATTATCGTTTGGCGAGGCTTTCGCAAAGTTATATCGATTTTTTTTTTTGCTTTAAAATCAATCGAATTGAACTATATGCGTCAATAATTAGGTCAATGCGCCGAAAAAAAAAACATGGCGTGATGTAGCCAAATGTTGATGGGTTTTAGGGGCGCCCGGCATTAGAATTTACATTGGATCATGTAAGCTATTCGTTGTCGGATTATAGAAAAAACTTAAAAATTGCCTCTTCAAATTTTAACCTAGATTCGTCTCGCTCTCTCGACTTTTTTATTCGTTGATAGATCGACCCCCTGAAGTTCTATCTACGATCTCAAATCACCTCATGGCTTCACCGCCGATGCGAATCCGGTTCAATTCGATCCCGACTTTCAAAACACCATTCTTTTCGGGACAATCTTGCCATACCGGACGCATGCCGATCTGGACAGGTATCCGCCGGTTTCGTCCCAATCCCAAATGACACCACGTCGAACTACGAGGGGCCGTATCATTTCGCAGTTAAGAAATCGGCATCTGATAACTCAATTCAGCAGCACATCACATCGCAATTAAATTCCACCCAAAATTTCCCCGGGGGGGGGTAATAACGTGGAGTTGCGGGCGGGGGGTGTAAATGTAATTAGGCGAAAGTCGAGGGGGCAAATCCATTTTGCCAATAAAAAAAAGAGAAAAGGGAATAAATACACCTGTCAACATGTAAATAAAACAGAAAGGTTGATTTTCTTTCTTTCTCCTTTTTTTTTTAAAATCTTTTTATTTCCGTCTTTGGGCAAATCTGGGAGCTCCACCGGCCGCATCTGAAGCTGCTCTGATTTGCAGAGAAAATCTAGAGGAAGGACGACGCAAGAGAGGAAGAGAGAGAGAGAGCGCGCGCGCGCGCGAAGAACGGAAGCTGCGCCGGCGAGGGGAAAGAGATCGCCGGAACGGAGGGAGGAAGGTCGAAGGCGAATCCGAATCGAAGCGCTTCTTCTTCCCTTTTCCATTCCCCTTCAAACTTCAATCAGTAAGTCGCGGAATCTCTCTCTCCCCCCCCCTCCCTCTCGCTCTCGCTCTCGCTTTTGGCTGATCCCGTCTCGTGCTCCCGGGAGCCGCCGCCGTCGTGTTCCGTCGCCGGATTCAGCGACGGCTCGGAGTCGTCCCCGCGGTCGGCCGTTACGACCGGATTCCGATCGAATCGGCCGAATCGCCCGGCCGCGTGCTCCGATTCCTTGGCTCGCGGCCGCTGCGGCGTGGCTTTGTCCGGTTCTCGTCCGTCTCGGGAGCGGGTCGTTGTTTCGACTGGACGGTTCGATCGCCCCGAGCTCCGATGTGCTTCGTCGCGGTGGGGTTTTGGTATCGACGATCGGTGATTTTTCGTGCGCCGCGACACGACATCGAATTGCGAGAGTCTCTTTTTTTTTCCGTTTTCCCTATTTGCTTTTTTTTTTTTTCCGGGTTTGTTATATTTCGAATCGGGTTAATTTGTGTGGTTCCGGGGGCGATGAAACGATTAATTTCTTAATTAAAAGGGCGGTTTTGGAGTTAAATTGAGGTGTCGAGTGTTAAATGCTCTCTGTTTCGAGCGCATTTTGCAGTTTCTTCTTCCTCGAAGCAGAGTTTGACTGTTGAGTTAATTCAGAGTTTGCGTAGAGAAAGCCTGTGGATTGATTTGGGTCTGTGAGTGACTTCGGTTACCCTGTTTGTTGATTAGATAAAAGGAGACATGTTGGAGGGTCGTTCCTGTCTGGTTTCGAGGATGTTCTCGAGCTCTTGCCGGCCGGAGACCAATTGGTCTTGCAAGACTTGCAGGCTCGAGGTGGAAATTCGCGGCAGCAAGCGCCTGCCCGGTGCTGACGTGGAGGATTATCGGCGAAGGAAGTCGTTCAAGCGTTTTGATCTGCAAGACGAAACTTCTCGGGGTCGGCATGGAAAGTCCGATGGTAGGAGCGTCTTCGACGCTGGTAATGTTGAAGAGGGTCTCCTATATGATGATACGAAAGAAGATCGCAAGCGAGAAGAAGGCAGTGTGTGTCAGGCTTTTCTGTGCGAAGAATCGGATAATCAACGTCACGCTGGGGATTCTTCACACTCAAATTCCCTTATCAACTCCATTGGCAGGGATATGTCAATTAACTGTCTTGTTCGTTGCGCGAGATCCGATTATGGTTCCATTGCCTCATTGAATCGGAGTTTTCGGTCATTGATTAACACTGGTGAGCTCTATAAAATGAGGAGACAGAATGGCATTGTCGAGCACTGGATTTATTTTTCTTGCAACTTGCTCGAATGGGATGCTTTCGACCCAATTCGGGGTCGATGGATGCACCTTCCGAGAATGATCTCAAACGAGTTGTTCATTTTTTCTGATAAAGAGTCCTTGGCAGTGGGCACCGAGCTTCTTGTATTTACTACGTACATGATATACAGATATAGCATTCTAACAAATTCTTGGTCCTCTGAAGGCGGGATGAATGCTCCGAGGTGCCTGTTTGGATCTGCTAGTCTTGGAGAGATAGCGATCGTAGCTGGTGGGCAGGATCCTCTTAGTAACATACTGAGCTCTGCGGAGATGTACAACTCCGAAACTCATGAATGGCATCCTCTTCCAAGCATGCACAAACCAAGGAAGATGTGTTCCGCAGTGTTTATGGATGGCAAGTTCTACGTAATTGGCGGGATTGGTGGCAGTGAAGGGAGGGTTCTCACATGTGGGGAGGAATATGATATAAAGACGGGACGTTGGACCGAAATCCCCGATATGTCCCCGGGAAGAGAGACCGACATACCTGCTTCGGCAGAAGCACCTCCTTTGGTTGCAGTCGTGAACAACGAACTGTATTCTGCTGATTATGCGAACATGGAAGTGAGAAAGTATGATAAGCTGCAAAGGATGTGGTTTCCGGTGGGTAGACTACCTGAAAGCGCAGCCTCGACATATGGATGGGGCCTTGCCTTCCGAGCTTGTGGAGACAGCCTCATCGTCATTGGTGGACCTCAAAATTTCATCGAGCTTAACTCTTGGGTTCCAAGTGAAGGCCCTCCAATGTGGAACTTGCTCGCCCGGAAGCGATCGAGTAACTTTGTCTATAATTGTGCTGTTATGGGATGCTGAGTTACTGGATTGCCCTATGCCATGCCTCTAGCGCTTCCTCACACGATGAGTTGAGCAAGATGGGTATAAGGTTCGTTGCAAGATTTTATTTGCCCGTGGCGGCACTATCCTCTTCGTTCGGTCTGGATTGGGAGAGACGAGGCGAGGAGTTTCGGGTTCTCTTGATTCTATAAATGTTGTCTCTCTTAACAAGAGGTCTTGATTTTCTTTCACAGGCTTTTTTTTTCAATCACAACGCTTTTGCAAATTTGGAGTTGGTGCCTAGTGCCCGCTCCCTTTGCAGTGACATGCAGCATTTCATGGAATGGTCTCACATCAATGGAGTCAATAAATACAAAGTGCCAATTGCTCCATCCTGGGCGATGCGTGGATTTTCTTCTCTTGTATCTGATACAAAGCCAGCCGTCTGGATCTATTCCTTTATCTTCTCGTTTATTTTCTCGAAATAGCTTGATTCACCACTTGGAACTGGAAGTTCTCATTGCCTGGCTTCAACTGCAATAGAGAAGAACGGGTTCAGTTCTTAAACCGCGGTCCTGTCTGGCCCGATCCTCTCGCTCTCTAGGGGCCGCCCCCAACCCTGGCATGGGCCTTTTGGCTGAGCTTTCATGGGTTTTCTTAATCATGTAAAGCTGTAACGAATGACGGGCTTGAAGTCACTTCGGTGCAGAGTTGGTACGTTCCCTGAAAAGTTCGCATCAGTCGGAAAAGCAGAACTAATCCCTTCTAAGCAACTTAGGCAGGGTGCTTGAGTTAAATGCAATTGTCCAAGTACCATTTCAAATAATGGGTCATGCTGTGGGAGTGCTAAGCTCAGGATATGATTATTCGTGACATCGATCCGATTCGGTCGGCCATGGCGACCCCGGGGCACCATGTGTAAGGGCTCTCGAATAGTGGGGGCCCAAATGGTTTCGTGTTCCTCGATAGGTTGTTTTTTTTTTAGAGAAAGATCTTAGCACCGAGAGGGAAATGGAGCTCTCGTGCAAGATAGAGGAACCTAACTTGACAGATAAAAAGGGGAACAAAACTTTTATTGCACTTGAAACAAAGGAGAGTTCGTAATTTGAAAAGTCTTAAGACTCCCATCATAATGAAGTTACGTAGGTAAGAAGTTGTCTATCGAATACCTAGATAGTAGGTATCAAGTTGAAACTCACAACGAACGCATTTTATGTGGTTCTCAATCTCGCCTCCAGAGTAGACCGCGTACAAATCAATTCAAGACAAATGCTAGACGTACTAAAGACCGATTTACAAGGTTATTAGATGATGTGTTAGATTGTGATTGGTTCCTGAATATGCCCACTTGTTTAAAGGGCCACATCAAAATTTTGATTTTGTCATTTAGCAAATCAATTTCGTGAAAGAAATCTTAATAAGTCGAACATTACTCCTGCGTTTATAGAGGTCTTAGTCACATTTTATGTGGAGATCTGATTCAATGAGGTGGAGACCAATAGCCCAGTGTCC
This sequence comes from Syzygium aqueum, assembly GCA_031216185.1. NCBI lineage: Eukaryota > Viridiplantae > Streptophyta > Magnoliopsida > Myrtales > Myrtaceae > Syzygium > Syzygium aqueum. The sequence goes on along the minus strand of CM062237.1, from coordinate 27,648,013 downwards.
CCCACTTGCCATCATCGAACAAGCGAAACGAACCTAAAAGATGAATTTTGAAACACAGTGTACTCTATAATTCGAATTTAACGAGGTTTTTCCTATGTATCGAATATTGCACACCGTAAATAACAGCTATATTGCAACAAACACAGCGATATGTCATGCTTCGCAAGTGAATATCGATCCATGTAATTCCCCCGACTCTCTAGTCAACAATAATTGAGTTATCACCTTGCTTGGCTTCGGGTGACGCTGACGTTTCATGAGTTTGGTGTCGAGATTCTCGACCTGCTACTAGTCGTCGCATCTTGTCAAAGTTCCACGAGAACATTACATGAATTTCATTGATCGGCAAAATTGACATTAAAAGTTCACCAGAGTCTACACTTTCTGTACGACATCTGCCGTACTCTTGTGAGGGACTTTGCTCCCTACCGTTTGAATCAATAAAATTTCTCTGTGTTTCTTTTGTTTATTTTTATTGGCCAAATAACAAATTTTCTTCCAAGTTGGCATTTTCTTTTTCTTTCTTTCATTTTTGTGTGTGTGTTTTTTGGGGCCCAATAACCACTTGGTTGCTAAAAAAAAAGTTGGCGCCACTCAAACAAGACACTGACAGGGGCATCTTTTCCTAAATTTGATCCGCTTGGCATTTTCTTTTTCTTCTCTCTTCTTTTTTATGTCCTCTGGACCCAATATCTACTTGGCTGCCAGCAAAGAAGGTAACCCAAATCTGTCTCTCTCAAATCGAGGAGAAACGGGCAAGCAGTATTTGTACCAGAAAGTGACCGAACGTGGTCTCCACTGCATACTTATTCTCGCCACGTGAAGCTTCACCCATCCCCTTTTTACGCCCCTTTTTTCTCCGACCCGTGTCGTTAGATCTGGTCTTAAAGTGATATCTTACCTGCGAAAAATCTTTCTCAGGCCTGTTTAGTAACATGTCAAATAGTAAAAATTTATGTTCTTTTATTTTTTAAATCAATTTGGAAACAGAAATTCAGTTTGTCAAAATTTTGGTGCCGAGGGCACAATTTTGCAAAAAATTGATCCCAAAATCAGTTTTGGAACAGAATCAAGAAAAAAAAAGTAGCTTCTTGATTCTGAAATAATTTTTCCGGAACTGATTCTTCTTAGCTTTTTTCTTTCTTTTTTATTTATTCTTCATCTTCTTCCCGGCTCACCGCCAGCCTGCCGCCAACAACCGGCGATTGGCCATCGGCGACCATCCATCGGCGACCGGCCAGGGCCGGCGAGGGTGGCTCTTGTCGCCCACGGCGACGGCGAGGTCGGCCTTGCCAGATCTGGACGAGGTCAAGCCTCGCCCGGCTAAGGTGAGGCTGACCTCACCGTGATCTGGCGAGGCCGACCTCGTCATCGCGACTGGCGAGGGCCACGACGCCCTCGCCGGGCCTGGCCTGTTGTTGGTCGCCGGCGACCGGCCATGGCAAAGGAAAAAAAAGAAAAAAAAAGGAGAAATATTAAAAAATTCAAAATATTATTAATAAAAAGAAATTTTGTGTATTTTTTTTTGTCGGTCTTATATCAAATACATTTCTGTTCTTTTTCTATTTTAAGAATAGAAATTTTGGACAGTTACCAAACTCTTTTAGATATCTAGAAATTGTTCCTGGGCACAGAATAAAAAAGAATCATTTCTTATCAGAATTTATTTCCATACACAGAATGATTATCACGTGGAGCCTGGATCGCCCACTAACTTCATTCCCATCTCTCTGTGTGGCTTCTTTTGGGTCCAAATGGCAAAACTGTGTCCGGCATCTGAATCACCCCCCCTCTTTTCTTGATCTGCGAGCTCTACATGGATTCTGCTGTCTGATGTGAAACTCTCGGTTGCTTTCTTCATTTTGATGGAGCATAGGGTGACGCTTCCCCCACTTACCATGGAGTGGGCAGACCATGATGGGAAGTCCCACTCTCTTTTCGCTTGTTCTTTTGCTTCTTGTTCCCTTTCGGCGACGGTCTTGGCCTGTGAAGTCCATCTGACAGGACAGTGCATCCCAAACTGATTGACATGGTTCCATGTGTCAGAATTGGAAAAAGGGAGCCCGCAAGATTTGAGATAATATGTATTTTAATCAAACCTTTTGCCTTTAATATCTCGAAAAATCTTACCTATGATTGATTTGTCCGGTCCCAATGTCATTTACGCATTCGATACATAAAATATAAGAGGGGGCATATTACAAGTGGAGGCCCTAGTTGATAAGGTGAGGGTGAAGTTGCCTCCACCGTCAGATATTCCCTGTAAAAGATATTGTTTCTGATCAAAACGTAGAAAGATCAAAGAATTCTGAAGAAAAAAAATTGAAACCTTCATCATTCGCTCGAAACGTTTTATCTAGGGGCGTGCAAATGAATCGAAAATCGCTCGAAACCGGATTGAACTGGCCCGAAACCGGCGGTTCCCATGAGGACCGGTCTGGCTCCCAGTTTTAATTTACTAGAACAGGTAAGTACTGATCCGGTTCTCAGTTCTAGGCGTGGAATCACCCACCCACCCATCTACCCGATCGAACTAGTAATATATACACATATATTTAATTTTTAAGAAAAAATTCAACCAAAAAAAATGAAAACATTTTTAGAAAAATAAAAACCATGAAATTCCTAATTCAAAGCTCGACTCTCAACTCTCATCAATTCACGACCGTGTCTCTTATCGTTCATCGCCTTCTTCTCTCACTCTTAATTACATTCATTTGCGTGAAACTTGGTGGAACCGGTTCCATGGACCCACCCGAGAATCGGACCGGCCCGATCCGGTTTCCGGGTGAATCCATAGAACTAACAGGTGGTTCCTCGATTTCCATTTCTCGGAACTAGTTTTTAGCGGATGGTTCCCAAATTAGTTTTATCATCCATTTTTCAAAAACCTAACATTTGAGTGGGTCGCTGCTCTTGGGTTCTTTATGAGTTTAAGAGGTGCTAAGTTGGGCATATTTGGGAGACCAATCGAGTCCAAAACCTAGGGAATCACTCACGAGGGACTGCTTCTAAAAATAGCACTAATCGATGAACATCTCGCCATCATCATTACGATAAAAGAAAGGTGAACTTTACATGATTTCTTAAGAAACCCTAGTATTGGTTAATCCATGATTAATGCGCCTTGGAATGAGGCTTAACATGGGCTCCTTTTGCACGACGATTTGTAAAGTCACAAGCCACTTAGATCAGGAATCCAATAGTAAATTATATGCCTAATGGTCTTGGGCACATATTCCTTGACATTGCATGTGAATAGATCCTTGAATCAATGCCGAATATGTTATGATGAAGAGTTATATACTATAATTTATTCCGTGAGTGGAAAAACTTTCCCTTATGATGCCAGCACTAAACAATTCGTTTGAGAAGCTATTCTATGCTATTTCGTAAATACTTTCTTTAAGACATGATCGGGATTCGGGAAGCACTTGTGGGACCGAGAACATATCTTTTATTAAGAAATATAACAAAAAGATAAAAGATAAAATAAAATCAGTGAGTAGCTTGCAAAAAAGCCAATATTTTTTAGGCAACATATCAGAAATGCACATAAATATTCACCTAAATACCACTTATGTAATTCTCTCTATCTTAAAAAATGCTCTACTTTCGTACCTCTAAATGAAATTGCAAACTGAAAACATTATCTCGTCTTTACAAATATATAAACTCTCGCTAACCCACCTTCGTTACTCGTTGCCACGGCCTCAGATTGCTCTGCCCGCAGGGGATGGACCCACCACCACAAAGGGCCACCACAAGAGGTGGCACATCGCCGCGTCTCATTGGCCTTGATCCGCCGGTGGCATCGCAACCTCATCGAGGTCGACCATGGCCTCAATGACCTCAATCCGTCGATAATGGTGTTGTGACCTCAATCCGAGGTCGAACGGTCATAGCGGCCCACGTCTAGCTTGCCATGACCGACCATTAGTGAGAGAGTGAGAAGGGGAGAGAAAATAGAGAGACTCGAGAAAAACTAACTTTGCAGAGGAAGGAGTGAGTCGGTGGAGAATGGCGTCAAGAAGAGTTGGAAAGCAAGCTTTGCATAGGTTGCCACCATGGAGGTGGCTGATTAGGGTTTGAGTTTAGTCCATCGGTTTTGAGAGGGTTGAGGAATTTGGGATCTACATGCCGGTATTCTCAAAAGAAAATGACGGTTTCGTAGATAAAGAGACCTTAGAAACCAGGGTTAAGAGTGCAAAGTGGAATGTAGAATCAAAGTATGAGGTGCAAAAATGTGCTTTAAAAGGATCGATAGTCTCGAAAACACTATAGAGGGTTTTGTCGTCCTCAAAACATTATTTTTATAATGTTATGCCTAGTAAATACATTGAAAATGTATATATTTCTTTATTAGGTAAAGGTAGCGAGTCTCTCGGATGTAATTATTAACGAGTTGTGTTTTGAAAATAGAGGAAAGTAGCCCTCGATGGAAGATTTGTAATTATTTTTAGCTTTGTCACTTTGTGGGATTCAATAGGCGTAGGCTATTGCACTACTGACGTAGTTCCCAGGCAGTTCAACTACTTAAAGCGGCCTTCGGCGAAATTAAGAAAAGGAAAATAATGGTAGGAAAAGTCAAACACCTGGTCAAAGTATACCCGACATGTTTAATTAGCCGATTGATGGTAGATTTTTCCGAGTTCGAGGAGCTTCATTTGTCGGATGCCAAACTTTATTATCTTAGATTTTCTTTCTTTTCACAATAAATTCTCTCGAAGGGTCTCGGAAATTATCGACGACCGGACCAATCTCGAACATGGCTCGCATGCATTTAACCTGCACCACAACCTGTCTCCAATTCATTTGTCGCACCGAACAATAATAACACGCCCTTTATTTTTCGAATCTACTCCTTATAAAGATGGTTGTTCTATGGTGTCCTTAAAGATAAATAAATAAGCTCTTTCTTGAAATGAAATAAAATAAAATGAAAAACAAATCCGCCTCTTTTCTTGCTAGAGGAAAACGAGTTTACAATGGAACTTTCCCTTATTTTATCCCCATCTTCGATGATAGTGGTGCACGTAATGGCAGCAAAAGAAAAAACCCCTTGCCCCAATCCCGTCTGTAAGATTACAATTTTAACCTACCCTTAATCATTAAGATAACATTATATGTCAAAGTATATAGGATATTTTCGCATGGGGCACATTAGATTCAAAATTTGACTTTATATAGTGTAAATAAACTATTTTAACAAGTTTTAAGACTTATTTACACTTTTTACAAATTTTAGGAATCGATTATATTTTTATAATAAGTTTTAGGATTTTGAGTGCACTTTGATAATTTTTTTCTTCAACATCTACACACACAGCTCCCATTGATGGTAGCAGCCCTAGTAGTACGGGATTAATAACCACCCATCAATGACATTACGGATTCGAATCCTCTAGCGATAGTGGTGCGTGATTTTCATATTGGTGTACGAGCTTATGGACCTCTAGAACTTCGGTGGTTCTAAGTGACCAGCCCTTGCATTTTAATGGGTGGAATATGATAACTCAATTGTGGACCTAAGCAAGTCCTTAAAATGCTTCATCTAGGTCTTTGTTTGTATCTCGAGATTATCGGGATATAAAAAAACTTATAGAGAGTATTCCCTTTCTTTGGAGATAACAGAATTGTTAAGGAAACTGGGGATTAGGTTGTGCGGATACTAACATGTTAAAATAAAGAGTGCATTCGCAGAGCTTGCCATCAATGTATATCAAACAAACTGGCCCTTGCATTTTTCAGTTGTGTCAATTCTGTTATAAACATTTTAACAATATGTCAATGTAGTCCCAAACCTTTTTACGATTTGCCAATTTAGTCTTCCTAGTCAATTTTGACTAAAAACCAATAACTTGACAGTCTGGTCCTTGTCGGCTATCTTATGCGATATGGCCGACATTGACCTAGACAAAATTTGCAACTTTTATGAATTTTTTTGTTCTTTTCTTTCTTTTTTTTTTTTTTGCAAGGCCATAGATTTAGGCAACAAATCATTAAAAGGCTTAATTAAGTTAACACAATCGAAAATTTTAGAATTGAATCGATAAATGTCCTATAAATTTAGGATTTTTCAGACAACTTTTCCCGTTTTAACTATCTCGGAAGGTGGACGATGTGAAGAAGGGTCGAAAGTCCTCATGCTAAATATTAGAAGTGTCATTTTCGTTGGAGATTCGAATATCTAACGATATTGAATCTTATCCAAAGTCGTTGGCCCAAAAAAGGAAAAAAGAAAAAAAGGGCGCTTATCCAAGTGGGTTAAGTCTGTTCATGCGCCACTTGTTGGTACTACCACCTTTTGGCATCGAGTCCTTCCACGTCACACGAGGATGAACACGTGAAAGTGGGGGCGAGAAACCAAGTTGCCTTTGGACAATTCAATGCTAACCATCATTCAAAGATGTCCTAATGTCTTTGTCCCCCTCCTTGCTCCGTTTATTTTACAAAAAAAATGAATAACTCAAAAAGATATTTTCTTAAAAAAATTATTTATATTACTTGAAATAATTAATAGATTATAAATATTTTTATAATCGACGATAATTTAAATCTCGATATTTTCATAAATTATGAAAATATTCTTTGTTCATTCATTTTTGTAAGCGATATATATGATTATTTTTAGAAAGATATTTTCCACATCGTAGTGATCTTATGGGAAATAAACACACCATAAATAAATAAACAACATCTAGTTGCGATTTCTTTTTATATGTCTAATTGATGTGTAATACTTATTAGGCACCGGATTTATCCGTACCATCTCATGTAAATTGATCTTTTGTCCCTTTTTTATTCGCTATTTTTAATTTGAAGGATGCCGTGTATGCTAAGTTTGTTATACAGGATCGATGTATCAAGTCATGCGGCATCGCATTATGATGGGCTCGCATATTCTATTTACAATTTCCGCGTTAATGTGCTGACTATAAATACTACTTTTAATATATCCAACATAATTATGTAATTATCCAAGATTTTACTACCGTTAAATACCAAAGAAAGAAGGGTTCTTATTCTTAATGTATAGTTTGTGTTATGCGTTATCAGTATTTTAGAAAATCAAATTATTTCTTTATATTTAGGGATAATGACATAAATGGTTTCTGAACTTTTGCTCAAAGTGCAATGTAGTCCATGAATTTTTAATTTATTAAATATGGTCGCTGAACTTTTGCCTAATATATAACGTTGATCCTAAACTTTTAATTTATTTACTATGATCCTTGAACTTTTGATACATGTTCAATATAGTCCTTCCATTAATTCAAGATCATAGATAACATTGAATATTTTCATATGCCTTAGAAACTAATAATGTATCAAAAGTTCATGAACTATATTAAATAAATTAAAAGTTCAAGGAACTATATTGGTACATTGGATTAAAGTTATGAGATTACGTTGAACAAATTAAAAATTTAACGATCACATTAAATATTGAGTCAAAATTCATAAATTATTTGTGTTATTTTCCCTTTTATTTATATCTTCTTTGTCAACATCTCCGAAGCATCTGATATCGTCCTTTTTTCCAAGGCACCATCTTCATCGATCGGCAGCCGTTGATTAGCAAATGTCGAGAAGATTTCGTATCCAACTGTGCAGGACCGACATATGGCGTGCCTCGACCAATGAGGTTCCGAGCACAACACTTTTTGCTCCCCCCAACTTTTGCCTTTTCCTTTTTCTTTTCCACGACCCCTGCACTAAATTATATTGAAATTAAACTAAATATTCTTTTTCTTATGTCTGGTCGAAATTAAATTAAATATTCTTTTGCCTACCCTTTTCACTCAATTTTGACCTCCTCCCTCCACCTCCTCCTCTATATAACTTTGTCTTCGCTTCCTGCTCTCCTCCCTCTCCTCACATGCACTCTCACCACCGCCTTGAAAATCTCTCTCCCTCTCATCCTCTCGCTCGTCCACAGAAAAAGGCTCCAAGGAAGATGGAGCCGTCTCTAATGGCGGAAACGTCGCCACTGAAGCGCCAGAGAGAGGCGACCCCCGATGAAGAAGATGAGGAGAAGCGGCAAAGGTTGTACAAGGACATCCTCTCCCTCCTCGAGGAGGAGGAAGACGTGCCGGGCCAAGACCTGTCGTCCCTCATCACGAGCCTGCAGCAAGAGCTCGCCGCCTCCGTCTCCTCCGACCCTTTGGCCGCCTCCACCGGAGAGGCCGACCCGGAAGCCCCTTCCTCGTCAGCTTCTTCTCCTCCTTCGCCCGCGGGCGAAGGTGGAGGAGGTGGCGGAGGAGTAGGAGGAGACGAGGGAGAGAGGGTGATGAGGCGCTTGCTCGAGGCCTCCGACGACGAGCTCGGGCTGCCCAGCAGGGAGAGCAGCGAAGCTGGCGACGGTGCCGGCGTCGAGGAAGGCGACGACGGGCTGTGCGGTGGCGCTGGTGAAGGCCAAGGGTCGATCGATCTGTGCGAGGGTTTGGCGTGGGAGCTCGAGGACGAGGCTGCTAATCACTACGGTCTTCTGCAGCCCGAGCTCAACTCCCCATCTGAGTGGTGGGTTAATTAGTGGTTGATTTAGACTTTAACGTTAGTGAAAGAGAAGAAACAGACAGTTTAGGGGTTAGAAAAACGAGGAGGACTGTAAGATGAGACGAGGAAAAAAGAAGAAAAGAAAGTTGGAAATAGAGATTGGCTTTCGAGTGATTCACCTTCCCTTCGCTCTTTCATCCTCTCTCTTTCTTTTGTAAATTCGCCAGATGTTCCCGTGAGCTCTTAGATTATGAAGATGAAGGAAGACCGACGATTTTCTTTCCTTTTTCTTGCTCATATCTTTCCCGCTCGATGCCCTTGATTAATTTCAGTTTAATAATCGAATCAAAAGGATCAGTTCCATTAAGTTTCGATACCAGCCGAGGTTCAAAACATGTGGATTACACCATACGGTTGTAGTGTAATAACCGCGACTTCGTAGGGAATGTGAAGAGCGCGTCTTATGGTCCATCCCCAGAAAAGAAAACACAGTAGCATCTTGTGGACTTCAATGGCTCGCAAAACATCGATTGATAGGGTCTCCGGTGCACAGAGCATTCGTCTCAGCGCTTCTGGGCTCATGCCAGGTGCCTGCGGACATCGTCGTCCATCGTCGGATAAACCAATCTGAATGTCAGCCGTGGGGTGCAGAAGAGTCCTACACCGTCTGATAGAGATGTCCACCGTTGTGCTTGCCCCATCCGAAGAGGAGAAACGGGTAGGATCGAGGTCAACATCACATCCCAAACCAAACGCGAATAAAGGGACGAGAGTCCGTGCAGGACAGCGCTTTCTAGAATCGAGAACACACGTGAGGACTATCTTCTTCCTCATGTCTCGTGACTCATATACCAGCCTGGCTCGACTGCGACTGCGTTCTAACCTTCTCCGTTTCTTTCTGGCCATTTCCTCCACAGTCCGTGACCCAATCCAAACCAGTGTCACCGGCGGTTGCTCCGTCAACCTTGCGATCTTCACGATACCTCTTCTTGATAGGAAAATGATCTCTGCACTCTTTTAAAAAGAGCTTAGTGTTGTCAAATTTCTCATGTGCATCAGGTAGGCGTAGGTAGGCGTTACCATGGATGGGTCTTGCTTTACGACTTCCATGGATAACGTTGTTTTCTCCTTCCTTTTGAGCCTTAGAAGTCGCTCCAGAACTTGTAATTCTTTAAAAGCTTTATGAAGTGAAGGATGTATGTAAACCGACATGGAATGACTTTAGCATCACTGGCTTTAATCATAGAAGCCCCGAGATATTGTTACTACCACGCGGAGAAAGAATCTCCAAATAGCATGATTAGATTTCTCAATGAAAACAGACATTCTCGTAAAGCCCCGACTGTGCTACCTCAGATCCGCGGCCAGCGAGAGTTCGCCACCTTCATTGTGGCAGTCGCGAGTTGCATAGGGGAGGGAGACACGAGATGGGCTCCCATGGTGGCGGTCGCGGCTTGACGGTAACGGCTCATGGGCGGCGTGGCAGCATGTCGAGGACTTGGCGACACAATGGCTCGGCATGGCAGCAAAAAAAAAAGGTCACGAGCCACTGAACCCGACCATGGCCTCGATAGAAAATGACGCGGCTAAGCTAGAAATAGAAATGAGGAAGTTTAGGAAATGTTGTACACCAAAAAGACCGTTTGAAGTCCCACCAATGGCACTCCTCTGGATGGTAGCTATCTGTCATGATATAATCGATTTACGGGCTTATACGGTATTATACGAGCTTTCAAGCAGTTAGGTTTTCATACCGTTCCTTTGGATCATTGAAAAAAGAAGAAGAGAAAACTCTACAAGAGCCCCAAAAACAGAAGATTATGGAAATTTACGATCAAATGGACATGATTCCAAGACTTCACCATATTAAAGTATGAAGTTAGACTCGAAAATGTGACTGATTAAAGAGTGATGTTTTAAAGTTTACGAGTTGCATTCACTGACCCAGCTTCCAAAAAGCGTGGGACCCAAGCGAACCTCCAGCCGCCTGGGTTGAGCGAGTTTTAAAATTGACCAATGGCTAGATCTGGCCACCAGCCAACCACGTTTGAGATTGGGCGACCTTAGGCCGCCTGGGTTGAGCGACCCAAGCGACGATTGCCGGAGATCGCGCAACCTAGGCCAAGGCTTGCTTGGGTCGCGCGACCCCTCGATGGCGGTCGTTGACCTCCTGACCTGCTTCTCTAGGTAAATCACGACGAAGATGAATAGTGCAATGAACGGTGACCCGACATTTCAAGAACGTGGCTTACCAAAATACCTCCGGACCTTGCATTCCCCCAAAATTCTCCAAAAAATTTGTCAAACGCTATTTGCATTTGGCGCCCAAAGTCCCTTGCAAATGCTAAACCAAATATACCCTTATTCAACCATGCCATTTTCACCTTTGGCACCTCAGCACATCAGACAGATCAGTGACTCTTTTTCAGGCTCGATGACTGCGAATTCAAGCATGATCCATTTGACGTCTTGTCGTGAAGATGATGGATCTCAGTCCCGTTTTTGCACGGACCATTCTGACGAAGAGCTTCACCAACCGTTCCAACGACGAGCATAAAGGCGAAGTTGGACAACACCCAAGCATTGGCTTCTGAATCCACAAGCCGGGTGGAACTTTTAAAAGAGGGCCTCGTCTCGAGGACTGAACCTTCAGTTTGCTCTCAAGGAATTAGAGGCAAAGGTTCCAAATGGTAAATAAAGTCGATCAAGTCTATCGGCCTTGTCGTTCTCGTGTACAATGAAAACATTTACCCGGTCAAGGATTTGATAATGGACGTGCCAGGTTTGCTTCTTCTGCCGCTTGAGTGACAACACTGTACCTATACCTAAATTCACCCAACTTCACCAGTTAGAACTTACAACTGGAAGAAGACCATTTAAGATCTGCCTCGACTTCGATTCTCCCAACCATACATTCAACTATGAATCACGAACCAGAGGAGCAACATTTGGACCAAATAACACTGTTTAAACCTGTGTCTCAGATGCTGCTATAACACTAGCCACTATCAATCCAACGAAGGAAAGCAGTTGTGTTACATTACAATGCATCAACCAACAGAATACATGACTATTCACAGCATCTCGTTCCTTATTGTGTTCCGCTGGTAATTTGTAAACGGTCCCCAGCATGAGATCGTCTCATTGAATTACCACTAAACTAAGACATTCTCAAAAGAGGATATCCTCTAAAATTTTTTCAAATGAACCGAGAGGAGAGCTCCAACTTGTGAAGCAATTAGAAGTGAGCTATATCAAAATTGAGCAATTACCACCGAGACGACGCTACACAGGTCAATTTGAAAATCAATAAAAATGAAGATGATAGTCAAAACATAACATAGCTCATCTCTCTATCCTCACCCAGAGTACAATAAAAAATATACTTTCATCCAAACTAAATGAAATTCTCAAGAGCAAGAGAGAGAGTAAGAGAGAGCATCAAAAGCTACATCAAAACTGGTTCATGGTCCAAAATGCGGCTTAAGCCACAAGAGTGCTAGCAGTTGTAGACTCACTGCAACACAGACATAAAACAAGAGATAAATAAAATCATAAAACTCAGTAAATTTATAGAAGACGGGATAATCGAGAACGCACATTACTAGACAAAAGACGAAGTTTGAAGGAAATTTTCAACCAATCTGCCCTTAATGGGAGGCAACTAGAAACTAGAAAACACCAAGACTAGCAGGAAAGTATATCTATACTAAAAAGAGTAACCAGGCATGAGACAATAGTCCGTAATGACTCCATTCTGACATCCGAAACTTCAAAGTTCAATGTCAAGATAAATTAACCACTGTTAAGTTGCAGACCATTTTGGTTTACCTATTCTATTTACAACCATGAGTCATAGAACAATCAGACATCCGTAACAGACTCATAGGGCAAGCTAGCACTCCAAGTCACAAAGGTATTGAGGCCTTAGATTCATATTAGCGAAAAAAGAGTCAATTGGTCCAGCAAGGGAAAAAAGAGTCAATTGGTCAAAAACTACTGAAGACTAATTCCCATTGTTTCAGTCAGAGTTGCTAGATGGTGACAAATTAGAGAATCATAACCTACACAGGACAGAACTTGATATTGTGCTTACTACCATGCAACATAGAGATTTCGACAAAAAGAGCCAAACATCAGCAAGCGAGCTTACTATTTCCAGACAGGAGGAAGCTTCTTGGTCTTCTTGTAGTAGCGCGCGAGCCTATGGATCCTGCTCTCAACAAGAATGAGCCTAAACTTGGAATCTTTGTCCTTCCTGTTCCTCTCCAGATGCTTCCTGATGGACACTGCCTTCTTGATGAGGTGGTAGAGATCCTCAGGAATTTCGGGCGCAAGACCTGTTGGAAAAGCAAAACCAAATCATCGAAAAAAGGAACCGTGTGCCTAAAAACTTGTGCTGTTTAGTTAGAAGCAGTAGCAGCCAATGCCTTCTCAAACAATCGATACCGACTTTTAAGCAAAGACAAAAACATGCACCGGATTCCAAAAATTGACTTTCTAATCCGATCGAACAGGAGTTTTCAGGATGATTTTGGGGACCACAACAACATAACAAGCTCCAAGAACTAACTTATCTCCTCTTTCCTAAAGCTGTGCTTAACTCGATTAAGCCGCCAAAGTCATCAAGCTTACAACTTTAAGTACTACATAGCATATAGAGAGAGTTACTTCCGTACATCTGGAAATCCATACACTAACAGGCAAATTCACTTCACAAATACAACGAGAATGGAAAAGCAATCGTCATAAGTCGCTACCGTGAGCCTTGAGGATACGCAGAATCTTGCTCCCCGCGACGCTCTTCACCTGGGCAATCCCGTGAGAGTCACGGAGGATAACACCGATCTGCGACGGCGTCAAACCTTTCTTCGCGAACTTGCAGATGTTGTCCTCGACCTACAGCAATCGAATCCGTCCATCTCACGCGAAACCGCAAAACCAAAGCATTTCAACTCACACGAACGACGACGAAGAAGGAAGAGAGAGAGAGAGGTTCAACTCACGTCCTGAGATGAGATCTTGAGCCAGCTCGGAGGAGTCCTCTTGTAAGGAAGCGCCGAGGCTGAGATGCCCTTACTGCAAAAGATGACGAACCGGGCACTTGTTGATCCGAACCAAAGCGAACAGATGATCGGAGAAACGTACGGAATGCAGAAACGTACCCGCGGCTGTGCATGCGACCCATGGCGGACGGATTCGGCCTCGGCGGCGGCTCGCCTGCTGCTGCGGTGCCTCGCCTGCTGCTGCGGCGGTGGCCCTTCTTCTTCTTCTTCTTCTTCTTCTTCGGCGAGCGGCGAGCGGGAGAGGGGATCCAGGCAAAGTATCTTCTAGGGTTTTTTCCTTCTTTATTATGGACGGGGTCTCACAGGTCTTAGCAGAAAACCCCTCTAATGGGCTTAGGCCCAGAAGAAAATGCGGGATGTGGGCTTTTAAGAGGAACGCTCATCTGCTCCTGGACACGAGATGGGCCGGGAGCACCCGCGTTGTAATACAATGGGCCTAGGCCCAATGAGGAATTGCAAAAGCGGGCCGAGCTTCCGTATCCACAGAATGAGCTGTCGTGTCACTGGCCTTTTAGTCTCGGGCTCCGTTTGTTGGCGAATATGGGCCCCCGAGTGGGTCAGAAATGGGCTGACCCGGGCCGGGCCGAAACTTCCGCGAGAGATCTTCGGTCTTTCTCTTTCATCATCGTCTTCCTCCTGCCAGCCCTTCCACCATGTCTCCGCTGGAAACCTAACCATGCACGCTCTTCGACGACTCGCGAAACCGGCGCTGGGATCACCGGATCCTACTCGATTCCTCGCGCTCCGGTCGGCCCTCGGCTCCGTTTCAGCCGCCAGAGCACTTTCCACCAAGAACGGCGGCGGCGGCGACGAATGGAACGACGCGTGGGAGACGGCGTGGCTGCCGGACGACCTGTCGTCCGCGAACCGGGCGCCGTGGGAGAGCGACGTCAACTTCCCGTCGTCGGGCCCTTCCTCCCCGGCCGTCGTCCTGCCGTCGGACGCGGACGCCGAGACGAAGGCGTTCGTGGAGGACATGAACGAGAACTGGGAGGAGAGGAGCAAGGTGTCGAAGAGCAAGGAGCTGAGGCAACGGGAGAAGCAGAGGAGCGAGGGAGGGGCAGCGGATTCTTCGCTGTACAGCTTGGAGAATATTAAGAAGGATTATCGGTTGAAGAAGCAGAGGATACACGCGGGACTGTGGGTGAAGGAGATTGAGAAGCAGGAGGAGGCCAAGCTCGGTGCTGGAGATGACATCGAGAGATTGCTTCATACCGCTTCCGAGTATGTTCTTAACTCTTTTTTCGCATTTCCCTTCGGTCTCTGATTTGTCTCTCTCCATCTGTGTTGGCGTTTGGTGCATCGGATTGTGCTTTTGGTATGATTGGTTCGTTGAAGTGTGAGGGGATCTTGAACACATTGCATTGCGTTATTAGTTGTTGAAAATATATGAATTTGCTGGCACAAGCAACAGAGGTTATGTTTAGAGGCTGCCACCTTTAGTTTATTCCTAAGGACTTGCGAATTTGTGTTAGACATAGGCATTAGCTTGGAATTAGCTCCAGAGATGACTGAGAAAAATGAGGTTCGGGAGGAAGCGGTTCTCTCTTCTCTGGGTTTCATTTGTAGTTCAATTGGATATAAGCGCTCTCTACAGATGTTCTCGCTAGTGAAATTGACACAGTATCCTGACATCTCTGAGAATCGAGCTGCTAATGTGACAATTAGGTGAATCTCTCTCAAGTTTATAAGGATGCACAAAGGCCATGGGATTAAGTTCTGAAACGTACGTCTTTCGGATGGCTTGTAAACACTCTAGCACTAGCTCTGTGTCTTGTCTGTTCAAGGGTTGCATCTGTTTTTGAAAGAATTATTTGGCATATTGGCTTCAGTTATTTTAGTGTTGCATCTTTGGTAAGTTTAATGTTTTGAAATTATGGTTGATGTATCTGGGGTGGGGGTCTTTTATATAAGATGTTTTTCATGGCAGTTGTCTAAGAGAACTTGACTTTTTCCAAATAGGAGGATCATCTTTTGTGCCAGTTTGCAACTCCTGCTTTTGAAGTTGCCACTTTTTAAAGGACAATATACATGAAAGCCAATTCAGATTATCTGGTGAAATTGATTTGAGGCTTAAATTTACTGAACCTTATATGGTGTTATGGTTGTGAAGAAAAGAATATATTGTTTTGGTTATACCCTGTTGTGAGGTCTTCTCTGGTCTTTACTGTGATTTTTGGTCCATGTCGGTAATTATCTGATTGATCATGTAGCCACTAAAGAAAGCACGAAGTAATGGGAGCATCATATTCACTGTACTTTATGCTGAATCCTAGCATATAAAATCCTGAAGTTTCCTAGAGCATAAACTTATCTTCTGTGCACTTAAAATAAATTGCAGGATTTTTGACTCTCCTAGTTGTGATTGGAATTCAACAAACTTATTGGGCTCTTCTGAGTTTAAAAATAAGCCTGATGGTTGGGAAACCACATCCAAGTCTCAAGACGAAAATGTGTGGGAAATGTCACAGAGGGAGGAAGATATTCTACTCCAAGAATTTGAGCGCCGTATTGCATACAGCAAATTTCAGGTTTGTCAGTTTGTCAGTGTCATAACTGTCTATTCTAGTTTGAAATCTGTCGCCATTGCATGTTAATATGGAAGCATTTGCCAGTAAAGTACAAATCTTGTAGGAAAAACAGTACTATGGAGACCAGTTGCATCATCATGAAGTAATTCCAAATGCCATCTACTGTTCTTTCGCATTTCAAATTCTGCACTGTGGTTTGTTGTAATTTATATATGCGATGACCTTAAAGATTGGCGAGAGGACATATCGTACCCATCCCATGACTTTTGGACTAAGACCTGATACTGTCAAAGGATCCTACCAAATCAGGATCTTACCTCATCATTTATATCATTTCTTAGATTTAATATCGCAGGAAGTGTGTATTTTTCCCCCAAAAATGAAGGATCTACAGTCATCAAGCAGTCTATGCAGGACATGGGCTGCTTCTTGTTGTTAATATGTTGACTGCAGTATATTTCCTCTGACATAAATAATCATAAAATTATGGCTCCCTCCCTACCTCTTCTTCCTCAAAGTTCACTGTTGCTCCTCATTTTCAGTTCTTCTTCACATGGGATTGAAATTGTTGTGCAGATAGCCAGTTTCATAAAGAGCCACATATTTAGCCGGCGAAGACCAGTTGATGGGTGGAAGTATATGATAGAGGTGGTGGGACCTAATGCCCAGAAAGGGAAGGGTAGTGCACCAAGATTACCAAGCCTCGCAGATGCATCAACCCAACCTTTCAGGGAGGAGAAGGCACCAATTGGCAGCCCTGTCCAGAATTTGTTGAAAAGAAGGTAGATTTATAGGTTTATGCAATTTGCTGTCCTTTTATTGTTGGGCGTACCATTTGTGGCATCTAGATTGGCATTCTGGAAAAATTTTGGCCCGTCAATGTAGTATGATGATGGTGAGGATTCGACGTCACTGATCTTTGGAAGAAATCATTGTATGTACAGTTTTCCTTTGGTGAAGGAGAGAGAAACAGAGTTGTTAACCGATATATAAGACTCGCACTTTCAACTGGTCTGTTTTATTCATTTTCGGCTGTTTTGTGCGATAATTCTGTTGCCTGAGGTTGCACTCAAGGTGTGATTGTATGGTTTGATCCGCGGCTGCTACTTGGTGCTCCCCCTACTTTTGGCTTTGCCCGACTTAAACGACTTGCCACGCACCTGAGTTGGGAACACTTGGTTTCCCCTGCTCTTCTGGACCTATGTAGTTGATCAAGCGCTCGGCCCAAGAAGCCTAGAAGTGAGACAGGACACTTAACAGTTCTCGGGAATCACGGAACTTAAAAGGAGTGCTATTGGCTGGTTCCAGGGCGATTACGTGGATATCATGCCCTAGTGAGGCAAATTATTAGCGTAAACGATCTGCATTGTTTCATCGTGAGTTGTGTAGATGTTTCTACGGTAGAGTCTAGACCCCGACTGAATTAGATTTAGGACATGCTTATGCATTGATCTGTGGTGGATTAAGCACCTAAAGGCAGATGGTATCATAAGCTTAATTTCCTGGAGCGACAATACTATGTTGCCGGTAATGCCAACAACCTGAACCTGCTTTTTTGAAACAAAAGTAACCGAGTCGAGTCTTGGCTTCGACACTAAACAACGGTTTCTAAGAACTGTTCCTCAATGCGTTCTGTCAAGAACTTGAAAGGATTCATCATCCATATAAGAAAATTAGAAGTTGGGAGACAAATCCCTACTCTCCAATGTCCATATTCCATCCC